>OY720427.1:1371470-2735440 GCA_963082815.1 Melanotus villosus
TACCCGGCCCTCCGAAGAGAGTGTTGAAGCGATGGACAAGCCATTCTTGATTCATAAAAATTCATAATCGCTATTCAAAATCGTCATCCGGGGCGATTCATCAAAAATCAGACCAAGCACCGAACTAATGGATAATGCAAATTGGTATCTGGAACGCACAAAAGACCTGGAATTATCTGAAGAAATTAAAAACATAGAAATGAACGTGATATATTTAATCGAAATAAATAAACAAGGAACAAGGATTGGAGGAGTTGAAAAAAAGGTACAAATGTAGAGCGGGGTACCGGAAGCACAAAGAGCAAAGAATGAAGTTTCCATGGGAAGGAGTCAACAAAGGAATAATCATAGTAAATTTAGAAATTTATAAGTATAGACTAACAACAATAACAATAAACTCATGAGATTTCAAGGGAACGCAGACAGCGACTTTAATGCATGAGTAGATTCTAGCCATAAAAATCCGGTAGGAGGACAATTCGAGGAAGGAAGAAAGAACAATAACGGAGTAAAGATGATTAACACATGGGACCTAAGGATCAATAATTGCTTTTATAAACATAAAGAATGTGCAAAACGAATCGCTTTTTGGTTTAAGCAAATATTTCAGGAAGATGGAAAAGAAAACTCACCAGTTGTAGAAAACGAAGAACAAATAGAAACTACAGAAGAATAAGTAAAGTAAAACGAAAAATCGAAACGTCGGAAGGGAGAAGCATATATGCGAATTAATAAAAAAAAAGTACCTACATCAAAGTTATAATATAAAATGTTAGTGAAACAAATGACTAAACGTAGAAATGAAAGATATATGCTAAGGGAATAACAATTTGGACAAAGATAGATAGCATAAGAAGAGGAGAATTAGCATATGTGCCCTGGAAAATAGATGATGATAGAATAGAATAGGAACAGAGAATGCAAAAGATAATAAAAAAAAGCGCAATTGAAGAGAAAAACAAAGGAAACGATATTAAAATCGGCTTTAGAAAAGTAGGGATTAACAACAAAAGAACATGTAAAGTAGTAGAAACATCAATACAAAAAACGAATAACCCACGCAGTAGAAGAAGACGGTGATGATTACAACGAAAAGGGAAGTACATATTCAAAATAAAAAGGAAATGAAGAAAATTAAGAATAGAAAGATGAAATGTTAAAATCATGAAAGATGGAAGAACTAGAAAGATATCAAGTAGATATAACGGGATTACAAGGGAGAAGGAAAGATAGACAAAGGTAAATATGCAATACCGAAGAACGGAATTTATAATTCCAGAGAAAATAAAAGCTAAACTAATCATATATAAGAATAGAAAATAAACCAAGAAACCTAGTCATAGTAAACATGTATAGGCCAACAGCAAATGCTAATGCAGATGAAAAGCAAACTTTTTATGAGGAATTAGAAGGAATTAATGAAATGGATAGAGAATATGATGATTATATTAGGAGGCTACAGAGAAGTATCTGAAATAAATGCATGCAATACATGAAAAGACAAAGAACAATCGGGAAAGGTTATGTAATTTTACTGCAGCAACAATTTGTCTCGAGCGTTGGGGCACCCTGACTTTCATTTCACGTAAGTCATGGCACTCTAGATTAACAAAATTTTATCATCAAAATGGATCAAAATTGATACTAATATTCGTAAAATTAAATGGAGATTCCAAAAATGTATAAATATATAGCGTGTTCCACTTAAAATATCAAAGTTGATGTTAATTCCGGCGAATCCAGAATCTACAGAAAACCGTCAAAAAATGTAGTTTCAAGAGTATAATACATATACCAAATTTCATTTTGATATCTCTAATTTTGTATTTTACTTAATAACCTTGTTTCTTTAATTTCTCATGCTTCAGCATTATTTAAAAAGTGTGTTACTACCTGTATAAACGTAAGGTTTTTCATAGTTTACAAAGTTTGTCGACTTATTTTGCGATTAAAGATTCTACATTAAGGAAAATTTACAAAAGGTAAATACATCTGCATATCCTAACTTTTTATTAATAAATTGAAAAATTGAAAAATGTCAAAAAATATATAAACCCAGCTGAGCTCACATATGAAGTTTCAATGTTATTTTGCAAAAATCAACAAGAAAGAAGAACCCCACCAATAATTGGGTTTTGATGACATGCAGAAACATACAATTAGATTTCCCATAGAACCTAACCATCAGAAAAGTGTAGAACACACATGGACAGATGGAGGAGCATTAATTTTTTAACCGAACTAAATACGCTTGAATTGGTTTTTCTGAAATGGGCCAAACGCATTATCCATTTCTGAAAAATACCCACAGGTATATACGTAATTTTAATATATTTTCCATTAAACAAAAGCGCATATTAAGAAATATATGACAAAAATAACAAGAGAAACATTTTGTAACAATGAAACGAATGTAGCACCCTAAGTGCAATTTATACTTTTTTATTAAATAACAGGTTATGTAATATTCAGCTAATACTATTCCGATATTACAAATGAGTATTATGTTTAATTAATGCATGGCATTAACCACTATATTTATTTGGTCAACACAATCTAACCTCAATTAATAGGATAAACACCTCAGCAGCGAATGAAAAATAGCAGTGCTCTAGGAAAATTTGAAAGCTACGTAAGCCGATCAGTAAAATAATTTCGTAGTCCATTACATCTCCAAGTTTCCCTAAAAATATTGTAGTATTGCAATTCAGAGTCGGACAAGTAATTTATTCAAAGAAGCTACACTAATACCTACAAGCTATTTAAATGTGAAATATGTAGTTATTTAAATACCAATGAATAAACGATAAGACAAACGTACCTACCTATAGAAACGACAAAAAATTAAGTCTACAACTAAAATATTTTGAACCAAATATTTTTGTTTAACTTGTTAAAAAGATAATCATTTAAAACACATTTGTTTAGTATTCACAATGCTTTTTATAGTAGTATGTTAATTCGAATATGGTTGCTACAATTGTAGATCAAAATTTCTGTGGTTCAAAAAGAACCACTCATAACATCGCATTTTGCATTATACGAGTATTTTCTTCCTTATTATTCCTTATTTAACATTTTATCTTAATATTTGTGACCGTATCTTTAAATTTTGCGTAAATTAGTATAATACGGCTCTATTTTTCTAAGCTTGAGCCGGCCCTGTAGCTTGCAGAGTCTGCGTGTATAATGTCAATTTAACACATTCCTTTTTGGGCTGCATAATAATTGGAAGAAATCCCAAATGCATGACCGAATATGGTAATGCAATATTCTGTGCAGTGGATTTCGTCATTATTAATTCGGGGAAGCACCGACCCGATCCCGAGGTACGCCAGTTTGGCGCCAGTCAGCTTCACCCCGCGTGTAGCAGGAGCGCTTGTGCATCTCTTTTTAACATCCTTCGTTTACGAAAGAAAATAACAAGGCACTTCAGAGTATAGCCAACTGTCCACCTTATCGTTCCGGCTTGGTAGTGAAATCCCGTATTCATTGGCCTCTCAATTACCGTTAGTTTTGAAAAACTATATTACGACATTTTGTCGGATTATCGGAGTGCCTATTTCGTACCGGGAAATATAAGTTCTGTGTTGGAAGTTCCGTTTAAGTTTGGCGTTTGGTGAAGTTCCGTTCCACACACAGTTTTCGTTTATAGATTAAAAATCTACCAGTTGAGGGCATCTTGTTGTCTTCAGATCTGTTTCTGCTGGAAGAAGGATTCCATCCCTTCTTTTTACGCCGACCGCTGCTTGCTCTCCCTGGGGTTCGAAGCCGACCGTCGCTTACATTCGGGCTACCACCAACAAAGCCCTTCCCAGGTAATAGTAAATACTTTAGGCTGCCTTTATTTGCCGGTTGTGAGTGTACCGACTTATCCCGACTTGCAACTTGCGGCTTTACTCGTGGGTAGGCATTACTTAAATTTTGTCAGTAATTTCAAGTAGTACTACAAGTATTCGTTTCTTCGTTTATTTTGTTCTGCAAAGTGTTTAAGTCTTCAATCACGTATTACGTTTTGTTTTAGTGTTATCAATTCAGAAACAGTGCGAACTGTCGCAATGCTTACGCATTTCATGTTGCATGTGTGTAATTATTTGTAGCCAGATTTTTAGCTTATGTTTTGTAATTGCCATCATCATTCTTTTATTGCGACTAAGGGAGCCTAGTTGCTAATTTTTTATTTGTCATAACTTGAATAAATGTGGTCTCCCTTAATCACATTTTCACGTAAATTAAGATAGAACTTATAAATTCATTTTATGTCATACAATTTTGAATAATTCTTTGCATTCATTAAACTTGTTAATTCATTCTTGCCTTTTATTTGAGTTTTATGTCTAGTGTACTATTTGTGTATAGCTTTGTGAGCCTATCTACCAGTAGCAGGTTTTCTTTCAGTAAAGTAGCGGTAAGTACCTCCAACAGTAGGGTGCAGCAACCCCCAACCCTCTTCGAACTCAGAGGAGCAATCTGCGGTACGTTCTTCATCATCATCTCGGGTGATTTTGCGTGGTGGCGCTCAATTTCTATCCCGATTACGACCACCCCTATTTGAAGGGCTTAGCGTTTCGAACCCCCCTTCTTCACTGTTTGCTAGTCGAGAGCCACAGGACAAGAACGTCCCCTATAAGTGACGTAGCACGTGACATGTAATCTAACAGTTTTGACTTTTATAGTTCCAGTAATAATAAACTAATTCAAAAAAATTAACAAGCTCCACGATTTTATTTTTAACAGTAGAATTACTTTATCAAAATATATAGCCGACTTTTTTATATCATTATCTAACGTTACTTAATCGTTACGTAACTTTTTTCGACTTGACATCAATCGTTTATTAAACAGTTTGAGGCTTTTTGGGTATTTAAGCCATTATAATCCATTTAATTGCTGGTAGTTAATGGCAAGCAACGATGGTTCTCCTAACTGTTACATCATAGTGAATGTTTACAAAACTTAACTATGTTTATATTCCTTCTTTATCAGGAGTGCGTTTTCGTATTCAAAACAGAACAGTGGGCTTTATAAATGATCCAAAATTTTAACCAGTAGTAACAATAGATTTGATAAATTTAATATTGTAACGATTACAAATAGCACAAAAAATGCCACCCAGAAAAAGAAAATCGCTCTTCTTAGAAAATGTTCAAATTTGGATTACTTTTTGTCTTTTAAGTAAAGTTTGCTTAACATCAGAAGAGCTTGATTAGCTTTAGCAGAAAATAATTCAGTTTTTTTATTCGAAATTATGTTATTAGTTATTACTAATATGTGCGCATTAACACAATGTCAAATTCGCTTTGTCTTAGTACAACACAGGAAACCTAGTTAAAAGGGGTGTCAAGAGCAGTTTACTATCTACAACACATTTACTTAATTTTTTAATATTTCGTATGTTTTTCAAAAAAATTCAATATAATACATCATCTTATTTCAAACTCAATTTCGTTTTAGTCGACCAATTAAACTCACAAGATCAGACAATGAATAGTAAGTAGTGACAAACAATAATAACAAACGATTACTAAGCCCAGAAATGCAAACATCAAACACCCAAAACATACTAAAAATACAGACTACTGGCTAGGCGGCATACCCAATACCCACAACCAGTAACAGATTTGCTGCCTTGAACTTGTACTCAAGAAAACAGAAACAATGAGCCAAAACGGCCACAAATATTCGTAGCTGCAGTAAATAATATTAAACCCCTAATTAACCTACTTGATAACACAGCCAAAGAAAAATATACTATTAAATCATTAAGTAACGAACAAGTGAAGATCCAACCCGCAGAAAGTAAAATATATAATGTGATCATCAAGGAACTGGACACCAAAAATACTCAGTATCATACATACAGAGCTAAAAAAGATAAAAGCTTCCGAGTAGTGCTTAAAATCATGCCCAATTCTACAGAAATAGAATCAATAAAAAATAACCTTAAGGCCGATTCACACTTTCGGTCAGATTACGGTTCGGTCACAGTACGGTCACAGTCAAGTAATTTTGCGTACTATTCACATTGCACGGTCATTTATCGGTTAAAAATCATAAACTAGTATGTTTAAGAATTTTTCATTATGTGATTTGGCTATAATAGCATTTATTTTGGATGAAGAAGAGCAAAGTGATAACTTGCTCAGAAAGAGAAGACGTAAAAGCATATGGGTGCATCCAATACTTCAGAATCGAAAAACCGAAGGAGAGTTTTTCACTTTATACAAAGACCTTATATTATGGATCACGAAACAAAATGTTTTCAATACTTTCGGATGCCAAAGGATAAGTTCCAATACCTACTAAATAAAATTACAGGCGACATCACAAAGAAAAATACACGTTTCCGAGAAGCACTTGTTCACACTATTGGTCAATGCACCGAGAGGTACGATCACGGTCCGCTCAAAGATTGCTATGAAAGAAATACCGCGGTCATTTTACTGGAGCGTGACTAGCCCGTGCCTTATAATGTGAACTACTCCATATAAAACCAATGTTACAATATTTGTCCTGACCGTGACCGTACTGTGACCGAACCGTGATCTGACCGAAAGTGTGAATCGGCCTTTAGTGTTGGGTCATGAAGTTACCAATGTATGGAATGTCAAGCATTGAAAAAAAAATGTTTTTCATTGATTTTATTCATAAGGAAAACAACAAAGAAATTTCTAACTTAAAACTGTTCATGAACAGTTGTGTAGAATTTGAAGCACCTCGCCCAACAAATAAATGACATAACAGAACTTAAGATCATGATGCGGGAATTGATAAATCAGATGGGAACAATGATGAATCTCATCTCTACACTCGTAAATAAAATGGCATAATGGCTCAATTTTTAAAAATAAGTGTATGGAATGCCAATGGTTTATGCCAACATACACAAGAAGTAAGATATTTCCTACAAAACAACTATATTGATATAATACTAATCTCGGAAACCCGTTTTACAAACAAAAGCCATATTAAAATACAAAACTACAAAATTTATACCACAAACCATCGAGATGAATTAGCACACGGAGGCACAGCTATAATAATCAGATGTGGTATAAAGCATTATGAAATCCCCAAATATGAACTCGAAAACTTACAAGCAAGCACCATTGAAATAACAGACAAAATTGCACCAATAAAAATTTCGGCGATAAAGAAGTATTGCCCGCCAAAGCACAACAACAAGTGATTATGGTCAATTCTTCAAAACCTTAGGTAATAGGTTTATAGCAGGAGGCGATTATATGCAAAGAACACGCAATGGGGATCAAGGGTGACAACAACAAAAGGCAGAGGGTTACTGAAAACAATGAAAGAAAATAACTTAAGCTATGTATCAACAGGACAGCCGATATACTGGCCCACGGGCAAGAGGAAAATACCCGACCTTCTGGATTTCTGCGTATTAAAAGAAGTAAACAATAGACAGTTCAAAACTGAATCAAGTTTTGACCTCTCATCAGATCACTCGCCCATCATTGTCACTATGTATTTTCAAATATTTAAAATACCTAAGGAACCAACGCTATGCAATAAAACAATAAACTGGAAAATGTTTAGAGAACATTTGGATGAACTAATTGTACTTAAAATACCACTCAAAACAACCGAAGACATAGATAAAGCTGTTGACGATCTGACTAAAGTAATACAAAATGCAGCCTGGTTAGCTACACCACAGAAACCTGCACAACAAACAAAAGATGATTGCCCCATCATATTTAAACAAAAAATAGCGTAAGCTAAGAAAGCGCTGGCACGTAACCAGATCCGAAGTAGATAAAAAAACTTCAATAAAGCAGCAAAAGAGCTAAAAAAAATACTGCTCGAGCTTAAAAATCAATCTGTACAGCATTACTTATCTAAGTTAACTGCCACACAAGCCACTGATTATTCATTGCGGAAAGCAACCAGAAGTCTTAAAAGACCACAACAACACATCAATGATAAGTGGATCAGAAATAATGAAGAAAAAGCAGCTGCATTTCTAGAATATCTAACTCATGTGTTTGAACCATATCCTGCTGAAACACTACCAGGAGATCAGGACATAATCGAGGAATTCCTGAATGCGCCGCATCAATTGGATCTGCCAATGAAAAATATAACATTTGGAGAAATTAAGGGTACAATAAGACAAGAAATAAATCCCAAAAAGGCTCCAGGGTATGACCTTGTAACAGGAAAGCTTCTACAGGAAATGGGAGAGAGAGGAATCAAAGCTGTGCTACACATTTTCAACGCTGCAATAAGATTAACATATTTTCCGGTATTATGGAAAGTAGCTCAAGTAATAATGTTACGTAAACCGGGAAAAACAGCTGATGAAGTAGCTTCTTATAGACCCATAAGCCTATTGCCAGTTTTGTCTGAGGTTTTCGAAAAAATAATACTGAAACGACTATTGGAAATTATAGAATATCGCAAACTCATACCCGACCACCAATTCGGCTTTCGACAATACCATGGAACAATAGAACAGGTCCATCGAATTGTAAAGAAAATTAACAGTGACTTAGAAAGAAAATGGTACTGCTCTGTCTTGATAACAATCAGTAAAGTTTCTGATTTAGTTCATTTAATTTCAAGGTGATATCTGTTAGAAAACATAAATTGAAAAGCCATCGTTCTTCGAAGAATTTTCAAGTTTCCTTCCTCAAAAAAGCGTAAAAAACAGATCATTGTGTCAGATTCCAGTTCGTGGAGGTATTGTTGAAATTGGTGATGCTTTAATACTTCAATACTAATTCAATACTTGTGCACTTAAGTCCACGAGGTATAAAATCATTGGCAAAAGAAAAGTTTAAAATATTTTGAATTTCTTTTGAGAACCAAATGTTCCAGCATTTTTCCAACCATTGAAGGCGCGATACACCGATCCTTCCTTCTTTAACAGCTTTTTCGATTATTGTAGCTTTCAAACTCACGAGTAGCAAGTTGAGCAAAATACAAGCTGTTCTGAAATTGTGTTGAGCGAGAAACTTCAGTTGAAGTATCACTAATTCTTCGCGTCGCAGATTTACTGTGAGACAAAGAAAAGTCTCATTTGGGCCGTAGGTAAGCTGTTGATCCAAGTCATTTGGCAAAAGAACTATTCCGAACAAGTAGGTAAAGGCAAATAATTACAAGTTAAGGGATAATAATTTGCGTAGATTATTTCTGTTATTCGAGTTATTTGTTATTACACCGTATATTTCACTTTCAGTTAATTAAACAGCACAATAAGGCGCAAGTTGGTTAGAAATGTGGCTTTAGCACCCCTCGCAAACAAGGTACAAAAAAGGTAAGAAAGGAAGAATATTTCCGGTTCTTTAAATATTTTAATTTAAAAAGATATACATAGAGTCATTCGGGGTAACCGAGCGCAGCGGGTAAGTGTGCGCACGGGCTGTATTTTGGAAATGTGGCAAGGGCGGCCAAACGTTTTTTCCGAAAAATCAGCGACCCCAGCTTTAGACTTATTTCAGACATGTCACTGTGTCACTTGTCGCTTGCTCCATAACTAATTACAATACAACAAAATTTGTGATATCAATTAATAGATTTTAACATCGCGGAAAAGTGTGTCATACCCAGGTTTTTTATTTGCAAACGTTGAGTATTTTTTCATGCTGTCAGAGCCAATCTCAGAATGAATATCAGTAGAAAGCTTAAGGTTATAATCGTCACTATCGGATTCGCGATTTTTGTTTTCAAATTTGGTCCCGGGGGGCAAGTGTGCGCGGGTAAGTGTGCGCATGCGCACACTTGCCCCGTATGCGTTCACTTGTCCCATATGGGTGCGCACAGTTACCCGCAATACGGGTCAAGTGAACGCATGCCGACAAAACTATTTTATTCTTAGTTTATGAAAAATTTAGGGAATTTACTTTTTTTTGTTAAAGTCGATGTTCAAAGAATAATAAATGCTCTATCTAAAAATGTTGAAATTGTTTTCATATACTTTTTATTTAATAGGGTTTAGAAGTCTAAAGTGCGCACACTTAACCCGAATGACTAAGTTTGCGCATGCGCACACTTGCCCCGTATGCGTTCACTTGCCCCATACGGGTGCGCACAGTTACCCGCAATACGGGTCAAGTGAACGCATGCCGACAAAACCGTTTTATTCTTAGTTTATGAGAAATTTAGGGAATTTACTTTTTTTGTTAAAGTCGATGTTCAAAGAATAATAAATGCTCTATCTAAAAATGTTGAAATTGTTTTCATATACTTAACTATTTTTATTTAATAGGGTTTAGAAGTCTAAAGTGCGCACACTTAACCCGAATGACTCTAGTGGTCCAGTGAAAACAGTAAACGCAAGTTTTGGCCACTTAATATTATCAATTTAAATGCTGATAAACTTTCAAAGTACTTGCTTATCACAAATAACTTGTCAGATGAAGTGCTTTTGTTTGCTACGTTCAACTTTTTAAGCCTACTAGATCAAAATTTACCTAAATGTAATTTTTTCTGGAATTAATGATCGGATTTGAAAAATAAAAAGACTGTTGAAAAGAGAATCGAAAGGCCTTTAGAATTGTTTAACGTTTGACACCCCTTTCTATTTAAAATTTTTGGGGTACAATTCACCTTAATCTTAGGGTTGAAGTTGTGTAAATAATACTAATCAATTCAGATGTCCCCCTTGATACTAAAATTGACGTGTTCGAGCGTTTTTCGTAAAATTGATGTTAAGTGGCCAAAACTTGCGTTTACTGTTTTCAGTGGGCCACCCTGTATACCTATGTTTTGTGTAGAGATACGTCTAATTATCTGGATATTTTAAATTGCCGGGAATTTTTAATTAACCGGGTATTTTAAGTTATCCGGATAAAAATTGGTTGATTATCCCACTTAGGACATTTGGGATAACTCGAATAGATGTTTTTATATCCGGGAATCTGGGTACAAATTTTTCTTTTCAACAACCCTATCAGAAATGTTATTGTTAAAAAATATAACCTTTGGAGTTTCTAAAATGGTATTCTTCAAGCTAAAAGCTAAGTAAAACTAAAAAGACATTAGAATGATTAAACTCTTTACATTTGGGTTTATTCCTATATTTTGAAAAGTAATTAAAAACTTAAAAAAACACAAAATGATTTGAGTAATCACAGAGGGGGCATAAACAAAGGTGTTAATTCGGGCTTTCCCTATTCATCGATCACACTTAATGCCATTGGCATTTCAAAAACTTATGTAACAATTTATATCTTTTACAATATGAGTTAGAATATTCGGAATTTCCTAAACGAGTTCCATTAACAACAAAAACGTTAGCCAACAAATTACTAATTTTTATTTGACAGCACTAAAACCGTTTTATAAAAATTACCGCTTTAAACTGGGAATTCACTAATAATTTAATAAACGCAGTTATAAAACAAATCAGCACGTTACTCACTTGGTAAAGATCCCATACAAGATTTAACAGACATTGTTTCCTGATTTTTAAGATATTAAATTAATTCATTAACTTTGTTTGTTTAATTTGTTTATCAATCTAGTTCTTATATATAAACAAGCTCTTTAAATGTTCTTTTGCAGTAATCGATGAAAAAATTACTTTACAGGACAAGAACACAAGTAGCACTACGCACACGAGGCGAATATAATCGTTAAAAAAAAATTTGGGCGTATATCATCAATTTCGATCATAAATTCTGCAAGGCAGTAGATCCGCTCATTTTTAATACAATACCTAGCAACTGCTTAACCCTGACCTTTCTTATTAAAATTTTAGTTAGAATTATTGATAGAAATTTTAGGTGATCCAGTTTTTATTCTGATTTATTTTAGGGATTAAATACGCTCTGCAAACTGAAGTGGATTTTTCCTTTTATCAATTAAAACTTGCCAAGGTTGCTTACATACGAAAATGTAATTTTTTTCTATAAAACTGTAAATTTTTAATATTTCATTAGAACTTGATGTAAGCAAGAAGGAATACTGAAAAAGTTATTTACTTTTTGCTTTTAGTAAACAAAGACAAACTAAAATAAAAAGTTTTTAACTTTGTCTTCGCAATGAGAAGTAATCATTCATTGTAAATGTTACTTTATATTAATTTTCAGATTTTAAGATATACATTTTCGACGGATTTTTGCCTTTAAACCAAATCGCGTCTATTAAAAGTAAATACAATTTATAGCAAATGCGAATCTTAAAACGCTAAGTATTCTTGATTGGAGCCCAAATTTCACTTAAAGTAATTGCAGTGCAATGGACCATTTGGCCGGATATTTAAACCTTCTAAAACAATCAAAGAGTAACCTATGCTTATTTTTGGAAAAATGTAGAAAATGGCCGAATATAAAATACTTCTCAAATTTAAATCCATTTGAAAAGTAATTGTTCTTTAATTGAATGCTTTTCAGAAAATATTTGCCAAAGTAATTTTAAAGTCGACAATTCTTAATGCAATTCCATGTTTGGGTGTTTTAAAAACAATTGTTGAAAACGATCCAAACCACCCTATACATATTGTAAGTAAATTACAAATATTTTCAAATCGGAAGCTGACTCTTTTGTTTGGGCTGTATTTTAGAATTTTTCATAGGAAATGCAA
Organism: Melanotus villosus; assembly: GCA_963082815.1. NCBI lineage: Eukaryota > Metazoa > Arthropoda > Insecta > Coleoptera > Elateridae > Melanotus > Melanotus villosus. Next base: position 1,384,024 of record OY720427.1, read on the forward strand.
CGGTAAATGAGATTTTTATATTTGTTAGTTCACCTAATTCTTATAAAGACAGCGCAAACTAAATTTAAATATTTCATTGACTTAATTAAATAAGGAACACTAAAGACTTATGAATGTATTTTCATTTCAGCTATAAATTCTGTGTATTTTTAAAAATTTAGTTAATATTATAGAATTTTATCAAAGAGTATTTACAATTATTAAATAGAAAATTAAATGGCCTTTACAAAATACTTAATCATCCAACAGAAATTCCTCTTATAATATATGTATCTTTTACTTCTAACAAAAACGCTAGTGGGAGCATTCATGTGAAATTTGAAAAAATAATTTAAAATTCTAATCCGTTACTGTTGGAAAATTAATACGAAATTTCGAAAATTTAATATTTCAGTTGTTAGTTTTATAATTTTTATTTGAAAAGTAAATGACAGTAGGAGCCAAATTAATATATTTGACATTTTCATTGGAATTATAAAAATTCTTAGATTTAATCCTTTATAATTTTAGATAAAAAAATATCTACGAAAATTGACTTAATTTTTGTGTAGTACAGAATTTATAAAACTCATGTATATACCGAAACTCTGCTTACCTTCCCATAATTTTCAGTACTAGAAATTAGTAATCATTTTTTGAAATATTGAATTATTTATATTTTAAAGTCATTTCTGTCATTACATTTATAATTATGTCTAACAAGCTCAGACAAATTATTTTAAATCTAATCGTCAAGTTAGATAATTTTTCTCGAATCGCATTATAATTATTATAATTGTAAACATAAAGGTTAAATTGCTTGCTTGAACAATTTAATTATTACTTTAGGCTTTAGACTTGATTTGTTATGCCCTCGTCTTTTTCTAGAGTTTTTTGTAATTGAATAAAACTGACCGAGGTGCTAATTCGAACTTTAGTTTCCTATAAGACTTTTCTAAATTTAAAAATAATTTACGCTGCAAAATCACCACACGAAAGAAATCATCGGAGAAATAAATTTTTAGATAAAAAAAATTGAAATACTTGGTTTGAGGAATACTCTAATTTGTTTGAGATTTCTTGGTGTAATAAATAATTTAAGACCTTAAAAGAACGTCGAATTCGGAATAAAATTTTAACCGAAATGTAATATTAAGAATTTAGAAAATCCCCCTGAATTGAAATAAAATATTTTTCAGCGCACATCTTATTTAGTTTTTAGATTTAATCTTGGAAAAAAAAATAATTACGAGTCCGAAGGACGAAATACAAATTCTTCCGTATTGTTTCCTTGTTTTTAATTAAACGGTGCAAGTTTCCGTGTTATTAAAACTGCAACCTTGCAGTTTGAAAATTTCTTTGAGTATTTACCGGAGCGTAATTAAAAAAATAATTACCTGTGTTTTGATTGTTAAATTTACTCCAAAACGGACTATACCTTCCGTTCTTATACTGGAAAACGATTTTTTGTTGAGACCACACTGGCGACTGCTCACTTTTGTGGTTATGCATTTTGAACACTTATTAATTAAGTTAAATACCTAAATTATTTTTAAACACGTTAGTTAAGGTTAAGCATGGAAAGAACGACTTGTCCAACAAGCTAGAAACTGATTGATAGTTTATATTACATGTACATTTATACCTCGTTGTTTTTAAAGCATGAGTGGGGTTACATTAATTATTATCGATTTTTAAACCAGAATTTTTTGTACTTTTAATTTAAAACTTACGTGTAATTTCAATCAATTATGATTCGCGAATAAATTATTTAAAAAATTGGAAAACATTAACAAAAAATCCTTTTCAGTTGTGAGAAGTCATTCACAATATGTATTAGTTTTCAGAGAGAATTATCCATAGAACATGATAATCAGTTAAAAGCAAGATGCCCGAAATTTTTTTAGTTAAATTAAGGCCCCAAAAATTGTCTTTTTAAATGCCGGAAAGAATGACTTCTCAAATAGTTTATAGTAGGTAATGATAGTGTTTTTTGCAATAATTTTTACGTCAGCTCATATTCTCCTATCAATTTCGTAAGAATTTTTTAAATAATTTCAGTTTTACTCATCGCATATCGCGACATTATAATTAACACAGGCTACATATATTTATTATCTTTATTTATAAATTACTTGGAAGTTATGGCTTTTAAGGTCGTTCGATACAATGCGTTCATTTTTCACGGCTTACATGTTTAATGCTTCATTGATTTTAATTACGTACATAATACTGGCTGAATAAAAATCTGGTTTATTATTTACAAAAGATAATTACAAAAAATAAGCGATTCTTCTGATATACATTTCTCAATTATTATTTAATAATGCTAATATCGAACGTGAGCCCTGAAACGTGTTACAGAAGTTAAAGTTTCATCTTTAGACCATCTTTTAATTAAATCTATCTGGCGTTTGTAAAATATTAAAAATATCTTACGTCCTTTTTAGATTGAGTTGTTTCCTCTTCGTCCAGATATAGGTTCTCCATGTTAAGCTTTTGTCGAGGTGCAGCCCTAAATACTTCACGCAGACTGTTTGTGGTAGAGCTTTATCATTCATGGTAACCTCTTCGTTTGGTGAAAGTAATTCGCACCGACTTCTGGCTGTTTATTTTAAAGTGCCACTTTTTGAACCATCCGCAGATATGATTCAGGTTCTGTTGTGGGATCGTGATGTGTAGCGAGGATTGCCGTATCGTCAGCATAAGTTGCAAGAGTTGTATTGGGGCTGGTGGGTATATCGGCTGTGTATAGCACGTATAAAATTGACCCCAAAACGCTTCCCTGGGGGACTCCGGATTTAATAGAATATAGTTCCGAGACTGCTTCTCCAAACTTCACTTGAAAGTATCCTTCTTCGAGGTAAGATTTAATGATGCTGTAGTAAGGTTGTGGAATGGCCCGTTTTAACTTGAATAATAGAGCTTTGTGCCAGACCTTGTCGAAGGCCTGGATAACGTCGAGAAAGACTGCAGAGCAGTATTTCTTGTCTTCGAAGGCGGTGTTGATGTTGTCTACTATTCTATATGAATCTGCACAATCGTGGAGTGTGCACTCCGAACGCCAAATTGATGATCGGGTATGAGCTTTTCGTCTTCGAGGATGGGAGAGTCTTTTGAATAGTAGTCGTGCGAAAAGTTTAGAAAGCAATGGTAGCAAACTTATGGGCCTGTAGGAAGACGGTCATTGATTGGTTTACCGGGCTTCTGGATAAGGATCACTTGGGCAACTTTTCACTGGATTGGGAAAATCACTGTCCGTAAAATGCTATTAAAGCTTAGCATAGTTAACCTGATTACTTTGGGAGGCAGCTCCTTCAGTATTCGCCCCGCGATTAAGTCATAACCTGGAGATTTTTGCAATTTATTCTTGTAGCGATCATTGTTTCCACTTCTATAAGAGAGAAGGGCTTGATAGGGAGCGAGAGCTGGAAAGGGACTGATAGGTAATTTTCAATATCACTGTCTACGTCTTCAGATGGTAGTGGTTGGAAGACTTCCTGGAGATGAGTAGCAAATGCTTCAGCTTTGCTCATATCAGTGCGCGCCCATGGTCCATCTTTGTTTCGGATTGGAGGTACATGTTGTTTAGACCTATTGAGACGACTAGTGGCTTTCCAGAGGGAGTATTCAGTATTCTCTGTTGTTGCTACGACTGCTGTCAGGCCTTCAAGGTATTCGTCAATGTATCGGTTTTCGATTCTTTGATCATTTCTTTTAGTTCTAGTTCCCGAGTTGCTGTGTTGAACCTTCGTTTGTCATTAGGCGATCTACTAATCTGCCATGTTTATCGGGGACGTCGTTTTTCAGCAATCTTTAGCTTAAGATCTACTGTGTAGCAAGGTTGAATTGTTTCTTCTGCTATTTGTGGTGTAGCTCTGGTATAAGCCATTTGTATTGATTGTGTAAATTTTTCTACCGCATTCTCAATGTCAGATGTTGTTTTTAATGGGATATTGGTAGTTAGTTGTTCTTCTAATATAACTTTGAAATAGTCCCAATTTGTTTTACGATTGATCGGGGTTGGTGGTTTAGTTATTTTTATTAATGAGGTGCTCATGGTTGCTATTATCGGGCTGTGGTTCGAGGATAAGTTAAAACACGATGCAATTTTTAAGTAGCCAAGTGGTATATTTTTAACCACAAAGAAGTCGCGAAAGTCAGGGATTTTGTCTTTATCCGTTGGCCAGTAGGTGGGCTGATTGATAGATAGGTGAGCTAGATGATATTGTTGCATGATAGACAGTAAAATACGTCCTTTTGGGGTCGGGATGCGAGAACCCCAGTGAGGGTGTTTGGCGTTAAAGTCACTTCCAGCCAGGAATCTATTACCAAGTGATTTAAAGTATTCTTCTAGACTTCCTGACTTGGGACGAGGTCCGGATGGGCAATACGCTCCAGACATTGTTACAGGACCTACCCAGTCTTCTACAATTATACTCGTTGCCTGGATGAATTCTGAGCAGTATTTTTGGATTTCGTGATGTCTAATATGATGTTTTATTATTAACACTCAACCTCCTCTAGCTGTGCCATTCGGGTAGTTGGTGTTGTATATATCGTATCCACGAAGTTTAAAGTAAGAATCGTCGGTAAAGTGGATTTCGGAGTTCAGTAAGATATCTATATTATTATGTAGTACCTACAAATGCTTCGACTTCCTGGTGGTGATTAGCCAACCCGTTTGAGTTCCATTGAGCTATCTTGAGTAGTTGAGCCATTATTTTTGATTAACGTTTACTACTTAGCTGCCTCACCAGATCTTTTAGATCTCGTATCTCTTCCATAAGATTGTTAATCATAGTTTGCTGGGAATCTATTATTTGTTGCAGGAGAGTACATTATTTGGGGTTTCTAGTTGATTTGATGTTAATATATTAGCATATGTGGGAGGAGCTTGCTTACGTGTTATATTTAGCATAGCTTCTTGTTTGTTATTAGGTTTGGGTGTGATAACTGCATTTAGTGCTGGCTGTTGGGTCTGGTTGGAAGTAGTACGCCTTTCTCTAAGCGGAGGGAATCTTCTACTTTTGATTTGTTTATATACCGTGCATCCTCTATAATTGGCAGGGTGTTCTCCCAAACAAAGTACACATTTAGTTTTGCTGCCTTCTTCTTTCTTTAAAGGGCATGTTCTGTAATAAAGACTCTCTGCGCATTTTACACAACGAAATGGGCGAGTACAGAAGTTCTGTGTACGACCATAGCACTGACATCTCTTGCACTGTAGGGCTACTATTTCTTTCTTTTGATGAGGGGGCTCAATTTTCACGATGCCATTTAGGAGAATATCGATTTTATATACTTCTTTATTGTTATCTTGCTGTTTTAGGTCAATAAAGAATACATTTTGTTTAGTCTTTTTAGTACGGTGTTTGACGGGAATAACGTGTTCATGGGACGCTAGAGCTTCTCTTGATTCTGCTTTGTCAGTGGTGTGATGTAGATTTCTTATTACTACTCTAAATGGCCTATGTTCGAGCAGTATAAAGGTGTGTCGGATGACTTTATGATCATCTAGCACCTTTTTTATCACCTTGTATTTATAGACTGTTTTAAGTAATAGTTTTATGGTGCCTCCTGACATGGTCTGGTATTGATATTCATCTTTATTCAAGTGAGAATTGAGAATATTTAACAATGGGGTGATGTTTGCTACATAGTGAATAAATATAGGTGGAGGTCTGTATACCTTTTCTTATTTTGTTTTGTTTTGTGACGATGTTGGTGTCCAGAAATCTCCTAAATTTATTAGAAGTTGGAATCTGTTACTTAGGAGAACAGCTTGAGAGGTTGTTTGAGTATTGGGTTGTACAGCAGAAATTCCAATTCTTTTTCTTTTCTTTTTTCGTGTTTTAAGTTCCTGAAATTCATTTGGTTTAACCCCTGATCACATAACAATGTTATGTTATGTTATGTTATGTGATCAGGGGTTTAACTAAGGTTATTGATTCCTCGCTCGCGAGAGATGCAGTTTCTAAATCGTGAACGGAAGTGCTTGGAGTTACAGTAGCGGCTTCTTGCATTTGTTCGCATATATTCCAGACCATTATTGGCGAGTATTCAGAGGTTCTTGTGTGTGTAAATGGAATCAATTGTTCATTATTTTGAGGGTACGGGAAAAATGTTTGTTGCGGTTGTTACCAATGTACGTTCAATGACGATTGAGGTACAATTTGAGGTTGCGATCGAGTAAACTACTGCATCTGGGGTTGTAGTTGTGTAAATGTCGGATTATTATTGTTCGGCGACATATTGAAGGGTATGGCAAAGTTTGGCGTATTTTAAATAGTAAGATCATTTGCATTTACCTGTGGTGCTGTATTATCCTGCATTGCAGCGAGTTATGGGAGTTTGTTTTAACTTAGTTTAAAATAACAGATACTTTAGAGTGTTTATCAAAATAACGGCCTACACTGGCCTGGCCTTGCGGCCTTGCATTTATCACGTTCATAAATTCACCGAGAGCTAATTCGTCTTTACTCTGTGAAAGTCAAACGCGGACGGTATAAGAAATTGGCTTGAACTATTAGGGTAAGTTTTTTTTGTTTTTCTGAAAAGAATAGAAGCCATTTAAAGTTTACTTCCTTTTTCTCTTGTTTATGGATTATCGTTCCTCTTATTACCTATAATGTAGCCTTACTCCTGGAAGAAGTAGAAGAAAATCTAGCAATTTTTCGTAGTAAAGAACAAAGAATATTTCGCAGATATCAAGTACCGAACCTACGATGACTGCATACGAAGAAAGCTCTCTGCATCTTTACAATTTATTTAAAACGAATGAAACAAAAACAAATGCCAAGAAAGATTTGTTAATAAAAAACCGAAAAAGCTGAAAGCATATTTCTTTATTAAACATTTTCTCAGAAAAAGTTACATCTGCATTGCCGCATTATTTTGATTATGAAGGGTATTTTATGAGCTTGTAGCATCACCACCAAAGCAATCCAAAAACTATTAATAAACTTATATATTAAATGTTTCAAAGAGAATTTGGTAATTAAATTGTGTTAGACAGCTTAGATGTTATATCAAGTTTCCTTTGGTAGAAAAAACTTTAGCAAATAATGTTGTTGTATTTACTGTCAGTGCAAGAAGGTCGATAATAAAGCCTTGTCCTGTTAATTCTCTATTTTTTGCATTTAATAATAATTAATTAAACTCGATTGTTAGGACTACGTATACCAGTGCGGAAATGGTTGATCTACATTTTATGTATGACCATGCTGAAGCATGGTAAAAATGGTATTCTGATTTGATAAATTAGTTACGAAACTGCAATCAACGACTATGTGAAATTGATACTTTTGTTACACATGACTATGACAGTGAGAGATCGGTTATTTCTCGCTCAACAGAACTTCATGTTTTGAGAACAATAAAAAACACATGTATCAACATCAGAACATCAGTAGAACTTTCACCAAAGTAAATATGGTTCTTCTTGAACAACAGGCCATTGTATTTATGTATTATCTGTAACCTCTTACACCTTTCGGTGTCGAGGCTGGTACGTTAACGTATGGGGTTCTACGTGCGCAATGCACAACCCTGTCCGTCTCTACAGGTTACGAAGTTAGTGCGCCATTTTACCTACATACTGCACAGTGTGTAGAGTGTAATGTGTATGTATGTGTAAGACCTTGTTACTCTACCTCCTAGGCCCGTATCGGAGGAGAGTGACGAATGGTCTCCAGGGGGATTCGAACTAAGGAGTAGCCGGACTAGCGCAACGATAGCCTGACGTTCTACCGCTACTTCTAATTATGCAGCAAAAATAATTAATTCACCAATGGGTACTCAGAACGGTTTCATATCCGATCTAGACTTTAAAAACCTGCATAGAAGACTGTCCTCTTAACAGATACAAAATGGAATAGTAAATCTCGTACCAATATCAGGTAGAAACGAAAGGCTTTAGATCGGTGCTTTTCGACCTTTCTTAGTTGCATCTCCTTCTTTGATATGAATGTTTATACTTCTCTTCCCCTCCATTTATTTATTTTTGTTAAAAGTTTCAGGAAGAATAATATGCTTTTGTTATTTCAATACACAACTTTTCCTTTCATGTGCGTTCCATTTTTAGACAACTTGTGCCCCTTCTAGAAGTTGCACCCCACATGTTCAGAATAACGTCTTGTCTTAGATGCTTCCGTATTTTTGTACATACATGCAAAAAACTTGAAGGGTCGATTTTTTGAATAATTTTAATCATAAAAGTTTAAATGAACTTCTGTTCAAAACGGCATAATTTTACAATTACAGGATGTTTTATAATAACTTAAGAAATTTTTACAGAACCAATACAATAAAATTTATTAATAGAATAAAATCGTAATAGAAAATTGGTTGACAAACGCATTTGTATAATTCGTTTTGACATAATTAAATAATTCGAGGTGAAAATACATTTTGACGCTAAATAACTTGACACAATAAATAAAGTGTCATTCTTTTATTTGAAAATGAACGTTGTTTATAATGCCATCTAGATAAGATAACTTATTTATTTAAAATTTAATATTATTATTGAACACCCTGTAACTTTAAACTATATTTTGGACATATGTTCAGCTGAACTTTTATGATGAGTTGATGAGTTCTCCCGAGAGATCAATTTTATCTTCTTCTTCTATTAAAAATTAAAAACAGGTATCCTGCTTGCTCAGTTGCCAAATTTTTGATTTTTGCTGTGAAGTTTTCGTAGCAGCAAATTTAATGTTTTTTATTCAAACTATAAGGTTTTTGATTTTGTGTTCGAAATTTTCAAAATAAAGATTAACTCTTTCAATTCTTGGATTAAATTAATTTTTCATGAGGTAAATTGAGAATTCAAAATCAAAGCTTAAGCTGTCGAATTGGTAATTTTGATTTAAATTTGAAACCCAATTCGAGATCCAGATATTCCAACATTCCAACCCTAACGTTGAGAAGCAGTAAGGTATGTCGAAAACAAAGCATCCTGAGTCGAAATAAACTTTACTACAGTTCGACGCAGTCGTATGCTGCATCGCAGTAAGGCTACGTTTACATTGGCTGCGTGGTCGTACGACTATCGTGTCGTACGAACTCGTACATATAATTAAGATTAATGATTAATGATTAATATTAATGTAACCGTAGCCTAAGGTTTATTGGGAATTTAATGAGTGTTTTGTCCACCACTGCTTACTGCATCTCAACCTGCAACTGCGTTGTATAATGGTAAACAAAGCTAATACACGTCCGGGAGCTCATATTTTACAGTACGAGTGAGATGCTTAAAGACGAGGCGACGAAGGAGCCGAGTCTTGAAACTAGAAACGAGTACTGTAAAAAGAGTTCACGGACGAATGTCGTTATGTATTTTATTTCATACTGTAAACAATTTGATTTTAACATTGAAAATGTTTCAAATAATGCTGATTTTCGAGAGTGGCCGAGCGCGCGTTCGGAACTGTACGGCGCTCTACTCTATCCGATAACTTAGACTGTGTGCGGCGCGCATAAAAACTTCACGATACTATCGTCGGATCCTCCCTAAGACTGTGTATTGTTTAGACTGTGACGTTCATGCAAATATATGAAAAACACGTACGATAATATTTAAAGTTCGAATTGGAAGTCCAGGTTCTATATTATTCTATCTTTGCAAGGCTTTGGATCTGCTACGACAAAATTAAATTTTTATCATCATTTTCAATAGCTCCTCCGGTTGCATCTTTGCGAAGGACTGTGAATTTTTTATTTTTACATGTGACACCTTTTCAAAAACGTCAACCTGTGACCAGGGTGCGAATCACCGCCGGGGATGCCAGAGATTTCCCTGGCTGTGCTTATATTTTCCCCCCCTGTGAAATAAAAATCGGACCCCTGCCGGGGATGAATATTTCTCCGTCTGTGTAAATGTATAACATTAAAATGTGTATAAAAAAATTCTGGAATAGTATCCCCCCCTGTAAAAGTTGTATGATTCGCACCCTGCCTGTGACATTATTGGGTGCATTTTGTATTAAATCACACTACCAGTTGTTCTATAGCAACTGTTTTTGTATATTATTTTTCACGAATGTGTTAAAAGTAAACGCGATGGACTTAGTAAATGCTTCTCCTACGTTTTGTGCTGAAATTTCTTCAAAAGGAGCAGAAGCAACAGGAAAATTAATTCCTACAAAGTCAGCAAGTCGATACGAAAAAGAGTATGAACAATTTCAAAGGAGGAAATTAATCGATTTTTGAAAGAAGCACTTGATAAAGAGCATCTTTTATCAAAGGTACAATAAAATTAGGCTGTGATTATGATTCATATAAAATTTGAATTGATCGTAGGTTATTGCAATGATAGGAATTGCTGGGGGTTGTCGTCGAGAGGAGTTATACGCCATGAGTATCGACGACGTAGAAGATACCGGATCTCAATTAGTAATTACGATTCCACAGTCTAAAACAAACGTCAGAAGAGTGTTTTCTGTGATAAATGAGGCGAACGGAATCAATTTTTTAGAGCTATTTAGAAAATACATTGCATTGCGATCGGAAAATTTCCAAGAAAAATTTTTATTTCTCGGTTACAGTCAAGGCAAATGTATTGCACAGAGAGTTGGAATCCACAGCATCGGAGGAACACCGAAGAAGATTGCCCAATACCTCAAGTTAAACAATCACGAAAAGTACACGAGACATTGTTTTCGACGGACATCGGCAACTTTTCTTGCAAATGCTGGTGCTGATTTGACGGTGTTAAAGTGCCATGGGGAGTGGAACAGTTCATCGGCGGCGGAAAAATATATAGAAGATTCACTAGAAGGAAAAGTAAAAATAGCTAGGATGATTCAAGGAGATGAAAATTTTGTGGAAGTTCTGCAACAAAAACAAATGCAAATTTCTACGTCTACATCAGTTGATAGTCCAGGAATTACTGTTTCCGGAAATTCGGATTGTACAATTAATATAAATATCAATAATCCTTCGAAGTAATTCGTGTTGTATTTCCTTGAAAATTAAATTTGTAAAAAAGTTTGATTTGAGGTTTTATTGTGTCAAAAATAACAGGTCAGTAGGCGTGGCTTGGTGCATAAAATAATAGTCAGGAAAGTGTTGCTTGGCAACACTTTCCGGCTCTGATACCGTAATAGCTCACTTTCCGGACTCAAAATGGCGCCGGAAAACTGAATTTACCAGACAGTATGAAATAAAAGAATTAAAGAAATAAAACTAAGAACTCAAAGGCATGTAACTCATATTATCGTAACATATGCTGCAACGTCACAAATGACTAGAAAAATGATTTCAACATGGCTCTACTAAAGAAATCCAAGAATTAATAATGTTCAGGTTTGAACAACCAAGTGGGAAGGCTTCTAACTAACTAAAACTAAAATTTAGGATAATACTAGAAAATAAGGCAATAAAATGGTAGGGGTATGTTCAACAAATCAACGTATAAAGTCGACTAAAGAACCATTTCCGACGAGGCTGTTCAAATGGAAAATATATCGAAATACAGCATCATAAAAGAAAGGGGTTTGGGTAAAAGGAATATTGGCAATATAATTAATTGAAATTTGAAGGGAAAAGTCGGAAAGGGCGAAGAAAGAGAATTATTTCAACAATACTCCATATTTGTTTCAAGTTCTGGCTTTCGTGGTGTATCAATTATTTTTTACCAAAGCAGCAAATAACTACATATACGAGGGGCGTTCAAAGGGTGTTGCAATTTGGGGGTATCTAGCAAAGTTTTGATTTTCGTGCAAATTTTGTTTGATACATCAGATCTAGTTACCCTTGCTTGCAAAAATTGGTTGTCCTAACTGCTTTTGTTTTCCTTCTGTCAGTTGTGAAATATGGCTGAGTGTAGTTTAAAGAAGTTCGAGTATCGAAGCATCATCAAGTTTTTGTGTAAAGAGGGTGTAAATGCAAAGGAAATTTTTGATCGCTTATCGAAAGTGTACAGATCGGATGCGCCTTCGTATGCTATGGTCACTAGGTGGTTTAAAGAATTCAAACACGGCCGCCAGAGCATTGAAGATGATCCAAAGTGCGGAGGACCAAAAACTGCAACCGATGATGAACATGCAGCTCAGGTTGAGTTACTGGTACTCGCAAATAGGCGTATAAAGATATCAGAAATTGCCCAAGAGATTGGTGTTTCACAAGGAAGTGTTCACAACATCATCCATACCACTCTGCACATGTCGAAAGTGTCAGCCAGGTGGGTGCCCAGAAATCTTTCTATTCAGGATAAGCACTGCAGGATGGAAGCATCACGCGGGCTTCTCTCTTTAATTCCAATCCAGATGACTTTATGGCTCGACTTGTGACTGGAGATGAAACATGGCTTCACCACTGGGACCCCGAAACGAAGCAAGAGTCGATGCAATGGAAGCATGCGGAATCTCCAGCTCCAAAAAAATTCAAGACACAGGCCTCTGCTGGGAAGATCATGGCGTCTGTTTTCTGGGGTTGCCAAGGGCTGCTCTTAATCGATTATATGCCACACAAAACTACAATTAATGCAGAATATTATGCACAACTTTTGAAAACATTGCGCAGCGCAATTAAGGAAAAAAGACGTGGAAAACTGTCCAAGGTGGTTTTCCTACTACATGACAATGCTCCAGTCTACAAGGCCAGAGTTGCACAGGCTGCCCTAAAGGCCTGCGGGTTCAAACAACTTAACCATCCACCTTACAGTCCGGACCTGGCTCCTAGCGACTTTTACTTATTCCGAAACCTCAAGAAATATCTTCGGGGGCGCCGGTTTTCGGACGACGAAGGTCTTAAAGAGGAGACGGAAGCGTGGTTTGCAGGACAAGAGGAAACTTTTTTTCGGGGGATTGCGTCGCTGAAGGAGAAGTGGGGTAAATGTATTGAACTTAGGGGGAACTACATTGAGAAATAATAAATTAATTTAATTGCTATTAGTTGTTTCAATGCCCGAATTGCAATACACTTTGAACGCCCCTCGTATCTCATCCTGCATTTTTTGCATAAAGCCTCCAATATGCCAGTGCTTTCAGTAATTTATTTAATTTTGATAGACTCACATCTAAAATTGTGTTAATAAACAAGTGTCTTGATGGATACATTGAAAATTGCGAGGTTAATTCATCGCTTCAAGCTAATCAGTTTTGATATTTTTGCACTATTTTTACGCAGCTATTTTAGTAGGCTTAGGGGCTGTGAGACCTTGTCGTTGGTGGGGGAGCTTCGTTCTGACAACAGAAACAGAACGATCTAAGGAACAGCTCAAAAAGGGCTGGCGAGGGCGTAGGGGGAGACATCCGTGCCGAAAGGATGTCACCATCAAATGCTTACAAGCCCTAGCAGACATGGCTGCTAAACCAGCAAGTTCGGCCCAGAAGGGGTCGGGCGAAGGGCGAGTTTTCGGCGCCCTAAAACCGGATCCCCTCGGCTATGGAATGGTAACCCAGACAGAAGAATCCCTGGTCCTCCAGGTTGGGGGTTGGGCTATGGGCCAACAACCCATACCCGGAAAAAGATGGCTGTTACGGAACCTTCAGAGAAGCCTCGGAAATCAGGACGGATCAACAGGAAACGAATTAAGCAACGGAATATGGATTACGAGTTATGCACATGGAATGTCAGGACGCTCCTTCGGCCCGGAGCACAAAGGAACCTGCTCAACGAGTTAAAAAGATATAAAATTAGAGTCGCAGCAATACAAGAAACGAGATGGATGGAGCAAGGAATTCGAGATACAAGAACACACACTATTCTCCACAGTGGAAAGCCGGGTGGGAATAAGGAATTTGGCGTAGCTTTTATAGTAGACAAAGAAATTAAATCTAGCATAATAAATTACCAAGCAATCAACGAGAGAATATGCACACTACGGATAAGAACCAAATTCTTCAACGTAGCGCTAATAAACGTACACTGTCCCACGGAGGACAAGGATAGAGAAATCAAGGAAGCCTTTTACAATCGACTGGAACAGATATATGATAACTTGCCAAAGAATGACATCAAAATCATACTGGGGGATATGAATGCCAAAATAGGCAGGGAGAAAGAACATATCGGAACAATTGGTACACACAGTTTACATGCGGATACAAACGAGAATGGGGAAATGGTCATAGATTTTGCAAACAGCAGAAATATGGTGGTTAGTTCCACCTGGTTCCCTCATCGAGATATTCACAAAACAACATGGATATCGCCGGATGGGACAACGGCTAACCAGATAGACCATATATTAACAGATAAAAGAGGGGCCTCAAGTATATTAGATGTTAAGAGCAGAAGAGGCGCATCATGTGGATCAGATCACATCATGGTGCAAATTAAGTTCAGATGCAGAATTAACAGGCAACGACCCAACAAACACATTCGCCAAGAAAAACTAGATTTAGATAAGCTAAGAGATCCGGAAGTCAGGGAGAAATATGAAGAGGAGGTCAACAATAAACTAGAAGAAATGGACAACCGAGGAAACGAACTAGAATGTGAAAACCGTTGGAATAATATAAAAGAAGCAACAATTAAATCCGCAAAAAAAATATTGGGAATACAAAAACCCCGACGCAAGGAAGAATGGTTCAACAAAGAATGCGAGGAAGCCATCAATAAAAGGAACTCACTACATAGAAAATATGTTCAACAAAGAACGAGAGAGAGAAAGGAAGAGTTCGAGGACGCAAGAAGAAAAGCGGATAAAGTGTGCAGAAAAGAAAAGCGAAAGTTCCTAAATCACCAGGTGGAGGAAATGGAAAGAAATTTTAAGGATAATGATCCCAGGAATGCATACCAATATATAAAGAAACTTAAAGGGGGATTCAAACCGCATACCACCTTAATGAGAGAGAAGAATGGCAATATAATAACAGACACAACGAAAATCAAACAAACATGGCAAAAATATTTCCAGGAACTTTTAGGAAGTGCCGACAATATAGAAAATTCACGCCATCAGGACGATCTGAACAACAACGAACCTCTAGAGCTACCCACACTAGAGGAAGTGGTTCAAGTTATCAAAGTTCAGAAAAATAACAAATCACCGGGATTTGATGACATCCCGGTGGAATTATACAAAACAGCAGGCCAAAAACTCGCCGAACAACTGCACGCACTGATAGTAAGAATCTGGAACGAAGAGTACATCCCGGAAGACTGGAAAAGAAGCATAATTATCCCTATCCACAAAAAAGGTGACAAGCTAACATGTAAAAACTATCGAGGGATCTCACTCCTATGTACCGGATACAAAATATTTACTTATATACTAAGTAAGAGGACACAAAAGTATTCGGAAAACTTCGTAGGCGAATACCAAGCAGGGTTCAGGCCTGGCAGATCAACCATCGATCAACTATTTAGTGTCAAGGAGATGCTGAGGCGAACATGGGAGTATGATATAGACGTAAACCAAATATTTGTCGACTTCCGCCAGGCCTATGATTCCATCAAAAGAGAGAAACTCTACGAAATAATGAACGAATGTGGGCTACCAGAAAAATTAATCAGACTGATCATGACAACGATGACAGAGACGGTGGCGTACGTAAGAATACAGAATCAGATGACGGACCCATTCGAAATAACGCAGGGTCTAAAACAGGGTGATGGGTTGGCCCCAATACTTTTCAACATCAGCCTTGAGTATGTCATAAGGAAAATGACAATCAACACAATGGACAGACTGAGCAATAAATCCTCCCAACTAGCAGCATACGCGGATGACATCAACATAATGGGACGGTCAATGCCAACTGTAAAGGAGATATATATCGACCTAGAAAACAAAGCCAGTGAGGTAGGACTAGCAATAAACGTAGACAAAACAAAGGTCCTAACACAAACACGCTCAGCTAGAGCGCTGCAAAACATAACTATTGGTGACGACAACCTGGAGAAAGTAACAAATTTTACTTACCTGGGAGTAAACATATCCAAAGATGGAAGTGAGGAACCAGAGATCCGAAGAAGAGTCGCCCAGGCAAACAAAGCGTACTTTGCCCTCCTATACATACTCAGATCCCGTAATGTACACCCAAAAAACAAGATACGTATCTATAAGAGCATCATCAGACCTATAATAGCATATGGATGCGAAACATGGGTCTTAACACAGAACATGGCAAACTACATCAACGCTTTCGAAAGAAAAACGCTGAGACGCATATTTGGACCAAAGCAAGAAGATGGAGCTTGGAGATCAAGATACAACCACGAGTTATATGAAAAATATAAAGAGATCTCCATATCTGGATTCGTCAGAATCCAAAGACTACGGTGGGCTGGCCATGTAGTTAGAATGGGGGAGCAGAGAATGCCAAGGGGTGTCCTTGAATCGAGAGTGGAGGGGCGCAGACCGGTAGGAAGACCCCGGAAAAGGTGGCAGGAAGAAGTTGCAGAGGACGCAAAAAACATCTTAAACGTCCGTAATTGGAAGAGAGCTGCCATGGATCGAGATGGATGGGGAAGAAAACTGAGGGAGGCCAAGGCCCGAAGCGGGCTGTAGCGCCATTAGAGAGAGAGAGAGAGAGAGATTTTAGTACAATGAAAGGTTGTTTACGGGAAACAGATAAACAGTAAAATGATATATTAATCTGAGAAAAGACCAGTGGTGTTTGTGTCACCTCTTTTTTTAATTGTTTTTCTGAATGAGGTTTTTAAGAATTATTTTTGTACGCGAAATGATAGATTTTCTATTATTTCATTATAGTTACATTCAATAACTCATCATATACTAAAAATTTATTTTGTAAGAAATTACACCGCAAAGTAAAGAATGTTGGAAAAACACGTTTTTTTCAGAGTTGTGTTTTTAACGATTTCCTCTCGAATATAGAAAATAAATCATAGTTTCCACGTGGAAACTGTTACTCAGTTTTGTAAACACCAAAACTGCATTTTAAATGAATGGCTTTAGGTCAACTTATAATGTATTCTTGTTTAGGTAACTTTTTAATGCACAAGATGATGGCAAAAGTAAATATTTATTTCTCATTTAATAATTAATTTATGTATTTATTTTTTTAATTTTCCTTTTTAATTCCGTCTTCTTCCTAACAGTCATATTTATTCGTGTAGCAATTTTATGTATAAAAAGTTTTAAAAGAAATAGAGGGCTCACTTCACTCTGTTTTAGATGATCATCTTTGAGAACACCAACGGTGAAACTAAAAGATTCCTTTTGCTTTACTAGACATATAGTTTTATAATCAGCATGAGAAGAATCATTATTTGTATTTATTTGTTATGATGTGACGTCAAATATGTTTGTTCATTGACAAGTTTACACATAAGAGATAGAAATTTCCAATTATATACTTCAGAAATGTCAAGTTCAAGTGCGTTTTAACTTGGAATAAATGGTTTACAATTCACAAAGATATGAACGTTTACAGTTGATTTAACTATAAATAAAATTCACCTTTTCAAAAATTAAACAAGGCAAAGCTCGGTTAAAGTTTTAGATATAAATTTATTTGTGATTTTTTAGTTGTACCTACTCCAGGATTTGAAGCGAAAAGCAAACTTTAAAATTTCCAAAACTTACGAAGTGATTTCAAAAAAGACTTATTTTAACAGTAAAAATATTTAATGACACATAAGAGAACGTACTTATTCCTTTTTTAAAGTAGAAAGTATCTGGTTTGTAAGGTATCAAACCGTGCAGACCTTCACACTAACCTTAGTCAACACAGTAAAAGCAAATGCAAACTTGGAAATAAGCGATGCAATGGAACCTTTTCCCTACATTTGAATATCAAAGATAAGGAAGTACAATAGTTCAATGCTAATAGAAAATTTTATATTTATTTTGAACTTCTAATTACACCTTAAAAATCAACCTTCAATTTCTACTTCAAATGTTATACCTGTACAGAGCATAAGACATTATTTAAAAAAAAAAGTATTTGCTAAGAAATTTTATCTTTGGCTAGAAATCTAAAACTGATTGTATTATAAAAGACACACTCCAGTTTCGGATCTCTGAGTTTGCCCTGCAAATTTTCCATCGACATTTTACACCGTCCTACTACTTCTCATAAAGGAACGAAAACTAATAATTAAATCTACCTTTTCATCCCGTATATTTTTTTAATGTGACCTCAAATGAAGTCCTGAAAATAGAAAATTTAGGGTAGATCTAATTTTGCACATAAAATCTCTAAATAACAAAACCTTAAAGCTTTCCACTTGCAAGCAATCACGTTTTATCGATTGAAAACAATTTTATTAATTGAAAATTATTTAGTCTAAATGTTAAATGGCTTACTGGAGATTTCAAAACTTTTCCATAAAAAGTTATTTTCTCCTGTCATTTCAGTTAGTTTGTTGGTATAAATTATTTAAAGCAATAGCCAAATTCGTCCGAAGTGGAATTTTTATCTCGGATATTTAATTATTAACTTAATATCAAAAAGATCAAAATTACAGTAAAACAAGTTTTGGCATTCAAAAATTTTGGATTTACATTTCGCCGTTAGCGAGGTGACGGAGAATGGAAGGATGTCGACTTCATTTCAAGGTTATAATATTTAAATTACGGATTAAAAAAGATAATAAAGCTCTAGTATGAGAAATTTACAATTGCATTTTTATACCTTTAATTAGAAGTCTAACATTTGAAACGAAACGAAAATTTATTTATAATAATAATTAGATATTTTAGTTTTTAAATCTATATACCTATTCGTAGAATTTTTGTACGGCGAACAGTTAAATTTTGCTAACTATATTCAAAATTCCACTGGTTTTGATGAGTTAAAAATAACGTTTTTAAAATGTTTGTAACATTTTTATACGGCAGTGAATTTATTTAGGAGTAATAATTACAAATTACAGATGATACAATTCTTTTTTGTGGACCTTTGTTTTCCCAACTTATTGTAAAAAATAAAAAATACGAAAATATGACAAAAAGTTTGTTTGAAATTTGGAAAACGCTCAAGACCTATACACTGCTGTTTCTAGCATTATCATGTCAATCACGGACGCTATTAAAACGTCTGTCTCAACTCCTCAGCTACATATTAGGACTGATCAAAATTAAAAGTCAAACCAGGCGACTATGGCAAAGAACCAGAAACCCCGAAACTAAAAAACTTTTAAACAGCCTCACCCATCGTCTTAAGAAAGAACTGGATGAGTACAGAATAGAATCATACCGAAAGCATATTGCTGATATAGGCCCCGGCGATCCTGGCATGTGGAAAACCACCAGAAAGATTCTAAAGCAACATGAAGAACTACCAACCATATCAAATGGAACCGATGTCCTCTACACTCACAGCGAAAAATCGCAAGCTTTTGCTGATCACCTCGAACACGTCTTCAGGCCAATAAACACCTGCAGTCCTACACACGCACTTCACGTATTAAACCACATCGAGCGCAACCACCCAATTATCACTGAAAACATTCACCCTGCATGACCGAGTGAAATAACTCAACTCATATCTGCCTTGCCCAAACCAAAGTCCCCAGGCCATGACCTTATAACCAACATTGTCCTGCAACACGTAACAAAAAAAAAGTATAGCATACCTAGCATCTATAATAAACGCATGCCTTCGCATTGGCTACTTTCCACGGAGCTGGAAACACGCTCACATCCTCATGTTTGCAAAACCAGGAAAAGACAAACAAGACATTAAGAATTACAGGCTAATAAGCTTACTCACGTCTTTATCTAAAATACTAGAAAAAATTATTCAGGCTCGATTATCAAAACTAGTAGAAGCCCAAAACATATTACCAGCATTTCAATTCGGATTTAAGAAAGGACATTCAACCTGCCACCAGCTCCAGAGAATTAGCAAGATAATTGAAAAGGGATTTGAAAACAAATGCTATACCACAATCATCTTCATGGACATTGCGCAGACCTTCGACAAGGTATGGATTGAAGGTCTAAAGAAAAAACTCCTTGACATCAATATACCAACTTACTTACAAGCAATAATCTACTCGTTCTTGGAAGACAGAACCTTCGCCGTTAAGGTCAACTGCTACATATCCAACACCAAACAACTACATGCTGAAGTCCCCCAAGGAAGCATTCTTCGGCCACTGCTTTTCAATATCTACACATCTGATATACCATCAACCACAGCCACTATAGCCACGTTCGCCGATGACACGGCGATTATCACGCAAAACACGAACTTACACACAGCAGCCCAGCAATTACAACAAGCCACAGACACAATTATCAAGTGGCTTAAAACCTGGAATCTTCAAGTCAACCCCAACAAATGCCAAAGTAAAATCTTCACGCTAAGGAAAATATCTACTCCACCTAACATCGAAATTGATGGCAAATCTATACCGTGGAACCCCAGGGATCAAGCGATAAAATATCTCGGAGTTCACTTGGATACTCGATTAAACTGGAACTTTCACGTAAACCATAAACTCCTCCAGGTCAACAACAGAATGCGCCAGTTATATCCTCTGATCAATCGCAAGACATCGCTGAAGTCGGAGTGTACCATCTTACTGTATAAAACCTTACTACGCCCCCTAATGTTATACGCCTGTCAAGTTTGGTGCACCACATCGAAGACAAATATCAACAAAATACAAAGTTTCCAAAATAAAGTCTTTCGAATTGCTGTGAACGTACCTTGGTTTGTTCGCAATAACCAGCTACACTACGAACTAAGAGTCTCACTAGTGCAAGACTATATCCAGGAAAGTGCTAAAAAGTTTTTACAAAACGCAAGTGCGTGCGACGGCGTCATCCACTACAACCTGTGCAAGCCAAATATACACACTAGGCTAAAATGAAGACTACCTCAAGACATTGCTGTTGCAGAAGAGCACAACGAATAAACGCAACACTATCGTTAATCAAGACGTTACAAATTGTCTTGTCGTGTTATTTACAGTTACTTACAACTTTGTTAAATATGTCATGTATAGCAATTTATTTTGTTGATCTGACAATAAAGCCTATTAGAAAAAAAAATAAAAAAAAAATTGTGCTCATTGTAAAAAATAAAAAATACGAAAATATGACAAAAAGTTTGTTTGAAATTTCCACAGTGATGGTGGAAGTACGAGGTTATTTTGTAGGTTTTTAATACAACACACCAATAATCAGATTTACATTTTTAAAAGCAAATATACTAGCCAAACTTAATCAATCAATCAATTTATTTATTGCCCTGAAATTACAAAATATGTAACATAGACAAACGTCAGAAGAGAATACATAAATGTACAAAAACTGTACAGCTTAAAACAAGAACATATAACAGACAACACGATCCTTCATACTGTAAGGTGCCTTGTTAATCAAATATAGTTGTAACTGGTTTTTGAATTATTTTATATCTGTGAGTTTTTTTTTGTATTTGGGTATTTTGTTATAAATATTTACACACTTGTACATAGGATCTTTTTCGAATAAAGCTGATTTATGAGCAGGAACCTGCAGATCAAGGTTGTGCCTTGTTTCCATAATACTGTAGGTGTCACAGTTCCTCTTAAAAGAATTTAGATTTTTCTTTGCATATAATGCAACATTGAAAATATAAATAGCTGGTAAGGTTAAAATCCTCAGATTTTTAAAGTGCTTACGACACGATGATTGTGCGGGAAGTTTAAGCATGACCCTTATTATCTTTTTTTGCATGATGAATACTTTGCCGATATGAGTCTAGTGATACCAGAACTTAATGCCATAGGAAAGTATAGAATAAATCATAGCAAAATAGTAGGTCTTTAGACTATTGACAGAAAGTCTCTTAGTGCAGGGGCATATGTAATTCCGTGGGATTTTTTATGAAGGAATAGTATGACTATATGGGATGGATAGCTCCTGAACTATACAATCACGTATTACCAGGTGTTTTGCCCGATTTTGTGGCAGAGGGCCTGTATGACGTCACAATTTCAAGATGGACGCTAATCTCTTTTTTTATCTTTAACTCGTTTATGGTTGGCTTTATGCAAATTTAGCTAGGACCTTTTTTGTTCCTAATAAAATAAGGAACAAAAACGGTTAACACAATTTTTTTGGTATCTGTTACCATTTCTGAGATATACTTTATTGTTAACAATGAAAATAATACTCCATTTGATTTTTCTAGGAAACAATAATTATTATGTAACCTGTAGATTATTATTTTTAATATATAAACACATTATTTTTTAATTAACACGTAAGTAGAGAAAGTTTCACAGGTCATCCTCCGAGTCCAAAAGTTCTTTTTCATTGTCTACAAAGTAGATCTCTTCATCGCCACCACACTTACACATTTCTGTGCACCTTAAAGACTGTACTTTACACTTGCAATCTATTGGTACCAAAGCCTGTGACAAACTTGCTGTCTTTTGGGAAAAGTTGCGACCACCACAGTGAAAGGACAAAAACATCAGTATCTGGTGAATCTCATATGTACAGGGTACTAGAATGACGTGAGATGTACCATTGAGTGAAGAATAATTTTTGTATCTGCTTCTTCTTGCGTGTTTTGAATTTCTCTAACGTCATTTCCATCTGATTACCTTGTCTCATTCCTCCTATTACTTATCAGTTTTTGTTTAATCCTCTGTGCATGCAATACGGTTTTATTTGAGAGATATGCTGTTAACTCATCCTTAGTTTTAGAATGAGATAAAAGGGATCTCATTGCCACATTTTGAATATTAGTAGGCATTACTTTTGCAGCTCTTTTTTCCCTTCTTGTCCCTCAAGTAATGCTGTAAGTAGCTTCTGCATCTCTGGTTCCAACTTTTCTTTGATTCCACCCTGCTCTTTATAAAACTCATCACTAAAGCATTTGAAAAGAGCAAGCCTTAGAGATATGTGGGCATCTACAGCCCTCCTTACGCACTTCCCTGCTAGAATGTTGGACACAACACTCTCACCATAAACCGCCAATAATGTAGCTTCCAATCCTGCCATTATAATATATAGTTCACCCGACCTAAGAATCCAATTTTTTGATAGATCTTTGTTAGCCATAGCTACTTTCAAAACAGGCTTGTAAAGGCCGAGGCGCAAAGTTACAACTGTTAGGAGTGATACTAGATGTCACTTGTTCTAATTTCTTCATAAAAGTGAGTTGGGTTTGTGTGGTAGTTGAGCTGGTATCTAAGAGTGGGAGCAAACAGATTCTAGTTTCTTTTTTTGGATTACTTATTATAGAATTAAAAGCTGACCAAGTCGGGACTGTATTCAGCGCAGTGGAATCTGCTTCACAATCACTTGGATTATTTTCTTCCGACGGGTTAAAATTTCCATCCAGCAACTCTTCATCCAAAGATTCTTGATAATCAATCAATGAAATATAAATTAAAAATAAATAAACTAGTCAAAAAAAATTAGAACAGATGAAACGTCAGAGAAAAACCAAAAACATAATTGTATCTCAGAAACGGTAACGGATATCAAAAAAATTGTAATAACCTTTTTTGTTCCTTATTTTATTAGGAACAAAAGAAGTCCTAGCTAAATTTGCATAGAGCCAACCATAAACGAGTTAAACGTAAAAAAAGAGAGATTAGTGTCCATTTTGGCGGACATCTTGAAATTATGACGTCATACAGGCTCTCTGCCATAAAATCTGGCAAAACACCTGGTAATACGTGATTGTATGGTTCATGAGCTATCCATCCCATATAGTCATACTATTCCTTCATAAAAAATCCCACGGACTAGGAAATAATTACTTATGCCCCTACACTATCTAGTAAATCTAATTAGATAAAGTGCCGAATTTAATTTTGTCAAAATATTGGTAATGTGGTGGTACCAGGTTAAGTTTTCGTCTATAGTAACTCCCAGAAACTGCTACGAGACACGTCGTGTCGTCCGCAAACCGAATCAAGGAATGGTTGACAGGGAAGCCTTTACAAAGATCGTTAACAAAAACTAAAAACAGTAAAGGTCCCAAGACCGAGCCTTGATGGACGCCTAGATTTTCAGAGGATTTATTTGAAGACGCATGTTTTCCAATTTTTTTTGATTCAGTATAATAGCGTTTGAATTTTTCAAAAAATTGTCATCAATAAATGACAAGTATAAAAAGCCCTTAAAATATCGGAATAATTTCATATGAAAAATAGTACCATGATCGACAATAATTTGCTGCAAATAAGATAACAATAAGGAAATACTTTAATATAAGTATTTTTAACGAATTATGTCCTTATGTCCTTTGCTATTTTTTTTTAGTTCTTCTACACTTCTGCCTCTGGTTCCGCTTCGCTTTACTATCTCGTACAGCCATGTCTTTTGGGTCTCCCTCTTTTCGTTTTCTTTGTTAATTTTGATTCCATTATCTTTTTCAGTATTCTATTATCTTGCATTCTAATCACATATCCGTACCATTCAATACTCTATCTTCGTATTTCCTTATTATCTGTTTCTGTTGAAGTTGGTTTCTGATGACTTCATTTCTGATGTGGTCCTTTTTTGTTTTCCCGGCAATTTTTCTCAGAAATTTCATTTCGACAGTTGTAATTCTGCTTTCATATTTTTGATGTAGAACCCATGTCTCACTTGCATATAATAACGATGGAACAGCCTTTTGGTTTTGTGAGATATATCTGTTGCAATATTTCCATCATTTATCATGATAGATCCTAAATATTCAAACGTTTGACTACTTCTAACTTTGTCTTAAGATAGTTTATTTTGTATGTTAATATCCTCCTCCGCTTTGTTAATTATCATTACTTTGCTTTTATTTGGATTTATTTGCATTTTAAGTTTTCTAATTTCCTCTGTCCATACCACACCACACCAAACCACAAAATACTAAACCATACGACACCACACCAAACCACACCACAGATATATTTAGTAGCTTCTGCATCTTCCTTTTGGTATCCGCTATAATCACCACATCGCCTGCATATACTACATAAATAATTAATTTGAACCGGTTGCATATTTCTGAATCATACAATTGTCTATAGTCCTTTTATTTTATTCTTAGGGTTTTTTATTATTCTATCTATAGCTATAATGAATAGTACGGGACTTAGCGTATCGCCTTGCTGAACTCCCTTTTTAAATGAATACCTTCTGATCGTTGTCCATTCAGTTGTATTTTTGCTGTAATATTTTTACATAGTGAATTAATAATTTGGATTATTTTCTTTGGTACATTTAGTTGTTTGAAGTATTTTTGTAGAGCTTTCCTGCATATTGTATAGAAAGCTGCCCTTAAGTCTATAAAGGTAAGTATAAGTTGTCCACCAATCTGCATTCTTTTCACTATTATATTTCTTCTTCTTCTTCTTCTTCCTTTGACTAGGGATGACTCCCTGTTTGTCTGGCCTGTTATTCCACCGACGAAGAGATCCAGCTTTCTATCCATCTTCTCGGTGGCCGTCCTGGGGGTCTTCTCCCAGTTGGTATATTTGTTTTGCATATTTTTACTAATCTCTCTGCTCCCATTCGTTCCACGTGGTTGTTCCATTCCTTCTTCCTAACCTTCATCCATTTCACTACGTCTTCTACCTTACATGTTCTTCTTACCTCCATGCTTCTCTGTCTGTCTCGCAGTGTTACATCTGCTATTGATCTTAAAACTTTCATCTCTGTTGTCCTCATTTTTTGTTTTGTTGCTTTGGTCTCTGCACGCGTTTCGTTAGCATAGGTTAAAATTGGACGAACCATTGACTTATATATTTGCGCTTTGATTTCTACACGCATGTATTTGTTATGCCAGATTGTATTATTTAGGCAGCCTGCTATTTGGGCGGCCTTCGTCGCTTGCTTCCTTGCCTCCTTTATTAAATTTCTGGCACTTGACACTTCAATGCCTAGGTAGTAGAAAGTCATCACCTGCTCTATTATTGTTCCTTCGTGTTCTAACTTACACCTTATGGGATCTTTGGATATGACCATTGCTTTAGTTTTGGATTTCGATATTTCCATGTTATACAATTTTTCCAGTTTGACTAAGCTTGTGCAGTAATCTTTGCAGATTGTCTTCATTATTGGGTATTAATACAGGGTCATCTGCATAACACAGTACGTTGATGTTTTTATTTCCCATTCTATAGCCTTCGCTATTCTTCAGTGCTTCTATGAGCTTGTTCATAATCAGATTAAAGAGAAGGGGGCTGAGGGAATCTCCTTGTCGTATACCTGTTTTTATATGTATGGATTGTGTGCTTCTTTTGCGGTAATTATCTTTGTCGTGTTGTCTGAGTTTATATCATTTATCGCATTTGTTATTTGTGATGATATGCCTTCTTCATTTAAAATATTCAGAATGTCCGTTTTTCTAACTCTGTCGAAAGCTTTTGTGAAGTCTACGAAGCATAACTACACAGGTTTATTATACTCTATGGATTTTTCGATGAGTTGTCTCAGGATAAATATTGCATCCAGGGCGCTTCTGTTCTTTCGAAATCCTTGTTGCTCTTCTGCTATAGGTACTTTATATTTCTTAATGTGAAGATATTATCTAGCGTTTGACTACCTTTTCTAAATGCCGCCTGTTCGCCTTCCAATTGATCTTCAACATGTATTCTAAATTTCTCTTCAATTATTCTTGTAAATGTTTTGTATATGCCACTGAGGAAAGGCATATAGCACGATAATTTTCACATATTAATCTATCTCCCTTTTTCTATATGGGCAGTATTAGGTTGTTATCTCAGTCACGAGGTATTTTATTTGTATTCCATATTATGGCGTAGATTTCCCAAAGTTTATCGCAACTTCCCTAATTTCTTTTATGTATTCTGTTTCGTATTCATTTTCTGCGGTATCTAATTTTTGGGCAAAGTAGTCTTCCCATACTTCTAATATTTTTGTGGTATTTACTTGTAACTGATCTTGTGTATATTTTATTCCATAATTTTCTTTTTTAGATTTTCCTCTCAATCCTTTTAATTTTCCCCAGAATTTTCTACTATTTATTTTATATCCGTCGAAGTTGCATAGTTAGAGCTGTTACTTGAAGGAACACTCTTTATTCCGTTTTAGTAGCCTACGGCCCCGGCGTAAACTATGGCAAAGAGAAAAAGGATAGGTTTTGGAAGGAGTTGCAAGATGTGGTAGATGGAAGAAAATGAAAGGTGGTAATTTTTGGGGACCTTAATGGAAGACTAGCGACGAAGGATGAGAGGTCACTAGAAATTCAAACGGAGAAATAATTATAGACTGTATACTCAATAGTATGGTCATAGGAAATTCCTTCGTTCAGTACAAAGAGATTCATCAAATAACCAGATGAAACCGGAGTAAAAACAAGATTATAGATTACATACTGGTAGAGAAAGAGAGCTTGGCAGAAATTAGAGACATAAGAATAAAACGAGGATACAAAATAGCCAGCGACCACCTCTTGCTGGTAACAATATTAAAAAAAAAAGTGAACAGTGGTTAGCCTACAAAGATTAAAAATTGAGCACAGTTTCAAAATAGAATCAGAGAAGGAATACTTTAAAGATGTTTGTACTAGAGCAATCGAGGAGGTTTGCGGAACATTGAAAATATCTAATACATAGAAACGAACGTCGGGGTGGTCTGAACAAGTTAGAGATGAAATCGGAAAAAAGGAACAATTATGGGGAATTCCGGGAACATAAAGAGCAGCACAATATTATGAAAAAATCCGAAAAGGACAGAAGGCTACAAAGGTAATCAAAAACTATTGAGGAAAATAAGAGAACGCAATATATTAGGAACAAGAACGGAGATTTAGGTAGGAGCACTTCAAGGATGTATTGGGGGGGGGGGGGGGGGGTAAAAAGAGACGAAGAGGTGATCCACAGATTAGGTGAAGAAGGTACAAAAAATAGAATATGAAGAATAGTGTTGCGCGGCTTGGCACAAGTTAGAATGGCAAAACAGTTGGAGATGACGGGATAGGGGCAGATATACTTAAACTCTTAGGAGAAGGTGGATCCCGACTGCTGTACAAAGTGATTAGAGCTGCGTGGAAAAATAAAGATAGCCCATTAGCTTGGGAAATAGCCGTAATCGTGCCTATCTTTAAAAAAGGTGATGCTCCAATGTGACAATTATACGGGAATTTTGCTACTGAGCCTTGCGATTAAAATTTATGAAAGAATTTTGGAGACTAGATTGAGGGCAAAGCTCGAAGGAAAAATGTCGAAGTTTCAATACATCTTCTGTTTGCGAGAGCTAATAGCAAAATCCCTCGATCATAAATCATAACTTGTATGTGTGTTTTGTAGACTTGGAAAACTCGTTTTACAGTGTACCTAGGGAAACGATATGGCGGGTATTACTGTAGATTTAGTAGAAGCAATTAAAGCAATTTACAAAATTTGCAGAAATCTTAGAAGATCTAATAATAGTGAATCCAAACAATTTGTGACTACTAAAGGTGTGAGACAAGGTAGCATGCTGAGCTATGTTATGTTTATTGTGGTGCTTGACCACTTAGCCCAGGCGGTGGGGAATGAAATGCGATGAGCTGCAAACTGGAAACGGTGGTGATAAGAGAATTGCGGTACACGGATGACATGGTCATAGTGGGGGAAAGCAAATGTCATCTAAATAGCTGGAACGATGTACTATCGAGAAATGACTTGAAAATAAACAAAACCAAGATGGAAGTTATGATGGCGTCTAAAGAGGAAAAAGCAGTTATGATAGAGTTGGGGGGGCAATCCTGAAACAAGTGGACAGATTTAAATATTTAGGAGTTACTACTGATCAAAAAATCCTCACAAAAAGGGAGAAAAACTTGAAAAAGATGGGAGAAAGAGGGAGGCCTTGGTCCTGTGTAGGGATGTGTGGACTGATAATAACTGATCAAATAGGAGTTTAGAGTACGAAATAAGTAGTTTGGAAAAAAAGAAATTTCTAAGGTGTGAATTTTTAGGGGTGCAATAGTGCCAATCCTTGCATACAGGAGTGAATCGTAGGTCCTGCCTGAGCGATTAAAATCGAAAATTCAGGCATGTGAGATGAGAGTGTTCAGAAGGATAGAGAAAGTAACTAGAAGAGTTGGATAAAGAACGAGGAAATTAGGAAAAGGTTGGGATCTATACCGATGCTGGAGATAATTGAACGTAATCGGTTGAGGTGGTTCGAATATTTAGTGCGCATGGCAGACAATAGAATAGTTAAAAAAATATGGGCGATGGGTGTATACGGGCAAAGGCGTAGAGGACGACCCATGGTGTCATGGAATGACAATGTAGCAATACCAATTGCAAACAAGGAATTCAAGTGGAGGATAGCGAAATAAATGACGAAAAACAGGAGAAAGCTACACAAGGGGACTACCTGACGGAACCTCGCATACCTCGACACCCGGTAAGGATATAAGAGGTGAAGACTAAGTAAGTAAGTAAGTAGTTATGAAGTTGAATCAATTATTTTTTCTCTCGACTCTGGTGAAACATTATTCTAGTAACTTAAAAATGACACTTAATTTGTTTCACTATTCTCTATTTGGATTGTCAGTTTGACATGTTCCGGTCACTGATCATTTTCAATGGGCTTTATATTAGAATTAAAATAAAAATGTTCGAATTTTAGAAAGTCACGAAAGATATCACAAAACTTTCCCTTCTAGGTATTCAACGTCAGAAGCCCTGTAAAATAAACACCAAAACATTAATAAAAACAAATACGTTTTTCGACAACTAAGTTGTCATCCTCAGTTTTAAGATTTCTTGGTGATGTTCATAATTAAAAGCCAGATGTTCATACTGCTCCTAAAAGTGCCTTGTGGAAAATAACTATGTTTGCTGTTGATTATTTTAATTTCTGGGGTTTTACGCATTTTCTGGTAACTCTTTGGATATTTATATAAGGCCTTGTCTTGCTACTTTGCTGCATTTTAAGTTGCTAATTATTGATGTACTTCTCCGTTTCTGAAGGGTTTACTTGGAAGGCTCATTTGAAACAGTGCCTCGAATATTTTTCTCTCGTCCTCCAGTTTGACTTCCGATAGAGAAGGATCCAAAACCTTATTTAAATGATTGACACTTTATCGGGATTATTTCTTGGACAAGTTCCGTCTTCTTTGCGAGGAAGTAGAATGTGTTTTATAGGTAGTTTTAGTTTTGTACTAGCCTTCTACGAAAAGCAATCTGTTGTTTCTGTAAGTGATAGCTTTCAATTCTTCCATCCTGGTTTTAAAGCAGTTCCAGGCAACTTTTTGTACATATAGTATTTGAGTAACAGGCGTAAGAAGAACTGGTGAATGATCAAAAGGTAAGTCAAAGCAAGATTTGGCTTGAAGGTAATCATAGATATATTTTTGATAAATCAAAAGTTCAATAGATTTGTTAGTTGAGAAAACACTCAATTTGTTCGGAATTACGACTTTCAACAGTTTTCTACCTTTTTGATTGTTGGTCTAGAAGACCATTGTTTATTTCTAGCATTGTGATCTCTGGATACCACTGCCACCACCATCTGAAGACGTAGACAGTGATATTGAAAATTACCTATCAGCCCCTTTCCAGCTCTCGCACTCTACCAAACCTTTCTCTCTTATAGAAGTGGAAACAATGATCGCTACAAGAATAAATTGCAAAAAATCTCCAGGTTATGACCTAATCACGGAGCGAATACTGAAGGAGCTGCCTCCCAAAGCAATCAGGTTAACTATGCTAATCTATAATAGCATTCTACGGACAGGCATTTTCCCAGTCCAGTGGAAAGTTGTCCAAGTGATCCTTATCCAGAAGCCCGATAAACCAATCAACGACCCGTCTTCCTACAGGCCCATAAGTTTGCTGGTATTGCTCTCTAAATTTTTCGAACTATTCAAAAGACTCTCTCCCATCCTCGAAGCCGAAAAGCTCATACCCGATCATCAATTTGGCTTTCGGAGTGCACACTCCACAATTGAGCAGATTCATAGAATAGTAGACAACATCAACACCGCCATCGAAGACAAGAAATACTGCTCTGCAGTCTTTCTCGGCGTTAGCTAGGCCTTCAACAAGATCTGCCACAAAGGTCTATTAATACCTACTATTAAATCCGAAGTCTCCCAGGGTAGCTTTTTGGGGCCAGTTTTATACGTTCTATACACAGCCGATATACCCACTAGCCCCAGTACAACTATTGCAACTTATGCTGACGATACGGCAATCCTCGCTACACATCACGATCCCAATGCAGCCGCCCGAACTCTACAACAGAACCTGAATCATGTCTGCGGATGGTTCAAAAAGTGGCGCGTTAAAATAAACAGCCGCAAGGCGGTGCAAATTAGTTTCACCAAACGAAGAGGTTCCTGAGGTTACCATGAATGATAAAGCTCTACCATAAACAGGCTGCGTGAAGTATTTAGGCATGCACCTCGACAAAAGCTTAATATGGAGAACCCTTATCTGGACGAAGAGGAAACAACGAAATCTAAAATTAAAAAATTATTACTAGTTACTAGGTTGTAACTCTAAGCCTATCACTCTCCAACAAACTGCTGGTTTACAAAACTGTCATAAAGCCAATATGGACTTATGGAATACAGCTTTGGGGCACTGCGTCAATCTCCAACATTGATATACTTGAACGATTTCAGTCGAAGATTATTCGCACTATTAGTAATGCTCCCTATTATGTTCCAAATAAAGAAATACGAGAAGATCTGAATGTGATAACAGTTAAAGAAGAAGTAGTGAAGTGTAGTGACAGATATCTTCAGCGATTGGAAACGCACCCCAATCCCCTAGCATTGACTCTGCTCGGCAACGGTGACCAAGTTCCCATTGGATCTTCCTCACCGCTTTTAACATTTGTACTATAGTATTTAACATATACACATAATAATTGTAAGAATACTCATAAGGAGGAACGGTAATGGGCGGTTGCTCCACATGTATGTGAATTACCACCGTAACTGTAATTTATTTAACAATTTAGACAAAACGGGCCTAGATCCTGTTACATTGTCTTATCAACAAAATTTAACTAAAACTAATTAAACTACTCTAAACTTAACTAAACTTAACTAAACTCAACCAAACTAGATCTGGAACTGAAACTGGATTGGTCCAACAATTTAACAATTTAATGTCTACGGAAGGCATAGGTGAACTTAATTAATTAAATTTCGAAACTGTTTGAATTATATTTGATAATTATTATTATTTATCTATTTACGTTGAGATAATAATTTTCTATGTTCTTTTTACAGTGACTCGAACTAGTATTGAAAATATTTACGCCCGACTGCCGAATATATGAATTCGCCGCAACACAGATTCTCACCATAGGCGAATACAGTCGAATGTTGGTTCTGCAGTGAGGAATAAAAAATGTGTCTCTAGGTCTAGTTCTGTGAGCAGGTATGTATAGTTTCTCCACGGGTAGTAACCCCGGACAATCTATTCTGTTATTTAATAATTTTTGTATAAAGCAAATATCTGCAATTTCACGTCTGTATTTTAATTTCAATATGTTGAAGTTTGATCTAATATTTTGATATTGGTTATAATCTGGGTATGTGCCATTTTTTTTTATAATGCATATATTTAATAAATTTATTTTGAACGGTTTCTAGTTTATTTTGATACTGTAAAATTCCCGAATTCCACACTTTGCTGGCAAATTCTAACTTAGATCTCACGAATGAGTTATACAAAACATTAACCGCTTCGACATTTTTAAATTCACGAGTATTCCTCATTATGAACCCAAGCATTTTCATAGAGGATTGCACTACGGAATTTACATGAGCATCCCACTTTAAGTTTTGAGTAAAAGTTACACCTAAATCTTTGGTACATATGATATTTTCCAAAGTAATATTGTTCATAGTATAGTTCATTTTTACATACTCCAATTTATGTGTATATGTCATTATTTTGCATTTATTTATGTTAAAATGTAACTTATTCTTAAAACTCCAATTTACGATGCTATCAATATCTCTCTGCAGCTCAATCGTATCTTTAGTGGTTTTTATTTCTTTATACATCTTGAAATCATCAGCAAATAGCAAAGTGCGAGAATGTTTTATGCTTGGTAGTAAGTCATTTATAAATATTACAAATAATAATAGTCCAAGGTTATTTCCCTGTGGTACTCCTGAGGAATTTTCGTAGGTTTCAGATTTGTATCCATTCAAATTTACATATTGACATCTATTTTGAAGATATGATTTAAAAAATAGTATGAAATTTATTGATAGCCCAGCAGCATATAATTTTTCAAGCAGAATATCATGACTGACCTTATCAAATGCCTTGGAAAAATCTGTATATACGACATCTACCTGGCCATTTTTCTCCAATCTTTCACTTAGAGAGTTTACAAATGTTATTAAATTAGTCTCAACCGATCTATTTTCCATAAACCCGTGTTGTTCTATAGATATGGTCTTTTTAACATATTGATAAATTTTATTATATATTATTTTTTCAAATACCTTAGCCGGTACTGATAAGACTGATATTGGTCTATAATTCTCAATTTCTGCCCTATCCCCGGTTTTAAATATAGGTGTTACCTTTGAGAGCTTCCACTTTTCAGGAAAAGTATTTGTTTTTATAGACAAGTTAATTATGATTGTCAAGGGAAACTTCAATATATCACTACATGCTTTTGTATGTGTATATATATATGGTGGTATTAAATCCGGCCCAGCAGCCCGTTTGGGTTTTAAAGCTTTTAATGCCTTTTCCACATCACCATCATTCACACATTCTAGGATAAGAATATCAGCTGAAGTCTGAGTGACCTCCGATATTATCAAATTAATATCATAAGAGGAATTGCTATTATACACTGAGCTAAAATATTCGGAAAATTTTTGAGCTACCTCTTTTTTATTTGCTACTGTTTTTCCTTGATGACGATATTCCTGGTTACCTGATCCCAAATTACTCTTTTTGCTGTTAATAAAATTCCAAAAATTATTAGTGTTTATATATAAGTTATTTTCCACCGATTCAATGTAATTCATTCTTGCTTCCCTAATATTACCTTTGACTATAGATCTTAACCTTCGAAATTCTTGCAAGTGATAGTCAGACATATTCTTGTGCCTGTGATGGAATTTTTTCATCCTTATGTTTACTATAACTAATATCCTTTGTAAACCATGCCGGATATTTCGTTCTTTTATTATACTCAAATTTTGGAACACAGCGTTCAATGATTTCATAAAATATAGTGTAAAACATTTCAGTAGCATCATTAACGTCATTGAATGTTTCTAGTGTGTTCCAATCAGTGTCCCTTAAATTCTCATATAAAAGTAAAAAGTTAGCATTTTTAAAATTATAGGTATCTTCCAATACAGGCGCATATTTGTTATCAAACTGTTTAATTGATTGAGTTATTAGCAATGCAGGATGATAAACATCTATCGGTACTAATGAGTCGTTTTGTTGCTCTACTTCTAGTTCCAAGTTACTAACGACCAAATCAAGTGTTTTATGATAAGCATTTAATACATTATTCTGTAATTTAATATTGAATATATTTAACAGATCTTTTAACTTTTTGGTTATATGGTTTCCGCTTGCAAGATTGTAATTAATACCGGTAATATATAGAGTGTAATCACCCACTAATAGCAAGTCATTCTCTACAAAAATTTCAGTATTTTCCAGAGTATTGAAGAAGTTTAAATAATCAGTACTGCCACATTTCGGTGGAAAATAAACATTATTTATTATAAAATTTTGGCCATGCGCGTTTATTTTGACGGATATGGTTTCTAAATTAATGTTCATTTTAATTAAAGTTGATTTATGTTTTTTATTAACTGCAATCAAAACTCCACCGCCTCGTCTTTTATGAACATTTGGAAGACTGTTCCTATCGCATCGAAACACATTGTATCGCGAATCAAATATTTCACGGTCAAATATATCGGAGTCCAACCAGGTCTCAGTTAACGCAACGCAATCATATTCGTCCGTTAGCAGGTTATTTAAAAAGTCAATCGTTTTTGTCCGAAGACCTCTAATATTTTGATAGTAGATAAGAAATTCTTTAGATTTCATCACGACAGTAAATTATCTTTTAAATTTATTATCATTAAATATCATCGTTCTCAGTTCAGATATCCCTCCTGTTTTAATAGTATATCTTAGTTAAGTTAAACCAATCCAATTTCTACTAAAACTAATACTAAGAAAACAAGAGAACAAAATTATGATTAAAATAAACCAAGTTAATGAATTCAGTATATTCTACAATTCGCAAAATCCTAGTTTCATGTGAAGAAGTTTGACGCTTTCTCGGGGACCTGCCTCCGTAGCTCAATGGTGAGAGCATTGGTGGTTGGTGCGTTTAACCTTATGTCGGTGGTTCGATTCCCCGCGGTGGTATCATTTTTCTACAATTTGAAACTTTCTGTATCCTAGTTAAGTTAAGTCAAACCAACCCAATTTCTACTAAAACTAAAACTAAGAAAACAAGATAACAAAATTATGATTAAAATAAACCAATTTAATGAATTCAGTATATTCTACAAGGCGCAAAATATTAAATTGAAATCAAAACACAACACGCATACCTTCCCCACTTAAATTATCATTTCATTTTTTACACAAGTTTTCCAATTCTCGCATAGTTTTAATGTAAAATTTCTTATTGTCTTTTTTTATTACTATTGTCCCATCACGCGACCATACGTTCTTGTAAGTGAATTGTTCGACAGCATTATTATAAAGATTAACCCTAGACTTGGTTAAATCCTCTCGGATCAATATTTTTGTTCCTTTTAATTTGCTTTTTGCATTAAATACTTGCGATCGATATCGATAACATGAATTTAACAATGATTGGTCTTGGAGTTTTTGTTCCTACCTTAACGGCTCCAGTCCTATGGCAACGGTCAATATTATTTTGTGTGATAGAAATCCCCAGCTGAGTATTACACATTTGCAAAAAGGCCTGTTCCGCTTCTTCACTTGATTCATCTTCTTTCTCCTTAATTCCAAATGTCCTTAAGTTGTTTCGCCTAGAATATTGTTCAAAGCTATCAGCAACATTAATTAATTCTTCATTTTCTTTTTCGAGTGGCATTACTGTTTTTTCTAAATCTCCACACTTTTGAGTCAGCTTATTCAGTTTTTCTTCTAGTTTAGAAATCACCATTTCTGATACTTTTGTAGCTATTGATTTTAGAAATGTGTCCTCCTATATGGTACTTCTTACAGCCTCACGTATGTCCTTTAACTGCCCTTGTGTAAACACCATTTTTTCTCACGCACTTTGTGACTTCTAATTCGAATAAATTTTGATTCCAACTTTTAACTTTTATTCGTGCTAATAACAGGAATAACTCGTGCTTCAGGAAATAGAGGAACGATACGCGCACACATCTGTCTACTCGCACATTTCCTTGTCTTAAATCTGATTTGCTCATTGTTATTATAACAAATTGCAAATATCTGTCTTAATAAAAAAAAATATTCCTGTTATTAAATAAAAATTAAGTCATCGCTTGGGTATAATATAATGATGATTGCATACGCCTCCGGAGTCTATGTAAAGATATGTATCAATAACCTCTATACCATACCGAGATGTTTCTATAAATAAAGGAGTTATAAGGCTTAGTAGAATTGGTAATTTACACATTTAACGTTTTAATCTTTGACTTTGCAGAGGTAGTTCGTACTTAGATAGTGACCTGCAGATTTTACTTAGCGTTCATTCATGAATACGCTTGTATTAAATTTCTTAATTTAATTATTGTCATTAAAGAAATGCGGAAAGTGCTTGTTATAAAAGTCTGAATACGGTACTCAGTCTAATACAGACAATTTTCTCCTCAGAATATAGGTAGGGAATAGCAAAAAAACAAGGATGAGCCTTCATAATAGAAAGCAATTCTTCTTGAAGGTTAACATTAAACGTACCTATTTGACGTTTTTCTTTTTGTAATACAGCTTGTATACTCTGTTTTTGTTTTTATGTTTCATTTTTAATGTACCATATAAATAAATTTTAATATTTGAATTTGGCACTTTTCTTCATTAATTTGAAAAATAACATCTAACGTAAAAACTTCATAATAAAACGTTTCGGGAAAATAAACTTCCCATCCAGTTTATTTGTTAATGGATTTACTACGCTACTATTAGAGTTTGATGGAACAGTTGCGTCAAACTTTTTTACGATCCTAGCTTTACCTATAAATTGTACAGTCCATAACCTCTGATTAGCATAAAAGCAAAAAATATACATTAATTAATATGTAAAAACTATTGTTGGGATTTTAAAAGTACTATTATCCATGCTATTATTTATAACAAAATATATTTTATGATCTTCAATGACATAATAACAATAACAAAAAATAAAAAAAGGGTAATTTTTAAAAAATTTAGTTGGTTTGCTAAGAAAATTATATTTAAATTGAAATAAAAAAAAAAATGTTTGAAAGAAATGATATTATTTTGTGACCTTAATTGATGTTCGGTATTTTCAGAGTTAAATTGGTTCTGGTTAGCTTTGATATTATTTTTACGAATTGTTTTATATTATTAATGCGTTGCAACCTTACCCTATTATTAAAATAACCGAATACAAAGTACAAGGTAAATCACGGACCAAGACCACATACTGCAAATTATGTTTTGTTGTAATTAAATGCAAACTAGAGATTAGATTTAAAATTTTAATGGTTTATAAGCGCAAAAACCATCGGAACACGAGGCAACCTTGAGAGTCATTGTTTGACAAGGTAAATTAATGGATTTCTGCAGTAGAAATACAATTTTCATTTTATGGCTTATGTTTTTCATTTCTTATCTCAATATTTCCTGGTGAGCGAATGTCATATAAGGAAACGTCGTCGATTCGATCGTAAATTAAAAAATAGCCTCGGTGTTCATGAACTTTAGCGGATCGTTATAATGATGCAATGTTATGCAGATTACGTAAGTAACTTTGCGGAATAACTAAGTAGGTTTACATTTTCTAACCAATAAAAACCTAGAATTCGAGGGGCCCGTCTCGACGTCACGAAACCTTGGCAGTTGCAAAAACCCGTTCCTCTTAATTGCGATCGAATCAATTTTATAAGTAAATAAATTAACATTGGTCATTATCTTTAGTCATACAATTTTTCATCGATCATTCTTATTATTATATTTTATTTTTAGATTTTCTTTTTATCAAATTCTGCTTTTCATCGTTATAGATCAGCGGTTCTTAACCTGTGGTCCGCGGACCCCCAGGGGTCCGCGACGCCTCTGTAGGGGGTCCGCGAAAAATGTTGAGAGTTACTCGCTTTCACATTAAAGTATAGACTTGGGTGTCCTAAAAAAAATCGTGGGGTCCGCGGCATTCAAAAATTTACAGATAGGGGTCCGCGAGTAACAAAAGGTTAAGAACCACTGTTATAGATGCTTAATGTCCACATGCAACTATTTTCTCCGAATTGGTTATGAAATTAATTTGGGTGTTCTTCCTTTTTCAAGCATGAATTCTTCTTATGACTATGATTTTCTTTGATAACCGCCTTTATACGTTTTAAAATTTTTAACATTCGCAGAAGCCATACACAATTTTCTAATTAATAATGTCGAAAACTGGAAATCGAAAAAACACTACTCTTTAAAGATATAATTAAAAGCTTTCATGTAACTTAAACTTCGTAGTTTATAGATGGAAAAGCTTCGCAATCCTTTAAACAATGTCCATATGGTTTTCATCTAAAATGTTCGTTTTCCATTCTGCAAAGGGTAAACCTAAAATTTCTTAATCAATACTAGATTCCAAAACTATTTGTAACATGAGTTGTGTGTTTAGTTCTTGCTCTATTTCTATGTTCGTGGTTAATAGGTATCGTTTAATTTTCTTCCAAAATGCATGTAGTTGTAGCCAGTGGTAGATTCAGCGGGGGGCACAGGGGGCAATTGCCCCTGAACGAGAATTTATGTTTTAAATGTGAATTTCTTTTTCTCTTGTTTTTTCAATTTAGTAGTAGTTTCTTGTATTGTTTCTGCTCTTAGGTGGTGTATTCATTTTAAAGGGTTGGATAATTACTTGGTTTTAGTTTCACAACTTGGTTTTATTGTCGATGACTATAGTTACGCTATACAATAGCATCTTCAGATCTACAGTGACTTTAAACTAAACTAGGTGGTATACCTATACACTGCTTTTAGTTGAAAAAGTAACACCCAGTATACGTATTCATTTATAGTTTTTATTTACTATATTTCTTCGCCATGTCTTCATTGTCGTATTATAAAAATTTGAGACAAAAATCTTCAACTTTCTTGGAGATATTGTTAATATTTTGGTTACCCATGGAAACATGTTTTTGTTAATAGCGCTTTCAGTTGTTTGCCTAAACCTTGTCAAGTCAGTTTTTTGTAATCACATTGAACCAAAGAAATGCCCCGCGTGCGAAGACGTGCAGAATTTCATCATCTGAGTGGCTTTGAGAGAGGTCGAATAATTGGTATGCGAGAGGGTGGTTTTTCATTTCGAGAAATCGCCACTCGTACCAATTTTACAGCAATAACTGTTGTTGGCATGCTTGCTCTGCGGAAGGTCAGAATCAGCGCCGCAGAGGACCTGGTGCGGCCAGAAGAAGAGCAGACCGTGAAGAGCGACTTCTTCGAATTCTTGCCAGAAGAAACCCGTTTGTTACAACCAGGTCTGTCGGAGATGAATGATTTAGAACAGTAGGTCGAAGAGTTACAATGGCAGCAGTTTGCCGACGAATTTGGTTAATAGGACTCAGATCTTATCGACCTGTTAAAAAGAGTCCATTAACCGAAGAACATAAACGTCGTAGACTGGAATGGTGTAACGCAAGAATGCAATGGAATGAGGAGTGAAACAAAGTCGTTTTCAGTGATGTATCCAGATTTTGTTTAGGCGCGAGTGATGGCCGTAGAAGAGTGCGACGAGAGCGTGGTCAGAGAAGTAGAATTTCAATTGGAAAGAAATGTAGGCCGAGGACCAGGTTTAATGGTGTGGGGGGCTATATCTTATGGAAGTAGGTATCATACAGAAAATAGTTTCATGAGAATTATCACTGCCTAAACAAGGATATTATAAATCAATTAGATCAGGAGAGATTGAAGCAAATTGAAGAAAATCGTGCTAGAATTCGACCTATTATACAGGGTGTCCCGCAATAGGATGTACATAGCTTCAGTACGTGTTCCTGGCCTCTTTTTAAGTCGAAAACTTCCAATAAACATATGGCCTAAAATTAATCGCTACAAAGTTATTCACATTTGACTGTTACCATTACGCTCAAAGATCATAAACAAAAGATGCATTAGACGGCTTTGAAAACAAATGTAAGTAAGTGTTCAGTGTTCTGTTTAGTATATGTCATAAAATAAGTATGGCAACGTTTTCTAATCAACCACGAAGTCACATTTCCAGCACCGTTTTTCTATTAATGTCTGGTGTGGTATTATCAGAAACAAAATGATTGGGCCATATGTATTTGAAGGTCGTTTGAATGCAGCACATTACATCCGCTTTCTGCAAGACAAACTACCAGTGTTGTTAGAAGATGTACCTCTAAATATGAGAGCAGATATGTGGATAGGTACAGCAATATGGAGCACCTCCACATTTTGGCTGGGCGGTAACTGCATTTCTAAACGAAAACTTTGAAAACCGTTGGATAGGACGCCAGGGTCCCGTTATTTGGCCATTCAGGTCACCGGATCTAACGCCGTTAGATTACAATCTCTGGGGTCATATGAAGTCCTTGGTGTATGCGGTAAAGTCAAACACTAGAGATGAGTTGCTGGATCGAATAATTATTGATGCTTCCAATATCATAAGAAACGATCCCGGCTCTATTATGAGGTCTGTCACCACGATTTCACAAAGGGCACGAATGTGCATAGCTAATCGAGGAGGTCATTTTGAAAACTTGAGATAGAAACTGCCACATAATTATAGCATTTTAGTTTGTGAACCGTTAATTGATGTCCTTTATCAATAAAGTTTTGAATCTTTAGTGTTATTTTTTGAATGAAAAAGTGCCAATAACTTTGTAGGGATTAATTTTAGACCATATGTTTATTGGAAGTTTTCGACTTAAAAAGAGACCAGGTACACGTACTGAAGCTATGTACATCCTATTGCGGGACACCCTGTAGAAACGATAATCTTTTTGGGTAGACAGAATATTACTTTGCGTGGTCACCGAGATGATGGCACATTAACATTGCCAGATTAAACTTTGGGAACAAATGAAGGAGCTTTTAGAGAACTACTCCGTTTTCGGGTTGGTGATAGTGTTCTTCAAAGACATTTAGAAAACTCTTCATCACGTGCTACATACATTTCAAAAACCACACAAAATGAATTGATCGGATGTTGCGGCAAGGAAATTCAAGAAACAATAATAAATAGAATTAAAATGGCAAAATTCTTCAGTGTGATTTTCGACGAAACGCCGATATATTCCATAAAGAACAATTATCACTGAGTTTGCGCTAGGTACATGAAGAAAAAATTAGAGAAGATTTTATTACATTCATTGATGCGTACGAGGCAGCTAAAGACCGCGACGAATCCAATCTAGAACCGAAACTAACCGGAAAGGTTCTTGGACAAATCGTTGTCAAATTGGTAAACGATATGTCTTTACAATGGAATAATTGTATTGGAATTGGAACAGACAGTTGCAGTGTACTGTCTTCAGAGGTAGTTGGTGCTGTTTCTGAAATTAATAACATTGCTAAAAATGCATCAAGATGTGCGTGTTACAATCGTGCACTTAATAACTCACTATTAAAATCCTCAAAAGTGACTACTGTCAGAAATGCAGTTGCAGTAATTATATCTATTGTTGCGTTTTTTAACCAGTCAGCAAAACGAAATTTGATTTTAAAGCAAAAACTTGGTGAACGGCTTAGCGGTTTGTGTGAGACTCGCTGGTTTGAAAGACAAGATTCGTTTATTCAGTTTCAAATTGCTTTACCCAAAGTAATTGAAGCTCTACAAATAATTTCTTCATGGAGTGATCGCAACAGTAGTTCTACGGCAGTTACGTTGATAGCTTCACTATCTCAATTTTATAGTTGGTATTGTAGCAATGACAGATATCTTGAAATCGACATTGCCATTAAGTAGATTACTGCAGTCGCCAAATATTTATTTAAATAAAGCATCTCAGATGGTTCATGATACACTACAAGTATTGGAAAATAAAAGAAAAGACTGCATAAGAACGTTCGCACACCTATTTTCAATA
Source organism: Melanotus villosus (assembly GCA_963082815.1). Taxonomy (NCBI): domain Eukaryota; kingdom Metazoa; phylum Arthropoda; class Insecta; order Coleoptera; family Elateridae; genus Melanotus; species Melanotus villosus. The sequence continues at coordinate 1,426,080 of OY720427.1, forward strand.
GCAGAAAATTTAGCTTCACAATTGGATATTCAAATTCGTTTGCCTCGTCTTGTGAGTAGACAACGGCACAGAGATAACTACCCAGCAGAAAATGCAGAAGAGTATTATAGGAAAATAGTGTATATTCCTCTGTTCGGCAACATAATTATCGATCAGAAATCGCGATTTCCTCAAGCGTCTTTAGAATGTTTTGACCTAAACAAACTAATGCCTGACACATTTCTGAAGTTAGAAACGATAAATGATTTATTGTGGCAGAATGTATTAGCAAAAAAATTTCATCAACTCCTGGGGTATGAACAGCAATAATTAGAGATAATGTTGCAGGGAGAGTGTGACTTTTGGCGCAAAAAATGCAAGAGGCTTCAGGAACCACTTCCTACTGACGTAATAGAAGCTGTAGATCAATGTGATGAAGATATTGTCCCAGTAATACGCTCTTTGCTTGTTATACTTGCTACTTTACCTGTAAGTGTTGCTACGTCTGAGAGGTGTTTCTCCACATTTAGAAGAGTGAAACTATGGTTGGGTACAAATATGACAGGAGATCGCCTAACTGGGCCATGTTTGTTAAATAGCCATATGGATATACAAATTAACACGGATAATGTTATTCTTAGATATGCGAAATCAGGTCATCGTAGAACTTCTAGCCGTAACATCATCAATTGACATGGAGCACATCCCCGTGGATCAATCCTGGATTACGCCAGGCCCACCCCATGCCAATAGGGTGTGGAGGGATGTGTTACGATAGGTGGCGATTGGGAGCACTGTATAACGTTAACATGACTGTGACGCTAGCCGCTAGACACCGCTTCTACAGTGCAAGGTAGTTAGTAGATCCAATATTCAATGGAAGTTGAATATATGACCGAGATGGTTAAACATGTTTTTTTTTCATCTTATACTAATAGTACAGTATGGCTATTAATTTACAGTACTGAAACGGTAGGCCTACTTTTGCTTTGTAACGACCTGCCTGTAATTAAAAGTATTTATAATAACCGTGAATCAAAAATTCACTATTTGAAATAGAATACAGGTGGTCGTTTGGCATAATTTTCCGTTCGAAGACGTCACGAGCATTTAATCAGAACCCAGGCGAAGATCGGACGTGGGATTAGAAAGCGTACGTGACCACGCTAGCCCTTTCTACCACAGATTAGACGAAGCCAACAAGCTATGAAATCTGCATAAAAGCAGAACCGAAACCGAGACCAACAACAGAGTCCACCGACGACTTGAGGAGCACACTAGTTCCAAGAGCTCAAACCAAACCAGGGAAGTCCGTAAGAATTACACCGACCGTCCGAATTCATTCCAAACCTTTCCCCACAGTGGAGCTGGAAGCCCGCTAAAATTCAGTCCTTCCTTGAAAGCGGATCCGAGAGCACGCCCACTCAAATCCCGACAGCGGAGCTGTAAGCCCGCTAATATAAACCCACCCGACAGCGGAGCTGTAAGCACGCTAAATCTAAACCCGAAATTAACCCCAAATTACACACGCCGAGGACGTATTCGACAAGTCGAATTCATCGCGGTATTCGTAACGAACCACCGTAATAACTAATAACCAAATGCCACTAAAAGGTTATACTCACATTATTTACCAAGAGTGAATCCTGCACAGCCCCGCAGGCTACCTAGTGACCGCTGGAACGAAAGAATCCAAACCCTCCGACACCTTCACGTTCATTATTTAATCCATTTCACGATTTCACTTTCACTTTGTGTAGTAAGATAGCATGCTCGATCAACACCGCCATTAGGCCGCCGTAAGACGGACCTGCGCTGGGAGCTGCCGAGCCGTCAGCTCAGGCGGTACAAAACGAACAACCCAGCGGTCTCTAACGGAGGGAACCTCTACCTGGCGCAAGTACAACCCCAATTTAGGGGGTTGCAGCTTAAACCTCTAACAATGGCCACAAATATGCAAGAACGATTCGAACTGTGCGTCCAACGTAATGGAGAGCACTTAGAACATGTTATTCGTAAAGCTAATACTTAAGTGTTAATTTATTATTACATATTATTTTAAGTGATAAAAGTTTGAAATTTTCAGTACTATAAATTAATAGCCATACTGTATTTCTAGTATTACCGCTAATTTCCTATGTCTATGATATAAAACGCCTTAGCGCAGACATGCTTGCCCTGTTACATGTTGCTTTATGCTAGCTTAGTCTAATTATTATTATTACATATTATCATTATAAATATTCTTATTTTCATTGTACTTCACACTTCACAGGTATACGTATTCCTTGTTTTATTCTTATTATTATTATTATGGTATATGTTCTTTCGTCGTTCTTCTGCATTATTCTCGACATTTATCTTCTTCCTCTGCTTCTATTCCCTCGTTGTCGGGTTCCTCTCTTGAGTCATACGATATGCGGTTTATTTCCTTCTTGATCATAACTTTGTTTCTTATACATTCTTCCCAAGTTTATTGTGGTATACCCGATCGCTCTATATCTTGTTCCAGTCCTGTTATCCCCCCCCCCCGAATCAATCCATCCGTTCCCAAATCTTATATATAGGCGTCGATTTGCACGGCGGGGTCGAAGCTGTGACCCAGATGATCGTATTTGAGCTAAGTCTTTCATATTTTTTTCCAGCTGCAGTTGCATTTCTTCTTGTTTTTCCCTAACATAATTTGCGATTTACCTTGTTAAGTCCAGGACTTCTTTCTTGAGTTCTTCTTTGTTTCTCCTACCTTCTATTAATTGATCCGTTACTGCTGTAAATATGCACTTTCCGTCAGCTGCTATTTTCTTTACTTGAATTCTATGGTGGGTTGGTTATTACTGTCTCCCTGCTCCTAATATAGTTTACGTTGGTTTTTCTTGTATTTATGCTTACTTACTAACTACAGCTTGAGAATTTTTTGCAGGTGAGTAACGGGTGCGCGCTAGTCATATGAGCAATGAGTCGCAGTGCATTTTTAAATGTACATGCAGTAAGTTTACTTGTAGAGTCCACAAAAAGGTGCGTGCAATATGAATTTCAAGTTATGAAAGAAGAGGCGGAAGGCGGGGAGGCCAATAATTTGTTTGGTTTGTACATTATTTAAAACACGTGTTTTCGAATTTCTTGAAATACTTGCTACGCGGAGTGTACTCCAGATTCTAGCAGGTAGTTCTAACGTCAGTAACTAGTTACATCCTTATTTTTCCTTTTGCTATTTCACTTCCCCATTTGCGCATCTCGACTGCAACTTAAAACTTAAAAATTCCCAAGCTGCATCAACCCTACTTTTGATCTATGTGTAAGTACAAATCTCATGCGTTTATTGTCTATTACAGAATTTTTGTAATGCTAGGTGCTGTTATTATTTGGTTTCTATTCCCTATTTATATATTACCTTATAACTATGTTTTAAATATTAAAAACACATGCATCGGCTAGTTCACCCTCTCGAGGGTGCCAGCTAGCCGGAAGGGACGGTTCGTATCGGCAGATTCTTTACCTGCTGCCTGCTCGGGCTCAAGTAACACCCGTTGGACGAAATGGTGATTAAATTGCTTGCAATTTGATTGCAGTTTTGATTGCGTTTACTAAATTCGCGTTATAATTACTATGTAGGTACACCTAATTTGCATCCACTAATAAGATAGACAATTGTTATTACTCTGTCTACGCTAACGGCTAAACTACGTAACTATTGCTAAACAGTTTTACTTAGCTTTGCCCAGGTGTTCTGATTGCAACTGTGATGTCGCCGTTGAAGTGCATGTGTGCGTCAGGTACACCCGCGTACTCGGATTTTTCCTAGTCTTGCCTAGCTTTGCTGTTTTCTTCAACTCGTGTGTAAACAAGAAGGTGGAAATTTCTTGTTTAGACACACCATTTAGACTAAACCCACTTTGAGTTTACTTATTCACTAGTTTTATTGCAATTACCATTACTGGCCCATTTTTATTGCCCCGCGTGCTATATTATTTTAAAATAGAACCGCGTTTTTAACGAAAATTCGAGAGCGTTCTCCAAAGCGTGCAACCCCCGCATGGTCGGTACAAGACGGCTTCTAGCCGTAACATAATATATAAAATCATAAGTATGAGGTTTTCATGTTAGAATTTATTTCTTAATATTTATTACATACAGTGAGCACGTAAAGGTTGGAATAAATTCGATAAATTCTTTATTGGGCAAGTAAGAAAATAATGCTCGGACACGTCGATTTTCTTTTTTAGATGCGCATTTTTTAGTATACGTATATTTTTTATTACGTCATTCCTCTTCGAGTTATGACGTCATCATCAGTTTTTTTAAATAGCAACACCCTCTTTTGATAATACCATTTAAAAGAGCACATTTTTCTGGGTATAGACGCCAAATTTTGTGATATGTTACATAACAATATTTTCGAAAAAAACACGTTTTAGAATTCATAACAATGTAATGAAATAACAATAGAAGAAATAATAAATACAACTAAAACCCATTAAATTAAACGTTGAAATTGCATATCATTCACCTCTTGACAATATCCATCTATTGGCGATTCAGATAATCACGCACAATCTGTGAATGATGTGGTGACGCGCCATCTTGTTGGTACCATATTGATTCGTCCGGCATTTGGGGATTTTGATTATTTGGATATAGTGCTACAAGCGCGGGAATTATCTGTTAATGTAAAAAATTCAAATTTTTTTCAGCATTTACTGCGCCGTCAATAAAAAATGGTGCAACAATTGTGGTACTAATTTCTCGAAAATATTGTTATGTAACATACCATAAAATTTGACGTTTATACGCAGAAAAATGCGCTCTTTTAAATGGTACTATCAAAAGAGGGTATTGCCATTTAAAAAAACTGGTGATGACGTCATAACTCGAACAGGGATGACGTAATAAAAAATATACGTATACTAAAAAATGCGCATCTAAAAAAGAAAATCGACGTGTCCGAGCATTATTTTCTTACTTGCCCAATAAATATTTTATAGAATTTATTCCAACCTTTACGTGCTCACTGTATATATTTTGTAAGTGAAATCCTGAATATAATTTTGTTTCATTGTTTAAAAGTTTATTATAGTTTAATTTTTATTTTATATAAATATTCAAGTTAAATTAAATAAATAAAATTTATTTCTACGTTTTATTTTCTTACGTCCCTACATAAACCTAATGCCCCCTCCGAGAAAAATTGCTGGATCCGCTACTGAGTTGTACAATACATAGCTAACATTACTTTCTCATTCTTCCTGCACGTACGTATCCTTAAACATATCTAACTATAATATTACTTAAATATTTTTATATAAATTGCAGATGTGCCTTTTGTTGATTTATACTTGATTCAGGTGTTGATGGTTACAAAATATTTTGTTGTATATTCATGCACCTACTATATTTTGCATTTAATGCACATACGCCATATGCTTTAAAAACCTCTTTTAGCTTTTTTGCAAAAATTTGTGCTTCAAATGCTTATTTCAATGACGCCAGAACGTCCTCTTCTCGTAATCTTCTTCCACGATTGTTTCACTAAATAAAATAACACAACATTCTAAGGTTGGAGAATGTGCATGGGGCAAGCATGTGATTATATATTTTTTCCTACCGAATTTGCTTTAATTACATGACAAATTTAAAACATGTTCATCTCAGCAAATCAACTTTGCTTCAAGAAAGTAAGGCTAGGAAATATTTGTAAAATATTCAAAAATTAAATTCTAGCATTTAGTAGTTCTACATACTTTAAATATTGTAAAGTAGAGGAGACTATTGGCCAAGAGCATTGACAAGTAGTAACATGGTAACATTATCTTTTTCTTGTGTAGACGTTGGTGCTAGTTACCCTACTCTTCAAAAGGAAAGAAAAATATGATACTTTCGTCCATATTCTACACAGATTCTAGTAATTGAAAACGTCTATATTTTGTTTAAAACGTGATGGTTTAGCTTCCATAATACTAGCCTGTTCCTTTTTCTCAGAGGTTAATGTTTCAAAAAATACGAACCATTTTCTTTGTGCTACTATTAGGAAATGATGTTGCTATTTTGCATTATTTCATTATTTTTTATACAAAATATAAATGGTCTGGAAACTGGAAACAATATAAGCGTTTTTTTTTCGATTTTCGTCAAGAACTTTTTAGCCTCTCCTCGTATATTAATTGATGTTGATGCCACTGAATTCCTTATTAAAAAACTGCACTATTTTGCTTATTTAACCGTTTATCTACCTTTACAAAAAATAAGAAATAGGGCTTCCTGTACATCAACAAGCGTTTTAAAATTTGATAATACGAATTCGTTGTAAAAATGACTAATGAACTCTTCAGTTAGTAAAACCACAAAAGAATGGGCATTTCCAAAAAAGAAAGAGGAACTAAAATGATAATGCTTATTTAGATCCGGGTCTAAAGCATTTTTTGCATCGTCACTTTCAGATAATGGGAAAATACGATTTGACGTTATTAGTTGTATATTACATATTCTTTGAAGAGTAATTAGATTTTATAAATTAATTTTTAAAAGTTGAAATGCGGTTTGATTTGGGTAGCGATTATTGTTTTTAAAACGAGATATGCGGTTTTGTTTACAAACCTAAACTGCTCATCATTATAATATTAAGTCATTAATATTTACGAAGAATACTTTTTAAATCACAGGTTTTCCTAATTAATGGAGAAACACTTACTGAAGTTGCGTAATATAAAAAGTTTACGAAAATATTAAAAATATTATACTAAAGGATTCATTTAAGTTAAATTTGGTGATAATAATAAATTGCTAAATAAATCTAAAAAGTTTTTAATATTTATGCTTGTTATGCAAGTAAAGGAAGTAGGTACTGGAATTGTGGAAAGATAAGAAATTGTAGAAATTAAAAACAAACGTGGTTTAGGGTTCAGGAGCTCTAAATGCCACATTTTGAAGAATGCCACAAATCGTCAAATAACAAAAGCTGATTATGACTGACCATTATCAATCAACTTAAAAATATTTTGGTTGTACAAACGGCTTATAAAACGAGAAAAATATATTTCTTTGAGGAACAAATGCAAAAAAATGTAATAACAAATAAAAACAGCATGATAATTAGTCAATAGTACTTTAACATGAAGTAGTAGATACATGTTGATATGATAATTATTACTTATGATTGTGTAAAATGAATTTATGCAGTTAAGAATTATTCGAAACAATCAGCAACCGACAAGTGAAACGTCTGAGAAGCCATGGCTATACCTATATTTCTAAATTGTAATTATTATAATAATTTATTTTAGTTAAAAATAATATTTACATAAATCTAAAAAATTCATTAAACCAGTTGTTAAGATATTTAATGCATTCCAAATAGTTCCCTCAAATAATTATGTTTATAGCACTTTAACTCTACTATTTTTTTTAACGTAATTTTATGTCCTAGAGCAGCCTCATACAAACTGAAAAATGTAAAGATGATATCGGTAATCAACTTTATAATCAAGAAATTCTAAATGAATTAAATGTAACTTTCACAGTGAATTTAAAAAGACAAGGATGCTTAAGTCAGATAAAGATGGAGTACTACAAGGCAGGTAGTCGTACTTACATCAACTTTACTTTCCAGTCCTGAATATTGAAAACTTGCACCGAATCGTACATACATTTTCTGTAGTCAACAGAAATCAGCAGAGAGATCATATTTTTTGAAAAACGCATAAAATAAATATTGAATTAAGCTTATATAGTTATGCCGCTGATAAAACACCATATTCCCTTAATGCATCTTGACGGTACGACCCGTTTTAAGCTTACCAAGTAAAATATTTTCAGAATGCTTATTCTATTAAAAACAATTTCAATCATTGTAATTCTACACATTAATTCCTTTGCATTTTTAAAACTAAAAATAACAATTTCGGCGTTATTTGTCATTTTTTGAAAATGTTTTTGCATGTATGTATCTGCATGGTACCTATGCCGGATGATCTAACATAAATAGATCGAACAAGGTATTTTCATTAAACCAGTTACTAAGATATTTAGCGCATACAACATAGGTCTGTCTAATAAATTAGTTTATAATAACTTCAAGCTATTATTATTTGTACTTAATTTTATGTTAGGTCGTAGACGTAGAGTACTTTAATAGTAATACAAACAGAAAAACATCATATCAATGTAACTTTTGCAGTGGATTTAAAATATATGGACGTTCAGCTAGATAAACTGTTTGTTTATTGTGCAGGTAGTTGTATTGTGGCAGGTGGCAGGGTATTATACCTTTACTTTCTGATTTTGAATATGAAAAATCTGCATTCGCAATAGACAGTTTTGCATAATTTATACATATAACTCTGCAGAGTAAAAACAAACCTAAAATAAACATCTAATATGACTTTTACAGTTGCTCCTCAAAATACAATACTTCTTTACAGTATTTGCCTAGTTTTGCAATAAAAAAATGATAAAGGATTTATTTTTTAATATGCTAGTAATTCATTTATGATTCGATTTAATACATACACATACCGCCTGTTTGTTTTATTATAAAACATGCAAAAACGGCATATTAAATAGTTTGAACTTGTTGAAATTCTTTAGGGTAGGTACATATTTATAAAGTAACAAATGTACAGTCAGTTTAGGAAACCCTAGACTTTTTCAAAATATTTAAATCTGTTTACCTGCACTTCTTATTTGTACATTTTACTTTGAGTAAGTAAATATGAAATATGTACTGTAAAGAAAATAGTACAGTTCAGTTGAGGTTGGTGTAAGGCAGGGGTTCCCAAAGTGCGGCCCGCAAACCCTAGAAATGTGGCCCGCGATGTCATATCATCCGCGATCTTGAATTTATAGATATAATTTGCAATTTACATTTTTACAAAAAAATAAATAAATGTTATCATATTATAATTAAAAACTGTTCAGTTAAAAAAATACTAAATTTTATATGTAATATATCTTGTTGTTATAATTACAGATTGAATATATTTTATTGTCTTAACGGCCGCCCTATTATTAAAAGAAAACAAAAACTGCACAAGTCACACACTTCAGATTGATGAATTTATTATTTTTTTCTTTTTATATTTGAAATTATTTAGTTATTTTTGTTTGATTATTTTTGAAATGTGTTAATAAACAGTTTGCAATAAAAAGTAATTATTGTCGTAAGTAAAGACTGATTATGTTATAAAATTAGTATAAATCTTTTTCTCGATTTAAACGTATTTTTCCATAATACTTTTTTGGCCCGCAAAATATTTTGGAATTTACAATTTGGCCCACCTAGGCAAAACTTTGGGAACCCCTGGTGTAAGGTCACAGTATAATGCTAAATTACATATGTGATATTTAATTTAGCTAGCCTTGGGTAATTATCTATACCTATCATGCTAAAATATAGGTTAGGAAATTGTGGGTATTTTGATCATGGTGAAGTTTTGTATAGCATTTGTTAGTTTATGCAAAATGTTAAGTATATCTTTTGCACTAATATGTATGCGCGTGGGCTAAACGTAAGCACACTTTAGAGCTTTAGACCATAAAGATCAAAGGTGCCGACAAGGAGTGAAACTACTGATTATTTTAGCATTATACTGTGGTAAGGTAGTGAATTCGCACATTTGACGAATTTTTTGATGTTGGTAGTTATTGATTGCGCTCTCATTAGGCAACTTATTAAACACTAGAGCACCTTGATAATGGGGACTCTTTTAAATTTTTGGGTGCTTAGGATAGGATAGATTATATTTTTATTTCGCGATTTACTTTCAAGTCATTCCCTTATCCACCATCACACCCAGAAACTGTACCCGTTCGCAAATTGTCAGCCTTGCGTTTCCCCAATTTATACTTACATCCACAGGTGCTGAGGTCCTTCCAAAAATCAACTTTTGTTTTTGCAAAATTAATGTTCAAATTATTTAGTTGAAGCCATGTACGTAGATTATAAAGGCATCTTTCTGTTAATCTAATTAGTGATGGGAATTCACTGTGGCTGATTTTTTAAAAATAAATATAGAAACTGTGTTTGGTCTTCCTGAGATTTTTTTAAATTTTACTGTTATGAGTGATAAATACTTTTTTGGGAGTCTACGGAAAAATGCTATGAGCTTTATTTGTATGATAATTTTGTTGTATTTCACTAATTCACTAATACTTTTCCAGTATACAGGGTGTAAGCAATCGGCCGTAAAAAAAAGTATACAGTGTTATTTTCCAACCTACTGTAAATGCTAAATACGTGTTCTTTTTGTCTTGATATTAGTACTCTGCTTGTTATGGTCATCTGAAGTTTGAAATTAACCCTTTGATTATCTTTGTTATTATGAAAGATTGCTGGAAAATAAAGCCATTGAGAGTTTCTTAAATAAATTGACGCTCACTGCATTTATTTGTTTTTGGTTTTGTCTTATCAGTTGTAATTCTTCAAGGGTTGAAAATTTGCTAATTTTACGTGCAGAATAAGTTGCAACGGCGCACTGTGCACTTTATATCCCAGGCAACCCTCCCATTGTTGACAAAATTATTCTTTATTCAAACAATGCATCAAGGCATTATGATGCGAATTTATCTTTTCTGCGACTTCGCAGGGTTGCCAGTGTTACACTTCTTCAGATGGCAATTTCTCAGCAAGGAGAAGGGATCAAATTTTTAAAACATTTTTCTATTACTTTTGAAACAACTCCGAATAACGTGGTATACTTTTTTTACGGTCGATTGCTTACACCCTGTATATTTGTAGAAGCATCCAAATTTAATATTTTGTTGTTAAAAATGTAGTATTTTCAAGTTATCCATTAAAAGAAAATAGAATGAAAAATCAAAATTATTTGAAATATTGGCTTACCAATTCTGAAGTCTGGTCATCGCTTTTCTGAAGGGCAGCATGTTTTACGACAAACCGTAGATTGCGTTTGCGACACCAAATTAAAGTACAGGTTTACCTATTCAAAACTAATAAATATTTTAATTTTAAAGATAGTATGTTTTTACTGTTAAGAATAATATACAACTAAATTATTGAGTACATCTTTCGAAGAGAATTGTAAGTACTTTTTACGAGGAAATATAGGAGAAAGACTTTCTGAAAAATTCCATGGTTATTTAGTAATTTCACTGAATCTCTGTTTTAGTCTAAATAATGTCAAAGTTCGAATGTGTTTATTAAATTTGCAGTTATCGATATTCCATTTTTTCTTTGCATTATTTTGTCGCGAAAGCTTTTCTGTCGTTTAATGTTTTGCTGTTGAATGCTGCATTTTTTTGATAACATTGTTACGAAATAACGTTTTGAATTAGTTTACCTAACAAAAATCTCTATATTATTGTTTTATTAAAAAAATACCTTTTGAAAATTTTAGTAACCTAAGCAAGAAACATTCATTCCTTAAAAGTGGAACCTTCCGTTCTCGATTAATTAATCAGGGGAAAAACCACGAAAAGGGTATTTTGAATATTAATCGCAAATTTAAATTAATAATCTGCGAACAGCGCATTTGCAGATTTATCCAGAATATTGACTCTCTCAGAAGAGCATGCGCTTCATCAAAAAGGCATGCGTGAGATGTGCGTGCCGCTAAAGTTTTATTTCTAATGTATACGTATATAATTTTAATAAATACGTATTGGTAGTCGAAATCGATATGTATTGATATGATATCTTTGGATGATCTCTTAAGACGGTGAGTTCTGATTTTTTTTTATTGGGATAATGTAAATCAATAAATGCCTTTAAAGTAACGTAAACTTGATGTTAGAAAATGTTAATAGTTGTTAATTTAAAACGGTGTTGTATATAAGTAGATTGTGATATCTGAATAATTACTTTTAAAAAAGGTTTTGTTATAATTTAAAATAGAGTGTTAGTTTTATTAAATAAGATAACCAACGAGAATTAAAAAAAAAAGGTTAAAAAATAAACAACTGGAAATTGAGTTTTAAAAATTAAAACTAAAATTTGATTTAGCTTCATATAATTATAATTTGAAACTGAATAAAATTATAATTTGTTTAAAAATTACATAAAAGGTTAATAATATTACATAAAATGTGATATAAAATTGTGTAATATGGAATATTTATGAAATAAAACTTCACTTGGAAAATGGGTGTTACAATATTTGGATATAAATGAGGTGTCGGGTAATTAAAGAAGAAACTGAGTAGAATGTACAATTAATTGAAGTCAAACTTCAAGGAAGTGTGTTATTGGATGGAGATATAAGGAAAAACTTGGTGAAGTGGTGAATTATTTGGAGTCAAAACAGGAGGAGGTGTTTTGTTCGATTTATCTGTGAAAGGTAGTCAACTTATTAATTTTAAAAGAAAAGTGTTTGTTAAATATTAGAATTGTTATTAATTACTGTAAAAGGTTTGCATTATTTTGTGGCTGTTAAATTACTTTACGAATTTTAAATTCATAAACGCGATCCCCATTAACGACCCTGTAGTAAGAGATCTCTAAATTTGATATTAATCTTAAAGCAAGATTGAGTTAGCTGAGACTAAAAAGAAAAAAGGACATCTCATTGCAGTATATAAAATAAAGTTGTGTTGAAGTAAAAAAACTTATTTAAGAAAAATGTGTCCCCTGAGATGCTGACGGAGCTAGGTCAGACTATAAGGTGGATGCCTTAACTCTATGAACCAACAGTCATTGATTATCTGCTGCACTTTGTTTGCCTTGCACTGCGATGATCCACCTTAATTTCACTAATTTTATCAAGAAGTAAACCTTCTCTAATCTCTATAAACCGCAGAAATTAAACACAACTTTAGCACTTGTAGTTCTAAATGCCAAAGCTATTGTTTAATAATTGTTTTGACATCGTCGCTTTTTTGTTTCATGTATAGGTATACGCCATCGTATTAATGATGAAAACAGACACGAACAATCATTTTTTCTTAGTGTTATATTCTTCATTTTTGGATATACACCTCTTCCGTAAATTACCATGCGTCTCTGTTTTGGGCACGCTGGATCCAATTGAATCCTACTGTTATTTTCAGGTCGTCAACCCATGCCATCGATGGCCTTCCGGGGCGTTTGTGCACGTAAAGCCTCCAGTGAAGCATGCTTTTATTCAAGCAGTCAGTTCAGGCTTGTTTAGTTCTGAGCAACGCGTCTACTATTTTAGTTTTTTCCCTATCCGTTTGTTAGTGCTTCTGTCTCTTAAAGAAAGTCCCAACATAGCACAAGGATTGTCCTAAATATGTATATTCCTTTACCTTTTCTATTTCTACATTGTTTATGTTAATTTTTCAATCCCTTCGGCGCATTACTTTTGTTTTGTTTGCATTCACTTTTAAGCCGAGTTTTGAGATTCGTTATGTAGTTTATTTAATATTTCCGAGCTTTGAGCTATAACTAATAACTACCATGTCATCGGCGCATCTTAGATTATTGAGGACCTTTCCGTTGATAGTCACGCCTTTATTTTTCCATTTTGATTCTTTTAATGAGAGGGTGAAAAGTTTGGGCGATAAGCTATCTCTCTTTCGCACACCTCTTTCTAATTTTATTGGTTTCGTTTTTGTATATAGACTGAGCGTTGCCGTTGCTTCGTTTCCTATGTTTTGTAGCAGATCTGAGTATCTGTGATCTATTTTTCAGTTTCGGTGTCCTGTTATTACTGCCCATGTTTCGACAGAATCAATCGCTTTTTGATAATCCACAAACCTCAAACAGACAGGAAAGTGATATTCGTTTGATTTTACAAGGAATATTTCTAGTGTGAGTAAATGATCAGTGTTCTGTATCCTCTTCGGAAACCCTCTTGTACAGCTTTTTGTTAATCTCCTTTCTTTTGTATTATTCTAATATTGCTTTATTCCATTTGTTTGGTTGTAGGTATTCATTGAGAAGTTTTGTTATTATTTTAGTTCCCTTCTCTCCCATTTCTTTTATCATATCACTTGTTATTTTGTCATCTCCTGCTGTTCTATTTGATTTCATTTCCTTTAAAACATTAGTTACTTCTTTTATTGCAATTCAGCAAATTCATAATTTACGTTTTTGTGTCGTTAAAATTTCTTAGCCTACGATATTCTTCTATTTTAATTATTTGGTTACGATCATTTATCATTTTTCTGTTCGAATCCGTTAATGTATATATCTGCTTCTTTTCTAGAACTGCTTTCAGGCACTTCATATTTTCACTTTTTTCGACCAATGTTGTAATCTGATCGTTTTTCATATTAATTTATTAATTTTCACGTAATCGGTGGTTCCTTGTTGTTCTTTCTATTTAGTTCTCTTTGTTTTTCTATTAATTATAACATCTTTTGGTCTAATTTAGGTTTATTACTTTGCCAGGGTGGCGCAGTGGTACAGGAAGGACGACCTCTTCTTCAAACGTATTAAAAAGGTAAGCTCTTTAAAACCTTCATAACGTTAAGAAGGATTAAGATACGTTTTTCATTTGGCTGAAGAATATTTAAAATTCATTTGACACTATTTAAGTTGAAAATGTTTCTATAAAGTACTGCACTGAGCTTCATCTGATCCCCTTCAATGCATCTACAGTTCAATTGCAGGTATTAAATACTTACTTAGAGATAACTATTTATGCTACAATTTATGTTCTTTTTAATAATCCTTTTTATTTTAATCATAGTTCCATTTGCGGATAGAATTGTATCCAATATAAATGCCAATTGAATGAACTGTTAACCAACTGCCTACCACCAAGGGGCCCTAATTAGTCTGATTTTGGTAAGTAACTGACGAACTGTTTAATATTTAAAAATATGTGGTACCTACAGCTATTATACAGTACGATCGAAAGTAAATAGGAGGTGACTATAAATTTTGGAGTCATAGGTATTTATTTAGTATTTAGCCTAATTCATCCCTTTAAACCTTCCTCTCTTAGCAGCTAGATTTTTCATTCTTCTTCTTCTGCTATTTTGATATTATGTATGAAGAGAATAACGTTTGTTATGTCAATAACACAAATATTTCCTACTGATCAAAATGCACAATGATAAACAGCAATACCACGTACCAACAAATAAATATTGTATATTTACACAATTAATTTTTATTTATGTCACACTGTTATCGTTTCTTAAAAATGTTTCAATGCTGCCAGAGGCATTCGCATTTTTATTAGGAGTGTGAATTTTTAAAATGTAAGCGTCTGACATCATCAGATAATTTATTGTAAAATACAGATCCGTAATAGCTCGAGCAGTTTTTTGTATCACTTAGTATACAATGATCAATTTCTGCAGTATTGACAAGTATTATAGATAACTATTATAAGAGAAGTTCATTTAAGGTTATCCAACCATCAATATTTAGTTTAACGTAAATTAATGTGCGCAAACATTTCCTCTTAAATTAATTCTGCAGTGATCCTCAATCAGGAACAAATCTGTAGTCGGGTTTTAATAACGTGCCCCCTTGAATCGGGTAAACTGTTAGTTGGAAATTTGATAGTTACACTTTATTAAATAAGTTGAATTGCGATGTTCAGAAAATATCTTACCAATAATTTGGATACTAACAATCTAAGGGCCAGTCCACAACTAACTTAATCCATCAAAATATTTCGCAGGTTGGCAAAACAGAGAGATGTTTTGGTTTGTCTTACAAGTAGTAAATACATAACAATGTATATTATAAATGACAGTAAAGAACAATCTTTTAATACAATTCCATTAATTATTTGTATGGCTTTCGTTGCAATTTAAAGATATAGCTTGTATAACAGCTGTATTTTCAAACATTAACTGCACAAGCAAAAATGTATTGAAATAATCCATCATACCCAAAATTAGCATGTTATGTGACAGGCTATTTCTTCAAGTACGCAGAATAATTAAGGACTTAGTCAGTTTATGGCTCAAAAATTCGGAATGACAGTCCCACGTCACTACTAGATTAGGAATAACACCCAAGAATTCAAAATAGTTTGAGAAGTTATGTATTTTTCGCTAAGTCAAATAAATTGGCATTTAACATTCTTTCAATGTATCCGCAGGTTATTTTAGCGTACTTTAGTAAGTGTAGAAAAAATGTTATAAAGAAAGTTAAGAATCAACTTCATAGTAAGCTAATTATTTATAAACTTGTAATTAACAACTGTGGAATGTCTTGCCGTTTATTTATAAACAAATAAACATAAACCTTCAGCTTAAGGTCAGTATAGTACTGAGAAATAATTATGAAGTACTCCGGATTTTTACCATTTTAAATAAAAGTTTTATAAAACGCTGGGCAAAGTAAAAGAACAAATCCAGTAAATTAAGTAAATGTAATTGATTGCTACACGCAATTTCGTTTATTACACACAACAAAATCAAACCACACAACAGAGGGAGAGATATGTTAATGTTAACCTCACAATACTATACGTTCCGGATATGTTTGATACAATAAAAGGAATTGGTAAAAAAATCAACGTTAGAATAATTTTCAAAACTAGTAATAGTTTCATTAACAGAACTGGACATCGAACAAGAGATCAAATATCTACAAATCATTAAGATAAGGCGCTTACTTAACAAAAATAAACAACCACTACCAATATGCGCCGTAGAATTAATCGATAGCGATGCTGCCAAAAAAAATTCTCACTGGACAAATTGTGCTACTCCATTGTCACTGTCGAATTAAGGAAAAAATCAATAAATATACCTCAATGTCATTGACGCCGGAGATACGGGCACACGAAGAATTATTGCACACTAGATCCCCGATGCGTCAAATGCGCCGGTAATCACTTCCATAATCAATGCCCAAAAACTCTTAATGACCCACCAAAATGCATTAATTGTGGCGGAGATCATGCTGTAAGTTATCGTGGATGCAATCACCACCTAGAATTAACACAAAGACTTCTAAAAATCAACCAAATTACTGATGCCAAAGGTATACTGGAAACGTATGGAACAAGCACCCAAATACGTCACAAGTATGAGCCAATACCACCAACCTCTCGTCTCCTAATCATAACTCCTCTAGCACACCATAATCAGGCAGCAGTACAGTGGAATCAGCCCTGGAAAGTACCTTAATCAAACTGCTACTTGACTTTGTAACTCCCTTTCAGCCACAAATCAAAACCTTCATCACAAACACCCTCCTCTCTCTGTCCCTCAATGTCCCCTAATCAGCCAAGAACCTTAGAAAATTAACAACCCTAAATTGGAGTTATATCCTTCCTGGCCAGATATAACGTGAATATTGCCTGAATATCAGAGACTCACCTTGCTAAAGAAGATACCTTTAAAATACCTTGCTACCAAGTATACCGCAATAACCGAAATTCAGATAAAGCTGCAGGTGGGGTGGCAATAATCACCAAAAAACAAATTATACACCATTGTATCCCTAACTTACTCAGTATAGAAACTACAAGCATAAAGATGATGTTAAATAGCCAACATCACACAATAACAAGCATATATAAACAACCAAATAAAAAACTAAGCGAAACAGGTATTCAAACTGTAACGGTTCATTTTCCGTTATATTATTTTGCTCCTTTCAATTGCTTATTTACGGTGAATGCATTTATTGAACCTCTATTTATTATATATTCACTGGTAAAAGATTACGTAGTTAGTGACTTTTTGGTTTTGAGTAGGTTTTCTGATTTGGGGAGAGAGCGTCATGCGCGTTTGGGGATTGGCGTTGCGTTCTAGAACTCTTGGCTTTTTCCGTTTGGGTTGTCTGCGAAGCAGTTGAGTTTGGTAAAATTTATCCCGAAGTTACTTATTTAATTCTGATGGAATTTTCGTAATTATAACTTCCGAGATTTTCGGTTTTGTTTCACGTTGTGAAATTATTTTTTAGAAGCACCAAGATTGTGGTGCTTCTTTCTTTTCGTTTGGTTTTATTTTCCATTACTTTACCGTACTCCGGCTCTTTTGGTTATTGCCTTTTTGCGGCTGCATTATTTATGGAGTTGAAGGATGCGGTATTATTGAAAAATTATTTATCATTGCTGGTTATTCGCCACTCGATCGCTTGGAGGATTCAAGGTCGGTGTTTATTGAATTGTTAAGTGTCGTCGAATTTACCTGATTTTA
This sequence comes from Melanotus villosus, assembly GCA_963082815.1. NCBI lineage: Eukaryota > Metazoa > Arthropoda > Insecta > Coleoptera > Elateridae > Melanotus > Melanotus villosus. The sequence continues at coordinate 1,444,086 of OY720427.1, forward strand.
TTCCATTTATTAAATTTCTTAATTTTTAACTTTGCTTTACTTAAATATTTGTACAATTGAATTTTAACGCCTTCAGCTAATTTAATTTGCATTAATATTAATTATTTCATATTCATCTTTTTCGCTTCACGAAATAAATTTATATTTTTGTTGTAATATTCTGTAACGCTTTAGGTTGGTTTTTCCATTTTATTTTATTAGCATAACGAATTTGCGTGTTTTTTTTCAAGGTAATAAGCTTGAGTTTAAACAAGGCTATTGCTATTTATTTTTGATCGTTCATTTTTATTAGACTTGTTTTCACTCAGGTAATAAAGGTAAGCGCTTATTTTTTATTTATCCACCTTGATCGTTTTTTTTTTCATTCATGTATATCTTTCTTTAATTCAACTAACGTTGATATTTAGTTTTTTTTGGTTCCTTTGAAATTAACCTAAGCGATTTGTTTTTGTACGTTTGGTTGCATATTTTTGCTCTTACTTTTTCTATTTAATTTGCATATTTTTAGCTTTTATTTCTTCATTGTTAAATACTTTGAATTTATTAAACTTACTTATCTGTATTTCTATATTTTTTTGAAAACTGAAAAGTTTTCTGGCGCCCAATTTTTTTCATTTTTTATTAGTATTCACTTTCTGAGTTTTAACTTTGATAAGGCAATCCTCGGCGATCTACGGCCCTCGCAAACAACTAAGTTAGTCGGCGAATTCTTTTGAGTTTTCTTGTAAGTATACAGGTAGGTGATTATTTTTCTTTGTTTCGCTTTTACCTGTTATACGAAATTGACGCAGCAACGTGAGGCTTTCGAGATTGCTACTGGTTTTCTACCCTTATCATTTTATCATTTTTTTTCGACACCTTTGTTCGGACACTTTGTCATTTTATTAATTCGCCACCATGAGTTTCAACGTTAATGCTTTGAGGGGCGATGAACTAATCTTCCGAGGGATAGATCCCGAATTCATGTCCGTTGACCAAAAGCGCAAGGCTTTACGTGCTAAGTTAGCCCTGGAGAAATTAGATACCTCTTTAATAAACAGTTACCCTCCTATTCAGTACGATGTTCCTGGTGAGTTGGATGTTTGTGGAACGAAATTGAGTGAGCTGTCCTCCCAGATCAATAATGTTTTTCTTAAAAAACCTACTTCTTCTGAATGTGTGAGACTTGACGCTCGGTTGTCCCATTTATTTGCTAGGTTGAATCGTTTGAAACCCGAAAGTGACTTAGAATCCCTTCACGCCGATAAGGTTAGTCTTTGTTTGGACTTACTGGACTTGGTTAGGCAAACCGTTGACGACGATGAAATCCCTGAAGATGAATCCGAGGTTGAACAACCCGAATCTAATATTGAAGAAGTTTTACCGTTAGCTAACTCCACGAGTCAGCGCCCGCGGGTCTCTTTTTCTGACGTTCAGGTAGTTGATTTATCTCGTCCAAGAGCTCCTGTATCTTCGGGTGGTGGTCCAATTGAAGATCCAATTGATGAATTACGTCGTCAACTTGATCGTTTACAACTCTCTAGAGTTACTTCGAATTCTACCACGACTGCTAGTTTACCTTCTTTTACTAAGTCAGTTCCTGTTTGTAAATGGGGTTTAACTTTTACCGGTGACGCCAGTGTTATTGGAGTCAACGCTTTTTTACAACGAGTCGAAGAACTTAGAGTCGCTCGCAATGTTTCTTTTGATCAATTGTTTGCCAGTGCGGTAGATCTATTCTCTGGTCAAGGTCTCGTTTGGTTCCGAGCTGTTAGGAATCGTGTTACTTCATGGTCCGAATTAATTGACAAGTTACGTTTTGACTTTTTGCCAAATGATTTCGACGAAGCATTGTGGGAAGAGATTAAAAGACGTAAGCAAGGTTCCGACGAAAAACCAAGTTTGTTTGTAGCCGTACTTTTAAACCTTTTCGACCGTTTAGTAGAGAAGCCTTCTGAGTCATTAAAACTTAAACATATTTTACGTAATTTACAACCTTTTTATGCTACTCAACTTTCGTTAACTGAAATTAGAGACGTTGATCAACTTCTTGTTTTGTGTAAACGGTTAGAGGAAGTTAAACTTCAAAATGCTAGGTATAGAAATCCTAACCTTGATTCTTCTTTACCCCTCGAACCTGATTTAGCTTACCAACCCAAGAAGAAGCCTCCAAATGTTGTTAGTGCCGAAGTTTTCACTTCTAAACCTGCTTCTACTTCTAAAGTTTTTAAGAAAGTAGCGAATCGAGCCAGGTCTAATACTAAATGTTGGAACTGTCAGGGTACGGGGCATACTTTTCACACCTGCTCTCAATCCAAGACTATCTTTTGTTACGTCTGTGGTAACCCTGGAGTTTATTTTGCCAAATGTTTAAGATGTCATCCAAAAAACGAGGCTTAGGGATTGGATGTTGCAGCCGATCCATCCCTTCTGTAGAATTATTGAAGGCTGAACTCGAATTATGGCCATCTTGGTTGAACGTGGTACGTAATTTTTGTCTTTCCTCTCCTGAGACTTCAGCTATTTTTGCTAAACGTCCAGACGATAACAGGCCCTATGTTTCGGTTTTTATTAACGGCGAACCTGTTCAAGCTCTCTTCGATTCTGGAGCCAACCAGACTTTGATTGGTAAGAATGGTTTTTACCTAATTCGAAAACACGATCTTAAAATTAATAAAAGTAATTTACCTCTTTCCTTAACCACTGCTGATGGTAATTCGCAGACTATGTTGGGTACTGTATCACTTCCTATTTCTGTTGACGGGGTTTCTAAAACTCTTGACGCCGTTGTTTGTGGTACTATTCCGTCTACTCTTATTTTAGGGATGGATTTTTGCTACTCTTTTGGAGTTAAAACCGACTTTGTTTCTAACCAATTTTCGGTGTCTGAGGTTTCCGCATTACAAGCTATTTGTAGTACTGACGATTTGAGTCCACAACAGAAATTATTATTGGATGAAATCATTCAAAATTTCACTGAAATTTCAGGTCCCGAGTTAGGTCGAACTGATAGAGTTTGTCATATTATTGATACTGGTGATGCAGATCCCATTAAACAACGTTATTATCCACTTTCTCCTGCTATGCAAGTACATGCTAATGCCGAATTAGATAAGATGTTAGAGAATGGTATTATACGTCCTTCTAAATCTCCTTGGAGTTCGCCCATGGTTCTGGTTAAAAAGAAAGATGGTGAATCTTTTCGCCTGTGTTTTGACGGAAGGAAACTGAATTCTGTGACAAAGAAAGATGCTTATCCTATTCCTTTCTTATCAAGTATTTTAGATAAATTAAGAGATGCGCGATTTCTTACGTCAATTGATTTGAAGCAAGCTTTTTATCAGATTCCTCTCCATCCTGATTCACGCGAAAAGACTGCTTTCGTTGTTCCTCGTAGGGGTTTGTTCGAGTATAATGTTATGCCTTTTGGTGTTGCCAACGCTCCCGCTACGCAGCAGCGTTTGATGGATTCTATTTTCGGTCCCTTGCTTGGTGATAACATTTTTGTTTATTTAGACGACATTATCATTGTTTCGAGTACTTTTCAGGAACATTTAAGCATGTTAAAAGAAGTTTACGACCGGTTGAAGAATGCCAATTTAACTGTTAACATTGATAAGTGTGAATTTTGCCGACCTAGTTTGACTTATTTAGGTTTCATCGTTGACAAACATGGATTGCATACAGACCCTAAGAAGGTCCAAGCTATTTCTAATTATCCCAGACCTTCTACTGTAACCGAGGTTAAACGTTTCCTTGGCTTAGCTTCTTGGTATAGGCGTTTCGTACCCAATTTCGCTACTCTTTCTGCTCCCATTTCAGACCTTATTAAAGGACGTGTTAAAAAACAAAAGATTACCTGGACGGAGGAGGCTGAAACTTCTTTCCGTGAAATCAAATTACGATTAACTTCAGCTCCTATTCTTTGTAGCCCTGACTTCACTAAACCCTTTAATATTCAGTGTGACGCTTCGAGTTACGGGTTAGGTTGTATTCTTACGCAAGGTGAAGGAGATGATGAAAAGGTCATTGCATACGCTTCACGTACTTTAAATTCTTCTGAACGTAATTACTCTGTGACTGAAAGAGAGTGTTTGGCAGTTATCTTCGGTGTAGAAAAATTTAGAGCATATATTGAGGGAACTCATTTTACAGTTTTTACCGACCACTATTCTTTATTGTGGTTAACTAATATGCGTGAGCCCACTGGTCGTCTTGCTAGGTGGAGTGTTAGACTTTCACAATACTCTTTTGATATTAAACATCGACCGGGCAAACACAACGTTGTTCCCGACGCTTTATCACGATCTCCTGTCATAGTATCCGCTTTAGAACTTGCTGAAGTTGACTTAGATCCTTGGTACCTGAAGATGATTGACAATGTCCAGAATAATCCTGATAGTTATCCCGGCTGGAGAATTGAAGGCCATAGCTTGTATAAATATACTTCTAATCGACATAATATTACCAGTAATTTGATTGAATGGAAGCAGGTAGTCCCTAAATCAAGACGTAGAGAACTTTTCAAAATTTTTCATGATGAGCCTACCTCCGCTCATTTGGGTGTTTATAAAACGTTTCATAAACTTTGTGAGCAATATTATTGGCCCAAAATGCATGCCGATGTTGTTCGTTATGTCCGTCATTGCGATATTTGTGCGGCTAGTAAAGCTTCTCAGCTTGCTAGACCTGGTTTTATGGGAAAAGAAAAGAAAATTCTATATCCTTTCCAATGTTTGTCCATAGACATTATGGGTCCTTTTCCTCGTTCTAAAAACGGTCATACTAGCATCATCGTTGTGTGTGATTGGCTCACTAAGTTTGTTTTAGTGAAAGCACTGCGTCAAGCTACCGCTAAATCGGTTGTTAACTTCATTGAGAACGAAGTTTTTCTTATTTTTGGGGTTCCTCAAGTGTGTATGGTCGATAACGGTCCACAATTCATTAGTTCTGACTTTAAAAAACTTATGAATAGTTACCAAGTTCAACAGGTTTGGTATAATGCTTCTTACCATCCACAGGTTAATTTTGTGGAAAGAGTCAATAGAGTAATTGGTACTGCTCTCCGTTCATATGTAAATGACAATCATCGCACTTGGGATGTTAATCTTTATAAAGTAGCTCATGCCTTACGTAATGCTATTCACGAAGTTATAGGTTTTACTCCTTCTTTTCTTAACTTTGGTCGAACCGTTCCGGTTTCGGGAGATTATTATGGTCGTCTAAAGAATTTTAAAGAGGAAGAACTGACTCTTGACACCCGCGAAGACTTAGTCGCTGATGTTAATCAGTTGTCCGAATTGTATCAAGACGTTCGTAGACGCCTTAACAACGCCTACCAAAGAAATTCTAAATCCTATAACCTTCGTAAACGACCTTTAAGATTTCATCTTAATGATTTAGTTTGGAAACGTAACTACGTTTTGTCAGATGCTTCACGTCATTTTAACCAAAAGTTAGCTCCGAAGTATGTCAAATGTAAAGTTATTAAAGTAATAGGACCTTTAACTTATCAACTTGCGACGGTCCCTGATAATAAAAGTGTAGGTGTTTGGCATATTAAGGACCTCAAACCCTGCTTTGGGGAAGAAGAATTTGAAGAATGAATTTAGTGTGAATGTGGGTGAATGCAGTGTGATTGTTGTTGGTTGAGCTGGTAGATATGTTCGGTCATTGACCCTAAGGATTTCTTTATGGTGTTTGTTCGCTCTAACTATCTACATTTTGATATTGACCTTGATTAGGTTATTTTTAGTGTTAGGGGTCGAAAAGCATTTATTTTACTCCTTTATTTATAACCATTTTGGTTTATTTTTGTTTAGGGTGCATTAACACATTCCTTATTTTTAATGCGAACCTATTCTTATTTACCGATTTGTTGGTGCTACTTCCACTGATTATGGATTTATTTTGGGAAGTTTATTTGAGTGGCGGATTTTCTGTAAATTCAACGAACTCATCCGTTGTTAGAGTGGTCAGGCACTTTCGTGTCTTTGATTGAATATTTTTCCTGCGTGTGTTTGTGTCATTTACTTCTCCCTGAAGACCTTTTATCCATGTTTTTGGTTAACAGAATCGTCTTCCTTGTACCTTTGTTTTTAGTCTTTTGTCCTCCATCATTTCCTTTTCCTTCGCTAGCATTTTTGGGTGGTAGGTAGAGGATGCTGGCAGGCCACGGGGGTGTTTTTTCCATTTCCCCATACAAAAGGCACTCTCTAGGGTTTTACCTTCAGGTTGCCCTTGTGTTATTGTGTTCGTGTATTTTATATGTTTTTTGCAATTTTTGATTTCGTTTTCCTACCGTTGGTCACGGTGGCGGTAGTTTCAGTGGGCTAGTCGGTCCTGGACTAGTTTGCTTTACCTTGGCCTAGTGTGGTGGTGGGTTTAAGATTTTTACTGCTACTCACTGAAAGTTACCTACGTTCACTGATGTATTCTTTCGGGAACCAGTGCCGGGTGGCTCAAGGTGGTAGAAGTTTCATTTGTTTTTCGGCTTGATTCCATTTTGAAATTTTCTGTTGTCTTTTTAGTCAGCCACACGAAACCAACCCTCCTACCCTCTCCTTCTTCTGTGGTTGTTTTGTGCCGTTTTATCCCATTTTTTTATTGTTTTTTCTCGGTGCTGCCATGCTGTTACTCATCTATTTTTTTTGTTCATTAGTGGAGCTAACACTAGTTGTGTTAGGGTGGTCGGTTGGCCCACCGGCGCAGCAGTTTTCATCCATGCAGCGAGGGGTCAACTGGCATTTGTTATTGTCATTTTTAGATGAGTAATGGTTGGGTCAGTACTGTGTTTTTTTTTCTCTCCTTTATTTTATTTTTTTAGTCCTTTGTTCTCCTTTCATGTTCCTCATTTTCTCCGCACCTTATTTTTCTCCAGTTCCATCTTTGGTGAGTTCTCTCCTCTGATCGATGGTTTCTACTTTCGTCGTCTTGGTTGGGGGGAGTGTAACGGTTCATTTTCCGTTATATTATTTTGCTCCTTTCAATTGCTTATTTACGGTGAATGCATTTATTGAACCTCTATTTATTATATATTCACTGGTAAAAGATTACGTAGTTAGTGACTTTTTGGTTTTGAGTAGGTTTTCTGATTTGGGGAGAGAGCGTCATGCGCGTTTGGGGATTGGCGTTGCGTTCTAGAACTCTTGGCTTTTTCCGTTTGGGTTGTCTGCGAAGCAGTTGAGTTTGGTAAAATTTATCCCGAAGTTACTTATTTAATTCTGATGGAATTTTCGTAATTATAACTTCCGAGATTTTCGGTTTTGTTTCACGTTGTGAAATTATTTTTTAGAAGCACCAAGATTGTGGTGCTTCTTTCTTTTCGTTTGGTTTTATTTTCCATTACTTTACCGTACTCCGGCTCTTTTGGTTATTGCCTTTTTGCGGCTGCATTATTTATGGAGTTGAAGGATGCGGTATTATTGAAAAATTATTTATCATTGCTGGTTATTCGCCACTCGATCGCTTGGAGGATTCAAGGTCGGTGTTTATTGAATTGTTAAGTGTCGTCGAATTTACCTGATTTTATTCCATTTATTAAATTTCTTAATTTTTAACTTTGCTTTACTTAAATATTTGTACAATTGAATTTTAACGCCTTCAGCTAATTTAATTTGCATTAATATTAATTATTTCATATTCATCTTTTTCGCTTCACGAAATAAATTTATATTTTTGTTGTAATATTCTGTAACGCTTTAGGTTGGTTTTTCCATTTTATTTTATTAGCATAACGAATTTGCGTGTTTTTTTTCAAGGTAATAAGCTTGAGTTTAAACAAGGCTATTGCTATTTATTTTTGATCGTTCATTTTTATTAGACTTGTTTTCACTCAGGTAATAAAGGTAAGCGCTTATTTTTTATTTATCCACCTTGATCGTTTTTTTTTTCATTCATGTATATCTTTCTTTAATTCAACTAACGTTGATATTTAGTTTTTTTTGGTTCCTTTGAAATTAACCTAAGCGATTTGTTTTTGTACGTTTGGTTGCATATTTTTGCTCTTACTTTTTCTATTTAATTTGCATATTTTTAGCTTTTATTTCTTCATTGTTAAATACTTTGAATTTATTAAACTTACTTATCTGTATTTCTATATTTTTTTGAAAACTGAAAAGTTTTCTGGCGCCCAATTTTTTTCATTTTTTATTAGTATTCACTTTCTGAGTTTTAACTTTGATAAGGCAATCCTCGGCGATCTACGGCCCTCGCAAACAACTAAGTTAGTCGGCGAATTCTTTTGAGTTTTCTTGTAAGTATACAGGTAGGTGATTATTTTTCTTTGTTTCGCTTTTACCTGTTATACTAAATTGGCGCCCAACGTGGGGCGCCAATTTAGTATAACAGGTAAAAGCGAAACAAAGAAAAATAATCACCTACCTGTATACTTACAAAAAACTCAAAAGAATTCGCCGACTAACTTAGTTGTTTGCGAGGGCCGTAGATCGCCGAGGATTGCCTTATCATAGTTAAAACTCAGAAAGTGAATACTAATAAAAAAATGAAAAAATTGGGCGCCAGAAAACTTTTCAGTTTTCAAAAAAATATAGAAATACAGATAAGTAATTTTAATAAATTCAAAGTATTTAACAATGAAGAAATAAAAGCTAAAAATATGCAAATAAACGTACAAAAACAAATCGCTTAGGTTACTTTCAAAAGAACCAAAAAAAACTAAATATCAACGTTAGTTGAATTAAAGAAAGATATACATGAATGAAAAAAAAACGATCAAGGTGGATAAATAAAAAATAAGCGCTTACCTTTATTACCTGAGTGAAAACAAGTCTAATAAAAATGAACGATCAAAAATAAATAGCAATAGCCTTGTTTAAACTCAAGCTTATTACCTTGAAAAAAAACACGCAAATTCGTTATGCTAATAAAATAAAATGGAAAAACCAACCTAAAGCGTTACAGAATATTACAACAAAAATATAAATTTATTTCGTGAAGCGAAAAAGATGAATATGAAATAATTAATATTAATGCAAATTAAATTAGCTGAAGGCGTTAAAATTCAATTGTACAAATATTTAAGTAAAGCAAAGTTAAAAATTAAGAAATTTAATAAATGGAATAAAATCAGGTAAATTCGACGACACTTAACAATTCAATAAACACCGACCTTGAATCCTCCAAGCGATCGAGTGGCGAATAACCAGCAATGATAAATAATTTTTCAATAATACCGCATCCTTCAACTCCATAAATAATGCAGCCGCAAAAAGGCAAAAACCAAAAGAGCCGGAGTACGGTAAAGTAATGGAAAATAAAACCAAACGAAAAGAAAGAAGCTGTAACAAAGTCGCCATTAACACGTGCGTTCAATGATAAGGCAAAAATCTCCACTTACCACCAGATCTTGGTGCTTCTAAAAAATAATTTCACAACGTGAAACAAAACCGAAAATCTCGGAAGTTATAATTACGAAAATTCTATTAGAATTAAATAGGTAACTTCGGGATAAATTTCACCAAACTCAACTGCCTCGGCAGACAACCCAAACGGAAAAAGCCAAGATTTTTAGAACCAACGCCGATCACCCAACCCTCCTACCCTCTCCTTCTTCTGTGGTTGTTTTGTGCCGTTTTATCCCATTTTTTTATTGTTTTTTCTCGGTGCTGCCATGCTGTTGCTCATTTATTTTTTTGTTCATTAGTGGAGCTAACACTAGTTGTGTTAGGGTGGTCGGTTGGCCCACCGGCGCAGCAGTTTTCATCCATGCAGCGAGGGGTCAACTGGCATTTGTTTTGTCATTTTTAGATGAGCAATGGTTGGGTCAGTACTGTGTTTTTTTTCTCTTCTTTATTTTATTTTTTTTAGTCCTTTGTTCTCCTTTCATGTTCCTTATTTTCTCCGGACCTTATCTTTTTCCAATTCCATCTTTGGTGAGTTCTCTTCTCTGATCGATGGTTTCTACTTTCGTCGTCTTGGTTGGGGGGAGTGTAACGGTTCATTTTCCGTTATATTATTTTGCTCCTTTCAATTGCTTATTTACGGTGAATGCATTTATTGAACCTCTATTTATTATATATTCACTGGTAAAAGAGCAATTGAAAGGAGCAAAATAATATAACGGAAAATGAACCGTTACACTTACAATAACTTTACATTTGACATACTTCGGAGCTAACTTTTGGTTAAAATGACGTGAAGCATCTGACAAAACGTAGTTACGTTTCCAAACTAAATCATTAAGATGAAATCTTAAAGGTCGTTTACGAAGGTTATAGGATTTAGAATTTCTTTGGTAGGCGTTGTTAAGGCGTCTACGAACGTCTTGATACAATTCGGACAACTGATTAACATCAGCGACTAAGTCTTCGCGGGTGTCAAGAGTCAGTTCTTCCTCTTTAAAATTCTTTAGACGACCATAATAATCTCCCGAAACCGGAACGGTTCGACCAAAGTTAAGAAAAGAAGGAGTAAAACCTATAACTTCGTGAATAGCATTACGTAAGGCATGAGCTACTTTATAAAGATTAACATCCCAAGTGCGATGATTGTCATTTACATATGAACGGAGAGCAGTACCAATTACTCTATTGACTCTTTCCACAAAATTAACCTGTGGATGGTAAGAAGCATTATACCAAACCTGTTGAACTTGGTAACTATTCATAAGTTTTTTAAAGTCAGAACTAATGAATTGTGGACCGTTATCGACCATACACACTTGAGGAACCCCAAAAATAAGAAAAACTTCGTTCTCAATGAAGTTAACAACCGATTTAGCGGTAGCTTGACGCAGTGCTTTCACTAAAACAAACTTAGTGAGCCAATCACACACAACGATGATGCTAGTATGACCGTTTTTAGAACGAGGAAAAGGACCCATAATGTCTATGGACAAACATTGGAAAGGATATAGAATTTTCTTTTCTTTTCCCATAAAACCAGGTCTAGCAAGCTGAGAAGCTTTACTAGCCGCACAAATATCGCAATGACGGACATAACGAACAACATCGGCATGCATTTTGGGCCAATAATATTGCTCACAAAGTTTATGAAACGTTTTATAAACACCCAAATGAGCGGAGGTAGGCTCATCATGAAAAATTTTGAAAAGTTCTCTACGTCTTGATTTAGGGACTACCTGCTTCCATTCAATCAAATTACTGGTAATATTATGTCGATTAGAAGTATATTTATACAAGCTATGGCCTTCAATTCTCCAGCCGGGATAACTATCAGGATTATTCTGGACATTGTCAATCATCTTCAGGTACCAAGGATCTAAGTCAACTTCAGCAAGTTCTAAAGCGGATACTATGACAGGAGATCGTGATAAAGCGTCGGGAACAACGTTGTGTTTGCCCGGTCGATGTTTAATATCAAAAGAGTATTGTGAAAGTCTAACACTCCACCTAGCAAGACGACCAGTGGGCTCATGCATATTGTTAACTATTTTGAAGTCATTAAAATTACTTATTTGTATTTCTATATTTTTTTGAAAACTGAAAAGTTTTCTGGCGCCCAATTTTTTTCATTTTTTATTAGTATTCACTTTCTGAGTTTTAACTTTGATAAGGCAATCCTCGGCGATCTACGGCCCTCGCAAACAACTAAGTTAGTCGGCGAATTCTTTTGAGTTTTCTTGTAAGTATACAGGTAGGTGATTATTTTTCTTTGTTTCGCTTTTACCTGTTATAAAACATTATTCAAAACCAATACTGGTAATAGGTGATCCAAACTGTAAAAATACAATATGGGGATGTAGAGCGCCTAACCCAAATGGAATCAAGTTGGAAAACCTCGCAATCGAAAATGACGTTCAAATTATAGCACGTACAGAATACACTTATTACCCATACTGGTATGACCACGAACCAGACATACTGGGCATTGTGCTACAGAAGAACTTCTCAAGGCAAATTAACCAAGAAGTAATAAATAAGCTTGACTCTGACCATCTTTCTGTCCTCATATCATTCATTAGCACCACAAAAACAAGACAACCCATTGCTCGACTAATCACTGGTCCAATTCTGTGGGATCTAATGTCCCATAAACTTGAAGTCAACAGAAGACATAGACAAAGCTGTAACCAAAAAAGTACGGCAATTGTAGACAGCGTACAACAAGCGATGCTACGAACCAAACCAACTCAACACCTTAGGAATCATAATACCCCAAACTACATAGTTAATTTCATAAAAATGAAGAGTCGAGTGAGACGGGAATGGCAGATAACAAGAAAAACAGAACTCAAGAGATCTGACAACTACATATCAAACATACATAGAAGAACTAGAATCAGGTGACCTTAACATGTGAAGGGCCACAAGGAGAATCTTAAAACAGAAGGAAGAGAATCCAACTTTAACCTCAGAAACAGAAACCTATGGCACGGATGAAGAAAAAGCCACAGCGTGCGCCGAACATTTTGAACTCGTCTTCGCACCTGAAATTACCTGCAGCTCAACACATAGGGCATACATAACAAACCACATTGAAAGAAAATTGTCAAGTATCACACAGCCTATTAATCTCACATCACCCGCTGAACTTAAATCCATAATCAGTAAACTTTCCAAGCGAAAATCGCCGGGACACGACTTAATAACAAACGCAGTGTTAGCACAACTAACTATGAAGACACTAGCCTATCTTTCCACAACCTTTAACACATTTCTTAAAATAGGCTACTTACCTAGAACTTGGAAGCATACCCACATCCTTCTATTTCCGAAGCCAGGAAAAGATAAAAGGCAGATTGAAAGTTACCGACCTATCAGCTTACTAACAAGAATGTCCAAACTATTGGAAAATGTTATCTATTCTCGATTAAATGCCCAAGTGTCATCTCCGAACATCCTGCCAACAGTTCGATTTCCGAAGAACGTACTTACTCCACTAACCATCAGCTACAACTAATCACTGAAGTCATAGAAACTGGTTATAAAAACAAATGTTACACAACAGCATTATTCCTTGACGTAGCTCAGGCTTTCGACAAGGTTCGGATAGAAGGCTTGAAGAGTAAACTGCTCAAGCTAAACATACCTAATTACATCAAAGCAATAGTATTCTCCTTCCTAAAAGACAGAACGTTTGCCGTAAAAATTAGCCTTGCCATTTCTGAAACTAAGAATATAAGAGCAGGGGTCCCACAAGGTAGTATATTGGGACCGCTACTATTCAACATATACACCTCAGATGTACCAACAGTGAACGCTACTCTAGCAACTTTCGCTGACGACACCGTCATCGCAACACAAAGTTCCGATCTTCCACAAGCCATTTTCGATTTTTACAACGAGCGACTAATTACATTTACAAATTTACTATTGGTTCAATAAGTGAAATATACGAATCAACTCTGCGAAATGTCAAACTAAAGTGTTTGCCTTAAAACGCATCCCAAGCCTACCTAACATCCATATTAATAATAATAGCATCGAATGGAATCCAACCGATAAAGCGGTCAAATATCTGGGAGTGCTTTTCGACACGCAGTTGACATGGAAACTACATATCAACCAAAAGCTCAATCAAAGTTCTGCACGATTGGCGCTATTATACCCATTAATTAACAGAAAGTCAATATTGAAAACAAAGTGTGCAATCCTAATGTATAAATCCCTAATCAGACCGCTGGCTCTGCAGCCTGTACGCATCACCCATCTGGAGCAACACTGCACAAACTAACATCAATAAACTCCAAAGGCTTCAAAATAAAGTGCTTCGCATCGCAGTAAATGCACCATGGTTCATTCGAAACGAACAATTACATTATGAACTGGGTATATCAACGATACAGGAGTACATCAATGCCAGAGCGAAGAAATTCTTTACCAACATATATACCGGGTGTAACAAGATGATGGTACACCCCCCTTTTTCCCTTTAGTTTTCAAGATAAATGGTTGAAATTTGGAACATCCTATATACTTAATAAACGCCACTTTTTGACATATTAAAATTATTAAACGATTTTTTCCCCTTCCGGTTTCACCGCAAGTGACACTAACTTTTAGTTTTCAAATAGAACACCCTATATATCAATGCATTTTTGAATTCTGCATAATTTTCTCAATCCAATGATACCACAGAAATGACATTTCAGTCTTCAATATTTATTTTAATTTAATTTTTAGTTTTCTATTTAAGTGTGCCATGAGTATTCCGATTTATTCTAATTGAGCCGTGTAACACTAGAAAAATCGAAATTCCGTCGAAAATAGTAAATTATGTGATTTATGAGTAAATAAAAATCATCCCAATGGTTTTTGGGACAAAACATAATCTTTTCAAATGTAACCATATTGGTACCGTGGTACCATTTATTGCTAGTATTAATAAGGACTTTATACATGTGCCTTATTAAAATCTGCGATATATACAATCAAAATACAGCTAAGGCTAAGAGGAAATAAGAAAATATCCTACGTTTTCCCAGTATGTTTTATTCACAGCTGAGGCATAATTACCATTATTATGCAACTGAAAATCCGCATGTTATGAGACAAGTTGATCATAAGCATCGCTGGTCCTTGAATGTCTGGGGAGGAATTGTTGGAGAATATGTGGTAGGTCCACATTTTTTTGGAAGTCATCTTAATGGGCCTATGTATTTGAATTTCTTGCAACATGTATTACCCGGGTTATTAGCTCATATACCTCAGTATACAAGAAACATAATGTGGTTCCAACAAGACGGGACACCTGCACATTTTTCGCGGGACGTAAGGGCATCTTGATGGCATTTTCCCCAACCAGTGAATTGGTAGGAGTAGACCCACCAGGTTGCCTGCCAGATCTCCAGATCTGACAAAACCTGATTTTTCGGAAAAAAAATTGATAAGTTGGCAACACTGACACAAAATACAAAAGTGGGTAGACAGTTATGTAGAGCTTAAAAAATGACATCGGAAGACTCGAAAAGTAGCAGGGTGTTGTATTTAAAAAATATATGTTTTTATTATAGCGCAGAAGTGGGACACTCTGTATTGTTGAAAATAATTTCGCAACGTAGACCTCTTCGAACCAATAATTTTATGTTTTAAACTTTTTTTTGTATCTCTCACGGTAAGGGCGCTAGGAAAGCCCGGCGCACTGTTGCAGGACCCTGTATACAATGTTGTATGAAATGCGTTTAGAAAAATAGCCAAATCTTAACTTCCAAAAAAAAACCTATTTTACACGGTTAATTCTAATTGTGAGAATTTTAATAGGAACTTCTAAATATTCAAACACAAAAATCTAAAATAAAAAAATTGCATTGGCACTGCTAGTTAGTTAAAAGAGCGAATGTCATTCTAACAACTCTATGTAAATTGTGCTTAGATAAAACAAGACTTATTTAACGGTAACTAAATTCAAAGAGGGCCCAAATCGAATTTTTTTAAGATGAATTTGATAAAAAAGGAAAAATTAAACTGAAATTAGCTATGTCGTCCTTTTGTGATTAAGTATTTTAAGAAAGTTACTTTCTATTGCAGCAACCTTGTCTGGAGGATCATGGCCAAGAAAGTATTTTTAAATGCTAATAAACTTACGCAATTTGGGTTTTTAATAAATTTATATAAATGTTAAAAATTCGGGAAGCTGAAATATCGAAATTTTTAATAATGCGAGTCGATAAAAGTGCTTCAAATATTTGAAAAAGTTATATTATAATTAATATAATCATGTCCCTTCTATTTTATTAGAAGATAATTAGGAAAATAGTAGTAGCAAATAGCATAACTTCAGGGTTTACTATGCGAAATTGAAAATCAGTAGGAAATACTTCAGTTAAATTATCTGAATTATGCATTTTTACGCCAGAGATATTATTTTCTCCAAATTGTGCACTCTCTAAATACATCTATACAACATAAAATAATTTGCTGAAAATTTAGTATCTGTTTAGGGCTACGTCTACGATACGTATCAAACGATTCAATTTAAAGTCATCATCAGGGACCCATGGAATCAAAACCCATGTCTTAACTAGTAACAACTAATAAAGGTTAAGGTATCTAGATTTATATTATTATTACTACTTTTGTGTTTTGCTAATATTTCCTGAACTAAGCTAAAACATTACTTTTAATTATTTTATTGGTCATTGAGGGTAGATACGAATCAGATAATTTTCTCTCTGTTGCGCTCTTCTAAACATTTTTTTGTTGTGTTGTTCTCAATTAAGGTAGTATTTAACTAATTTCGCTTTCGTTGTATTTGCAGGTTGCAATCACCGTTAAATAAAAATGATTTCGTATTATTTGGTTTGGTATTGTTTTAAGTAATTAAATTTGTTTGCGTTAATGTTACTAGTTGCTGTTGGTGTTTTATTAACCGAAACAGCTGAATAATCTTTCAAATATAGTTTCATTTGACACCTGAATCTAAGTTCGTTTTATTGTCAGTAAATGATAAATAGAGGCAATCTTTATTTTTTATTGACACTTTAATGTAAAACGTCTGAATATGTATTTAATATACTTGTTGTTTACAATCCAGACAAGTTCATCTCTTAAATATTGAGCTAAGTGCACCAAACTTCGCATCTGAGATCGCCATTATTTATTTTTGTAGTTCGAAACTCGAACAGATGTCCGTTAAACATTAATTTTGAAAAGTTCGTACGACAACATGTACTCGGTTTTAACCTAACTTTACAGCTAATAAATGTGCTCATAACTTGCTGTTAGGACGCACTGTAGGTACATGAACTGATGTATTCAAGGTGGCCCTCATTGCATCGAGCCGTAGGTGCAATTCTTGTTAATAGTTTTTATTCCAAGTAACCCTTTCGTTTCATTATAATAGAATAATACAAATACAGAGTAAAGATTACTAAAGCTCTCTCTTCACTTAGGGTAAATGTGAGTAATAGCTGTAAAATAAGTGAAGCCATTATGCGAAGATGAGTAATATTTACCGAAATGAGAAGCGGCTAAAAAATATCATACCTCAGCGGTACGTTTACTTCCTGGAGCAACCACCTTTATATCTCATTCTGTACTTCGTTTTCCCCTAATTCCCCGAATGTTTCTGCCTTTAAAAAAAGATTGTTTTGTTATCATTTAAACGAATACCTGTGAGTACCTTTAACTAAAAATAAATGTGTCTTTGTTTAAACCTTCATCCATACAAAATGAATATAGGAACTCAACATTTAAGAAACCATGCTTAGTTTAGAACAAATTTAAAAATTTGTAACCATCTGATGCAACTTTGATTTTTTAGATTAACTAAAGTTTCCGCAAATGATTTATTAGTCACGACCTGTTGTTTCGCGGTATGTATTGACTGTGCCTGTCTTTTATAAACAAGTTTAAACAATTTGAAGATCATGGTGAACATTTATACTTGAAATTGACATTTGCATTAAAATAGGAACATGTAAATTATAACATTCAACGAATGACGGTGTATTAATTAAATATGCATTTTTAAACAAGCGTTATTAGATATAGGACGAAAACTTTTGAAATATGAAAAATATCAGGGTGAAACGATTTTAAGTGGATTTGTTTTTGATTTGAGGTTCTTCCTGAGAATGTGTAAAACTAAATGCTTGTATTAACTTCCGTTATAGTGTTTGTGTTTTGCCTTTATAGCAAATTTTATATTGGCCAGGGTCAAGCAAACGTTATTCGTAAAAAATCCATAAATTCCGTTGATAAAATAATGAAAAAGAGTGAAATATGACTCGTCTTCTAAAATGAATGCACGATTTTCAAACTTTCGCATCTGCAAGATGAATTTGATTTTCTGGACGTTTCGGAATAATTTGTATTTTGCGATACCTTAAGTTCACTTTGTCCTTAAAAGTTTTACACAAATAGTCAGGAGTTACTGTTGAAATATTATATTGTACCTATTGTGTTTGTGGTTATGCAACACCGAATACTTACGTATTTAGTTTTAGTATGTTAACTCACTGTTTATTGTAGTGGGGATATATTATGTTATGTTAGTTTAACCGGACGTACCGGACTTCAGGTTGTAACCATGTTGTAACTTGCCATTCTTGTATGTGTGTTCTAATAATAAATAAAAACAGTATTGTTTTCAACAATAGTTTTAATAGTTACGCCACAATTTCTTGCCACTAAACGTAGTGACATCACATTACTGTTTTCGACCGGAATTTTACCTTGCCGAAGTTTTCTGGACCTAATTTTCCCAGATCCATTTTTACTTTTGGCTGTTAATCATTCTCAAAACGCTGGAGAATTCTGTATAATAATATGGTGTATATACCGGGTGTAACAAGATAATGGTACACCCCCTTTTTTCCTTTAGCTTTCAAGATAAATGGTTGAAATTTGGAACATCCTACATGCTTAATAAACGTCACTTTTTGGCATATTAAATGATTTTTTTCCACTTCCGGTTTCAGCGGAAGTAACACTAACTTTTGATTTTCAAATGGAACACCCTATATATTAATACATTTTTGAATTCTGCATAATTTTCTGAATCCAGTGATACCACATAAGTGACATTTCAGTCTTCAATTATGAGATTTATTAGCAAATGAAGTTCATCCAAATTCTTTGTGGGACAAAACACAATATTTTCGAATATAACCATATTGGTACCGTGGTACCATTTATTGCTAGTAATGATAAGGAATTTATTCATGTTCCTTATTAAAATCTGCGATAAATACAATCAAAATTACAGCTAAGAGGAAATACAATTTTGTTCCAATTATAAGGTAAGAAGTAAATAAGGTGGCTTTGAAAACAATGATAACAATAAAAACACTGGTAAATCAACAAATGTTTGAGAAGCTAAATATTTCATTGTTTTCAAAGCCAGCTTCTTTACTTCTTACCTTATAATTGGAACAAAATTGTATTTTTTTATTTCCCCTTAGCTGTAATTTTGATTGTATTTATCGCAGATTTTAATAATGAATAAATTCCTTATTAATACTAGCAATAAATGGTACCACGGTACCAATATGGTTACGGATTTTTTGATATTTATTCCAGTCGAAAGGCGTGATGGAAACTATTTATTTGATCAAATGATCAAATCACAATTTTGGCACCGTCGGACAAATTTAGAATAAAAGTGTTTTATCCAACTATAGATAGATTAGTAATGGAGCTGGATAAAAGGCAAGCTGCCTATAACTTTCCTTATGATAGATTTAACTTTCTTCTTGATAAATCAATGTCAGAAAATGAAATTGTCTCCAAAGCAAAGAAGATTTGGAAGACTCTTTTGTGGATGAATTTTTATTATTTTCAAAGTTATTCCCAGAGTGCAAAACAGTCTCAGAATTATTGTCAGCACAAATTGAAAGAAAACTAGTGACAAGCTTTCCAAACACAAATATTGAATATATTTATCCATTCTGGGAACAAATGCAGAAGCTGAACGACCATTTTCAGCATTGAGTCGCATAAAACATTTGCGATCTAATTTATCACAGGAAAAATGATAGTTCCTTTGTTATTTATTAATTAGAAAATGTGGTTTATGTTTATGTTTTAAAGAATTATTGTTATTTTACTGTTCCCATGTACAATGTGTCCACGGATAGGTGATACAAGAGGTATAAATGACCAACAATTTTTAGATATCAAGACGCTGTTTGACAGTCTGTCCCTGCTTGTTCTTAAATTTATTTTAAGCAGACTTTTGATTTTTTTAAATCAAGACATCTGTGTTAGCACTGTTAAAACGAAGGTAAGGTTTAGGTAAAGTCTTAGTATTTAAACAAATATCGCAAAATTGTATTACAGTAAAGTTGTTCAGAACACAAAATTACGCTTGTATGCAAAATTTGAAGTTGTTCAGACAGAATTGATTTTTGTTAGTTTAAGGCTTTTGTTGTGTTCGTAGACGCTTCAAAAACACAAAATTAGGATATGTTATTTCGAAAACTTTATTTTTAATTGAAAGTTTCAAGAATAAAGGAAACACAAATATCAAAATTATTCAAAAGTTGTTGTAGTGTCTGCTTGATCTGATTATAAAAATTTCAGTCCAAAACTGAGGAAAATTGTGAATTTAAGTCCTAAATGATTACCTGCAGGAAAAGTAACATGAGAAATAAGACTATTAAACACAGCAAAAATTATTATCAAGAATAAAATTTTCTGAGAAATCAATAATAAAAAAGTTTTTCCTCTTGTATCACCTGTCCGTGGACACATTGTATATTTTTAAAGATTAGGTATATTTGTTTTGTATGAAATATATATTTTTTCCTACCTAATTCCAATATTTTTTTCGTAGGCCCCAAAAATTCTCACAAGCCTTAGGCACTGTGCCTAAGGATAAGACGGCCCTGGACGAAAGGTATCGGATGACAATCGGGATCGTGAAATCATTCGAAACATTCATTCGCATGGCAAAGCTCGATTGCGCATGCGTATGCGATTTCTACGCATAATTCGGAATATTGCAGTGAATGGTATCAGATGACAATCCGGTCGAAATATTCATTCGTTTGGAAAGAGCACGATTGAGCATGCGTTGTGCGATAGTACAAACTTAATGGTAATAAATCATTCGAATGATTTACAGTCTCATTTCGACTATGATTGTCCCATAGCACAGAACAGGGAATAATCAGAATGTAAACTCGACCCCATAGTTCTAAGTCTACTTCATCCCCTGCCTGAGACGAATTATTTTTTTTAAGTATCTGAGTAGCTTTAAAATCTTATTTTTATTTTAGTCAAGATTTTCAGGAAACGCCCCTTAATTGTTAAAGTGTTTTTGCATTTACAATTTGGTACTACTAACTGTTTTGTAAACAGAATTATATATTTTTGATCTGATAGATAGTTAAAAATGAGGTTTCTTATTGGAATCTATTTTGCAGATAGCGCCTTCTGCTTGAATATTTTTGTTTACATTCTATTTTTGAATAAATAATAATAACTATTCTTTACTTAGATTGACGTATTGTATGTTTTGTAAACCATAGCTTGCTTAACTTTTCTAAAGTTTTATATTGTTCATAAATAATATACAAGCTGTTTTAAAGCATTCTATAGTAAACAAACTTTTTTGTCATCTATTAATTTTCTAACATGTATTCAATAGGTATCTTTTTTAGAACTCTTTCTTTTATTTAATAATGTCACCACATTTATTTTTGCTTTATCTCCATGATACAGCAATCACTGTGCCATTGTGATTTTTTTCATTGCTAAAAATAAAACTAGAACTAGTTAATAATATAGTTAGTTCACTTGTTTACAAAATCCATATGTTTGATGGGCATGACTACTTATTTGGTATATTAGATCAGTATAAGTATAGAATTATTAGTTTAATAAACAAATGACAAAGTAATATTTTGTTCTAAATGTTAGGTACTTTATATACAAATCCACATTTCTTTTTTTAAGCAGTGCAATATAAAATTAATCTAAACCTTATCAAAAAAACTAATATATATTTAAAATCATGACCTAATTTACTATAACTGGTCGAAATTAACTATTTTTTTTTTTGTAAATTGACACTATAGACATTTCAAGCAGCATGAAACAAGAGCAAATTGTTCAAGATGTTCTTCATAAGATGCTAGTATCCTGCAAAACATCAAAATATCTCATGTTAAGACAATGTACTAATATTGTATACCGGGTGTGGCCTGACATGTGAGACATAGGTGAAAAACATGGGAAATTGAACATATGTGAATATTACCTTCTTGGATAACTGTTGCTTACGTTGTAGCTATTCATCGAAAAGTACTTTATTTTCAGTCGATTATAGTACGAAATTTATCTGAAGTGAAGGAGAAATTGTATTTTTTGCTGATTATTAGACTGGTATTAATTCTACAAAAATTTGATCAACTAGACTTGTTCTGATGAGCGGCAGCATCGCTATGGAAATTTCATAATTTAGTAAAACAGTCTTCCTCATTTGTTTAAAAATATTGCTTGGCAGTTCTATTCATTTAAATCGTGACAGTACTAGTAAAGCTGTGAAATGGAAACCTGTCCATTAGAAATTCGAATACAAATTATTCGAATGTATTTTCAAGGTAGCAGCTATCGACAGATACACGATACACTTGCTGGAATGGTTGATGATCTAATACCAAGTACATCTTCGTTGCAGAGGCTGGTGCAAAGATTTTTGAAAACAGGTTCTATAAGAACCAAATCAGACGATGATGCGGTTCAAGTGCTGAAAAGGTCGAGATGGTTGTTGCGTCGATAGCAGCTGAACCAACAACATTTCTGCTCAAACTGGGATATCACTTAGACATGTCCACAGAATCTTACGCAAAGAACATTTCCATCCCTACAAAGCTTCTAAACATCAGGAGTTACTGGACAGGGATTTCGAATCAAGAAATAAATTTAGTGAGGTCATGATGGAACGGGCAAACGAAGATCCTACTTTCTTGTCAACAATATGCCTTTCCGATTAGTATACTTTTACGCTGCATAATGAGCCTAATACCCAAAACTACAGATATTGGGCTACTGAAAACCCACGTAATATGATTGCTGCAAGAACACAGTACCCACAGAAAATAAACGTATGGGCAGGAATTCTGGGTAGACACATTATTGGACCTTTCTGTATCGACAACCTTTAATGGATAGTCATATCTGCAACTTTTACAGCAGCATGTATAAGTAGTTCCTGCTATACAGCGAGTGGTTCCTGATGTGCCTAATATTTGGTTCCAACAAGATGGTTGCCCGGCTCATGGTTACGCTCCTGTAAGAGAATATTTGGAAACAATTTTCGCAGGCTGGATTGGTAGGAATGGTTCAATAAGGTGGCTACCCAGGTCCCCAGATCTTGCACCATGTAATTACTTTCTGTGGGTTCATTTGAAAATCATGGTTTATAGGTCGCTGGAATAATTTCGAAGATTTGAAAGCAGCTATTGCTAGGGAATGTCGACGTATTTCTAACAGACAGTTAGCTAATGTAGGGCGCGCATTTTATAATAGGGTAGGTAGGTTACTGTCTGAAACAGACTGGGGGATTGTTTGAATAGGTATTTACTTTAATTTATTTACATTTGGTCTTGAGTTGTTTATTATTTTCTGTTTGATTTAGTTGTTAATTATTAGTTAATTACTAATAATACATTGATTTAATTCTGTTGCAATATTATTGGAACTAAATGCTAGCTTCGCATACCTATTTACAAACATAAGTAAATCACATGTTAATACAAAATAGTAAAATCAAACGGCAGTCTGAAATCGGTAAAATTATCAAGGAAATAAGGCAATACCTGTAATATTATGTTACAGCGGGTTACTACCAAAAGTTAACAAGTATCGAAAAAAAGTTTTAAAGGTATTATCTAAATAATATGTACAGATGCATTTAAATACAGTTGAAATAAAGCTAGAGACTGATGCAGAGCTTAATAATTTGCATTTCCTGTGAAATTTTCTATTTCAAGCAATTACAAATTCACACTCCCTACATAAAGGTGGTATCGAAAATACGGTTAAAATGGTTACTTTAAATTTTTAAGATATTGTAACATACTTTGACATACCAAATATTCAAAATCATAAATTAAAAAAAATACTTGACCCATACAGCATTCGAACTCCAAACCCAAAACGCTTTTTTAATCTGAATCAAGCAACATAACCATAGCACCACGAACAAATGATGCGTGGACGATTTTAAGCGAGATGTTATATGGTGCAAATGTGACTTTTTATTTAAAATATTTACTTTATTTTACGTTGAGGAGCTAAATTTTCCTAATTAATTAAAAATCAATTGCTTAGTAACGTAGGTACTCATCCAAACAAGAACGTAGGTACAAAAACTAAACGGTTCAGCTGAAGAAATAAAATTAAGCAATTATCAAAATCGCATGTATTTCTCCTATGTCTCACATGTCAGACCACACCCGGTATATTATTTACATTAAAATATAACTACCTTGAATAATACCTAAAGGTACTACATGGGCTAGCGTTAGTCTATGCTCTTAGAAGTGCTCATGGGTAGATCCTTGAACAAGTAAGCGAAGTAAGCTTCTTTAGCGGTGCTGTACAAAAGAGAACATTTCTCGCGCTGGAATCTGTATGTCATCCAATCTTTAGGTTTGTTGGTGGAACACGCAATACCGAAAAACTTATATCTCTGGCTAATCTCAGCCTTCAGTTCATCAGTAACCCATGGGCGATCAATATCCAGATTATTATATTTACGATGTCTTTGCTTCTTCCTTTTCCTCGCCATCTTTATTTTCTTGTTAGAAATCACTGTAGATGGTATTACCTCAGATTTTGTGCTTTCATCAGCTGATGGCTCAATTTTATTTATACAAGAAATAGTCCTCGGCTGTGATGGATTTTCAGGAACAGGTTTATAATCACTAGCTGGATGAAATGACGGTGGTGGTACTGGTTTTGGCGCCGGCATACGATAATGTTGCGGTTGTTCAGCGGCGATGGATGAAAAAGGGAAAGGAACCGGTGTAGGCCATCCCATTTGACTGGGATGTGGTGGATGGAATACAGGTTTTGGGAGGATAGGTGCAAATAATGGTGGAGTAAATGTTCTACCTGTAAAATTATCGCCGTAAT
Organism: Melanotus villosus; assembly: GCA_963082815.1. Lineage (NCBI taxonomy): Eukaryota > Metazoa > Arthropoda > Insecta > Coleoptera > Elateridae > Melanotus > Melanotus villosus. Next base: position 1,468,574 of record OY720427.1, read on the forward strand.
GTGGAACATGCAACTGCCTTGGAGGGAATGGAGAACCAACGGCATAATGTTCTTCTTTACCCGATAAACTAGGAAAGCAGTTTTGATTTATAGCGCTCGAGGAACTTCCTTGGCGATTAGTTGAGTCCATTTTATAAATGTTTTCGTTTATTTTCACACTTGTATTCGATTTTCTCACACTGATATGGTCACTGCGTTTGGTTTATACGTTTATACACGCCAAATACTATTAACCAATGCAGCCAACTAAAAGAAGTAATGTAAAAATTAGTAGATACATTATACAGGGTGACTCAAAAGGTATGGTCCAAACTTAAAGGTGTGATTGGTTGTTAAAAATTTATTTTAATGGTTATTATAAGGTTTGTTTCTGCAGCAAATCACAAACGGTTTGGTGACTTTATATCAACTGGTTGCAAACTGTTAAAAGTTGGTAACTAGTTGGCGATTATTTCCTGATGGAACACATTTTAAAAATTTTCTTAAAATTTAAAAATCGCAAGTCCTTTCAATAATAATTAACCTCGAAACTACTGGCGATATACAAAAACACTACAACATAACTTAACACTCGACACGCCTTCTTAGTAAATCGTCTGCGCATGTGAACCAGACAAGTTTTTAAAAAATCAGGAAATTTTACAAACGGTTTCTAAACTGTTTGCAAACAGTTATGTTAGCTCCTGAAACACCAAACTATCAGTCAATTTGGAAACTTTTTGCTGCTGGAACGTTCATTTATATGTGCGCATACGTCAGTACGACAGTTTGCAACCGTTTCAAACCGTTTGTGACTCTTGCAGGAACAAACCTATAAATGAAAATTTAGAAGTAAGACGGGTTGCATAAACTAAATATATAAGTAGCTTTAAAGTAAGTAGTTAGTAGGTGTGGTCAATGTAATGTTCATGTACCTAACTAAGTGTAGAAATTATACCCTAATAAAAGTTATAAAATATAGTAAAACTACTAAAACTCAACAGGTTAGCTGTCAGCTTAAGTGAGCTGTAAAGCAAAGTAATAAAAGAAAAAAAGGAAAATAAAAAGGCTGTAAAAACTTGAAGGTAAAATTTTGAGGTTAGGCACGAAGTAAGTAGAATTACAGTAAAAACCTGTAATGGCCAATGCACATGAAAGTGAAAATATTGAAATCTTAAAAGATTCTACAAATTTTAATCTGTGGAAGTTTCAGATAGGTAACAGTTTTCTTTCAATCAAAGCAAGTTCAATGTTCAATGTAGAAGATCAAAGATGAAGAAGATCAACATGTCGCCTTCAAAACAGCTTTTAAAGAAACTTCTGGAAGTAAACGATTGAATGATAAAAACTGTTTCAGGTGCGGTCGTCCTGGACATCTGGCGAAACAGTGTTATGCGAAAATAGAATTCAATAAAACCAGGAATGGAAGTGAATGATACGGTATTTGGAAGAAATTTAACCATTTAACTAAGGACTGTTACTTCAGGAATAAAACAGGAAACGAACAAAGAAAAGTTTCTTAACACAAAAGACTGAAAATAATAGAAACAATCAAATTGAACAATGGATACTTGATTCGGGTGCAACGTCACATACGGCAAATGATAAAGTGTGTGGTGTAAAGATGACTTCAGAGGGAATTGGTAAAGTAGAAATGAAAAATTGGACATTAGAAAACCTCATCAGAGAGCAACACGACGATTAGAAATTATACATACCGATGTCTGTGGTCCAATAGAACCAACAACCTGGGGTGGAGTAAAATACTACATAAGTTTTCTAGATGACTACACGCATTTTACCACTGTACGAGGTTTGGAAATTTAATTCCAGGACTGCCACAATACACGAAAAATGTATAATATTCATTCAAAGTTATTTCCATTTACATGAATACACTTATTGCAACGTTCTAAAAATTTTTGAAAACAGTCGGAAAAGGCGTCTGAAGGAATTGCTTCAATTCGGCGGTTACACTTTTTTTAATGTCTTCCACGTCCTGAAACCGTTTTCCTTTGAGAACAGTTTTCACTTTAGGAAAGAGAAAAAAGTCTGCCGGTGCTAAATCTGCCGAATAGGGTGGGTGATTGATTTTAAGAACGCTGTATTTCGTGAGAAATGACTCCACAATCAGTGCGGAATGGGCAAGCGCATTGTCATGCAACAAGAACCAAGAACTATTTTCTCGAAATTGTGGTCGCACTCGAGAAATGCGCTGCAATAATCTCTTCGTCACTCGATGTAGAATGCACTATTAACTGTTTGCCCTTCAGATAGAAATTCTTTATGGATGACACCCTAAAGGTAATCAGCATGGTCTTGATTTTGGATTTTTGGGTCTTGGTGATGATTCTCCAGTCCACTGCATGCTTTGGCGTTTCGTATCAGGATCGTACTGAAACACCCACGACTCATCACCAGTGATGATGCAGTTAAGAAAATTCGCATTGGCACTACAAGTTTGGACGAAGTCTGCACACAATGCAGCTCTCCTCTGTTTTTGCTCATCCGTCAGATTGTGCGGGACAGACCTTGCACAGATCTTCCTCTTTCCCAAGTATTCATGTAAAATTTGTCGAATCGTCTCCTTATTAATATTCAAGTCATCTGCCATCATTCGGAGAGTTAGTCGGCGATCTTTTGCCACAATTTCACTGACCTTTGCGATCGAATCTGCGTTTCGAGCGGTTGACGGACGCCCGGTTCTAGCGTCATCTTGAACATCGTCACGGTCATCTTTGCAACGTTTAAATCATTCAAACACAGTAGTACGCCCTAAGGTGTTATCACCGCTCACACTTTTTAACATTTCATAAGTTTCTGTTGCAGTTTTTCCTAATTTACTACAAAACTTAATATTAATTCGTTGCTCCATGACGACTGACAGAAACACGATTTGCGAACTAGCGTCTTACGGCCAAGCCTTTTTGATAAAAGTGTGAACTAAAACCTGCTGCTTTAATTTTGGCTTAATAGCACGTATCTTTAGAGCTGCAACATCAGTCCGGGAATTAAATTGCCAAACTTCGTATACCTGATTAAAGGAAAATATGAAATGCCCGAAACGTTAAAAGATTTTGTAAATGAGTGTGAAGCTAAGTGGAACTTAAAAACCTCTAGAATAAGATGTGACAAAGATATGAGCACAAAATTGCAACAGTGGCTGAAAAGTGAAGAAATTGTTATGAAGCGTACTACACTTTATACGCCACAGCAGAACGGGAAAGCAGAGCGTCTAAATCGTACTCGAATGGACAAAACTAGATCGTTAATATTATTTGATTCACAGGTTGTCTCCTACACTCGTGCGCTCAATAGGGGAATGGACAAATCGGTCCTGCGATGGTAGGCGGCAAAAACAGCTGGGCTCGGTCGGTCGGGTAAGGTTCAGATATGGACCGTGATAAGTTATTACTTGGGCGCCAGAATCTAAAAATAAAACAACCCAGTTTTTGCACAGTAAAACGAAATATATATTTGTCCTTGGGATTCACAAGGTACATACATAAATATGAACAAGACCAACAAGACAAAAGAAAACCCCCCAAACAATAAATATGATCTTCAAAATGCACTACAATCAAGATATTTTGTTTTCAGAAATTGGTGATACTGTATCAAATAATACACAAAATACCTAGGCAACCATTCAGTTGCTAGGCAACCAGTCAGTTGCTAAGCAACAAAAACGTCAAATGTCAAGCTTTTGTCAACTGTCAAGCAAAAATCACTATTACCAACCCAACTATTTAACCAAATTTCCCCAACTCGAAATTGTCAAGTATTTTTATAAAAATAAATAATGTAAATGGAAGCCGAAACAGAGAAAATAGTATAAAAAACTCGTTACAGAAGGCAATTCGAGCACTCGTTCGTTCGGCCACTCGGCGCTACGAGGCTCGTGTCCAAATTTCGGACTCTTGCGCGAAGACGATACCTTCTGTAATTTGTGTTTTAATATACTATTATAGTTTTTCCCCTTCTTATTATTCCTTGTCGTTGTGGGGGGCATCTTAATTACTGTCTCAACTTCTTGTAATTGCAGTGTTTCAATAGCATGATAGTTATTCGATTTTGCGCATTCTTTACTCTTGTCCTCCGGTTTTTCTACATAGGGACCCAACATCCTTTGAATCAGTACCCTATTCTTTCTATATTTTTATTTCGTTCACCAGGGGTTGTTTATTTCTCATTGGATTTTTCTTGTTTCCATCATTAAGTGTTTTCTTGTCTGTCTTGCTTCTTTTCTTTGTGATATTAATTGCTCAAGTGTTTTTATATTACAATTTGGTACTAGCAACTGTGTTGCAACCAGAATTATACTTTTTTCTGGTACCTAGACAGTTAAAAATATGATAAATGAGCTTGTTTTATTGGTATCTATTTTGCAGATAGCGCATTCTGCTTGACTATTTTGTTTGCATTCTATTATTTATACACAGGGTGTCTCTAAAAGGTCTGTACAAAACGCTAGCACAAATTCCCGAGGCTAAAATATGAGGATGTAGCCTAATTTACCTTAGTCCAAAAGTTGATAGTTTCCAAAATACAGGGTGCCAAAATTATTATTTTTTAAAACTTTTTTGTAAATATTTTTCTTAATAATAGCATTATTTGCACGAAATTTGGTACTTAGATGTAGGCGAAGTGCTGCTGGTGGCGCCCTCTGCAATGTGCATCGAAACTGTGATCAGATCTCGATTTCTCATCCTAAAAAACCCCTAAGTACCAAATTTCGTGCAAATCATGCTATTATTAAGATAAATATTTACAAAAATGTTTTAAAAAATATTAACTTTGGCACCCTGTATTTCGGAAACTATCAACTTTTGGACTAAGGTAAATTGGGCTAGATCCTCATATTTTAGCCTCGGGAATTTGTGCTAGCGTTTTGTACAGACCTTTTAGAGACACCCTGTAGATTGAAGTATTGTACCTATCTTTTAAAACCCATAGCTTGCTTAAATTTTCTAATAAAGCTTTGTAGCGTTGATAAGTAATGTATAAGCTTTAAAGCATTTCATAGAAAACAAATGTTTCTTGGTCATCTATTAATTAATAATGTATTCGATCCCTTTTTTAACTCTTCCTTTCTTCGGTAGGTACCTTACGAGTATTATAAATATAATAATGCCACCACTTTTGTGTCTGTTTATCTTTATGTAGCAGCAATCACTGTGAAATTGTGATTCATTTCGTTGTTAAACTGGTAATACATCTAGTTCACTTGTTAACAAAATCCGTATGTTTGATAGAGATGACCACTTATTTAGCAGATTAGACCAGTATAAATATAGTTATTAATTTAAAACTGCATATATTTCTTAAAAACAATTTACAAAGTAATGTTTTGTTCTAAATGTTACTTTATGTACAAATCCACATTTCCTTTTTGAAACAATACAATATAAAATTAATCTAAACCTACCAAAAGAAAACTAATGTACAATTACTACCTAATTTACTATAACTGATGAATTTTTAAATTAACTAATATAGACATTATGTTAAATGGTTTGTTGAAGGTATAAATTCATAATACCTCTTAGGTACCTACTAACTACATGAGCTAACGCTAGTCAGAGTCAGTGCTCTTGGAAGTGCTCGTGGATGGATACTTAACCAAGTAAGCATCTTTCGCGGCATTATACAAATCAGCACATTTAATGCGCTGGAATCTGTACATAGCCCAGTCTTGAGGCTTGTTGGTGGACGTTGCAATGTTGAAAAGCTTATATTTTCTATTAATCTCAGTCTTTAGTTCATGAGTAACCCATGGGTTATTGATATCCGGAATATTATATTTACGCTTTCTTTGCTCCCTCCTTAGCCTTGCCTTCTTTATCTTCTTAGTGGAAGTCACTGCAGATGGTATTACCTCAGATTTAGTGCTTTCATCAGCTGATGGCTCTGTTGTATCTCTACAAGAAATAGTGCTTGGCTGTGATGGATTTTCTGGAACTCTATGTTCAGGGTTATAATCACTAGGTGGATGAAATGACGATTGTGGTATTGGTTCTGGCGCCGGCATACGATAATGTTGCAGGAAATGAACCGGTGTAGACCATCTCATTTGACTGGGATGTGGTGCATAGAATACAGGTTGTAGGATGATTGGTCCACGTGGGGGTGCAAATAGTGATGGGATAAATCTTCTACCTCTAAAATTATAGTCGTATTGTGGAACTTGCAACTGCCCTGAGCGGCCGAATGGAGGGAAAGAAAAGCCAACAGCATAATGTTCTTGTTCACCTGATAAATTTTCAAAGCGGTTTTCGTTTGTAGAGCTCGTGGAACTTCCTTGGCGATTAGTTGGGTCCATTTTTCGGTTTATTTTCACACTTATATTCGATTTTTCCCACTGATATGGACACTGTGTTTGGTTTATACACGCCAAATATTATTAATCAATGCAGCCAACTACAAAAAAAGTAGTAATGTAAAAATTAGAACATTATAGATGGCGCACAGTAAAACGTTTATTTAGGTTTTTTCATTTGCCTAATTTGTAATTTAAAACGCACAAAAATATTGCTGTGCCTAGTTAAATATTGCAAAAGAATCTGTTTTTTGTACGTTTTTGAATTATAATAGCATAGTATTTACTTTTTAAGTTGATAATCCTACCTAATAACTATTTTTAGACAGCTAAAAATCCAACCCGTCAATTTCATATGTGATTGTTACCTGCAGGTGCTTCTATTTCCACTTAAACAAAATCAAAAACTGAAATTCTTTGTATTGTTTACATTTACACTGCACAGGCTTTTAAAACTGTAACGTTTTACTGAAAAGAATATTAGGTATTACTAGACTATATTCCCAATAGATGGCGCAAGTAGAGCTTATTTTGCCAACGCATCTTAAAATAACAAAACAGTTAAGTTAAAAGAAATTAGTATATTCAATTTCCCATTTTCTAACATATGGAAATACTAGCAGAACAATAATGCTGTCTGGAGTTTTAATTATTTTTTTAAATGGCAAAATATGTAAAAAGCAGAATTCAATTAAGTAGTTAATTCTACCACGTCCACGATTACCTAAGAAATTAAGAATTTTCAACACATTTTAAAGGAAATATCCAAATTCTTATTATTATCAACAAATTGACAGTTTCAATTTGAATTTTTTGAGGTATACCTAACCAAAGAGCAGTATAATAGTTATAAGTACCTACTACTGCTTTTTGGTATAACTAAGTCTATACATAATTGGTTTTAATAACGAATTCATTGTCAATAATTACTGAAAACAGGAAGCAGACTACCTATTATAACACAAAAATGTTTCATAAAACAAAGCATGCCTTTTTTAGATTATCAACTATATTTAAAGCGGACATTTGTAGGTATTGAATCAATTATTGCTATTTAAAACGACCCAGGAAAATATTTTATCTACTAAAATGAATTATTGACGTAAAATTAATGAAATTTTATAGACACATATTCCTTCTAGTAACTCATGCGTGATATCTACAATATAAAAATAGCTATATTATTTAATTACGGAATGTAATTTGTTCAGAAAAAAAATCGGACATTTTTCCCCTAAAACCCACGACAGAGATAGGAAACTTAAAGATAAGATTTTACCTGTAATTTCCCTGTGTTGAGCTTTGAAACAACACAATCAGTATACATACATAATATCTTCAGTAACTATAAAGCTAAATTCATCTAGAAGCTTAGAATTACGAGCTATATCAAGTATTAAGGAGGTTCCTACATAAAACGAAGGAAATGGAAATCCAGTAAAAGAAAACAGCAAAAGCCAAGGAAGAACGATATAAGTGATGCCAAGGTTATCGGAGAGGAACTCATTTTTAGCAGAACTACTGAGACTCAGTTCCTGTATTTTAGCCAACCACACTACTAGAATACTGCCACTAAATAACTTTTGTTCGCAGAAGCTAGTGGCAGTAAAAATTACATGAAATGGGAGGAAGCTACTCTAATACACCTATGTCGTTATGAATGGTTTTCTATGATCAAATACTGAAGTCATCACAGGTGTCCCATTGCACTCAATTATAATCATAACAAGTTCAGTGCCAATACATGGAATAGAAATATCTATTGAAAAATTTGTTATGTTGTGCAGCCAGGTTGGCCAAGTTGGAACTGTAATTTTACAATGCTATCTAAACTATAGTGACCAACATATTTGAAACAAATCTTTGAAAAATATAATTTTCTAAAAAGCTGTTTTGAGTTAAAACTATCAGTGGCAGCTCGCCAGGTGAAGTATGTGGAGTGCCTCTTTACCTAAAATTTGTGCATCCAAATTATTTTATATTCAAATTATTTTTTATTTATCGACACTTCAATACTACGTATTGAGAGGATTTTTTTTATTATAAATGTATATAATTTACCATAATATACGCAACTGGCCACTAGCCTATTTTGTCCCTGTCTACACCGCATTCGAATGAAACGAACGCGCCTGACGGGAAGATTTGGAATTGACTGGATTTAACTCTGCTCGTTACCATCGTAACGAATACGTCATCACCACCTGCGAGCGGTTCGTTGACACATGTTGAATCGCTAGAGTGAAGTGTTTAGTTTTGTTTCGGCGAACCATTTCACTACATCCACATCGTGTCGCGTGTCGGTGTTGGTTTATTTTATAATTCATTACTAGACAAAAATGAATCGATAAGTGAACCTTTTTGTTTACTTGTTTATATAAACATCACGTCCCCGCAATAAGGAGAGAGACGCTAACCTACTTATTTTTCTTTATTAGTATTATTAGTCAGTTAAATGCTAGATATAGTTTTGAAGGATATGTGTCGTACAAAGGACGTATTAAAATAATAGTAAATCAAATATTTGTGATTTTATTAAATACCTGCAGGCTCCTAATTATCCAATAGTCGGTTATCACTGATTTCATATACTTGAAACTCATGTCTTGTTTTGGTGTTTGTTGTTTGTGTGTTTGTTTTGCAATAAGTGTGTGTCTTTAAACATGAAACAAAGGCTTTAACAATTTTTGCAAAAAGGACTTAAAAGTAGGGTTACCACCCGTCCTCCATTGTGGAGGACAGTCCTCCTTTATCATATATCTTTCTCTGTCCTCCTTTGCTACAGAAATGTCCTCCTAAATCCTGATGTTTGAAATTGTATTTTCAAATTCATTTTTTTATCGCATTATGTTGGCAATTGGCAACGTAAGAGTGAGAGCGTTCTGAGCACGCAGTCACGCTCACGCACGCGCATTGTGTATTGTGTTCATTATGTCTTGTGATAAACCATTTGACGAATTTCAATTAATAAAAAACTACTACAATAAACCAAGGATTGTTTCACAGTATTAAATACCGTCGAAAAAACGTAAATATTTTCGAAAACTTATCTGACATAGATAATGTAGGTATAGTCCAATTGGCGATCCAGGTAATGCGCGTCACCAATCACATGATCAACGGTCGGCGTTACCAATAATGCGCGATAAAAAAATACAAAATGTAATTGCTAAATATAAATTATTTTTGTAGTTTTCTAAGATTAGGCAGCCGTGTTTAATCAAAAGGTCTATACATTTTTGAAAATAAGAGAGAAATCGAGTTTTTATTTTCTAATTTAGCTCATATTTATTTTTTGTAAAGTTAGTATTATTTTTGGCATGTTTATATTTCCAATTTCCAATTTTACTTGCAAATTTTTGACAGATCGTGTTGTGTATCATTAACGTTTGTTTGACATTTGACATTTTTTAGGTTATAGAATTTGTAAATCGTTTGGAACTTCATGTAGACGTACCAAGTTATGATGTCATAAAATTTATTGATGACGTGCGTTACCTGGCTCGAAAATTCGACCATATTTAAAATTATTTCATATATATTAAGTCTTCCCGCCAGTTCTGCGTTTGCTGAGAGAATTTTTTCTATAATGCAGCAAAAATGATCAGATGTTATAAATAAGTGTAGTGTTGATTTAATTAAAAGCGAACTTATCATATATTTTAATGAAGATATTAATTGTGAACAATTTTACAAGCGCGTTAAATTAAATCTACAATTACTAACAATGGCCCAAACAAATGGAAAGTACACTTTCAAAATGAAAAATTGAAACATATTTATTATTTAATGAAGTTAAGTACATATAACATAAAGTTTATATTTGTTTTTAGAATATTTTTTTATTGTATACCTACATTATTTGTTATCAAAAAGAATGCCGTTTTGTTTTATTTATAAAAAATTTATAATATAGTATATAGTGTGTTTTTTTCTATGTCCTCCTTTACAGTTTTTAAAAGGTGGTAACCCTACTTAAAAGGTAGTGGTAAATCATATAATCTTAAATTTAAAACTGTTTGATTCACCGAATATAAATGGTTATGTAGCAGCCCAATACTACAAAAATTATTATGTTGGCGCTGTTTGCTCTTTTGCACAAAACAGTCTGTTTGGAATAGACAGGGATTTGCAGATTTATTAAAAAAAAGGACGTTTCATAAACACGCTGATTCTAAAGAACATTTAATGTGTACATTAAAATTGAAAAATTTTGAAAAAAACCCGCAAACCATAAGTGATGCTTTAAAAGAAAATGCTAGACTTTTTAAGGTGCAGTTTAATGAAAACGTTCGATTGAATACACTTTTTCTTCAGACAGTTATCGACGCAGTTTTATATTTAAGTAAGCAAGAATTAGCGCTTCGCGGTCATGATGAAAGCAAAGATTCAACAAACCGAGGAAATTTCAAGAAACTTTTAGCAGCATTTTTATCAAGAAATCCTACAGAAATTATATATTACTTAAGGAATACGATATCTCACGACGATAAACTCTCCTCTTTGGCGAATATTTCAATTTAAAAAAAACTCTTACTAGGGTTAATTAAAAACCAACCATTTTACGAAGACATTACCAACAAATTTGCTACCCTAAAAGACAGAAGGATTGACTTGGTGTACAAAAATTAGGTAAGTCCAAATAAAAAGTTTTTTTTAATTTACCACAATAGCACTTCACCTATTTTTTGACCCACGAGCCGCCACTGAAAACTATTAGTCAGCAAGCAAATGAAAGTGTAGTAATAATCGATCTGTAGCTTTCTGCAGAGCACACACTGTGTGAATGCCCGATACTGGAAGTCTTAAGACAGTGTTGCTTTGGAGTGGATCTAATGGTACCCGAAGTTGTACCGAATGCGTCCTACAGAGATATCCTAGACTTCACAGACGGAGCCAATCTGTGGGATTAAATCCTAGGGGGCACAATAAGCCAATGAGCTTAAGTGCGGTGGGTTAAACACCGCACCCCATGTGAAAAAGACTACAGTATAGGAGAAAACGTTTCGTATTATTTTTATTAATTATACCTAACAAAAGTATGCAAAATTTTACTTGTAACATTCAAGATTTAAATAAAACTTCTATAAAGTTTAAAGAAACGCTTTTACTCGAAAGCAGAAACAAAATTAGTATACCGATACCAGGGTGGTTAAGCAAAACCTCCTATATGTAACAAAAACAAACTTATCAAGGAGCAAAAATCGCTTTGTATTCATAACTTTAATGAAATATTATTTTAAAAATTGTTTTTAATAATTTTTATACTCCCCATTTAGCACGTAGGAAGTTTTAGCAAACACTGCAGAAAGGCCAAAATAATCGAAATATGCAAAAACCCTATTTCAGAACAAAATGACACATAGGTTTTGTCCGCTAAGCAACGATATGTTATGTATATAAATTATTTCTTATTGAACATTTACTTATGTGTAAATTACATAAAACTGTAAAGCGGCTATCCCATGATTTAAGAAGTCCAAGTTTCGGTAGTGGCTCTTTGTAATAAAAAACTGAAACTTTTAGTACCTAATTTGTAAACACGTAAAATTAATTGACTAATTTAATTTTTTAGTTGTTGTAGTCTTTTTAAACCTTTTTGTTATCTGATAAACAGTTAGATGGTTGCAATTTGACAATTATCGTGAAACCCTCACTTTCTTTAAAACAAGCTACCTGTCGAAATAATAAATAAGCAATAGTCTCCTTTAATCGGTGTAAAAGATACCTATAAACAGCCTGAGATTCACTTTATCACATAGTACTTACTTAGGTAGGTACTTTTTAATGTGGTTGTTGTTTTTGAATTAAAGATATTCATACCAATATTTTTCAGCACAGCTCAAAATGTCAAATTACGACAAAGTTATATTTAATAGATCTTTATCGATAAGTTATAGAAAAAAAGACCATTAGTTACAGTTTTTACCAATTTGAAAATATTAAATTGGAGTTCTTTGCATTAAAATTTGTTTGTGATTACTAATATAACTATCGCCAGTCTTATAGTTTTAGAATATTTTATAAAACACTGAAAGTAAGTCTAAAATTCAAATTAATTTTCAACTGGTTTTTAAACATTGAAAAATAAAAATATGTTTCATAGAGACGTATGTACAGTGAAACACAAATATCTGTGCGGCTGAGATGCGCAAAGATAGCGAGAGAAGAGAGTTTAAACAACAAAGGTAGTAAATAGTAAAGCAACGAACTAAGCTCCCCACCTTATGAAAAATAAATGATTAAAAAGGACTCAAACTTCTCGACAGAAAATTCAAGTTAGTAATGGAAAAATGTCAAAATATCTTAGTGACAGGTTTAAATCGGACGGAATAGTAAGGCAGTAAAGAACAGTCTTCAAATAAAATTTAATTAATCCTTTCTTAATCGAAGCATCATTTGTTAATTTACAAAATTATACAGATTACAAATTATGATTAAAGTACATTAACAAAATAAAATGCCGAACATTTCTTCGGTTTCTTTTTTATAGTTTAAATTTAATTAACGTTATTCTTAGATACACATGCTGTTTACATCATTTTAACATACATATATCTTTTACAAGCCATCTTACATTAAAAGATTTGGTGCAAATAACAATTCTAGAATTTAAACCTTCATGCAACTATTGTGAAAATAATGAATACCTGCTACATCACCTTTGCAGGAAAAGAAATAATACACTTCAAAGGCAGTATACAAATTACATATGTACATTTATATGAAAACAAATGACACATCTTTTTTAACATAACACGACCTCTTTGTATATGGCATTACCAAAGTTTAGTATTACCCCTGATCACATAACAACCAGATTCGCCAAGTTCATATAAAATCTAGCAGGCATTTTTATGATTAGTTTGCATTCGGTGGACAGGCGGCACCACCATTGCATCGTAGTTTTGAAGTGCTTGTCACTTTGACACGAACAATGTTTTGAATTATTTTGATTTTGGATTACTAAAAAGTTATTATTTTTAATATCATATGTTTTACTGCCTAAAAATTGTAAAATAATAACGTTTTGGCAATTCAAAATCAAAATAACTCAAGTCAAAGTGACAAGCACTTCAAAACTACGATGCTTGGCCACTGAATGCAAACTAATCATAAAAATGCCGGCCAGATTTTATATCAACTTGGCAAATCTGATTGTTATATGATCAGGGGTATTACTTTAGATTTTATTGCTTTATAATGTAAAGATTCTACTTCTTCTTTGGAAACACTTCTTCTCCATAGTGAAAAGGCTGTCTATCTATCTATCCATCTATAATACAAAACTGATTATAAAAGCAATTCAAAAGCTTGGAGTGGTACTCACAAAAATCTTTTAAAAATCTCAATAAGAGCGTCATAACTTGAACACTCCATGCTCTTCCTAAGGCTTGTTGGCGTTGTGCTACAGAAAGATTTCCTGTATCCGTGTAATGAAGTGGAAAACCAAATACATTTTCTAATTCGGTAATCCAAAGTATATCTGGTTTACCATTACTGTCTACAATAGGACAATAAAGATCAGCGCCTAGAAAAGTCAAATTCTTACTGAACATCTGATAAAATTACAAGAATGCTTCGAGACCTTTTATTTTAATAAGACAATTGTCTATTTACCTTGCTTTAATGAATTACTTCTGGTTGTAACAGTCCTTATGCAGTCAATTAATGCAGTACGATCCTTCATTAAATATGACTGCAAGTCTGTTGTTACAACAGATATATTTTGATGCAAATACGGTATATTTCCCCAAAAAAGTCTCGGTCGGCATTGAGGAGATACCCGTGCTGCATCTACTAACGCTGGTTGACATTGAAGGAATCTGTTACAAAACAACAAGAACAATATTTAAAAATTCACACATAAAACTAATTATTAATATATTGAAATAACAAACGCACAAGTTTAAGTTTTACGTAGCAAGTCAAATGTTTTACTGTGGAGTAAAAATACTAATGTGAAATACTCTCGATTTGCGTTTTAGGCACTTCCACGAAGTAACATCAGTCATGCAAACTGCTGGTGTCAGGCAGTGGTGGAAAAGATTAAAAGACAGGAATGAATGCAGACAGGTGGTGAACAATGCAGACACACAGTGACCTCTGCATAATACTAAATAATAGTGGATGATATTATTATGTGTATATGGGGATTGATCCACCCCAGTAAACGTATCCGTGGGGTTTCAATGTGAAACAGCTATATACTCACGGAAACGTCATGCTATTATTATTATTAATTTCGCACCACTAGTCCAACCAAAAATATTCTCCACGCACTAACAAGGGTTAACTATTTTTTCTGTATACAGCCACGGTTTATGAATACTTTGCATCTGTTTTGTTAAGATAAGAAGTTCAAGAAAAAATAATTCCATAATAAACAACTGCATCAAAAGATCAAAAAAAAATGTGTCATAAGCAGATTATAAAGAAAAATATATAGAATATTGGGTGTTATAATGCTGTCTTGTCTTAACATTCTACATAAATACGACCTACCAATACAACTCTGATTTAAATATAAATTGCAGCCTCAAACAGAAGCTAAAATGTCTAGCAAACTTGCAAGTCAAAACACTGGAGTGTATAACTGTGTAAAACTTTGAAATTCACATAATTAATGCTCCTCACATATATATAACTAAATGTCTTACCGAGTTATAGTTGCTTTAAATCTTAACGGCATTGAAGCGACATTTTCGAAAATCCAATAAAAACCTGGATTATATTTCTTTAGTAAACTAATAATCCTATAAAACTCGAAGAATAGCTGACCACTTCCACTTATATCTGTAATATCAACAACCATACACTGAAAGACAATTATTTATTATTAACTTACCATACAATCCTTTTCTACAAGGGTTTGCTAAACTAAGTTCATTACAAGGTGATCCTCCTAGAACTAAATGAATTGGAGAAATTTTTCTAACACACTCTTCATTTAAATTTTTAATATCACCAAGCTCATCGATGCGACTACCAAAATTCATCTTCGTAATATTAATTGAGTCAAGATCCACCTCACATGAATAGTATTTTTCAACAGCTATGCCTAAATTGTCCAGAACTTTAAGACCTACAATGCATAGTTTACTATAGTGAATATGTTTCGATATTGTTATAAAAATATAAGATACATTAAATTACTGTTAGGTATTGTAAAGTTAGATTACTATACCATTTGAAATAAAAATACCTGTAGCAATTCCATCGAATAATGATAAAACCCTTAACTTTGTTCCTGGTGCTAAGACTTTTGGTAATGAAACCAGCTGGGGCCCATCAGAAATATAAAGCTTTTGAATCTGAAAAATAAGCAATAGTTTAGTTAATTTCAATACAACATCTATTCTAAATAGTTGCTAAAATAGAATTAAATTAATTAACTAATAACTCACAATGTTTTAGAGACAAGTCCATTTCCGTTTTCAAACAATTCAAAAAGTCTTAAAAACTAGTAAAGTTTTGCAATTTAATTTGACATACAAAACTATAAACATGTGTTTCTATTATGTGAAGTAGTTGTAGAAACAGTTGTTAAAGAACAAATTACATTGTGGTGACCACAAAAAGGAAGATTTGCACTACAGCTTGTACATAGTGTAACAAGTTATGCACTGACATCATCGCTGCGTCAGCTGATCCCGAACGTACGAGTAAATTCGATGAATCTAGAAAAATCCACACTAGACTGGAGTCAAAGGCCGCCGCAGGTATAAGAGCCGGACCGACAAAAACCCAGGCAGTCTTGAACCGATAAGCGCGGCGAGGATTGTGAATACGTATAAATAAATAGTTAAATAAATAACTGTTACAAATAAATTACTTTAGTGTTCGGTTTTAATATTAGTGTTCCGTTTAGTTTTACGTTAGTGTTTAATTGTTGTTCTTTTATTTTAAATAAACGTCGTAAAAACGTTACAATAGATTCCTGGAGTCCCTTTCCTCCGTATTTGATCAGTTCTGCCTGTATATTGTCATTTCCTGGGCTTTTATTATTTTTGAGTCCCTTTACTATTACTATTATGTCGCCTAGTTCTGGTGGATCTTCCTGTTCGGACTGTTTGTCAGACTGAGCTCATCTTCATTATCCTGTCCCTGTCTTTGATTAAATTGTTCGTTTTTGTTCAACAAATCTTCAAAATATTCTGCCCATCTCTGTTATTTCTCTTTGTCCTCCTATTAAATTTCCGTCCTTGTCTTTACAAAGTGCTGGCTTTGCTTGCCATCCTTTCTATATTTTCCTTATTCCCTGGTAAAAGTTTCTAATTTCCTTATTTTTAAAATCATTTTCGGCTTGTTTTCTTTTCTTTTCTCTGCACAGTCTTTTACATTCCTTTCGGAGGTCATTATAATCCTGTATACTGAAGTTATGAAAGCGAAGAACACGCTTGCAGGAACCAATATATACATAGAGGATGACTTGATACCAGAAGAAAGAGAAGTACAAGTTAGTTTAAGAAGAATTGCAGCATCTGAGAAGCAAAGTGGAAAAGAAGCGAAAGTAGGGTACAGAAAGTTATTTCTGAATGGGGAATGATGGGATTGAGACCCACGAAAGGAAAGAATAATAAAATTGGAAGGGAAAAACATAACCAAAAACTAAAAACGCATAAGGTAGGACGGGAAACAAATAAGACTAAAACGGCAGGTCAAGGTACTCGAAAATCGGATTTAACGAATCAAAAAGAAAAGCAGGAAAAACCCAAAACAAATGTAGCTAAAAACACAACTATATATATTATATATGTCAGCACTAAAAGCCTTTTAGGCTCATGGCTTGTTTGAATATTTCCTTCAACTTCTTTCTGTTATTGACTTGCGTCACATCTCACAACAAAGGTCACTACTGGTCTTGCTATTGCTTTATAAATTTTTACCTTCGCCGATCTGGAAAAACTTTTCACACTTAAAACACTTTGTTAAAAGCTGCTGCACACCGTAACCCTGATGTTATTCTTCTTGCTATCTCCAATCGTTGTTCTGCGGTAGTCGATAATTCTGTTCCCAAGTATATAGTTGACTGCACTAACTCAAAATTCATTACTCCTATCATATAGTTTCTGTTTAGTGTTTATTGTCAGGTCTTGTTCTACTTGTTGTCCACACAACTGCAGGACAAAATTTATTTGTAGCAACATGGAATGTAAGAGAAACATATTGTAATAAAGGGGAATGTTAAAATATTAGGCAAAGTTTAAAATGAATTTAAATTTATTAAATTCATTTACGTATAGTTGATGTGACGTCAGTCAATCAGGTCATTCACTAGATAAGTCGCACGCGCGGCCTCAAGGTTGCATCCTTTAAGGCTCGTGTGGGAGGGTACATTGAACAATGAAACCTGACACCAAATACGTGCCTTTGTATGAATTCCACAAGCGTGAGAAATGCTGACAGCAGCATGCTAGTAGAGATTTCACACGCTCATATTAAGAGAACGGGATCAATTTTCCGTATATAACTGTGATCAGATTATAGTGAAGCTATGATCTATATCCGGTCATCACAGAAGCAGTTATTATTATATTTGCTCAACAGGCCATGAAGGCCTAGGGCGTACATTTTAAATATTACATCATATCACATTTAATTAACTTATTTTACTACTTCTAATTTTACATTTACATTTAATTAATTCAACTTAACTTATTTTTACCATCTTCTTTTAAGGACTTCCCGCACTATCTTCTTCCATTCTCCTCTGTTTCTTGCAGCTTCCTTCCAATTTCTAACCTTCATCTCTTTCATATCTGCCTCCACCTTGCTCATCCATCTTTTTCTGGGCCTGCCTTTCCTTTTCTTTCCTATTAGTCTTCCATGTAGGATTAGCTTTGGTAACCTTTCTCCGCTTAGCCTTTCCAGGTGTCCCAGCCATCTCATTCGCTGCGACTGTATTGTAGATTCTCTCTTTTGTTTTTCTTGACACATTTTTTGACTTCATGAGCGTCATCAGGCTTCCGTTTTTACGGTTTCCTTTTGCAATTCTTGCCGTTATCTCTTGCTCTTCGTGCCCATTTTCCTCAATAATTGCCCCAAGGTATACGAACTTTTCCGTCCTTTCAAATTTGTATTCTTTATTGGTTATTTTTATCGTCAAATTTCTCTCTTCCTCTTTCATCTTCCGTGTTTGTCCCATTACCATATACTTTGTTTTAGTTTGGTTCATCTCTAACCCATACTGTTTTGCTTCTTGTGCTATTTGCTTTACGACTCTCGCTAGTTCTTTTTTGTTCTTGCCGTAACTGTTACGTCGTCCGCATAGGCCATGCATTGGTACTCATTATTGAAGATAGTGCCATCAGTTTTTATTCCAGTATTTCTCATTATTACCTCCAACACCAGGTTGAAAAGTGAAGTTGATAAGAGGTCCCCCTGTCTCATACCTCTTCCTGTCTCGAAATCCTGAGATTCTTCCCCATTCCATAGAATTTTATTTTTTGTATTTTTTAGTGTCATCCTTGTTAAGCTGATAAGTTTTCCCGGTATTTCTAGTTATTGCATTCCTTCGTATATCTTTTCTCTTATTATACTGTCATAGGCTTGTTTAAAGTCAATAAAGAGCACGTGTAGCTCTACTTTATATTCATAGCTAGTGATTTGAAGTTCTTTTAGGGTGAATATTAGGTCGATTCGCTCTCCGTATTTGACATTATTGTTTCGTTCGAGATAAATAGTTCGTAGCCTTGAGTAGATCTTTAGCGTTACCTTTTAATTGTACCTATCTATTAAAATACCTAAGACAGTGCAAGTCTCAAATATTCCTTAACTATTTACTTTTGTAATAATTTGTAACTCGGCTAGGCGATTACGGGCACTTATCAGCCACTCCTCGGTGACGGATAAGCGCTTCGCTTTACTTTCCCGTTTGTAATTCCTAGCCTCGTTTTAGCTCTTTTCAATGTTATTAAATCTAAATTTTAATTTGTTATATTCTATCCGCTATCTAACCTGTTCTTTAGTTCCTTATCTGTCTGGCTTTATGATGTATCTCTTGTACACTTTTCACCAATTTAATCGTGGTTTTACTATAATAACAACTCTTTTAAAATTTCCCGTGTGGCGGAGCCGATGTGCTCAGTTCTCGCGTCGCCACACGTCTCCCACAGAAGCAGTTACTACGAGAAAATAGACACCCTTTAAGATGCCGTGCTAGTAAATACACGTAAGATTTATTTTATTTATTAATTTTAAAACTTGTGAAATTTTGTGTGAATCGTCGAAGTTCTTTTTAAGGACTTGGCCGTTTCAATTGTTATTTGAACACTTGGGAAATGTTCGAGTAAATTAAGTAAATCCGTTTTGGGGACTTGGTCGTTTGAATGTAATTCTGGACTTGTAAAATGTTTGTGTTAATTGTTTAAAGTCATCTTAGGGACTTAAGTCGTTTAAATGAAATCAGGACTTAGAAGAATATTTCATATTAGTTTACTTTGGTTTAAACTTGGAATAAGTTATATTTGTTCACTTCGAATCAGAACTTGTAATAATTAGTATCAGCTTATTTGGACTCTGGACTTAGAGTACATTGTGTCACTCAGAACTTGTAATAATTCATATAATTTGACGTTAATTCAGGACTTAGACCAATTAATATATTATCTTGTAAAAACTAAAGCACGTGGTTAAAATAGATCACTAAAATGGCCTGTTCAGAAAAATTCATTCGATTGATTTGTTTTTACCGTTTCAACGTATTATCGTTGAACTACGAAAGTCTAGGTATTGAAAATACTATAATTCCTTTTTTTATTAAACTATTTCAATCCTTATTTTATGCAATTTTACACATAACTCATCTCTAGTGCGCATGTGTAGAACCTTCTTACTCTATCTCAATGACAAATGGTCACCAGGACTTGATACCGATTTCCAGACTGCAGGAAAAATTCTGCCTGTCAGGAGATTTAACAATAATATATAATAATTTTGTAAATGCTATAAGAAATAATCAAAATCCTATTAATGATGGTGTAGTAATGCAAATAATAAAAGAATGGAGAAAAAACTTTGAAATCAAATCCATCTATCAAGTAAGAAATAAAAAGAAAGAACAAATGCTGGAAAGTAAAAAGTGGCAGCAATTCACCCTTTGCATAAAAAGGCTCAAAAGACAAGTTGCCCCGCTTAAGAGAGAAGGAAAGAAGCAGAAAGTCAGGCACATAAACTAAGAACGCATGTATTTATCGACTTCAAACAAGTATATGAGAGTATCAACAGCAAACTATTGTAAGTTCTGGATAAACAAAATATAAATAGGAAGTTAGCTTGCATACTAAAGTTAACATTAGAAAATACTGATAAATTCAAAGTACGAAATGGATTAAGAACAAAGATATCTACTATCGGCGCTCGTATGTAATTGTACCCTGGAACCTAAACCTATCACATATATCAATGTGTAACCTATGTGAATAATATGCTAAAAATGCGATACAAAAAGGGTATGAAAGTAACAATCTTAAAACTGTACATATTTCTTTTATATAAATGTAATCAACTTACTCTATCCAAATAGTCATCCTGGCGTAATATTGCACCACTTAAATTGGCCTCTTGACGACATAGGAAACAAGTCCAATTTTCATCTGCAATATATTCTTCCCAGGCATTAGGAGCTGCTAAATCAGTTATACATCTTTTGCAATACACCCTAAACAAGAACACCTATAGAGTTTTTGATTATCTTTTTATTGTATATAAATAACTCAACGGAAAATAATAGAATTTACCTTCCACAAATGGTATCTTCACAGATTATTAATTCACCAGGAAAACCACAAATTGCACAGTAATACTAAAATAAATGTAATTAATAGAAACCCACATAAATTTGGTAGAATACTCACACAAATTCCATCATCGCCTTTTATGTATAGTGTATCACGGATCCTTTCCTGCAATACATTAACAAATAAAATAACAGAAACTCCTCAAACAAATTAACAATAATTATCATTACCGAACATTCTTTGCATAGGCCTCCTTGAATAAGTGGATGCTGTGAACTTATACTTTTACTAGCGTAGCATCCTAGACATATTTTGGTAATAGGTCGCTTCGAAGCTATTGCTGCATTAATTTTTTCTAAAATAATTGTGTACATTAGAAAAGAGCATACAATAATGTCGCAAATATTAACGAACACAATGCTAGCTACAATATACCCATTTTCAAGCCAGTCACATTTCTGATTAAAGATAGATATCTCAGGTAGGAGCTTAGGACATATTTTGATGAAAACCATCATGGTTTGCTCCAGTAAAATTGTGTTATTATTATCCATTTGAAATACATATAGCTTACTTATTTATTTCATAACAAATTTAGTAATAAACACTGTAAATAGAGCAAACAAACAAAAAGTATTTGTTTAGTATGCAGTGCCTCATATTTAATCATTATAACTTCTTTTGTTTAGAAATGCGCCAATCATAAATTCTTCAAATTTATAAGATTTTTTTAAAATAAAATAGTGAGGTTTAGTGTGGTGTCGGCGATAATGTAGTATATGAAATATTGTGAGATTTGGATCCGAGTTTCAACTCCAGTAAGCATTAATTATAAAAATTCAATATTTACACAAATTACTTAGTATATCTAAAGAACTTTCTAGATAGAATATTTTTAATTACAATTCGTATATATTGCAAAATATTTACAGATACAATCATAAAATATTAATAAAATAACTAAACAGATAAATTGTAACGCCCAACTTTGGGGTTGAGGGTCCAGGGTAGTTCAGCCGAAGCCTGGGTAGTTGTCTGAGCCCAAATAAAATTAACACAGAGATTTTTGTGAAACCTTATAATAAATAAAAATATATTTCCAATTGTAAAATAAATGTAACTTTCTTTAGTGTGTATGTTTCGTTCCACGAGATAAATTAAAAAATGTGGGTAGGGCCCTCTGTCCTTTAGTTTGTTAATATCTTGCCCTTTTCAAGTTCTACTTCAGTTTGAACCAGCCATCCTAAATTTTAACATGTGTTTGCAATAAAGTTACGGTGCTCGAGTCTTGTGGATTTCTAAACGTAAGCGTTTACTATCAAATTTATCCATAATCTTTTTGGCTGTTTCTAACTCACAGATAATTATTTAATTTTAAATTTTTTTGCTATTATAACCCCTTGTTAGTTTTTTACTTCTTGACTAATTGTTAATTATTGTTATAGTTTGATAAGGATCTAAAATCAAGATCGAAACATCACGAATTAAACTTGTATCAAAGTTTTTTATTGTTTTAATTTGTCTGTTAAATCGAACGTTAATCCAAAGGGTTTAATAGTTGCCAGACGTTAATTTTTCAATTCAATTCATTTTAGTAGATAAAATATTTTCCTTGGACGTTTTATTCAGTAAGTAAGTCCGCTTCAACTATATTTGATAATCTACAAAAGACATTTGAAATTCTTTGTTTTATGAAATATTTTTGTGTTATAATAGGGAGCCTGGTTCCTGTGTTCAGTAATTATTGGTAATTAATTCGTTATTAAGGCAAATTATAGACTTAGTTATACCTGAAAACATTCAAATTGAAACTGTCAATTTGTCGATACCAATAATAATTTGGATGTTCCTTTAAAAATTGTTGAAAAGTTAAAATTCTTAGGTAATCTTGGACATGGTAGAATTAACTAACTGAATTTTGCTTTTTACGTATTTCTCTACTTCTAACCTCTAAGTATATTTGGTTGCCTAACCTTGGGACCTATATTGTTCACCAGTGCCGGTAACATAACAAGGAAGTTTAAGTAACTTCCTTGTAACATCTATTAAGAATATAATCTAGTAATAATATTTTTTCAGTAAAGCGTTTTATAGCATAGATAAATTTATCTATGGTTATAGTTTTAATAAGCCTGTGCAGTATAAATTAAAGTGAAAAGCACAAAGAATTTGTTTTTGGTTTAGTTTCAGTGGAAATATAATCACCTGTAACAATCACATATGAAATTTACCGGTTGGATTGTTAGCTATCTAAAAGTATTAGGTAGGATTACCAACTTAAAAAGTAAATATTATGCTACTTATTATAATTCAGAAACGTACAAAAAGCGGATTATTTTGCAATATTTAACTACTGCAATATTTTTGTGCGTTTTAAATTACAAATTAGGCAAATAAAAAAAACGTAAATAAACATTTTGCTGTAGGCCGTCTATAACGTAGGTACTAATTTTTACATTACGTTTTTTGTAGTTGGCTGCATTGGTTAATAATATTTGGAGTGTATACACCAAAGGCAGTGTCCATATCAGTGTGAAAAAATCGAATACATGAGTGAAAATAAACAAAAACATTTATAAAATGGACTCAACTAACCGCCAAGAAAGTTTCACGAGTTCTACAAACAAAAACCCCTTCCAAAGTTTATCAGGTGAACAAGAACATTCTGCTGTTGGCTCTTCACTCGACCGCTCAGGGCAGTTGCATGTTTCACAATACAATGATAATTTTAGAGGTAGAAGATTTACCCCATCACGATTTGCACCCCCACGTGGATCTATCATCTTAGAACCTGTATTGTATCCATCACATCCTAGTCAAATGAGATGGTCTACACCGGTTCCTTTCCCACAACATTATTGTATGCCGGCGCTAAAACCAATACCACAACTGTCATTACATCCACCTAGTGATTATAACCCTGAACATAGAGTTCCAGAAAATCCATCGCAGCCAAGCACTATTTCTTGTATAAATAGAACCGAGCCATCAGCTGATGAAAGCACTAAATCTGAGGTAATACCGTCTACAGTGATTTCAAAAAAGAAAATAAAGAAGATAAGACAAAAGAGAGAGCAAAAACGTCGTAAATATAATATTCTGGATATTAATAACCCATGGGTTACTCAAAAACTGAAGACTGAGGTTGATAGAAAATATAAACTTTTCAAAATTGCATCATCCAGCAACAAGCCTAGAGATTGGGCTATATACAGATGCCAGCGCGAGAAATGCACTTACTTGTATAATGCCGCTAAAGATGCTTACTTGGTTAAGTATCCACCCAAGAGCACTGACTAGCGCTAGCCCATATAGTTAGTAGGTACCTACGGGGTATTATGAAACATATTCTATATTTTAATGTAAATAATATAGGTATACAATATTAATACATTATCCTAACATGATTTTTTGCAGGATTCTAGCATCTTATGAAGAACATTACTTGAAGAATTTGCTCTTGTGTGATGTTGCTTAAAGAGATGTTTACACCTTCAACAAATCATTTAACAAAATTTCTACCTACATTAGTTAATTTAAAAATTCATCAGTTATAGTAAATTCAGTAGTACCTAATTGTAAATACACATTGTTTTTTTTTTTTGTAAGATTTAGATTAATTTTATATTGTATTGTTTCAAAAAAGAAATGTGGATTTGTACATAAAGTAACATTTAGAACAAAACATTACTTTGTAAATTGTTTTTAAGAAATATATGCAGTTTTAAATTAATAACTATATTTATACTGGTCTAATCTGCTGAATAAGTTGTCATCTCTATCAAACATATGGATTTTGTCAACAAGTGATGATGTATTACCAGTTTAACAACAAAATGAATCACAATTTCACAGTGATTGCTGCTGCATAAATATAAACAGACACAAAAGTGGTGGCATTATTATATTTATAATAGGTACTCGTAAGGTACCTACCGAAGAAAGGAAGAGTTTTAAAAAAGGGATCGAATACATTATTAATTAATAGATGACCAAGAAATATTTGTTTTCTATGGAACGCATTCAAGTTTGAACATTACTTATGAACGCTATAAAGCTTTATTAGCAATTGTAATTCTGGTTGCAACACAGTTAGGTACTATAGTATCAAATTGTAATACAAAAACACTTCAACAATTAATATCACAAATAAAAGAAACAAGACCTACAAAAAAACACTTAATGAAGGAAAAAATGAAGTAAAAAAGAAAAAATCCAATAAAAAAGAAACAACCCCTGAACCCCTGATGAACAAAACAAAAATATAGGAAGAATAGGGTACTGATTCAAAGCATGTTGGCTACCTATGTAGAAAAACCGGAGGACAAGAGTAAAGAATGTCTAAGATCAAATAACTATCATGCAAATTAAATATTGGAACTTAGCAATTACAAGAAGTTGAGGCAGTAATTAAGATGCCCCCCCCCCCTCCCACAACGACAAGGAATAATAAAAAGGCGAAAGCTAATGTTTTTGCAAATCACCTGACAAACGTTTTTAACCTTATTCCTCAACCATCTCTGATGAAGAAGAAAGAGAAATTCATCAGTCAATTGAAGAACCAAACCAGGCTTCAGAAAAACTTACAAAAATTAAATTGAGTGAAATCAAAGATGTAATAAACAATTTAAAAATAAACAAGTCCCCTGGTTACGAACTCATAACAACCAAAAGTTCAAAACGCTAAAAGAATTACCTGAAAGCGGTTTTAAAGCTTTAATGTTTTTATTTAATGCCTTCTTAAAACTGGAAATCGTCCCAGATCAATGGAAAATAACCCAAATAATGATGATCCCCAAGCCAGGCGAAGTATCATCTTACAGACTAATCAGCCTCCTTCCTATACTATCTAAAGTATTCGAAAAGCTCATCCTACAAAAATTAAAACCAATCCTTGATGAGAGAAACCACCAACCGATACATCAGTTTGGTTTCAGAAAATATCATAATACCATAGAGCAAATACACAGAGTAGTGACCAAAATAAATTTGCCAATATCTGAAAACAAATTAGAACCTAAAATCATAAATAAAACTTTCTATCACTCAAAATTAAACCAAGATAGAATCCAAAGCAAGCAATATTATAATAGAACTTGTTTAAAATCACCAATCTAACAATATAAAGCTGGTGAAACCGAAAGGTATTTGGCATCTAGGCAAAATCGTAGCTCAACTTAGAAATAGATCATATAAAATAGAAAAAGAAGATGGGAGATATATTGTTAGAAACAGCTTTTTCATTAGATCAATGTCAGAAATACGTATATCCCCCTGAAACCTCAAATTCTGATAATATTAACACTTATGTTTATGTATAGGTATGATCCTGATTAAAATCAAAGTAGGTAACATACAAGTAGAGGATCCTATAAATTTATAGAATGCTGTAAACAATACCTTACGTGATAATGAAATGCAAAGTGAACAAAGAAATAAGGATTACATTATGTAATTGTGTAATAGATTTAACTTAAAAAAAAGGGAGATGTTATATTATGTAACCCTCCAGGCACAACCTGTCAACTTGGTTGCCTATTCTAATGTAATATGTAGGTATCTGTTTTCATTGTTATGTTTTAAAATATATTCAGTTTCAAAGTAACCATCTTTCAATAAAGACTCCCGCCCTCAGACACAACATAAAATTTAGCTAATACTGGTCTCTCAATCTACGACATTAATTTTAGTACATGTAAATACATTTACATAGCTATGATTCAAAATTGTATAAAAATATTTACCTTTTATTACAGATGAACAAGTCTTCTTTGTATCATGTTCCTCTACTGTGCCTTCATCAATCGATTGTCTTTCTGCATTGTTTAGAATATTTATAACCCATTCTGGAATTTCTTAATGAAATGTCAATGAGTATTTCAATCCTCAAACAAGAACTTTTTAATTCTTGTATTCAAACATTTTCATCATTTTTCAGTGCCCACACACATACTTAAATAACAGAAAGAAGTATATATTAATATATTGTAATTACTTACTATTAACACGATCTGCTACTTCTGGTAATCCATTGTAGGCAAGGTCACGTATTCCTTCAAAAGTAAATTTCTCATCTTGTTGGTATAGTTCCTATGAGATAATTATGTTAATAAAAAAAACAAACTGGCATTTCAATAATGATTAATGTATATGCACATATAAAATTACTTAATTTTGCTTATTTGAATTTTAATTTTAAATCAAAAACAGAATACAGAGTGAATCTCTCGAATTCCAAGCAGTAATACAATGATCATAGGACCTACACTAATTAAAAAGCAGGTAGAAAATTTCCATAGCGCGGACAAGATCTAAATCCTACGAAAGCTACTTAAGAAAAAGACTCTGAATCCACACACAACGAAACTCCCAAAACTTCATTTGTAATACCATTTTCATTCTACTCGTGTAAAATTAGAGATGAAACGAATATTTGGTTAACTATTCAGCAGTTGTAATATTCGGCCATTTTACCGAATATTCGGCAAGCCGAATATTTGTGTCAAATCTTCGACAGCACCGAATAATTTTGCTAATTTTTCATTCCTACCTACTAACTATTTTGTATCCTACAATTTTCAAATTTCCAAGAGCAAAATGTGACGTATGAGCGGTACAAGTTTTTCACAGCACGACAAACCAGCGAAACAATCGAAGAGTCCGTCACATTTTAAAAAAATCAAGTGCAGCAATGTGAATTGGGTGCAATCGCATTGAATAATGAATTAATCAAAACAATGTTAATTATCGATATAAAGGACGATCCAACTAGAGAAAAGCTTCTCCAACAAGAAGATACAACACTGGAAAAAGCGGTGCAAATCTGTATTTTAACGGAAACTTCCCGTAAGCAAATGCAGAAAATGCAATCAAAGGAACAAGCAAGCGGAAGTGAGGTAGTAGTCGCGACACCATAAACAACTCCCTCTAAAATTCGTTGCATGGTCAACTTGGTCAACGTGAACAAAGGTAAATACATCAAATGAAGGTCATTATCAAGGGCTGCACAAAATGTACCAGGAATCATCTAATTAATGGATGCCCCCGCATTTGGTAAGAAATGCAACAATTGCAACATGTTTAAATCATTCTGCGCATATGTGTAAATTTAAAAATAGGAAAGTTCACGAAATAGTGGAAGGTACCGAATTTCTAACAATTGATGAAATTAACAAAAATTGTAATTATAATTATTGTGTAGTCGAGTTGCAAATAAATCAGAGAATAAACGTATTACCCCTGATCACATAACAATCAAATACGCCAAGTTAATGTAAAATTTGGCAGGCAGTTTTATGATTAGTTTGTCTTCGGTTGCCAGGCGGCGCCACCATAGTATGAGTAGACGCAACTCTAAAGTGCTTAGAATCAGCTGATTTGTACGATTCCAAGCATTTCAGGGTCGCTTCTGCTCGTGCAGTGCTCGCGCCATCTGGCAACCGAAGGCAAACTAATCATAAAACTGCCTGCCAAATTTTACATTAACTTGGCGAATCCGATTGTTATGTGATCAGGGGTATTACCTAGATTTAAAGTAGATACAGAAGCAAATGCCAATATTATTTCATTAGTAGAGACCATATTTTAGGCGATGAGTCATCCAAATAGGTAAATTTAGCTAAATCCATAAGCGAACTAAATATTTGTAAATACGGTTGCCCCCACCTGTACCGTTATGTTTCTTCAATAACAAATGGTTGGTTTGGTGGCTCAACGAAAGCTTGGCCACGCCTGTTGTAAATACATATATTGCACCATAATGATTGGTGAACTTTGTCATCCTTTTTTTAGGAAACACTACTATAATTTAAAGAGAGCGGCAATAGTGAACAAATGTTTTAAAAGTGCTATTATTTAAGTGTGCCGCTCTGCTGAAATGATTTTACTAAATTTTTACTAGATCCGGTCTCTATTCATTAGCAGATCTGAAACAATCACAACACAAATGAAAGATTATTGACATTTACAAATCAAAAAAAGCCAGTAGCCCAGGAGTAGTGGGTAAATGCTTTTTAGATTTAAAATTCAAAGATAAGTTTTTAAAAAATATTGAATTTTATGTGGTAAAAGATAGTTATAAGTTATAACTGTATTTTAGGCTTAAATGCTTTATTAGAAGATGCGGCTAATATTTAAAAAATAAGCCAAATAAATAACAGTAACGTCAATCCAAATTATAGAGATACATATAGTAAATCAAAATGTTGCTTAATAGTGGTAGACTGTACCATATCGAAATTAAAGAACGAGCTGCACCAGTTGTCAACCGTCAACCCCATCTACAATGAGCAATTCCTTTGTATTCGCGTCAAAAACCGACAGAAAAACGATCGTTGCGGCGCGTTGCAGTATCGGCGCAGCGCGTGTTCGCAGTCCCGTCACGTCATTCTACTTTTGAATTCAAACTATTAGCTTATAGAATATGCGGTATTCTGATTGCTGATGTACATTTAGTTAGAATAAAAAAAACCAACATAACACCAAAACTAGTAAATACAAGATATAGCTAAAGAATTCAAAATGGATTAAAAGCCATAAAAGCTATGAGAAAAGAAATGAATGCAAACTTTATAAATTGCAGAGAAATAATAAAAAGCACAGCAAATAATGTGTTTAGGGTATATAATGAGAAGGGACAAGGAGAGTAGGTACTTTAAAAATAATAACAGAAAGAAATCCCACAGAAAAAAGACCAAAAGGAAGACCTAAAGTACGATGGTGGGATCAAGTGAGATCTGAAAATAATGAAGATAAATAACTGGAGAGGAAAGACTGAAGACAGAAAGCAAAAACAGGGTAGTAAGCTCTAAAAGAGAGGCTAAAATTCCAAAATGTAATGTAATACCATATCTCCATTCTACTTGATTCAAATTCCAAAGAACGAATAAGTCAATGAAATAAAACAATAAAAAAATATATACTAGCATGTGATGTTTACACTGCAAAAGTGCAAACTATAAGCAGTTAGAATGTCTATACAAACAAAATCATA
The DNA here is from genome assembly GCA_963082815.1 of Melanotus villosus. NCBI lineage: Eukaryota > Metazoa > Arthropoda > Insecta > Coleoptera > Elateridae > Melanotus > Melanotus villosus. The sequence goes on from OY720427.1 coordinate 1,498,605, forward strand.
GATCACTTCTGACCTGGTTGACTTTGTAATCCAAAATTTATTCAATTGTCAACTAACCAGAGAATACATTCTTGCACTTAAATTTAATACTACCAACCTGAAGTGCTTCTATAACCCCTTTCTGCCACATTTTGCTTACTCTCCCATTTTTAGCCAGTACTATAACTTCAAAGTTCTGTTTAAAATCGATTATGGCACTTGCAGAAATCTTTAAAAAAAATATTTACATTAAGAACTTCAAATGTTTATGCATATAAATGATTACAGCACATAAAACGTTTTCTTTCTTTAACTAAATTTAAAATTACAGTAAACAAATTTGCAAATTTATATTCATGGCTTAAACTTATTAAATTACCTCAGAAGTGTAATGATCACCAAACCAAAATACACGATAGTTTCCTTCGAGAATATTCTTATCTGAACTAGATGAAGCTACAACTATTGCAGACCACCAACTGTGAAAATACTTGGCCCACACCAAGCCTCCATTTTCGTACACCTCTTGAAGTACATAAGGAACGCTGATAGTTCGACGTCTTTTCAAAGGCATCTTCAGTATTTAAATTTTAATAGGCAAACTGCAAAGCAAAAAACAATATGTAAACAACAGCGGTAGCTACATTTTTGGAAAAATTGATATACTTAAGTATACATATATCTGTTATGTGAAACTATGGCATGTATCTGGCGAACACATTCTGAACTATCACTACAAATATACAGGAAAACTTCTTATTATTCGACTATCGAACCATGTCAGTTACCGCTTTTGGGCTTAGGACGGCAGTATATCTTGTATACAGTTGAAAATAAATAAATACCCCCATTTCAAACCATCCACATTTACATAAATCAGGTATGACTCTACAAGAAAAAGTAAGAGGTGTGCGCATTTTGCTCCGGTATTTAACTGCACAAATTGCAGAATCAGAGAACCAATAAGGTACCCTACATCAGATAAGTAATTAAAGGTGTAAAAACATCTGTGTTTAGAAGAGATAGGGTTGAGTCGTGTCAAGTTATATTTATTTAAATACGTACGCTCCGAGGGGTCAACCTGAGAAACGAGTGATATCAGTGACATGCTAAAACAAGGTCGGTTATGCGAAACAAATATTTATAGTCCGATAGACAGCTACAGTATTGCGAAGTAAAGTTTAACATAGGATTAGTGAAATAAAATGAGCGAAGAGGAGAGTAGCTGTAAGGGGAGTAACAAAGAAAGGAATGGGGTATTTGAAAAAAGCAACAAAGTAAGGAGAACTCCTGTTAAAGGTAGAATGGAATACTAGACAGATAGCGAGGAATACATAACAGATGATAGAAAAACAACCGGGTCTCTCTCTACAAAAGCAAGAAAGTTGGAGGGTCACCGACAAAACCCATAAATAAAAGTGCAGAGAAACTAGATAAATAATGCAAATACTCCAAAATCTAACTGGTGAGATAACAGAACTGAAACAAGAGAATGAAATTATACCGAAAGAAAATGATTCCTCCATTAAGAAAGAAAATTAAGAGAGAATTACAAGGTTTAAACTTAAATATAAAAAAGTGCTCTTTCAGTTTCACCAGAGAGATAAGTAACCTTACAAATAAGAAAAATAACAATCTTTTTAACAATTAAGGACAAAATTAGTTCCACATAAATTGTAAAAGATAACAGAAAGGCGATTTTCCTATACATAGCACTCATAGCAGAACGACCTTGTCCTTCGTTAACCTCAAAACCACCAAATCATTACACCAAATTTCCCCAAACACACCCGCGAATTACAAACTTGTAAACAAATAGGCAACTCCGCCTGTGGAAACTGCTGGGTGGATTGAGTAACCCAGTAAGTACCACTGCCGGTCCCAAGCCCGGATAATGGAGGAGGGTTGGGAATAGGGCTAACCACCCTACCCCGTAAAAAAAAACATTGTTACGAAAACCGAAAGCAAAACACCCGGACTTATTTTCTCTTGTAGGTCGATTTTAAAGTTCGATTTGCACCGTTAAATTTGGCCAGACACTCGTTCAATACCTGCATAGGTGTAATAGTTAAGGAGGTAGCCTGGAATACCTTCGAAAATGGTCCACCCTGTATATTAATTGAGATGTGTGTAAATAACTTGACGCCCATTACCCGTTATTTAAATTTTTGCATTATAAAACCTGCGTCCGTTAAGTGGCAATTAAGGTTTATTTCAACTGCTACAAAATCCTAATATCCAATTATGTATTAATCTATTAATAATTTTAATCAGTAATAAAGTATATACTAAGCTACCACCAATTGAAAATAAAGTCATTTAATTTCTGAACACGTTACAATTTATATGGAAAAAGATTGACAATAGCTTCCATTATGTTTTTCTGGGACGTCTATTTAATATTTCTTATTTTAAGCAAGGCGTATTATTCAAGTGAGGGGCGATTTACTAAAGAAGGTAAAATTAAAATTTTAATTTTAAAACCTTTATAAACAATGTACTACAACACTGTGGACATTTTGATTATGTATGTATTATCTGTAACTTCTTATACCTTTTGGTGTCGAGGCTGGTGCGTTAATGTATGAGGTTCTACGGGTGCAATGCACAATCCGGCCCGACTCTGCGGGTTACGTGATTGGTGCGCCATTTTTAATACCTAAATACTGCACCATGTATATAGTGTTACTGTGTGTATTTTGATTATATAAAACTATATTATGCGTAGTTCAAAAATTGAATTAACTGTTTTACAAATTTTAGACTGCAAAAAAGGGGTGTCGAGTTTAGAAATCTGCAAACTGGCCATAACTGTTTACCGATGGGATTATCTTAAGAAGGCATGCATACAAAACTTCTATGGTGGATGTTATCCTACCAATAACAATTTTCATACATACAGAGGTTGCATGAATATTGCAAAACCTGTATGTATGCGACGAAATACGCATCGAATCAACACGTACAATAAAGTGATATAATACGTCAAAATTATACTTGAATGATATGGAGTTACAATAATTATGAATTTTAAAATAAAAATATTCTGGAACAATATATTCGCTTGCATTGTTTGTAATTACTGGCAAAGTAACATATCAACCGGCCCACTCAGTGGCGTAACTAGGGTACGTCAGGCCTGGGTTCCAAACTTAAAACTGGGCCCCCCATCCATCTGAACAAAAACCGGAAAAAAAAAACAAGAAAGTAATTTGGGTGTTCCACTGAACACGAGCCTTTACAAAATCTGTGTTATAATCCTTTTTTTTACGAATTTAAATGTTCCGCGGATTTAATTGATCATTTTGCAAATGTAAAAGCCAGAAAGGTCTTAACTAGGTTGCTGTATTAACATGTCTTTCTCTGTTTCGGCAATAGAATGACATTATTCTAGCACGCATTTTGATGCTTTAATGAGCTTCATTATTAAACGATTTTTGGTGATATTTTGTTTTCAGAAATTGGTGATACTGTATCAAATAATACACAAAACACCTAGGTAACCATTCAGTTGCTAGCCAATAAAAACGTCAAATGTCAAACAAAAATCGCTATTACCAACCTACGATTTTACCAAAATTTCCCCAACTGGAAGCCAAGCAATTTTATAAAAATAAACATACCTAAATAAATAATGCAAATGGAAGCCGAAACAGAGAAAATAGTGTAAAATACTCGTTACAGAAGGCATTCGAGCACTCGTCCGTTCGGATCTACACCCAATCGAAAATCTTTGGGATTATCATGACAGGCGTATTCGAAGGCGCCCAGACCCTCCAACAGCTTACAAATGCCCTGATCGAAGAATCGGAGAATATACCACAAGATAACATTCGCCTGCTCGTGCGAAGCATTCCTCGGAGATGCCAAGCATTAATTCGCGCTAATGGAAGACATAAACGTTATTAGTGAACCATATCTTCTCAAGAACTTTACGTTATACAGATAATATGATTAACTTGTTCTTTAATTTATTTCTTGCAGTTTCTATGAATTTGTATTGTTATTCAGCAAAATTTATAATAATTTGCCTTCCTCTTTAAAATCGAGTAATATCTTGTTGATTTTTAAAAAGAAACTGAAATCCTTTTTAGAAGAAAACTGTTTTTATTCAATGAAGGAATTCTTTTACCATAATAGTACCTAGGTATCTACTTTTAAGGTCTCTTTTTGCTGTTGCAAATTTTTGTTATTTTTTTTATATATTACAATATTACTATCTTTTAATGTAATTGTTCTTCTGACATGGCCATAAAATGTATGTATTTTCTTACTGGCTGAAATAAATATTACTATATTATTATTATTATCTTAAAAGTGATAATTATGGGAAAATTGATGATGTTTCTGCAAATTTATAAAAAAAATAACAATACACAAACTGGAACTACGCCAAATTTTTGAGGATAGGCAACACACTGTACGTTATAGTTTGCATAGTGGCTTACCTCCAGGGGCTAAAGAACAAAGTAAAATACACAAAGAAGGGTTGGCCCTCTGAGGTGTAGAACCGGGGCCAACACTTATCGTTGTGTGGAAGGAAAGTGAGCAATATGGAGAATGTGGAGGAGTTATTAAAGCAGATACAGAGCAAGCTGGACGGAATGGACAAGAAGCTGGAACAAATAGCTAATGATATTAGTGTAATAAAACTAGAAAATAAACAGCTGAAAGAGAAAGTTGAAAAGCAGGATAAAAGGATAGAAGTCTTAGAGAAAGAGGTTAGAAAGAAGAATCTAGTGATAATGGGAGTGGTGCATGAAGAAGGAGAAGAGGAAAACGAGACACTGGAAAAAATCTCAATGGTGATGAATAGGATAGGCGAGATTGATAAAGATAAAGATCTAGAAGATTACAGAAGATTAGGGAAATATAGAGAGACGGGAGCAAGACCATTACTAATTAAACTTGAAAAATATAACAAGAAAATAGAAATACTACAGCAAGCCACGAATCTAAAAGCACACAAATATGGATAAACGAAGATTACCCCAAAGAAGTACGGGAAGAACGGAAGAAGCTAATTCCACTCATGAGAGAGGAAACACAAAAAGGGCAAAAGGCACTGTTAAAATATAATAAGCTAATAATAGGCAACGGAATATATGGTATAGAGGGAAGTGAACTGGTAAAACAGCAACAGTTGCAAAATGGAAAAGAGAAAGGAACAAGCATTAATTAAAAAAAAAAGGTCAGTCAGCGAAGATGACTTACAGAAGACCCAATAGTAGCGCAGTTAAGAAAAATAACAAAGGAAAAACTAAGCAGGAAAGATACGGACGGGAAAAAAGGTAACGACAAAGGCAATCTACAAGGAAACAAAAAAAAATGCAAGTAGAAGTTTTGAGATGGATAACGATTAAAAAAAGGAAAAAGCAAAAATAACCGGGAAAGCAGTATAATAAAAATAGGAACATAGAATGTTCAAAGAACAAATCAAGAGGGTAAACTTAAACATCTAAAATCTAAACGAAGAGTTAAAACAAAGGAATATAGATATTTTAGCAATACAGGAAATAAAACAAAAAGAGGGTAGGACAACGGAAATAGGCAATTATATTTTGTTTGCGGGTGGACGCAAGAGATCTATTTTTGGGGTCGGTTTTATGATTCACAAGAACTGGAAAAGGCAGCTAAAGAAATTTGAGGTAGTCTCGAACACTCTGTTACATAAAAATAAAAACCAGGTATCGAAAAATCAGTTTGGTAAATGCTCACGCACCTACAGAGGTCAAAGATAAAGAAGAAAAAATTGCATTTTACGAGGAATTAGAAAATTTACTTTCCACAATCCCTAAGTACGATTTAAAAATAGTCTTAGGAGATTTTAACGCAAAGATAGGAAGAGAACAAATCTATGAACCAACAATAGGGACATTTAGCTTACACTTTAACAGTAATGAAAATGGGGAATATTTGATAGGATTTGCCACGAAACACAAGCTACGAATTATGGGGACCTTTTATGAGCATAAAGATGGCAGAAGCACTAACCAGATATATCACTTTTTAGTGGAAAAGCAGTACAAAAATAGAGTCATGGGTGTAAGAGCCTTTAGAAAGGTAGATATTGATTCAGACCATGTTTTAGAAATACTAAAAATAAAGGAGGAAACGTTAATGAAAACGGAAAGAAAAAACAAAAGTACGAAATACAATATGGACTTACTTAAGAATGAGGACACACTGAGAAGTTACCAAGTTCGTATCGAACAATGATAATGGAAAATAATTTGAAAAATAAGGATATTAGGCCATTCTATAAAGAAGTCGGAAACGAGAGACCGCGCGAGGACGATCTTTATTAAAGGAGAAAATGGAAATTTGATAGGTGATATAGAAGAAAAAAGAAAGATGGCAAAAGTATTTCGAAAGCCTGTTTTACGAAGAAGAAAGAAGCGAGGGAACTCGGTACGGAAGAAGCTGGCATACAACATCCAGAAGAAAATGAAGTTATTAAAGTAATAGCAAAGCTAAAGAATAATAAAAGTCCAGGTGAAAATGGAATTTGCGCGGAAATGTTAAAACACGGGGGGGAAAGGATGCAGAAATGTATTATTCAAATAATAAGAGAAGTATGGAAAGAAGAGAAAATGCCGGGCCGATGGACAGAAGCAATTATCCAACCACTGCTGAAAAAAGGAAACAGTCAAGAATGTGATAACTACAGAGGAATTAGCCTTTTAGATGTCGTTTATAAGATAACAGCTATATTAATTAAGGAAAGATTGGAAGAAAGTATGGAAAATATAGTCGGGGATTACCAGGCGGGTTTCAGAAAGGACAGGTCAGTGGTAGATCAAATACCTACATATCGTAAGAGAAATCCAGGAGACCAGTAAAGAGCACAGGATGACAATGATGACTGTCTTTATAGATTTTAAGAAAAGGTACGACTCGATAAAAAGACATAAAAAGTCCTGCAAGAATAGACTAGTAAAAATGACTTTAAACTTTAAGTAATACAAAATATGTATAAGGTAAGAGGTAGAGGGCTCATTAACAGAGGGTTTTGAAATTGCGAGAGGATTAAAACAAGGAGACCCACTCTCGACAGTTTTATTTAATTTAGTATTGTGAACTACAAATAAAGAAAAGTATATACTCCAAAAGCCATTAATGCATTGCGTATGATGACGATGTGGTGATCCTGGCTAGAAGAGAGAGAGAGAGATTTGAAAAGTATGACAAGGAAATTTGAAATACATAGAAGCAAAAAGTTTGGGACTGCAAATAAATTACAATAATACGAAATTTATGGATTTAGGAATACAGAATAAAAGAGGGAGAAGAGAAAACCTAATTCTAGAAGAAGAACAGGGGTTGAAACAGAACGGAAAAAAAGAGTAGAACGTTTTATCTATCTGGGAGCGGTCTTTCACGAAGATAGAGGAAATGGGGGGGAAGAAATAAAACACAGATTAAAAAAAGGTTCAGCAAGTGCTGGAGCTCTCATGAGTTCTCTAACGTCAAAAACGGTATTAAAAAGCACAAAACTCAAAATTTATAAGACAGTTATCCGGCCAACAGTGACGTTTGCATGCGAAACGTGGGCAATTACTAAGAGCGTATCAGACCAAATAGACATATGGAAAAGAAGGATGTTGAGGAGAATATTTGGGGGAAGAGGTATGGGAGAGACGGAAACACTCACGAGTTGTATGAGCTTTATAATGAACCGAAACTATCAAAAGTGATCAAAACCCAGCGAATTCGATGGATGGGACATATTTCACCGGCAAAAGAAGGAAGAATGATTAAGGAAATTTTGAAAAGGCAAGCTATAAATAACAGGGGGAGATGAAGACCTAGGGTTAGCTGGAAGCGACAAGTTGAGGAGGATTTGGGAGCAGCGGGAGTTAGAGAATGGAGAAGAGTGGCAGAAGACAGGAAAAAATGGAGAGAAGTACCTAGTGCAAAAGACTCTTGAGCAATAGTTATGGCTATACAGGGCACATCGCCTAAAATTATTTTCTTGTGTACATGGTGCGTCACAAATGAGTAGTAAACAAAAATTTAATTTTTTTAAATAGAACACCCTATGTATTTTTACTGAATTCCATGCAGCTCTAAGTCCTCTATCTGACCCTATAATTTTGTAGGCATTGGTGGCGGCGTTGGCAAGTTATAATTTTTTCCCCTAAAATTTATCGTTTTACTGGTCACCACTAAAAAATTCACTGTATCCACAAATATTGATCTTTCCAAAAAAATATTTGGTTGCAGCTATGTTATGGCTCTAGTGATGTAGTTACGAAAGATTAATATTCCCACGATATACAGGGCGTTCAAAATTCATCGCCATTTTAGACCGACTTTAAACTTACAAAAGTCGTTTTTTTCAAATGGAACAGCCTGTATATTATTTAACAATCTGATGCACAAGAAAATTCTGCATCGAACTGTATTAAAATTCCCTATACCTATCTTGTTTAGTTTCCAAACTATTAAGAATTTTGTGCTGACCTACTTGAAACGACTTGCGATTAGCGTTTATTTTCCGTAGTCGCCTCTGAAATTTCACCCATATCACATTCAATATCATCAAGAGTTAGAAGATGCTGATTTTGAAAATAGATTATCTTTTAGTCGATGGGCGCATTACAATATGGAAGAAAACGAATACTTTCTAAATTCTATTTTATTCACTGATGAAGCTACTTTTCACAGAAATGGTTTTGTGAATCGTCGCAATTTTTATTATTACGATACTCAGAATCCCCATATTTTAAGTACAATCGATAACCAACATCGATGGTCTCTCAATGTTTGGGGTGGAATCGTAAGCGATTATGTGATTGGACCACACTTTTTTGATGGCCATCTGACAGGCGAGAGCTATTTACATTTTCTGCAGGATGATCTCCCGCGACTGTTAGAAAATGTACCGCAACATATTCAGCAAGAAATGTGGTATCAGTTAGATGGGGCTCCACCTCACTTCAGTAGACCAGTACGAGAACATCTTATTGAACATTTCCCAAATAAATGGTTAGGCAGGAGAGGGCCAGTTAATTGGCCAGCTAGGTCGCCTGACCTAACCAGCATGAACTTTTTCGTATGGGGTTACGTCAAAAACATTGTTTATCGAACACCAGTAACAACTAGACAAGAAGATATGATGGAGAGAATCAGAGAAACGTTTCACAGCGTACGTCCAGAAAACCTAGGAAGTGTACGAATTTCATTTAGAAATAGAGTGGGCGCTTGCTTGCGTCAGAATGGGTGGCGTATTGAACATTTAATTTGTGTAATTTTTATTTTGTTTGTTATTTTATTTTAGTGTTTATTTAATTTTTGATCTTTAATTTCAACACTCAAATACCACTCAGAGGCAGTGTTGGTAAAGGTGGTTGGAATTTTTATTTAGATAAAAATCAATAACTTTTCAAGGGCTACTACAGAAAATAAATGCAATTATTCGTTTCAAATAGATCAGCACAAAATCATTACCAGTTTGGAAACTAAACGAAATAGGTATAGGGAATGTTAATACAGTTCGATGCAGAATTTTCTTGTGCATCAGATCGTTAAATAATATACAGGCTGTTCCATTTGAAAAAAAACGACTTTTGTAAGTTCGAAGTCGGTCTAAAATGGCGATGAATTTTGAACGCCCTGTATATCGTGGGAATATTAATCTTTCGTAACTACATCACTAGAGCAATAACATGACTGCAACCAAATATTTTTTTGGAAAGATCAATATTTGTGGATACAGTGAATTTTTTACTGGAGACCAGTAAAACGATAAATTTTAGGGGAAAAAATTATAACTTGCCAACGCCGCCACCAATCCCTACAAAATTATAGGGCCAGATAAAGGACTCAGAGCTGCATGAAATTCAGTAAAAATACATAGGGTGTTCTATTTAAAAAAATTAAATTTTTATTTACTACGCATTAGTGACGCACCCTGTATATAAGAAAATAATTTTATGCGATGTGTCCCATATAGCCATAGAACTTTTGTATGTAAGATTTTTGTGTATCTCTTCAAATAAAAGAGCAATCGAAGAATGACACACTAAATGGGCACCCTGTATATATGCAATACCGAATTGAAAAAGTTTATTATTTACATTTTAATTTGTAATGCAGGATAAAGGGCCTAAATTAAAATGTTTGCTTATGGGCTCAAAATGTCTAGCTACGCCACTGCCAGAAATTGAGCTTTCGAGATTTACAAAAAAGACTGCTGCATTATAAAATAACCAACGAACATCTGTTAATTAATCTTCGGTTTTACACCAATATTTTTGTACAAAATTTATTTTTTTATTACGGTTTTGTACTTATATAAATAACTGAAAATATGAGAATTTTAAATGAAGTTGCAGTAATAATTAAGTTAGGGGTTTTAACATATTTTTTTACTAAAACTATTTTTTCAGTTAAACCTACTAAAATTGCGCTTTCGAAATAAGATTAAACTCTAATAAATTGATCAAACAGAATTGCACATTTCCTTATATTTTAATTTGACGAACGCAGGAGATCCCGGAAATGTTGCGAAGTCAGGAGCGAAATGTCAATGTCAGTGACGTCAGCTGAGCTTTGTAACTTATTTGTAAATAGCGTAAAAACTTGCCTAAAATCTGGTATTTTTTCTAATTTTTTGACTGAAATATAACCGAATAAACGTCACTTAGAATACTGAATTTAAAAAAAATATATTTTTCAACTTTTGTTAAACTCTCCGAACTTGAGTGACAAAATAAATTTCTGAACGAATGCATCACTGTTTTGTCTACTCTTAAAAACGTTATTGAATAAACAATAAACACAAATAGCTCATCGCTGATGGAAGCGAAATTAAAACACAATGTACGATTTTATTACTTCTAATTTTTCCGTAACGTGTAATGTTACGTTGTTGTTGCATTGGGTTCTGAAGTAGTAAAAATATCGAAAATGCCTCCGCAATACCAACACAAATATGATACTTGACTGGAACACTATCAATTGCATTTAAATATCTTGGAAGTAGATACTTCATCTCAATGTAAATAGTGTTGTGTTCCACGTTGAGGAAATAAATGCGATTTAATTGTAAACTGTTTATTAGAAAACGAACTGACAAATAACAGCTCACTTCGAGTGTGCAAATGATTCTCCTGGCTACACAAAATGTGTCTGCTTTTAGCTTTTATAAATCCCTTTTCTTTAGACAAAAACATGACAGCAGGCACGTAAAACAAGAGATCATTGTTTAGCTGGGTGGCCCACATCTGGATTATTTTTGGTGTGAAAATGGATGTTCAACCCTTACTCAAATATGACACAAAGAATGCACTCTAAATTATAGGTACGTTTTAAGTGACAAACAAAACATCCAAAGAACTATTGAAAATGATTAACATAACTAAAACTAAAATATTATCATCTAAATAAAATATAAAAATAACAAAGCATCCAACTATGTAATATGTTAAAGTATCCAACAACAGAAATGGATAATAATTAATATCAAGCAACTCCGAAAATTGAACCTGTTGCATTTCTTTGCTTACATCTATTTTTGAAAAAAAAACAGATTTATACACTCCTGTTATTGTAAATTATAAAAAAAACTTAGCTCACCGAAAGGTAAAAGAGGTTGCAAATACAGAACTTTCAGAACACACAAGAAGGCAAGAGTGGCCGTCAACAGCGGCACCAGCTATTCACGCGAGCGGAAATTAAAACTTAACTTATTTCCCGTTAAAAAAATTTTAAAATAATTTCTGTAATTACCTGTCTGCAATCTATTTAGAACTTTACCAAACAAGAAGCTCAAAAGGGGCGCCTCTATTTATTCCACATACGTACGTACACCTGTCATAGAAAACGTGAAAACTAATCGTAACTCTGAAATATTATTTCAACTGTTGATCACCAATTAAGCACTCAATAACAATTCGCAGTCCCAAAGTACAAATTAATATTAGAAAAAATAATTAACCCCGAGTTGGGGGCGACATATAAACACAAAATATTTACCTCGCACTTCTCGCAGGATCTGGCTGATATTGTGAATTAGATGCTGTGGTAGGTTTTACCTGTAGAAATATTACTGAGCATCAATTGAAATTCTCGTACTGTCACTGTTTTTAAAATTAATGTTGTAAAGTACTCGTACTCGCAATAATTAAAATTTGACCTAAATACACAGCACTAAACGACAAAAACATACACAATCACAAATACTAATCCGCTAAAAATAGCTTTTTAAAGATGATATATTTACGAGCTTACGACACATTTCTAAGAAATACTGAATCGAATCGACGACTGGAGAACAACCACCTTTACCAGCCACAACGCCACAACAATCGAATATAAACGGGGGAAAATTAAACACTCAAAACGAACAGTGGCGGCATTACTTATACTTACCATTTAGCCAGGTGTCCAATTTTTATACAACTTCTTATTCTATCTTTTCGTGTGACACCGAGTGTTGCTTTTAAAAACTTCATTTAATTAGTTTGTATTTTACTCTCAATATTTGTGCTCATTGTCCACAATTCAGCGCCTTGTAATAAAATATATACCTATTGTATTATACAGGGTATCCCATAATGGATTTCAGTTTTTAAATTTGAATTACTGGTTACTCTTGCAAGGGAGGGGGATAGGACCATTGGCATCTAGTGTAAGAGAGGGGCGGATTTGCTAGTAAGATGGATCACTAGACGGGCGAGCAGCGTGCTTTCTTTGTTGAGGTATATTTCATGGATATCTATGAGAGCAGTCAGTAACTTATTCCCTAGCAAATTAATTTCCAAGAATGGGGACATAGACTATGCATCTAGATCGCCAGACTTAAGTTCTATGGACTTTTTCCTAAGGGCCAGGTTAGAAGAATGCCTACAAAGAAATAGAAATAAAATCCGCATGTATGCGTTGTAACTTGATGTTAATAATTTTTTTTAAATAATTGTCCTTTTTGTAGTCATTCAAAAACTGAAATCCATTATGGGACACCCATTACATTGGTATATTGGTTTTCTTTGTTAATTCCTATTTTGCTATAATATTCATTCTTAGTGTTTCATACAGTTTATTACTAGCTTGTATTCTTTTTTCATATCTTATCAAAATGATTGTAAAATTTCGTAAGTGCCGTTACCTTTACCTTTACCCTTTACCAAGTATCACCTTCGGAATTTACTAGTTTGGGAAATATCTGTGTTACCATAAATTAAAAGCAAGTATTACTCTTAATTCCAATAAAATGATAAAATAATAATATGTAACAACAACCTAGACGTGAAATGTTAACTAATGAATACGTTAACTACTAATTCTAACATCAAAGTACAGTAAAATTTTTATCATCTGGACATTCCAGTAATCTGGACAAGACCATGGCCATGATTCTGCACGGTTGTGTTTATTTGTCTCTCTAATCTAGACACTTTGTTTGTCTTCCTAATCTGAAACTTGTTAAAGTTTTGTGAAGTTGGAAGAATTTCCAAATTTTATAGCATAGACCAAAAATAGCTCGTCGTAGCCAATACACTTTTATATTTAGATTTTGTACTGCATATAATAAAGGTTTATCGATAACGGTTGTTATTACAAAACTCATTTAAATTCATTATAAAAGTTGTCGAATTTGTCTTCCTTCTTCTTGTAAGCATAAACCAACTCTTCGTTTCATATTTTCAAATATCTTTTGTAGTAGTTCCGGTGTTACTGCCTCGACAATCTTTTCTTGGAGTTCTTGAAGTGTGTGAACAGATATTTTAAATGTGGAGTTTTTAAGCAGTTGAAGTAACGAATAATCTAAATTGGTGAGATCTTGGTGACCAAAGCTAACCTGAACTTATTTTGTCATTGAGAAACTATTGTAGAAATTCCAATGTCTTGACGAAAATACTCTCGCTCAAGTTCGTGAAGATTGGAGAATGTTATTTTGATGGTGTTCGGCATTATCGTTTCTTCGGGGGATATAGGGGCAATAATTCTTCTTTGAAAACAAGTTACCCAAACCCCTATTTTCGGGCAACGTAAGGATGTTTCACAACAAGAAATGCGGGTTCGCAGGGCCCCAAAGATGCATTGCTTGGAAAATAACATATTCGTTTAACCATAACTGATTTATTGGTGAAAAGGGTCAAGTCCAACAGTTACAGTATGTAACCCTTTTATTAAAATCAGGAAGTAAGAGTTGTAGATACATTTGAAGTCGATCATGTCTGCGTATGAATGTTATGGGTTCGGTTTGCATGAGTTCCTCTTCAGTTCTGTCTTCGGTTTATAAAAAACATTACTTGTTTCTCTAAAAGTTGCTACAGTACGGTACGCCATATTTGCTGAAAGAAATCTGCTTCTAATACAACGACATTGGGAATTGAATTTATTTAAACTAACCTGCGTTGATTTAACCCAAATTCCGTTTTATAATCTACACATACATAATCGTTGACCCTTCTTTTGCCGTAATCGGTGTAAGGGTTTAGAGGCACTTTTTCGCTATCCATCAAGATACGCTGCTGTCCATTACTCTCTCTCTCTACTGCTATCAATCGCGCCTGGTTCCATTCCATACCTCTGGTTCTCAGGACGTGTTGTACTTCGTCGTCCCATGTTTTCCTTGGCCTACCTCTTTTCTTTCTTTCCATGATTTTGCACTCCCACACACTCTTCGGCAGCCTATTTCCGTCCATTCTAACCAAGTGTCCAAACCATCGTAGCTGACTGTTCTCGATGAGTTGTTCGTAGAAATTTTATTTTCTACTATTGCATCTTCATTGGGGCCATATGCTGCAATTATATGTAAGTTTTCCTGATGTATCCTTTTAGTTTCAACTGTCGCTATTCTTTCAGAAATGCACTGCCACGATTTAATTCTATTTGTTATGTTTTCATTGATCACAAATTCCACCCCCGCCCTAGCTCTTTCCGTTAAAGTTACCCCACTGTAGACCAACATATAGCCTTCTTCTAGCTGAATGCACCCTTGTCCCTTTCTTTTATTTTCCGTTGTCACTAGTAATTCGATATCTGTCTTGATTAATTCTTGGATTAGTTCTACTTCTTTCCCCGCTAGCCCTCTGACATTCCAAGTATCTACCATCCTACCAATCTTACTCATTATTCCAGTCGTCGCCGTTGTCGTCGTTGATTTGTGGAGCGCGTTATCCAAGCTTAATCGCTTGGTTGTTTGTTTATGTATAAATTTTGCTTGGTTTTTCTTATTTATATTTCTATTTCACTTTATTTTCTTACCTTCTTCCATACAGTTTCCATTTTCAATTTCAATTTTCTTTGTCATGTTCATCTTCATTTCACCGGTTTTATTATTTCTCAGTTTTTTGTTTGCTTCTTTGCTTCTTGCAAATTTTCATCCCATACATAGATCTGGTCTTCCATCATAATCTTTTTATATCCAATTCTCGTCTTAACTCCTTCACTTTTCCTTTCATACGCAAATTCTTTTAATTCATTTTGTACTTTGCGTTCTTTCCAAGTCAGGTCGTTTGCTATGAATATTTTTGTTCCTTTTAGCTTATTTTTCTTCTCCATTATAGCTTGTTTGTGTTCCCATTCGCACAGCTCTACTATATTTATGGGTTGTCCTTTCTTATTCTTGATTATGCGTATCCTCTTTACATCTGCATCGACATTAATACTGAATACTATTTTCACACATTGAATAGGATCACAACTTTGTATACATAATTCGTCTCAGTTACTTAATTAAAAAGTCATTACATATTAAATCTGCACAGTGCTTTTTACCAGATCGAGATAAAAATGAAGCACTAAAAGAGCACGGTAACTCAACTCGTCAATCAAACCAAGCCTTTTGAAGCAAACAGAAGAAAGCAACGACTTTATACCGGTTGTAACCGGTCAATTGTATCATTTGAAGATGAAGACTGGCCGTGACTGAAGAAGGCCATTAGCGATGACAGACTTCCATATGCCCGATGAATGATAATCAGCGTCACGATTGAAATTGTTAGGGGTCCTAATGATTTTAACAGTCCCACAGATCTTCCTGCTGAAAAAATGGGAACAAGTGATAGTGATCGATCATTCTTCAAACAAGATCTTATGGCCGGTGTCGTGGTGATGTTCAACAACAGCTGAGTGTGAGAAGTGAGAATAGATCTGATTCAAGCAAAATTTGTGTTCACAGATACATGTGTGTACTGAGCGACCAGTTTCTCCAATGTACACTAAACCGCAATAACAAGACAAGTGTAAATATTTTTCGATGACCGTCCCATTATTTGTACCCATTCTTTCTTGAATATGGGCTAACTCAACATGAAGCTGATGATGTGAATCGGCATAAATATACCTATCCGTATGTGTAGGTTTACAATAAACTGATGCAAAATGACCACTCGGTTTGCGGGTTACCAAGATGTCGGGGAAAGGGAGAGAACCGATTGTATTTCCATAGTGAATTTGATATCGGATTGTTGAGATGTTATAAGAAGGCAGCAAGGTTATGTCTTCCGTGAGGCCGGATAATAAAAGTGTCATCTACCTAACCGAATCAAACTTTGGATTTTAAATCAAAGGATTTCAGAGCTCTTGCCTCAAAAGATTCCATAATGATGTTTGAAATCACCGGAGAAAGGGGAGAACCCATAGCAGAGCCTATTACTTGCTTATACCAGGTGGCGCAAAAGTCATCACCCTATCGGAAGATGCTGTCATTTTTGCAAATGGTGTCTTATTTCATCGCGACTTTGACATTTGTGAAGTAAACAGAAGCAGAATACACGTAGACAAACCATGGATCGCTATACTCTTCAAGAACGCGGAATAATTGTGTCAATATTTTTGGCAAATAATCGGTCGGTGGTTTTGGCTCAATGTCATTTTCGTCGTCAATTCCCTGGTCGTGTGGCACCAACTGGGCAAACACTGCGGCGTGTAGCCGCTCACCTCGAGGAGACTGGCTCAACACGGGACAGTTGCAGACGTGGCCGGCCTCGGAGCAGCCCTTCGGTCGAGAATATCGCTGCTGTGGCTGCATGTGTCCAAGAGGACCCTCAAACATCAACCAGATGACGGGCCACGCAATTGGGCATTAGTGGATGGTCTTTACAGCGAATTTTGGTGAAAGACTTGAAGATATTCCCGTACAAACTGCAAACAGTGCATCAGCTATTGCTTAATCGCTTAATCTCTCGTTTTGGCGATTTGCACTCGCCCGCAAGATCACCCGATTTGACCGTTCCAGACTTCTTTCTTTGGGTTTTTTTGTAGTCACGGGTCTATACGAACAAGCCACAGACCTTGGCGGCCCTAAAGGAGAACATTCGACTAGAAGTGGCGGATTTATCGCCAGAAGTTTTGAGAAAAGTCATGGAAAATGTTGTGAAACGAGCCCGAATGTATATCAACTCTGGCGGCGGCCACTTGACCGATATTATCTTCGCGACTTAATGAAAAAAAATTTAAACGTCTAAATAAACATAATCAACAAACAGAACCAATTCTTTTTATTTGCAAACAAAGTTACTGCCTTAGGAAATCGAGTGAGGACTTTTGCGCCACCTGTTAGAATTGGTTGTTAAAAAGGAAATATGTAGAAGAAGGACACTTTTCAACGAGAATGACTAAACTTGCAGGTTTGCCAGCTTGAACCAGTAACTGTTCGATGATAGCTACTGAGTCAGGGATGGGGATCTTGGTGAACAGAGAAGTAACGTAAAAACTGACAAGCAGGCCATTAGGGTCTACGGTGAGATTGTCGATGAGGTTTACAAAGTAGGAAGAATTTAGAATATGCAAAGAAGATTTCTCTGTATATGCCTTAAGAATGCCAACGAGATATTTAGTTGTAGATGGAGGTGTTGGTCATTGTTTTTAATAGATACTAATTTTGTCCGCTAAACCTAAAGAAGTAAACAAGTAAATGATAACTTTCATGTTGTATCTACATAGGTGGTTGGCACTGAAGATTTTAAATCCACGCGGCCAGTTTAAGCGCGTGCCTTTTGCCATTTTCTCATTTGAGATCATGAGAATTATGTATGCACAATGCACCATACTACACAAACTACAGAATATTCAATATTTTCTAATGGCTTATTGTGGGGAGTTTGACATTTTATATTTTTTATTGGGATTTTCGCCACTAGTTTCTAAACTGAAATTATATTAATTAACTAAAAATAATAACAACGTTACATGTTATTACTATTCTTAGTTAACTAATATAATCATTTTAGAGACTGGTGGCGAAAATCCCAATTAAAAATATTCAATATTGCATAAGTTTTGTTAATTTTAATAATTAATTTATTCATTTTAAACGTTAGTTGACTAAGTAAGGGAATACAAAATATAAAATTTTTCTGAACCCATTTTTGTAGCAACGGCAGCGCCCTGCAGCCTTCCTACATTAACCGCCACTGTGTATATATAATAAAGCAGTTATTGTTCGTATCGTAATTACAGAGATATAAAAGAGGTTTCTTAGAAATTTCTCGATTTGATACATACATTGCGAGAATCAACGTCAACACCTGTATAAATACATTTGAGAGTGAGTCAGTCAGGTAGTTTACTAATTTCCAACATCTGGTGTTGGCAAATTATTTCATGCAGTAATATTAAATATTAACACTGCATTTTTCTCTCAGACAGTTTTATTTTATTTCCAGTCGCATTGAAAATTTTTAATGAAAGTTGAGATAACAATGATGAGACATAAAGAGACGGGCTAAAAACGAAATGTTTCCTTTAATTTCCCAATGGGAACCATATAATAAACTTTGGGATGTGAAAAATAAAATATAGAATAAATAACTTTTTCAGGAAACTTTAAAAATGAACCTCATGAAAAGAGTCGAAATAACTTTTTTCAAGCGAATAAGGTGTATCGGGTTGGGCCTCAAGGAAAAATTGCCGGAGGGCCCGTGCCGTAAATTTTGATATCGGGTACTGGGTACTGAGTACCGAGGTACCGTCCCTTTTTTATCTCTTGGTCAGTGGGCTCTTGAGTTCAACTACCCTTTCCCCTCAAGGCTCCAGATTGTGAACCACGGTAACACCCCTCTTTCACCTCAATTTTGTCTTCGACCGGGTTTACACTTTCTTTGAACACCCGAATGTTCTTGTCTATGTACCCGATTGCAGTGTAGTTTAGCTGTTTAACCGTGAGCTACTTGAAGGGTGATTGATTTTATTGTGCTTTGAGTGCAAATTTGGCGCGTAGAATAACAAAATGTGATGTCAATACTCAATAGTGACCATTGACCATGCAGGTTGTACATTAGTTGAGAACTAAGTAATTTATTATTCTTGTTAATTGTTAACATACATATAACACGACGTGATTTTGTTAATGTGAAAATACCAAGGATACCTACATTAAATTCATTCTTACTTCTGTTCCAAGAACATAATTGTGTGAATAGTGCACTGACGTATTTGTTTTGTAAATATAAAGGTAAGCAAAACTAATTTTATATTTTACTGGGTTTTTATACCGGGTGTCTTAAAAAGAATTACATCTAGTTCCCTTTGAAATTTGTTTGTATGTAAACTTTTATGTGCCACTACATTGTTTTTTGGCATTGCATTATCCAGAGCTGTCATTAGTTAATTGTAAAATTAAAAAGTAAACTAATTCACTTCAATTAGTTTTAATTAAATTTGTTAATAGGTATAACACAAAATGTAAACTCTGCAAAAACATTTTTATTATTAAGGCATAATTTCGATTAGGACAGTTTGTTAATACTTCCGTCTACTAGCATAACAGCATTGCGTGAGAGCGGCACGTTTTATTTTACATGGGAAATTCGAAGCATACTAGATGTATTCATTTTAAAACACTTTGTACTATTGCTATAATATAAATACGTGTAACAATTAATTGAATTTTATATCAAAATGATGGGTGAAAAATGAAACGTATTAATTTTATTATTTACGAAAAGAATGCTAAGAAGAAAACCTTTCTTTAACCTAAATTATGAGATGTATAATATAAAATTATAAAACAATAACTTTAAGGGAGACGCAATAAAACTATAACTTCCTAGAGTCAGAGTTTTAACAGGAACCAAAATTAAGCTAAAACGGGAATCGACCAAAAATACAGAAAAGTTACTAATTCCAAGATTTTTGTATTTATATAACGATTACAAAAACAAACGTTTAAATAAAAGTGTATACTCATTATTATTTAATTATTTAATGCATTATGTTCAGCACAAATATTCGAACATATTTAATCTACGTTTTCTCTCTAAAACTCATAGTAAAGATGGAAGTTGAAATTTAAAATTTTGCGTGCGTGAAACGAAACATTCGGTAGGTAATGTAGGTATATTAACTCATTGCAAAATTTATTAATGATTTAATTTGAAGAAATAAAAAGCGTTGAAAGACCGCAAATTGTGACATATTTTGCAATTATGCTATATGTTATTATTTGCAGGGGTCGGATTGTTCAACTATTTCCACTAAAAGTTACACTTCTTAAAAGTTCAATTTTTTTGTTGCTGATTTCGGAAGCAATTACTTTTTCAACTAACGTATTTTCGGAAATCTGGTTACTTCAACAATTTTTTACCGTGTAGAGTAACAGCGTGCTTTAATTTAAAGCGGAAAAATTCCCAAAATACACATCTTGAGAAATCAAATATTCTGCTTATTTACTTGTAGATATTAGTTTTAGTTTTGGTTCACGGTTTTAAGGTGGGTCAATATAAGGTTTTTTCTTTCTTGCGTACTATGTTGAGTTGTAGTTACGTAGTTAGTGTAAGCGAGAGCGCATCGCGTCAAACAGGAAGTACGAGCATGGGTTTGTTTTGTCTTCGGCCATGTGGCCACCCAATTGTGATAATAAACAAAAACTGCAGACGGCGCAGTCAGCAAAGTTCGGATTTTATTTAAAACCAAGTCGCGATATTAGTCAATACAGTAGGCATTTGTAAGAATTTCTACTGCATTTTTGTTGTAAAACGAATGTGTTAATTTCATATGTTTGATGGGAATTTTCAATATACTGTTTGGTTTTGTGGATTAAGATTTAAGATGAATTTTGCTGTATCTATAATTCTATACTTATTTATGTTTTACAAAGCCATAGTTTTGTCTTTCTTATTTTTCTAGTGTGTTTACGGGTATTAATTTTTAGATTACATACTTTTACATACATAATCTATTTCCTCTACTACCCAGTGGTTGGCAACCCCACCGAAATTTTGGGTAGATCTACAAATTTCGACTTCAATTTACCCATTGTTTTAAAGTTTATTAAATAACCTTTAAGAAATCCTGTTTTGCATCACAAAATACAACAAAATTTTGTTTATCAAATTATATTGCGTGGAGATTGTTTTAAAATTTAACTTCTAATTATGGGCCACTATCTACGTGCCAATTATACACTTTTTGGTAATAATATCGGATGTATAAAGTTTATCCGTCAGCGGTTGGCAAGTTTAAGAAGTCAAAGTCAAATTTTAATTTTATAATATCTTTGTAATAAAATCCTATTTAGTAACTGTAGAGGATGGTGACTCGGCGAACAATTTTTTAATAAAGTTCAATTATTGTCTCCCCTAATTATTTTGAAGCTAAACTCTTCATTTGTATTATTGTTTGTAAATTTTTATTATCCGGAACCGGCAGAAAACAGGAAAATTATTAATTGCGGTTTAATAACGGCTAGCCATGGTGACAAAACTGACAGTTACATATACAGGGTGTTTTAAAATTGCACGGCACAAATATAAGAGCTTATTCTAGTCTAGAGTAAAAAACCCTAATAAACATATACAGTAGAACTCGCTTATAACGACATCGGTTGTTGCGAAAATTTGGTTTTAAAGTCACATTTTAACAGGTTTTCTTGGTTATAACGACAATGTTTTTAACGACAATTCTGTTATAAATACACAATTTTGAATCGTCTTTTAACATCTTTCGAATCAAATACGTCACTTCTTTAGATGTTTCATTTTAATAAAATATGAAAATTTGACGTTTTATGCAGGACTGGTTGTAGCGACAACTCGGTTATAACAACAAAATTTTGTTGGTACCTTCAAAGTCGTTATATCCGAGTTTCACTTAGTCGGAAGTCGTTTATTTCAAAGATATCTTTGAACAAAGAATTAAAGATGGCAATTATTATTTAAAACTAAAACACGATTTAATAGGCTGGTATTGTAGATTGTAGATGTATCAAAACTGTAAGGCACTGTTCTAGGGACATGTTCTCTAGGTCAAATTAAACAAGAAAAGTTCAGATAAACATTTGTCGTAGCTTGATTTATTAAAAGGTAACAATACAGTTTTTTTGCGGTAAAATATTCAAAGTAGGTAAATGTTTGAAGCGATTTCCGCATCAGACTATTTTTGATAGTTGCTGCAGCAAATAACACTAATAGATGCTAATAGACACTTGATTAACAACATACATATGTTTCTTTGAACTTTTTTGTGTGTTTTGACCTACAGAATACCGAATACGTCCCTGGAACAGTACCAGTTTCCATTTTCAGCCATTATCGATTTTTCTGATTTCTCATAAAAGTCATAAATATTATAAAAAAGTAAGTGACATTTAGATTGTGCATGGTACTTGTTTGACGCAAGAGCCAACGTATCAGACTTACATAAATACATTTTTTAAAACCGCTTTTCCTCAAATTTTCTAAAAATGTAAATATCCATTACAGAACTTGGTAAACACTTATATTTTTCTCAGCTTAAATATGTCCCACCATATAATATTAGATGGCAACACTGCTTCTAGCGCAATGCAGTGTCGAGGCTGATTCACATTTGCTGGTATGCAATGGAGGTGATGGGTCCATTTTTGGACTTGCATCACGCTCGAACCAGCTTTCATTCACAACACATTCGTACACCTTAAACGTAAGCCTTAACTAACGAATTCGACCCAAATCGGCTCCATAATACTAGGGCCACCGCTGGGAATCGAACCCGCTAGCTAGCTGAGCTACCAAGGCTGCCTTAGATTACTTTTAGTGTTGCATAAAAATGGGAAAAGTACAAGAAAGGATTGGTTGCAGAAGGTAAAACGACAGAGAGTAGGTATGTTATATCATTATAGGGCGAAAAAACGAATGATAAGGGAATGGTCTGCGTCATTTGCCCAAAGACTTTTGTTATAACTAAAGGTTTCCAGAGCATTTCAGATGTTAGCACTCCAAATCGTGGTCTAAATGTCAAAATACAATTACACTCACGTCAGTTACGTTTAAACAGTTTTCAAGAAGCAGTACTTCCAGTAGCCGGCCAACCTGCGGTACTGCTTACAAATATCAAAGACAAAATTTTACCAAAGTAGAAATTACATGGTGTACAGAGCTGGATAAAGCACTTTTGTAAAGTGCTTCAATGAAGTGCTTGAAGCACTTTCAAGGCTTCAAGCACTGTGCTTGAATTACTTTTAAAATTAAGTATGTATTTGGTATTTGAAGCACTTTGTAAAAGTGCTTGGGGCTTTAAAGCCCTTCGGCAGTATTTCAATTACTTTAAAAGTGCTTCAATTACTTTAGCCTTTACCGATTGTTACTTTCTACCCGGGTGGAAAGTGATCAGCTGATTACTTTCCACCCAGACACGCCCACTGTCTTTAAATGACAGCTTTATTGTTCAAAACATTAATTATTATTATAAATGATTCATATTAATTTATATGTTTGGTTGAAAATAAAATAGTATACAAACCTTGGTAAAAAGTTTCATTACTGTCTCGAGATATAGTAAACTTCGACGCTTCGCGTCTCGGTTAACTATAACTATCTGTCAACACTAATGAAGTACTTTCCACCTCGGTATGTAATATACTATTGTTAGGTACAGTATTGTAACGAAATCTAATGTACGGTCGTGACGTCAGATTCTGGAATGCATCGGGTCAGGTTCCATACAACTTACATTTACAAAAAAGTGTTCCACGTGAAAAAAAGTTTGAGAAACACTGAATCTAGACAAACAAATCTCAGCATGAAAATTCGGGAACGGCGTAATCAAAAACAAAGCGGAGCTTAACTTCAGTAAATGTACGAGCCCTTAGTTTAAAATGCTTTATGCAGCCCTTTGCGGACGTCAAATACTTTTCAATGAGCACTTGAAACCCTTAAAGGGCTTCAAATACTTTTCAATAAGTATTTGGTGCTTGGTGCTTTATTTTTCAAATACTGTGCTTGGTACTCGTAATTGAAGCACTTTTAAAAATAAAAGTATTTGGTAATTTATACTTTAAAGCACTTTAACAAAGTGCTTGGTGCTTGGTAATTGAAGCACTTTGCAAAAGTGCTTTACCCAGCTCTGATGGTGTAAAGGATGGTGCTGTCCAATTTTTCTGCTAGTTTGACACAAAATATTGCCAACCTTTTTAAATTCATGTTTCCAAACAATAAAACAAGAATTTTCGCTTTGTCCAAAAAGCCAGTTAGATTATAACGGAAGTTTTTTGGTCAAAAGTTTAGAAGTTTGTTATTAAGACAAATTGGCTTAAACTGCCTCCTTGTCTGACCCCTTCTTTTGTGTGGAATATTTCAGACTCCGCATTCTTACGTATTACTTTATTTCTAGTATTTCGGTACAGGCATTTAATCACTCTAATTAATTTATTATTAACATTTTTCTCCTTCAGGGCCTCCCATATTTTGTTTCTAAAAATAATTACAGAAATTTAAAAAAAATCAGCAGCATTACCGAAAAATGCCTGTAATCGTTTATTTAATAGAACATATGTATCTCCAAAAAGGGCGCCAGTTTTCTTTCAAATATTTTTAGTGCTAAGATCCAACTAATATTAAAAAGTATGACGAATAGGTACATTACCCATTTCTGTTGATTTTGATAAATTAATTGAACAACGGTAGTTGTTTTAACTTGAAGCATTGATTCTCGTGTCGATATAAGTTTATTTTAGACAAAGGTATTTTCTTTCAAAGACTCTTCAGGTAGCCAAAAATTGTCACAATTACATCTTAAATTTTTGAAATGACTGATATAATTTTGTTCGCAGCAGTTCTAAATAATTCTACAGATATTTTCCCTGTCCATTGCCGTAGGTTTCACAGCCATGAAATTGTGCGTCTTCCGGGACCCCTCTTACCCTCAAACTTTCCTTGGATTATCAACTGAAGGATGCGGTATTTGTCGTTCCTCACGATGTGACCGAAATAGCTCACTTTTCGTTGCTTTACGGTCGTCAGGATCTCTCTGGGTTTATTGATTCGTTGTGGGATAGTTTCGTTAGTAATATGGAGTTCAAGATACTCTTAGTATAAGGCGATAACACCAAAATTCGAAGGCTCCCAGTCTCTTGTATGCATTCTCTATTAAGGTCCATTCCTCCACTCCGTACAACAGTACCGAGAACACATAGCATTTCAGCACTCGGAGTCTGATCTTCTGATGAATGTCACACAGATCTTTTTCAATCGACTGTATGCCGTCCTTGCCTTCTCAATGCGTGTACGGATTTCATGTGTGTTGTCTGTGAACTTCGAATGGTTCCGATAAATTTAGACCAACGCGTTTCTTGCCTTTTTGTTGATAGAGATTTGCGATGATTCGAAGTTCTTGATAGTTTAATTCAGATGATTTCAAGAGCTTTATCAGTGTTTGGTGTTGAACGCTTTCTCGAAATCCAGGAAGCACATAAATACGTCGCAGTTAACATCCCTTACACGTTGGATAAGCACCTGTAAGCTGAAAAGTGCTTCTCGTGTACCTAGACCATTTCTGAACCCGAATTGTGTTTCACTGATGTTTTTCTCTTAAGAGTGGGTATATTTGGCTGTGTATAATGTACAGAAATATTTTGAGGATGTAGCACATTAGACTAATGGCCCGTTGTTCTTTTTTGCGTTAGGTTTTTTCGGAATGGTAATAAATGTTGATGTTAACCATTCTTCCGGCATGTTTCCCGTGTTATGTATTCTATTAAACAGGTGTGTTATTATTTCTAAGTGTTGGTCCTCCAATACCTTTAACAGTTCTCCATGTATTTGGTCTGGTCCTGGCGCTTTGTTATTTTTAATCAGCTTGACCGCCTTTTTTACTTCTTCTTCAGTGATGTCCAGGGTATTTTCCTTTCGTGCTATTATAGATTATAGGTGTCTCTTGTCGTTCATCATGAAATAATTCCTCCATATATTCCTTCCATCTCTTTTTCTTTTCTTCTATATTCCATATTATTTTCCTTGTTTATCCGTAATCATATTTACGTTGTTTGTTTTTACCATTCCTGCAACCTGCAACCTCTTTAATTTTTCTATGTAGGTCGTGTCGTTAATTCAAATTCTTCAATTTCTCTGCATTTATCCGTTAGCCACTCTTCTTTTGCTTCTTTAATTTTCCTGGTTATTAGTTTTTGTATATCTTTATATTTATTACTGTTATTCTTGTGTGTCCGCCTTTGATTCATTAATTCCAGTATTTCATCCGTCATATATTCTTTATTTTTCTTTCTGATCGTATTTGTAAGTTCTTTTTCTGTGGTCGAATTAATAATTTCTTTTACAGTTGTCCAGATGATATATTCTATGTTAGATGTTGGTATTGTTGTTTTGTCTATCGTTGCAAACTTGGGAGTTTAGGGTATTCGATGATTATTGATGGTTTTTTTAGTTTTTGTATATCTCTTTTTGTTGTTTTTGTTAAATAAAAATTTTAAATCTAGGGAATTTTGCGGTGGTTGGTGACGTTTATGTGGCGTAATTTTAGGCGACTGTGAAAAAAATTAATTTGAAACGTCAGTTTTTTTTATTTTCGCCGCCGCCGAAAATTAGGCAAATTGCACAAAAAACGTTAGAAAATTTATTGTCGACAAGTCCAAATCCCAGTATGAAAAAGAATTTTTGACGTATGTCAGTTGACAGTTCAACGCTACCAACATCAATACAGTAAATTTTACTAGTCTGTTCTAGCACACCAGCGACTTATTCTAATACTCAAATGACGTCATTTGGGTGCTAGAATGGAGTTATTCTAAACGCAAAATAGAAAAAGAACCATTATGAGCTGAGCGTATATGTTACTGTAAAGAATACGAACAAGGTGAGAGTAAGCATTATAGTTATAAGTGTCAAAATACAACTACTGTATTATCAAATCACAAAATTACATTAGTCGAGTAATTTTCATATGTACATATGTTGAACATTGTGGTCTAATTAATATACTGAAAGATAAAAAGACGGAAAACAACGGCAAATGTGAAGTGGTTAAATTTTGTTGCACACGTGCGATACTGAGTTCGAATGGTTCCTTGAAAATAAATATTTTAGTGCTTTAAATAGGGGCGAATGGGCTACTGTAAATCAGCCCGGGAGATACAGGAGATACAGACCTATTGTATGTATGTATGTATGTATGTATGTATGTATGTATGTATGTATGTATGTATGTATGTATGTATGTATGTATGTATGTATGTATGTTCAGCACTTCAGGCCTATGGCTTAAATTGTTTCCTTCCACTTTTTTTTTGTTTTTAGCACACACTTCCAATCCCCAACGTCCAGCGCTTCCAAGTCCTGCACGTCATCCCACCACGTTCTCCTGGGTCTTCTTCTCCTGTTATTACCTGCTAACTGTTGATGGAACATATGCTTTGTCATCTGGTCCTCTCTTCCTTAGCCTTACTACGTGACCCAACCATCTCAATCTATTGCATTTTGCAAGGTTCACTATACTTGGTTCTCTATATATGTCTTTCCGTAAGTTCTGCATTGTATCTTCGTCTCCATGTGCCTCCACTCCTGACTCCTCCAAATATACATCTCAGGACTCTGCGCTCCCACACTTCTAGCTTCCTTTGGTTTTCCTGTGTTAAAACCCACAGCTCGCTGCCGAAGAGCACTACCGGCCTTATCACTGACTTGTTTTTAGTAACTTCTTATACGTAGCTTCCCATACACTTTGACCCGGCTATTATGCGCCTTTCTATCACCTCGTTGTAACTACCGTCACTTGGTATTTCCACTCCAAGATACCTTACACTTTTTTTCTCTTTGAAACTCTACTTCTTCTCTGATCTATTATAACAATAAAATTAAATAGTACAGGGTTTGTCCTGAAAGTAACCGGATTGATACTGGCAAACTCAATTTATTGAAGATATTATCAAAAACATGTAATAATCTTCGAAATATGCCCCTTGTGCAGCCACACAGCGCTCCCAGCGATGTTTCCATTGTTGGTACGCCTCTATGAACTCCTTTTTCGGGATGCTGCTGAGGTGTATTGTCACGGTAACTTCTTTGGACGGGGTGATTGTGTTGCTAAGACCCCCCACTACATTCCCCTACCAGTTTTACCAAGTTTTCCCAACCAGCGCGCCTTTGCGATGCGCCAGAGCCAGTCGGCTGTCCGGTTACTTTCAGGACAAACCCTGTATTATGTGCTTTCAGTTATAAACATTTATTAAAATTATGTACTGCGTTTGGATATAAAAACTAATTCGAGCATTTTAAAACAATAATAGTTAAAGCAATACTCTTCGCATTGCTCGCTGTTTGGTTATGGTTATATAACACAAAAAGAGTGACAGTGAAATACCTATTTATGAGTTCTTGTTTTTCAATGAAGTATTTTTAACGTCTTTTTTAGCAATCACGTTTAACATGTTCTTTTAAATAATCTTTAACATAGAAGATTATAAGTGTTTCTTAAATGCGATTTTACGTATTTTAGGGAAGAAAACGGTCTTTCACATGCTACTTGGAAAATTGGTAAAGTTAAGAGAGAATGCGGATAAGCCTCTAAAGTTACTATGTGCCAACAAACTGCACAATTTTTACAACTCCAGCAAATATTGGTGGAACTTCTTCGGTTTTCGTAGTATTCAGATTCTACCTTGGTTTTGTTGTCAATTGTTAATTTTAATCAATTCCCGTTTAAAGCTGCGCATTCACTTGAGCATTTTTGCGCATACAAACGGTTTGCGCGGAAAAATGATCATATGAGTACTGGCAGAACAGGTGTGCGCGCAAGGTCTGAGCACGCACGCACACACTCCATCGGTTGTCGGTCTCGGGGACCACCTCAAAGGACGAGATTTTTAATTTATGCAAACAGCTGCATTTATGTTATGACGGCAAAAAATTGGAGGAAATTTATCTGCGTAACACTTATATCCCAAAAAAGATCAAATATATCTCCAGAGCGATTGTAGACTGGAGCAAAAAAGACCAAGCAGTATTTTTGCACGGGGATTTATTTATTTATTCCATGTTCCGCCACTGCACAGTTTACTGAAATTTTACACCTTTCTATACGACGTGTTTCAATTAAAATCTTATCAAATTTTAGTCATACAATGTAATTTATAAACATTGTAATTGTAATAGTTAAAATCGAGCTGTAGACTTTGAAGTGCGGTTAGTTTATTTGTGTATACGACAAACTACTTTCTTTCTGCCTATTTTTGACAAATTTCTTTCATCGTTGAGTCAGGGTAACAATGTTTCGGGTACTCTTACTGGTTCTACAATTTACTGCACATGCTACGTTATTAAAATATTATAAAAAGAAACCCGTTCGAGAAAATCTCTACCAGAACTTAAAATTTGAAGGAATAGACTTGAAGAATATACCATTTGAAAAAGAACTTCCCAGTGTATTTTGTAGTAAAACAAAGAAAAGATTTAGTTTTTACACGTTCCAAGAATCTCGAGAAATTGTACTTGTTAAAGACAATGGGTTAGTATCTTATCTGAAAACTTTGACTGGAACAGGACAGCAAGAAGTAAATGAGTCCAAAATTGATACTTCTACCTATAATAACCTCTCTTTTTTCGCAAAAATGGAGAATGGTCCGTTAATGAAAGATACGCTAGAATCTACAAGTGACGAATTTAACATTTTAAAAAATGTGATTGTGACACAAATTTTTTGGAAGGAAAAGGAAAACATTGGCTTAATTTATTATTTTATAATAAATCGTTTTTGAAGTGCGCTTTTTTTATTCGTTAAATGCATTATGTTTGGGAAATGCAGGAAGATTTTTATTGTTCTATTTAAAATGGTTAATGTTGTTACTAAACTATTTCAAAGAGTTTATTTTTTTTGTAATGTAATGTGACATGTTAATAAAATAACATAACCTTCTTCTGTTTGTTTCTTTTTAAAGGAAGGACTACTGGATACTTGTTACAATTCTGTAATGCTATTAATGTTGTACGTTTTTATTTCAATTGTGAACATCCATAGCATAGGTCAACTGCGAACATTTATTAATTTGTTAACTGGTATTCTTGTTTTCTTGTAGTTTTTGAAGTCTTATATTTATTAATGTTCCGCTTCCGTAATCTCTAATTTAGATTTAAATATACATTTTAAAACTAAGAAATCAAAGGCTACTGTAAAATTACAAAACTTGTCACTGGGAAATAACGAGTGATTCAAAAGTAGATTCATCAAAGTCGGCTGTGGAAGACAAAAATGGGCATATACTACTACATGTCTGATATTAGTACAGAAACGCAGAAAATAGTTCATGTATTGTTTATAATTTCTGTCAACTTTCGACTAGTTTGAAACGTTTTTTAAGAATTTTAGCAGTAAATCTGATTTATTAATGTGATTTAAGTCCATTTTCAAGCCTGATCTGTAATAATTTGTTGAAATAACCTGCAAAAAATTGCGGATTTTCAGCATCTATTTGAACAAACTCTAATTAGTAACAGTTTTACCATAGTGGAACTTATTCTGCATACACCGTAAGTAGTAATTGTTTGTGGTAAAATACCTAAAATTTAATACAGCATAGGAAATGGAAACAATGTTTAATTTACATATTTTAGATTATGGGTTTTACAGGTCATCAAAAACGGTGCATACTAGAGATTTATTTTAGAAATGGCCAAAAAATTAATGTCGTTTGGATCTACTCCACTCGAGATGCATTTGCTGAATTTCGTGAAGAATTTCTAAATGTGGCGGTTCACTATGATATGTTTAGTAGGGCTGTTCGTCATATTGTGGATGTTTAGAGGGAAACGGGAAGCGTAGCTCATAAAGTAGTTACTGGCAGGCTCAGAGTAAGGAGTGAAGAAAACATTGAAGCTGTGATCGAAGAGCAACCGCATACATCAATTCGACATTTGCAACAACAGGTCGATCTCTCATACAGAACTTGTCAACGCATCCTTAAACAAGATTTCAAACTTCATCCTTATCGTATACAAGCATTCCATGAAATTATCCCAAAATATTCCGCAGCGGCAGATATTTTGTGAATGGTTTCTTAATAATCTTGATAACCACGATGAAGCGTTTGAAAAAGTATTTTTTACTGAGAAATGTTGGTTCCACCTCTCTGGGTATACTAATTTACAGAATATGCAGATGTGGAGTTCAAATAATCCACATTATTTTATTGAGGCACCTCTACATCCACAGAAACTTGGAGTATGAGCAGCTATCAGTAGAAGACGCATAATAGGACCTATATTTTTTGAAGTGATACTAAATTCTGAACGATACCGCCTACAAATTTTAACTCCTTTTATAAATCAGTTATTTGATGATGAACTAGCAGAAGGATATTTTCAACAAGATGGGGCTCGAATACATACCACAATCCTCAGTTTAAACACGCCAATTATATGGCCTCCAAGATTATGCGACTTGACTCCATGTGATTTCTTTTTATAGTCATATCTGAAAAATTCAATGACCTTCGACACAAAATAATAACCAAAATAGAAGAAATTAATGATAATCCTGAGTTATTAAATAATGTTATGTGTAGCTTTAAACCAAGAGTTAGACTGTGTCAAGACATTGGAGGTGGCCACATAGCACATCTTCTTTAACTAAAAATCGAAGCTTTTTCATTTGAATTTATTATAAGCGTTAAATTTTTCAACTAATTTTGTTTCAAGCAACTTTAGCATGTGCATAACTAGCAAACTTAAACGTGTTCAAATGGCCAATTTGTAAAAGGGACGTGATTTCACTGCTTAAAGTTCGAGAATTTATGTTATTGCTGTATTTAGTTTCCAAATGAAATTAACTTTCATGCCACATTACATATGCCCAAAAAAACACCCCTAACGTTGTGCTTGAATAAAAGTAAATGCTTTAAAATATAATCCCTGAAAAATAGAAAATTCAAATTATAAACGCGCAGGTGGCTATCACAGGATCTTAGGTGTAGTAAAAGTAACGTCCTTTTAGGAGCTACATTAAAATCGAGGACGGATTATTGTTTCCCATCCTACAAAATGTTAGTTACACCAATTTTCGCATGGAATTCTTTGAAATTACAGAAGAAAATTAAAATTTTGGCTTTGATGACATCCTGTATCTCCCTTAATTTAAATTTTTTGACTAAGGTAATCGTAGATAAATCTTAATATTTTGGCGTTTGACCCCCACACACTTGCCGATGGTCTGTGTCCCACTCTGTGTACGTATAAGTACATATACAGTATGTCCACGGATTGAGTTACAAAGAGGTATGATTGACAAAAAATTTTTAAATTTAAATTGCATATTTTGGGTAAACCCCTGCTTGGCTTGAAACTAATTTTAAGAATATTTTTGATTGTTTCAAATCAAGGCATTGGTGGTAGATAAAAAAGTATTTTGTATTTAGTTAAAGTAGTTTTTTTTTATATTAACTACGGCTAAACATCATTAAGAAAAGTTTTTCGCAATGTAAAATCATCGATCCACGCAAAATTTCAGAAAGATCGGCTTACTTTTATGAAGTCGTGTTTGCTTATTGTTAGACTTAATCAGTTTACAAAACGTTTAATTTTAAATTTTATTTACAAAAAATTATAAAAAAACAATTTATTTAAATAAACCAGCTCCTAAATTAGCGATAATGTGAATTTGAAAATAAAAAAAAGTCTAACAAAAAAGCAAAATATAACAAAACAAGAGATGAACATCTGTTAGTTTTTTTAAACATTGATACAGGGCGCTGTTGGATTTCTTAATATAATAAAGGAATGTAAAACAAAACTCGCTTAGTATGCATGCTGTAACCGTTATGGGTTATTCTTTATTGCTGTTTTAGTCAAATGTTTATTCTTTGAAAAATAGAGCGATCTCAATGCAACTGCTGTATCGAAAAGTTTAAGTTAGTCGGCGTTCGCCTTTGACTGCATTAGCGTAGCTTAATTAAATAAACATATTTAAAATGTTTACCTTATCAGTTATCTTGTGTGTTTTATTTGCCTGTTACCTACGTACATTCAATAGGCGCACCAATGAGTTTGGCCGGCAGGCCCTTTTGGAGCCTGAAAACGATAAATAAATGAACTATTTAAAAATAGAACTAAAACCTAACTAATTTATTTGTTGAAACTTGAATAAAATTGAATTTTCATGAAATTACGAGAATCTGTAAGAGATATTCGTAGGTTCCCCTTTATAATTTGCTTATCAAGGCGCTACTGGTCCGACTCGCTGTCACGTGATAAGTATTTGAAATTGCGTTTGCGTGGTTAAAGCAAGATTGCTATATTTTGTTCAGGTATACATCTGATTTGACGTAAGTTAATCAAAATGCAAAACCAATTTTTTTAAATATTATTGAATGTTGTTTGTAATAGGTAACTCGATAACAATGGCGTATGATTCTTATTTTGGAAAGATTTTTGAAGACTGGCATTTTTATGGCTATGTGGGTAAGCCTTTTTTTTACAATTTTTAGTTAACGTATTTGAAGTTTTTCGATATTCTCTTTTTGAACATGTTTGAGTTTATTTTCTCAAGCTTTCGTGTAAATTTTTTTTTTTTCAAGTTAACAGTAAATAGTGGTAAATAATTAATTTACGGGTCAAAAAGAATTCAATTAACCAGCTGTGTATGTAGTAAACTAGGCTAAAAATAGGATCGAGTGGAAGAGGATCGTGTTAGGAGCCAAATCACATAAAATGATGTAAGTAGAGGAAGGAAGTGATCCGCCAATACAGATCGTAGAATGATTCCATCTAGGAATTATGGCCATTAATAATAATAATGTAGTAAACTGAGCACTTTAAAAGTTTTATCACTTCAAAGGAGTAGTTTACTTTTAACAGTTTTGAAATAGTTTTGCTGACCGATACCTTTCAGCATTAATTGTTCGTTGAAATTTGTTACCATTATAATTATTAACATATTATCTTTCACAATAAGGGCGCAGTTTGCAACTCTTGATGATTATAGTTTTATTAACTAATAACAGTAATAACTAACTTCTAACAGGAGTTTAGCATTGCCATGTCATATAGTTTCGTAGAATCGGATACTTTACTAAAATTAGTGTTTTGATAGCAGTACTTATCGGTATAAAGGAAATAATAATTATTGCTTGGCAACATAATGAATGTGAAATGTGACACTTGGGAAAAGGCCTTTTCTCACCTAATAAGTTACATACAGTTATACATTCTTGGCACCAAATTTGTAAAAGGCCTTTATAGTTTTTTTTTTTTTTT
This sequence comes from Melanotus villosus, assembly GCA_963082815.1. Taxonomy (NCBI): domain Eukaryota; kingdom Metazoa; phylum Arthropoda; class Insecta; order Coleoptera; family Elateridae; genus Melanotus; species Melanotus villosus. Next base: position 1,532,993 of record OY720427.1, read on the forward strand.
TTTTGATCGGATATTAAGAATCAGAACTAATTACAATAATTTATGCTCTATGAGTTAACTGTATGACTGTAATAGCATGAAAGGAATCCATCCAGCGATGTTATCCCACTCCTTGGAGCTAACCTCCTTTTAGATCAATCGGCCATTTCTTTTTTTTAGTCTTCTGATGGGAGGATCATGCTGTAGGTTGGGCGTGAGAATATTTGGATGAGTTTGTAGTCACAGGAAGTGACTGGTACTTCTTGAACTGTTGGTATTCCGAGATCCGTGTGTAGTGTTAGATTACTAACATACCATGGGGCATTTGCGAGCTTTCTTAGTGTTTTTGATTGTAGACCTTGTACGATGTTGGCATTTGATTTGCAAGAGCAGCCCCAGAGTTCAATGCCATACGTCTAGATTGGTTTAATTGACACCTTGTTGTTCTCTAGAGATAAGCACGAGTTTCTTCCGAGCACCCAGTACATTTTTTTAATTCGTCTCTTTAGTATGTGTTGTTTCCATGTAAGTTTCTTGTCTATATGAAGCCCCAGATAGCATGCTTCATTTGATTGAGGGATTGCTATATTATTTAGATGCATACTGCCATGCATTCCGTGCGATTTAAAGTGAAGTTGACCTGAGTACTTTTCGGCTCATTAACTTTAATGCGCCGCTTAGTTAGCCATGTTTTCTAAGAGGGATAAGTGATTTTGAAGGTTTGATGAAGTCATGTGAGGATCGGTATGTTTTGAGAGAAGGGCAGTGTCATCCACGAAAGTGCCTATATACGTGTCAGCTGTTGTTGGTATGTCTGCAGTATATATTGTGTATAATAGGAGTCCCAGACCACTTCGCTGTGGCACTCTAGAAGTAATTAGATGAATATCCGAATAACATTGCCCATGTTTTATCTGGAAGTACCTGTCAGAAAAATAAGACTTGATAAGTAGATAAAATTCGCTTGGGAGAAATGTTTTAATCTTGCATAACAGGCCATTGTGCCAGACCTTGTCAAAAGGCCTGCTTACTATCTATGAACGCTGCTGGATAGTAGGACTTGTTCTCGAAAGCCGTGGTAATGGTAACTATATTTACGACACGAAGGCACTGCTTTTTTTTTTTTTAATAAGAATCAACCGGCTCAACATATATAATGTTATACACAGTTTGTGGAACTATAAACTATATACAATGACGTAAAATGACAAGAATGCTTTTACCCTGACATGATAAATTGGTTCACTATAAAATCAAATTAATCACTTATGTCACTACCTTCTTCTGACAGCAAAATGTCTTGCGGGAGCCTCTTCTTCAGGCGGGTGAATGTGGACTTCTGACCAAGACGAAAGTGTATGGCTCCAGGACAGTCACGGATTTGTGCGAAAAATTTGCGTGCAGTGTTTCGGATATACCTATCTATCGATATTATACCGATTTCACGGTGGATTTGATCGTTTCGCACGAACCAAGGGGCATTTACAATGATTCGCAAAACCTTGTTTTGGAATGTTTGCATCTTCTTCACATTCGTTTTAGATGTTGCTCCCCACACAGCACAGGCATATGTCAGCACGGTCCGTAGAATACACATGTACACAATTTTCGAGCATTTAATGCGCAAGGGGGATTTCCTATTCATTAGTGAGTAGAGTAAGGTCAGCCTGGCATAAGCTTCGCTTAGCTTTTTGTTGATGTGCAAGCTCCAGGTAAGACGGCGATCCAAGTAGACCCCCAGATATTTTATTGCTGAATCGGAGGGGTCACATTCGATACTCTCCCCGTTGATAATTATATTTTGAGGATTATCGGGTCTGCGAAGGGTGAATATTTTACATTTGCACTTGCTCTCGTTTAGTTGTATATTCCATTTTACGAAATATTGTAGCAGGTCGTCCAATGATAGCTGTAGTTTTTCCGCCACAGTGTTTACGTCGGTATATTGCGTTAGTAGCAGGCTGTCATCCTCAAATATGGCTAGTTTCGCCGGAGTAGGTGTTGGTATGTCATAAGTAAAAATATTGAACAGAATTGGTCCAAGCACAGAACCTTGCGGAGCACCTGAGCAAATTTCTTTGGAGTTAGAATATGATGCGTTGAGTTTTACTTGGAAGGTTCTATCGCTTAAAAAAGATGAAACTAGGTTTGTGATGTAGGCTGGTGGTGAGATTTGTAGTAGTTTATACCTGAGGCCATTGATCCAGACTTTGTCGAAGGCCTGGGCAGCGTCGAGAAACGCAGCACAAGTGTGACGTTTGCTTTCATATCCTTCGGTTATGATCTCTGTGCTCCTAGAAGGCACTGCTGTATGGTGAAATGATACGTCCTGAATCCGAATTGATGGTCCGGGATGCAGTTCTCTAGTGAATCAGTTGCATTTAATCTTTTCTTCTTTTTGTAATGTGTAACCAGATCAACAATAATTAACATTGTTATGCATAGCTTTGGTAACTGTTACATTGTACATACTATTTTTCTAACATTATTATCATAGCTTAGAGGAAATAACAAAATTAGCTCCTCGATTCGTATTGTATGTTAGGATTAAATGTTATCTAATACTACGTCTTGTGGTAGCTTCCTTTTGAGTCTGGTGTGTATATTTCGGAGACCAAGCCGGTGATGCACTGCACTTTCACATTGGTTGATGTTTTCAAGAAACTTTTGGGTGGTTCTATGTATTGTACTGGTCCTCGCTTTTAACAACAAATATTTTAAAACGCCTTGTGGGATTGACAATTTAAAAATTTTCTTTGCTCTTTTAATTTAATTTAATTCCGGAGATCTCACCTCACGGGTCGTTAAGAAGGTTCGTTGTTTTTTAAAATTAATATTTTTTTACACTCACTATGTACACCGGTTCCTGGGTTTTGTCTGAAATCCTCTTCTTTTCAATAAAATTTCTATTTTACCACCAAAATCCAATTTGCCGCTGTTTCTATCTCTGCTTCAATTTCAGTTTTCAATTTCTTCTACCTGAATTACTTCTTCTTGAAATTCAATTTTCAATTGCCTCTGGTTGAAATTCAATATTCAATTTCTTCTGCCTCTAATTCACTTCCTTTCGATTCAATAAATGATTCTTATGATCATTAACACTATTTAAAGTTAAATAATCGCTTGATATTTATTATTTTGGGACGAGCAAACCTATTTGGTTGTTGCCCCATTGAATGCAAAAATATTACTTATTTTTAAAATTGTTTTTTTCTGTACCCAAGATATTCTACCTAAATTGTTTTTCACTATAACAACTATTTACAAGGTTTCTAAAGTAACTAATTTTACATTTCTATGACTACCGAATTTAGCTAATTATCCTCTAACAGTGATTATAACAATAACTTATTTACATTAACAACTTAAATTTAATCTAGCTACCTAAAATTTATGTTACAATTTTTATAATTAAAAATCTTCATTGATAATCTTTGTAAAAAAATAACTTTCGTCAACAAATTAGCAAATAACATAATCTTTAATTACAGCATCCAAATCAAATATCATGTCAGTATATATTCCTTTATTGGTTTAATTCCTAGTTCATTGTGGATTTGGGTATTGCGAACAAAGCACGGAGCATTTTATTTTGAAACACCTGGATTTTTCTAAAGTTTGTATTTGAGGTTGCGCTCCACACAGGGCAGGCATACTGGCATAGGTGATGAGGGACCTTAACAAGGCTTTATATCATAGTAATACACACTCTGTACGTAGGGAGGATTTCCTGTTGATTAAAGGGAAGAGGTGAGCAAGTCTTGCGTATCCTGCATTTAGTTTCTTATTTATATGCACGCTCCATGTCAGTCGAGTGTCTAATTGTCTAATAGTAAACCTAGATACTTTACTGCTTGGTTTTTGTCAATCCAATGGATGTACAAGCCATTGATGGATATTCTAGGAATGTTGCTGATACGCTTAAGCTTACAGATTACTGTTAAGCACCACTTTAAAAACCATTTGGCAATGATGTTTATTGCGTTTGGTAGTTGTTCTGCAGCTTTGGTTACATGTTCGTGTTGGGCAATAATGGTAGTATCGTAAGCAAAGGTTGCTATCTCGCAGATGTTTTGGTGTGGGATGTCGTGGGTGAAAATGTTATAGAGGATAGGTCCGAGGACGCTTCCCTGCGGTATTTCTGCCTGTATGTTTTTGGTTGGTGATACGGAGCCATTGATTTTTACTGCAAATGTGCGATGTTCCAAGAACGAGAGTAGTATACATAGACTTTATGTAATTTGGAATGTTAATATGGAGTATTTTATATTTTAGACCATCAATCCATACCTTATCAAAGGCCTTTGTGATGTCAAGGAATGATATGACTGTGTATCGTCTGTTTTCGAAACCTTTTTCTATTATTTCGGAGATTCTTTGTAATTGATGGGTGGCTGAATGGGCTTTTCTAAAACCGAACTGGATTGGGGGTATGATATTCTAATGATAGATTTAATCGATGGAAAATTACTTTTTCTAATAGCTTTGAAAGTGTGCTGAGTAGACTAATAGGCCGGTAGTTATTCTTGTCCTTGGCATTTTTTCCTGGTTTGACGAACATCAAGATATATGCTTGTTTTCATGGATCCGGAAAGTAGCCAGTTCTTAAGCAAGCATTGAAAAGGGAGGCAAGAAACGTTACAGCTTTTTTTGGTAAGTTTTTAAATGACCACGTTGAGTATTAGATCGTATCCTGGGGCTTTCTTTAATGGTATTAGTTTGATGTATGATGTGATCTTTTGTGGGGTAACTAGACAATTAAAATCATTACTTGTTGGCATGCGGGTTTCATTATATGCTATAGCCACATTGAAGAATTGGCGGTTGTCGTCGGTGACTGTTGGAGTAAAGTTTACTTCTAAGTGATCTGCAAAGAGGGCATTTTTTTCATCATCCGCTGCGATTATCGTCCACCAGCGTTGAAGTGATGGTTTGCTGTCTAGTTATAGCTTTCGTGGTTTTCCACATGCCTGGGTCATTAGGCTCAAGGTTTTCTATGTGTCTTTGATAAGTGTTGATCCTGTGGATGTCTAATTCTCTTTTTATTCGATGGGACATGTAGTTAACAAGGTGTTTTTAGCTGGGGGATTCTTCTTTGCAGCCATTCTCTGCGTAGTCTACTCTTATGATTGATGAGGTCTATAGTATGTATTGGTGGTATGTATGGTATTTTTGTTGAGTTTATCTTTAGTTGCAGTGCGAACAACACTGATTACTGAGGTTGTAAGTTTTTCAATATTACAGTCGATGTCTCGTGTGTTGTTTATTTGGTATGGATTGACTATTAAGTCGTTTAAATTTTCTTGGAACCTTTTCCAATTCACCTTTCCGTTGATTAGTCTTGGTTGCGGAGTTCTTACTATGTTAATATCGTTTAGTTCGACTAAAACCGGTAGGTGGTCTGAGTCAAGCTCGTTAATTACGGTTTGCTGTATTGGATAAGCCCCATTCGTTGTTACGACAATGTCCAGTATGTTGGGTTGGTGGTCGTGGCGGTAAGGAAAATAGGTGTGCTCATTTAGGGTGTGTACCTGTAGTTGCTGATTTACTGCTGTATTATTTAGTTGAACATTTAATCTTTTAATTAGTAGCTTCTCTAGTAGTTTGGAGATTTGGGACAGTCAACTTATTGGGCGACTTCTTCAGCAGGTTTTCCTGGTTTTAATATTAGTATTATCTGCGCAAATTTAAACGATGATGGCCAGTATTTAATATGTAATATACAGTTGAAAAAATTTCTTAAGAATAGTATACCATTTCTTGGTAATTCTGCGAGCACCTTCCCCGTTATTAAGTCGTATCCAGGAGCCTTTCTCTTGTTGAGATGTTGAATTTCTGTATATATCTCCGTATTGGTAAAGTTTTTAATAAGAAATGACAGTTGTAGAGGACCCTCTAGTCTAGGAAATGCTTTACTTCATCATCTGGTGCGTTGGAGTGTGGGGTAAATAGTTGAGCGAAGTGTTGAGCAAACAGCTCATCTTTTTCTTGGTCTCGGCTTAAGGACTTCCTTGGTAAGTCTGCCTAGGTGGACAATAAACAGCAGATATTGTTATTGGATTTGGTAGTTTATAAACTTGAATTATAGTTGCTTTTAGAAAAGGTTCTTTATACTTTATACTCCGTGAGCCGTCCCGTCGGGGTGTTCTGTATGATAACACGTATAGTGCGGTATTCCTAGGTATGATCTAGCTGTAAAGTGCGTTTCTGATATGAGGAATATATCAATATTATTTAATTTTAGAAACGATTCCATTTCATGTATTTTTTACAGGATGCCATTAGCATTCCATAAGCTTATTCGTAAGGATTTAGCCATTAACGAATGAGTTTATTTATAACAGTCGACAACATGTTTATTACCATGTTGTTTTGTTGCATTAGTTGGGAGAACGTAATTTTGAATTTCTCTAAGAACTTATGTAATGTTAGATCTTGATTTGGATTTTGCACTGTGCCTCTCTGTAGTGCTTGACTGAAGGTAGGTGGTGTACTTCATATGGCTGTCATCATAACTTACTCTGTAGTGAATTTTGTTGTAACTAATTTTGGTTTGTTAGCCGGCTATGAGATTCCATACCTGATCTCATCTTACTTTGTAATTCTTTGCCTTTGGCTTTTTGCAAGTTTTTGTATTGTGCAGGCCTCCAAGTTTTACACATACGCATGGGCGGTTGCAATAAGCTTTGGTGTGGTTGTATTGTTCGCACCTCGAACATTGGACGATAGATGTGTTTCGATGTGGCGGCTCCACTTTTATCACTTGGTTGTTTAAGTGCTGAAGATTATAGATATCTTTGTTGTTGGAAGCAGGTATAAGGTCTGTGAAAAATATTGGCAAGGGTGTTTTTGTGATTCTATGCGTAATATTTGTAATAGATCTGACAGTAAAGCATTTTCCTTTTAGTAATTCCGCTATTTCCGCAGTGGACACAGTATGATGAAGGTTGCGAATTACGACTCTGTATGCTTTATTCTATTTTTTTACACGTTGCCATTCATTGTTTTGTGTCGTAACAGATCCTTCATCATCACCACTATCATTATCAGATATATTCATAATACTTGATCCGTTGCTGACCGGTGTATTATTTATTTGCATTGGCGTAATATTGTTAGTAGCTGCTAGCTGATGACATATTCATTTGGGGTTGCATCTAGAGCATATTCGGTATATATTGTAGATTATTATAGATGGATAAGGGGCATTGATAACAGGAGATGAGGTATTACCTGGCTAAATATCGGTGCAAAGCCCATTTGCATCTGTGATAAGGGCTGCTGAGATAATTGCGTTGACGGATAATAAAAGTTATTGCTATTTTGGTCCATGTTGATAGCATGCACTGCATGCAGATTGACTTCACAGTATAAGTAAAAGTTTTTAGGAGCATATGCTATTGCTACTGACCCCGCGGTCAGCGATCATCGCGTTGCACACACTTCACAATTCGCTCGGCACACTTCCTTGTTGCATGAAAGTCACACGCGAAACTGGGCCTCTGTAATGAGAAAGCAGATACATCAGTTTAACTTCATGGTTTTTTGTATACTTAAATGACTAAGTTGGCATAGCTTTTCTAGTGACTGAAAATAATTTTGTAGATTTTAATCCTCCAGTCATATTTTTTATCTTTGTTTAAACAATCTACAAATGTAGTTTTGAAAATGTATGGTAAATAAGATATTAATTAATTATTTAAATATAGTTAATTAGGTACTACTTACAAATAATTCAGAAAAACACCATATCTTGGTAATGTTCTGTCATCTAAATTAATGCATTATATGTGATACATCACTAAAAAGTGAGCAAATTTAAAAGAAGTGCAAAAAGAATGAGCGAAACAGGGAAGCCTTTGCCCTATATAGGGATGTTCAGGCTAATAATAATAATCCTTCTTTCTTTTGTCCTCATACCTTTACAGTGTCGAAGGGGCCGGACACACCCATCCAAGTTCTGAGCAAGCCGGCTCATGGTTAGCTTTCTATATTTCAGTATTACGTGCACTCCCACACTGCCATACTGCCGGTTCTAATAATAATAATAAAAATAATAATAATTATACCACTGATCATCTATTTATAGGATGTTAGCAATTGCGGATTAAATCTTTGTTTTGCTAAGTTTAAATTATTGTTTAAAACATTCTAATTTAGGGTATTCTTTTCATATGTTTATTTACATTGAATAGGGAGCACAACAGATACCTGAAATTCTCGGTAGTTTAAATGAGTTAACCTTGAAGGGGGGTAAGTTTAGAATATGTGTAACAACACCCTCAAAGTCAGCTGAATCGCTGGAACTTGAAATAATGATAATGTAACGAGCGGCAGATGTCAGGCGTTCGGTGAATCACTTCACGCCCATGCGTCACCTGTTCTCGAAGGATCTATGACTAATCATTCTACAGTAACGTGGAACGTACGAGAATGAAAGCCTGCCTATATTTAAGGCGCGCTCGCTTACGAGATTTCAGTCTAATCCAGCTACAAAACGGTCGCGAATATATGTGCGTCGGTAAAGTTAATATAAATATACGTGAATAGTTATAAATAAACAAACTGTACAAATAAATTAATTAGTGTTACGGGTTAATATTAGTGTTTTGTATTAGAATTAATATTAGTGTTGTATTCAGTGTTAAGTTGTTATTTCGTGTTTCTTCGTTGCTTAATAATTTTAATATTTGTTAATAAATAATTCACATTTAAAACCGTTACAATAATAAGGTATAAGGCACATATGAATCGTTTCCGTCGTTACCTGTCGTCTGCGATTTGTTTCGGCTGTGCAATGGTTCTTCTTCGGGTTATTCATGGTTGTCTTATCTTTTTTCCTTGTGGGTTCTTTCTAGTGCTTCAGAGCATGAATTTTCTCTAGCTGTCCAGTATGTCCCAACCAGCCAAATTTGTGTGGTCTTTTATTTCTTCATTTTGTATCTTATTGATCTGTTCATTTTCATAGTTCCATTTTTAAATGCTTTTTCGGCCACCATACTTGTAAAGTAAATTTTAGGCACTTGTTAAGAAATGATTGCACCTTTTTTTTATTTAGACGAATATCACTTTAACTGTTGTGTAACTGTTGTATTGAAAATCTACATTTGCATTTGTATTTTTAATATTTTTTGCTTACCATACACTTATCACCCCGAACTTTTGTCTTTGTTTTATTTATTCTTTACTCTGCATTTTGCAGCAGCACCTTCTTCACTTGTTATTAATTAAGTAACGGGTGGTTCGTGATGGTGTTTGTACCACTTTTACTTCGATTGTCTAAAAGGTTCTTTTTTAATTTTCAGTTTACATAAATGTTGTAGTTAGAACATGGATGAAGTGGAACGCAATAAGGAAAACAACTGCAAACTTCTATAAGAAACAGACACAGAATAAGAAAGGAACAATAAGCATTGACACCAACAAATAGAAACACCTTTCGAAGATGTGCTAAGAAGTACCTATCTTCACGATACAGTAGTGTTATGTAGAACAATTGATTTTCGCAAGAAACCACTTGTTTTTAATATAATACTTACTGTAATATAAATCTTAACAATTTTAATGACTTTATATTTAGAATGTATTGAATAATTTCGAATGATGGATGATCTGGAATGATAATGGATATTCTCTCACTTGAGTTTATATACGTTTTTGGTTACTGATAAGAACGTGTTATTAGTGTGAACTGTAACAAAGTAATCAATACAAATAAATTATTTCTAGAAATAGTTTTTAAAGTAAAAAATAAACGGATCAGAAAGTCCCAATTGCGAGAATTACAAACAGTAAACCTAACTAAAATTATAAATATAACATGAGATAGTAAGTGTTAATTTACTAACAAATATATTAAGGAAGACTCGAGTAATTTTATTGATTGAGGATTTTAATCTTCTGACCAAGATTGCGTGACTTTAAAAGGTTGGTTTTTGTTTTGCAGTCTCGATGATCGACAAACTGGCGGTATTTTGTAAGGATTGCATTGAACGAGAGGTAGATTTGTTGTCATCAGAATCTCGTCTAGAACAACCGTTGAGATTCCTGATACAAGCCAAAAGGCGACCATGTTTGGAACTGACGAAATGTTTCTAACAGAAGGAGAAAAGATTACATTTGCAACAAAATTGACACATGCAAAAAGATAGTAACAGTAATATAATCACTGATAGGAATGATTACCAGGGTAGGTGTTTGGTAATATGTGTTTGTAAACGTGACACAGTTCATTCTTCTATACGTCTGTGTACTGGAGAAGGATCTAGATGTTGAAAATTAAGGACAGGAATAGATCCTTCAATTTCATCTTTCCAACAGCTGTTAAAGATTGGAGTCTCAGGTATATGAACAGTGTCGTTTGATTTAAAAGATGATTCGTTGTGTATAAATAATGTTCCAATATACGCATATCAGGAAGATTCTATTTGTAATAAAAAGGCGGTTGGTATTTTTTCTATTCTGGTATTGTCCTTCCAGGTAATGTCGATGTGAACTTCTGAAGTAGTCGCTTTAATCCATTTATTTGGCTGCAGATAATTCCACAAAAATATTGGTTCTAGTAAGAATATCTTTCTGCAGTTGAAAGGTATTCTTGTTAAGGTGTGACGAAACACTTCCACTTTGCAAGTGTCGTCTGTAGATCTTGAGCGTGGCTTATGTAGTGCAATGAAGAGACTGATGTTTTGCATTGTGAATCAGTGCTCATCAATAGATATCGCTGCTTATCGCGTTTCATCAGCAGGAAGTTGTTAGTTGATTCAATAAGTTGGTGTTTGTGAGGATTTTGGATAGGCAAAAGATATACGGCACAAAAGGGGTCTATTACACAACGGCCACCGGTCACAATGGCCACCCTGAAAATTGGCCGTTATGATCATGGTCACAACGGCCACCTTGGTCACAATAGCCACCAGTAGTTTTTGGACATAACGTCCACTTTCGGCTCTGGCCATAAGAGCTACCTTGGTCACAACGGCCACCGACAACTTATCGACGCCGGTCACAACGGCCACCTTGGTCATAACGGCCACACTGGTATAATATTCAGCATCTGAGGCATCTGCCGTACCAGATAATCACTTACTTACCTTACCGTACCAAGGAAAGCGAGAAATCGCTTGACTGTACATTGATCGTGATTAACAAGATCAGTGAGGACAGAAAAATGTTTTTGAATACTTGGTCGTTTATGTACATACTGACTTATGCTGTATTCGCAAGGTTTCTGGGTAGAGCTATGAGAGGAAACGATACAAAGGGTTCTCAATTCACATTCTAATCGAACAAAATTTTGAAATTCCTTTTCTACTATATTTAGACTTCGTAAAAAGCCCCACCGGCGCCTGTTATACAAGCTTCATCACCTTGGAATATGAGGAAAATTATTAGCATGGCTGAAGTCCTTTCTCACAGGCTGAACGTTCGAGTAAGGTTGGAGTGACTGGTGGAGTTCCTCAGGGGTCGGTCCTCGGACCAAGACCCTTTATTCTCTATACGAGCGACATCGCCAGTAACTCGCAAACTAACTTCTCTATGTTCGCCGACGATACTAAAATATTCGCTAATCCACTGCACAGCCATGGTGATTTTCAGTTGGACCTGATTAGTGTTGTAGACTGGTCGAGGGATTAGTTGATCCCACTCAACGAATCCAAATGTGTGGTCCCTCATATAGGGAAAGATAATCCGAACTACCAATACCATATCAACGGTAAAGTTGTCCAACTGACCACATGGGTAAAAGATTTGGGAGTTATAATTACTAGCGACCTGAAATGGGAAGGACATATCAATTATACTGTCAGGAAAGCAAACAGAGCGTTGTTCTTGTTGCGAAAGGCATTTAAGTCCTTCAACAATGAGTCGTTGGTATCTTTATATACGACCTACTGCCTCCCCATCCTAGAGTACGGTTCTACTGTTTGGAACCCATACTTTGCAAAGGACATCTCATTGTTGGAAGGTGTACAACGCAGAACAACGCAACTTCCACCCAACCTCCGGCATGTATCGTACGAAGAAAGACTCCGCGAACTGGACATAGCACGCCTATCCATTAGGAGACAACGTGCAGACATCGTGGAAACTTATAAGATCCTGAATGACTATTATAAGATCCTGAATGACTATTAAGTATGACACTCCAAACTTGTCAAACTTTTTCACCAGGTCACATTCTCGTAATCTCAGAGGTCAGAATAGGAAGCTCAAAAAATCGAAATTTAAACACGTCAATTATAAAAATACCTTGGCCAATCGCATTGTTGATCACTAGAATGGACTTCCACAAGTAGTAGTCTCTGCTCTTAAGAACGAACTGAGAACGGAAATTGCTAATTGCGAATATGTACTGCTTTCTTAAGTTACCCGAAGGCTCACCATTGTAGAGCCCTCAGTACGTACATTACTACGCTACGGTGTTGTTGTTTGTTCAGCTTGAGACTTGTATTCGAATTTGTTGTTTCAATGTCCTGTGTTTTGTGTACAAAATGACGGAAAATAATATAAAGTGTATTCTGAAAATGAATTGTAAACTCTTCCATTAGAAGAAAAATAAACAATTTTCATGAAAGTTATCGAACATTTTATTTCTCAGAAAGACTAGATTTTGTGTATAAACAGTAATATTTTTAAGGTCTTTTGTCATTCGTTCCACATATGAATGAATTTTACGATATCCTGTATTTTACATTCTGTTCGTACGTCTTCATTGCGCCTTCGATCTCTCAGTGTATTACTGGTGATTGCTCTGAGTGTTGTCGTTTAAGTTGTTCGTAGCATACACTTTGTTCTTTGGGTGTCGATTCAGAAATTCGTTCGCATTCAAAAAGTGAAGCAGCAGAAGAAGGTATTAAGTTATGTTCCTTAAGTAATGAACTAGTTAGCAAGGCTTCTTCTTATCAAGTGAATGATACAGCAACTACAGCACTGACGTCCTCAGGGCAAAACACGAGACGGATGGCCTATCCAGTCACTGAAAATAATTGGGAACTGAAACACAGCGATAGAGTAGGGAAGGTACGTGGTTGTCAAAGGCGTGATGCTGACCATTCCACTCCGTACGTAAAGCGTGCGAGACAACCGAGGTATGAAAAGCGATAAGGCCTCCAAGTTGCAGGTCATGCTACCTTGCGGGTCGTTAGTGCCGATACTTTTACTAATTGCAAAAAGAATCATGTGATTTTTTGTCTCCAGCAACTCAACCAGCTTAGTATATAACTTCTGCGTATCCATATACAGGCGAGAATCAGTATGCACACAAGTAGAAATAAGAGCATGAGTAATGTGGATGTGGCTTAATGTGTCACCTTTTTTATCGAGAATAAACTACCCATGTTTGGGCATGAAATGGGTGATCAGCATTGGTTTATTGGTAATGGTGAACAAGATTAGTATCTATAATTAAGGTTGTTGATCTAATGCCTGTGTAGATAAACAGAATGTTTGCTTTAAACCGACAAAATTGTTAAGTACAGAAGTACATTTTCAAAAATGTGAGTTTATTGAGAATAGTCTGTAGTAAAGTCACTACAGATCATGCTTTCGTAAAGTTGAACAACTCAGGTAATAGCTTTGAATTGGTACTAGAACTTAAACAAAATACAATACAGATTACTAATTGCTTAATATAAAAAGATGTAATTACAACAGTAACGGGTTCTTAAAAGTGTTTTGTGTTCCTAAGCACAAATTATGAATCATTGACACTTCAGTTTCATTAAGATGGGGCTTGTATATGTCAATATTATTTCAAATATATTTAAAAAAAAAACTTTTGTTGGAAAATTTCAGCCAGCAAAGGTATTCTAACATTGTCTGGAACAAACTACATTTGTTTTAAGCGGTATTATTTTAATTAATGGTAGTAAAGTGGTTATATAACAATTACCGTTGATATAACATTTTAATTGTATTGGTGGTATTCATTTCATTTTAAAATGCAAATTTTCAATTCTAAATTAGGGATGCATAGCGGTAGTGGTAGCAGCATGTCACGGCTTTTGAGATTTCGCGTAAATTAAGTGTAATACGTCCCTGTTTCTCGAAGTTTAAGCCCGCCTGAAGCTGCAAAATTCACAGGAATTAACGTCAGATCAGCACATTCCCTTTTGGTTGCGAAATAATTCAGATAAGTCCCAAATATGATGATGTAATATTTTGTTCAACGTATTTTTTTGTTAAGAATTCGGGGAAGCACCCGCCGATCACGAGGCAACGCTAGAGTGACGCCATTTAAGGTTCCCCCCCGCGCACAAAATGCGCGTTTGAGCATCTTCTTCTAACATGCTGTTTGCCTCACGGAGGAACAGAAACGAATCAGAACATGGCAAGCTTTTACATCCGGCGGTCGATGGCGAATTCTCGCTCCGGACCTTTGGTAGAAAATCCCGTTTGTCAGCCTCTCGTTCTCGTTTAGTTTTGGGAAACTATTTTACGACATATTTGCCGGATTAACCTAGAGAGTGTCTTATCGTACCGGGAAAATATAAGTTCCGTGTGAAAGTTTCGTTGAAGTTTAATTTTGTTGGTGTACCGTTTCACATGGTTTCGCATCGGATTAAGTAACCTACCAGTTCAAGGGCATCACGTTTGTCTTCGCATCTGCTTCAGGGAAAGGACTCCACCCCCTTCTCACTTACCGCTGCTATTCTCTCCCTGGGATTCGAAGCTACTATCGCTTCCATCTCGGCCACCCTCGACTAAGCCCTTTCCAGGTAACGATATTTCAACCCTATTTAATGTCGTATACTACCGATTACTCGTAGACAGGCACTAGTCAACTTTGTCTGTAATTTAAGTACATCAAGCATCCTTCTTTTTGTTTAATCCTCTCGGGCGAAGTGTTTAGTTCTTCAATCAGTGCGTATTATACTTGCTTTAGTGTTAACAATTCAGAAACTGCGAGCTGTCACGGTATTTACCCATTCTATGCTGCATGTTGAAATCATTTATAATCAAATTTTTAGCTTAAGTTTTGTCGTTATCATTCATTTTTATTGCGATTAAGGGAGCCTAGCTGTTAATTATGTTTGCGTAGCTTGAGTAAATGTGGCATCCCTCAAATCCTCTTTTCATATAACCTAAGGTAGAACTTATAGATTCATTTTGTGTCAATAGTTTAAATATTTCTTACATTCATTAAATTCCATTGTTAATTCATTATTGCCTTTTATTTGTGTTTTGTGTTTATTTTAAAATATTTGTGTATTGCCTTGTGAGCCTGGGTACCGTACGTTCCTCGAGACCAACTTGGGTAATTTCCGCAGTGGCGCCCATTTTCCCCCGATTACGATCCCCCTATTTGAAGGGTTTATCGTTTCGAACCCCCCCCCCCCTTCTTCGACGTCCCCTATAAGTTGTCGTAGCACGTGACAAGCAGGTTAGTGTTATGCTAGTTTTTGGTTCAGATCTCCCAATAGCCAGGATTTTTTTGCAATCTGGAGATCAGTATCTAGTCCTGATGACCATTTGTCGTTAAGCAGCAAATTAACGATGTTGTTCTGCGAATACAGGCCTAAAAGGTAAAGTAACGAAGTTCCACACAAACACACTACACTATACACATGATGCAGTTTGTATGTATTAAATGGGTAGCAACCACGTAATTCCTGGTTGTGTATTACATCCATAAAGCCTCGTACATTAATGCACGAGTCTCGACACTGAAAGGCACAGAGATTGACGATACAGACACACATATATAATTCTGTAAACTGTTTGTTTGACAGGTCACCTAAACCTAACTATAGTCTTCCTTTAAGAATGTTATATTGTTGTGTTAATAATGTGAAAACACTTTTATCTTGAATTTAACAATGCAACATACTTTAAAATTATTCTGTTTGCTTTGCACCTTATTACGCATAATATTTTTCCACGAGCCTTTTTGTGTCAAAACCTTTTAATTTTAAAAAGTATAAAACTATAGCATAAACTTTTCCTTTAACTATTAAAATAGAATTCTATAAAAGTGTAACGATAATTTCTTTGAAAATATTTCACATGCCAAATGTTTATGTTTATTTTACATTTCAGGTCTTGTCCTGCTGGGATTATTTACACAATATTCGTTAATAATTTGGGGACATGACTAGTCACTTAGACTTAGACGAATTTTGGTATGATCAACGATTAACATCTACACCATTTATATGACAATTTACTTGTATCAAAGATGTAAATCTCTCTGTTCAAATTGCGATCCAGAATGCTTTCAGCTGCCTATTGTTATGGTTCTGGGGTTGACATGATTATAGTAAGTATCTATTTAAAATAATTATATAAAAATAGCTATAAACCAAAGAGTATAAACTAAATTGAGTAACTAACGGTTTAGTGATTTATATTGTAGTTAAGAGTAAGTTAAGTTGTTGTAAGATGACTAATTTTTAGGTTGTTGTACAGGGTGGTTCTGAAAGAGTAGTCAAAATCAGGGATTGAATTGGGCTCATCATAACATGAAAAATATTTCTATAAACCGTCAAAAACTGCATCCCTCAGGAGTCGCGACTTATTTAATTATCAATTTCGAGGAATAAAATATATAAAAAATAAGTTTTAATCGTAGATGCCATGATTTGTGATAAGAAATAGGCAAGGACTGTTTGCGTGTGTTACACAATTAATGATTAACTGGCTGGAAGTGTATGTTTTAGTTAATGGTCAATACTTTGTCACGTGATTTTGCAATCCCGTGTTATTTTGAAATTTAGAGTCAGTTTAAATTTTTGGTAAATTCTTTAGTACGGCCCTGTACTTGGTAATTTTAATTTCATGCTTTATTATGTTATTTTTGCTACAGTTAATTCCGTTTTAGTGTGAAGGGCACGAAAGGTCAAGCTTCTCAGCGCGTTCTGTTTAAAGTTCTACGAATTCTTCGTCATTTCAGAATGTTTAGCCTTTGTGAAACATTTTCTTTGTTCAAAATCCCAAGGTGACCCAATTCACGCGTGTATTTCATCGACACATGATGTCATATTGTTCCAGTTGATACAGCATCTCGTGATACGATTTGGGGAATCCCCCCTGTACGCGGGGCTGTGTCAGCGGATTTGCCTCTTCGTTGTTTAAGAATTGTGCTCCGCCTCTTTAGTACGTGGCAACCTTTACACCATTGCGAATGTTTTGGTTTAATTAAGACGGGTGTGCAAGTTTGTTGTTTTCCAGTTGGGGGTCCTTACCCCACCGAGAAGGCCTTTCGTGTTTCGGTAGTTTTGTTTTAAACTATGTTACGGTAGAATCCGGATAACCCTAAGAAAGGTCATATAATTTCGGAATGAGACAGTTGTGTGTGATAGTTGTGAAAGTGGATCACACATTTTCCCTAACCCGGGATCAAGAAAACCCCCTAGAATTTCTGGAATAGTCTTCGTTTGTCTTGCACTCGCCTTCTGGAAGGTCACCACCTTCTCGTTGCTGTTAGCCTATTTAACGTCTGCAACGTGCTCCCTGATCAAGTATCAACAGCTGGCCAGGTAAACAATTTTTAACATCCCTTCGCTGCACGTGCTTTTGCCGTTGTGTTTCAACGTTAGTTTTAATGCCGACGATTGTCTCTTGTTGGCAGGCCTTTTGATGTTAACGTTCTTCAGTTTGCTTCAAGTTTAATGAGTACCACCTTTTGTATTTGTTATTTTGTGTTTTGTGTGCAACTTGTAATTGAAAATAGTCGATTGCTTGATCCTGTGGCATGTGAGAAGGAAGTGTGGATTGCCTGTTGGCAGATTCACTTCCACACGAGTCAAGTTTGAAGGTCTGTGGCATTCAGTTGACCAGTTTGCCTTAGTAGTTTTGTGTTTGAACAAAAACACATAGGACACGAGTGTCAAACAAAAATTTTTGTGTTCAAGTAACAATATTCTATACAAAGACCAACTGTTTCCTGGTACTGAGAAGATATTGGGTGTCCTCCTTAACCTAATATCCGGTACCTTAATTAGTATGTCCGCTAATAAATAGGGAACTTTCAAATTATCATTTAACACATTGTAAAAAAATGTTAAATTAGCTAGTTCTCTTCTGTTTGACATCTTTAAAATTGCTGTACTACTTTCATCTAGCAGATACTGTAATTGATCCTTGTACGAGACTCGAAATGGAAAAGTGCCTGTACATTTAGTATATAGAACACGTACAAATTTTCTCTGTACCTTTTCTATGAGATTACTTAAATAATAATTATGCGGTGGCCAAACATTCACTGCATACTCCAGTTTTGAACGAACATAAGAGCAATACAAAATGTAGTATGTTTTTATTCAACTAAAGCATTTAGCGTTTCTTAAAATAAAACCTAAATTTCTATAGCTATCTACTAATGTGATCAGAAAAAGTTAGATCACATTTAAATTTTACTCCTAAATCTTTCATCGAATTCTCCCGTTTTAGTTGATTGTCTTGCATTCTGTAGACATATTCTACCCATTGTTGTTTTCTTCTAAATGATACTATTTTACACTTTGAAAAGTTCAAAAAAAGATTAGTATTTTCACACCACTTCAAGAGTATGGTTACATCTCTTCGTAGCAGTTCGCAGTCACTTACACGTTTTATTTCTTTAAACAATTTCAAGTCATCAGCAAATAATAAAACTTCTGAATTACGCGATAAACTTGGTACATATATCATTTACTAACATTAGAAATAACAGTGGACCAAGTGTTGTACCCTGCGGAACCCCCGATGTAGGAACAAATGGTTTTGAGGCATATCCATTAATTTGAACAAACATTTCTTTTTGAGATAGATACGATTCTAACAATTCTATTAATTTCTTGTGCAGACCAAATGCAGCTAGTTTACCCAATAGCACACTGTGACAAACCTTGTCGAAGGCTTTACTGAAGTCTGTATATATACAGTCAACTTGTCCACCTTTCTCCAATATTTTAGAGGTATAATGCATAAAATTCATCAAATTAGTAACCGTTGACTTCTTCCTGGTAAACCCATGTTGTTCATCGGTTATTAAGTGCTGTATTCCAATTGAAATACGATTATACATAATTTTGTCAGACTTTTGCTATTGATGATATGATCGTTATAGGCCGGTAATTTTCAATTACATTTTTCTTAACTGATTTATGCAATGGTGTAATTCTGGATCTTTTCCAGATCGACGGAAATCGGTTTTCACTTGCTGCCAAGTTAAATAATATCTTTAAGGGTTTAACTAACAGATGTGCATGCACAGCATTTAACCAAGTATGCTGAAGTATTATCCAGTCCAACTGCCGATCTCGGTTTTAATTCTTTTATTGCTTGTATTATTTCATTATCATCAATGTTTTTCAACGTAACTGTTACCGCTATGTTATCTTCATTACTTCTTACCCCTAATAGAAGGCTCGTATACTGAAAATACAGCAAAAGCATTTAGTTTTTCTTCATGATCCACATATTTCATATTATTATATGTCATTTCAGCCGGATACATAGAGTTTCCCCTCTGATTTGATATATACTCCCAGAACTTATTGGAATTTATGCTTATCTCCTCTTCACAATTAGCTACATAATTCTTAAAAGCATTATTAATAAGCAACTTGACTTCAGCTCTAATAGCACTAAATTTTTCGTTGTATAAATTCTTATTGTTTAGATTCGATTTGGCCAATTTACGATAATGCTTCTTCAGTTTAACCTTTTTTTTATTTCTGTTGTAAACCATTTGGGGTATTTGCATGTACCCTTGAATCGTCTTTTGGGAATACACTTATCAAAAGCTTTATAAATTTCACTGTAGAAATTAGCCACTGCATCATCTACACCTACAGCATTTTTTAATACTATATCCTCCCATTTTACTTGGTTAAGTAAATTATACAATTTATGGAAATCCGCATTTTGAAAATCATACTTTATTATATTAATGCTACAACTCCCCCATTTCTTTTTACGCTTTATTCCTATTTCTATAGCAGGATGGTAGTCGTCTTCCACAACCAATGGTTGTGGATCACGCCTAAGTTCCATATCACTATTTGATAATATTAAATCTAGTGTAGCTCCCTGGTTGTTCAACACGGTGTTTTTCATTTCTAGGTTTTAATAAGCTGCTATCTGGCCCAATATTTTGCACTTTTGATTTCACCGCATTAAATTAAAACCAGCACCATTTATCATAGGAAGATTAAAGTCACCAAATATATTGTAACAAAGACGAGCATTAAAATATTAACCAAACCTTAAATTGCATTCAAGTTGTTAAATTAACTTGTGCACGAGTATTGATGTGACGTCATTCAGTTACTAAGGTCGTTAACAGCGTTTAAGAATGCTAGGAAAATCATGTAGTAATGAAACCCGATACTCGCTACGTGCTTTAATGCAGTTTTAACAATACCCACGCGTATAAGGTAAGAGGGGGTTCGATTTACTGAAATGCATCAGAGCATGGTCTTTATCCTTCCTTAACTTAAATTATTATTCTGGACTTGTAAAATATTTGTGTTAAATTATTTAAACTCATTCAACGGACTTAGTATAAGAGGTTACAGACAATACATACATAAATATAAATGTTAACTAGTAACAGCAAAATTTTTGTACTTTTATACAATTTATTTTTAGAAATTAAAATAACGTTATGATATTTTTCAGAGGGTTCTAGACTGGAAAATACTTATTCAAAGGGACAAACCTAATATTGGAGGCTACCAAGACACAGTATAGTGATAGCAAAGGTATTTTATCTAGAAATAAATTAATAAATTTTGGTAAAATAGATAGTCCGTAGCGCTAGACTTATTGGCACAACCTGATCGACCTATTTGTATGAGAAGAAATATAACAAATCATTCAAAACAACAAGAAATGCTTTTCCAATTATAAAATTGCTTTTGCTTTACTCCAGTAAATAATTGTATGTAAAAACAAAAAAGAACATTGGTGGAAAAACAATAATCTTTGTGGTGATAATAGATATCACAAAAAAATAAAAACTTGTAAAATTATAAAAATTGTTAGATGATAAGTTTGAGTTTATTTTTTAAAAATACAAACTTTTATTTGAGATTTTTTAAACTTTGTAAAATAATGATGGTTTATTCTCGCCATCAATTTAATTTAATTAAATTTTAACATACTTCAGTTTCAAGTGCAGTTTATGTTTTAATAACTTTTTTACGGAGGACTTTCCACGAATTAAAAAAAATATATATAACCGTACGAATTCGAACCCGTGACCTTCGGCACCCCCCCCCCCCGTGATTAAACAAATTTAACATTATAAACCTTTGTTAGAAATCGATAATGAAAAATTTTTTTGTACATTAAGAATCATTGTAGAATATTTTATTCAGTTCATTTTCGTTTAAAGATAATGCAGTATTGTAACTGAAGGTGATATAAGAAGCTATTGTGTAGTCTGTAGTATATAAAATTGTTATATACAATACTAATATTTTTGTTTTTACAGGTCTGCTGTCACTAATGTTCAACTGGGATTACTGCATACATTTTACCCTACAAGTCTTCATTTTAGATTTTTACACAAATATATACAGTGACTGGCAAAAAGTTCGCAACATATGAGAAAAATTTTTCTAGGAGATTGATTCTCTATGCCCGATAACCTAATAATCGAATTTGATGTACCTCACGTGACCACTGGTATGGCGGCAAATTAAAAAAAATTACTGTAAGTCGCAAAAAGTGGTGTTAGTTTACATAATATCGAAAAAAATTATATGAAAAAGTTGCTTAGAGTTTAATTTTAGACCCATATGCAAAGTTTCAAGCTTCTATTTAAAATCGCAATTTTACTTTAACCATTATTGATTTACAAATACTCATTTTTTTCTTTTGGAGTTTTGTGGTGGTGTGGTATTGCAGCGAGTTGCAAATCTTATTGAGTATATGGAACGCTCCTCTTGCTTTCTTAATTATGCTTTGTACATCTGTGGAACATCCTTCATCTTTGGTTATACCACTGTCAAGATAGATGAAGCTTTCAATCTCTTCAACCGGTTGATTTTGACAGCGAAGTTTGTTGTTGCATTGGGTGTTGATGCGTATTTCCTTGGTTTTCCTAACGTTTATTTTTAGCCCTACTTGGGCTGATTCTTTTTCTAGCTGTTTTAATTTAATGCTCATGTGTCTTTGAAGGTGTGTGACAGTAGACATACGTCATCAGCATAATCTAGGTCTTTCTAGTCTTTGTTGCAGGCCCCATACAATATGTTGTCTGTTTTTCTCATAACTGAGTCTAGAACTAGATTGAATAAGACAGGAAAAAGGATACATCTTTATTTTAACCCACTCTTGACGGGTATGCTATTCACTTATTCTTCCTTTGTGGATTACTCGACAGATGATACCGTTCTACAGTTCTTTAATTAGATTAATTATTTTTATATTGGTATTCCTATTTCTGAAAGGGCTTTCCAAATTGACGGGTGGGTTAAGACTATTAAAAGCTCTTCCATAATTGATGAAAAGCAGGTAGAATGGTACCCCATTCCTGGGATTGTTCTATTATTAAGCGTATTGTGTTTATTTGTTCAACACAGGATCAGTGATGTCTGAAAGCAGCTTGTTCCTTTGTTAGCTTAGGCTCTATATATCCTTTTATTCTCGTTAGTATAATTTGTGACATTACTTTTAGTGTAATTCCCCTCCAGTTTTGACAGCCTTTCTTTGGAAGTTTAATTATAAGTCCTTCTGTGCAGCTGCGTCAAATCTTTTCGTTATCCTAAGTTTCTAATATGATCGGGTGTAGAATATCTGTTATTATTAATCCTTCAGTGGTGACGGGTGGTCTGAGGGACTCACGAAATCTTATAGGTTCTGTTTCGTTGGTGTCAGGCGCGGATCTAGGAAGATTTTTCGGGGGGGGCTAATTTTAAAACTAAATAGTAGGACAGTGAGTCGGTCGCTCGAGGGCGAAGCGCCGCAGGCGAAATTTTTTTCAAAAAAGGGGCGTGGCTTCGGAAACTACTTTTAAGAGAAAGCTGAAATTTTTTATGTAACTTTTTAAGGAGGAAAAAACGAGTACCTATTTAAGTTTTCGCAACTTTTTGCGTTTTTTTCTAGTTCATTTGTTTTTTTAGAATTAAACACCCCTTACGGCGGGAGCAGGACTAATAATAGGTAAAGTAAAAACAATCCAAAAATGTAGACGAACTTATTTATTAAGTAGGTAAGAACCTTGAATAGAGAAAAAATAATATATAATTCTCACAAAAAAAAATGCAATGTAATAAACTATAAGAAACAGAACAAACATAAATTCAAAAATATTAAACATAAACTGATACCTATATAGTTTTGGACGACATTAAAATATTTGATATATAAAACTTGTCACATCAAATTTGTTTTAAATATATTTGGACTTCATTATTTTTGGGTGTTTTAATTTAAAAATTTCTAAAACTTCTTCGGCTTTTATCGTGTCATATTTAACTCATTAGCTAAATGTAAAGAAAACACATAGCAGGGAATTTATTTCGGGGGGGGCTAAAGCCCCCTTAGCCCCTGCCTGGATCCGCGCCTGGTTGGTGTTCTTGTTATTTTGTTACTACGACCAAAAATTTCCTGTACTGCTTCTCCAGTGTTAGTATCTTGTTCCAACCTTTTCCTTTTAATATAGTTTTCTAATGAACCAACGCTGGTTTTTCGTCCTCTAAGTTTTATAGAATCGCTCATTAATAGATCTGGCAGGATAATGCTGCAATCTTTACACCTGTCGAGATATTTGAGTTGCCTATATAACTAGGCGCGTAGGATAATTTAGGTTTAAAATTACCGCCAATTTTAGAATAGCACTTGACCTTGGTCGGTTTCGATATTAGTCGATCAGTTTATCTAAATTTTATTACTTAACCTTTCAAGTTCCTGCAAAAACTTACACCTACTTCACTATGCACTTATATTATTCCGTTCCTTATACCCATCTCCTAATAAATTTATTCTCCTATTAAAAACCTGCTAATACAATCGTTTCCATGGAAATTATTTGCCAAATAGCTTATTAGGAGGTTTATTAAGAGATGGAAAGACCGGCCCTTAATCTATCTTTTAACTGCACTGTTTAATTTCCTTTAAGCATTTAGCAACACTTTAATCACTGTTGTGTAGCAAGGCCGCAAAACACGGTTTACTCACTACAGTACCCTATAGCATATTTTTATTACATATTATATTTTAATGAGTTACAGCTTCAAATTTTTGTTTTAAATGTAAAACTCCTAAGTGCCACCACTCAAGTCTGTAATTCTTGACATGTTAATGTTAAATATGTAGGTACCTACTGTATTTATATTTTTCCAAAGTATTTTTAAATTTATATCTACTACATAAATTGAAAGAATTGTTAATTCCTTATAGATATATTAATCGGTTTTATAGTCTCTGTCGACACTGTCCGATCTCTAGGCTTTTCCTCCATTTCTACTTATCGTAGCAGTTTTCATCTTGGAGCTTTCTTTCGCTCATAGTTTTCCTGATAATACTTCCACATGCTGTTCTGGATCCTGCTTTCTTTTGAGAGAGATCCATTCCGAAGTTAGTATTGGCAACCTATTTGTGTGTATTCTTTTTATGTGGCTGCACCATACTATTTGATTAACAGCTTCCTTAACATCCTTCATTTGTTTTATCGTGTTGTTGGTTTCCATCCTAGATACCCTGCAAGATCTTAATGCATCCATTTGCAATGCCATGAGTTTCCTTTTATCCATTTATTTTATTTGCCATGTTTCCGTTCCGTCTAGGGAGATACTTTAAATAACTGTACCGTAGATGTTGTATTTTCTTCTTTTAGTTATTTTGCTTACTTCACAATATTCCATTAAGTCTTTTTATTTTTCCTCCTTGTCCAATTCTTTTTCTAATCTCTTGTTCATCTCGCCCGTCTTTCGTTATTTTGACCTCAAGTTATTTGTAATGGTCGCATATTGGTACCTATTTTTGCTAAATTTTCCAAGTCTAGTTCATCTGCTTCCCCTCATATACATAAACACTTAATTTTGTCCAAATTCATTAATAGTCATCTATTCCAGGCCCTCTTAGTCTTGTGCCGGGAGCACTTGGTCGTCAGCAAATTGTAATGTATATATAGTGGTATTATTTATGGAGATGGCCATCTGTTAAACTGAAATTTATTGTACTATATATAAAACAAACAACTTTCCAGAAACAACAATTTGAGGTGTAAACAGGGTAATTATCAGTAATAAATTGCTTTATTCCCAAAATACTTTATTAAATATAATTATTTTGCCATTAAAAGAGCTAATACATTATAGAAGTTTGTTAAAAACGCTAAAATTCTTTATTAAATATAATTATTTTGCCATTAAAAGAGCTAATACATTATAGAAGTTTGTTAAAAACGCTCACAATACTTGATTGCCTTACCCTAGTTTTAAAAATTTATAAAAAAATTTCCAAGTAATAATAATAAAGGATTATGAATTCATGGAAAGCGAATTTATAGCCATTTTAAGTAGTTTAACTTTCTTGAAGTGTATACTATTTTCATTTGTTCTCATGAAACGATTTAATCTCCTTAAAACCTTCTTTAAAGTAATTGGTGCACTGTTTGCGATGAGAGGATCGGTGATATCCAAATTTAACACTGCTTCCTCTAAAAATCTGCAAAACATATTAATTATGTATCGATACAGGTACTTATAGTACATACATCAACTTAAAAATATTATCATTTATAAAATAACAGTGAACGTACTTAATTTTTAGTTTGGTATATTTCTCTAACTCAACACTGAGAAGCTGAAGTACTGTTAGAAGGGCAGGTTGCGATAAATGACAAGATCCGTCAGAAATATTTATATGTATTTTTCTGCAAAAGTTAACGAATGCCTGCAAATTCGCTTTAAAAGTGATTTTAGATTTTCTATTCACTGAGAAGTCTTCTATATTTTCGGGATTATCCTGTAACGTAAGTCATGTTAAAGTCATTTTAATTTAGATTTCATAAAACTTACTTCAGAAAAGCGTGACGATTCAGTAGCAGTAAACTGCATGATCTTTCCAGAGAGACTATCTGACGTTAATGAAGCTGTTGCTGGTTCATCCTCGTTTTTGAGAAAAAGATTTGTTACTGATTGTTCATCCAATTCTAATTTGGGTATAGGTTGCACATTTTTGATGAAAGTTTGGTTTTTATAACTTGCTGGTATTTGCTTCTCTACCGAAATAAAGTTAGTGTGTCTATTTCCGGTATAACTTGCCGTTGGTGACTGAGATATTTGTAATCCTCCAATTTCTGTTTTTGTTAAGCGTTCAGTAGCTTTGATTGATTTGTATATTATAGGACCTGCTTTTCCAGCAATAGTTGAGCTGCCTGGTTGTTTTTTGCTTAAGAGTTGTGGATTATAGATTTTTGATTTCACGGTATTCGCTTTTCTAAAACTATTTTGTTCTTTTTGCTTTTTCAGTTTTAGTTGTTCACGCAATTTTGTGATTAAAGGATTCATGTGTTTATTACGATTTGGTCTTAATACACTTGGCTTTTTTGGCTTCGTGGTCCTTTGCCTTTTGACAACAGTACGTTTCCGCTCTGCACTTCTAGAGTGACTTGCAACAGAAAATTTTGTGTATTTTATTCTGTCATTCTGTTCGTCGATTAAAAGTGGCAGATTATTTTCTGATTTTGTAAAGTTTATGCTTCCAGATGATACCTGTACTTCTTTTAGTTGTTCCATCTCTTTTTTCATGAAGGTTTGGTGGCTGAATTTTGTTTGTGCAAAGTTGACTTGTTCAGCTGGAATTGTTGATTCCGCCATAATAGCATCTGTCATACTTTTATTTTCAGCGAAACATTCTATTGATGGTAAGTGTACTTTTTCTGGTTCTTGGAAATGTGAAACTTTTTGTAGTCTTTCAGATAGAATTGCTGACATTTGATTTTTCGTAGCAATTCGTGTCGCACTTGTATTTCTAGAGCAATCTTGATCTGATGATATTTGTAATTCTTGTGGTTCTTCAGCCTCTTTTCTGGTCAAAAGTTGAGGATTCTGGATGAATTGTGATTGTGCACAGTTTGCTTCTTCAGATAGGCTGGTTGACAGTTCGTTTTTCATTTTAACATCTTTTATATTCGTATTTTCAAAGTAACTTACTGGTGATGATACCTGTACTTCTTTTAGTTCTTTCATTTCTTTTTTCATGAAGGTTTGGTGGCTGAATTTTGTTTGTGCAAAGTTGACTGGAATCGTTGATTCTGCCATAATAGCATTTGTCATAATTTTATTTTCAGTGAAACATTCTGTTGACGGTAAATGTGAAAGTGTTTGTTGTGTGAAACTCATTCTTTCAGATAGAATTGCTGACATTCGCTTCGTAACAGTTCCTGTCGCACTTGTATTTCTGGTGTAATCCATTATTGATAGTGTTTCTTGCATAGCAGTATTCTTCATGCTTGTATTGTCTGAGAAACCTGCTGCCGCTGACAACGGTGCTCTTTTTAGTTCAACCATATGTTGTTTGCGGAAGGTTCTAGAGTTTTTACGGAATTTTGGTTTTGCGAAACTTATTTTTTCAACTGGAGTAGTAACAGTACCTTTTACGTTTTTATTTTCAGAGAACTTTTCCGTTATTGCTAATTGTATTGCTTTTGATCCTTCTACCTGTTTTTCCATTGAACGTTGAGAAAAATGTTCAAATTTTGGTTCTACAAAATTTACCTTTGCAGATGTAGGTGCTACTGAAAGCCTAACACTGGTATTTTGGGATAAACCTGATGCAGATTCTTCTGTGTCTTTTTCAATTGAATTGAACTCTGACTTTGAAAAGTTTGTTATTCCAGATGGAATCGCTAATAATTCTTTCTGTATAATAGGATCCCTTGTGTTTTCGAAGTAACTGTCTGCTCCCGATTGTACTTCGTTAACTTCTTCTATTTGCTTTTTCATTAAAGGCTCTGAAAATTTGTCAAATTCAGATTCTGTGAAATGCATTCTTCTAGGTGTAATTAATAATGCTTCGTTTTCGTTAACTGTACCTTTCGTATTTGTATTTTCAGTTACTAAGGATTGAGAAAATTCATCAAATTCTGATTCTGCGAAATTTACTTTTCCAGATGAAATTGATGATACTTCTTTTTCCTCGACAGAACAGCTTATGTTTGATTTACCCAGAGAATCGTCTGGCGATATGACTTGTTCTTTTTTCAACTCTCCCATCTGTTTTGTTCTTCCAGATTTAATAGATGACGTCTTGTATTCTATGATTTCAGAACAATCTGTTTTTAATTTGCTCTGTTTTAGGAACAAAGGATTCATTGTGTTATTAAATTCACCTGTAGACGCTCCTTCTGCGCATTCAGCAACCGA
Organism: Melanotus villosus; assembly: GCA_963082815.1. Lineage (NCBI taxonomy): Eukaryota > Metazoa > Arthropoda > Insecta > Coleoptera > Elateridae > Melanotus > Melanotus villosus. The sequence continues at coordinate 1,561,276 of OY720427.1, forward strand.
AGTAACAAGCTCGTCGTTGCTTTTAATTTTTTTAGTTGGCGATTTATCTCTGTAGTTATCGGTAATCATATTTATAGGTCGTCTTTTTTTGGAACACTTCATCCGAACAGGTTTAACTGTAGTTTTTGGCTGGAAGCTAAATATTAAGTAAACGTGTAGTTTGCATATAAAATAATTTGCTTTTAATGTTTAAATATGTATTATTAACAATAAAGGAACACATCCAAGCAATGAATATAGAAGACAAATGGGAAATATTCAAAAACAATCTATAGACGTGTGCGGTACAAGTAAGACAACAACTTTCAAAAAACAGACAGCATGGTGGCAGACGAGATAAAGCAGCAGGTTAAAACTAAGAAGAAGAAATGGCAAGAATATCTCAGTAATAATACAGAACTAAAATACCAGCTATATAAAGAACAAAGAAAAAAAGTTAAGAAGTTGATAAAGCAAAGCAAAAGCAATGGGAAGAGTTTGGAGCGAAGTTAGAGAGAGACAGAGACAGAACAGGGAACCAAAAACTGTTATTTAAAAACCTTAGACTTGATAAAAATACAAAAACAACGACTATTAAAAATGCAGAAGGTGAAATACTGTCGGAAGAAAACAAGATCCTGGAGCGTTGGAAGGAATACTTTGAAAATCTTCTAAACACAGTACCAAAGTAACGATGATCATGGTAACCAGAGAAGTAATACGGAAGCTGATGAAATAAAAATGGAAGAACTTAAGGAAGCAATCCAAAGGCTGAAAAATTGCAAAGCACCAGGTGACGATAAAATAACTACAGAAATGGTCAAAAATATGGGTGAAGAGGTGAAGACGGAAGGCAATTGTTACTGGAAATATTCAAACAAGTATGGAGAGAAGAAAAAACACCAAGATATTGGGCAGTAGACTTAATAGTGCTAATTTATAAAAAGGCGACAACAAAGACTAACAACTACAGGGGAATAACGCTGCTAAGTACAATAACCAAGATATATGAGCATATATTAGAAAAACGACTAAGACAAGTAATAGAACCAAAGTTAATGGAAACACAGAGTGGTTTCAAAATATGGAAAATAAATGTAAACGACAAGTTAATTGGAGCAGTCAAAAGCTTGTACAAAAAAACAACTAATTACGTAATCAGTAATACCATGAAATCGCGCTTCTTCACCACAAAAATAGGAGTACAACTAGTAGGAGCGTTGAGCCCTCTACTCATCGTAACTTATATGGATGAAATTATTAGAGAAACAAGGACGAAAACGAAACCAATGTATATAGGGTATTGGAACCTAGAGGCTGTACATCTCACCGAATGTGTATTCGCAGATGACGTTGCGATCATGGCAAGGAATTAAAAAGACCTACAAGACAACTTGAATACGTGGAACGAGACTTTAGGAAAATACGGAATGAAAACAAACAAGAATAAAACAAAAGTTGCACGAGTAAAACGAGAATTACATATCCAGAAAGAAGAAGTGGAAATAGATCAAGTAAATTAATTTTAGTACCTACTTAGGAGTGACAATTGAAGAAACTGGAAATAAACAACAGAATAGAGAAAGCGAATAAAGTATATTATGCAATGAGTAAAGAATTTATAAATAAGAAAGAAATATCAAAACATATACAGAGCGATAGGTATATAGACATGGGTAACAATGCAACAAGATAAGAGCAGCAAGATCCAAGCGAGTGAGATGAAATATTTAAGAAGGGTAAAAGAAGTCACAAGAAAAGATAAAATAAGGAACGACGTAATATGAGAGGAACTTCAAATTCAGTCTGTTGCAGATTTTATAGAACATAGGCAGCTAGGATGGTGGGGCCACTTACACAGGATGAGTGACAGAAAGACATAAGAAAAATCCTAACAAAAAAAAAGGAAAGTCGTGGACAGATGCTAAGAAGATAGCCATATACAGAAAGGACTGGGCAATATTTGTGAAATGTGAATAGTATTTGTACGGAAAACCCCTACACCCTTTGGGTATAACAGGGAATTTAATTATATAGGTATATGTATTCTCACGATTTCGAGCACGCCTTCGACAGCGTTAATCGACAAGAACTAATAAGACTGCTGCAAGAATTCCAAATCCCACAAAAGTTAATAAATTTGATATACCTAACACTCAATGAAACGTAAGCCAAAGTTAAAGTAAAAAATGCCTAACCAACGAATTCAACATAAAATCAGTAAGACAGGGTGACACCCTGTCGGCACAACTATTTATAATCTAGCCTTAGAACCGGTAATAAGAAAACTAAACCTACAAGGATCTTTAACCACCAATAGATTACAACTTATAAGTAACGCCGATGATATCTCATTAATTAGTAACAATAGAAAGTTACTGGAAAAAACATTCAAAACATTGGACCAAGATGCAAGAATATTAGGATTACAAATAAACCAAAGTAAAACTAAATACATGAAATTCACAAGACAAAAAATGGATAAAGATAAAGATGAAGAAACTATACAACTTGGAGATTACAAACTTGAAATTGTACAGAAATTCACATATCTAGGATCGGAACTCAATACCTCAAACTACTACAAAGACGAAATTATGAGAAGAATAAGACGTATTATAAATACAAAAGACTGCTGAACTCTAAAATCTTTAGTAAAAAGTCAAAGAACTATTATACGGCCACTTGTTAAGAAAAATTAAATTGAAAAAGGGGGACATAATAAGAAGGAGAACAAACAAAGAAATAGATGAAATTCTATAGAAAGAAAACATCATAAATGACTTAGGTGGTACTATGGGCACATGCGAAGAACAGATAAGAAAAACGCCGTATACGAAATAACAATGGAAACCACTCAAGATAAGAAGCAGAGGAAGACCGTGTAAGAAATTGAAGGATGAAATTGCAAATGACTTGAAAAAAATGAGTGTAACAAACTGGAATACACAATGCCTTGACAGAAGAAGCTGAAAGATGATTGTGGAGCAAGCAAAGACCCACCTATGGTTATAACGCTGTTAGAAGAAGAAGATATGTATTCTTAAGATTATTTGTTAACATTTAACTTACCCGATTTTATAAATTTCGATAATAATACTGCGTATGTAGCTACACCACAATTTAATCAGTATTCAATTAATTATAGTTGTAGTCAGGAATTCGCACTGATTCACAAGTTGTTTAACTATGAAGTTATAATATCAGAAGACTTCGTTTACATAAAAAAATGGTTTAAACTTTCACAAAAGCTTGGTATTGTATAACCCAAACATACACCTGTATTTATCAACACTTATCTTTAACGGTCACCAATGGCAATTGCATTTCAACTCAACGCCTTGCATGAAGTATAATTACTGTGCCGTAAAACTGGTAACAACCGCAGTTGCTGCATTACATATCAGAAGTAGTAGATATCTAGTGGTGGGGAGAAATGCAGTTTTGCTATTGGTGCGTTCATGTCTAGCCACTGTGTTTCTTTGTTGACGTAAACCATGCGGTTATTTAAAAGTCAATTTTTTAATCAAATAATATATCGATTACTTTTCACTTCATCAAGTCATATTTAAAGAATTGTTAATGATATATTTGGACACTGTTTTAGTTGAAAAAATTGTAATAGATGTGGTTTTGTACTTTTGCAATACTTTAATAAAAACAAATAAACAAATAATTCTACGCAAGTATGCGTTATAGGTATTTTGGAATATATACGATATATAGATAATCACAAGTAAAAAGTCAGTTATGCTTAAAGAATAACACAAGATAACATTTTTTAATTACTGTTTATTATTTTCAAAAGAATGTATATACAACAGAAATAATTAAGCATTAGGAAGCTAAAAGAATTGTAATTTTATATGGAATGTTAAAGTAAATCTATACCAGCAAATTATATCTACTGAAAATGATCAAATGTAATTTATTATCAATATTAGATATTAACTTGAGGCTAAACTTCGCTATTAAATAATCAAAGAGTATCATAGTTTAGTGACGACAATCGCCCATAGAATTTACACAAAGCTTTCTATAATCTCATAAGTTAAACAAAATATTATTATATTACCTGCGATTTATCAGTAATATGAGTAATAATGTCGTAAGTAAATATTCTTTATAATCATGATTCATGTATAAGACTGGCAAAACACTTTTTATAATTGGAAACAATGTGGGATCCTCGGAATGCTTAACACACATAGAACTTTCAGTTAATATACACAAACGTAAAGTCCTATCTTTTATAATAACAATAAGGGTTTTGTATTTAAGTAATGTAATGAACCGTAAAAGAAAACAATTTAATATTTACCTGAATTTGTGAGTAATATTTCGTTACACTTATAATTATAAATAAATTACAAATAGTAAGGCTGTAGATACTATTAGTTCGTATAATTTATTTCCAAATATCATCATCATCATCCATTGCGCTATAGCCCATTGCGGGTCTTGGCCTGCTCAACAATTTTTTCCATTTTGGTTTTTCTCTTTTTTCTCCACTGTCAGATGCCCAGAGTTTTTAGATCGTTTACTGTTTCATCCATATATCTAGTTTGGGGGCGCCCTACTGTTCTACTTCCTTCTGGATTTCTATTAAATGTGGTTTTAAGGGGCGAACTGTAAATCACAGAACATTAAACCTTAGTGTAAACTACCGTCATATATATCAACCACCATCAATTGTCATCACTACTGGCCGACACATTCTATGTGATAACTTTAAAACCTTGGCGATCGTAGACAATTGATATCAGTCAACACCCGCCTAACTGTGTGAGCCTCATATGTTAACGCACCTGCTTCGACACCAAAAGGTATAAGAGGATACAGATAATACATACATTATTACAACCACATGTGAGCTCAGCATCTTGCAGATACTTGGCGGTATTTGAATGTAAATATGAATCAAGTTTAATATATGTAGGTATTAATTTACAAAACTTACCTTTTGGTGTTTAGGTTATTGCATTAGTGTTGTGTAGGACCTTGTTACTCTACCTTTTAGACCTGTATTTGGAAAAGAGCATCATTAATTTGGTGCCCAACGACGAACGGTCACCAGGACTCGATACCGACCTCCAGACCGCAGGAAAATTCTGCCCGTCGGTAGATTCGAACCAAGGACTAACGTAATACTAGCCTAACACTTTTCCACTGCCTGGCATCTTATTAATTTATTTATGTTTAATATTATTCGACTAGTTAATTAGAAAAGAAACAGCGTATCTGTAGGGATGTGAATTCAAAAACCAATGTGTAGGAAAAAAATTATTTTAATTACTTCTATAATACATTTATTCTAAAATGAAATAATATATTCTCTAAAAAAGTAACAGAAATAGATAGGTATGCATATATACCTACCTATATTTTTTAAATAACGTAAACTTACATACATCTGTTATAAAAAAATAAAAAGAATGCTTCTAATAAAGTATATATGGAGAGAATAAAACGTAGAATCTTTAATTTTCGTTGTTATATATAACTCGAGTATTCAACTCATGTATATTAGTCGAAAATTTCGATATTTGTAATGATTCAGCATTTTTTACATTAGCAGGAGGTGCATCTTCCCATTCTGAAGGTAAGTTGATGTACTTTTTCAAATGAACCTGAACATCAAAGCTGCATTCATCTTCAATATCCGGTAAGCATCCAACAGCAGACACAATTTGTTTAAGTACATTCCTCATATTACAGAAGGGTGCATCACTTGTTGAAGCATTTAGAGGATATAGGCATTCTATTCGGAAATCCCAGCGTTCTCGAAGTGTACGAGTTTGAATATCGACTATTATTAATGATATCTTTGCTATTGCATTCTTCTTTATCCACTCTGTAATTTCCACGTATTAGTTAAACTTGAATTATAAATAACCATGGAAACCTACCCTTTATCTGAGCAAATAATGTCGAAAAATATTCTTTAATCTTATCATCTTTCAGTATATACATTGGTAGACCATATTTTAGAACTGAAGTAAAACTTGTTGGTGGGTATACTCCTCTTTGGAATAAAATGGAATTTATACCATACTCTATTACAATTTGAGACATTTTAATTTCGATACATTTAACATTGAATAGAATTTCTTACCTAAATAATCGCAAAGAACTTCTGCTGAAGCTTTAACTACAATTTCTAAAGTTTGATTATTCTGCATGTTTTTATACGGTATAAAAACAGTTTCTTGTAAAAATTTATGTATTTTTAATTTTTTACTTACTAAAAGTAGTTGTCAGTCCTAACCAATGTTCAGAACTTTATAAGGTTATACAGGGTGCCCGTTTTTCGACCTCAAGCATGGGGATCTCGGTTATTATAATAGATGCGAGATCGGTTAAATTAGGGCAAAGTTGCACATTTTTATGGTGATCAATTATCTGAAAGAAAATTTGATCTGTCATTTTCAGTTTTTGAATTATTGGAGAAAAATGGAAAATTGTGATTTTTGTTTTAATTTTTTTAAACGAAAACCAATAAAACTAGACATTTTTAATTAAGACATTGTGAAGGCACTTTTTTACAAGGAATCTGAATCTGGCATCGTGTTTTCCAAGGCATCCTAGATGCAAGAGTTGCAACACTTAATTTTTTTTTTCTTATGGGCGCCATATTTGATTTTTACATTTTCGAATAGAGCTCTTTTTTCTGATTACGACTATGTATCACATGATATGGTCAAGCTTTACATTTTGATTAGAATTTATGAAAAATGTTTTTGCGAAGAATGCTTTGGAAACAACAACATCTACTTTTGTCTAATAAACAAATTTTTGACAATTCAATTAAGTTTCACTATTCGGTTGCATTATTTTTAATTTTGTTCCAATTTAAATACAAAAATTCTGCCTTATTCTGTTCTTAATTTAAAACTTAATTTTGTAGGTAAATTGGGAAGAAATGTGAACGTGCAACTCTAAATTTAATTGAATTATTGAATTGTGAAAAATTTGTTTGTTAGACAAAAGTAGATGTTGTTGTTTCCAAAGCATTCTTCGCAAAAACATTTTTCTTAAATTCTAATCAAAATGTAAAGCTTGAACGTATCATGTGATACATAGTCGTAATCAGAAAAAAGAGCTCTATTCGAAAATGCAAAAATCAAATATGGCGCCCATAAGAAAAAAAAATTAAGTGTTGTAACTCTTGCATCTAGGATGCCTTGGAAAACACGATGCCAGATTCAGATTCCTTGTAAAAAAGTGCCTTCACAATGTCTTAGTTAAAAATGTCTAGTTTTATTGGTTTTCGTTTAAAAAAATTAAAACAAAAATCACAATTTTCCATTTTTCTCCAATAATTCAAAAACTAAAAATGACAGATCAAATTTTCTTTCAGATAATTGATCACCATAAAAATGCCCAACTTTGCCCTAATTTAACCGATCTCGTATCTGTTATAATAACAGAGATCCCCATGCTTGAGGTCGAAAAACGGGCACCCTGTATACATATATAAAAAAAGACATTGTAAATAGTTTCGATATTTTTCGTAAGAGGGCACTAAAATGATTTGTTAATAAACTTAACTGACTTTTAAATTTGATTATCGAGGTTAAAAATACTGCAGAATACGATTTATCCAATTTTTTAAACTCTGATTTTACGTATTCATAATTATTTTCGTTATTGTTAATAATTTTAACTTGGTTTAAAAAAATTTTAGTGACGTCATAATGTATGGTTCTGATTGGTGCATTATTTAACAGTATCAGAAATTAATCGACGCCATTTTTGTCGCCGCTGTGTATTTGTTATAGTTTGTGAAAGAACACGTTAAACTTCTGTTTCGATAATTAACGGTGTTAACTGGCGTTTTATTGAATAATTGTGTCACTGGAGACTATAAAACAAATACATAGTGGCATATACATACGTATGTATCACTCGTATCAAAAAATATCCATATAATAAAATCGCAGCTTGGGTAAGTAGGATTTGTTTCAACCTTATTTTTTTTTATACGAATTTTAACAATCACTAACGTGATAAGTTGTATGCAAGAGTAATATTTAAAACATTTTAGTGTATTACGACATGAAAAATGAAATCCCGTAAGAAGAAACATATGAGAAGTAGAAGGAATGAACTCCGTTCTAGCAGTGGCCAGGACAATCGGGAATCTAATCGGTAAGTTTTTATATTCTATTACAATCTGTTTTAAAATATATTCGTTGAAATTAAAATACGAGGTAGTTACTACATGTGGATGGTATTGAATTTTTGATATCGATAATTGATATTATTTTAGTATCGATCCGTGTTACTATAATCGACTATCCATACATATCATTACTAAAATAATTCTGTATCAAATTGTTAACATATTTGAAACCATTAAAATAAAAGAATGGTTGTGTTTTTTGAATTAATTCCTTATACTTAATAGGGAAAATAATTTCTGCTCCTTGTATGGTTTTCAATTTACATTATTACGTAAAACAATTATAGAACTTAACCCAGCCTTTAAAAAAAAAAAATGCTTTTTAAGTATTAAATCATTTTTTGTGTTTCAACACATCTGATACCTACTGTCAGTATTCGATATGTTTAAATATTATCGTACGATATTAAAAAAATGTATATTGGAAGTATCATTTGCCTTTAATAGTTGTATGTATTGAAAATGGTGTATCTTTTATGAAGGTATCAATTGTAGAAGAACAACCTTTTTTTATTAAAGAATTAACCAGTTCAACAATACATATTGTTGACAAGCGTAAGCGTTAAGTGATCTAAGTAGAGCTGTGTACAAAAGTAGTGCACAGTCAGTCCGAAGGGAAGTTTTCCTGTTCATTAAGGGGTAGAGTCGGGAGAAGGTAGCCAGTCTTGCATATCCTTCGTTTAGCTTTTTATTGATGTGCGCACTCCATGTCAATCTAGTGTCGAAGTGTAAGTCAAAACACTTTACACAGGTGTTTCTGTCCAGCCAAAGTATTTCTGTGTCGTTCACTTTTATGTTAGGGATGTTACCTTTGATGCGTTTGAGCGTGAAGATTTTGTTGCAATATTTTAAGGAGTTGATAGTTATTCCCCATCTTGTGAAGGTACCATTTTGTTAAGATGTCCATTGAGTTTTAAAGTAATTCTACAACTTCTATGATACTGTCGCTTTGTATAACGCCTTATCATCCGCATACGTTGCGATTTCACCAATGTGTTGCTGGGGTAAGTCATGGATATGTAGTTGGTCCAAGAATGCTACCTTGTGGGACCCCTGCACAAAGGCTTTTTGTGTTGGAAATAGAGCAATTTATATTAACTGGGAAGGTTCGGTTGTCCAAGAAAGAGAATAATATAGCCTTGATACAACTTGGATGTTAATGTATGTATAATTTGTACTGAAGACCATCAACCCATATATTATCAAAGGCTTTAGTAATATCCAGGAATGCTATGGCAGTATGTTGTTTTTGCTCGAATCCCCTTTCGATAATTTCCTAAATCCGTTACAACCGGTGGGTGGTGGAGTGGTCCTTTCTGAAATGGAACTGAGTGGGAGGGATGATATCGTTAGATCTAGCGATAAATTAAGTATATGACTAATTACTTTCTCAAAGAGATTCGATAGGGTGGGGAGCAGATTGATCGGGCGATAGTTGTTGTAGTCTGTAGATTTCTTACCTTGCTTGGGAAACATTAAAATATGTGCATGCTTCCACTTTTCGGAAAAGTAACCAATTCTCAAGCAAGCGTTGAAAAGGGTGGCTAAATATGAGACAGCTTTCTTAGTTAAGTTTATTATTACCACATTTGGAATAAGGTTTTTTTTTAAAGGCAGGGATTTTATGCATGTAACAAGTTCACCACTTGAGACTGGGAAATCGAAGTCATTACATAACGGGAGATGTGTTTCATTATAGAGAGTGATCATTATTGTCGGCGATAATGGTAGTAAATGTTGTATACAGTTTTTCTGCAAATAAATTACTTTTTTCACCATCAGTGCAACATTGGTTGTTGTCATCTAGTAGTGTAGGTATAGGTAATTATTTGTTGTCTGGTTATACATCTAGTGGCTTTCCATACCCCTGGATCATTTGGTTCGAGATTTTCTATATGTATTCTGTAACTATTTATTCGATACTTTTCTAAGTTTCTTTTAATTCACCTTTGTAAGTTGCCACTCTCTATGCAGCCTTCTTTTCTCTCGTGATAAGGTTGACAATATATGCTGGTGGAACATTAGGGTTACTTGCATGTTTTTTGTGTTTTATTGTGGTTGCAGAGCTGACAGATTCAATGATAGCCCTTCGATGTAAACATCTATTTCTCTAGTATTGTTAATTGGATATCGATTCACAGTTGAACTGTTAAGTGTTTCTTGAAATGATTTTCAATCAACGATCCCATTTATTAGTCTCGGTTTAGATGTTATATTTAAGCCCGGATCGTTTAATTTAATTAAAACTGGTAGGTGGTTTGAATCCAGTTCATTGATTACGGTTTGTTTTATTGGTTTGGCTAAATATTTTGCCAGTATAATATCTAAAATGTCCGGTTGATGGTCGTTGCGGTAAGGAAAATAGGTCTATTCGTTCGGTGCCATTATCTAGCTGTTGATTAATAGCAATGTTGTTAAGCAGAATACCGCTTGGGTTATTAGTTCTGCGCAATTTAGATCGTCTATTAGCTAGGTGGGCATGTGATCATTTACCAGGTTTATACAATCAGAGTCAATTAATTTTTTGTTTGGCTGTTTGTAAGCTGCGATAATTTTAAGTGATCTGGCGTGGTCTAGTGTTACATATACTGTTGCAAGGTGAATTATTTAACATGTTAAAATGGTATTTCCTATTGATTAATATAGACACTCCACCAGCGACATATTGTGCAGGTCTGTCGTAGCGTACTATGTGGTAACCACATACACTGAGAAGAGTTTCTGTGAGGCAATGTCGACTTTATATTTTACCAGGAAAGAGATAAGGAGTAATATCTTGGAGTAAGTTACGAGTATTATTGAACATTGAGAAGGTTGGGAAGAATATTGTTAACTATGTAGGATTTAATTTGTTCGAGAATTGGCGTTTTGAGTTGTTTAATAAATTCACTTATGTTGTCAAAGAGGGGGGCTGTTGTTGATGAGGGAGGAGATCTGTTAGGAGATACCACAGCTTGATAGTATGACTGCTGGGGTGATTGTCTGGCTCTGGTTAGTGGTGATTGTTGTTTCTGTAGTGCGGACAGCCTCTGTAGCTTGTAGGGCGATCACCTTTGCAGTTAACACATAATGGCGGCTCTTGGGCTTTTTTCTGGCATTGATTTGGTGGGTGATCTTCCTTGTACTTAACGCAAAGTGGTTTAACTGCGCAGTAATGTTTGGTATGTCCATAATTTTGGCAATTAAAACACATACCACACATTTGGTTCATTTTCCCAATAATACCTTTTTCGGAGGAGAGAGGTCGTCGGCTTTCTTTTTGTCTGTAATCACTTTTGAAAAACAAGCTTTGTGATGTGGAGAATTCTGTTAGGAGTTCTTTGTAACATTATTACTATGCAGGTAGATTATTATGGTATTTGCTTTAAAATGATCACCCATATGGAAAATAATGCAAATAGAATATAGGCTTAATGTTACAGTAAATTTAAAATATTGATTGGATCAAAGCTGCAATTGATTTCTGGCTAAAGCATAGGTGCAAGTATCCATTTGTGATATATAAATGCACACAGTTCAAAAATTTTAATTTAAATTATCTTGTAAATTTCATTAGACATAAAAACGTTCTTTTCCCATGACCTATTTGCAAGTACATGTATAAATACGTATCTAATGTTGCTCTTTTTTGTTAAATCATTATTTAAAAAAAAAGAACTCGTTATAAGACAGTGAGACAGATATGTTTAATAATGCACATTCGTTTATTTTGCAATAAGTATTTTTGTTACAAAATGTATTACATTTGTAAATAATTTTTTATTATTTGCCCAAATACAGGTTTAAGTATGCCTTTGAACTAACAAAAGCAATGAAGTTAAAACCTGTTATCCTCAACTTTATTTTATATACATAATTACATACAGTGTGTCAATTTTAAATCTTACAATGGGCTGTATCTCGTGAACGAAAAGAGATATCAAAAAAATTTCAAAACCGTTTCTAGGGTAGAGAGGGGGAACTAAAATGACATAAGAGAGAACGCACCCCCCTCAACCCCCTATGCCCCACCTACCCTACATATAGGCAAAATAAAACTTGCAATAATGGTAGGTACCTATACATAAAAGTGTTTTACAACATTGATGTTTTAGTAAACTAATATACCGAATTTACCTGGATAGTTGAATACTAATATTAAGCTAATAAGGGATGTCCAGGGTTTAAGTTTGTCACGTCACGTTATTTAATTATGAAACGAACTTAAACCCTGGACATCCCTTCATATCATGTAAAAATATTGACATGTTATTTGTAATGTCAATCTGGAACTGACGATTAGGTATACTGCACGTAAATACTTAAGGAATTTTAAAAGAATATATTTAAATAAAGTTTATAAATTAGGTTAAATGAAAATCACATGCATAACTTTCTACTTCTCCGTTTGTAAATAGTTAGAAATATATTTCGAGCAATTATTATATGTTAACATCGCCATCACATTCCCTAATTGTTTTGTTGTTTATTTGTTACGTTTATAACATAACTTTCATATTCAGTTAAAGTAACTTGATTAAACAGTGAAAATGTTCATAACCCTTTTAATATTGCAATATTTACTTTATACTCAATCTGCTTCTTTTACTATTAGGTTTTAAGTTAGAATCCTGGTACATACTTTTAGGTAGAGGTTCCTTAGCCTATTTTCACCCTAGCTCCTACTGTTTTACTAATTTAATATAGAGCAGGGGTCAGCACATGAAAAGTAATCAAGTGTCACAAGTTTGTATTTCGTTTATTAGTATTGTTTGGCGTGTCACTCATTATTTTTAAAAATATAGTTTATAGTACAGTCATTTGGTGGTGGCTATATGATATAGGGCAACAGTGAGCACAGCTTATTTAATATCTGTGATAGTAGATTTGTGGGGTCAAGAGTATTGCAATTTACCTAGTGCAAAAGTTAATATTAAAATTCTGTATTTTAATTGTAATTGTCTTCTGTAATTTCAAAAGTTTTCGAAATATTCATAATAAAAATTGGGGAAACCAGCGTTTTTTGCGATGGAAGTCAATAATCTATCCTCAATTTTAATGTAGCTCCTAAAAGAATGTCGCTCTTTATTCTGGAAGTTATGCTAGATTTAATTGAAAAAAAAAGTTAAAAACGTTTATAGAGAATTTAGCATAGAATTACATATACTGTTTATCCATTATAGCTAGGTTTCTGATAACGTTAACCGAAACATCATGACACAGAAATTATTCAAAAGATGATTAATCGAATAGGAATGACTTTAGTAAACACACAGGCAGACATACAATATTGTTGAATCACGTAAGGAATTTGTTAAGTTGTACATTCACTGGTAGTTTTCAACCTGGCACTGAAAACAGTGACGAATATAAAAAATACTGGTCCAATTAGCGTAAAAAATATACAGATGTGGGTATACGTTGATGGTATTGCAATAATCAATTAGAACAAAAAAAGACAAAAAAAGCTTGATCGAAAAAGCAAGCTAAAAGAAGAATCAAAACTTCTTGGATACTTGGATTGAATATGAAACGAACAATAATAATAATAATGATAGGCATCCAACTCCTTAGTTGAGTCATAGCCGTCCTAAAAGGGTTCTTTAAATGCATTCCATAGGGTGGATTACTCCCTATTGCTCCATAATTGCCTACAGCTTTTCATGTAGTTTGGCAGTAGCTGCAACCGCCTCCAATCACGTATTTTTATCGTATTTATGTCTTCTATCACCACATCTTTCCATATTTCTTTTGTTCTTCCTCTAGAACGTGTTTCGGGTGGTTTCTACTCAGTCAGCCATTTTATATTGTTGTTTCCTGCCCGTGTTATATGTCGAAACCATCTTAATCGTTGAGATTTTATAAATTTAACTGTCCTTACTTTGGTTTTCTTGCAATATTTCAAAATTCATCTATCTTCAACTACTCATTTTGAGTCCCAATATAATTCTCATTGTTTTTCTTTCGAAAACCCTCAACTGTTCTTCCTCTTTCCTTGTAAAGTTTAAAGTTTCCGCTGCATAGTAGTCCTTTATATATTCTTATCGTTAAATTATTTGGCCGAAACCCCATTCTGATATTCACCAATTTCTACTTCTGTGAAGCTGCTTATTTTCCTTTGTAGTAGCCCATATTCTGTGTTCAGCAATGTGATTCCTCTGTAGCTGGTGTTGCCTTTTTTGAATATTGGTCTTATCTTCCCATACCTCCACTCCTGAGGCATATCCTATGTATCCCAGATTTCTGTGATTAGGTCAAAAATGCACTGATTGGAAAGCCCTAGATTTTTTATTATTTATCTGAATTTATCCGAATTCTTATACATATATGAATAAATCTGTAGGGTTGGTAATGCTATGACAAGGACACCTCATAAACGAACGAAACTGCCGTGTACATTTTCATAAGAGAATTTTTTTAAACGCAATTATTCAAATTCGAACCAAATTGTTTATTCTAGCATAATAATATAGTACCTATCACGTTACGCGCGTGCCTTGATATTATTATTAACACCAGCGCCCCCCATTGTTAACTTGTGATGCTAAACATTACTATGCAGCGGTGTAGATAGAGGGCTCTAGTGTTTTTCCTATTTGACGTCATAGCACACTCTCTGATTGGTGCATTTTTAAACACAGAAACGGAAATTCGTGATCAGCATTTTGCTTGCTGTTTGTGTGCCACGTTTCAAGATATTCTCGTGTTTTATTGCATAAGTTTGCTGTTTATGGTAATTTCACATTAAAAAGAATAAAAAGCACCGGAATTTTCTATATATAATACAATCACTGTAAGTACATTTGCTACATTTTTTAAAGTCCTGAGTATAAAGTTAAAGTTGAGAATATTGCAGTTTCTAACGGCGAAAACCATGAAGTCGTATAAGAGAACACATAAGAGGGGTAGAAAGAACAAACTCAGGGAATATTATGAAAAATTTGACCCGTAAGCCTATTTAACTCTACACCTATATTTACCGGCACAATTATCGCATCGCTTATACTATTTAGTAGTATGTGCAAACTGTCACCCTAAATAATAAGTTACATGCTGCAGGTGTATTAAACATAAGTATATTACGAATAACCAGAGTTAAACAATAAACCGATGAACTGGGGTAAAACGAATTATAGGTGATACGATAATTGTCATATAAATTTATTACTTATTGTTTTGGCATTATAATATTTCAATACTGATAGGTAATTTGTATTAAGTTGATGTACTTGCAATTGATATATTGATGAATGATATTACTATATTGCTAATAAACAAAAATTAAAATTAATATTTACCTACTGTCGATATCAAAAATTCAGTGTCACCCACTAGTAATAATTGCATTCTCAGGTTACTGTACCTACAGTTCTGCAGGGATTTGATCAAACAATTTAAATTATCATTAATTTGCTATTCAACTCTTATTTTCTCAGGGACCCGACAACTGATGAAAAACAAGATGCCGATATTGGCACTCGGAGCACTTCAGATAATGTTCCAGGACAGTTCTGCGATACAGGCATCCTAAATGAAAGTATTGATCATGCACAATATATAGCAATACAGGATCATTCTAAAGTTACTACTCATCAAGAATTAACAGGCATTTTTTCAACTGGGCCCTCCTCAGTAGAAAAACAAGTGCAGACTGAAGACAATTTGGACCTAAATGCTGTTAATTATCAACACTCGGCTGTCTTAACAGAAAAACGTTTAGAGGATAGTCAGCTGCAATTACAAGGTTCCTAATTATTTAGATTAAAATATTTGGAATTTGTAAGTATTTACTGGTAATCTTGTTTTAGCCGATAGTTTGAGTAGCACTCTGGAACGAGCTGAAATGCATGTGGCAGTTGCTGATACAGAACGACATTCTCAAACGTTGAATGATGGTAACAATACCTCGCAGTGCGGTGACCAACAAATTAGTAGTGATAATGGTACCAACACACTCAAATATAGTAGTACTACACATACGGGTAGTGTAAGTAGTGTGTATTCTACCGAAAATACATGTCGGCAAGCTGAACAGTTGAGATTTGAGTCATCGTCCAGCGAAAGCAATTTGCTTACAGCTCAACCATCAACCAGTAGCGTTTGTGATTCAGCAATAGATGATTATCAAACATGGTTGTTCCAAAGAAATAACCTATATAATCCTAACACGGCCCCTAGATATAACCCACCCATTTACCCACCAAGGCCTAATTTTAGGCCAGTGTATTATCCACCCCCTCCTACTTTACCTGTCCCACAACCATATCCTCTGCTGCAGGTATTGGTGAGACCAGATGCAGCTCAGTATGCAATGCCACGTCCTGCACAACCGTATAAGAGTTTTTACAGTGAAGGTGTGGTATGCGAAGTGAGGGCTGTACCAAACGTTCGATATCCAGTAAGTACTAGCTTTTACTTTATAAATATACCTAAGTATTCCGAACCATACATGGATAATATTAGTATGTTAAAATAGAATACAGTAACACCCTGAAGTTACACGATAGTTGGAACCGACAAAGAGCACGTAAGTCGAATTCGTGTAACTCGGGGTACAGTTTTGCATTTAATACATATAAACTACAATTACATAATTCGGGCATGCTAACAAAAACATCTGTTTTTAAAGAAAGTACATATGTAATCATAGTGTATTCAAAGTGAAAAAGTTATATTAAAGAAAGTTTCGATGAAGGTATGGCTTCATAAAATCTAGCAGACCGTCAAAATTTCTTCGTAGCAAGCATACATACTTTTTTAAGTGATACAATTTATATAATAAACTCTAAACAAATCACTCGCAAGCTTCGTCGATTGTAGAAAATGCGCAGGGAATTCGCACGAAACACTTTCGTACGTGACTCTGCAAGTGTGGCAGTAACAAGCGTGGGCGATATTGTCCGAGTGACTGCGGGTTCACGTAAGTCAGGGTATTACTGTATGTATGTGTGGCTTAACACTCCAAGAAGGAGTTGCGCCCCTTCCAATGGAAGCTTTCTAGATCCATCATTGTTGGATCAGCCCCGGTCCGGTTGTTTTCCAATTTCCTTGCATATCTTATTCCATAGTTTCTTGTGTATGACTTTTTCTTCTATATTTTCCACCCCTATTGCTAATAGGTCATTCTTAACTTCATCTTCCCATCTTGTTTTTGGTCTGCCCCGTCTTCTTTTGCTGGTTGGTTTCCATTTCATTATTAGGTTCACTATCTCTTGTTGTTCTGCCCTTAATACGGGCCCCAACCATTTCGCTCTTTGTTGTTTTATTTTTTGTACTACGTCATCTTCCATTTCTTGCATTACCTCTTGATTTGTTCTTGGTCTGACTTCGGTTTCAGATATCTTTACTGGGCCTAGTATTGTTCTCAAAAACTTCCTTTCTGCTATTCTCAGATTTTCTTCGTCTTTTTTTGTCATTGACATCGCCTCTGCTCCATACATTATAATTGGTCTGATTAGTGTATTGTATAACCTTATTTTTGTTTTCTTAGAAATTAATTTACTTTTTATTATTTTTTTTATTAGCGTAGAAGGCTCTGTTAGCTGCTATTATTTTATCTTTTATTTCTAGTTCCCTGTCTCCTTCACTTGTTATCATTACGCCTAGATACTTAAATTTGTTTACTTCTTCGTATTCTTGATTACATATTTTTATCTTTTTTTCTTCTTCCATTTTCTTTCCTATTCTCATAATTTTTGTTTTTTCACTACAGTGCAACCTCGATAATCCGAACTAATAGAAATTAGGGTGGTTCGGATTTGGCATTTGTTCGGATTAACGAATTTTACTTAAAAAGGTGTTTCACATAATAAACACAAAATCTTCAACTTTTTGTCGCAATTGCCTTTGAAATGACTCAATGGCGGAAACATCGCTGGATAATTTTTCTCCGCTAACAGTTAGTTGCCGTATTCCAAATCGCTTTTTTGTCTAGCAATGCAGAGCTTGCTTGAAAATCAGTAATCTTTTCATAGAAAAATTTTGCCCTTTCTCGCAAAATTTCTCCCGACAGTGGCGTGTTACGAGATCTTTCTTGAAGAAACCACGTTAAAGTGCAGATTCAACTCCTGCTGGATGTTCAGCGGCCCTCAGAGTTTTTTGCTTCTTCGGATATATATTAGCAGTGCTAACAAAATTAATAATTTTGTCTTTGTTTTTCTTAATATCACTAATCGTAGATTTCCCGACGCCGCGCCGTAGTTTTTAGCACATTGTCCACTATCAAGCTTATTTAATATTTCAGCTTTTTCAAAGACACTTAAAGTCGTATGTTTCCTTTTTTGGGACATTCTTGAGAAATCACGTTCGTAATAACTTTTTTTTTTTTTTTTTTTTTTTTTTTTTTTATTTGATTAAGAATAAACCAGCTCAACATACAGGATGTTATACATGGTTGATTGAACATAGAATTAACCAAACTAACATTAAATATCAAGAATTAAAGAACTAAATTACAGGTTTGTAATTATTTATATTTATATTACATACGAGGGCTGTTCTGTAAATTGTTAGTTAGAAGAAAACTACGGAATTTGTAAAGAAAATAATTTTATTGTTTTTCAAAGTATTCCCCCTTAGACATAATACACTTCTTCATTCTTTGAAACCACTTCTCGAAACACGCTGAAAACTCTTTTTTTGGAAGGTCGTCAAGAATTTGCTGAAATTCAGCAACAGCCGCATTGGCGTCAGGAAATCTCTTACCACGCATGAGTTTTTTAATCAGCGGAAGCAAAAAGAAATCGTTAGGGGCAAGATCTGGACTGTATGGTGGATGAGTGACCAGTTGGACTCCGGATTCGTGTAAAAATTTAAAGTTTTTGCGGCCGGATGCGGAGTTGCGTTATCGTGGTGTAACAAAATTCCACGCAAACCAGATCTTGGGCGATCACTACACAATTTCTCGAAGACTTGAGGAAGGCAAACTTCTGTATACCAATCAGCAGTTACAGTTTTACGATCTTCAAGAGGAATTACTGCAACTGGACCACTGTATCTGAAGAAAACGGCAATCATTTTTTTGTTTGCACTTTTACCGCGAATAACTTTTATTGGCATTTCCTCCTTTTCAAACACCCAAACAGTTGATTGTTGTTTTGTCTCGGGATCATAATTATATATCCACGATTCATCCCCCGTAACGATACTAAATACCTGCTTTGAAGATCCTCCATCGAACTTTTCTAACATAAACCTACACCAGTCTACCCGTGCTTGTTTTTGTTCGTCGGTTAACAAATGTGGAATCCACCGACTTGCCAGCTTTCTTACACCCAGATGTTTATGTAAAATGATAGCTACTGCAGATGATCTAATGCCTAGTTCGTCTTGAATCTCTCTATGAGTGATATTCCGTTTTTCCTTAATCAGCTTTTCGGTTGCAATAATGTTTTCAGCACAAACAGCTACTGCAGGTCGTCCAGGTCTTGGTTCATCTTCTAACGTACTCCTTCCACGTTTAAATTCACGGAACCAGTAACTAATTGTAGATAATGATGGACTATTGTCGCCAAAAGCTGCCATTAAATTTTGGTGACTTTGGTCGTATGTTAAGCCTCGTTTATAATCGTAGAAAATCATAGCCCGAAAAGCATTCCGCGGGACTTCCATAATGCTTAGTAATAATCGAACGAATTATAACAATCAAAAATTAGGATCTCTATATGCTTTAACCTCAAGCTTGCAAAATTGCAACCGGAAACTGTCAAAAGAATAAGCTTTCGATTGATGCAAATGTTTTTGTTTTTCTTCGCATCCATGGCCTGCTACTAACAATATACAGAACAGCCCTCGTATCACTTATATTACTTAATCACTGATGTCATTATTGTCACTATTGCCTTCCGATAGAAGGATGTCCTGAGGGAGCCTCTTTTTCAGCCTAGAGACTGCTGTCTTCTGTCCAAGATGAAAATATACCGCACCAGAACATTTAGTTAGGTTGACAAAGAACCTGCGAGCAGTATTTCGAATATAACTGTCAATGGTTATTTAGTCACATCGGATTTTGTGTCTGCATAATCAGAAATGCAACAGTGGCGTTCTGACGCACGTAACTAGGATTTTGAAGTTTAGTTCGGATTATCGAATTTTCGATTGTCGAAGTCGTTCGGATTACTGGAGTTAGTTATGAGTTCGGATTACTGGAGGTTCGGATTATCGTGTGTTCGGATTATAGAGGTTGCACTGTATTTATTTTTAGTCCTATTTTTTTCCCTTCTGTTATTATTTCTTCTAGTATTTTAGTTAGTATGTCTCTTCTCTTCGTTATTAGTACAATGTCGTCCACGGACGCTATTATTTGTCCTCCTCTTGTTCGTATTGAGCCTTTATTTTTTCTTTGTGTAATGTACTCTAGAGCTATATTGAAGAGTGTGAATTCTTCTGTTTCTCCTTTTTTCGTTTTTACGCTTGCACGAGTTGTTTCTAATGTCATCCTTATTAGATTTCTTATTTTCGAAGGTATTCCCAGTTCTCTCATTACTATATCATGAGGTTGTTTCTATTGATTGAATCGAAAGCTACTTCAAAATCTATGAATAGCATCTCTATTTTCATATCGTATTCTAATGTTTTTTCTATTATTTGTTTCAGTGCAAATATCGCGTCTACTGTCGACTTTCCTTTTGTAAATCCAAATTGATATTTTCCTATTACACTTCTTGTTGTTTCCCTAAGTCTTTTCTGGATCAGTATAGATAGTATCTTATATGCCGTAGTTAGGAGGGTGATTCCTCGATAATTTTTACATTCCTGCTGGCTTCCTTTTTTATGTAGTGTTACTATTTGTCCTACTTCAAAGTCATCTGCCATTTTTTCCTCGTTCCATATTTTTTGTATTAGTCGGAAAATATATTCGTGTCGTGCGTCTCCACCATATTTTATTAACTCCATGTTTATACTATCTTTACCTGGGGCTTTTGATTTGGGTATTACTGTACTCTGTTTTTAAATTTTTTTTATAAAGCATTATTATTATTATAGTTTTTAGCAGATAGGCGGCAAAGCCGGTGTACTGCACAGGTTATTTAACAAAGAGTAAAATAAAATACAGTTCTATGTTCAAGTTATACATGCATTCCTAGCACTTTCACACTGTTTAATATCACAGTTTTTCACAACAATGTATTCCAGGCTCTGTCCAGTCTGTTTTTAAAAGAGTTCACACTAGGTAGGTACATTCACAATGTCCTCGATTAGTTTATTCCAGTCGTCCACCACTCGGTTAATTAAGAAGTATTTGCGGGAAAGCCTTTGGCTTCGCTCTGTCCGGTTTCTTATGAAAAGGTTGATGTTGCATGAATAATGGCCATGCATAATTTTATAGCATTCTATCAGATCTCCCCTTCTGCGACGTTCATTTAATGAAGGCAACTTAAGTGTGTGTAATCGTTCTTCATAAGGCAAGTGTTTTAAAGCTGATGGAATTTTTGTCGCTCTTCTTTGCACACGCTGCAATATATCTATGTTTTTCCGAAGGTAGGGTGACCACACCAACACTGCGTGTTCCAATACAGGTCTTATATAAGTTTTGTACAACAGAGTGAATGTATTGATTGACATATCAGAAAAACTGCGTCTGATACAGTAGAGAAGGGTGTTTGCCCTTTTAACAACTTTGGCAACTTGAGCTTCCCACTTCAGATCTGTGGATAACTTCACGCCAAAGTCAGTTTACTCTGTTACGGGTTTCAACATAATTACATTGATGGAGAGTCAGTTGAGGGTTCTTGTTGCCAATGTGAAGTACAGATCACTTTTCGGTGTTTAGTTTTAGGAGCCAATTGCTAGTCCATCTTTCTAGCTCACCCAGGTCTTCATTCATGTCCCCATGCTGTGTTGATGGGTCACAGAATATCTTAGTATTATCAGCAAAAAGGCTGACGTTGCACCGCATGTTATTCGAGATATCTGCTACATAGACTATGAATACATAATAGGGGCCCGAGCACAGAGCCCTGTGGTACACCACTAATGACTTCATATTGTTTGGAGAGAGATCCGTCGACCCTAACCCGATAGTATCTGTTAGTAATGTAATTTTGAATCCACTGCAACAATCTTCCCCTAACGCCATAATGTTTAAGTTTGTAGATCAGTCTCTTAAATGGTGCCGTGTCGAAAGCTTTCTCAAAGTCCAGGTATATGTATATACCCTATGTACTATGTATTTACATACATACCTAGGGTAAGTTCGGGAGAGATGGACCACGTTTTTTATTTTTGTCATAATGTGTACATATGTTCACTTATCTAAACAATACCTGGAACTTAAGTTTGAAAATGCCAAGTACTTCAAAGGAGCAAAGGCAAATCACTGTATCTTTAAATAATAAAAAGATAAACAATATTAAAGAAAGTGACCAGTGGTCCATCTCACCCATAGAGCTTAGGGTGAGATGGACCACACTCGTGAGAGAGATGGGTCAATAAGAGACAATGGTAAACAGAAGATAAAATAATGCAGAAACACTTTTTTTATTCTTAAACAAGTTAAATCATAAACCTTAAGTTTAGAAAAATGTTGACAATGACTGTTCACATATTTTTTGTTAAGTTGTAAGTTTTCCTTTTCTCACAGTTTTTACATCTGCTTTCAAAACGAGAACAACTTTCATGGAACCAACATGTACAGGACGTACATTTAACCCAGTCGTCAGAAATTGTCATCTCGGAGTATGTTTCACCACAGCCGACACATTCGCTTTCATTAGGATAGTCGTCATAAGTTTCATCTTCTTCAGCATACACAATATCTTCATGTTCGGACTCAGAGGAAGTTGATGGAGATTGTTGTTTTTTTGAACATTTCTTCTTTTTCTTTTCTAAGCTCTAAGCTCTCTCTTATCATTTCTCTCGCCTTTTTTCACCTTCTTTAATGCCTTCTCTTCTGAAGTTGACGGGGAATGTTGCTTTGTTGCACTTTTGTTCTTTTTCTTTGCTTTTTGGGTGTCTAGCTTTTTCTTTTCTTGTCTTTCTGCTTTTTTGGCCTCCTGTAATGCCTTCTCTGCTATTTTCTTTTTTTTGCTAGCAATGTTTTCTGGTGAAGTTAGAACAGTTGCCAATGTTGATGACTTCCTTTTGAGTTTTTCTACTTGTAAGGTTGGTACAGGATGAATGGCATCTAGCATTTTACTTGAAGTGACTTCCAAATTGACAGAATTTTGGGATCTGCTAGGTGTTACAATAGGTTCAGATTCTACCACCTCGGCAGTATTGTTATATTCATCATTTTGGATTTCTGCCTCGTTCTCATGTTCATTCGTATCAGAAACATGGTTAGCACTTTCTTCAGTTAGATAGGAGTAACTAGGTATTGCGCTTCGATCCAAAGGTATAATTCCAGCTGCTCTAAACCTATTTACTCCATTGTGTTAGCTGATTTTGACCAGGACGAGGAAAGTAAAGTTCCAAACTGCAGCCTCGTTATTTTCCTTGACGGATGTGTCCTCATAAAATAATTGGTCGAAACGTTGAAATTTCTGTTCAGAGATTTAAAAAATGAATGATCTAGTGGCTGTAGCCAGTGTGTGGTATGAGGTGGGAAGCTCATCAAAACAATTTCTTTCTCTTCTGCAAACTCCAACATTTCCACTAAGTTGGTATGCGATGTGTGACCATCGAGAAGCAGCAGGACCTTACCCTCTGGCTTTCTTGGATAAAAGTGCAATTTCAACCAATCGAAAAATATTTCTGTGTTTACGTATGCAGACTTTGGTGACATTGCAATTTCGGATCCAGGTGGCATTCTATCTCCATACTCTAATTTTTTGTTCTTCCCCTTGAATATGCAGTAGGGTGGAAGAAATGCTCCCTCACCACCTAGTCATGATTCATCGTGGAACTAACATGGATCAAATTGTTTAGTTAAAAGTTTGAATGGAAGCTGGTACTGTGCCATGCAGGTCTAAAATAATCAACTCAGTGCCTATATTACACTACAGCAGGTGTAAATGTACCTTCAGCATTATATCATGGTAAAAGAGACCATAATGATAATGAGCAAATTAATAATTTTATATTAATATTTATGTAAAATATTTTATAATTATAGATGTTAAAAATATATGTTTTTGTTTGTAATGTTTCTATTACACGTAATAACTAACAGCCCACTTTATTTTCAGTTTCATACTACTCTAAGACAGATGCCACCTGCTTGTAACGTTAATATGAATAGTCCGCATTTTGTATCCAAAGCAGATTTAAATGTAAACGCTACGGAATTTGTTCCTCCACCGGCATACGACATTAATATTAGATGTCAGTACAAACCAGATCTGCTTTCCCAAAATCCGAATGCTAGTACACCACCATGCAGCCAAAATCAACAAACACCTGATATATATACTGCAGAATCTAATATTGATTTAACACATAACAAGAATGAACAGTCATCAAGTAAAACATCCAGTATGAAACAATCATCTGAGGAATCTATTAATATTGAACCGAATGGAAGCTTAATAAATAAAAATAAACAATCATCAAGCAGCCAACAGACAGTTAATGCTGAATCTAATACTAGCCTAAAGAAAACTAACCCAATAAAAGTATCGACCAGTCAACAAACATCTGATGTTGAATGTAATGGCTCAAAGAAAAATAAGCAGTTAGCACAAAAGGTACCAAAGAGCCAACAAGCATCTGATGTTGAATCTAATGACAATTTAATATATGAAGATAAACAGTTGTCGAGGAACATGTCAACTAATGAACAGATATATAATGAAATTAATATTGTTCAATCTCGTTTTGACCTTAGAAGTAAAGATGAGCAGTCATCAAGTATAGAAGGAGATAGTGGTATCCAAGATTTGAAAACTACACAAAGTGATGACGCCGAAGATACCTCTAAACAAGAGTTATCTTTGTTGAAATTTACTCCACCAACGGAGTGTCCAAAGGTTAAAAGAAAATTTTTAAAAGGTCAAAGGCGTATGATAAGTAGACAATTCATACCTGGAAGTCAAAGGCTTTGCAGCATTTTTCCTCATGGAATTATTTTCAAAAATAGTTATCGTTATTCCATGGTTTATCCTGAGTATTATGATACATCTTCGAAAACCAGTATTGCTAAAATGAATTCTGTTGAATGTAAAAGTTTGGTTGTTGACCCAGCAATAGATATAGATGTCGAAAAACAAATTAAGAATTCCGATCAATTACCTTTTAAATTGCCATGTGAAGGTGGTATTAACAATCAAAATGATGATGATATTTTAGAGCACACACCGGTGGACGAGGAGATTGCAGAAAGTTTTAATTATTCAGAATTCTCGAAAAACACAAATGAAATTAAATATGTCCCAAATGCTTATATCACAAAAGATAAATTGGATGACTGGGAAGCAATCTTTAAAGAACGGTCAACATTCACCGAAAAGGTAATTGTTATTATCGTAAATTTATTCGTTTGTTATATATTAAGTCCTTTATCATATTGGTGTAGTAATTTTTGAAAAAAATTTATTTATATAATGTATTTTTTAGTTGCTTAAATGTTTTGGTAAAAAAGTTCTATTTGTGATTGCTTCTGAAAATTATGAGGAATACCAAAATGAAATTTATGGAAAGATGGAGCATGCTGCGGAACTATTCGACATTCCCAACCAATTATCAGATGACTATCTTTTAAATCTGTGTGTGGACGAATCATGTTGCATCAAACGTTGCGATGAAACTCACGCAATCTTAATAACAAGTTCAGTAGAACAAAGTAAGTGTTCCTTAATCTGTCAATTTTATCTGACGTCTGATTAAAATTAATTTCTTTCATCTGATTTGGTATACTTAAATTAATATATATACTTACGCAATTTTAATTTTTAGCAAAATGTGCCTTATCTGCTCTATCTCCCCTAACAAA
This sequence comes from Melanotus villosus, assembly GCA_963082815.1. Classification (NCBI taxonomy): domain Eukaryota; kingdom Metazoa; phylum Arthropoda; class Insecta; order Coleoptera; family Elateridae; genus Melanotus; species Melanotus villosus. The sequence goes on from OY720427.1 coordinate 1,587,288, forward strand.
ATCAAGATGTATGTTAGAAGCTAGTCCACTAGCAACAATTCTTGCTTGTTCATTTGAGCAAATGGGAGCTGTAACACCTAACAAGAAATTAGTACCGGAATTACAAGAAACATACGGTCAACATAAAACTTCAGATTCAGATAGAAGTCATGACAATTCAGGTTAGTAAACTAGCAAAATTTGTTTTATACAACAGAAACAATTGCAAATGCCACCGGTAGATTTAAAAGGCGAGTTTATCGTTTTCAAACTGTGAATGGAGCACAGTTTGAACATTTATTGTAGTTACCGAGGCACCATTTGAATTTCTTACATCGTTTGCTACAGTTTAATACTAATTACAATAGACCTTAGACCCTTAGAGTATAGTTTTCCTTTTTGTTTCGATAAATTGAAAGAGCTTGATTTTACTTTATTGTTTTATAATAGAAAAACTGCAGATTTGTTTTGGATTTGTTTATGTTTCACCTAAATATGTATATAAAACCTCATCCAGGAGGCATCTAGAAAAGGTAGCAATCTTTACAGACACACTTGAATTTAATTGTTGTAGTAACAGGCGTGTAATATTATGGAAACTACCGTACGAGTATTACTTCGATTATAAGATGCCGCCAATTATAAGACGCAGCCTTATTTTTCTAAGCTAGAGCATACCCTTTACCCTGCCAAGACGCCATCGAATATAAGACGCACCATGTATTCAGAGGCACAAAAATACGAAAAAACATGCGTCTTATAATCGAAGTAATACGGTAAATACATATTTCACCTGTATTGGTATACACCATTGCACTCATGGGCAATGCTTGAAGGTTGTCTGCTAAATCATGTTCGATATTTAGAATTTCCTAAGCTTCTACCAAAATTTAATTTAAATAAAAACATTTTTATTTGTCAAAACAAACGTGATATTTTCTGAATCTAGGTACGACTGCTAATTTCAGGGCCTTCTGAGAATGACTTTCAACTGGATCACGTGATATTAATTATTGTTACCGTAGTTTTTAACTCTTTTATTACAGCTAGAATTATTTTAATTACAACAGTGGTTTCTACTTCTAATAGAACGTGTTTCGCTAGTTTGGTATTTAGGGGAACCATCGATAATCTAATTTAAATTAAAAAGGTTTTTTTCTTTCTAAAACAGAAAAAGAAAAGAGCGTCATGGTGTCTTTGAAATATGTGGGTTTTTTAGGCAACTTTTATGTATGCCGGTTTTCACAACCTACTACATTTGCCAGTTGTGGTCTTGTAATTTTGCTTTTGCTTGTCCAGGTGTCCATCCTCTTTTTCTTCCTTTTTCCTCTAGGAACCCATTCCTACATGGTTAGGCCAACGCTCACAGCCCATTCTTCTCATATTGTCGTACCATATTAGCTGTTTCGTTTTGATGGTGTTCGGTACAGTTATTTCTTTTGTTTTTGAATCTCTTCATTTTACACATCTTGTAGTCTTGAGACAGGACAGCTTCATCCCATTTGTGTCTATTTCCATGACATTTACTCTTTCCCAGTCTCGTTTAGTTAATTCTCTGGTTTCAGCATCCTAAACCAATATGTTTTCTATAACGGATTTGTATATTCTTTGTTTTGTGGAAATACATATTGCTTTTGATCACGGCATAGAATTTCTTTTTTACTATTTATTTCTTTGCGACTGTTTGCTTTGTCAGATATAATCACACCTACATATATGTATTTACATGTACCGGACCCTCTTATTTTCCCAGTTGGAAGTGTTAAATTTTGAGTGTCTCCATTTAAGACTAAATACTTAGTTTTTCATAATTAATGCATAGTCCCCATTTTTCATGACTTGTGCAATTTTCTGATGATATATTGGATATCGATTTTTGTTTATAAAAAGTGCTAAAACTGAGAATAATAACCGTTAACATTTACAATCTGTGAAACTTCAGAATCTGCTTAAAAGGAACAAATTCTTTTCCATGTGATATTGATGAAGAAAAAACACCGTGTAAAAGCAATATAATATTTAATTTCAATTGTTCATTTGGCCGTTAATACGTATGCTTTCTCATATTTAATTTACGAAAAGGTGTAAGACAGTATCATAAGGATTGTTTGTTGCTTGTTCAGTCAGCATCCTCAAAAGCTCCTAATTTTGCTTCCGTTCAAATTTCAAATAATAAAATATTATTTTTTGTACATATCTTAAATCTCTCTTTGTGCATTTGCAATGTGTTTCATTGGTAAAAGGGGAGGTGGTACGGTAGTGAGTATTGGTGTAGCGCATCGCTCTGCTAAGTTAAGCATCAGGAAATCAAGGAATAGAGGTGAACGGTCGGATTGAAAAAATTAACAAAGTATACTATGCTCTAAGCAAAGGGATTATTAATAAGAGAGAAATCACAAGGGAAACAAAGATGAAAGTTTATAAAACAATATATAGACCAATACTCACGTACAGATGTGAATCATGGGTTCTTTCAGATAGAGAAAAAAGTAAAATTAGGGCAGCCGAGATGAAATATTTGAGGAGAGTAAAAGGGGTAACAAAAAGAGAATTAGGAATGAGGAAATAAGAGAAGAACTAAATATTGAACCTGTAGGAGAATTCATTGAACGAGCCTTCGTTCAATGAATTCTTCTAACTTGGATGGCGGGGGCATCTACAAAGGATGGAGAGTAGAACTCAAACCAAAAAGATTTGGGAATCAAAAGCGACAGGCAAGAGGAAAAGAGGAAGACCAAAGCAAACGTGAGATGAAATAATTGGAAAGATACTAAAGAGGAAAGGAAAAACGTGGGCAGAGGCGAAAAGACTAGCAGAAGATAGAAAGAGTTGGAAAAAGTTTATACTGAATTGAGTTTTAATTAAAAGTGGAGGAAATATTAAATGTAATTAATACAATGTAGTTAAATGTAGTACTTAATTTTTGACTTGTTTCAGTATAGACCTAGAAGCTGGCAACAGCTGCATTCTAAACCATTAGAACTCTGTAATAATATTTTATACATAATTTCTTTTTCACTGATTTGCGGTAATAAGCCAATTGTTTCTTTATTTTTAACTTACATTTTTGCTATTTCAAGATCTTTGCTTGTTGTCACAAGCGTTTCATAAAATTTTGCATGTATAGCTGGGGTAGATTATCCACAATAAATAGGGTTAATACAGCAAAAAGTGATTCTAGTTCAATTTACCTAAAATATCGCCCTGGTTGATACAACTAAAAAATTTTTTAGTTAAGTTGGTTTTATTTAATTTCAGTAACAGTAATTGCAGCCTCTCTAGAAAGTTAGTTAATTTAATAGCATTCTGTATTTTTTTTTTAAGGGTCTGAGTCCACACCAGCCGAATTAACCGGTCTTCAGATATTGAAAACTATACTTATGGAGGCTTCTACTTTAGAAAAAGGCATTATTGAGGACACGATGAACGAAAGAGATACTATCAAATCAATTCCATTCACAGCGGAAAATGTTGTTATTCATAATCAACAATTAATCTTAAAAGTAAGAAATAAAAATTGTATAATATATTAGAATCTGTAAATTAGTTAAAGCCGCTACATTTCTATAATGTAAATGGTTGAATACAATTTTTTTAATTTACAGTTGATGGAGAAATGTGGAAGAAATGTAGCTATTATTACCGCGAAGGAAGATTACGAACCATACCGAAACGAAATATTCCAAGACATGGAGCATGTAATTGAGTTATACAATATTCCAAAGAATTTTCGTACTGCTAATCTTCGGGACGTATATCCAGAGCAATTAGGTTACATATTGTGGTGTGACAATACCACCGCATTGCTCGTAACTGGATCCATTTTACAAGGTGGGGCTAACAATTACAGACATACTTAATAGTTCGAGTGCTTACTTTACATATAACTTTCTTAATTTCTTGACATGTCTACACATGTTCTGTACGAGTTTTAATTGTAGCTTTTTCGGATCAAATTAAACTGACTAATAAATCAAACATATAGCAATTTTGCTTTTAACGTTCTATAAATACTGTAGGGAATAACAAAGCACTAAAGTATCTTTCGGTTATGAAAATTCAGTAGTAGAAGTGAATCCTTAAAAATAATCTCTAAACTGTTTGGTTTGATCGATTTATTTTGATCGGTAGCTATAGTTAAGTTCGTCCCCGCTTTTTCAAGAAATGCTATATTATATGATTAACAGTTGTATTTATTTTTAGCAAAACGTGGTTTACATGTTGAACACGAAATTATTAAGTCTCGACCTATTGATGAAGCCAGCCCTTTGGCAACTATACTAGCTTGCAAATACTTATTACTACCAATTCGGTTACCTGATGAGGAATTAGCTTTAGAGGATACGGTGAAAAGTTCAAACACTGGTTATATCACGAATGAGAGAGCGGAAGTAGAAGTAACCGAATTTGGTAGCATTTCTAGCTTGTCTTCAGGAAGGAGTGTACAAAATTCAGATGATTTCGTAACCGATGAGGAACTCCAATATGGGAGAGCTTGCAGCCCTTTATCCATCGAAGACGCTGCTATCTCAGAAATGTAATTAAGATTTTTATTTATTTCATACTTTAATTTCCATTATTTTCTAATTAAGGCTTTTTGACAAGATGCAAAATTCTGTACATAACTCTGCAGTACCAAATTCTTCATGAAACAGGATAAACTGGAAACATCTTTTTTTTTGAAGGATTTTATGCATACCTACCTAATATTTTAAGTATAAAATTTTGCATGGCGGCATGTGGCCTTAACTTATCTTACACGATTCAAATTTGGTAAAATCAAGACTTGTACCTGTATTTTTGTTTAGAAAATACCAGATGACGATAAATGATTGTGACTTTTCGGAGGTTGGAAATGCCTTTGATAATTCTGTTTTATTATAATCATAAGTATACCATAACCATTTGCAATAAAAAGAAACTATGAATACATTCCAATTTGCTACTGCTTCTTGAGTTGCTTTTTCCAGTTGTTATAAATTATTATTTGCATTTCTAAAAACAGTATTTATTAAAGAATTAAATTAAAAAATCAAGTGGCATTAAGTTAGGGGAATTGCTTAGTACCAAATTTACACTGATCAATCGGTGCGTGAAAAACTTCTTTAAATAATGATCTGTTGCTAATGTCATGTGGGGTAGCACAATCTTGTTAGAAATAACCACTTGTTGGTTCCACATCCACATCCATCGGTATCTTTGAGCATCAATTGTTTTGCAAAAGAAAATTGTACCAATTATCCGTCTTTCACCCAAACACAACTCTGAGTGCAACTTGCAAGAGTTGTACCAACCATCTATAGGAAGCAAAAGGACAAATTATTTTGGGAAGGAAGCAAAACGAAAGTTGTTATTTAAAAATCTACCTATTTGTTGGGATACACGACAGATGGAAATGTTTGGGTTTTGTTGTACCATCTGATTTTCATTTTCCACGACATCTGATGAGGCCGTTGTAGAATGTTCAGAAGAAAATTTGTATTTTCGCACATTACCAGTATGTCTAAAGCGCTCAACTATTCTGGAAAAATGTTGGGTACATTTCCAGATTTTTTTCGAACATCTGTTGAAATTTGTCACATGATAAAAATATTTTTGTCATCATTCAAAACCATTGTCAGACTAGTTTTATTTAATTTAATAAATTAACAATAAAATCATATGTTAAACTTTGGAAAAAAGTCACAATTATTATTTTCTTGTATGAATAGTCACAGTGTTTAAAAAAAAATGATTCACCTGACAGAGAAATTAACCTTTCAGCTTGAGTGAAGCTGCATCTGTGGTATCTGAAGGTGAAAGTTCACATGACATCACCTGTGTATTGAATACGTCTAATATAAAAACTAGCCGTAAGGATAATTGGGCAGACACCTTTATTGAAACATCTTCTTTCACTAGAAAGGTAATGTAATTCTTATCTTATTTTAAAAGCAGATTTAGTGAAGAAAAACGTTTTAGGTGAAACGGCTTTTTGGAAACGATTTTACAATTGTGGCTGCTGCTGGAAACTACGAACAGTATCAGACTGACATGTTGAAAAAGATGGAGTACATCATTGAGTTATTTAACATACCTGAAACTTACCCAATGGAAGATCTTTTAAATATATATACAGAAGCACCTCGTTACATTAAGAGATGTGATGATAGTCATGCTTTACTTGTCACAGGTTCGCCCAAACAAGGTGTGTAAATTGTGCATTTTTTAAAAATAATTTATCAAAATAATATGGCCAATTATCGTGATATGTTGCTGTGTTATATTCATTTTGCTTTTCATTAGCATGCTTTAGAAACAAATTTTATTTTTAGCTGCTCGAGCTCTACACATTCAACATGATGTCGTAAAATCACGCCCACTGGCAGAAGCTAGTCCATTAGCCACTTTATTTGTTTGCCAATTTGAATTAATACCCGCTAAGTTAGATAGTGGTCTTGACGAATCCTGCACACAAACATATGAAGGTAGGTGGGCCTTTTGTTCTGGTGTAAATTAATTACCTTCGCAACTATGTATCACTAGTAGCAAGTTTTTCGATGGTTTAGTAGGTAGAATGGGACAACTCATACAGAGTTCAAATTTTTTTCATGAATTTCTGTCCTTTTAGGCTACAGTGCAACATTAATATTTATGCGGGTAACTAAGCGAAGAGCAGTAAAACATTCATAGGGTGGGGCTCATTGCTTTATCATTTACAATCTTTATTGCTTAACTTTCCTTTGTTTATTTATGTGCATTTCAGCGGCACAGATGTTTGTGTTGTACTGTGACTTAGATCGGACAGATAACTATAGCAACTAATGCCATGAAAAAAAAGGTGAGAGCTAGTTTCGTAATTAGTCTATACAGGTTTAAATCTCGAGGGTAGCATGTAAATTGACCAAAGCAGTTATTGTAATTCAAAAAAAATTTATTCATTTTTTATTTTTCCTAGGAAATTACATAATAGAAAATGTTGTTAAATTCAACCTGCAACGCTATAATAATTTAGGTTTTCAATCTTCTTCCCTTACAAATAAATTGATATCATTAAAACTCTCAGGATTTAAAGATATTCAAGGTTTTCAAATCGAGTGTCAAAAGGATTCGGATCTTTAAAATTTGCTAGCGATTAAAATCTTTTAGTTGAGATTCGACGTTGGAATTTCCAAATTTAACTGAACAATGTAACTTAAACTCGACTTTAACTTTCTAATGTTATACGAAGTTTATGTTAGAAACTCAAATTTAGAAATTTTAAATTTCAATTACAATCAAAGTTGCTAATATTTTAATTTAAATTACGACTTTTATGTCTTTTAAGCATAAAATGTCGGTTATAAACAATGAGATTCCTTATGTTGCTTACTTTTGGAATTATACCATTTTAGATTTTACTGCTCTACTACTTAAATTAGTTATTTCTATGCAAATTAAAATATTTATTTATATAGGTAGCACTAGACAACCTACTGTACATTCTGCTATCTTGTGTTGTTGATACACATCAGCTCATTACGATACTAGTACTACAATTTTAGACTAAAAATGTGCATTAGGGTGGGCCGAAAACTGAGATTTAAAAAACTAGTTTCATAAGACACGATTTTAGAGCACCCGTCCAAGTTTAGAAAAGAGCCATCGGCGGACTGATTTTTCTACCCACACTGCTTGGTCTTAGTATTTTCGGTCGTTGTTGGGTCTAACTGAAATTGGAAACCTAGCCTCTCAAAAAGACACTTCTACGGTGTTGAACCCGTGACTTGAAGATATATATATAACACAGCACTCCAGGCCTTGAGGCCTATGGCTTCTATTTCTTTCTTCCATACTCTTCTATCTTTTGTCTTCTCTTTCCAGCTTGTGAGTCCAAAACTTTTGATACCTTCTTGCACATCACTCCACCAGGATTTCTTGGGTCTACCTTTTCTGTTGGTTCCTTCTGCCTCTTTATTTAGTGCTTTTTTTGTCCAATCGTTTTCTTTCATTCTTTCTATATGGTCTAGCCATCTCAGTCTATTTTGCCTCACTACCGTTGTTATACTTAGTTCTTTGTAGATTTCACTTAGTTCCATGTTTGTTTTCCTTCTCCATGTACCCCCTTCTTTTGTTCCTCCCAGTATTCTACGTAGTACTTTTCTTTCCCAGATTTTCAGACTTTTTCATTTTCTTTTGTGAGTACCCATATCTCATTCCCGAAGGTTACCACTGGGCTGATCCCGTTCTGTACACTCTTAGCTTCAACTTCCTTTGTATATTCTTGTCCTTTAGTAAATTGTTAAGAGCTCCTGCACATCTCGAGCCCATAGTTATTCTCCTTTTGATATCACTTCCTTGTTTTCCTTCGCTGGTTATCTCTGACCTGAGGTACACTACACTGTTTGCTATGCTGAACTTGTATCTTTTGTCTACATTGTTTGCTTTAAAGGTTAAATTTTGGTTTTCTTCCTGTTTTCTGTTCCCTAACACCATATAATTTGATTTCCCTTCATTTATTATTAAGCCTGCTTTTCTTGCTGTTTCCTCTAGTTTTCTGATTATTCCTTTAAGCTCTTCTTTAGTTCTTGCTAATACCACCAGATCGTCCGCGTATGCTAGCACTTGATATGGCCCATTTATTATATTTCTTTCTAGGTTTATTTTGCTTTCTCTCATTACGTTTTCTAACGCTATGTTAAAGATGGTTGTCGAGAGCCTTGTGGATAGCTGTTCTCTTTATTTTGTCATATGCTTGACGAAAGTCTATAAAAAGAATATGTATCGGGATATTCTTTTTGCTGCACTTTTGTTGGCATTGTTTCAGTATAAAGGTTTGGCCTATCACTGATTTACCATTTCCGAAGCCTGCTTGATATTTGCCGATTTTCTGTTCTACCTCTTGTTTCAGCCTTCGGTTTATCAGTTGTGAGAGGGTTTTGTAAGCCACATTAAGCAGGGCTATTGGTCTGTAGTTATCTGCTTGTTCTGAAACATCTGTCGGTGCGTGAACCGAACGTTTATTATAGTTATCTTTCTATATTTAGTTTTTATTCTTAGTAGGCTCATCCTTTCGTTTATTACTTCGTGGTTTACCACTGCTTTTTTCAGTTTTCTTTGGATCAGAAAGCCTGTTCCCAGCCTATTTGCCTCTCTTCCTCCGTTGCACCATATGTAGTCTCCTTGAATGGACTGGGTTATTCCTTTTATATTCGTTTCTTGTGTTGCTAATATGTCTATAGCGTATTTTCTTGATTCTTCTATCAGTTATTTTAATTTGCCTTCTTTGTTCAGACCTTGCACATTCCATGTACCTATTCTGATTTCTTTTTCTTGCTGCTTGTTGATTTTATTTCTTATCTTAGTTGTACCTTTTCTTTTTGGTTTGGATCTAATCCTCAGTTCTTCTAGCCTTTTTAGCCATCCTCTCGATTCTTCACCTTCTCTTATTGACTTTGCTAGTTGTTTTAATTCACCTGGTGTGTATTTGGTTATCTTTTTATTTGGATCACTTTTCGAATGTTTTGACAATCTTTCTCTTAGATACACTAATTCTCTGAGTAGTTCGTTTCCCTCACTATTTCGCTCTTCTTCACTTCTTTTATTTATTTCTCCTAATTCTTCAAGTTCTGTACATTCCTCTCGAAGATATTGTATGGATTGCAGAGTTTCTGCCATCTTGCTGGTACTTCGTTGCTTTGCGTATATGGGCTCCTTTAGTTGCGTATGCTTATGCTTTCTGAATTCTGATGCACCAATAGAGGCCATCGCGGGCCGCTTGTCCGTGATGCGCTTCTTGCTTTGTGATAAGTACGTCTGCGTAATACGACCGTTCTTGGGGTGAACTTCCTTCCGCTCTTTCTTTGTATTTTGCGGTTTTAATTCACTCGTCTTAGGTTTTTCCTTCTTCTGGTGTTTGCACTTCACTTCGTGTTACCCGCCCGTGCACTTTCCGTCTATTATTTCTCAGTCTGTTGTTTGTTTTTACCTTAGATTTGATCCACGAGTCAGGACTGTACTTGACACGCTTGACAGCTTGCTAAAGATATAGTTTTGTTTTTATGTAGAATAACTTTGCGGTGCTAAATGTGAAGGATGCTATTCTGATTCTTATTTTACAAAATCATAAAAAAATATTTACTAAATTTTTTCATCATTTAGAGCTGAAGCTGAAAAACGATATTTTAAAATCGACATTCAGAAATTTGATTTTTTCCGTGTTCAATTTATTTCATGCAATTGGTTATGATGTCATGAACTACTAGAATTTTAAATTGCCGAAAATTATTTTGACATTGGAAAATGTGTATCATTTGGGAATATTTTTGAAGAATATCATTACAATCATAGTAGTTTATGAATACGAATACCTTTATATTTTGTATGGTCTTAAATTTTTAAGGCGCCTCATTTTAAAAATTTGACTTTAATTTGAATAATCTTATAATTTTTTGATTAAAGCACTTTTTAGAATTGTAGTGATGCATTTAATTTTAAACTATTTTTACACTTGGCGTTAAAAACATTATAAAATAGTTCTAATTATTTATGGATTCTATAGGTTTATATTCGATCAAAGAAGATTACGAAGAGATTGGCCAAGGTGATACCCATTTAACAACATTACGTTCAAGTGTTACACCGAATGAAGTTGTAGAAAGTGAACAGGGTGATCATACTTATGAATTAAAAAACGATGAAACCACTTTTAAAAAGACCGACTCATCGGCTCAAGCAGAATCCCCAGCTCCGGCTGAGCCAATCGAAGATATTGAGTGGTGTGGTGGAATGTCATATGACGAGTGGTATTAAAATTTTCAGTTTTCATTTGCTTAAATATTAAAGTATCTTTGATTTGTTATTTAAATTTAGTATTAGTTCCTTACAATAGATTAATTTGTTTCTAGGTTAAATTTGTTTTGAGTTCTTAAAAAATAAAATAATTATTAAACTATGCAAAAGTTTTCAGTTATGTGAATATACAGTGGCGGCTCGTCTATAGGGGCCTTAGGGGCCGGGCCCCACCTATATTAACTAGTTTTAAAAAATATGTTTCTTGCAATTATTATTTTTAATCTATTTCCAACACGTTTTTTGTTTAATAAAAATATTACTGTAGCATTTTGTGACAATATTGTATAATGCGACTTAGTACGTTCCTTGAGGCCAGCCGTGTCTTTTGTTTGTGTAGAGCACAGGGCATGTATGAGGCGTGTGCACTACCAATGGTGGAAGAACGAAACCAAAAATAGTTTTACAAATTCTGTTCAAAATGCCTTCTTCCACTTTCTATACAACTTCTCACAACTTCAAAAGCATTCTGAATTCGTTGTCGAAGAGTCTCTACATCCTCAATTTCGCCGGCGCGGCGTACACTAAAGACTTTATGCATCCCCAAAGGAAAAAAATCTATCATATTCTAATCTGGCTTCGTGCGGGCCAGTTTGTGGGACCCCGACGTCCTGTCCAGCGACCAGGAATAGTTTCATCTAGCCAATTACGCACCTGCACGCTGAAATGGGGAGGCGCGCCATCATGAATAAATATGAAACTGTTTCTCATTGCTAAAGGCACCTCATCCGGCAAAATGTCTTGTAAATTTTGCAAATAAGAATGCCCATTTAATCGGTTTGGTATAAAATATGGACCTAGTAAAACGTCACCAATAATGCCAGCTCAAACATTCAATGAGAATTCATGCTGAAAACGCCGTTGTTGGATAGTGTGATAAGAGCTACTCCTGGCATCTTTGCACGTGTTCGGGATTCGTTTTTAAGAAGATCTGAAGCGTGTATCTTGGCTGAAGTTGGTCATTTTCAGCAATTTTTATAAAAAGTTTAATTCATTTTCATTTTTTCATAATAATTGTATTATTATTTAATAATGCTGTTATTTTTAAGTAATGTAATGACTGTAATGAGTGATAAACACCTCAAATAAATCAATTTTGTCGCTAAGTGGTTAGGAATACGAAAAAAAGTAAAGAGACAAAAACTGAAACTAATAAAATAGCGCATTAGATTATCTATTTTATTTGCAAAATTATACAGGGTGGTATGCTTTTTCTTGATAACCAATGACCAATGTTACCCACACCTGCGCCACTGGTGAGTTTCTAAAGCTGGTAATTTTTTGATTTATATCCATCGATATACTAAACATGTACACCGGATTTGGTAAAATTTCCTCAAGCGGTATAAAAATTAAAAATAAAAAACCGTTATTTTTTTAAATTTTTGACACTCTGTAGCTCGACAACGGCTGCCCTAAGACCCCATGTTTATATAACAAAAAAACCTTATTTTTGGCCTCACAATATGCCCCTGGATTTTTGACATATGTTTAATAAACACCCTGTATATGTTTATTCAAATTTTACTTACTTTCTTTTATAGTTCAGAGCATTATGTCGTTTACGTATATGTTGGTTCGTTGATAACTTTTCTTCTGTTTCTTTATTTAATCTTCTTGCTATTAGCTGCTCATACACTTTCCCCATGACATTTAACAGACAGTCTATCCAGGGTGTGTATAAATTGGCGAAAGAACTACACGTGGCGATATTGGCCATAAAATTCTGAGTCGAAAATCTTAATACCAAATTGGATCCACACCAGTGGCGGCTCGTGGCTGGAAATCATGGGGGTGCTGTAGCTTTCGAAATATACATACCAGTAACGATCCTTGATATTTTTAATGTGCTTTTTAAGTAAAACAAAACAAATCGAAATTGTACTCAATTCATAAAAAAATTAGCTTACAGGAAAATGAAATAAAAAGAATTTTTATTTAAATATAAAATCCATTCTCAGCTACACTCATTCCAATACAGTATCGTAGTCAAAAAGTAAGCAAGGAAAACAAAATAGAGCATGTCTAATTTCGCAACCAGGCAACCATTTTATTTTTTCATGCCAGTCCTTGTTAAAAGATCTAGTAAAATATTTTGTGCACTCCCAGGCGGAAAGTTATTACTTTACGCCCGCCAAGAAGGGCGTAAAGTTAATTATTGTAGACTGCGGGCGCACTTTACGCCCGCAACAAATTAATAAAAAAGTAGATTACCTTAGTTACAAAACAATTTTTATATATCTAACTTGTAATATCACTCTTGCCGTGAATGCGTCAATTTGACATTTTTAAAAATGCCATTAGAAAAATTTTATTAGAAATTAGAAATCAAAAAATTTAAATAAAATCTTCGTCTGTGCAAAAAATATTGTATGTTATGTACCGTGGGCTAAAATCGATATCCTTACGCCTTTGATACATAAATAACTATTTTGTTTTTGCTAACTGCTGTTAAATGAATAAAAACATCTCGAGTACATCGACCTTTATTTTTTATTTCAATTTTTTTACGTAATGACAATTGGTAAAAGGTAATTTTTCAAATATATTCAACCGTAACATCCATCATAATATATTTAAAATAATATTTATTATTTAATTGTATTTTTCTGTAACAAATATTTAAATGTTAATTAAGTACAAGAAAAAAAACAATATTTTATTGCTCACCCTCGACGAAAACAATAAAAATATTATCCGACGTATATGAAAGATTAATTCGCTCTGAATAAAAACATACAAATTAAATCACAAATAGTGCTGACGTTGCTCAGGCGGCACATTTCGCGCCGGTTATTTTGCTTACAAATTACTGGCGAATAATAATGATGACGCTGTCTAGGCAGCAGCTTTCGCGCTGTGTTATTAAGAACAAACAAGCCTGCGCGGAACTTGGCACAGAAGTACGTTTCCGGCGCTACTACATTTCGCAGCGTCTCTGAACTCGGCGGACCTTGCACCGAATGTACGTTTCGACACTTTACATTTCGCAGCGTATCTGAATGGAATCTACAGCTTCGGTTAAAATAATTCCTTTTAAAAGCGGTTTAATTAATTAAATGTATGTAATAATTATGCAAAATATTGAAGGATTGTTATATTATTGATATTTTCAAGTACAAATTTAATAGGTAATTAATTTCCGTATTTTGTTCTGGGGGTGCTGCAGTGTCGCAGCGCTTATGGACCAGCCGCCACTGATCCACACACCACAGGTGTTTTGTTATAGCACGGTAACTAAGGATGTCCGTTACATCGCAATACTCCGCAGTGCATACAATAACATATAAAGTGACGCGTTTCTACCGCCTAGTGGCAAGTGGTTGTGCCGACTGATTGAAAAGATTTCACAAAGTATAAGAAACTATTGTACTCGGTTCGGGGGGCTCACTTAAATCTACATCTGAAAAGGGATTACGTGACTCGTATGCCTGTGTGGGTGCAACGCGTTTTGAAGGTTCTTCGGTTATTGTCACGAAAAAATTCTGGCTCTCGAGAACTAGTGCCTCCCAGTGAAAACTTCTTAAAATATGCTCTGATACTCCGTGAATGTTGGAACAAAGTTAGGTAAGTTAATTGTTCGAACTGAAAACAGTCTGTTTGCAAACACAGTTGTAATCTTTGTGGTATAGTTTGCATCACTCGTTCAAGTTTTTGCGGGGTGATTTCTAATACAGCCGCATCAATTCTATTCCTAACTTTGTCAGAATTTGGTGGAGGTGTAGCATAAACTTTTACTTTAATGAAACGCCAAACAAAAAAGTCTAATGGATTGAGATCGGGGGATCTCGCGGGCCGCCGCGACCAATCCATCTGTTTGGCAACTTTGGCAAGTGTTCGTCCAACCACTCTCTTACATTACGAGCAAAGTGAGTAGGAGCTCCATCATGCATGTATAACATTTCGTGTCTTATCTGCAACGGTATCTCGTCAATTACTTGTTCTAAAACATTTTCATAAAGGGGTTGAATATTTGAGACATGATAAGGATGAAGACAGTTTTCTTTTAGAACCAAATAAACGGTCTTATTGCTGGGAATATTTAATGGTGCAGCTAACTGCCGGGTGCTGACAGAGGGATCTTCTTGTACTGCATCTAAAATTTGCTCTTCCAGTTCTACTGTGCGCCTTTGCCTTGGTCGACCACTGTTTGCATTCCTTGGAACAAATGAACCAGTTTCACGAAGACGTTCATGTCGCCATTTCCATTACAGAAACCAAATACCATGTGCACATCAGCATAATTATTGAACGTAAAATCCATTGTTAGTGACCGAAACAAGAAAACGAAAATAATAATAATTAATACTAATAACTACGAGAAGAGCAACGATGATACAAAATTAGAATCCACTTGCAAATTTTGACACTTGTCAAGCTTTGACGTTATCAAGACAGAAGTAATTTAGAGTCGCATCACTCTAGAATAAGTATTGTTTTACAATGCTACCGTATGTACATTTTACAATAATAAGTTAACGAAGAAATGTTTAAAACACGCTTTTGGGGCTGAAAAACAACATCTATGAAAAAATAATGTTTACAGTTCTTCTTTCTTCTAATTTGCAGCTCTTTCTGTCAACAGATTATGAATTAAAATACTTATTAAAAGACTTCATTTTCAAACTTTGAAGATCCCGTGCATACCCAAGAAGCATGGTACAATATTTTGGTATTAAGATTTTCGACGACTCAGAATTTTATGACCAACATCGCCACGTGTAGTTCTTTCGCCAATTTATACACACGCTGTATATGTTAATTGGCAAATGGCTGGGCATTATTTGGATATATACAAGACAGTACGTAAGTAAAGAGACACAGTAAGGCTCAACAGTAGATTTGTGGGGTCAAAGTATTACGATTAATATTAAAAGAGGTATTTTAATTTTCAATTTTTCTAAATATTCATAAAAAAAGTTGGTGAAACAATCTTGGCATGGGAAACAATACCGCTCTTCGATTTTAATGTAGCTCTTAAAAAATTTTTTGCTGCCCCTAATACGTCAAGAAGCCTGGTATTGTCGAAGAGGACAAAGGATGTGAGAGGAAGTAGAATACCAAGGACACTACCAAGAAACAGACCTATCTCGATCCTGGAAATGAAGGGTGCGTTATAGACTTGGCCAGAAAAGATAGTGAAAGTACACCTGAACTATTTGACAGGAAGGAGAAAGCAAAAATCTGAAGAATCAAATAGACAAGATTAGCACGGAGATAACAAACTTGAGAAATATAGTAAAAGAGAACAACAATGCAAAACAAATAAAAGAATGCACATCAAGACTTGTGCTTCTGAAAAAAAAGTTATAATGCATAAAGATTACTCAGCAATCTACAAAAAATGTAACGAAGGAAATGTATTTACAAACGACTAAAGGACAATCAAACGTAAACAATTCAAAGGCGACGCAAACAATAAAAGAAATAAAAGCTATTATTACAAGAAAGACATAAACTGAAAATGTAATTTAGTAATATTATTATATTTTCAATAATATTCCTTGAAGTTCATATTAATTTAATATTTGCAGGCGAAAATGATTGATAAACATGTAATAAAATTGTCTTGCAGTGTTAACGTTTTTAAAGATGAAGGAAAATTAATTTCCAGAGGGAAAGATGCTGTTGAATCAGGTAATGTTACCAATATGATATTTGACGATGGCCTGAAAATGTTAAAGGCTAAAGTGTTGATTAGTATGAGGGATCGACAGTATAATTGTTCATTTGAGTAAAAACAGTTTTTAGTAAACATATTAAAGAAATAATAATAATACCTAGTTGATAGTTGATAAGTTAGATATACCGGCACAAAGATTAAAATGGTACGGGCACATACGGAGAAGAGAACCAGAAAGAACCATAAAAAAAGTATGGGAGTGGAAACCGCAAATAGAGAGACCAAGAGGCAGGCCGAAGTCGAGGTGGGAGGATCAAGTTCAGAAGGATATAAGAAGCATGGGGATTAACAATTGGAGAGACATTATAACAACAAGAAAGAAATGGCAAGAAGTAACGGAAAAAGCCAAACGACACAATAACTTATAGAGAGGGAAAAGTAAAATAGAAAAACAGTGGAGTGATTCACCACGGAAAATGAATCCAAAGAGCTCCAAGGAGCGGCTACCATTCTGACAAGAATGAAAAGCCATATTATATTATATTATATAAGTAGGTATATAAATTATATTTGAAATTGTGGTTAACTACAATTAAATGTGCATGCCAAATCAGCATGCTTCAGATTTAATCTTAAATTAGTTTCATATAACTGATTTATATTCCATCCCTTATAATATGATAATTCAATATTCTAAACATATTATGTAGTACAGTATTAAAAAGGGAGGTACTCATTTGGAATACCTCTATACATAAACAGATTAATTTATCATCTTGTGCTATATGTAAAAAATATGTTCATAGGAGAATGCTACCGATAGCAGTTTAATTTGCTGAGCACTCCCACCATTGAATTCTAAAGCTGCAAGACCTTCTTCAAGTCTTACACTTGTTGGCCGCCAGTAACTTTCTTTATTCTCCTTATCAGTAGCCGAAGATGTAGAAGACCCCACTTCTGAATTAGTAAATAAAGATTTTTCCATAGAACAAGTATTATTAGCTACTTGCTCTGTGATTTTACATCAGTTGGAAGTGGCGTTTTTTAAGCTACGATTTTCCTAAAATCAAATAGATATATGTATACAATGTGATTTTTTAAAAACTCAATTGCAGCAGGCCGTATTCTGTCTTAATAACCTTAGAACTGTCTGTATTAAGTCAGAATATTGCCTGCTGCAATTGAGTTTATAAAAAATCACATTGTATAGAATCAAATAGCTTTCTAAAGGTATAAGAGGTTGTTACAGATAATACACACATAATACATACATACTACCTATTCAAAATTTGAGTTTAGTACCTATTTGAATCTTTTAAGTCAAATTTTTAAATCCTAATTATGGTGCAAATCGAAATTTATTATTTTTTGTTTTCGAGCTACAAGCGAAAATTGAGTTTTTCGGAAATTCTTTTCGGAGTTATAATTCGTTTGTTTGTAGAGAAAGAAACATGTTCAACAGTCGTTTAATTAAAACATATAACACTGGTCACTGTATATGGGTGAATCCTAAGCGGCGGATAATATTTGCATGAAAAACTGGACAGACTATTTTACACCAACACGTGTCGTTTTTGAAGAATTGTTAATTAAAATTTTGTAAACTTAGTGGTCAAGCATATTAGTCCAGTTTAAAATTCCTGAAATATTTTTTTTTATTGAATTTATAGACATTAGCAATCAGAATTAATTACAATAAATTCTATGAGCTAATTGTATGGTGTTTTGTGAAAGACTTGAAGAGAGGAGCACCCAGCGGTGCGGTCTCGTTATCTTCCATTTTAAGGTTGGGGGGATGGTATAGCTGCTTTCTTTATTCTGTCAGGTCCCATGGCCACTTGCGTTTTAGTCGTCTCATCGTTGGTTGCTGCGTTAGCGGTGTAATTACATTATTAGCATGTCCTACTAGTCGAGCATGGTGGTTTATAGCCTTCTGCCTGATTATGTCCCGCACATATTGTATGTTGGAGTCGGAGTGAAGTATACGGCTTGAAACGTACCAGGGAGCATTGAATATACTTTTCAGTGTCTTTGACTGAAAGCGCTGTATTATGTTAATATTTGAGTAGCTGGCGCAACGCCATAGTTCACAACCATAGGTCCATATTGGTCGTATGATGGTTTTATACACCAGTAATTTATTTTCTATTGAAAGTTGAGAATTTCTTCCTACAAGCCAATATATTTTTTTTTAAGTCTGATGACCATTTCTTTACGTTTTTTTAATATATGTGGCTTCCACGTTAATCGTCTGTCTATATAGGCCTAAGTATCTAGCTTCGTCTTTTTGCGGTATGGGAACGTTGTTTAACCTTACAGGTGGGCATTGTGATCGTCTTGTTGTAAACGTTATGTGAGTGGACTTCGTCTCTTTGACCATACTTTTCCATTTTGCCAGCCAGCCCTCTATTGTACTTAGTGCCTCTTGCAAGATATTTGTTGTAGTTTGAGGATCTTCATCTGCAAATGTTCCCAATGTTATGGTTGGTGTAATCGGTATATCTGCAGTGAAAATTAGATATAAAAGTGGTCCCAGCACAGTTCCTTGGGTTGGGGAACACCAACCGTGATTGGGTACGATTGTGAGTTTTCATTTCCGACTTTGGTTTGAAAGTCTCGATTTATAAGATAAGATTTCATCAGGAGATAGTACTGATGTGGGAAGATGTGTTTAATTTTAAACAGGAGTCCATTGTGCCATACACGGTCGAACGCCTGTCGCACATCTTGAAATACTGCAGAGCAATATTTCTTACTATGGAGTGATTGTTGAATAATATTGGTTATTCGGTGGCACTGCTGTATGGTCGAGTGTCCTTTCCGAAATCCAAACTGGTAGCGCTCCATGCTGCTTCCTGTATTGTTGTTATAAAGTGGTTAACTGCACCCTCTATCTCTTCCGGTGTTTTTAAGCTTATATTAGCATTTATCTGTTGATGTACGTGGACTTTAAATTTAACCCAGTCGGTTCGTCTATTGCAGAGTACTGGTTTGGGCTGCTTCTGAATGACTGTAGTACTAATGACATCTAATGCAGGGCTATGATCTGAAGATAAGTCATAACAAGGAGAGACATCCACATATGTCATTGAAATGCCCGAGGCTATGTAGAAATCTAATAAATCTGGAATTTTGTTCACATCGGTCGGCCAGTATGTTGGAGTACCAGTTGATAAGTATATGTAATTGTTGTCTGTAAGAACTTTTTCGAGTTCTCTACCCCTTGTAGTTATTAGTCTAGATCCCCACCTCGTATGTTTGCAGTTGAAGTAGCCACCAACCACAAATCTCACACCGAGGCTGTTGAAAAACGGTTGTAGTATGTCCTTGGTTAATTTATGTCTTGGAGGACAATATACAGCAGCTAGCGTGATTGGGCTAGAAAGTCTACTGATTTCGATAATGGCAGCTTGCAGGAACGGTTCTTCATATTTTGGTAATTCGTGGTGAACGATTGAGTCGCGAATAATAATAGCTGCGCCACCATGGGCTGTATTATCTGGGTGTACAGTATGGTAGATGCAGTAATGGGGTACTTTTATAAACGTTCTTGTTGTAAAGTGTGTTTCACTTATGAGTAGCACGTCAATGTTATTCATTTTAAGGAAAACTTCTACCTTCAATTTTTTTGATTGGAGGTCGTTGGCATTCAATAATGCAATACCTACTTAGGAATTTGGTCATTATTTAGCTAATTTGATAATTACTGTTGTAAGCATGTTAAGGATCTTGCTATTTTGTTGTAGCAATTGGTTGAACATTCCCTTAAACTCAGCAAGGAATTGTGTGAGGGTAAGATCATTGGATGTTTCTGGCTTATTTGCTGTAATATGGCTATAGGAAGGCATCGGCGTTTTAGCGTAAACATTTGATATTGGTAGAGGAGGGAAGTTTCTTGTATCCGGCTTGTACTGTGCAGGTTGTTTCTTTGGTTGTTGTGTATTTGGGTAGCTCTTGTTTTGTAATTCTCTGTAGATCATACAACCTTTGTAATTAGCAGGATGTGGTCCGTTGCATAAGGCACACGTTGCCGGAGTATCCCTATTTTTGGTGCACGTTCTTGTGTCGTATATGGGCGATTGCAATATGATTTGGTGTGGTTGTAGTTGCCATCTTGTGCATTGGGTTATATTTCTATTTTTCCTAGGTGGTTCAACGGTTATCTATAGGTTCAGCAGATACTGCAATTTATATATGTCCTTGTTGTTATCAGCTGGTTCTAAGTCCACGAAGAATAACGCCAGGGCTTCTTTAGTATGTCTGTGTTTGATATTGGTAATACTTCTGACTTTATGATGTTTTGTTGCCAGTTCTGTTATTATTTCATTTATTGAGATTGTGGGGTGTAGATGCCGTATAACTACTCTATAAGCCCCCTCCTGCTTGATTTGATGTGTGTGAAAAATGACGTTGTTATCTAGGAAATGGGAGGTTAATTTCCTGTATGAGTCGGACGTGAGGACATTGATTTTAACGACATTATTGGCCATAGATTTGGTGGTATATTGTTCCTTTTCAACTATGGGCGTGATGCTTCTTATCATTTGTTGATAGTTTTCGACTCCTTGAACAAATATTGGCGGTGGTTTTGGCAGTTGAACAGTTTGACCCGTAATGTTAGTGTTGCCGCTAGTGCCTGCTACGTCTGTTTCCTCTGTTAACGTAGAGAATTGGTTTGTTTGTGTTAAGTTAAATGGTTGAGTTAGTGTTAGGTTATTTTTTCGTCTTTTCCTTTTATTACCAGGAACCACTTGCCAAGTGTTATTATCATCGGCCATATTTATATCTTCATCGGTATTACTTAGGATTTATTGCTGGTCCTCTTCTGTTTGATTATTTTGCGTTAAAGTTTGTTGCATAGATAATTGCATTTGTGACGATATCGGATATTGCGTTATAGGTGTTGGGAGATACGAAGAGAATTGTACTGGTGGGATTAATGTAGCTGCATACTGCATTAATGGTATTTGTCCGAAGGCTGGTGATGTTGGTTGTATGTTATTACTTACAATATATTGTTGTTGTTGATAGGGGGGTGGGTAGCCATAGTGTTGATACATCATAACAAAGCGCCTTGCATAATTGAAGTATTAAATTATTTTATAGTTTTTTGGAGACACTGAAAAAAAAAAAACAACAAACAATTTTCAAGAATATATTTATTTCATTAGTTTAATGCACTGTGTTTATTTATTGCTGGCGTTTAATGGGCGTTAAAACAAACGTGGTAAACTATTAATCAAAAATGGCGAAATATGTATTGGCGACTTGTAAATTGTCATATTATGTTGCTTGTGACAACTTGCCTTTAAAATATATTACTTCCTACTAGATGAATTATGGCAAATGTAATTTATTAAATCGGAGGTTTGGAAATCCCTAGATTTTTATTATTTATCTGAATTTATCCAAATTCTTAAATACGGATAAATCTGTAGGGTTGGCAATGCTATGGACACCTCATAAACTAGCGAAACTGTCGTGTACATTTTCATAAGAGAATTGTTTTAAACGCAATTATTCAAATTCTAACCAAATTAAACTAATATTTTCCGAGTGTTGCCGTGGTCGTTCAATTTCGCTTGACGTTTCGCTGCTCATACTGTCAGCTTCTTCTTAGTTTATTGGACAACAGCCGCGAAAGCCTGCATTCAAGAATCTAACCAAATTGTTTATTTTAGTAGGTATAATAATTAGTACCATTGAATAAGAATATAAAAATGTAAAATTGTCGAATATTATATTTCAAAACAGGAACAACTCACAACGAAGTTCACAAAATCTCCGCGGAGATTAGGCGGCAGCACCGAGCATTAGCACTTTCGACCGTCTCTTTACCCCGCAACCCGAAGCCCATAGTTGAAATTTGTCACGTTCAAAGCTATATGCGTGGGCCTTCTATATATTCTTATTCAATGTTAGTACCTAGTATCATTTTACGCGCGTGCCTTGATGTTATTATTAACACCAGCGCCTCCCATGATTACTTGTGATGCCAAACAGTACTATGCAGCAGTGTGGATAGAGGGCTCTACTGTTTTTATCTAGTTTGACGTCATAGGATACTCTCTGATTGGTGCATTTTTAAACATAGAAACGGAAATTCATTTGTTTGTTGTTTGTGTGCAACGTTTGAAGATATTCTCGTGTTTTATTGCATAAGTTTTCTGTTTGTGGTAATTTTACATTAAAAAGAATAAAAAACATCAGAGTTCTTTACATGTAATACAGTCACTGTAAGTACATTTGCTACATTTTTTAAAATCTCGGGTATATGAAGATGACTTGCTATTTACACAGTGGATACTGATTACCCAAATTGAAAATATTGCAGTTGCTAACGGCGAAAAACATGAAGTCATATAAGAGAAAACAGAAGAGGGGTGGAAAAAACAAGATTTGGGAATTTTATGAGCAAGTAACCGAAAAACTTGACCAGTAAGTCTATTTAATTCTACAACTATATTTACCGGTACAATTATCACATCACTTGGAATATTTCATAGTATGTATGTTCAAACAGAAGCCAAATTGTCACCCTAAACAGTAAGTTACATACTGCAGGTATATTAAACATGAGTGGATTACAAATAATCAGAGTTAAACAATAAACTGATGAACCTAGGTAAAACAAATTATAAGTGATACGATAATTGTGTCGGTGAGTGTATATTTGTCATATAAATTTGTTACTTGCTTTTTGCTTATTGTTTTGGCATTACAATATTTCAGTACCGACAGCCGACAGGTAATTTGTATTAAGTTGATATACTACTTACAATTGATATACTGATGATTGATATTACTATGTTGCTAATAAACGAAAATAAAAATTAATATTTATTGTCAATATCAAAATTCGGTATCATTCACTGCTAATAATCGCATTTTCAGTTTATTAATTGAATGTGTAAATTAATACACTTTGTATGTATCATAATATTAAAGATCAGTACTGATGCTTTGAACTTAAAGACAAATAAAACTTAAAAAATATATAAATTACCGATTTAACAGAGTATTTTTTATCGAAAATATTATATATTACTTAAGAATGAAAATGTTAAAGTTTTATATTCTGAAAGAAAAAGACAAGTAAATTGTTTGGAAATAAAGGGAGGTTGTATTCTGCAATGATAACTTATTTTTTTTTTAAATTTATTTACTATTCTAAGTTGCCGAGGATATATTTTTGATGATTCTGGAATTTGTTTTGAAAACTCTGTAGATATAAATTTATTAGTTATGCAGGGATTTTATCTACTGATTTATTTTTGTTTTCTCAGGGGCCCGACACCTGATGAAAAACAAACTGACGATATTGCCACTCAGAGCCCTTCAGATAATATTCCAGGACAGTTCTGCAATACGGATACAGGCATCATAAATGAAAGTATTGATAATGCACAAGTTACTACTCATCAAGAATTAACAGGCATTCTTTCAACTGGGCATTCCTCAGTAGAAAGACAAGTGCAGACTGAAAACAGTTTGGACCTAAATACAGTTAATTATCAACACTCAGCTGTCTTAACAGGAAAACCCTCTACAGACAATAGTCAGCTACAAAGTAGTGTGTATTCTACAGAAAATATGTGTCAGCAAGCCGAACAATTCACGTTTGAGTCATCATCCAGCGAAAGCAATTTGCTTACAGCCCAATCATCAACCAGTAGCATTTGTGATTCAACAATAGATTATCAAACATGGTTGTCACAAAGAAATAACTTATATAATTCTAACATGGCACCTAGATATAACCCACCCTTTTGCTCACCAAGACCTTATATTACACCAGTATATTATCCACCCCTATCTACTTTACCTGCCCCACAACCGTGTCCCCTGCCACAGGTATTGATGAGACCAGATGCAGCTCAGTATGCAATACCACGGCCTGCACAACCGTATAAGAGTTTTTACAGTGAAGATGTAGTATGCGAAGTGAGGGCTGTACCAAATGTTCGATATCCAGTAAGTACTTATTAGTTTTTACTTTATAAATATAAGTATGTATTCCGAATCATACATGGATAATATTAGTATGTTAAAATAGACTACTCTTTTTTCTTAATTTTTTATAAATCGTAATAACATTATATTTTTGTATCGTTGACCCAGGCAGCCCCGTCAAATATATGCTTGCCCTGCTATAGTTAGCCGGTCAACATGAGTTTGATTTTAGCGATAGCCATGAAATGATGCATCGTGGAACTAACATGGGTCAAATTGTTTAGTTAAAGGTTTGAATGGAAGCTGTTACTATGTCATGCAGATATAAATGATCAATTCAGGGTCTATATTATGCCCCAGCAGGTGTAAATGGGCCATAACCAGCAAATGAATAGTTTTATATTAATATCTGTGTGAAATATTTTATAATTACAAAGTATTGATTATAGATATTAAAAATATGTTTTCATTTGTAACGTTTCTATCATACGTAATAGCTAACAGCCTACTTTATTTTCAGTTTGATACTACTCTAAGACAGATGCCGCCTACTTATAACGTTAATATGAACAGTACGTATTTTGTACCCACAGCAAAGTTAAATGTAAACGCTAAAGAATTTGTTCCTCCACCGGCATACGACATTAATATTAGATGTCAGTACAAACCAGATCCCCTTTCCCAAAATCTGAATGCTAGTACACCACGATGCAGCGAAAACCAACAAATACCTGATGTATATACTGCAGAATCTAATATTGATTTAACACATAACAAGAGCGAACAGGCATCAAGTAAAACATCCAGTACTAAACAATCATCTGAGGAATCTATTAATACTGAACCGAATGGAAGCTTAATAAATAAAAATAAACAATCATCAAGCAGCCAACAGACAGTTAATACTGAATCTAATACTAGCTTCAAAACTAAACCAATGAAAGTATCGACCAGTCAACAAACACCCGATGTTGAATCTAATGGCTCAAAGAAACATACACAATTACGGCCAAAGGTATCAAGGAGCCAACAAACATCTGATGTTGAACCTATTGACAACTTAATGTATGAAGATAAACGGTTGTCAAGGAACATGTCAGCTAGTGAACAGATCTACGATGAAATGAATATTGTTAAATCTCGTTTTGATCTTACAAGTAGAGATGAACAGTCATCATGTATAGAAGAAGATGGCGGTATCGAAGATTTCAAAATTGTCCAAAGTGATGAAGAAACCTTTCAACGATCTTTGAGAAAGTTTACTCCATCAAAGCTTAACACTAGAATTTTAAAATGTCAAAGGCGTATGTTAGGTAAACAATTCGTTGCCAGACGTAAAAGGCTTCGTCGCATTTTTCTTCACGAAATTATCATGAAAACTAATTATGGGTATTCAGTTGCTTATTCCCCGTATTATGATATATCTTCAAAAGCCACTATCACAAAAGTTCATTCTGTTGAACATAAAACTTTTATTGTTGACTCAGGAATAGATATAGGTATTAAAAAGAACGATATTGAAAAACAAATTAAGAATTCCAATAAATTACCTTCTAAATTGCCATGTGAAGGTGGTATTAACAATAAAAGTGACGATGATATTTTAGAGCACACACAGGTGGACAAAGAGATTGCAGAAAGTTGTAATTCTTCAGAATTCTCGAAAAACACAAATGAAATTAAATATGTCCCAAATGCTTATATCAAGAAAGATAAATTGGATGACTGGGAAGCAATCTTTAAAGAACGGTCAACATTCACGGAAAAGGTAATTGTTATTATCGTATAAATTTATTTGTTTGTTATATATTAAGTCCTTTATCATATTGGTGTAGTAATTTTAGAAAAAAATTTATTTATATAATGTAATTTTTAGTTGCGTAAATATTTTGGCGAAAAAGTTCTATTTGTGATTGCTTCCGAAAATTATGAGGAATACCAAAATGAAATTTATCGAAAGATGGAGCATGCTGCGGAACTATTCGACATTCCCAACCAATTATCGGATGACTATCTTTTAAATCTGTGTGTGGACGAATCATGTTGCATCAAACGTTGCGATGAAACTCACGCAATCTTAACAACAAGCTCAGTAGAACAGAGTAAGTGTTCTTTAATCTGCGAATTTTATCTGTTTTGGTGTACTTAAAATATATATACTTACGGAATTTTAATTTTTAGCAAAACGTGCCTTATCAGCTTTACCTCGCGTAACAAAATCAAGATGTATGTTAGAAGCTAGTCCAATAGCAACAATTGTTGCTTGTTCATTTGAGCAAATGGGAGCTGTAACACCTAACGAGAAATTAGTACCGGAATTACAAGAAACATACGGTGAACTTGAAACTTCAGATTCAGATAGAAATCATGACAGTTCAGCAATTTTTAACACTTCAGGTTAGTAAACTAGCAAACAAATTTTTATTCAACAGAAAAGATTGCAAATGCCATCGGCGGATTTGAAAAGCGAGTTTTGTTGATTGCAAGTCAGTTATAAATTTTCAACAAGAAGAGAGGAAGGTTAAAACGGAACGTTTTAACGCAATGGGTTGGTAAAATATAATTATACGTATTTTGTAATGTTTGCACCTTCTGCAGCTGGAGCAAGAGTTGAAGCTTCATTCTTCCTTTTACGTAGAAACTTTTACAAAGTATTTGTTATCCCGTTTTTATCTGGATTTTTTCATTTTCTGTTTAAGAAAAAGCATCGTGTAAAAGCAACATATTTTAGTTCAATTGTTCATTTGGCTGTTAATATGCTTTCTCATGTTTAATTCATGAAAAAGGGTAAAATTTAGGATTGTTTATTGTTTGTTTAGTTAGCATCCACAAAAGCTCCTAATTCCGCTTTTGTTCAAATAATTAAAAAAAAATGCAAAGCCTCATTTTGTGCTGTTCTTTAGCACCGATGTTTTTTCTCAATGCATTACTGTAGATTTTTCAAACATTTCCTATATTCTGATTTTGACTCTCTCTCCTAGGTGTTTAGATTTGAAACCTAGAAGTTTCTATTTTCTCCAACTATTGTAGTTTTTAAATTGAAAAATTAACGTCTGGCAACTATTAAACACTTTGGATTAACGACCGATTTAACAGACAAATTAAAACAATAAAAAACTTTAATACAAGTTTAATTCATAACGTGACGTTTAATTTGTCTGTTAAATCGGTCGTTAATCCAAAGTATTGTAGTTTTTATCTACTGTTTTGTTTTGTTTTTTTATCGAACTAATAAAAAATGCAGACGAACTAATACTAGATAGTATATTTAGACTAATAAAACAGATAAAAAGCTCCCCAGAGAATGAACAACGGCAATCATAACCTCTATCTACAAAAAAGGAGATAAGACAAGTACAAGAAACTATAGGCCAATAGCTTTATTAAAGGTTACGTACAAAATACTAACAAACATAGTTAACAAACGATTACAACAAGAAATAAGGGATAAGATTGGACAGTATCAAACAGGGTTTAAAAATGGGAGATCAGTGGTAGATAACATTTTTATCCTGAGACCGGAAGGGGAGAGTGACCTAAGATGGGACGGTTTTCTTTGAGAATGAAAATTTCGAAAACTAGTCATAAGAAAATAACTTTAAGAACGCAAATGAACATTTATTTCAAACAGAAACATCTTGTGATTATAAACTGAATTAAAAATAAACAAAATGTCCTAATTTTTACATTTTAAAAAAGACTGCAAATGTCCCGTCTTGGGAAACCAGTCTCTTACATGTAAAATACTTCTCATCCATGACTCCACAGGTCTCATGAGCCCACCCTGAACATCCATGGCAGTTGTACCAGTCCTGTCCACTCTCCATGTACTTACTTATCTCCACAGACAATGCAACTTGGGTTATCATCACCATCAGTCGCAATGATTTTAGACTTACTCTGGTTGCATTTTGTTTTTTTTTTAACTTTTTTACACCTTGCTTATTTTTCTCTTCAGCAAAAATTGTTCTCTTGGCTGGTTTGATATTTTTCACGGATTTTTGGGTCTGCAAAGCCTCTTCTAATTCATTTTTGTATGGCGAGTCTGTCAGGATCGTAGATTATAGCGATCTTCTAGAAGATGTCTTCTTTTGTTGTTCCTTTGCCCTTGGTAAGGGACTGATATGAATTATTTTTATCTTAGAAGAGGACAATTTATTAGGAACGTTTTCCATTGATAGCGGAAGCTCATCTCTAGAGTCACTGTTCTGATGTTTCCCCGGTGGGGGCGTAATATTCTGTTTCCTTGACGTAGAAGGAGTAGGATCTTCGTATGGATTTAGGCCTACATCTAAAGTAGGAGATGTTGATGGTCTTCCATTTTCCTCTGTTGGATGCATATTTTCAGTATGTTTTTGCAGTTCTGTTGTTTTTGACGCAGCAAATTCCCAATCCTGGAATACCTTGTCATTGAATGGCGAGATTTCGGTTTTTCGAAATCCATTTGCAGCAATCTGTACGCTTGATGCTTTTTCAAAAGCTTCTCTAACAGCCCCTGCGATTTGGTAGAATCCGAATGTGCGGCCGCAATGATTTTTTAACCATCTAGTAACATACATGTCGTAGTACCTAAGTCATAAATGATTTAAAATACGATACGTCTAACGGCTGCAACTTATGCGTGCAGTGCGCCGGTAAGCACAATAAAATGACACCACTCTCACGGTAAAAGTCTTAAGACACTTAAACTTTTTGTATGTGAACTATGACCGTCCAAGATAATAAGAACTGACCACTCCTTCGATGGTCTGGTTTGCTCGACGAAATATAAAATATATAAATCGTAAAAATACATCACGATCCATCCACCCTTTGTCTTGTGGGAAAGCTGGACTTCTGTTAGGCGCACTATCCATCAGGTCCGGTTTTATTCACTTGCACTCATAGAACCGACAATACTTAGTAACATTCACTCCTCTTTCAGCACTTGTCAGTCCACCCACCTGCTTTTTACCTTTCTGGGCAAGAATTTTTGGCAACTTTTGAACGGTTGTAACACCGGTCTCATCAACGTTCCATATTCGATCTGGAGTAAATTTATATTTCGCATAAATCTCTTCAACATGTTTGAAAAAACGTTGAACTGCGTTGTGGTTGAAGCCCGTGGCTCTAGCATAAGAGGTTGCTTCGGGTTTTCTTAGCGAAATAGTATTATGTCTACGCAAAAACCCATAAATCCATTTCTTGGAAGCCATTTTTGTGTCTTTATTGAAAGTATTATTAATATTATTGGCAGAGGCAGAATCGAACGCCAGTTGACGAAGTTCTTTATAAGTGATCCCAAAAGATCTTTCCTCCATATCGAGAATATGTTCTGCAATCTCGTTTTCTTCTTCCTCAGAGAAGACCAGCCTAAATCGCCCAAGATATTTTTCATTTTAATAATAATAATAATAATAATAATAATATGTCTTTTATTTAGTCAATTTTATTTTTGTTCGCGACTCTCCTTTGCAATGTACTTTTCAGAATATTGTACTGTTCTGCGGCCTCTCGAATTGGTAACATTGTTTCGAACTTTCTGTACAGTTTCTGACATGTCTTGAAGCGACCATTTTCCACGATCTGTTTTTCGTTTATAGTAGCGATCTAGTCGAGGCATCTGTAATTGCGAGATAGAAAGGAGAAAATCAGTTTCTCAAGATGGGACATGTCCCAACTTAGGAATCTCTAGTAAGTTCCATCTTGGGAACTGTTGGCATTTAGTATTGCGACTTAACTTAAACAAAAGCAATACGCTAAATGAAAAGCAAACCTATGGTAAAATACTCTATAATGCCTGCTCTGAATGACGGTCTTAGATAATAGAAATATAACTTACGTTTTCGATCTTATTTAAGCTTTTGTAGTAAGTAAGTAACGTAGGCCTAAGACAAGGTGACTCCTTATCGACCACATTATTTAACATAGTGCTAGAGAGTATAATAAGGAAGAGCAAAGCTGACCAAAAACGAATGATCTTAAACAACTCAGATCAGTGCCTAGCCTATGCAGATGACGTGGTGTTCCTAAGCAGAACAAGAGAGGAGCTGGAAAACTTAGTCAGTGACTTCCAAGAAAAAGCAGGTGACACAGGTTTCTAAATAAACCCGGATAAGTCCTTCTACACATATAATATTAGGAACTGTGAAGCAAACCGAAAACCAATACCTAGAAATTAAGATGACGAAGCAGAAGGCAATGAAACTCAAACTAGTCAATAACATTACGTACCTAGGGGTAGAATTTACATGTGACGGGAATTATGAGAGTGAAATAAAGAAGAGACTAACAGCAGGATCAAGAAGCATAGGAGCTTTCAGCAAAGTGTTTAATAACAAAATAATCTCAAGAAATTGGTACAGTGGTTAAGCAAAGCAGACTAAGGTGGCTAGGTCACGTAGAAAGACTAAGTGACAGTGATACGGTAAAAAAGTGTTTAAAAGCGAAGTGAGGGGTAGAATCAGACGTGGCAGATCTAAAAAGACTTGGTGGGATTGTGTAAAAGAAGATTTGGAGAAACACAACATCACAGGATGGGAAACTAAATCAAGAAACAAGAAACAGTGGAAGTTGATAGTAGAAGAGTTAAACCAAAGCCTTCTGGCCTGTAGCGCTGCTAGATATACTTATATAATTCTAAAAAAAAACTGTCGGTAAAGTTCTGCTACTTCTTGCCACTAATAATGTACCTATCACTCGCTACCCTAAATTTTGTATGCTTCTATTGTTGATCGTGACATTTGTTATTTTCCTGATTGCTCTTCCTGATGCTATATTAAACAGAGTTGATGTCATATTTTAATCCTCGATTAGGCCTGAAATTTTTGTTGACTTCCGTCCACTTTTACTTTATTGTTAATTTTGTGGTTGATGCCTTAACTAGGTACTTTAAGCTGTTTTCTTTGATTTTAAATTCCTCGGAGCTTTCTCGATATTTTGTGATACTAGCTTATGTATATTTTTATGGCTATCTAACTATTCACTAAACACCTTCAAAAGCGTAGCTGCAGTTTTTTCGATACTTTTTGATTTGTACAGTACAGACCTAGAAGGTGTCAGCAGCTGCGGTCTGGCATCTGTAAAGCATTAGAATACTGCTTGTAATAATATATTATACATAGATTTTTCTGTTTTATTGATTTGCGGTATGGTTACGCCAATTGTTTCTTTATTTATAACTTACATTTTTGCTATATTGAGATCTTTGCTTGTTTGCCTTTCCCTGAACTTTTGTTTGAAGGGTAGTCTTATTATCTTATTAACCCATTCCGATTAAAATGAAATAACAGAAAAATTGCAAACTGCTGCCTACACATTTCTACATTCTTTTTTGGAGTTGTAAATAAAAGTAAGCTTATTATCATCAAACAATAGGTAACAAGCGTTTCATAAAGTTTTGCATTTATAGCTGGGGTAGATTCTTTTTCTTTTTCTTCCTGAAGCTCCGAAGGAGCGAAGGGCACCCAAAGGGCGTTTCTAAAGCAAAGTGTTTGGCAGGGTTGCTAGGCCTGCGCATCGTTGGTTGGGTCCGTTGTTATTGATATTTTCTGTACCAGTTTCCTCCATTCATTTTTGTCCTGTGCTATAAATTTAGCTTGTCCCCATGACTTGTCCTGTAGTTGTAAGTCCTTTAAAGCAGTTCTTTTCCATGTGTCCCTCGGTCTGCCCCTCATTCGTTTTCCTTGCGTATTAAAATCCAGGGCTTGTTTTGTAATGTTACTGTTTGGTTTTCTCAGTGTATGGCCTATCCATTCCCAGCTTCTTTTTTAAATTGTTGTTTCAATCCTTTCCTCTTCTGAGATTGTCCATTGTTTTATGTTACTAAGGCTTTGTACCATATTTATGTACAGAAGCTGAGTTACATGTACTTTTCGTTTACTGGCGAGGTGCCTAGTGCCCTTTTGAAAAATTATCGCTGACATTCCGTGCGTTAGCTAAAATATAACTAAAACTAAATTGT
Source organism: Melanotus villosus (assembly GCA_963082815.1). Taxonomy (NCBI): domain Eukaryota; kingdom Metazoa; phylum Arthropoda; class Insecta; order Coleoptera; family Elateridae; genus Melanotus; species Melanotus villosus. The sequence continues at coordinate 1,619,594 of OY720427.1, forward strand.
TTTTAATAAAATAATCTCCAATTTTTATAACAAGAACTGAAACCATCATTACACTATGCAAATAAAGGCTACTTGCTTTTTATGTTTTTTATGTTGTTTTTTAGCACCGACGTTTCTCCTGCATGTATTACTGAGTGTCTTTCAAACATTTTTTATAATCAGATTTTAACATTCCCTCCTAGATTTCTAGATTTGAAACCTAGAAGTTGTTACTTTCTGCAATTATTGTAGCTTTCATCTCTTATTTTGTTTTGTTATTATGTTTTCCAAATATTTAATTTTGCTCTCTTTCTGAAAACGTTTGTTATGGAAGTTTATTAGGCTTATTGGACACATTTATTCTACTGGCGCTATTAACATATATTTCGTTTACGTTTAGATCCTATTTCTTACTTTCTTTTATTATTCTAAAACAAACTGTTGGTAAAGTTCTGCTACTTCTTGTCACTGATAATATATATCACTGGCTATTCTAAATTTTGTATGCTTCTATTGTAGATCACTTGTTATTTTTCTTATTGCTCTTCTTGATGCTATATTAAGCAGAATTGGTGTCATATTGTAATTCTCGATTAGCTCTGAAAAACTTTCGGCCCATTTTTACTTTATTGTTAGTTTTGTGATTGAGGCTTTAACTATTGTAAAGTTTTTTGGAATTTTGAATTCCTCCACGTTTTCTTGCAAGTATTTTTTATTTATTATGTAGGTACTTTTGTATTGACAGTTTGTAACACTAGTTTATGCCTATTTTAAGGCTGTCTAACCATTCACTAAACACCTTCACAACTGTAGCTGCAGTTTTTTTAGCTACTTTTTGACTTGTTGCAGTATAGATCTAGAAGCTGGCAACAGCTGCGGACTGGCACCTGTAAACCATTAGAATACTAATAATATTTTATACATAATGTTTTTCACTGATTTGCGGTAATAAGCCAATTGTTTCTATATTTTTAGCATTTTAACTTACATTTTTGCTATATCGAGATCTTTGCTTGTTTGTCTTCCTCTGAACTTTTGTTTGACGGGTAGTCGTATTATCTTATTAACCCATTCCGATTAAAATGAAATGACAGAAAAATTGCAAACTGCTGCCTACATATTTCTACATGCTTTCTTGGAGCTGTAAAGTAAAATAAAAGTAAGCTTATTATCATCGAACAGTAAGAAGCGTTTCATAAGGTTTTCCATTTATAGCTGGAGTAGATTATCCACAATAAATTAAGGCTGTTGATTCTAACGGATAATCCGAATAACCGGATATTGTTTTAAGATTTATCCGGATATTTTATTTTTAGAATAATCCGAAAGCGGTTAACCGGATAATATTTTATCCGCGGATAAACGGATATTATATTATCCGCAAGATAAACGGATATCAATTTATCCGTCGGATAAACATTTATCCGCTGATAAGCGGATATTATTTATCCGCCGGATAAACAACTATCAGCGGATAATTTTTTATTCTGGATATTTTCATGACATTATTAAACAACAAAATAACTTATCAACTTAGATTTTGCTGTCTGCAACTCTGCAATCTATTGATTCTATTAATACTGAAGAAACTAATTTTTGTAAATTTAAATTAAAAAATCAAAATATTTCAGTTTAATTTTCTATTTCTCTAATTTTAAGGTGTTCACAGTTTTAAGATTTTATATTTTTTTGTACCTAAGGGTGTCTGTTGTTTTTTAATAAATAAAATTTATATAAAACCGTTTTTTTATTTTTTGTCGAGGATAGAAAATTGTATTATCCGTAGTTGAAAATTATCCGCGGATAAAAAAATATCCGTGTTAACCGCAGATAAAAATTAATTATTATAGGGTTAATACAGCAAAAACTGATTTTAGTTCAATTTACCTAAAATATCGCGCTGGCCGATACAACTAAAAAAATTCTTTAGTTAAGTTGCTTTTGCTTAATTTCAGTAGCAGTAATTGCAGCCTCTCTAGAAAGTTAGTTAATTTAAAATCATTCTGTATTTTTTTTTACAGGGTCTGAGTCCACACCAGCCGAATTAAACGGTCTTCAGATATTGGAAACTATACTTATAGAAGATTCTACTTTAGAAAAAAGCATTATTGAGGACACGATGAACGAAAGAGATACTATCGAATCAATTCCATTCACATCAGAAAATGTTGTTATTCATAACCAACAATTAATCGTAAAAGTAATAAATAAAAATTTTATAATATATTAGCATCTATAAATTAATTAAAGCCGCTGCATTTCTATGAAGTAAATGGTCGAATAACATTTTTTGAATTTACAGTTGATGGAGAAATGTGGAAGAAATCTAACTATTATTACCGCGAAAGAAGATTACGAACCATATCGAAATGATATATTCCAAAACATGGAGCGTGTAATTGAGTTATATAATATTCCAAGCAATTTTCGTACTGCTAATCTTAAGGATGTATATCCAGAGCAATTAGGTTACATAATATGGTGTGATAATACCACCGCATTGCTTGTTACTGGATCCATTTTACAAGGTGGGGCTATTTTGTTTTAAACGTCAGAGTATCACTTATCTTAATTAACATCCTGCAAATCATAAAAATCAATCTAAATATTCTGTAGCTTGATAAATATTCTTAACTTCTACCATTTTAACTATAGACATACTTTATAATTTAAATGCTTACTTGTTAAATTTTTTGACATGTCTATTCAGGGTGTGCCTAAATGTTGAGGGCAAATTTTAATTGTAGCTTTTTTTGGGTCAAATTAAACTGATTAATAAACTAAATATGCAGCAATGTTGCTTCTAACGTTCTATAAATAAAAAAAAGATCTTTCAATACGAAAATTCAGCAATAGAATAATATCATCTCTGGAGGGACATTAAAACTATTTTCATGTAGAAGTGAATCTCTAAACTGTTTGGTTTGACCAATTTATTTTGATCACGGAAGCTACGGTTAAGTTTGACTCAACTTTTTCAAGAAATCCTGTACATGATTAATGGGTGTACTTACTTTTAGCAAAACGAGCTTTACATACTGAACACGAAACTATTAAGTCTCGACCTATTGATGAAGCCAGCCCTTTGGCAACTATTCTAGCTTGTAAATACTTATTACTGCCAATTCAGTTACCTGATCAGCAATTAGCTTTAGAGGATATCGTGAAAACTTCAAAAGTTGGTCACGTCACGATTGAGAGAGTAGAAGTTGAAACAGCCGAATTTGGTAGCATTTCTAGTTCGTCTTCAGACGGCAATGTACAAAATTCAAATGATTTCGTAACCGATGAGGAATTCCAATATTGGAGAGCTTCCAGTCCTTTATCCAGCAGAGGCGTATCTAACTCAGAAACGTAAGTAAGATTTTTTATCTCGTACTTTAAATTCTATAATCTTTTAATGAAGGCCGTTTGACGAGACACAAAAATTTGCATTGAATTTTCTGTACAAAATTCTGCCTGAAGTATTTTGTACAAACTTTTGCGTGAAGGATTTTATGTAGAACATTTTGTATGATGCGATGTTTACGTACAAAATTTTGTATTAAATTCTGTAGAAAGTTTTGCATTGTGTCTTGTGGCCTTAACTTAAATTACAAGCGCGTATTTTTATGGTATGTATCTACCTAACCATGAAAAAAAAAAACGCGTAGCACATTAACAACCATTTATTTTTCTACGTAACTTCCTTCAACACTTATACACTTATTCTATATTTTTTCAATTGTCGCATACCCTCAGAAAAAAATTCCTTCGGCAACTCTGCAGAATATTATTCAACAGCTTCTTTGAGTGCTTCATCAGATGCAAAACGCTTTCCCTTCTTCTTCTTTAGCTAAAACCTTATGCCTTTATGGCGTTGGCTGCTTTCCCCTGAGACCTTTTTTATGATTTTGAATAGACAGAAGTCTGACGGAGTTAGATCAGGGCTAAATGGTGGATGCCTTAATTCTATGAACCCATAGTCGTTGATTATCTGCCGGACTTTGACTTTATAATCTTCCCAAATCTCTATAAACCGCACAAATTAGACACAACTTAGCTTATGTACTTTTAAATGTCACAGCTAGTTTTTAATAATTGATTTAACATCATCCCTTGTTTGTTTCATGGGTAGGTAGATAACATAAAAATCCGTCCTTGTATCTTATCTTACAAGATTCAAATTTAGTAAAACCACAGAGCAGATAATACCTGCTCTGTGGTAAAACCAAGATTTGTATCTGTATTTTTGGGTTTACAAAGTACCGGGTGACTATAAATGATTGTAACTTTTCTTGAAAAGTTGGAAATATAAAAATTAGTAACGCTACTGATAATTCTAACTATAATAATTTATTTGCAATAAAAATAAACTCTACGAATACATTACAATAAAACACATTTGCTACTGCTTCTTGAATTGCTTGTTCCAATTGTTGTATGTTTTTAAATTGTATTTCTATAAACAGTGTTAATTAAAGAATTACCTAAATAAAAAAATCAAGTGGTATTAAGTCAGGGGAACTGCGTGGTCTCAAATTTCCACTGATCAATCAGTGCGTGATGAACTCCATTAAATAATAAACCGTTGCTTGTGCCATGTGAGGGGTAGCACGATCTTGTTAGAAATAACCATTTGTTGGTTCCACATTCAGAGCCATCGGCATCTTCGAGCATGGACCAATTATCCGTTTTTCGTCCAAACACTAACTTTGACTGGATGCAACGGCACTTCTATAGTTCTATAATTTAGAGAGTTTACAGAAACCAAATGATGCCTTGCAAACTATTGTTCCATAAATTGTTGTTTATACCACCTACAGAATTGGTTTCGTAGGATAAAATCAGGAGGCAGGAGTTGCTGTACCAAACAATACTTGTAAGAGGTATAACTTTTTCTTGGGGATTTTTTGTGAGAATCCATAGCAAACACCTGACATGAAATGATAAGTTATTTTGGGTAGGAAGCAAAAGGAAAGTTACCTATTTATTGGGATGCACGACAGATGGAAATGTTTGGGTTTTGTTGTACCATCTGATTTACATCTTCCACGACATCTGGTGAGGCCGTTGTAGAACGTCCAGAAGAAGATTTGCATTTTCCCACATTACCAGTATGTTTTGGGTACATTTCCAGATTTTTTTGAACGCCTGTTGAAATTTGTCATAACAATATACCTATATATTTTTGTCATCGTTTAAATCCACTTTTGGAAAAAAGTTACAATTATTTATAGTTATATGTAGTTATTTTCTTGTATGAATAGTCGCAGTGTTACAAAAAATGATTCACCTGACGGAAAAAATAACCTTTCAGCTTGAATGAAGATACATTCGTGGTATCTGAAGGTAAGAGTTCACGTGAGATCAGCCGTGTATTGAATATATCTAATACAAAAACTAGCCCTAACGATAAATCGGCAGATGCCTTTATTGAAAGACCTTCTTTCACTAGAAAGGTAATGTAATTCTTAATTTACTTTTAAAAGCGGATTTAGTGATGAAAAACCCTTTAGCTGAAGCAGCTTTTGGGAAGCGATTTTCCAATTGTGGCTGCTGCTGGAAACCACAAACAGTATCAGACCGACATGTTTAAAAAGATGCAGTACATAATTGAGTTATTTAACATACCTGCAACTTATCCAACGGAAGATCTTTTAAATATATATACAGAAGCCCCTCGTTACATTAAGAGATGTGATAATAGTCGTGCTTTACTTGTCACTGGTTCGCCCAAACAAGGTTCGTAAATCGTGTATTTAGTAAATAGGGCCAATAATTGTTTTTATTATTCCTTTCCTTCTCATTAGCATGCTTATATTCAAATAAAATAATTTTCGTTTGTTATTTGAAAGCAGAAACTAACTTCATTTTTAGCTGCTCGAGCTCTACGTATTCAACATGACGTCATAAAATCACACCCACTGGCAGAAGCTAGCACATTAGCCACCTTATATGTCTGCCAATTTGAATTATTGCCTGCTAAGTTAGATAGTGATCCTGATGATTCGCACACACAAGAATACGAAGGTAGGTGGGCCTTTTCTTTTGGTGTAAATTAATTACGTTCGCAATTGTATATCACTACTAACAAGTTTTTCGGAGGTTTAGTAGGTGGAATGGAATAACATAGAGATCATATTTTGTAAGTGATGCGAAAACTTTTCATGAATTTTTTACACACGAATCTTATTAGAGTACCTACAGTGCAATACAAATACCTACAGTGTGATTTTAAATGATTAAGGATAATTTGAATTTGGCGAGACAGTTTTTAGTGTATTTCATACTGGATCAATTTGGTAACTTTCACTGTCTAATAACAGGAGCAACTCGTTTTCCATTATTAGTTTTTTTAAAATTATTAATATAATATTGGAGAGTGCGGTGCGTACCAAAACAGAGCGTGCCCAACAAGGTTATTAATGCGAAGTTTTTAATGGTTTATACCAAACTTGTGTGTCTGAAAAGTAAAACAGTGGACAGCAAATTAAATTAAAAGGAAGGGAGGTACGGAGGTTCGATTTAATAATACAAATACTTTAAGAGATGGAACCACGGAACTGATAACACTAGGGTGATTTTCGCGGGTGTAAAGTGACAGTTGAAAGCTAGAGTGTACAAGTGAACTACTACGAACAATTTGATTTGAACTACAGAGCTCCAGAACTACACGAAAACAAAAGGGATCCAGAAGAACTACTAGGCAACATACGAACTACCAATCGAACGTGGATCGAAAACTAGAGAGAAAAATGCTGAAGAAATATGATTATGACACAGGAGGATATTCAACAGAGGAAGGGAAAAGGAAAAGGCCAGAAAAGGAACAAGTTTTCAATAGAAATAAAAATACGGCGCATACACCATCAAAGAAAAACACGGAAGATAGTGAGCAAGAGTATAAAGGTGATGGAGAATCAACGGATGAGGAAGTGGGAGCAGAAGAAAGGAGAAAGAAGTCTAATAAAACATCAAACAAAAATAAGCAAATAGCATAAAAAACTGAAACGAGAAAACAAGGCGAAGAGAGGGAATTAGTAGGGATGATGAGACAAATGATGTTGGAATTAAGAGAATTGAGCAAAGCTCAAAAGGAACAAACTAAGCTGCTGATGAAGGAAATAAGAGAGCGTAAAAATGAACAACAGCTGTACCATAATCAAATAACATCACTGTAAAACGAAAACAAGGAGTTGAGAAGTCAAATGACAACATTAACAAACAAAATTCAAAAATAGAAAGAAGCGAAAAGAAAAATAACATCATAATAGCAGGAAAGAAATTCAACGAAAAAGATATAGAGAATGAAGTGAAACAGTTTCTAGAAGACGAAGTTGGAGTAAACGTGAAACCAATCAAAGCATTTAATATAAACCAGAGAACGTGGAATAGCATGAGTTAGTGCAGTTTGAGAGTTGGGAAGATAAGAAGTTGGTAATGGAAAACAAAAACAAACGGGAAATAAGTCTACATAAACAATGATATGACGGAGGAAGAAAGGAAGGTACAGAAAATCCTGGAGATTATGCTAAGAGGGAAAAAATGAGGGTAAGAGAGCGATAGTACAATATAGAAAAATTAACCGAAAACGGAGAACACAAGGTATACAAGAAAAAAAAAAGAAAAGATCACGAAAAGAGAATTCGAAGAAGCCACTGGGAAACTAAAAATAGGTTAAGCAGTAGGAGTAGATGAATTAGACGCAGAATTGAGGAAGAAGGAAGAATTCTTGGACATCTTAAACTTAGCCTGGAGGAAAAAAATATACACCACAGGAATGGAACGCGGCGATTATAGTACCCATATATAAAACAGGAGAGCCAAAAAACTGTAATAACTATATAGGAATCTCATTACTTTGCACCGCATTAAAGGTCTATGAGACAATAATAGAAAATAAACTACGTAAAATTATAGAAAAACAGCTGGCGGGCGAACAGAGTGGCTTTAGACCGGCACATAGTGTTCACGATCGTGTATTTTCCATACAACAAATAATAGAGAAGGCAATCACAAAGAGGGAAAACGTATACCTAGGATTTCTGGACATGAAAAAGCATTTGATATGGTGAGTAGAGAGGGAATATGGACAAGCTTACAGAACAAATCCGTGGATGGCGATATAATCGATACAATTAAAAGTTTATACAGAAAAACAAATAACAAAGACAGAATATACGTAATTTACATCGGAGAAATTTGTTAATAACTACGGAGTGAGACAAGGAGGGGCACTGAGTCCTCTACTGTTCATTTGCTTACTGGACGAAGTTGTAAAAGAAAGCTGGGATAGAACAAGTAGAACACAGTAGGATATATAAATTAGCAACCTGTAAAGATAGAGGCTTGTGTTTTCGCAGATGACATAGTGCTAGTAGCAAGGAATGGAAAAGAATTAGAAAGAAACATGAATATATGGATAAGCATACTAGCAAAATATAATTTAATAGCAAATAAAGAGAAAACCAAGGTGTATACAACTATCTACACACCAATTTTAACCTACGGGGCGGAAAATTGGGTGCTGAATGGCACACACGAGAAAAAACTATGTTAAAGCAATTGGGTATTTTTACCCTAGTAAGTTGGCTACCCTTACGTTACCAAGGTTGGCTACGCCACTGCATATCTTACTAAGCCACCCTGTAGATCCGCTTGCCGAAATCTGTCTTACATCAACCACCGCAGAAGCAACACGCAAGCAGTATTAGGGTAAAGGTTGGGAATGCCGGCCATGAGGGTAATACCGGCCACTAGTTTTTTAAATTGTATGACAATCTTTTGCCGCTAGAACACGCTGTGCCATCTGTTACAGCATTTTTACGTGTGTGTTCAAAATTTTGTGACTCGAAACTGCCTGAGTGACGTGTCACATGGCTAAACATGGTTACAAGCTTTGATTTACCGAATTTCTGGCAATCCCATATAAACAATAAAAAAAATATTGACAAAATAGCTTAGCGGGCCGGCATTCCCCACCTTTACCCTAAGTAAGTCCAGTTAATGCCGGTCCACGTGTTTTACATATTTCTGTTCGTCTTTAATTTATTACATTGTACTTGATGCACACAGTTAAAAGTTCAATATACGTTATTTAATTTAAATTACGTGCATTTATTTATGTGTTCCCGGCTTTTCTTGTGAGCTCCAATCTTACATCTCACAAAGCCGGTCCTGCAGATAAGTTACAACGAACCAGCGTTCAAACTACACAATCTTCAACAGACTACAAGCTGCCGAAATGAGGTATTTGAGAAAAGTCGCAGGGTTTAAAATAACAGACAAGAAACGAAATGAAGATATCAGAGAGCAACTAGTAATAAAATCTCTGAAAAGAAAAATAGAAGAAAAGAAATTAAAATGGACCGGGCACTTATTTAGGATGGATAAAAACAGACAAGTCAAGAAGATATGGGAGGTTAGGAAAATGGGCAAAAATAGAAGGGGACGACCCAGAACAACCTGGAATGGAAGTGTTACCGAGATACTGCAGAGGAAGGAAAAAACATGGAATCAAGCTAAAAACATGGCCAAGGACAGAAAGAAGTGGCGTGAATTTGCAGAAGAGAGAAAGTTAAAGTGAATGTGAACCTCGACACCTCCGGGTAAAAGAGGAACAGGATGAAGATGATGATGATGATGATGAATATAATATTAACCACACCTATTCGAGACGACAGTGATTGCCAACATATAGTCTAAGTAAGTTTTAAATGGCGGTTGAACGGATTTTTGTTTCCCCGCCATATGCCGTCCACATCCACGCCGTGGTCCATTGGCAAAGACAACGTGTCCAGCTCTGACTAGTGAAATTTGTCATGCGTTATATTTTGTTGTAACTAAATCTGAAACTACATAGGGCGGGGAAACAAAAATCCGTCAACCGCAATTTAAAACGTATTTAGACTATAACAGTAAATTAGTATGGCGCCAAATTCAGACTGTCCTCAATCATTTAAAATCACACTGTATTTATGCGGGTAATTAAGCGACGTGCGGTAACAAATTCATAGAGTGCGGAACCAAGCTCATTGTTTTACTTTTTTACTATCTGTGGTGCTTAATTTTCCACCCTGTCTACCTTTGCGCGTCTCAGCTACACAGATATTTGCGTTGTACTGTGGGTTCGATTCGGACAGATAACTATAGCAACTAATGCTTTGAAAAAAAAGTTCTATTTATCCTTAACACATAGCTTATATATGTAAACATTTATTAGAGATATTCGATATTCGATATTCGAAGTTTTCGAATCAAGGATCAAAAGAATTCAGATCTTTAAATTTGAGCTAAGGATTAAAATAGTTTAATTCAGTTTCGACGTTGGAATTTCCAAATTTAACTCAGCAGTGTAACTTAAACTCGTCATTTAAGTTTCTAAATGTTATACAAAGTTTATGATATAAACTCAAATTTAGAATTATTGTGAGTCTTCAACTTCCAACCCAAGATTTGAAATTTCAAATACCGTGAGATCGAAAAAAAAATTATTCTGAGCAGGCCTTGACTAGTACAACACGATTGGCTACACTGGTTCTAGAATGCCTATGAATTATAATGTGACAGTGACATTTCAAATGTAAGTCAGTTTTGCAATCTTGTTTCCAGAATTATTTAAGTTTATCGTTGTAATACTAGTGAAGGATCACATTTTGAACACCTACTCTAACATGTATTCATCTTAGTTTTCAGTTTGTTCCCTAAATAAATACTGTTTTGTTTTAATTTATTTGACAGTTATTAACCTCTAACCTACTGCCACATTTTGAAATCAGTCTTGCCAATCGTGTTGTACTAGTCAAGGCCTGCTCGGAATCATCTTTTTTTCGATCTCATGGTACTAGCTTACGTTCCCGGCTACATCCTAATCAAAATTGCTAAGATTTTAATTGAAATTGTACTTTTTCAAGAAGAATATGTTAGTCAACTCAAACACTTTCTAATTTTCATACTTTAAAAATTATGGGGTAAAGTTGATATGCACTTTTGGAAAAAGTTAGGGATATTAAAAAAAAACTTCAATAAAGGAATTGTTCTAAGATTTTTTAATAAGTGCACTTTATTTACAAATCATTAAGTATCCTAAGTCATTGAATGTTTTGAAAGTTTTACAGTGTTGTTGTGAATCCATACTTATTCCTGCCTGCGGCAGCTTCCTGATATTACTGTAAAAATAACATCAACAATAACAATGATAATAATAATAATAATAATAAACCAGTGAAATATCGCAAAATTTAAAAAGACGATTTACTGTCGGTTTAGTATTACAGTTATAATAATTAGCTAATTCTATTATATCTGCATCAGAAGCTACTTTCGGAACAGAATTAATAAAATAGGCATTAATTAAATCAGCATTAGCTAAATTAATCGGTAATGGTTGCGTGTGTCGTTTACTTTTACATACAGTGACCGGCAAAAAGTTCGCAATATACATACCTATGGGAAAAATTTTTATTATTAGAGTATCGAAAAAACTTTTATGGGGAATGGGTTCTGCATGTCCGATAACCTAAAAATCGAATTTGAGGTATGTCATGTAACTATTGGTATGGCGGCAAATTAAAAAAAAATCACCGTGAAGTTGCAAAAAGTGGGGTTAGATGACAAGATATCCAAAAAGATTATTAGAAAAAGTTTCTTGGAATTTAATTCTAGATCTATATGCAAAATTTCAAACATTTATTTAAACAAATTGAAAATGGCAATTTTTTGTAAATATTTCTTAATTAATTTATAAATACCCAATTTTTTCATTTTAAATAGGTTGATTGAAGTGGAACGTATGTAGTTGGATAACAGTAGCAGAAATTTCTCGTGTTTTTTTTCATGAGAGTATCAATTTCCATCTTAAATTGCTGAAGAAGAGCATCGGATAAGCTTTTTACCACTTGTTTAACAAAATCTTCCTTCTGAAATAGCTCAGTTAATTGAGTTTTTAATATGCTCTCTATATCTTCAGTCTGTGACTTCTTGAAAGGCATATTGTCGATTTGATGTACGTTTAATTATATACCAAAATAATGATGGTTATGGTACCAGCGATACATGTACCTATTATTTAGATGAAAAATAAAATTATTTTTATTTAGTCTGCACTATTTTCACTATTAAACGGATCAATGAAATTGGGGTGAAGTGAAGTAAAGGGAAACTATCTTAATCTACTCCGAAAGTAAATCCAATTTTTGTGAATTTTCGAGTGAGATATTTCATTAAAGCAGAAAAGTTAGGAGAGACGTTAAAAAGTGAAGTGTTTGAAATATAAAACATAAGCAACAGATGTCCAGGTCAGTCTAGTAATAAGCGAAATATATTTTAACCTCAAATTGTTGATAAGAGATAAGAAAGCAGAAGCCTCCAAAGGCGTTTGTGAACAATGAAAGGTAGGCAACACATTATACAGCTTACTGTAGGACGTGAAGTATATACATCGGACGAAGATCGGAAGCACGAAATGGCAGAAAATAAAGGGCAGGCGATCACTGATAGCGAGGACAATTCTACAGAAGAGGGAAAGAAAAGAAGAAGGACAGAAGACCTAAAGGGCATTTTTGCAAAATCTAAGAGAAACCAGAGAACACTAACAAAAGCACAAAAAAGCGAAGATAAACTAGATCTACTAGTCAGGATGATAACGGATCTTAGAGAAGATGTAAAACAAGTAAGAGATGAGCAACAAAAGTACCATGACGAAATGTTAATAATTCAAAAAGGAAACGAAATTTTAAAAAAAGGAAACGAAATGATCAGGAAGGAAAATCTAGAAATTAAAAAAGAGCTAAAAGAGATTAAAAGTAATATGGAGGGAATAGAAAAAGAAAAAAGGAAGAATAATATCGTTGTCACAGGCTTAAAAATCAACGACAGCGACACAAACATACTAACAGCAGAAATAGAAGAATTTGTTAAAAAATACTTGGAAGTAGATAGATACTAAAGCTAAACAGGCATATAAAATGGGGACAAACAGTTTTGTGGTTAAACTAGAAAACGGAATTGATAAGGAGAAAATTATGAAGAATAAAGCGAAATTGAGGAAAATTACAACCGACAAAATATATAATAAATGACGATCTAACAAAAAAAGAAAGAGAAAAGCAAAAACAGTTAAGGGAGAAGGCAGCAGTTGAAAAGAGCGGTAAAAACGTTAAAATTGGTTATAATAAAGTCACAATAGACGACGAGGTGTGGAAGTGGAATAAAAACGACGAAAGATTAGAATTAGAAGAGCCAAGTACAAAAAACGAAGAGTGGACCCAGGACACCGACCAACGCAAAAAAAAGGACAAGAACGAGTTGAAAAATGTAAGAGAGAATATAGTTAAAGAATTTTTAAAGGTAGCAACATGGAACGTGTGGTGGACGTACGAAGAGGGAGCGGAGCGCTGAAGAATTTGATACGAGAGGCTAAAAAATACAAGTACGACTTAATAGCATTACAGGAAACAAAACAGAAAGAGAACAGAAACACAGAGATTGATGATTACATATTTCTCAATAGTGGGAGGAGAAAACAGCATACTGGGAACCGGTTTTGTAGTAAGCAAGTCAATTAAACCAATGTTTATGGAATTCAAACCAATATCTGATAGAATTTGCTGGCTGAGACTAAGAGGAATCTATCAAAAACTCACATTTTTAAATATATATGCACCGACAGAGGTATCAGATACAGGGATGAAGGAAGACTTCTACACAACACTTGACAATCTGTACGAGCAATTACCGAAGTATGATTTGAAGATAATATTGGGCGACGCAAACGCGAAGATCGGAAGAGAGGAGGTTTTTAGGCCTACCATCGGAAAATTCAGTAAGCACGAAACAACTTCAGAAAATGGACATTTCTTAATAGACTTTGCCAAAGAAAAGAATATGGTAATAAAAAGTACATATTACCAAAGGAAAGACATATACAAAGGGATATGGGGGGCACCTTACGGAAAATGCGTGAACCAGACGGGCCATGTATTAATAGAAAAGGATGTGGAGAAATGCATCTTGAACATAAGGAGTTACAGGGGACCAGATGCGGACTCCGATCATTTCCTAGTGGGTATTAAGGTGCAACAAATCATACCAGAGCAAAGAAATCAGAGAAAAGAAATGCGCACTGCGAAAGAGGTAGTAAGACTAAAAAAAGAGGAAGACAGAGCTAAATTTAGTGAAACACGAACGTACAAACTAAGTAAAAGAACTGAATGTGATGATATAGAAGACCTATGTAGAGTACTAAAGGAGGAAACGAAGCAAACAGCCAAAAGGTATAACAAAATAAAAAGTAGGAATGGAAAAGGAAAGTGGTTTGATGTAGAATGCACAAAAGAATTGGAAAAAAGAAGAAAACTTAGGCCGGAAATGTTAAAGTTCGTAACGAACTAGACGAAAAGCAGATATATAGAACAAAGGCAAAAAAAAAACAAGAGAATATTGAGAGATAAGAAAAAGAAGTTTCAAGAGCAATTACTGATGTCAATAGAATAAAGGGATGTGAAACCTATATCAAGGAATTAAAAATGAAAGGACAAGAAACCAAACAAAAACGTGGTGCTACAAAGCAAAGACTGGAGAATTGGTGACACAAGACGAAGAGGTCTTAAAAGTATGGAAGAAATATTTCGAGAATCTGCTGCAGGCAGGCGAAGGAGGAGAGATCAATGAACAAGCACTGGTAATCAGAGACCCAGATAGAAGGAAAGAAGAAGAGCCCCCAAGCCTGACTGAAATTACGGAAATTATTCAAAAGTTAAAAAAGAATAAATTTCCGGGTTGTGACGAGATAACAGCAGAGATGGTTAAGTATGGAGGAGAAACACTAACACAGACAATACACAAGCTAATCGAGAAAATATGGATACAGGAACAAATGTCCAGAGATTGGAATGAAGCTGTTTTACTCCTGATCCACAAAAAAGGAGATGAAATGGAATGTGGTAATTACAGGGGCATAGCCCTCCTAAACGTTGTATACAAAATACTAGCCATGTACATAAAGGATAAGATAGAAGCGAGGATGGAACCAGTGTGGCTCTAAAAAAGGAAGATCGGTGGTGGATTAGATCTTTACTCTAAGCGAACCACAAACAGAAAGCTATGAACACGGCATAAAAACTATGGTAATCTTTATAGACTTTAAATAGGCGTACGATAGGATAAAAAAGAACTGTGTGTATAGAGCTTTACAGAAGTTAGGAGTAAGTACAAAGCTAATCAGAATGATTAAAATGACTTTAACAAAAACTGTAAACAGAGTAAGAATAAAAGGGAAAGAAAGTGAGAAGTTCGAAGTAAGAGAAGGGTTGAGACAGGGAGACCCCTTATCCTCATATCTGTTCAACTTTGTACTAGAGCAAGTAATAAGAGAGGCAGACATCAATAGATCAGGCTTGTTATACCACAGACGTCACCAATGCCTGGCTTTCGCTGATAATATCGCCATGGTAACAAGAAGTGTCGAGGAACTAAGAAAGGTAGTAATAAGATTAGAAAGAGAAGCACAAAAAGCAGGCCTTCAAACTAACGAAAACAAGACGAAGTACATGACATGGACGGACGAAAAATTTGAGGAAAACAAAGTGTTAAGAGTAACAACTGATACAGGAAAAACATGCCTTTGAAGAGGTTAGCCATTTTACATACTTAGGAACAAGTTTTGAAAGAAAGCCGAATAATCAAGACGAGGTACAAAGGAGAATAATGGCGGGAAATCGTTGTGTCCAAGCTCTTAATAGGCTGTTAAAAAGTAAAGTGTTATCCAGGGGTCTAAAAGTGCGGGAGTATAAGATGGTAATAAGGCCGGTAGTGATTTTCGCTAGTGAAGTGTAGACATTGGTAACAGTAGAGCAAAAAAGGTTAGCGATATGGGAAAGGAAGGTATTAAGAAAAATATTTGGAGGAAAAAAAGTTAACGATCAATGGGAAAGAAGAAGTAACCAAGAACTAAAAGTGCTATTTAACAAACCGGATATGGTATGAATAGCAAAAGCCCAGAGGTTGAGATGGTTGGGACATGTGCTCAGAATGGACCAGGAAAGGACCCCAAAACGAATATTAGAAAGTAGGATGGGCGGCAGGAAGAGACGAGGAAGGCCCAAAGGACGATGGAAAACAGAAGTGCAAAAGGACATACAACAAATGGGGATCATTAATTGGCGAAACAAAGCAATGAACAAGAAAGAATGGAGGGCAGTAGTACAACAAGCTAAGGGCCTTCTAGGCCTGCAAGGCTAAATTATATATTAAACGTGGTACTCATCGTATCGAGCTACTTTCTGATTCACATAATATGTTCTTATTTCTCGCCAATGTCGTTGCTCACTTCCGTCCTTCTAGATTTATTTAGTTGTCTTTTGTTTTTTTCTGCTTTTCTATACAAGTTTAGCTCATTCAACTTTTGCAATATTCTTTTCATTGCTCTTTTTTCTTGTTTAGCTCTACCTTTAATTACGTTGCTATTTCTTTTTCTTTCTTTGTTAAGCCAACATTTATCGATACTCTTCCTGTATTAGTATATTTTCACTTATTTTTGTTCTTTAAAACCTTTTTTTGTCCAATGAAATTCTCCATTCTTATCAGACATGTGTTATGTGCTAGTTGTGTCGCTGTTCTTAATTTTGATTTTATTTTCAGTGCGCAATCCTTCCATGGCTGCCCTCAATATATTATTATCTTTTATATCTACTTTTAGGCCTGTTACAATTTAGCTTAATTCTATCTTTCTTTGAGTATTTAGAATTTAGATCATTTTACAAATCTTCATTTTTCCTCTCTCGGCATTTATTTGATTTTGCTTCCAAATATTTCTTCATAGCTTTCATCTCTTTTCTTTCTGCATTTCAATGCGCACTGCTTGGTCACTGTCCAGTTTCACTGTAGTTGGGAATCCAGCCTCCCAAAAAGATGTTTTAAGATGTTGAACCCGTGATTTGAAGATGTAATTTTGCAAAATATGCGGTTTAAGTAGAATGACCTTGCGGTGCTAAATATTTACCAAATTTTTTCATTACTGAAAATTGATTAATTTTAGGTTTCCAACACATTTATAAGTTTTTTTTTATATTCCTCAATGATTTTCAAACCGATAGAAAGCTCATTCTTTTTAGATCCAGATTAAATTGATCTCGAAATTATTGTTAACAAATGCTGCAGAAAGGGGTTAAATAAAGCCTATAGGAAAGTGCGGTGTAAATTTTAACATAGAGATATTTTCCAAACTGTTGCGCAGAGATGCATACTCAATATTAATGGTATTCTTGAGGGAGGATCTCCTATACTTCATATTCTTCATCTATAGCTTCAGCTTGATCACAACTATTTCAATTGGCACTACAGTTCCAGTTATTTTCTGTCGATCTATTGGCAGAGTTAGCTAACCGGATGTGTAATTTAATTTGATAGAACGTTAATCGGTAGTTACGTGACAAATGACCAGGAATCAGGGAGGTGAAACACGGTTTTATTGATAAGAATACAGAAAAAAGCTAAGATTCTCGAATTATGTGACATTATTTTCTGTACATCAATTAAATTTAGACTGTTAATGACATAAAATAAGAGGCTGTCGTATTGTTTGTATTGCCAACTAAAGAAATGTTACTTATTCACACTGTATTATTATAACTTAAGGGCAGAAAAATATGAACATAAAAATAATACACCGATTTTCCTGTAAGGTGAGGTATAAGTACCTACAAGAAAAATTAAACAAAAAATTAAAAATTGAACTTGTATCTTTCTTAAGAAATTAGCAGTTTATAAATGTCATTGATCAATTTTGTTAGGACTACTTAAAAAATAAGTATTTTTTTATGTGAGGTATATTTTGCCTTTTGATTTACGTAATGATTATTATGTTTTGCTGTTTATGAAGGCCTAATCTGTACTTTGTTTAATTTCTCATCGTGTTTTTTTGATAAGAAGCTCGTTGGCGCAGTGGTAAGAGCATTGGGCTCTTATCTAGGAGTCTTGGGTTCGAATCTCACGCAGCGGTAAAGATTTTTATAAAGAATTTCCACTGTTTGAGATTGGTAGTTGAGCGAGTGAAGCCATTTAATCGTCTGGTTACAATTAACGATTCTGTCTGCAGAGTGGTCGACTTCAGATAGTAACAAGACACATACACCATCGTCACAGATTCTGCAGAAGGCAACGCAAACCACTGTAGAGAGCACTTTTCCTTAGTATAAAAAAAAATAAATGTGGCCCATTATTCCCTCACGGGACATAGGGAATTTTCGAGGAGGACACACCGAGCCGTAGTATTAGTATAAAAGGGGAACATAATAAAGCAACGCCAAGTCGTTTAAAAATATGGATTAGATCCCCCTCGTCAACGTCCTGAATAAGGACATACGAAATAAATAATCGTGTTTTTAACTGTTTGTTAAAAAAGTATATTGTGATATCGCTACCTTCAAATATTCATATATGACGTTAGAAAATTAATTTAGAGCTGAAGCTGAAAAGTGATATTTTAAAATGGACATTCAGATATTTGATTTCTTTTTGTGTTCAATTTTGAACACAAAAATCTATTTCATGTAATTGGTTATGAACTACAAAAAAATCGAAAATTATTTTGACATTGGAAAATTGTTTAGGAATGTTTTTGAAGAACAGCATTACAAACGTATTCAACACTTGGTCTGTAGTACTTCATGAATACAAATACCTTTATTTGACTTTCTTTTGGATAATCCTGTAGTTTTAATTTTTTTGATTAAGGCATTTTTTAGAATTGTAGTGATGCGTTTAATTTTAAACTATTTTTACACCTGGCGTTAAAAACATTAAAAAATAGTTATTATAGTAGTAATAGTATAATAGTAATTATTTATATTTTTTGTAGATTTACATTCGATCAGAGATTACAAAGAGACTGGCCAAGGCGATACCCATTTAACAACATTACCTTCAAGTGTTACACTGAGTGAAGTTATAAAAAGTGGACTGGGTGATCAAATTTATGAATTAAAAAATGACGAAACCACTGGTAAAAAGACCCGACTCATAGGCTCAAGCAGAATCCGAAGATATTGAGTGAGAGCGGTGGATGGTCGTATGATGAGTGGTATTAAAGTTTTTAGTTTTCATTTGCTTAAATATTAAAGTGTATCTTTCATTTGTTATTTAAATTAAAATTAGTATTAGTTACTTATAATAGATTAATTTGTTTCTAGGTTACTTGTATTAACTATATATTTTGTTCTTTATTACTTAAGTATATCAAATTCTGCCACGTTGAAACTAATTTAAGGCAGAAATTAGTTATAAAATTCGTCTTTTGTGTGTTAAATTTGTTCTTAAAAATTAAAATTGTTATTAAATGATGCTAAAGTTTTCAGTTATGTGAATATATTTAAGATTGGCATCTGGCTGAGGAGTAGTAAAAACATGTGCAAGATGCTGAGCAAAGACATCTGCTTTGTCATTGTCGGATCTGGCCCAAGTTGTATCTGTTCTTCTAATTGGCGGTATTGCTACATTTGGTTTTTTAAACTTCTTGGTGGCTCTCCATAAGGTTTGATCGTTGCTGGAGAAGTTTGTAACGTAATACCTGAAGGTTTCATTTCGTTGCTAATTTAGTGCAGCATGTGTTACCACAAACTTATCAAAAAGATAATAAAAGCCATAAATAATTAGTACACTTTATTTTTCGGGACTCAATTTACGGCGCGAAGCCAGAGTTCAAAAATAATTACACAATAAAGAATTAAATTATTGATTAGATTTAATTATAGACTTAATAAGATTTCAACATACACAAAAATTGAGATATACATACAATAAAGTAAAGCTGAAGGCTTACTAAATTAGGGAACGCAAGAAATTACCTGAAATACAAATTCACCCTAATCGCATAAACGTTTATCTCTTTAGGAATGAAATTAGTGGTCATAGACCCAACTAAACTCATTCATTGCGGAGCCTTTTCAAATATGAATATAACACATAATTAAATCAATAAAAAAATATATAGAAAATATTCAAATCGCCTAACAATAAAAAATCCTACGTTAACAAAAGTTAAATTGATTCATTCATAAGTTAGGAATAGATAAGCTAAAGCCAAATTTTTAAATGAATTTATAAGTAAACCACAGGCCTAACCCATGAATCAACAATTTACTACAAATTTAAATATGAAATTTAATTATAAAATCAGAAAATAACATATGGCTAAAATTTAACCATACTAAAAGTTTATAAAAAACGAAGTCAAAGATAACAAGAAATAATAATAATTGAATTAATTATAAGCACTTATCTCCCCAAATCAACATTCTAGAAGGCAGGTGTTGAAATTAAAATGGACTCCTCCTCGTGCTTCGGACATCCCATGCAAACACAAATTGAAATATGCACTCCAAACCAACAACCATTAAGGAACCAAATACTTCCAAACAGGGAAGCGGATAATAAATTAAACCCTCGTAAGGCCGCTGTAAGATTCAATTAAATAAATATTTGAAAATAAGATGGAAGATTAAAACTTACCACATGAATTACGAAATGTGCGAAAAAAAAAATACATATCCAAACATCGGATCGCTGTATTAAACAATAAATTCCATTCAAAGCAACACAATTAATAATAAAAATTGCACGTTAATTAAACGTTGCAAACAGGTCCTTCCATTCGAAAGTGCAACAGCAAAGAGACCTCGTATAAAATTCATGTACGACACCTCGACAGAAAATCAACACTGCGCCTGCGCGAATACAGATGCAATTAGAGTTGCATAAAATATACGAAAATTCGCATTTAATTATAACCTTCAACTCATGAGATTTCAAACACGAAATATACACGGCACAAGCACAAAATAAATTCTTAACACTTAAACAACATTGGCATTTGATAAGAAAACGATACAATTTAACTTGGAAGCAGAAAAATTGTAACACATGTAGCCCGAGGGTAAGTCTGTTAAATATAGTTTTATCTTGCAAGTTTCTCGTTCTGTGCCATTTGGATCGTGCCCTCTGCTTTTCAGTGATAAGATCTCTTATATGGCGAGGTATGTTATCATTCCTATGATTATTGAATTCGGTGGTGGTAGATTTCCAAGCAGCATTTTGTATTAATACCGTTAAGTAATCTGTAGCTTCGTCGAGGTCATGAGGTTCTTTTATTCTAATTCGAAGTTCGGTACGTTCATCTAATAATTTTTTGAATAGTTCCCAGTTGGTGTGTTTAGAGCATAGTCTAGGTGAGCTATCTTTTATTCTTACATTTGAGCTCAGCATTATGATGATAGATGAGTGATCAGATAAGTCAAAATTTGATTCAATGTTTAAATATCTACTGGCTATTCCTTTCATTATTGCATAGTCTAAGAGATCTGGGATTTTATTAGGGTCACTAGGCCAATAAGTTGGTTCCTTTGTGGATAGATACCTCATGTTTAAGTATTCGAGAGCAGTTAGCAGGCAACGCCGTTTCGGGTTGAATAGTCGTGATCCCCATGTTGTATATTTGGCGTTCCAGTCTCCGATGGCTATGAATTTATTACCAAGCTGGTGGAAGTATTCTTCGTACTCCTCAGCTTTCTCTTCAAAATAAAGTCGTACTATACAAAGCCAGACTGAAGCCAATCTGGACGTATGGCATTGGCATCCGACTCTGGGGATGTACCAAGCCATCCAACACAAAAATTCTTCAGCATTTTCAATCCAAAATACTCCGTATAATGACAAATGCACCCTGGTATGTTACCAACCATACCCTTCACGAAGACTTGAAGATTCCTTACATAGGCAACGAAATCCGCAGATTAACATTCGCTTACCTCCCCACGCTCATGGGCCATGAGAAAAACCTAGTAGGTCAACTAGCCCACCAACCAGCAACTCCTAGTAGACTGCAGCATCACTGGCCACAAGACCTCGTTGGGGAACCCAGCTAGCATCAATTCCCAGTTTATTCAGGAGTAACATTGCTGGATGGATCTCCCTCAAGACAGTAGCATATATATCCACATCAATTAGTTATTACTTATTTAACTGAAATAAGAGTAGATTGTAAATACACACACGTAATATTTTTTTTTTTTTAAGAATTATACAATAACAACAAAACAGCTCTCTTAAAATCATATTTGTTGATATTTGTTGATCAATGCTGAGTTATCCCTTACGGAAGAATAGGAATAGGAAAAATAGGAAACGCAACTGATAACCAATTCCCTGAAAATACTTCCAAGCAAATCCAACCCAATAAAAGGACTCTCAGATCTTTCAAGTATTAATATAAACAAATAATGTATAAGCATAACAAGCAAGTCTATAAGTAAACATATACCAGGCAAATACGATAACTAAATATAAATAACGGGGTGCTATATAATATAAAATAAATGGTTTATATACCCCCACAAACAAGTAAATATATAACAAGTAAATATATGACAAGTAAATATACAACAAATAAATATATAACAAATAAATATATAACAAAGACTGATTAATGTAACCATTGCATATATGTTAGGTGAACAATTAAATATTTAAAGTAATAACTGACGTGTAATCAGGGGATCAAAAAAAATAGTGACTGAATTAAAAATAAGCAAACATTTAAACCAACGAATGTCAAGATAACAACGCACAAAAAGCTCTGTAACTTAAGCCGGGAAGTTAGATTAATTCACGCTACCCTAATTTGAGTTACTATAAAATATCTGAACCAAAGATAAATAAACTCAATGAAGTTAAAAAATAACGCGTACAAGTGAGTCGTCGAATAAACTAATGTCGCAAGAACGTAAGTCTCCAATAACGTAATGAAACGTATAGATTCAGGCCTGTATCTCACGCTACCCTAATATCGTGGACCGTAAACTCAAGTTAAAAATTGGACTAATTAATCGCCGCGCAGTTAGGAATTAAAGATTCGGTATCACGACAACTCAAGTGTCTTGATATTCAAAAAGAAATGCGGTAGGTAATCTTTAAACGTAAAAGGAAACAAAGCGTAAATTAACTATTATAAAATGGTGGTACTTGAATAGACCAAGGTATAAATATGGTTGCTATAGAAAATGTACCTGAGCTATAACAAAATAACGGTAGTACAAAGTGACAGTAAATAATGGTGAAATTAAGGAAATGAAGGAGTCCTACGTAAGTATTATTATACAATAATTGCTTATTAGCCTATTCGGCGACCTGAATGTACACAAATTATGGGGTAAGTATTATTACTGAACGGTTGTCTACAACGATTCGTACACCTTCTAAACGGAGGTAATCATAACAAATCTACCTTACAGGTTTTAATCGGCGTGAAACATTACTATGCAGGACCGAACTTAAATCTTCTCGGTTTCATTAAACAGCACATGTCACGAACAAAGAACGGAACCACAAAATATGTATTTACATCAAACTTGGCCACATATCCACCATATACTAAATCTGGCGGTAAAACTTTCTATTAACCAATAACCATAAAATGCTGGCCTAAAATTTATCCACAAATAACCGGCCAAAAAGTGGGCTGAAAGTCGAAAGGAACAGGCTAGAGGGATTTAAAGCAGAACGAAGCAGTAACATAAGGTGGAGAAGCCCACAAGTCGAGTAAAGTAACATTGGACAAAAAACCGCACCATGCGCTCGAATTTCGGAAGTTCCCAAACACATAAAATCAAGGCAAACGCCAAAAGAATTCTGCATAAATTACTTCCGAAACTCCATAAATATGGTTTAACAGCTGCGATGACGTATATAAATGTATATTAATAATTCCAGCTACCAAAACCCACGTCCAACTACGAAGAATCCAGAAAGACCAATTAAAAATTTACAAAAATCCCTAATAATGGAAATTTCGTATGAAGGTTAAACGTCGCATCAAAATCGAAGATATGCAACCCAAAATACCGCCAAGCTTCGAGTATTGCTTAACTATAACTTGCTCCTAGAATCTAATTTATAAATATTAAATATAATACAAAGAATTTGTAATATCGTAATAAGCGCCTTTAATTTCTAGTATGCTAAAATCGCCTACGATTACGATATCTTTGTTAAATTCAGAGTTACATACGTACCCCAAATCATAATCTTCAACCGCAAGGTTACAAAGAAATGCATTGGTTTTAATTCTAAGTCCTCTAACGTTTTGATAGTATAAACTAAAATTTTTAACCTTCACGACAAAACAAATTTATAGAAATCTTTGCATAGCGGAAAAAAATATCTGAAACTTGCTATCGCTAACAAAAAAGAAAAAAAATATCTAAAACAGAACAGCTAATACAACTAAGTATTAAATTTCCGACAAAACAATAGGTAATGCGAGCAGATATAAACAATTTTTCATTGATGAAAATTTTAGAGCCTTTCAATTTACTGCGATTGCTTAATAATATTTGTTTATTTCGATAATTTGAAAATTTAACTATAATAGGCCTTGGATCGCTAGCTGCACTATTATCATTGCCGGCCTCGATTCGTTTAGGTGCCGTGCGATGTGTCCGTTCGATATCTCATCATTTCTAGTTCTAAATTTTCTTGCAATAAATTGTATACTATTTGATCAGTATTTTCACCAGGATATTCCGGTATGCAAAATACCCTTACCTTACGGAAGTACGTCATGAGTACTGCTCTTCATCATTGAGCTGCTTACGCAATTGCATATTTTCAACTTTCAGCATTTTTTCTTCCATAACCGTTATCCGTTTATTTTTATTATATGTTTCATTTACTTCTATAACTGCTTCTTCTACAGCATCCTTTACATGTTTGCGAACTATGTCAACATAATTCTTGTTACTTAAATCACGTTCGCGATTTCTAATGGCATCTTGGGCCGTATCATTTTTGCTGCTAATTTCTCGTGCATCACCGGTGGCGCACTACGGCTACGAGGAGAACTTTATTTGGAGTCGTGATGTACCACCGGTGGCACACGTGCATTTTTGACATCTTATTTGGTAAATTGGTACCAAAAGCCAAAAAGGGCGCAGATGTTTCAGGCCAGATGTCTGCCTATTACACTTGCCTTCGGAAAACAATTAAATGGTATAAGAAAGATATTTTAGAAATCATTCTTGGTGCTGCGGTTGTGAATTCTTGTGTAATTTACAGCAAAAATAACAGAAAAAAGCTTGATATGCTAAAATTCAGAGAGGGACTAATAGATATATTTACTACTGATCCCCGAAGAAGAAGATGATGAGCATGAACATGAAATTATTGAACAAAATAGAGGAGGATTGAGAAAGATCTCTCATAAATTAAAGAAGTTTGAGGGAACTGCAAGAACGAACTGTAAGAGGTGCATTCCTTGCCTTGAAAAAATTCAGAGAGAAAAATGCACTAAGGTAGCAAGAGTGAAAATCAAACGAATAATGACATATTGTGACGATTGAATTGGTAAATCAACAATGTGTTTATGTTTACATTGCTTCAATGAAAAACATTCTAACTGGGCTTGTGTTACATTAAGTTTTTGATTTCACTACGTACTTAGACATGTGGTAGTTTTGAATTTTATTTTATCTAGTTGTAATGTGAATTTCTATATTTTATTTTGCGTTTAGTATGAATAGAAGTTTTATTGTCACTTTAGGCAATTGATTTGCATTTTTATTTTGTTATAGTAAGTGAAAAAATAAAAAAACAATTAGCAGAGAATAGCATTTACAATATTTGCCTATAGTTATTGAACTATAACTCCGATTTGAGAACGGAGTCGGCATGGACAGTATAAAAAGCCGGCTACTCATTACGCGGTACTTGGCAAGTACTTGTCATTACTTCGCGAGTGCCGAGTAGTGTGTATCTAGACGCGGCTTGCAACTCGGCACACCTTGCCAAGTTGCCAAGTTGCCTCGTCCAACTACGCCGCATTACTTCAGTTTATTTACTTGGATCACAATGGCAGGCACTAATGAAACCGACGACACTGCAATAATAGACTGGAATAACGACACAGTAATGACATTTTTAAGCTGTTACATGAAAGAATAAATTATCTGGGACCCTTCGCATTTCGCATAAACTGCACAAAAATAGAAATGAAGTGTATGACGCGTGGAAGCAGAATTTGGCGAGGGTATTTCCATAGCGGATTTAAAGAAAAAAAAAAGATTTGTTAATGGCAACGTTTAGGAAATGCGTACAAAAAGTAAAAACAAGTGAACATAGTGGTGCCGGTACTGACGAAATATACAAACCCAACTGGTTTGCATATACAACAATGGCATCCTTTTTACGTCATCACGATACGCCAAGAAATACATTAAATTCTGAGGTACGTAACATATTTATTGATAAAGTTCCATATTATTATTTAATGTAACAATCTCTTTGTTTTAACAATATTTATCCTGCCATGAAACTTTGCCAATGCCCATGAAATATTCAGCAAACTCGGCCCTGGTGTTTTTTGCGTCCATACTTGGCTAACTGGGTACCTTTTGGAAAGGTAATAGTGAAGTAATGTTATCTTGATCTGCGCGCCGAGATCCCGGAAGAACTTGTCCCTCTGTTTCAACATCAAAACTGCCCCAGAGCGTATAATTTGAACGTGACTGTTGCTTTTTCGCAAAAAATTATGTAAAAAACAACAGGCCATTACAATAGTGTTAATCTTATTCGGTTGTAATAACATTGGTTTCGGCGAGCCCGCGAAAGACGTTAATTAAATACTCGTTGCATACTGACTGCCCTTCGGATAAGTATCAGGAAAAGGTTTTAAAATGATAGTACTCAATCCAAATGCATCATCACCCACAAACAGATGCGGAAAAGATTTTTTCGTTCCGTCTAATGGCTCGTCTGGAGGTAAATTTAACTGTTTCATTTCAATTTTCTCATACAGCTGAGTATTTCGGAAAATAGCTCCATCACTAAGTCTACCTTGATAACCACAATCAATAAAAGTAAAACAGTAGTTGGCATCAACGGGAGCCATTAACACTACTCTAAAGAATTTCTTGTAGTTATAAAACTCCGAACCACTGTTAATTGGCGATTGTATCATTATATGTTTTTCATCTACTGCAGTGTGGAAAATTCCATAATTTCTCAAAATCCTCTGCTATCTGTTTCCATCCTTCTTCGTTAGTGGGAATCTAGAAGAAAAAATACTCTTGTAATTACATACATTTGGAAATTCTATTGTTTCATGTGTATTCAGATATGAAATTCCATTTTTTAACGTTTTAATTGTTTCATTTTAACTTTCACGAAGCCTCTTTTTCAGAATATCGTTCAGACTATCGATTCAGTAAATGTTGACTCCGAGCAAGACAGAGCATCGGTGGACTCTCAACAAGACAACGCAGCTGTTGACTCTCAGCAAGTCGGTACACTTTCCAACTCTTTACCCAAAAGAACCACATCTTCCGGCATTGCAGCAAAAAAAAACGAAATTGTCGGATGATGTAATTTTGGAAAAAATGGAGAAGGCATATGATGTATTAACGAATAAACCTCAACAGAAAGGAAACGATGAGTGTGAAATATTTGGACAGCTAATATCAAAGAGACTCCAGCAAATGGAACAAACCCAAAGAGATTATGTGATGCATGAAATTTAAAATATTATGTACCATGCAAAACTGCATTTTCATGATAACAGAAAGAATATGCAGTCAATCCATGAGTCTTCTACATCTTTACACCATGACTCACTGAATTGGAACCTGTATAATTTAACCGGTCATAGTTCGAATCACACTGTTGTTTCGGCCACACCATCGTCTTCTTCCCGAAGTTCTCAGGTGCCACATACTCGCCATATGACAATCCACCATCAGTCTCTTCTGTCGATGAAAGTGGCGGTGCAAAATCATTTTACGAGGGTTTTCAATAAATGTATTTTATTTTAACTTTCATTTGGTTTTCTTATACGTATATTAAATTTGACAGCGTTACCTTGTATTAGCGGTTATAGAATGTTTTCTTATTTTTTGAATAAATGCAAAATTCCTTAGAATATTTTTTATTTACCTTAATTAAGTGTTGTAATTCCTTGATTAAAGTTGTGCATACCTCGGGCACGATTTTGGATATCACTTCAGGGGAAACTTTAAACAAATAGTGCAAGCTTTTGTAGCTATCGCCCATCGCCAAGAATCGCAAAGTTATTGCTAGACGTTCCTTTGGCGGAATAGCTGCTCTGAATTGTGTATCTTTTTTAGAAATGTGTGGTTCAATTTTTCTGAGCAGCAGTTCAAAGTCTTCTAACGACATTCGACAAAAGTTTTCAAATAAACCCTTTAGCAAATCTGCCATCATATCTGCACTACAATACCTATAAAAACAATATGTAAACTAGAAATTAATTTTCATATACATTTTTTAGACATTACTTACTTTTTTCTGCTTTTATTCAAAGGCGTCACCCACCATCTTTTCTTTCTGTTCTTTCGAGTTCTCTTTTTTAATAAGAGATAGCCACATGTCATAACCACAAATGCAGCTGTAGCTTCAATTTCGCCACTTTCCATGATGATGATCGACACAAACTAATGAACAGTCACTACTTGCTGAGCATCTACTTGTACGTCCCAGCCGGATTGGCTAAGTGGAAGTAGTCGCGTAGTGTGTATGGTGTGACTTTTACTTGCACAAGTACTCGCCGAGTACTTGCCAAGTCAAGCTACTTGCCAAGTACTGCGTAATGAGTAGCCGGCTATAAGACCCACACACATAGCCGTAATATGTAACCAAAGTCCTACATACAGACGTTAAGTCAATATTAAATATTATTTGCCTCGTACCCCCAAAAGATTTCTCTAACCTTATACAATTCGTGAAAAATGCGAAAACAACATAATGCCTGCACATTCATTGGTTAAAGGCATTTTAACAATACTAATTAGTAATTACTTAATACATTACGAAATAGTGTAGCATGCGATGTCTGAAGACGACTATGCCTTAAACGTTCGCTTGGCTTGACAATCGAATAGAGCAAGTCGCGCGACAAGCATCGTTAGCTAGCTCGTAGCTATGACTTTTAAATCTAGAATTCTGCTTGTTGCCGGTGCACTCGACGGTCTCGATGATTAGGCTGTCATACTATTTTATATTCACACGCATTCGCTTGTAATGTATGTGAATATAAATTGGTACACAACAATATTACGTCAAGCATTGGAAGTACGGTCCGGTCCGGTCGATAAATATTGGAGAACAATAAAACTTTCCATTTAAACTGTAAACAGGTCTATCATACGATTTTAAACTCACCTAAATTGCTTTGTGTGCAACATATGTGAATTTAAGTCAGTACAATAGAAGGACCGTTTCTTCTCGTCAGCAATTCTGGAATTTGCTATGTTAATGGACAAAACAGCAAAAGAAGTAAATCAAGAGGTATGGCAAACGTACCCGAACAAATTACAATAAATATACAAGGAGAAAGTATATCAGAAACAAACAACTAAAATATCTAGGGGCAATAGTGGATGCATCAAGCAAGTTTGAAGGGGAAATCGCAAATCGGATCCGAAAGGTAGCATCCTTGTATGGAGCCCCACAATAAGAGAGAAGTATTCAAAGCAACTAAAGTTAAAATATATGAGGCGGTTTTAGTAGCAATGCTTATGTACGGCAGTGAATCATATAAATTGAAGAGTAATATAGAAACGTCCGAAATGAAAATTTTTAAGGAGTGACAAAGCGAAAAAGATAAGAAGCGAGATAAGGAAAAGGTTAGGTGTGAAAACTGTGAGTGAAAAAATTTAAGAACAACTTAAATGGTTCTGCTATTTTGTTAGAATGAATAACGACAGGACGGTGAAAGTATGTGGTGAACAAAGAAATCGTTGGTATACTTAAGGGTCCATGCAAGAAAGGACGCCAAAGACAGAAAAGAATGGAGGAAGTTCATCACATCTACACCTAAGGTAGAAGGGGTTACAGGATAAATTAGTGGTTAAGTGAACATTCAACGACTTACGTTAATTGTTCCTCTTCAAGGCTTAGGCATTTCCGATACCACCTCGCTTTTGGCCTACTTTAATAAAAAATTTATTAAAATCGGAAATGCATCTCTTCAGACTATGTAACAACAACCATCTCTTGTTACGAAAGTTATCGCAAAATTTAGAAGACAAGGGCCTTTGTCAAGTATCGGCCCTGGATTTGTCAGCCTTGAACCGTATATCATGCCTGAAATCTTACAATTTCTACTTGTTGTAGTGCTCAGGCAATTTAACTTCACCCTCGTCACTGCAGCACTGCACCACTGCACCCGGGAATTACACGTCGTTGATATCAGTCCATGTCCGGCTTAAAATTATTTTGCTCATTTCCTCTTATTATTTTTATTCGATTGTTGTTTACAATGACGACCGTTGATGTACCTACTGGTCAGCTTTCAAATGTGAAAGTGTTAGTCCGCACCGAAAAAGAATGAAGAAAGGCTATTTCAGTGTTACTGAAAAAACTATCATTTTAAAAAATTTTAAAATGTTATTCATTACCAAATGTCTAATTATTAATGTCATTTCAAATTTATTTTTATTTGGTTTTTTAAATATTTTTCTGCTATACTGGTTTGTATGCAAATATTTACGAATTTCCTTAATACTACCCTGCTCCTTTCAAGCACGTGAACAGCGCAAGAGTTATAGATGGAAAAGATCAATAAAAATGTTGACACTTTCGTTCTGTTTTTAATGGACGAAATGATCATTTTTTTGGTTCCACGGGTTGCTTGATAATTATGTGCAAATGAATATTGGAAAATTGTTGATATTTAATTCGTTATTTAAGATAAGTACATTAAACCATATATGTTTGAAAACGTCGAGAAGCGACCTATTTAAAGATGTCAAAGCCAACTACGGTTGCCATTTAAAAAAAAAATACAAGTTTATGTTACGAGGAGCGTTCAAATATGAGTGAGAATGAGTTTGGAACATCTTTATTATCTCAATGGAACCAAAACATGGTATATACTATTTTTCAACGTAGTCCCCCTCGACTGCAATACACTTGCGCCAACGTTCTGGAAGCTTACGTATACCATTTTTGCAGAAGCGGTTTGGTTGCGTGCGTATCCAGTTTTGCACAGTTGTAATGAGTTCATCATTATTCCTAAATTTATGGCAACTTAAAAACTCTTTCAATGGTGCAAACAAATGAAAATCTGATGGAGACAAATCCGACGATCAGCCCGAATAAGCTGATCAATCGACCCAACATTGTCAGGAGTCACGGATGTTTTCGGTCGTCTCAGATGGGGTATGTTTTCTACGCGATCTCGACCTTCTCGAAACTTTTTCGCCCAACCAAACACCCTTGCCTTGGACATACATTTATCTTCAAACTGCGCTGTAAAAATTTCAGACCGGTAAAACATTTTCTTTCGCCAGAAATTTAACAATTATGCGTTGTGCAACAAAACACGGTACTTCTTTCTCTGACATGCTAATTATTATTGGTAGGTGTAACGGAGAAGAATTTGATTGTTACTAATCGCAAGTCGGAACATACCAGAACATGACACAGAGTGCTTGTTTCCATCTATTGTTTTCTATACTCAAGGCAACTAGATTCTCACTCATATTTGAACGTTCCTCGTATATGCAACTCAAAACTTAATACGCAAATTAAAAATCCAACATCACCATTAAATTCTACATTAAAAAGTGGGAACTTCCTGAATTACAAATCGAAAATAGGAAACCTTACTCATAACTACATGTAATGTTTAGTGCCGATTTTGGCTTTAAGTCTCCAATTACTATTTTGAACGTAGTTGATTGTTCTTCGATTGCTACTTGTATTTCTTCATAGAAAGCTTCAATACGGGCTAAAAGGCTAGCTGATGCATTTTATTCCTAAGGCGTTAAATATTCACATAAAACGGTTTTAAAGAATGCTTGTCTGCATTTTGTCAGGGCAGTTATTTGCTAAATTCACAGAACCAGCATAGTTTTTACGATTAGGATACGCAATCATTGTTACACTTCTGTTTTTTTAGTTTGATGCCGCTGAAAAAACTTATTAATTTTATATTCTTTGTGTCAGAGTTCGAGGGTCTAGCACTAAATCTTCTTTAAGAAGCCAAAAACGCACAAAATATCCACCCCTTAAGAATATTAGACCCACATACCAACAAGTAATAATTTTGATTGTCCAGTTACCCCACAAGAGATCACATCATACATCAAACTACCACCATTAAAGAAAGCCCCAGAATATGATCTAATACACAACGTGGTTATTAAAAACTTACCAAAAGAAGCCGTAACGTTTCTTGCCTCCCTATTCAATGTCTGCTTAAGAACTGGCTACTTTCCAGATCCATGGAAACAAGCATATATCTTGATGTTCGCCAAACTAGGGAAAAATGCCAAGGACAAGAATAACTAGCGGCCTATTAGTCCACTCAGCACACTTTCCATCAAAGCTATTAGAAAAAGTAATTTTCCATCGATTAAATCTATTATTAGAAAACATCAATATCATACCCCCAACCCAGTTCGGTTTTAGAAAAGCCCATTCAGCCACCCATCAATTACAATGAATTTCCGAAATAATAGAAAAAGGTTTCGGAAACAGACAATACACAGTCATATCATTCCTTGATATCACAAAGGCCTTTGATAAGGTATGGATTGATGGTCTAAAATATAAAATACTCCATATTAACATTCCAAATTACATAAAGTCTATACTATTCTCGTTCTTGGAACTTTCATTAAGAAATCGAACCTGTATCTAGAGTCGTTACGGAGATAGTGACTTTGAAACATCCGTCAGGGCACGTCGTTCTCGGCAAGCGATATATGTACATATGGCCACACCCGCAACTTTTTCACACGACCATATAGATGTGTGAAATGCGGTAAAAAACCATGACACCAAAACATGTAAGCTAGAAAAACCTAATGACGCTAAATATGCATTATGTAAAGGTAACCACCCCTCTAATTTTAAAGGGTGCCAAGTTTACCTAGAAATATTAGACAGACGCTTTCTAAATATCCAAACAAATCATGCTGCGTGACATCCAAGCCAGAGAGTAGTACAGCAACAAATACCAGAGCTCGCAGAATTTCCACCCTTGAAACAGAAAAATATGCAGCATCCTGCAACAATACGCGATATAGATACTACCAAAAGATTAGAACGGACGTACGCACAATCCACACTGCTAGAGAGGCCTAACCAACCCCAGAACCAATTAAATAACACAATACAAATCCTACAAGAAACTATTGTAGCTCAAAATAAAATAAACCAGGATTTGATGTCAGAAACAAAAAGTATGAGAGACCCGCCTATCAATATACTTACTAATGAAATTAGTCTATTAAGGCAACAAACCTTCAACAATAATACTAATAATGGTTCAATTTAAAATAGTTACATGGAATGCGAACGGATTGACGCAACATCGTCAAGAGATATTTTTAAACATGAAAAATTGATATTCTACTTATATCTGAATCTCATTTTACGGAACGCACTATAAAATTCCAGGCTTCCAAGTATATGATATCAAACATCCAGACGGCAATGCCAGAGGCCGAACTGCCCTAATTAGAAAGAACAAAATTAAACATTATGCACTAAACGAATTCAGCAATGACTACATGCAAGCCACATCGGTAATGATAGAAGATTGGAATGGTCCTTTAGTTGTATCAGCAGCATATTGCCCCCCTAGATATAGAGCAAATAAAGAAGGGTTTGCAGAATACTTTCAGACTTTGGGACAAAGATTTATATCTGGGGGAGACTACAATGCTAGAAATCCCCAATGGGGCTCAAGATTATGCATTCCTAGATGTAGAGTATTAAGCGAGGTAATACAAGAAAAACATCTAAATTACCACTCTGCCGGAGGAAAAACATATTGGCCCACGGATAGAACAAAAACTCCAGATACTGGATTTTTTTATCACCAAAGGCATTGGTTAAGCCCACATGCTTGTTGAAGATAACTTTTACCTATTCTGAGATCACTCCTCTGTCCCACTTACTTTAAGTACAAATATAATAGTCAAAAATAAACCTCCACAATTGCATAATAAACAGACTGATTGGAATTTCTCCAGAGAACTCTTCGATGAAAATCTTTCCTTAAATGTTCCGCTTAAAACAGATAAAGATATCGAAGCAGCTGTTGAAAACCTGACCTGCTTGATACAGGAAGCGGCCTGGAAAGCAACTCCACCAATAAAAAGCTTTTCTAAAACTCGTGATTGTCCCATTGAAATTCTAAATAAAATTTCTGAAAAGCGAAGCTAAAGAAGAGAATGGCAAAATAGACGATATCCGCCGGCCGAAAAGAGCAACTAGAGATCTAAAGAAGATGTTCAAAAACTATAAAAATGAAACATTCAAACATTACCTAGAAGGCTTAACAGCAACAGAAAGTAGTGATTACTCACTGTGGAAAGCGACCAAGCAACTTAAGCAACCTATAAAACCAATACCACCAATCCGGAAACAAGATGGTACATGGGCCAAAACAGATACAGAAAAAGCTGAAGTATTTGCCCGTCACCTTGAAAGTATTTTCCAGCCACTAGCTGATCACGTTTATCTTTAATGCAGTAATAAGAACTAATTACGTTCCTGTCCAATGGAAAGTAGCGAAGATCATACTTATAGATACAAAAACCTGGCAAACCCAATACTGAAGCTAGCTCGTATAGACCTATTAGCTTGTTACCAATCATCTCGAAGTTTTTCGAAAAATCATTGTTAAAAAAACTTATGACTATACTAATAAATAACGAACTAATACCAGACTATCAGTTTGGGTTTAGGAAACATCACTCGACAATAGAGCAGGTACATCGTGTTGTGGATCTTGCAAATAGGGCATTGAAGAAAAAAAATATTGTACAGCTGCATTTATGGACGTAAGCCAGACTTTTGATAAAGCCTGGCACAAGGTGAAACAACATCTCCCATATGATTTGTATTTTATACTTAAATGTTACTTACAGGAAAGATATTTCCTTGTTAAGTATGAAGAAGAACAAACCAAATTGTTCCCAATCAAATCAGGTGTACCACAAGGCAGTTTACTGGGGACAGTGTTTTACCTCCTTTGACAGCTGATCTGCCTACTACAGATGATACCGCCATTGCCACCTTCGCAGACGACACCGCTGTATTAGTCACTCACGAAGACCCTGAATCAGCTTCAGAAAAACTACAAACTAGTCTTCACTCACTAGTTTGGTCTGGTTTAAAAAGTTGCGTATAAAAATAAATGATACGAAGTCCATACATATTACATTCACTAAGCGCAGTTACACTAAACGGTAGAGTAATACCTCAAAGTGAAGAAGATAAGGGGCTTACCTGGCGAAGTCATATTTGGAAGAAACGCAAGCAATTCAATTGGAAACTCGGCAAGCATTACTGGCTCCTCGGCAGAAATTCCCAGCTCTCCTTGCACAACAAATTATTAATTTATAAAGTGTTATTCAAGCCTGTATGGATGGAAATTCATATATAGCGGTCCTAGAACGGTTTCAGGCTAAAATACTGAGAATCATCACCTGTGCACCGTACTATGTCACAAATGCGGATATTCAAAGTGATCTAAAAATAAACCCTGTTGTAGTAAAAATAAGTGAAAGATATATCGATAAATTACAGTTTCAGACTAATGCTTTAGAACTAAATTTGTTAGACATTAGTGAACAAAACCGTCGATTAAAAAGACATTACACACTGGACTTACCATTTAGATTTAGTTAATTAGTTAGTTAATTAGTTAGTTAATTGGTTAGTTAATTAGTTAGTTAATTAATTATTAACCTAAGCTTAGCCGATACATGCACTTGTTTATATACATATACATCTAAATAAAAGAACGCTGAAGAGATGTCACTGGACGTCTGCTTCCCTCTGTCACATTACATCTGTTAAACAATTTAATTAATGCTACTCCAAGCAGATTGTAAATAGACAAACGTTGACAATAAAAAAAAAAAATTATCCACCGATTGTGAAACGAGTGAAAACAACTACTACCACCTTTGTTGTTTTCAGTTCCAGTGAGTTTGTGTTTTATCTCGCTCCTGTTTTTAAATCAACTTACTATTGGTATGAAAATGTACATACTCATGCAATGCTACGAATACAAATTTTCCAGAAAGTTTTAAAAATATTGTAACGAGCGGCAGGTGTCAGGTGTTCGGTGAATCATCTCGCACCCATGAGTCAGCTTCTGTAGAAGGAAATCATTCTACAGCACTGTGGAACGTACGAGAATGAAAGCCTGCCTATATTAAAGGCGCGCCCGCTTACGAGATTTTAGTCTTGAACTAATAAGCACGCGTGAATTGTGAATACGTATAAATAAATAACTGTTACAATTAAATTACTTTAGTGTTCGGTTTTGATATTAGTGTTCCGTTTAGTTTTACGTTAGTGTTTAATTGTTGTTCTTTATAATTATTTCGTACTTTAAGTTTGTTTAATAAATTAATTTACACCACGAACCGAGTTTATTTTAAATAAACGTCGTAAAAACGTTACAATATGGAGAACCGCAGTAGTTATACCTTCTTCAATAAATGTTACCGTCAACTAAGACAGATTCTTCCCCTGCCAAAGAATAATAATATTTAGCTGTAAAATAATCAGGGGAGTCAATAATTGAACTTGAAAAAATTTGTATTGATATTATTTTGCTGCGTTTGCCGAATCACAGCTCTATACATTCAGGGTGTTAGTAACGAAATAGCATAATATAGAGGTGAATCTAGAGCACGACGTGTGATTTACATAGATCTTAGTCTAATGCGTCTACTGAGGCACAGCCCTCTAAAGCTCAAGGGACAAATATATGTATGTACATCTGAATGCATGTGCATATGGATCTGGCCTAGAACGTTTCTCTTTGTCAGATACCTTTATAGTGAGTCCTTAAGCGCGGCCGCCAACTCTATCTCGGAAAGTAGTTGACGTACGTCAAGGGAGAAAAAAATTACGAATAAACTTGAGCCTAAGAAATCCATTAAAAATATTTTTAGCCGCCGATTCCTTCAGGGGGCGGCGCAATCGGGGGGCGGCAACATTAAATTGCACTTTTTTCGAAAAACTTTTAAACGAAGGTCTAATAGAATATGTCTAGATCAAAAGAACGTCTAATATTACATAAAATGGATTCTTTATAGATTTAATTAACTTTGACGAAGGGCTGCGGGGCGAAGACATACCCTCCAAGGTTAAAAGTAGTTATATCTTTGGTTTGGATCTTTGTTTTTCAAAACACTCGATATTTTTTTAAAGCTATAAATATTGTCTACTGAAAATATTAGTTGAATTTTTTTCCAACTTTTTTTCTAAAATTCTCGGCGCATTTTAGTGGAAACTTGCTTTCAACTGCAAGTATCTCAAAAATTTTAAATACAAAGGCAAAATAATTTTATTATTACGTTATGAAGAAATTAAAGACGAAGAGAATGCAAAACACTGGAGGTCTCTATCAATCATAAGAAGCGGAAATATTGAGCCAAATGCAACCACGAAGAATTTTTTCGAGTAACCTGTCATGAATGGGTTGATTTCATTTGTTTATAAATCTGAAACGTCAAATTTCTGACGTGTCTTTGTTTTCCTTTGTTATGATCTTCAAACGCTGAAGCTTACTGCACTA
The DNA here is from genome assembly GCA_963082815.1 of Melanotus villosus. Lineage (NCBI taxonomy): Eukaryota > Metazoa > Arthropoda > Insecta > Coleoptera > Elateridae > Melanotus > Melanotus villosus. Next base: position 1,657,170 of record OY720427.1, read on the forward strand.
TTAAGTTGCTACGCACTGATCTGGAACGTCTTAATCAACAGCTCCAGTCTGTTTGGGCGATTAGCATTTAAATTAAAATGGTGATATTCCTGGTTTCAATTCAATCAAGCATTCGACATTTCCGAAAAATTTGGAAGGTTCTCTATTAAAAATATCATTCAATAGTTTTCTCTCCCCACGTTTATTCTAAAATTTTTATTGCAAAACAACGGGAATTTCGTTATCATCGTAACACAGATCGAAAGAAAAAGAAAATGCTAAAAATCGGAGGTATGAAAAAATGCAACAATAAAGAATTTAGCGGAACAAGGAAGTCGTACTTTTATTTTATTTTACATTTTAATTAAGAAGGTGCTCGAACTGTTTCCCATTATTTCTAATACAGTCCTCAATTCTTCTCCGAGTCGATAGAACAGCAGATTCAATTTCGGCTCTCGAAGTGCTGTTTACTGCATTTGTAAGTCTGTGTATCATATCAATACGGGTAGTTGTGGTGTTCTTATAAACAATGTCTTTTAGATGACCCCAGAGGAAGAAATCCAAGCACGTGAGATCAGGGAATCTTGGGATCCATGGAAATACACTCCCTCTGCCAATCCACCGATCAGGGCATGTCGCTTTAAAGTGATCTTTAACTGCCCCTGAAAAGTGAGCTGGACATCTATCCATTTCTATCCACATATTTAAAATAGTGGCCAATGGAACGTCATCTAAAAGACCCGGCAAAGTGTTAAGTCCAGGAACACTTGACCATTGACAGTCCCAATAAAAAAATGTGAGGACCAATTATCCGTCCATCAAGAATGAAGAATGCCATACCAGACATTTACGGACCACTGATGTTGGTTGTCCACAGTGTGCATCCAATGTGGGTTCTCGTTCTTTTTAGAGTAAAAGTGCATATTGTGGAGGTTTACCCGGCCGTTACTTTTAAATGTAGCTTCGTCGGTCCACAAAATTCGATTCAAGAAATTAGGTGTTTCTTCTAACATATTTCGGATCCAGTAACATAAGACCAGTGTGCTCACAAAATCATCTTCGATGAGCGACTGATGTAACACAACATGGTATGGATGTAAGCCTTGTTCATTTACAATTTTAACAACTGTTCGTTGAGATATCCCCAACATTCTTGAACTTTCTCTTGTACTAATATGGGGATTTGTCTCAATGCACGCCAGAACATTAATCACATTGTCTTCGTTACGAACTGGACGGCGTCTTTCTCTTTCTGGAGTTGGTTGCACTCTTCCCGTGGTTTGTAAACGTAACGCTAATCGACGGAAGACTTTTCTCGATTGGGGCTGCCGATTGGGATACGTAATGTTGTATGTTCTTGAAGCAATCAACTCATTTTCGTGACATTGAAAATAAATCCGTAGCATATCAAAGGCTTCAGCGTTTGTGTAAACCATTTTCAGCAAATAGCAAATAACAAAATCACGACGAAACACAGTTAACAAGATCAACTCAATGAACAAGTAAAACACGATTAAAACTAACACGAACAGGAACAATAACGAGAACAGGAACAACAAAATTATTAATATTCTGCGAGATCAATTAAAACGCAACAAAGTCAAATCACTAAAGCTAGAAATTTGACGTTTCAGATTTATAAACAAAATCACATCGGCCCATTCTCATGAATGGGCTGATTTATCTTTAGGTAACTCGGAAAAATTCTTCGTGGTTGCATTTTGCTCAATATTTCCGCTTCTTATGATGGTAGAGACCTCCGGTTGTTTGCATTCTCTTCGTCTTCTTTAATTTCTTCATAAAGTAATAATAAAATTATTCTGCCTTTGTATTTGCAATTTTTGAGACATTTGCAGTTGAAAGCAAGTTTCCACTAAAATGCACCGAGAATTTTAGAAAAAAAGTTGGAAAAAAATTTCAACTAATACATATTTTCAGTAGACAATATTTATAGCTTTAGGAAAATACTGAGTGTTTTGAAAAAGAAAAATCCAAACCAAAGATATAACTATTTTTAACCTTGTCTCCGCTCCGCAGCCCATCGTCAAAGTTAATTAAAATTAAAGAATCCATTTTATGTAAAATTAGACGTTATTTTGATCTAGACATATTCTAATAGACCTTCATTTAGAAATTTTTCGAATAAAGTGCGATTTAATGTTGCCGCCCCCCGATTGCGCCGCCTCCTGAAGGAATCGAAGGCCAAAAATATCTTTAACGGATTTCTTAGGCTCAAGTTTGTTTGTAAATTTTTGCCCCCGTTAACGTACGTCAACTACTTTCCGAGATCGAGTCGGCGGCCGCGCTTAAGGACTAACGCTGTACAGGGTGTTCATTTTAAAAGTGAATGCCTACCAGCTTCTGAATAGGCAACACACATTGCATTCCAAAGATCACTTCTCTGTTTGATGAATTTCAAAAGTATTATGCAACATAACAGCCTTTGAACTTTTTTAATTACATAATATAATAGTCAAGTACAAATTAGATAATAATAAGAATCTTAAACAACATAATCGTAATCAAGTACTAAAGGAACTGTTCAAATTGTTGGCCATTATTTTCAATACATAATCTAAGTCTTCGTTCAAAATTACTTCTAACGGCAGGGGGCCACACGCATGCTGAGAACCTCTAGTAATAGTTTTGTTTCCAAATGTTGCATATAGGTACGTTCTGACATTTTTGTGATAATGGGGAGGCGCGCCATCATTTTGAAACCAGAGTTCTTGCCGTATTTTTAAAGAGACGTCATCAAGAAGCTCCGGTAACTCTTCTCGTAAAAAGTTTAGATACATGTCCTCTGTTAAAACACCATCAAAGAAATGTGGCCCGATAATACAATTTCCAACGATTCCGCACCATACATTTGCTACACCAGCACTAGGTGAAGGATATCAATTGTTATCCGGAGGTGATAACACTAAATAAACCCATACCCATCGACCTAATCTACCTTGGGGATCTTTCAAATTATCTAACCAGACCAGACTATGATGATCTGTTACTACCGTAAATTTTGCACCTTCTAAATAACCTCTTAACTTTTCAATACTCCAAAGTACAGCTAAGCATTCTTTTTCAGTAACAGAAAACTTTCGTTCGGTTCTACTAAGGGCACGTGAAATATAACAAATAACATGTTCTTGGTCGTTATAATGCTGCGTTAATACAGCACCAATCCCTATATCGCTAGCGTCTGTTTGAAGAGAAAACTCTTTGTCAAAATTTGGAATAGATAAAATAGGTGAAGAGATAAGGGCTTCTTTAACTTTACTAAATGATTCTTCGCATGAACTGTCCCAAATAAATTTTGAAGTCTTACGCAACAAACGAGTAAGAGGGGATGTAATATCCGAGTAATTAGGCAAAAATCTACGATACCAACTAACCATTCCTAACAAACGACGTATCTCCGTTACATTTTTAGGCTGAGGCAAATTAACGATGCATTCAACTTTTTCAGGATCAACATGCAATCCGTGACGATTAACAAGATAGCCCAAATATTTAAGTTCCGGCCTACAAAAGTGACTTTTATCTCGATTTAAAACAAGTCCTGCATTAGCTAAACGATCTAAAACGTCGGTTAAAATTTCTAAATGTTTATCAAACTCGGGTGAAACTACAATGATATCGTCTAAATAGCAAAAGACATAAGGCTCTAATTCCGGTCCTAAAATTTTGTCGACTAAACGTTGAAAAGTTGCGGGTGCATTAGATAAACCATAAGGTAACTTAGTGAATTGGTATAATCCTCTACCGGGTACTGTAAAAGCTGTGAGTTCTTTACTCCCTTCAGATAAAGCTACTTGCCAATATGCACTTTTTATATCTAAACTTGACATGTAACGTGTGGAACCTAACTTGGTAAGAATAGATGAAATGTATGGAAGCGGATAAGCGTCTTTTTCAGTGACTTTATTTAGTTTTCGAAAATCAATGCAAAATCTCTGAGTACCGTCTTTCTTAGGTACTAGTAAAACTGGAGATGACCAAGCGCTCGCAGATTTCTCGACAACACCAGCTTTCAACATTTTATCTAACTCTTCATCAATCAAACGTTGTTTATAAGGTGACACCGGATAATATCGTTGCTTAATCGGAGGACTACTAGTCTTTATCTGATGTTCAACTAAATGAGTGCAACCTAACTGATCCTTACTAAATTTACTAAAATAATTACTAACAACATTACTAAGACGAGTTCGTTGCTCTACGGTTAAATCAGACTCCGATTCTAATTGATTAACTTCAATGTTATTTAAACATTCTTTCGAAAAGAACCATTCACCCCGACGTACGTCCGGAATTATTCCCATTTTAGACCAAAAGTCAATACCTAATATAATGCTATGTCTCAAATTGGGTACAACATACATTTGCATTAACTTAACGACATGCTTTAATTTTACAGGAGCAGTGACCGTTCCTAAACATTGACAATTGTCGCTATTTGCTATAGTACAAATAGTTATTTGTCTAGTATCTAACTTGAAACCTAAGTTACGTAGTAAATCCCAGGTATCCTGATTAATAAAAGTTTTATTGGCCCCAGAATCAAGCAAACCGTATAATTTAATACCTAAAATGTCGATTTCTACATAAGGGCATTCCCCATCACCAACTTGAGCTAGTATATAATCTAGGACAACTTTCTGTTTATAATCAGCTAACGTATCTAACGAATTAAAATTTTCAGTGGCCGATTTAGGTTTAAGGAGCAGTTCACGACCTAAGACTGTCTCCGCGGTTCGTTTCCCGATGACCTATTACAATTGCTACAATTGTTTTTGGTAACACCTAACTTCCCACAACCAAAACATTCTAAACGTGTTTTGACACGACAGTTACGAGCAATGTGACCAGGCTTATTACACCTAAAACAAAGTCTTCTAACAACGGGAACTTCTTGAGCATCGGCTGATCTACATTTTAAAGCGAAAGGACCTTGAGAAGTACTAGGAGAAGAATACGAGTAATCTAAATCAGGTTCCAAAGACAATTGGCCTCTAACCGGAGGTTTATATTCTTGGATCTTTTGTCTAGTTGCTTCTAACTTCCGACAATGTTCGATTAGCTCGTAAGGCGTTGAAATATCGACTAATGATAAACGTTCCTGATAAAATGGTATTATGTTAGAGCGAAGTACCTTAAGACGTAAACTGTCTGACACTGGAATAGGCATTCTATCAAACAAGGTAGACATGGCAGCTACATAAATACCTATGGTTTCTTGTGGACCTTGGGTACGTTTTAAAATTTGGTCCCATAATTTATCGGAGTTATAAGAAGGTGTAAATTCCTGTCTCATGAGTTTAACTAAACCTTCCCAATCATGAACCTGCTTACTAACTAACCTGAACCATAACAAAGCTTCACCTTCAAACAAGTCTATGGCTGAAGCAAATAATTGATCTTTACTAATCATGCGTGACTTACAAAGTTCGCTAACACGTTCAAGGAAACAATTAAAACTCATGTTGTCATTTGGATTACCAGAAAATTTTAAATGCCATTTATAAACCGGAACAGGTTTCGGAGTAACTAACGAAGTTTGACTAACTTGGGTTTGACCACTAACAACCTGACTAGTCCCAGACGTTGCAGAAGTATCTTCAAAGAAAGATGGGTTATACGGAAGCTCACTAATGTCTTGCTTTTTAGCATTATAATCAGCAACTAATCCAGTTAACTTAGCAAAGGCTTGAGAACGTTTATCTAATAAATCGGGATCGATGGTTTGAATCCTATCGATACGACTAAATATGTGTGAAAACTTACTTTCGATTTTTTTACTTTGCGAAACAGAAACAGTGGCAGTAAAAGAACTTAATATACCCTCAGCTTCGGTGAGTTTAGTTAGGCAAATATCTATCTCAGTCTTGGCATCTAATTTAACATAGCTCGAAACTACGCTACCTGACTTTTCTAATACTAAGACACCTCTCAGGTTCTTACGAAGTTCATCCACGCTACTACCTACTTTATGAATACCCCTAACTTTGAGTTCGTACTCCAACTCATCCTTTAATAACCTGTCTACTTCTAATTTGAAAGACATCCTGACTAATATTCTAATAATATCCTAAATTCGATAATTACTTTATAACTAACCAGTTTAAAAGAGCTGGTTCTAATCTAATCAACTAATCGAGCCAGCCCCACGTTGGGCGCCAAAAATATGCTACACCAGCACTAGGTGAAGGATATCAATTGTTATCCGGAGGTGATAACACTAAATAAACCCGCTACTCTGTTGCGTGGGCGTGAGGTTCCTAAAAGAAAATAGTAGTGCTCACTAATTACTCAACTAACGATGTTGCTTGGGCGCCAGTCCTTACTTATAACGTAAACAGCTTCAGTCCGGACCTACTGAAGAATAGACCTCCAAAAGTCAATTGAATTGACAATAAAACGCAAAGCTTTGTAATTAACGAATAGGATATATATTAACTCAAGAAAAAAACATATACACAAAATTGAAATTGGAAAAGTAATTATGAAGTTATTAATTCAAAGGACAAATAAAGAAATTAGTAAGATCGTAAACAAACTAAGTTTAAATGTAATATTCAAACAAGATTTAATTAAACACAAAAAAAGAAAACTATGAGGAATGTTCAACGACAATCATGTAACCAAACGAAAGATAAATGAAAATAATTTACGGTTCAAATAAACCCAAATCGTAATTAAACGTACGTAGACTCTCGGAGGGTTCGCAAGAATAATTCTTAAATTAACTTAAATAACTAACGAACACAGATAAGAGTGAGCTCACTTTAGTCGTTTTCGCAGCTATAAAAATAAAACATAATAACACAAGAAAATAATGATAATATCCTGCGCACCTAACGGAAACCACAACTTCAATTACGATATGATATATAAAAATAAATTAAAGAAAATAATTGACTAAGTTGAAACACGAAATTGAATACTCCTTTACAAATTTAAAATTAATTACAGTTTATAAATTGACGTTGCTGTGACTGCAACCACAATGTTTAAATAATCGCACGGAGTACGATTTACTAAATGACAATTGAAAATTTTACTAATACTTTGAATTACAATGAAAATTAATTACTGAAAATATTTCTAAAGAACGTTTTTAATCAAATATTTACTAATAACACAACTTACTAAAATGTTTGAATGTTTCTAAATTTAACTAAATAACACAAGTACACAAAATAACCTCAAAATCAAACCTTGAGTTTACAACTAAACTTGCAGGATACGAAGTTGAGTTAGGGGAAATTCCAGCTAATTGCAGGGTAAAAGCACAGGATGGACTAATTTCTTCGGCTCCAAAACTTCCAAACCAAAAACGTGACCTCGAACAACACGTGGATAACAGATGTTTAACCGGTGGATTCTACGAACACGTTGTTCGTACAGGAATACAAAAAAAACGTACTAACGTACTGCCAGAAAAAAGAAGGGCTGAAATACAACGAATACCGTAAGAAATCTTCAAGTAAAATCAATGCGTTACATACCAACAGATGTTAAAATGCCCTTCGAAAAGCTTCTATCAAAAATGTGGTCGTCGGATAGTATAAATCCCAATAAAGGTTTAAAATGGTAATTAAATATAAAACTCACTAGCGTTTCAAATTCTCTAAAGGCCTCTAAGGCTTACTAAACCATTTTAAGTAAAATCGAACCTCGGATGATTCCAGTAATTTTAGAAAACTAAAATTCTAAAACCAAGGTAAACGATGTCCATCCGCGACGAATGTTTCAAACAGAAGAAGCTAACTAAATATTTGCAACAAAATTCCCTATGATTAAACCCCACTAAGTGAACCTTAACAATAGGAGGAGGCGTGACGTCAGTATTAGCATTGTATGCAACCATACAATCCTTACGGAATTGAGAAAGTCTAAATAAAAGAATAACCAGATCAATATAAATCCAATAATTTAACTAAATACGAAAGCGAGCGATTCCTACCGTAACAAATCCCTCCCTTTCTTAACAAGCATCTGCCAAGATGCGTAACTAAACAATTCCCAAAATCTATAGGATTATAGGATGGCAACTAACCCAGAGAAATAGCTAAGTAAATAACCCCAAAACAATGATAATGAAAAAGGAGAACAAAAGGAATTAAAGAAAAGTATGTGAAATGGGACGGACAAAGAGAGAATGTTGAACTGTGCGGGAGACTAACTATTGTAAATTAGCTGAATTGTTCGTCGCGCTGGATGGCTAAGGCGCGCCGCTCGAACAACTCACTATAACTAACACTAGATAGCAGCCAACACAAGACTACATCTCGGAAGGAAAAGATATAATTTGAGAAAGGATGGGAATCAAGTAAAGACGATAGTAAACGATCACAGAAGAAGGATATGGATAGGAGGTTTTAGCTTCGAGTGGTTGTCTACACATAAACAATTAATCAGAAATTTCTAAATTCAAAAAGGCCAAAAAAAATATGAGGTTACGGTAACATCCGAAAATCCAGCGTGAGTCCCCGAAAGGATTGTCACGAATATAGATAGACTTCAATTACAGTAACAAAAATATCTTAACACACCACCACTCTCCACTAAAGGTTAAGTGTGTAAGCCCAGGACCGACTTACATCACTAAAGCTGACCCCGAAATGACTAGGGCAGAAGGATGAATAGCAAAAGAGCAAAATATATGTATGTAGGGTAACGGACACAATAATATGAGGGATATACCCGTACAAAAATAAACAACACAACTAGGAAAAGATGGAAAATCCTAATGGGACAAATGTCTAATTAAATCCTCCCAGCTAATTAGACTAACACATAACACACCCAACCAACCAAACCCGCTAAATGAATAAAACAAACACAATAACTAATCGTACCACTACGGTAGCCTAACCGATATCAAACTAAATGCCTTGGTCGTCAGTAAAAATCTTTAAATCTTTAACATGCCAGTCGCCTTTCGAATTGCCTAAATTATCTACTAGCTCATAAACGCAATAACCTTTTTTCCGTTTGATACTATAAGGTCCCTCATATTTCCCACTTAGCTTTCGATTGAAATAGTTAATAGCATCGGACAAAACGTAACTTTTCTTCCATACTAAATCACCAATATTATATTCAACATGACGTCTACGTAAGTTATAACGTTTTCTACTGCGCTCGTAAGCTTTAATTAAATTAGTTTTAACCAGTTGACGTAGCTTTGACAATACGGTTTCTCGTTTAGGCTGATCTTCGTGATTAGGGGAATCATCAATCGTCGGTTTAGAATGTTCGTCGCCCGATTGACACATTTCACGACCAAAGTTAACAAAGTAAGGTGTCTGACTAATAGTTTCATGACGAGCGGTACGCAACGCACATGCTAACGCACTTAAATTATCATCCCACTTCCTATGCTGGTCTTTAACATAAGCTGAAATCATTGTTTTTACAACTCGATTAACACGTTCAGTGTTATTAGCTTGCGGATGGTAATTTGGATTGAAAAGAACCTTAACTTTGTATTTATCAACCAACCTACTAAGTTCTCTACCTCTAAACTGAGTACCATTATCACATCTAATCAGCTGCGGTACGCCAAACATTAAGAAAACTTGTTCTTCTAAAATTTTGCAAATACTAACGGCTAAAGCTCTACGAAGAGGAAACAACAAACTAAATTTACTGAATATGTCGGTCACTACAAAAATAAATTGGTTACCATGGGAACTTCTCGGTAATGGTCCCACTAAATCAAAACTAATAATTTGCCAAGGAGTTTTGGGAATAACTGGATTACCCATATGACCTGCTGGTAACTTTTGTTCGGGTTTGATTCTTTGACAAGTGACACAAGAACGTACATATTTAGTAATGTCAGAACGCATGGATGGCCAAAAATAATGACGAGCTACTCTAAAATAAGTTTTATAAATGCCTAAGTGGCCTGAAGTTGGTTCATCGTGACAAGTTTGAAGAACTTCACGACGTTTTTCTTTCGGAACTACTAACTTCCAAGAATCTTCATTATCTAAAGGATTTACTTTGACGTATTTGTAAATTTTATTTTCAACAACTCTCCATTGAGGATAGGCTAAAGGTTTTTGACTAATTAATCTAATAAGTTTCACATACCAAGGATCTCTAACATTAATGACCTCTACTAAATTTATTTCACCGGAGCTACTATCGGTTTGGACAAAACGAGATAATGCATCTGGCACGAGGTGTTCTTTGCCTTTTCTATGAACTACGGTATAATCGTACTGCTGAAGGCGTAATACCCATCGACCTAATCTACCTTGGGGATCTTTCAAATTATCTAACCAGACCAGACTATGATGATCTGTTACTACCGTAAATTTTGCACCTTCTAAATAACCTCTTAACTTTTCAATACTCCAAAGTACAGCTAAGCATTCTTTTTCAGTAACAGAAAACTTTCGTTCGGTTCTACTAAGGGCACGTGAAATATAACAAATAACATGTTCTTGGTCGTTATAATGCTGCGTTAATACAGCACCAATCCCTATATCGCTAGCGTCTGTTTGAAGAGAAAACTCTTTGTCAAAATTTGGAATAGATAAAATAGGTGAAGAGATAAGGGCTTCTTTAACTTTACTAAATGATTCTTCGCATGAACTGTCCCAAATAAATTTTGAAGTCTTACGCAACAAACGAGTAAGAGGGGATGTAATATCCGAGTAATTAGGCAAAAATCTACGATACCAACTAACCATTCCTAACAAACGACGTATCTCCGTTACATTTTTAGGCTGAGGCAAATTAACGATGCATTCAACTTTTTCAGGATCAACATGCAATCCGTGACGATTAACAAGATAGCCCAAATATTTAAGTTCCGGCCTACAAAAGTGACTTTTATCTCGATTTAAAACAAGTCCTGCATTAGCTAAACGATCTAAAACGTCGGTTAAAATTTCTAAATGTTTATCAAACTCGGGTGAAACTACAATGATATCGTCTAAATAGCAAAAGACATAAGGCTCTAATTCCGGTCCTAAAATTTTGTCGACTAAACGTTGAAAAGTTGCGGGTGCATTAGATAAACCATAAGGTAACTTAGTGAATTGGTATAATCCTCTACCGGGTACTGTAAAAGCTGTGAGTTCTTTACTCCCTTCAGATAAAGCTACTTGCCAATATGCACTTTTTATATCTAAACTTGACATGTAACGTGTGGAACCTAACTTGGTAAGAATAGATGAAATGTATGGAAGCGGATAAGCGTCTTTTTCAGTGACTTTATTTAGTTTTCGAAAATCAATGCAAAATCTCTGAGTACCGTCTTTCTTAGGTACTAGTAAAACTGGAGATGACCAAGCGCTCGCAGATTTCTCGACAACACCAGCTTTCAACATTTTATCTAACTCTTCATCAATCAAACGTTGTTTATAAGGTGACACCGGATAATATCGTTGCTTAATCGGAGGACTACTAGTCTTTATCTGATGTTCAACTAAATGAGTGCAACCTAACTGATCCTTACTAAATTTACTAAAATAATTACTAACAACATTACTAAGACGAGTTCGTTGCTCTACGGTTAAATCAGACTCCGATTCTAATTGATTAACTTCAATGTTATTTAAACATTCTTTCGAAAAGAACCATTCACCCCGACGTACGTCCGGAATTATTCCCATTTTAGACCAAAAGTCAATACCTAATATAATGCTATGTCTCAAATTGGGTACAACATACATTTGCATTAACTTAACGACATGCTTTAATTTTACAGGAGCAGTGACCGTTCCTAAACATTGACAATTGTCGCTATTTGCTATAGTACAAATAGTTATTTGTCTAGTATCTAACTTGAAACCTAAGTTACGTAGTAAATCCCAGGTATCCTGATTAATAAAAGTTTTATTGGCCCCAGAATCAAGCAAACCGTATAATTTAATACCTAAAATGTCGATTTCTACATAAGGGCATTCCCCATCACCAACTTGAGCTAGTATATAATCTAGGACAACTTTCTGTTTATAATCAGCTAACGTATCTAACGAATTAAAATTTTCAGTGGCCGATTTAGGTTTAAGGAGCAGTTCACGACCTAAGACTGTCTCCGCGGTTCGTTTCCCGATGACCTATTACAATTGCTACAATTGTTTTTGGTAACACCTAACTTCCCACAACCAAAACATTCTAAACGTGTTTTGACACGACAGTTACGAGCAATGTGACCAGGCTTATTACACCTAAAACAAAGTCTTCTAACAACGGGAACTTCTTGAGCATCGGCTGATCTACATTTTAAAGCGAAAGGACCTTGAGAAGTACTAGGAGAAGAATACGAGTAATCTAAATCAGGTTCCAAAGACAATTGGCCTCTAACCGGAGGTTTATATTCTTGGATCTTTTGTCTAGTTGCTTCTAACTTCCGACAATGTTCGATTAGCTCGTAAGGCGTTGAAATATCGACTAATGATAAACGTTCCTGATAAAATGGTATTATGTTAGAGCGAAGTACCTTAAGACGTAAACTGTCTGACACTGGAATAGGCATTCTATCAAACAAGGTAGACATGGCAGCTACATAAATACCTATGGTTTCTTGTGGACCTTGGGTACGTTTTAAAATTTGGTCCCATAATTTATCGGAGTTATAAGAAGGTGTAAATTCCTGTCTCATGAGTTTAACTAAACCTTCCCAATCATGAACCTGCTTACTAACTAACCTGAACCATAACAAAGCTTCACCTTCAAACAAGTCTATGGCTGAAGCAAATAATTGATCTTTACTAATCATGCGTGACTTACAAAGTTCGCTAACACGTTCAAGGAAACAATTAAAACTCATGTTGTCATTTGGATTACCAGAAAATTTTAAATGCCATTTATAAACCGGAACAGGTTTCGGAGTAACTAACGAAGTTTGACTAACTTGGGTTTGACCACTAACAACCTGACTAGTCCCAGACGTTGCAGAAGTATCTTCAAAGAAAGATGGGTTATACGGAAGCTCACTAATGTCTTGCTTTTTAGCATTATAATCAGCAACTAATCCAGTTAACTTAGCAAAGGCTTGAGAACGTTTATCTAATAAATCGGGATCGATGGTTTGAATCCTATCGATACGACTAAATATGTGTGAAAACTTACTTTCGATTTTTTTACTTTGCGAAACAGAAACAGTGGCAGTAAAAGAACTTAATATACCCTCAGCTTCGGTGAGTTTAGTTAGGCAAATATCTATCTCAGTCTTGGCATCTAATTTAACATAGCTCGAAACTACGCTACCTGACTTTTCTAATACTAAGACACCTCTCAGGTTCTTACGAAGTTCATCCACGCTACTACCTACTTTATGAATACCCCTAACTTTGAGTTCGTACTCCAACTCATCCTTTAATAACCTGTCTACTTCTAATTTGAAAGACATCCTGACTAATATTCTAATAATATCCTAAATTCGATAATTACTTTATAACTAACCAGTTTAAAAGAGCTGGTTCTAATCTAATCAACTAATCGAGCCAGCCCCACGTTGGGCGCCAAAAATATGCTACACCAGCACTAGGTGAAGGATATCAATTGTTATCCGGAGGTGATAACACTAAATAAACCCGCTACTCTGTTGCGTGGGCGTGAGGTTCCTAAAAGAAAATAGTAGTGCTCACTAATTACTCAACTAACGATGTTGCTTGGGCGCCAGTCCTTACTTATAACGTAAACAGCTTCAGTCCGGACCTACTGAAGAATAGACCTCCAAAAGTCAATTGAATTGACAATAAAACGCAAAGCTTTGTAATTAACGAATAGGATATATATTAACTCAAGAAAAAAACATATACACAAAATTGAAATTGGAAAAGTAATTATGAAGTTATTAATTCAAAGGACAAATAAAGAAATTAGTAAGATCGTAAACAAACTAAGTTTAAATGTAATATTCAAACAAGATTTAATTAAACACAAAAAAAGAAAACTATGAGGAATGTTCAACGACAATCATGTAACCAAACGAAAGATAAATGAAAATAATTTACGGTTCAAATAAACCCAAATCGTAATTAAACGTACGTAGACTCTCGGAGGGTTCGCAAGAATAATTCTTAAATTAACTTAAATAACTAACGAACACAGATAAGAGTGAGCTCACTTTAGTCGTTTTCGCAGCTATAAAAATAAAACATAATAACACAAGAAAATAATGATAATATCCTGCGCACCTAACGGAAACCACAACTTCAATTACGATATGATATATAAAAATAAATTAAAGAAAATAATTGACTAAGTTGAAACACGAAATTGAATACTCCTTTACAAATTTAAAATTAATTACAGTTTATAAATTGACGTTGCTGTGACTGCAACCACAATGTTTAAATAATCGCACGGAGTACGATTTACTAAATGACAATTGAAAATTTTACTAATACTTTGAATTACAATGAAAATTAATTACTGAAAATATTTCTAAAGAACGTTTTTAATCAAATATTTACTAATAACACAACTTACTAAAATGTTTGAATGTTTCTAAATTTAACTAAATAACACAAGTACACAAAATAACCTCAAAATCAAACCTTGAGTTTACAACTAAACTTGCAGGATACGAAGTTGAGTTAGGGGAAATTCCAGCTAATTGCAGGGTAAAAGCACAGGATGGACTAATTTCTTCGGCTCCAAAACTTCCAAACCAAAAACGTGACCTCGAACAACACGTGGATAACAGATGTTTAACCGGTGGATTCTACGAACACGTTGTTCGTACAGGAATACAAAAAAAACGTACTAACGTACTGCCAGAAAAAAGAAGGGCTGAAATACAACGAATACCGTAAGAAATCTTCAAGTAAAATCAATGCGTTACATACCAACAGATGTTAAAATGCCCTTCGAAAAGCTTCTATCAAAAATGTGGTCGTCGGATAGTATAAATCCCAATAAAGGTTTAAAATGGTAATTAAATATAAAACTCACTAGCGTTTCAAATTCTCTAAAGGCCTCTAAGGCTTACTAAACCATTTTAAGTAAAATCGAACCTCGGATGATTCCAGTAATTTTAGAAAACTAAAATTCTAAAACCAAGGTAAACGATGTCCATCCGCGACGAATGTTTCAAACAGAAGAAGCTAACTAAATATTTGCAACAAAATTCCCTATGATTAAACCCCACTAAGTGAACCTTAACAATAGGAGGAGGCGTGACGTCAGTATTAGCATTGTATGCAACCATACAATCCTTACGGAATTGAGAAAGTCTAAATAAAAGAATAACCAGATCAATATAAATCCAATAATTTAACTAAATACGAAAGCGAGCGATTCCTACCGTAACACATTTAACTTGAAAAATAGTTGATTATGTGATTCCATAACCCAGTATGGATTCTGCTGCGAGTAATAATGTAAATTGTGCTTGTTAACCGTGCCATTAGTCGAGAATGTAGCTTCGTCAGAAAATGAAACGTACTGTAAGAAATTTAGATTTAGCAGTATTTTAGCTCTCATAAAACGACAAAATTCCAATCGTTTTGCAAAATCTGTACGTTGTAAGTGCTGTACCAATGTGGCATGATAAGGATGGTAGCTGTTAGCGTTTGATGCTGTTTACCGAGCCAAGGCTTATTTCCAAAGTCCAAGCAATTTCTCTTTGGCCAATGTTAGGATTATTTGATACAAGCTCAATCACTGCAATTTCATTTTTTTCATTTGTAACAGTGCGGGTTCTTGAGTGATCCTTCCTATTCGCCTTCCTTCGCCTATTTGGATATCGTTGGTGATACAATATCACCGCAGCATCGTAATTCTTATTTCTTATGACATTCGCCTAAAAGAAGTAACATGTCTGTTCGTTCTGAATCGTTGAACATCTTGACTTTTTAGCAATTTGCGATTTTGACACTGACATAAAATACGTTTAAGACTACTATGTTGTTAACGTTTTTGAAATTTATTATACTACAGAGTTATCTCTGGAATGCAATGTGTGTTGCCTATCCAGAAGTTGGTAGGCGTTCAGTTTTAAAATGAACACCCTGTATATACATGACAATTGCTTCATAATACTATAGTCTAACTGTAAGCAAACAAATTCAAGCTATTCTACGCCAAAGAATTTTTCATTTAATTGTAAAAATAATTTATCTCAGTAGACGCTGAACTTTGAATTAACAAAAAGTTCTTTCATTTGTGGTCATTTACGGTTAATAACTCAAATTTTGTGAGGGATGTAACGAATTCATTTCTCTGCATTGTATTTGTTTAATTATTATATTTTTGCTTCTTCTTCTTCTTCTGGAAGTAGCGTGTCCTTTACAGGGCGTTGCCGATCTTCGCTCCAGATGTCTGTGGTGTGCGTGTCATGTAGCCTACAGACATAGGAGACCTACAGCTTAACGTGGGCTCCAAACCATGGTAGTGCTTGCACTTCTACTCCAGAGAGGACTTACTAGGCAGAAATAAATACCTCGGTGGTTTGCCAATGCCTTCCGAGGGAAGCGGTCAGGTGTTTTCGGTGTATGTGTGACACTGGGAATCGAACCCGGGCAATCTCAGTGGTATGTATGTAATCTATAAGTTGCTATAAGTAGCTTGGTAAATGATACGGATTAGTCATTTATCAAATCAAAAAATACTAACATGAAAAACTAAGTTAATTTTAAACATTTATCTACAGTTTAAAATGTGTTGGCATATGAACAACAATACGAAAGGTATTTAGAACTAATTACGGAGTATACAGGTTATACACTACTCATTTGGTGAGATACCTGGCCGATTAGGTGCACTCTTAAGCCGAAGTTGGAAAAATGTTATAAAAGCCGTCGACAGTTTAGAAAATGTCTTATGTTATAAGTTATAATAGTTATGGTCGATTCATTCTCTTCTGCAAATTTGCTGGAGGCATTTTGCAACTTAGTGGTGGGTAATGAGATTTAAATACATACATACATTACTATCGTAAATCATTTGTACTAGGCCGAACTCGAAAAATTACGGTTTTCTGAGTTTAAATACTTAACATTTTAAAACCAAATTCTTCTGTGTTGAATTATAACTGATTTATGATGGTTGTATTTAAATCCCCTAATCCAGCACTAAGTTGTAAAATGCCTCCAGCAAATTTGCAGAAGTGAAAGAATCTACCATATAGGTACGTAATGCGGTTTACTGTGTTTCAGATTACAGTAGTGGTCATGGCTCAGTTCAGCGTGCGTCTGACCACTGAGATTAATAAGACTGGCCCGGGTTTTATTTCCAGGGCCACACATACACGGAAAATACCCGACCGCTTGCCCGGAAGGCAATGGCAAACCACCGAGGTATTTTTACCTAGCTAGTCTTCTATGGAGTAGTTCGGGTTCGGAGCCCACGTAAAGCTGTAGGTAGTACCCCCGATCACATAACAATCAGATTCGCCAAGTTAATGTAAAATTTGGCAGGCAGTTTTATGGTTAGTTTGCCTTCGGTTGGCAGGCGGCGCCAGCATTGCAAGAGCAGAAGCGACCCTGAAGTGCTTGGAATCATACAAATCAGCCGATTCTCAGCACTTTAGAGTCGCGTCTGCTCGTGCTATGGTGGCGACACCTGGCAACCGAAGGCAAACTAAGCATAAAACTGCCTGCCAAATTTTACATTAACTTGGCGTATCTGATTGTTATGTGATCAGGGGTAGTACGTTCCATATGTCTGTAAGCTACTTGACACGCACACTACAGACGTACGGAGAGATCAGCAACGCCATGTAAAGGGCAAGAAGATTAAGAATGATAAATGTAACTGTGACGTTTTAAGCATTGTTATGTCTATGTAAAGGGTATATTTTAAGAAAATTTGATGTGAATAAATGAAAAAATGAATTGTTGAGTATACTTAGAGTTGCTGCAGATACGATAGCCTTTCTATTATCTTTTTGCTGTCTATTTAAGTTTCGTTATGCTTACCTATGTCAAAAATACAGGATTTTGTTGAGTAGTAATGACCATAGCACCTTATAGTAGTTCTTGAACGTTGTATTGGTGATGATTGATTCCTCTTATAATCAGAAAGATCCGTACATTGGAGTCGAATTTGTATAGAAGAATATCACATCCTTAGAGATTTTCCTCTGTAGCCCAATTGGTACAACATGGGCGCATAGGTAGATGGTTCAAATTTCTGCGGGGATGATATACTTCCATGTACAAATTCTTTACAAGTAATTCCAATTAATTACAAACGAATTGTTATGTACGAACTTTATAGATTATTTTTAAACGGTACAACGCAATTAAAACGAACTTACTGCCGCAGAAAGGCCCAGAAATAAATTAAACAATATTTTCAAATAACTGCAAGGAAAATAATGGCTAGCGTATTTATTGAATTTGGAAACGCTGGATCACCCTTGTATACAGGGTGATTCATAATGAATGTAACAAACTTCGGTATTTTGTTAGGGAGGTCATTTTGAGCAGAAAATGTCATATGAACATAGGTCGTATTCCGATTAACTAGTTACAGAATTACAACAGATCAAAGTTTTATTAGTGTAGTAGCAAATAGGTAAACAAAGCATATAATGTTAGGAACTTATAATGAACATTTAATTTAAAAACAAAAGGGAGTGTACGATTTAAAACAAGTACTCGACACCTATGAATCATCGAATCATAAACATGAACTATGGCATCATCATTGCGAATTTGATTGGCCGCATCAATTATCCCTTGGAGTAACTGTTCACGAGTATTGATTCCAACACTGTAGAGTAGCTGTTTTAGGTGACTTCAAGGGTAAAAATCTAAAGGATTTAGGTCAGGGGACCTCGGAGGCCAAGCCATAGGACCCCCACGACCAATCCATCTGTTGGGATAATGCAAGCTTAGCCATTTGGTTACTTGTTTTCCATAGTGGGCTGGGGCGCCATCATGCTGGTAGCACATTTTTTGCCGAATGTGAAGTGGAGTGTCTTCCAGCATCTCATAAAGTCTTCCATCTAGGAAAGTACCGTATCGTTCTCTATTTAAGCGATCATCAAGAGCTTCGATATCAAGCAACCGACTGTTACAAATGCCAGCCGACGTATCAACACTAAAGCGATGTTGAAATCTTGTCTGTACGATGGCATGAGGATTCTGGAGAGACCATAGATAGTAGTTGTGGCTGGTATTAATACCATCCCTCGTAAATTGAGCCTTATCGGTCCACAGTGTTCTACCTAAAAAATTGGGATCTTCGGTAATTTGACGTAGCAACTAGGTGCAAAACTCCACACGTTGACCATAATCTTATGGTTGTAGTGCCTGAACTAGTTGAATGTGATAAGGATGCAGTTCTTCGCGATGTAATGTCCCCACACAAAGCTCTGCGAAAGGTGCAATTGCGTTGCAATGGGCGTAGTACTAAGTGTAGGATTGTCCAAAACTGCATCGATTACATGTTCTTCATTGTTGACATTACGTTCTGCAGCGTGATTAACAGCAGTTGTACCAGTCTCACGGAGTCTTTGAAAAGTACGGCCAAAAACTCGATGAGAGGGTTGCTGTATGCTGTCTATTTCGATATCTGCGATGATATTCCATTACAGTAACCATACACGAAAACAATATCGGCATATTCAGCTATACTGAACTTTAGCATTTTTTCAACAAACAACTAATTGTAAAATAGTAACTTTGTCAAGGAACAAGTGATTGTCAATTATTATTAATGGACTGTATTTTACTTTTTCAATGGTAACTAGATGTATGGATTTACTACTACACTTTTAAAACTTTCATCTCTTATAGTTCTGTAACGAAGTGAAATAGGACCTAGGTTCCTATAACAGTTTTCACTTAAAATGACCTTCCCAAAAAATGCCGAAGTTTGTTACACTCATCATGAATCACCTTGTATATCTGAAGGTTGTGTCTGCTTGAATATCTATTAATATGTTCAGTTTTTAAAACCAAGAAACAGTTATTAACACTAGGCATTTGACGTGTATCTTTTTTCCTTAAACTGTTCATGTGTGTTCGTTATAATGTGTTGTACATGTATAAATTCAAGGCAAAAACATGCTATGTAAATGTTTAAAAATTAAATACGGCACCCATATGAAGATGCAACATGATTAACTACTGCAGGAGAAAGAGGAAAACCTATGTGACCTGTTTATAGAGTTGGTTACGACGCTGCCATGGGTTCTCCTCTTTCTCCGGTAGTAACTAACATTTTAATGGAACCGTTAGAAATAATGGCCTTGGAGTCTCCTAAGTGAAACCTTAACTTTGATTCCGTAAAGTCATTTTGTTCCATGAGAGACATACTCTTGCATTTTTCTTAGCTCATCTTAATATTAACATTCCTATATCAAGTTCACTATGAAAATATAATTTAACAATTTTCTTTCTTTCTGCGACTCCGAGAATCAAACTGTCACCTAGAACACTCCGCAAATTTACTTACATGGATGGATATCTGCACGCCTGGTGTAACCATCGTTAAGTACATAAGATTTTGCGAGGTATCTTGTTGACCGAGCAATCTTGGTCTCCCAATCTGATAATCTTTAGGTCGAGTCAAGTCAACCTTCAAGTCGAGTTAGGCCACATTTAAGACGATGTAATGGCTGTAACACAAAAAAAGACAAGAATACATACAAGTACATTTTAATTAGGTACTTTCACTAAGTTCCGATTCGATTCGTTTAGTTCACTCAAGTAGTACATCGACTCACTGAATCGAACGAATCATTCAATCACAAACCAATACCTCTAAATATGTAAACCTCATTGTTTGTTCAAATAGTTTTCCTTCCAATTCGGATCGTTTCTCTCGAGCTGTTTTGTAGTTATCCATCACCAAAACAAGATTAAGAGAATTATTTGACAATCTTAGATTTTACACATTGCATAAAAGGTTGTTGTGTGATAGTGTGATAATAACTTACGCCTTACTAATTAAAAAAAGTTTCGAAAACACTGGCGTGGTTTAATGGTGTAAATTTGTAAATAATTAGCGAGAATTTCTAAGTTTAAACCTGAAACTAAATAGACGATCTGTAAAATATTTGACAATAAAGGATATTTAACAGGTGACTAAGGGGTGGTACTCACCAGATCACATATTTAAACAAAGAGGCACAAGCAGCAATCAGAACTTCAGGAATTTCTACAAAACCTTTAGTCAAATTTTTTACTTAGTTCCCGATAGAGCCTATGTAGACTTCGGTATCAACGATAACACGCCCTCCTCGGCCTGGAAAGCTAATTGAAGTCAGTACGAATAGAATACAAAGGTTTCTTTCTTCTGAATACCGTCAGACACCCTACATTCTCTGTTCATTTGCTTGGTAGTATAACATTTTGAATCTTTAATAATCGTTACAAAATGAAACTTGACAACCCCATGAAGGATAATTCCGAAACGAAGATACGGCTTTTAACGTAGTTATGTAAATATAGGAATTTCCTAAAATTTTGATATAATTTTTAAACGTAATCATTACATTGATTTGAAAGAAACATAAGCAATCTTACAAAAGCATCCCCAAGACTCGCACTTTTTAACATATTCTGCACTGAAGTATAAGTAATTGAAGTGTAGTATGGACTCACACAGGAACTACATATCTCAACAGATAATTACTATTACGAAAACAGGTTTCATGTTTAGCAACTGGAAATTTAAAAGTAGATGGCGTTATATGTACATCCGTGTACAGTGTGTTACATCAATAAATTCAGAAATAAGTCAATTGTATAGCCGTATGAATGAATTATGGAGTTTGCGTAAAGATGACATGTAAAATATTCACGTTGTTAAGGAAAGCAGCACTTGATTGTTTATTAGATTTGTTCGATATGAGTAGATCGTTTTTAAATATTCGGAGCTGTAAAATACATTCTAAGTATATGTAAAATTTATGATATTCTAATCCATTGTTTTTGAGGCGTTCTCTTTGAAAGGTGTACTTGATACCATCGCCTATAGGCGCAAACGAATCTGCATTCTTCTTTAATGTATCACAGTAACTTTGCACTCTAATGTAACTTTCGGCATACAAACGAAAAACTTGGTATTTTTATAAGTTTCGGAAGCGCAATTAGCTTCCCACGGCTTACTTTAGCAGGTAACAAAAAATGAGTAATATCGTTCAAAGTATCCTACAAGTTGAAAAATGAACCGCCGTCTAGTGGTGAACTCTCTGGATAATCCCCGATACTGTTTCAGATGGCGGGGGTGTTAGTTGGCACTTCTGAATTAACTATTGATCCGCTTCCTGGTGGAGGCGTGCGTTAAAAGCGTATATACAACGGCAGCGTTTCCATGGCGACGTTTTCCGCAACATTACTGACCTTATGACGTCACAAACGCGCCATCAAGTCTCGCAGGAAAGGGTTAGGGGCAGGTGCTATAGGGTAGCACAGGCGTAAAGGCGAAAAGTTCCGTTGCGTGCGCATAAGGAACTTTGAATGCAAAAGCTCTGCAGCGCGCCAAACACGGAGCTTTCAGTTCTGTGGCCGCTCGTTCTCCTGCAGCGCTTACTGTGCAGGAAACGTCCCTTCCGCGAAGTCTGGTCTAGCGGACGGGAATCTTTAGCCAATTTTGGGCACATGTCGGTATCACAACAGCATGTGCCTGCATAATTGAAAGGTCCTGCAGGCGAGCGGTGGCGGCGGCGCACCACGTCCCCACCAGCGTCTTCCCGTCGTTTTCTGTTACAAGATGGACGTTGCAGCCTAAAGAAAATGGCGATGGCACAAGACACTGGAGCGCAGCTGGGGGCGCGAGCCCGCGTGTGATTTGAGACATGCCCCCCCGCAGCAGCCGCGAACGCGTGTGTTTTCCGGCATGTACTCTATCCTCTCGTCGAAATCTGCAAGAGTATTAGCAACGTTGTGTACTACAACTAGCAATAAATGAAGACTAATATCCCACATGATTTTTCAAGGACATATATTCATAACAAAGAAAGTTGATGTAAGTAAAGTGGCTTTACACCCAACAAGGTGATAGATCCTAATGGAACTAACACCTCGCTTTTGCTGCAAACTTTTGTGGGTCATTCCTTGATATCGATTTGTTCTGTCGCATAGGGGTGACTGTAAGGTCCGTTCACAATCCCTCCCGAGCTTATCACTTTTACTAGCAAGGCAACCTAACCCGCACACATATAATATGCTTTAATATTTTGCCGTCTCTGCAGTGCTTTCGCTGTTGTGCATCGTACATTGTCCATGAAACCGCCTGTCTTCAATGTTAGAAACGGTGCCATGTGATCATTACAACAAACCTCAATGCAGGTGGGTTTCTTGCCTAATAATTTAACTTGTTACTCCTTCATTCAAGGCACTCTTCCTCATTTAATTATTAACTTCTTTTATTTTTTCGCAACTTTACCCTTCTCTGTTCGACTCTACTTGTTCTAAGTTAATCTGCACACGTTCCCCCTAAACTACTAAGTATTTATGTTTGAAAAGCTTTTCTCGCATGTTATTGCATGACAATTTTTCTTCGTGGAATTAAAACTCGAATATGTAAACCTAGAATTAATGTCAATGTATTATCGTCAGTAGTTTGCACCAAATGTAAGTTGTATTTGGTGGAATTTCCGACTTTATGATCATTTAAGTTACGTCTTGCAAAGTGACTTCATATACCATAAAGTATTCTAGCGAAAATTCAACAATATCACGCTATATACAATTTAATTAGGCACAAACTCGGTAAAATGTTTTAATTTCGGGGAAATTTTGTCCGCCACAGCTCGACTCAAATATTTATTTACAGGGATTGAAAACAATTTAATGCGTTTATTTGTAACATTGAAACTATATTTAGAAGTTAAATATCGAGGCATTCGAATTGATTATTTTGTACGTACATGTATAATATATAAACTTAGCTTGGGCACTATAAATGAGATCGAGGTTTTATGCACGAACGTAGGAACAACTGAAAATACGAGTAAAAGTTGAGGGTGGTATTGGCTAATAACTAGAAGGTTCTAGAAAAATATCCAATAATGTAAAATGTATCCTCATCCTTATACAGGGTGTTTCATAATTGCACGGCACCATTTTAGGGATGTGTTCTCTAGTACAAAATATTACGATTTACCTAAAATTACCTTAGTCCAAAAGATAATATTTAGGGAGATACAGGGTGTCAAAGCCGAAATTTTAATTTCAATTTTTTGCTGTAATTTCAAAAGTATTGACACGAAAATTGGGGAAACTACATATTTTGAGACAGAAAACAATAATCAGTTCTCAATTTTAACGTAGCTCTTAAAAAAACCCTATTTTTGCTACACCCAATACCTTAAAAATACTTGTATTTTCTGTACAAGAAAGGTATACTAGTTAAATGTCTCTAAAATTAACCATTTCCAAGACTTTGACACCATGTGTCTCCCTAAATATTAACTTTTGGACTAAGGTAATTTTAGGTAAATCGTAATATTTTGTACTAGAAAACACATCCCTAAAATGGTGCCGTGCAATTATGAAACATCCTGTATACAGTGTATCTCAGACATGACTCCCCAGGCCTATAACTTTGTTATTTTTAAAAATAACTATAATAAACTATATATATTCGTAAATGGGAGTAAATTCTCTATAATGCTTTTTTTCGGTCATTCTGATAGTACTCTTTATTCTCTTTATAACCATGTAAACCAATATGGGTCTTATATAAGAAAATTCTAGAAAAAAATACGATTGAAAGTTGAAGTCTAGGTTTGCCACGGAAACAACTGATTTTTGTAATTTGTACTCGTCGGCGATGAAAACTGAAAACAATAGCGTATAGCTGTAAAACAATTGAAATTTACGTTGCAAAGAATGACAGGCGTTCTTTCTGTATTTGTATGTTCTTGTTTAAAATCATAGAACTATTAGAAATGAATAATTACACTAATTCTGAAAAGGAATGTTGCGCAACCGAAAACGGAGAGGATTTAGAACAATTTTTGTAATTATAATTAATTTGTTATTAGCATTCAGTTAATTAAGGTAATATTGTATAAAAATAATAAATAGGTAATTTTTTAGACTACGGTATTGTTTTCATAGCCAGCTAGATAAAAATTACAAAAATCAGTTATTTCCATTTTTCTCGAAAATTTTCTTATGTAAGACCCATTATTAGTTTACATGATTATAAAGAGAATAAATAGTACTATCAGAATGACCGAAAAAAAGCATAGTGTGCAATTTGAAAAAAAAAGTTGACTATCGCTGTCATAATATGAGTACAGATTTCTTAACATTTTCTTTCCCCATCTTATAGAGAATTTACTCCCATTTACGAATATATATAGTTTATTATAGTTATTTTTGAAAATAACAAAGTTATAGGCCTGGGGACTCATGTCCGAGACACCCCCCTGTATAATAACCGTTTCTAAAAATTTTGATAGCCATTTTTAATGCATGATATGTGTTACTGGAACGCGTACTTACCTTCCATGACGTTATTTTGCTTTTGATGTTTCTGCTTGTCGTTAGTTTTAGTATTTTACTGTGAATTTTCAGAAGGTATTTGTGTTTTATTTGTGGCTAATTAGCCGCAGTCAACTTATATCGAGAATATTGTATATGACTTACCAGCTAAAACGGCTGTAGGGAAAGAAACACAGGATCGGTGTTTAATGTAAGCTTATATTAAATCTGTAAATGTATGTATGTAAACGTTTAAAAAGATTTTCTTACTCAAAAAGTGGCAGTAAAAGTCAAGTAAAGCATAAGGACCAAAAAACCCTTCAGTTACGAAGGTTTGCATACTAAGTATATCAACTTTCGGAAAATTACTTCCAAAGTGGCTTCTAGCATCGCATAAGTGCGATTTTAATTATTTTAATTACATCAGTCGGCAATGAAAAACACAGACTATTCCGCGATCGTGAAAATTACTAAAGAGAGCGTTTCTCGAGTACACTTCACACAAGCTTTAATTATTCTGTCCTCTGTACCTTAATGGAAAACCTTTAGTTTAAAATAATGCTTTCGCATTTGTTTATGAAAAAGTACGTTACTAATCCTTAATAATTTCGTAACTAGAAATGTGCATAATGGAAATAACCGTATAATTTGGTACAGCAATATTAAATTTAAGTTAATAAATACCCAACCTTTTTATATTCCCTATTCTTCGCAATTAACCTTATAATTTAATAATCTGCGCTTGCCTCCGTAACTTCATCCGCTTGTGTTTTATTTTAGCCCTTTCTTTGCTTAACATTACAAATAAAGCGCTTAAAACGTCGAAAATCTCCGAATAGTAGATTAGACAGGAATTCCCGGTTGTTTACGTATTCTTTTCCTTCTTTTACTTTTTCTGGCTGTCCTATAATTTTGAAAGTCTAGGTTGCTATTGATTTTTCGAACACCACAGATTTTGCCGCGGCGGCTGAGATGTTCCACGAAACTGATTCATTTCTATTCCCCTACGACTGTGATTCTTCTAAAAGAACTCCATAGTTTCGCACAGATTTCTGTGGTTAAAAAATTAAATAGATTTGTTAAAAAAAACTCCACTAATATACTTTAATAAACAAACAAAGAAGTGAGGTTTAGTTTATCGAATGTTCCGAGGGGCAAATAACTAAGTTAAGGGAAATTATTATACAGGGTGTCCCGGGAGGAACCTGCAAAACTTTGGGAATATGTTCCTGAGGGCATTTTAAGAAAAAAAGTTCCTATAAATAAGGGTCCGAAAGTACTTCCTTTTCGAGATACAGAGGATTACTCGAAAACGGTTTATCCTACCAGAAAAACTCAAGAGGCATTTTCTTTTTAGAATTAGTTTCCGATTAAGAAACAAATACATATATTGAAAAAAAGCAGTGGCGTCCTATTTTTTTCGTCAGAATTATTTATTTTTTGCTGTCACGCACGCCAATGCTGGAATTATCAAAACCAGTTGGACCGAAAAAGAGTCTCTTCGTGCCAGTATAGTGCATACCAAAGCTCAATTTAATATCTTAAATCGTTTTCGAGATATAAAAAAAAAGTTTATTTCTTGGACACCCTGTATCTCGAAAAGGAAGTACTTTCGGACCCTTATTTATACGAACTTTTTTTCTTAAAATGACCTCAGGAACATATTCCCAAAGTTTTGCAGGTTCCTCCCGGGACACCCTGTATAATTCTGCAATTAATAGTATTCTATAATCGGCACACGTGCGTGTAGAGTTATAATTTTTGTACCTGATTATCGGCCTACTATATCTTTTACATTTGGTTTATATTAAATAGGGGAACCATGGCCTCCCTTTACTACAATATGTTAATTATACTTAGTTACAAAAGAACATCGAATTCGAATTTTTTAAATATTTTAACTTCGTAATGCGAATTAGCAAAAAAGTCGTCTTGTATAATTTATAACATAAGATATTTGTAAACGTAAAATAATTAAACTACCAGCATGCAATATGTATAAAATTCCTTTGAGTATTTTAATGTAAAGAGTGCAAGAGTACTCGATGAATAATTTAACAAAGAGTTGCATTATACCGTCAAAAGGTACATTAATATATAACTACGCAGTGCGATCGATTGCACAAGCAAAAAAGCTTCTAGGAAAATCTCGCCGCAAGTTCCTTATTTAAAAGTTTCTATCGAATGTGAAGGCATCGGAGGAGAGCTTTTTAATCTTGATCTTCTTAAAATAATTTCTTCTCTTTTCCGTGACCTATTTTTGGTACTGCCCTAATGTTTCTTCGTCACATTTCAATAAAAGGTGTCGATTTTTAATATAAAATATTTATTTGTCTTTAAGCCTTGGAGCCGCAGCTATTGATATCCTCCAAAAAATTTCAGGAGCTCGCGTAATCGTTTTCTTTAATTTAGTAATCCGATAATATTGTGAACGATCGTCAGAAATGCAAATTTATCCGAGCAAATTTTCAAATAAATCCGAGAACAAATTTGTATACCGCAAGTATTGAGGATAACAGTTGGAGCGATAGAATCGCTGAGATATAACTTGAAAGGCAACATTGATTATGAGCTTACAAAGCGGACGTCAGGGAATATTGAGCGTGTCAAGGCAGAAACACTGTTGAAGGAAACTGTTCAATACTGTAGACTTCTCCCTAGAAGTATCATCGAGACAGGTCAAGATTTAATTATCTACAGATAAGCTCCTTACGCGAGGCTTTGTTTAGCCTTTAGAAAAACTGATTCCCTTTTTGAAGAACATTCGCCTTTGTAACTAAAATTTGAGCTTCATTGACTTACAGATTTGATCGAACTCTTACTGTAGTAAAATTAGTTAAATAAATGAATAATTGTTGAAAAATCAAACAATATAGGTACATTTTTTTCAGGTGTAAAATGAAATTGATCGTATATGCTAAATCTTCTCGTTCTGTCTGTTTGTTTCACTATTTTGAAACAGTTTCGTCTTTGTAATCAATTTTTGGTCGTTTTCGTTCCTGATTTCTCCTACCTCGGATTTTGTTTTAGTCTTCTTAAGGGCGTCGTTTCAAAGATTATTTTGACAAATATCGTTAAATATGAGCTTCTGAAAGGGAAGAATCATTCATGATTTTTTAAAAACGACAATTCCGCACGATAACCTTAAAACGCAAACACCTCGTTAAAGGGAATTAATTGTAACTATAAAGGTTTCAGAGAAACGTGTTCAAGAGGTTAGAATCCAAAGTAGCTTTTGGGGTTATCGCTGCCACATCAAGTTTTACTTTTAAAATGAGGCTGTGTAAGCTAAAATTGAAGCTATAGAGATTTGGACACTCTTATCAATCGAATACATATAATGTGAACTAAACTTTGGTGATTAGTGATCAGTACGATACACATCAAAATTCTACTTAAAATACTTATTCGATGTTCTGTGTAGGACTAATTTTGTAGAAGCGAAAATGTTATTTGTTAAGTAAAGTATCCGTAATTTGCCGAGTAGAAAGTCAACTTTAATTTTCGGGTGTTGACAAACAGCACTGTTGCCTCTTAATAATTCAGTGACAGTTGAATAAGCTATTGGGTCATTTTCACCAGCTTTTACAGTTGACAAAAGTTTAAGGATGGTATCAATAGCGGCGGTAGCTAGGGTAATCTGCTTTAGTTAAGCCGTGGAAGGGACAAAACGGAACAGGACGATAGGATTTATTAGCGTAAACATTTAGGTCACCCCGAAATTGAACGTTGCCTCCCTAATATTTCGCAATTTTCTTTAGCTACGTCATTTCTGCGAGAAATTATATTATGAAAGTGAAACCTGATACTGTATAAGAGGCAGGTTTTACTTTAATAGGTTTGAGAGCCATTTAAAATATAAAGTATAAAATTTAGAGATTTCACATTTACTTTATTTTAAAATTCGGAAATTATTTCCCTTGTGCATTTTTAAAAAAAGATTAACAATATTTTACAATTCAAATATTGCAAAATCTACAACCCAAACAAATTATTACATTTTTCAGATGATGCAAAAGACTTTTACTCCTAAAATTTGAAAATTTCTTAAACAAGTTCTTCGAGCTACAAAACAAAAAAATTATCCGGCGCCTCCACCAACGCCAAGTGTCATTTACATTTATACATTAAAATTTTAAAAACTGACTACATCCTGACTTTTCATTTTGAATTACAATTACGTATTTACCTAGGGATTTTCTCATACCGAAGTGTTATTTTGGTTAAAAACCCTTAAAAAAAGAAAGCAATAAGCAAGCGACTAAACAAGTCGGTTGGCAGGGGACAGAATAATTTTGAATTCGATATACTATTATAACATTATTGGTCTTGTGTTTTGTATTACTGCTGTGATTAACGAAGCGCTTTTTGTCAAGGTCTTGTTCTTCATATTTACTATCATAGAGTAACAGAGCTTGGTTCGTCTATTTTTAGGTAATCAATAGCAAGCAAATTGTATCTCTAAGAAAAAATAAACTTAAATATGCACGGTTGATGGATCGCAAATATTAATGACACGTCAAGATCGATATGGAAGAACAAAGCAATACAAAAGCATTTTTATCTAAATTTCTATATAATTCATATTATCGACTTCTTAACTTTAATATACAGAGTGTGAATAAAATGACGAAAAAACAACACATTGCAGTAAACACCGGCAATGACAATGTTAAAACTAGTGTCCGACCGAAGCTTCGGCTTCGGCTTCGGCCGCAAAAAGCACATTCGGCTTCGGCGAAGAAAGGGCCGAAGGTTTGGCCGAAACCGAAGATTACATCCAGCCGAGCGATTCATGCAAAGGAACGAAATATTACGTACAATGTACAGTATTATTCATTTTATTATGTTTCAATAAATAAAGAAAAATAAAATTAAGTTTATCATTGGAAAAAATACAATTTTTGCTATTTGCTATTTAGAGTTCTTAATTTATTTACACTAATTTTCAGTAAGTGTTCTAAGTCTGGTTGCACCTTCGGCTTCGGCCACGGAGTATAAAGGCAGGAGGCTGCACTCAAGGAGTTTACGGTCCTTGGGCTGCACTGCCCGACCAAACCCGTGCCAATATTTGTCGAACCAATTCGCGACAAGGATGGAAGATTAATGTCTACGGAAGTACAGGCAGCCTATTAGAAGTGCACTTAAAATTAATAAAACACTGATTATGTTGCATTTTTGAGTAATATAAGGTTATTCAAAAGTAAGTTACATTTTGAAGTAGATATAACATTTGTAAGAATTAACATATATACAAAATACAAACACATTTATACTCATAAAGATATGGGGTTTACTGGATTCAGTTTAAATATTCAATATGCCCGCCATTTTGTTCTTCAACAAGCAACAATCTTTCTTCTATGTAAACTGCACGGACCCATTCTTAAATAATGTTTTGTTCTGAATTTTCGTATGCCGTTTGTTAAACTTCTTCCGCATTCATAATAACATTGAACAAGATTAGTTCGATCTTGTAAAGTCAAAACCATTTTAAAACACAGTCAACGATAGCGATTTAAAAAGTCAATAAGTAAATTTACTTTGATTTTAAACAAAACCTATTACCATGATTATTATTATTATTATCGTATGATAATCAAAACGAATAAATGTGATTAATGAACAAATCCCATTGTTCGATAAATAAAAAAATGTGTTATTATTTTGTATATATGTTAATTCTTACAAATGTTATACAGGGTGACATTGAAAAAACTGCCAAGCATAGTACCACGCGATAGAGGACCATAAAATAATAAAAAAAGTTCTTATACGCTAATGTCCGATCGCCTTTTGTTTTCAAGATACAGGATGTTAAAAGTTTGTTAGAAAATTTAATTTTTTTTTTTAAACTACAATGCATAGTACCACGCGATAGAGGACCATAAAATAATAAAAAAAGTTCTTATACGCTAATGTCCGATCGCCTTTTGTTTTCAAGATACAGGATGTTAAAAGTTTGTTAGAAAATTTAAACTTTTAACATCTTGTATCTTGAAAACAAAAGGCGATCGGACATTAGCGTATAAGAACTTTTTTTATTATTTTATGGTCCTCTATCGCGTGGTACTATGCATTGTAGTTATTAAAAAAAAATTAAATTTTCTAACAAACTTTTAACATCCTGTATCTTGAAAACAAGAGGCGATCGGACATTAGCGTATAAGAACTTTGTTTATTATTTTATGGTCCTCTATCGCGTGGTACTATGCATTGTAGTTATTAAAAAAAAATTAAATTTTCTAACAAACTTTTAACATCCTGTATCTTGAAAACAAAAGGCGATCGGACATTAGCGTATAAGAACTTTTTTTATTATTTTATGGTCCTCTATCGCGTGGTACTATGCATAGCAGTTTTTTCAATGTCACCCTGTATATACTTTAAAATGTAACTTACTTTTGAATAACCTTATAGGTATATTTAGGTTGCTTTTGTAGAGTGGTATATTTACGTACTAAAAATTTACCACTGGAATTCGTATGGTGCGTGAAGCAACAAATGCATGGCTAGTGCTCTAGCAGTTTTAAAGCAAGATTTGTGGAATTAGTTCTAAAATTAATAGAATAACCGGTTATGGTTACACAAAACCCAAAAGTAAAGCAATTTATTCATGGTATTTATGATAATAATAAATATTAAACGTATTGTTATAAATTATACCAACCAGAAATAGAAGTCGACTAATGACGATCTTTAATCTATGCTTCCGTAGACATTTATCTTCTATCCTTGTTGCGAATTGTGGCGACAAACTTCGGCACGGATTTGTTCGGCTGTTTAAATGGAAGTGCAGCCGCCTGTCTTTATACTCCGTGACTTTGGCCGAAGGGGACGACGATAGCCGAACATCGGTTTCGGCTGGCAAACTGACCTGACACTAGTTAAAACCTGATAAAAAAATGAAACTCACTTCGTTTAACATTCACGATTCTTACTAACACGACAGTTTTCTGTATACAAATCCATAACCATCTTAAAACGAGGCAATGCGATCTTATTGCATTTAGAGTCTCTACAATGCACCAAAATAATTTTTAAAATAGACATCTTCGTTTCTAAGTTTAACTTATATTTTGACGATACTTTTCGTTATTCTCTTACAAAATGGTGAATGTTTCAAGCTTTGCAGTATACATTTAATTTTCTTAAGTAGGTTTTTTAAAGGAATCAGCAAATTGTTATACAAGCAAAATATTTTTCTGCTATAAGTCGTAAATAATCCCCCTATCTACGTTTTTCGCCATTTTATTTACACCCTGTATATACAGTTTTTTTTTATGTCTTTGAACATGCAATGCAGGTATTTCTATGTACAATTAAAAAACAAACACGCCAATGCATTGTATGATCTGCAACACTTTGATAAAACAAACGAGTTGCCATTTATGTCAACTGAGAAACGTAAAAGTTTGATCTGAAAAGTTCCAGGTTGTGTTTTCATTTTTAAGCAGTTATGCTTTTTAAAGAAAAAATATTTTCTCTGTTTCGGTACTAGAATGACATTATTCCAGCACGCATTTTGTTGCTTTAATGAGCTTCATTATTAAACGATTTTTAGTGATATTTTGTTTTCAAAAATTTGCGATACTGTATCAAATAATCCACAAAATACCTAGCCAACCATTCAGTTACTAGGCAACAAAAACGTCAAATGTCACACTTCTGTCAACTGTCAAGCAAAAATCACTATTACCAACATAACTACTTAACCAAATTTCCCCAACTCGAAACTGTCAAGTATTCTTATAAAAAGAAATAATGTAAATGGAAGCCGAAACAGAGAAAATAGTATAAAAAACTCGAGGCAATTCGAGCACTCGTCCGTACTCGTGCCCGAAAACTATGCCTTGTGTTTTAATATACTATTACGTTGGTACAAAAGCAATACATGAACTGCATTTTTTTAAATCACATCTTGGCATTTTTTGACTGGAACTACATATTATAGGTATTCGTTTGTATTGCCTAGGGTTTCTTGCATGCTCTGCAATGCATTGATGTTTTTTTTTTAATTGCAAGTAGGAATATTAATATTGTAGGTATATTCAAAATTCGTTGTATAGGTATATGTAACACAGCTATTGCTATTCTCACTTTATGGAATACATGCAAACAATTAAAATCGCCAACTTTGAAATACTAACTACTCCTATTATCTACGAGTAGGTATAAATATTTGTCTACATAAAAAAAATCTCGAGTTAAAGTTCCTATAACCTAAACGTTTCGTCAACAGCAAATTATAAATATTTATTAAATGTTTTGGTCCTTTATGATGTCATAATTTTTACTTTAGATATCTAAAAGAAACTTTCGGCTATCGAAAATTGTGATATTTTTTCTTTTGTTAGGTAATGATACTGTAAATGCAGTTGTTTTCTATAGTTATTGTTGTAGGCTCTAGAATTGAAGATATATTGGTAATCAACTAATCATATACGTACTGAGCGGGTTTACATACTTTAGTACTTGACTAGCTTATGTATAATTCCCCCCTTATACGCTATACAGATTATATAATGAATAGCAACCATTACATATTCAAGTTTAAAACAAAAATACGTTTATTTAGATTCTAACTGCAATGCAATCGATTTTAAGTTGAAGGTTGTATCCTTTGTACACAACCGTTACGGTTCATTTTATTTGTACAATATTTTCCGCCTTGAATTGTTCGTACTATACTACTTTTTCGTGATCTGCGAATCAGGCTTACTTTTCTGTAGTCGTTTTGTAGGTATCTTATAAAACTAGATACGTTTATAACATTTCTCGTTTTCGTAAATATTCGGATCTTTATATAATAATAATAATAATAATAATGTTTATTTCAGCTTCACCTACAAAACATACACAGCACAGCGTGCAAAAACACAAAAAAAACTAATAATAATAATAATAAATAATAATAACAACAGTAATAGCTAAATGCTAACAGTAATTTGAAGCCAGAAATCGATGGCAATCAGATGACCACCTACAAAAGGGGTCCCTGCTCTACCTTACCACCGGCATATAATATATAAAAAAATAACAAGTAAAATATAAAGTCCCAAATAAGCAATAACAAAAAAAATACGAATAAGCAATACCACAATATAATATGATACCAATATAACTAATATAATATAATATAATACCCAACCACTCACGAATATACAATATCTAAAAAAGATGAAAAAGAAAAGAAAATCACAAAAACTAGTTTTTAAGTTTAAACAACCAATCTTTAATACGGTTCTTAAATGTAAAGTGTGAAACAGATTTAAATTCAGAAGAAACAGAATTATTAAGTTTAGGCATACTATACGAAAATGAACGTTTGAAGATCTCGAATAAGCGATGCAGCGGATAATCTATTAAACCTCTATGTCGCAGATTCAAGTTATGAATGTCGGTTCTGAACCGTATTTTTTCATATAGATAAGGAGGAAATTATTTTATGAAAAAATACAAGAGAATGTAATTTACGGAGATCTTCCATAGTGAGCCACTTGGTCTCTTTAATTTTATGTGATATGTGCTCTCTACGTCTAATGCCATGAATAAGTCGCAAGCAGGAATTCTGCACTAACTGTATCCTTTTACTAGTCAATTTGTCAATACAAGCTCCATAAACTACATCGCAATAATTAAACTGCGACAGCACCAGGGAGTTACATAAGATTATCTTAACCTCTTTATTCAAAACTTGTCTGTTGTTGGAAAGAAGTTTAAGATTAGAATAAGCTTTACGCATGTTATTATTGATGTGATCGCGAAATCTGAGTTTGTAGTCAATGGTTAAACCCAAATTTCGAGCAGTGTCGGTAAAAGGAATAATGGTATTATTTAAATTTATCTTAATACGATCAATTTGATGCAATCTGTTGTTTTTACTACCAAAAAGTATAGCAACGGACTTAGTAGGGTTAACCATAAGAGAATGAGATTCAGCTGTTTTAACTAAATCCTTTAAATCTTCGTTGATAAAGGTACAGTCAGTAACGGCATCATTTGGATAAAATGAATAGTACATTTGTGTGTCATCTGCATACTGATGATATGAACAATGTTTTAGAGTATTACATAAGCCGGAAGAATAAATTATGTAAAGCAACGGGCCCAAGATGGATCCTTGTGGAACACCATATTTAAGAGTTCGGAAGTCAGATTTATCATTGTGTAAAACAACGCACTGTTGCCTATCCATTAAGTAATTTTTAATAAATTTAATGGCCATGAAGCTAAAACCGAAGTGATGTAAAATAGCCAACAGCAGTTCATGATTTATTGTGTCGAATGCCTTGGAGAAGTCGAGAAGAACCAACACAGTCAGCTTACCTTTGTCAACAGCTCGAAGAATATCATCAGTTACTTTGGATAGTGTTGAGATGCAACTGTAATTACTACGAAAGCCAGACTGTTGACTTGGTAGTAAATTATATTTATCAAAATGAGCTCTGATTTGGTCGTCGACGGCTTTCTCCAAGACCTTCGACAAGACCGGAAGAATGCTGATAGGTCTTAAGTCTTTTAATGCTTTAGGTATATTTATCTTTCCAAGCGGCCTTACATAATCTAGTTTCCAGTCAAATGAAAATACACCCTCCAATAAACAAGTATTAATTATATGAGTTATAAAGGGCACCAGCATGGGGCAACACCAATGCAACATTAAAATGTTAATACCATCACTGCAGTGATAGAATTTATATTTTTAAGAACATCATCAGCACTAATAGCAACGAAATTAAATTCTGCAACATTAGGCTTAACGCTTTCATATAATTTAAGAATTTCAGGGTCTGGGTTATTTAAACCCCTACACGAGTCAAGAAAAAAATCATTAATAGCATTAATATCATTAAAATTAGATGGGAGTGTACGACTATTTTTTTTATTATCTATATCACAATTTCTTAATTCTTTCCAAAAAGATTTGGAGTTGCATAATTTGAACTTATGATTTATATAAGCTTCCTTTTCATTTCTAACGGACAAAATTACAAGATTTCTTAACGACTTATAATAATTCCAATGACCTTTCTGTTTTGACTTTTTAAAACGCTTGTAAGCGGAATCTCTTAGCGACATCATAAACCTAATGTTTTCAGTAAGCCATGGAGCTTTTGGTTTTCGAAACACAGCAGTTTTAAAAGGAGCAAATGTATTAAACGTGTTTACATCAATGAGATGAAAATCATAAATATGATGCCAAGGTATTAAACTAAGATATTGATGAAAACTGTCTTGATTGAAGGTAGAGAAGTCGCGAAATGTATGTATTACTGGTTGCGACTCACTCTTAGGTGTATTAATACTACAAAATACTAATTCATGATCTGAGAACGAATGAAGATGTTTATTACCAAAAGCTGATACTATATTAATGTTACTAATGAGAATGTGGTCCAATAAGGTAGCAGTATTAGCAGTAATTCTAGTAGGTTCTGTTATAAGTTGCTTGAGATCAATTGCCTCAATCATGGAAGTGTATTCATTAGTTGCAGTAGAATCAACGTCAAACATGTTGATATTGAAATCTCCCACAGCAACAATTTAATCATGATTTATTAGTAAATTACGAAAATTTTCCTCCACGGTATCAAGAAAACTGCGATAGTTTTTTCTATGGGGCAAATAAATTCCACCGAAAGCAATTTTTTGATTATTAATATTAATATAAATCCATAACTGCTCAAAAACGGGGTTAATAATTGTGGTAGAAATCAAGTGAAATCTTAAGTAGGTTTTTACGTACAAGGCAATACCACCACCAAATGTGGGGCGATCCTTGCGAATTAAATTATAGTTTTCTATATACAGAATATCATCTGCTATGTTACCGTTAAGAAAGGTTTCAGAAACAAAAACTAAATCATAATTGCTGGATACAACGTGATCCTTAAAAGTGCTGCAACTTTTACGAATATTATTCCATTATTTGACCAAACATTCCTTAGACCATATTTTTCTGATGTCCTTTTCATAATCTCAACTCGTGTGACTGTGAGATCTTCTTTTATTGATATAGCAGTTCCTTTTAATTTAGATTTGTTATGGAAAATTTCATTACGAATATTACGGTTAACGAATTTGACGATGCTTAAACAGTTAGAATCGTCACTACACTTATGTAGCGAATCCTTTAAAATTGCATTTTTCTCTTTAAATTAAGGGTAGTTGTGTATCGTTACTTGATTAATTTACCTATTCTGACATAACCTCAATTACGTCATGAAATTAGATGTCATGAATTAGACAAGAAATGTGTTCAAATTTAATAGGAAAAATTAGAAAGCTTACACAAAAGTAATTTTTGACGATTTTTGACAAATGTTTAATTGCTTTGAAAATTTGCTTAGCAATCGTAAATCGAAAATTGCCAAATTCCGTCAATTTTTCGTGCATTGCAAAAGTAAGCTCCAACCAGAAACGTATTTTTTCTGTACTAAACACCATATTTAAATATATAAGGATACTTATTAAAATACCCCGTAAGACTTTGAATTTATTTTCTTTTATTTAAAACCTACCCTAATTGAGGGAATAAGAAATCAAATCTGTAATTGAATTCGGAATTTTATAATTTAAATGTAGTTTATAGCTTATAAGTCATGATTCAAATCTGGACAAAATTTAAATATCTAACAATAATAATCATGAAGACTTTCGCGGCTAGAGTCGTAGTTAAATCAAAAATCAACGTTTTCTAGATTTGAACGGTGTCATTATACAAGCATCAGAGCTCGAGGTTTTGCCCACTACTGTAAGGGATTTCATAGGACGATAGAAGAAGCATAAAAAGAAGGAGCAAGAAAAGAAAATAATGGTAACGTAACACGTCAACGAAGCTAGAAGCAAAATCTCAAATTAATTTAAAGAATAAACGAAAGATATAGCCTTTACTATTCTGGGGTACCACAAGGACACAGGGCAAAAGAGGGGGTAGGACTAATAATGAATAGGGAAATGGAAAGACGATCCCCCATTCACGTTGAATTAAAATGTGTGATAGCAATAATACAAATATACGTCCCAACAGAAGGATCAGAGGAAGACAAAGTTATGGAATTACTATACAGAACTACAGAATCTAATAGACAGAGTAAGAGAAAATCATAATAATAGGAGACTGGAATGCACGGGTGGGCAGGGACGTGAACAGAGGACAAGAAAGTTTTGTTTAACAAACAAACTAGGTACTACATAATAGGCAATACGTTTTGGGACCAAGAAATTGAAGAAAAATATACCTTTGTAGCCGAAGGAAGGAATGCAAAGAGCCTAATCGATTATATAGTACATACAAAAAACCTTGAACAAGAAGTTAAACATATAAGAACGGAAATAGAACCAGAATTATCAACGCAACACAGGATGGTCACGGCAATATTAAAGGAAAAACTCACAAGAATAAAGAAAAGAACGTAAATAAATTGAAGAGGGAAAATATCAAAGTAAAGTATAAAAAGGAAACTGATGAAAAGTTGAACAGATTAGAGGAGTCGAAAGAAGATTGGTCATTGGAAGAAATATGGGCTGTATTTAAAGACACTATAAAGGAGGAAGCAGGAAAAGTATGCGGAATCAAATGCAACAATATTAAGTACAAAAGAACCATATGGTGGAACGAGAAAGTAAAGGCGGAGATAAAAAGAAGAAACAAGCCTGTAAAACGTATCTTACAACCAAAAACGAGCAGGACAAGGACGAATATAATAAAATAAAAGAGGCAAGCAAAAGGAAAACATGAGCAGATTTGGGAAAGGAATTGCAGGAAATCTATATGGGTAACGAATAATAGAAGTTTTTGGACCATAGTAAGAACAAAGAAAGGAGAGAAAAGAACAGAAATTAGGGAAATAAAAGACAAAGGAAACAATCTTCAGACAAACATAAAAAATATTTTAAGGGTGTGGAAAGAATACTACGAAGACAAATTCAATAAAACAATAGAAACACAGGAACAAAATGCTGAACAAGAGGCGGAAAAAGTACAAATAGAAAACATAAGCAAAGATAAAATAATAGAAGCGACAAAAAACATAAAAACAGGAAAAGACGACGAAATAGAACCAGAATTGATTAAATATTTGAGAGAAGAAGGCATAGACTGGTTCTGAAAAATATGTAAAAAAGCGTGGGAAACAAGAGTAATACCAACGGACTGGGAAAACAATCTAGTAGTCCCCCATATACAAGAAAGGAGAACATGTAAAATGCGACAATTACAGAGCTACACCCTTGTGCGAATTAATGTAGACAAGACAATTTTTCTTTAAAAATGTGTTTTATTCATATAAAAATACAATCAGTTACAATATCGCAAGAATTAATATTTAATGTGCCCACCCTTGGCTTGCAGCACCATCTTAATGCGTTTTGGCATAGATTCTACCAATGATTTGCAGTTGTTACGGATTTTTGCATCTCGGTAGCACACTTCAATCACCGACTCGATCAACTTGATTTTGGTTATGCAATCCATCTTTGTCTGGTGAAGTACCAGACCAATGCAAAACGGTTACCCCATTGTCAGCGAAGATTTTTTTTACAATCTTGGACGAATGGCAAGTTTCCAGGTCTTGTTGAAAAATCGGGTTTTCCAAATTTATCCTTGAGAGTTCAGGGACCATTCGATCTTGCAAAACCTTTATCTATTTTTCGCTGTTCATCATCCCTGTTATGGGTACTAATAATCCTGGGCCAAAAAAGGAGAAGCAGCCCCAAAAAATTTGCTTCACGGGGTGTTTCACTGACTGCTGAATGTGAGTCTGTGAAAGTGGTTTACCATCGAACCGGCGAATAAACTGGTGATGCATGCCCTGAACAAAGAAATGGCTTTCGTCTGAAAATAACACCTTTTTCCAGTCATCTTGTGTCCATCCTTTCTATTTCTGTGCCCAAGCCATCCTCTTCTTCTACATCATAGCAGCCAAGAGTTGTTTCCGAGCCTTTCGCCCAACTTCTAGCAGACGAAGCCGCACTGTTGAGGCATGTACACTTTTTTCCAGCAACAGCTAGCTCTTTCTGTAAGTCGTCGCTGGTCTTCGTGGGATTTGTTTTACTGTTCCTTAACAATAGGGCATCTTCTTTCTTGGCGGTTTTTCTTTTTCGGACACATTTTCCGTCCCTCCGGTGTAAAATTGAGTCAGTTTCTCTATGGAGTTTGATCAGCTTGTTCACTGCACTTTTAGAAATGTTACACTCTTCTGCTATCTGCCTTTGAGTCATTTCAGTTTGTTCAAACAGCGTAACAACCTTAGGACGGACTTCTATTGAGATATCCATTGCTCATACACATCCTACATCCAAACTATCACTTAAAACTGAAGAAAACAACCAAAAATCTCAGATATAATACTCTAAAATTTGTAAATTACTTCGCGAACGATACGCCCACGTGAACAATTTGACAGCTTCAAACAGTGTTGCCACAACGAAATGAAACGAAAAACATGCTTTGTCTACACTAATTTGTACAATTGCCAGTCTTCGACTAGCTTTAAGATATACACAAAAATAATAGAAAAAAGAGTAAGGCAATTCGTAGAAGAGGAGATCGAAGAAGCATAAAAAGGA
The DNA here is from genome assembly GCA_963082815.1 of Melanotus villosus. NCBI lineage: Eukaryota > Metazoa > Arthropoda > Insecta > Coleoptera > Elateridae > Melanotus > Melanotus villosus. Next base: position 1,698,089 of record OY720427.1, read on the forward strand.
GAAGAGGAAGGCAAAGGAAAACCAGAAGACTAACCCAATTCCGACACTTGAAGTGAAGAAAGAAAGAAAGAACACATGTTTATCGAAATCACGAAAAACGTAAGGTGGCTCCATTTCAAAAAATGTCGCTTACGTCATTACTTGAAAACAAATGACGATCGAAAATCTAATTTAATGGAAAAATGTGCATTTTCGTAAAATAAAATCGACGTGTTCGAGGATTTGCTTCGAAAACTGGTTTGTTTCCGTTTTAATTAATTTATTCCATACTTTAGCCGCTCACTGTAGTCTGAGTGGTTAGACGAAATGGACACGTCAGTACAGGAAGAAAGCTAGCGAACACATCATATTTGTATTTCTGACTCTTTAAATATTTATGCTAAACCACGTCTCCGTTATTGAATATTGCAACATTGACGTTGCAATCTTACCGAATATCTAATCAAAGAGACTTACCTTTGGTAGCAGAAACAATAAGTAAAATAAATTATAAGACCTTGTAAACGTCGTTAAAATTGTAGAACTAATTTTTAAGTTAACTGTAGTGTATGTATCGAATAAAACAAAACTAAAATCGCTTCACGTCTTGCTATAAAATCCGGGCGTCAAAAAGGCGAGCGCTAAAATGGCAAGTAACCAAATAGCGAAAGCCAAATGCTCTAACGTTGAACTATCTTGGCGCCAGACGTTATATTTAAAATGTTATAGATTTTGCCAAAATACTAAAGACTACAACTGTTTGTTAATTTGAAACAAATTCAAAATTACTTGTCTGGAAAACGACCCCGCTGGGAGGAGCTTTTCTGCAGTTTATACTATTTTTTTTCAAAAGTTCCATCGTGGCTAAAATGTAAATCTAGTTCTGTTCTAATTTCTAGAAATTGAAAGATGGGATAAATTCTCATTTTATAATGAAGTTAAAAAATAAATTAACAATAAAACACCCTTATAATGATTTTCCGCTCTGGAGATTAGCAATTTAGTTCGGAACATAAATACGTAAGATTAATAAGATAGCGGATTTAATTAACCGGTTATCTCGTTCAAGCAATTTTGTGGCCTTAATAAATCCCCAGTATATTTCAGATCTTAAACCGAGCTTCAATTGACTGATTGTTTGGTGAACCAATGACTGTGACTGCGTCATGAATATCCAACTGGGAAAAAATTTCAAATTTTTGAAATCATCGCTCCTTTTCAGTAGAAATATTTTTCTAATAACTGATTAAACAAAGCGATAAGCCCTATTATGTTTTTGAAAATATGAAAAAAGGTAGAAGGAACTAAAAGTTCTGCTCCGCAAAAGTTTAGTTTTAAAAAAAATGGAAATAAAAGAAGAGATTGATTTCAGTATTTAAGTCTTTTATAGTTATTTGGTAATTTCCTCAAAAGCAGTAAATAACGCCAAATCAATAATCAGTGATTTTCAAAAATTGAGCTCGACCTTTTCACGATATAAGATGTAAAGATATGTAAATCTATATTATATTCTATAATGGAAGTTAATTAGGCAAAAAATTAAAAATATATAAAATACACAGTGGCCAGTAAAAGTAAGGAAACTTCCAAATGTTTAAAATATTTAAACCTGAAGATATACGCGAATTAAGAATTTTGTATATTTTTAAAATGTGGAGAGTATTTAATTGCGAATCTAAAACTATAGGGTTTTGTGCAATTATTCTAATTCTGTATTGTGATTTCAATTAAAACTGATAAATCGTTGAAAGCATTAAAAAAACAAAAAAAATGTGTTTCAGTTTGCATTCAAAATAAAAAGAAAACGAGTCGAAGAGGTACAATCGAACTACCTACCAGGTCGCCTGACCTTAGCCCATTAGACTATTTTTTGGGGATATTAAAAACAGATGATTTACGTGTCAACTGACTGCAAATGTGTTTTATTCAAGGTGGAAAGTTTATTTATTGGTTTTAATAGTTTAATTTATGGGAAGCACCAAAGCTCTTTTTAGGATTAATCGGATTTCGGATTTTCAGAGAGCCTTTCTTAAGAATTAATTTGATACCAACAACATAAAGGATTGTTTTTTTTTTTTGGGAGTAGAATGTAATTTCTTGCTGGCATGATTTGTACCAAATTTATACCTATTCGCCTATTAAACAAAAGATAAATTACAGTCCTCTAAATAAATTCAGAAATTAAGAACATAATCTCGTACCTTCGAAGCCTTGCCACAATAATGAATATTTATTCTAACACTTTTGAAGTACGAATTCGTAATAATATGTGGAAATTTAAGAAGCATCATTTGATTGGAAAACAAATATATTATATGCATTTGGTACAAATCATGGTACTCTAATTCGTATCCAAAAAGAATAAAAATTTATAATTCGCTTTTAAAATAAACCTTATGATGTTGGCATTAAATTGATGCTTAAAAAAGGATTTCTCTGTATAGTGCTATTTGAGTCAGTTATTCTGAAAACAAGCTTTTTCCAACTTTGTAGCAGCCTCCCATTTAACAAGAAAAACTATTTAAAGCAATAAATCAGCTTTTGATAAACAGTGGAATAAATTTATAATTTATACTCATGATTCATGGATTAAAACATAAAACAAATATACAGCGTGTTTCATTTAAACTTTTAAAGTTAAAATCGATTTTGTTTGAACCGGAAACGACAACAGAATGTGTTTTACACGAAATAATCACATGTTTACTCCATATTACACGTGCCACATACATTAAATATAATTCATACAGTGAAGGCGCTCCGGGTTCTGTTGACACCTTGTATAGAATTGGTTGTTATTCGCAAGGCTTACAGAAATTAATATTCATAAATCTTAACGGTAATCGATTGTTTTTTGAATATTCATGAAACTTAATCAGCTATTAATATTAAGAATAAGTATATATACAAAATATTTCACGATATTCGTTCAGAAAGTTGGGGAAGACTTTACGTAAAAAAGAAGTTTAGAAACATCCAATGTTTTAGAAACAAATCTGAAGGCACTTGCAAATACTTATTTTAAATATTGTAATTTATCAGTAAATTTTCCAAATTCTACGGTAAGTTTGCACGAAATATTTGGTTGATTTTGAGTCGTTCTTCAAGCCATGAATGTTTTTAGAATTAAAAAATTGACGATTGGCTTTTAGTTTTTTAAAAGAGATTCTATGAAATCTGACTGACTAGGCAGCTAGGCACCCTTTAATAAAACTAATAGCAGAAACTTTCTGGTTTACATGGATGTAGCTAAAACACGATTAAGAAGTGCTGGAATATACCATGTTAAAAGCAATCGTGGAATTTACGTCTAGTTCCATTTTACGAGACGAAATAAGTTCCAGATAACTTGAAGTTTGAAGTAATTAAGCAGTATCGATGAATGCACTTTCCCTAGTTTTTAGTTAATCCTTACTTATTCAAAATATTATTTTGTACGGTTAAAATGTCTGTCTAACCTCTAACTGGTTATTCAGAAGAAACAACTGACTAGGAAACAAACTGCAGATATCTCATACATAAGTCGCAACAAATGTGTTCTTTTTCCCTCGTTAATATTGTATTTTGACAAGCTTTACTTCCTTTGTAAGGCATAGCCTAGCAAGGCGTAAATTTGGTGTTTCGGCAGTTGATTCTCCTCAAGTTACTTAATTGGCTGAATTTCTAATATATTTACTCTTTTATTCATGCTTCGGTATTTGTTCCGTTCTTTGTTGGCTTAGCTTCCAATGCGTATTTCCAGGAATATCAAGGACAAGCTGCAGTATCCCCGCAGCTGACCTTATTTTGTTTCAATCTCATCGGAAAATTAATTTCCGGTTACTACTGTTATCTGTGTCTTCCGGTATCATTTGTGGATAACTTGAGTTACCTAAATGTTTCGTGGATTTCTCTGTAATACATTACATGTCATACTACGCCTTGATTGGTGTATTAATATATAACAGCGTCAGTTCTTCAGTCACCATTTGTTTACGTCTTTAAACAAAACAGTACTTATTTTTATTTGTTAAGATAATCGACTTGGTTGAGTAGAAAAGAAAGCACCTTAGCTACGGAAAAGCTTTCATAATATATCTTATGGGGTTTTGACGTTTCTGCATTTTTTCTTAGCCATATTTGACTTGGTTTTCTTTCTTTCTCAAATTAATACCGTAACAAGCGGGTATAATTCTTAGCTCTTTAATTATCTTTCATTTAGCATAACTGTATATTACAACAAGTATCTTTATTTTATTCTTTCGCCATGGTCTGACGTAATCTTGATTAAGCTTTGATATACATACAATTCTCTTAAATGTTAACAACCATATAGCTTAAATACTTAAGTACTTAACTACGCTTTCAAATTATCAGAACGATAAAAAATAATAGTTGTTATTAACAGAATTGAATTTATTTTGCACCAGCACAGATATTTTTGCACGTGTTACATTTCTTTTTCTTATCCTTCTTCGTCGTCTTCTTCTTCTATTCCTTACATAGCTTTTCACTCTCCAATACTTTTGTTTATCCATATACGATTTAGCTCCCTTTTGATATTAATTTTTTGCATACCCATTTTTTTAAATTACCTGAAATGGGTATGGGGTAGAGAGTCTAGCTTAGAATTTCATATTAATTAAAATCGCCAGTCACCAGTGGCGTGTTTACCATGGAAGCTAGGGAAGCACAGCTTCCCCTACGTCAACTAAATACCTACAGCGTATAATTAAATTAATATACCTTAAAAATTTAATATTATATATTATCCTGTTAACCCGAATATGTATAATTATTTTCAATATTTTTCAAAATTAATCGAAGCTCGAACCTGATTCAACTGCCTGCTGCCGCATAAATATGAACGACGAAAAACACGACATAACCCGAAACGGCTTTATAAGCTACGAGCTCACAGCTTACCGTCAGCATACTGTTTTATTCGATGAGATCGATAGCAAGAGCGTGTGAAAGAATATTAAGTAATAAAATAAATACTGTTTCACTGTGGAATTAAAAAGTATGTGAACGTGAAATTAGTTACATATTAATAGGTATATAAACAGTACAAATATCGTATCAATGCAAAAATCTTTCGTTTTTACGCATAATTTCGTTTGAAAATCGAACTAAATATAGTCTTGTGTAAGCTGTAACCCGGCAGATTACATTCACTATCCCCGCCACAAGTACATCTACAGAACGTTCCTTTTCCGCGCTTAAACGAATCAAAAGTTTTGTTAGGAATTCTACGGGACAAGAAAGACTTTCTGCTTTGGGATTAATATCAATTGTAAAGGAATTAGTGCAAGAATATTCTCGCGAAAAAAGTTTTTATGATGACGTTATAGATGAGTTTGCAAAACAAAATAGACGTATGGCACTTCACTTTAAGTAAGGTAAGATTTTATTATGGTTTGTAAATAAATGTCTTTTTTGCATGAAATAAATTTTGTCTGCGGCTTTATTTTACCCTTCAGCTTCCCCTTTTGTGAGGCTCTAGACACGCCACTGGCAGTCACTCTCAATAAATATGCGTGGAGGGGCGAGGAGACCTTATAATTATACATAAAGCTTTACATTGCAACATATAATATAAAAACAAAAATATCAAGATGGTCTACAGAAGAATTAAAGCAAAATCATACGCGAGTACTAGCTGAAAAATGTATAACTCTAAACTCAGATCACATTCTCTTTCAACATAAAAAATATTCACACCGGAGAAAGTAGCAATACTCGTAAACAAGAAGAGAAAATGAGTGCAAAATCAAACACAGTAATATATGTACATTCTCCTGCAGATCTCAAAAAGGTAAAGCGTTGAAATAATTCAGCCATATGCCCCTATAAGTACTTTTATGATGATATAACTATCGCGAGGCAATCGGAACAAACTCACTTATGTCTTAAATACCACGATAACTGTGCAAACTGACAAACAATGGAAAAGTCGACATAGGAATTAGAGATGACAGTGAAAAAAAGCTATTGCAAATCTCCATCTTTAATCTTTAATATATGAATACCGACTTTAGAAAACAACAAAACAAAAAATGGACTCGGGGAAGTCCAAACGAGACCACGAGAAATCTATGCTTAAATACGAGCACCCCAGATGTATCAGTTTTAAACAAGTGTCGCACAAAATGACGTCAGGCTTGTAAGAGGAGCAGTAAGAATAAATACAAAGTTGAACAATACAAAATAATTTGTAAATATGTAAATGCAACTTAAACTAACATAAACCAAAATCAGGAAATATACCTCCAAGGCGATATCACGAAATGACATTAGACAAACTGTAAAAAAAAATAACGGCACTAGAGAATTTGTTAAAAAACGTACACTTCGGAAATCGTATAAAGTTAGGAAAGCAAAATCGAATTGCGGAAATTAACAGAAGAACTGAGTTGTTTGAAGAAATAAGTATCAGATTCTTGCATATCGTCAATCATGACCTTTGGATTAAAGACGTGCTATAGAAAAACCTATGTTGGCATAAATTTTAGAGACAGGATCACAAATGTAAGAATTAAATCAAAGCAGAGTAACTGACACTATGCAACGATTTACAAGACTAAAATGGAGTTGGATAGGGTAAGATAGAATTCAGAACAATGGTCAACTTGAGAAATTCAGTGGAGACTGAAGACATAACAGAAAAAGCGTTGGTATTGGTGGTAAGCTACAGAAAAAGTGGACCTATTATAATATTAAGACATTTTCAGGAAATCGATGACATCAGATCGTACAAGAAAAAGTAATTTTCTTCAACAGGAAAATTCGTGAAGCTATTGAAATCATCAAGACCCCCAACAATTTGAATCGTGACACTGGTTATTACGTATCATACATATGGAAGTCTGCTAGCGTTACTGGCTCCGCCCCCTCCACTTCTGACCAAACGTCGTCTTCGTCCGATACGCTTGACCGGTTATAGCTGGTATAAAGTCGTTGGCCATTGTCTTTTGAGAGAAGCGGTCGGATGTTTTCGGTGTACGTATGGCTCTGGGAATCGAACCGGGGCCATCTCAGACACATACATGCTGAACCAACATAGCCACGACCGCGACTAATAATTACTAAAATAAAAATTTTAGGATCGTAATGAGTTAAACAGGCTGAGGTTAGAAATAGCAAGATTTAAACCGCATGTTTTTATTTATTCAAAACCAATTCTTATTATTGAATGTTATATCTAAACAATTTTCCTTCAGTTACCTTAAGGATTTAATAGAATCAAATACCCAGTAACTCGCGTCAAGAGGTTATTAGATCTTCTGCAGTGCGTGATTTGATTTTAAAACACGACTGCTAGTTAGAAATAGATTCAACTTATTACATTTTTTTACCGTATTTTAAGCTTAGGCGTATCTTTACTGAAAATAAGATAAAGTGAAAACGAAATTACAAACTAGATAAGATTTATATTTAACCCTTTCCCGTTTCCATATAGCTAACTCTCGTAACTTGCGGACTTTTGCAATCTAACTAAGCTAATAATAAACGTATTCTGTCGTATACATTTGAAGGGTAATGAAGCTAGATGAACAGCCGGAGGAGTTGATGAAGTAACATAGATTATTGACTGTAGAAAGTTCTTACCACTTAAAAGACATTTCTCAATTCAAAGCAGTAATGATATTACTAAGTTAGCGAAGCTGCGGATCTTATGTTTATAATACTTTGTATACCTTTGAAGGTCTTAAGGTCTTATATATTCTGTCTGATTTGTGACAAATGCGATATTATTAAATAGAAATACGTGTATTCTATGGATTTTTAATGATTGTTTAAGAAAAATAGGTACAAATTTTCTTCTTTAAAAAATAGGCCTTTTAAAAACATAATAATCAAGTTTGCATTTAGTTGGAAGAACAATTTACTGATCTAATCCCGTTGACTTGATCGTTTAAGGTCAAAAATTGTAAGTTGCTTAAATACATTTAGCTTGCATTATTCACACCGTTGAATTATGACCTGTAACTTACAGGCTGGGTCCAATTACAGAACTGTAGATTTCATTACTCACGGCTATCGGCCAATCATGAAGCTGCGAATCCTTTATTTCGAAGCTGCATTATTATCTAGCACATATGTATGGGTGTGTACGGTGCAGCATTTGTTTTATTCGCAAAAAAAAATGTTGACAGGTATCAGGTGACAGGTATAGCCATATTACTTTTGAAGTAAAAAATCTTTATTCGAGTTGACAGGGTTACTCCCAAAGATATCAACTTAAACTTAAGAATAACTTCAGACGATATCAATAAGCCATTTTATGTTCCAAAAATCAGAGCACATTTTGGATAATAGACAAATAAAAGTCGGCTTTTCCGAATTGTTTTTTTAACAATTTCCGAAAATAATACAGATGTTTTGAATATTTTTTAAATTCCTTCTCAGTTCTTCTATTTTTGGTAGTATTGTAACAAAGATGAATGTAAAAATATTAAGCGAAGTTTGAAGTGCATTCAAGTTATTCAATTCACTAGCACGCGCGTTGATATGACGTCATTCGATCAGGTCATTCCATGGCAAGCCACACGTGTCGTGTCGAGGTTGCAATGAACGGTGAAACCCGACATCTCGCACGAGCTACTAAGTAATTCGATACTCGCCACGCACATAAGATAAGATACTGAATATTGGAAGAAGGGGGTCCATTTTCTGTATAAATACTAAACGAAATCATATGAGAGACATGGTTTATATCCAGCCATCACAGTAGCAGCTAGCAGCATGTACGACAGAAGTGACACGCTTCAAAACAATGTTCCAGTAAATACATTTAAGATTGCTTTATGTTAACCTAACTTTAATTCAGGACTTGTAAAATATTAGTGTAAATTAGTTAAATTCGTTTTATGGACTTAACTGTTTTAAATGCGATTGAGACTTAGCATAATTTTTTATAACCTTAAAATGTAATCGGAACTTATAATAATTCGAATCTATTCACTTTGAATTGAGGACTTAGACTAAAACTGTACCATTTTGTAACGCTAAAGCACAGATATGAAATACATGAATATTAGTTGAATTCGACTTTGATGAAAACCTCTCGTAAAAAGCCAAGCAATATTCAAGTGGCGACGTTGGTCAAAGACTATACCTAAATTATTAAAGTAACTCATTCATATTAAATTCTAACAATAAACCAACCAAACGACTTCGCCACAGTATTAAGCAAAGATTGTTATTATTCTGAATTACAGTGACACTTGTATTATATGTATATCTGTGGCGATCTTCAACTAGCTATACCTCGATAGGTGCATGAGTATTTTAAGTGCTTTAACAATTAATATAAAACGCGATTTGTAATGTTTTGCTAGATGAATACGTAAAATTGTTAACCTTTTCCTTTTCTAAAAATTAAAATTTAGAAATTAATGAAATTTTCTTGAGATCTAGCGCCGTAACATTTAAATGATGAATGATGTATAATACTTGATTTTGATTAAATTTGTGGTGCCAAGCTGATGGTGATTGTGTTTTACGATTCAAAGATAAATTGAGTACATTGCATCTAACTGCATATTCTACTTGGAGACGTTTTCGAAGAAAATTATATTATTTAGAAAGAAATTGATGTTTGATAATTTAACAATGATATTTTATGAACTTGGCAAAGTTCTTACATGCAATAAATATACTTTTTTTTTTCAATTTGCATTATAACTTAAATATTATCCAACTACCAGTTAGTCATATTATACCCCCAGAAAAGTCTTGCATGTTTAGATCAGTCCTATGTCCCTATGGATTATGTGTCCATGTCCCCGGTGATGGAGGCAAACCAGATTTCTTCAGCGTCTAGATCTGGGACTCTAAAGCATTTAAACTTTTTTCTACCTAGTACCATGTATTGGCAGAGGATATCTAAAGGGGCTTTATCTATACTGCACATTTCTACCTATTATATGATGACATTTATTTAAATTACGATAACCTATAAGTAATCATGTTGTTATTCTCATTCGTCTCCTGTCGAAATTTAAGATTTGTCTGGCAAAGTTTTGGGCGGTTCTGGTATAAATAGTCCGAATAGTCGTGATTGTTTCAGTCCAATATTTTCAATGTGATTTAAGTTAGTACGGCTTTTAATACGAGTAGGCCCTTCATTGCGCCGTAAGCTACACCAGAGGTAGGTTCTAGTTCTACTAAATATTCTTCTGCCCATTTTATGACACGAGAGTCCACTACTTGTTACCTTGTATAACCCTACTCCACGGCACCTTGAGTTACTTTGTTATGTCACAACTTTTGAAGTGATTTCAACAGCCCATAAGGTTTTTAATACTGCTAGGTTATCGGATCTTCTGAGTATGTTCCTTGTCGAGGATGCTCTGGACGTCTCATAAGCACCAGCATCGATAGCGATTATTTCCGATTAGAGAGAGGTTATATACCTACCCAAGCTTATGCTATTTTTATTCCCTGTGTTTAACTCGTAGGCTTCTGTCCCATTTTGGAACTGCAACCAAATCGTCCGATATCGGTCCCTGATTTCTGTGACCTGATCACTTTTCCCTTCCTTCAAAATATCTAAGTTTGTAGAAGTGGTACTCGCTTTTTATTTTATTAGCCTGCATTTGAAGTAAGTGGTTTTGGTTTAGTTTTTTAAAGATCTCCGTGCGGAAACTTCCTCTAAAAGGTATTTCTGGCATTATAGATTTTCAGTCCGTAAGGCTTCATATTCAACTGCTAAATGCAATGGAGGAAGATTTAAGGTGTGCGTAATAAGTAGCTCCACAGTTTATAAAAACGGCTTATGGAACAAAAATAAATATATTTCAAACGTTTACAAAAAATCTGGATACTTTATTATTATGTTCAAAAGAAAATCATCTTAATTAGTTACTGCTACCGGGCCATGATCTTCGATTTTCCTAAGCTTACTCTTAATTATCCTCTGGACAAGCTGGAGGTTTATCTTTTTAATAGACGATTTAATTCTATTAATCAGTTTTTCCTCGGAAGTAGCTTCCCACCCATTAGCATATACAGTAGAATCCGGTTATAACGAGCACTGAAGGGAATAAAAAAAAATCTCGTTATATCCGGTATCTCGTTATAACAGTTTTTCGTTATTTTTAAATTTATTTTATCATAATACAAACACATATGGTGTAAAACAGAACACAAACATGTTTTACGATACGACGTCATTTAAACATTTCAGAGTATAAAATAACACAACACAACAACACAAATAGTTAATAGGTTAGTTACAGGGGCGAAACTAGACCATTTCAGGGTGGGCGCGCGCCCCCTCTTCACCACTGATTGTAAAAAGGAAAACTAGTGCTTTTTGGAAATTTAATTTTATTTTTGATATCTCTCTTCTAATTGTACTAAATACAACAATAAAAATTGAAATTAATACGTAGAGGATATTAGTAGGTACCTAGTTATTATGAAACTTGAAACTGTTGCAAACTTGGATCATTTTAATGCTTTATTTAGGGTTCCGGTCTCGAGGTGGCTAATAGCTTTGATAACGCTTAGCTGACACATTTTTGGCAGACTTTCTTAGAATAATATAATATAATACAATAGTGATTTATCTCGCTGTAACAGGTTTCGTCCAAAAATAGCAACCGTAATAAGCGAATTCTCGCTGTATGAGGTCTCGTAGTAAACGATTAAAACTAAATAGGGGTTAATGGCAAATCAATCAAGAGTCTGTAAAATTGTCATTATAAGCGGAATCTCGTTATATGCGGTACTCGTTCTAAGAGGTTTCAACTGTATACGATTTGTGAGGTGCCGAAGTAGTCTCTCACTCAGCAGTCTTTTTAGCATAACGTGAAGCCAAAACACAACATTAGCTACAGAATGATATTTTTTTATAAACTGATTTAGTTTTGGTAGACATTTGCCAATATAAACTTCGGCATTGCTGGCCGGCCCCTTTGAGCTCTGGATGTGAAGGTTCAAAATTCCTATTTTTCATCATCCATTACAATAGTTGAGTTTTGAAGAAGAATATTTTTTCGCACGATTCGGAACTTCTTTGGAATTTTTTCCCTTCTATAGTATTTTAAGCCCATTTGCTTTAAAGTATTGGCAATAGTTTTATGACACACCTTAAATTTTGCTGCCAGTTTTCTTGTGCTTGCTCCAAGATTAACTTCTGCACAAGTCTTTTAACGTTTTTGGCTGTCCCGATTTGGTCACATTTATGTGATCCTGGTTCTTGTCAAAGCGTGAGAAAATGCTGTAAATTATTCTACGGCTAATGTTCTCTGCCAGAAAATGCTGCAGTCTCTTTTTTGTATGGCGTCCAAGGTATTCATAAACTTGTTTTCTCAATTCGTTCTGTTCTTACACCTTCATTTTGAATACCACCTATTCATTAATTTTTAAATACTCATTTGTTTCCCACTGCCACTTAGATTATAAATCCAGACCCTTTAAAAGCCGGTTTAGCCTTTTAATGTGCTGCCAGATTTTGTGCAGCTACTCACACACCTTACAAGCGCCTCCATAGCCGTCGTAGATGTAATACTCATTGCACCTGCTATTTTTTAGACAAGCTAGTTGTTGAAGCTTGCTCGGTTCATTAATTGTTATTTTTTGCTGGCGTATGCCATCTAGAAATCGAATCATAGGCGACAACTGCTAACACAACTCTGATATATAACCCACTTGAGGGTTCTACGTTCCAATTTTTTCCAAATTGGCGTCGTCCTAGCCAAATAGCAAGAGTTGCTTTCCTAGAGGTCCTTTGTGGCGAATGAAGGTAAATCTGGTATTTAAGGTGGCCCCAGATATTTCACTTCCCATGCGCTGTTCTGCCTCCAAAGATAGATATCCGGATCCGGATTACTGCCGATAAGAATATTTATTTCGCACTTATAACAGACGTATATTTCTATTTATAATAATTTTGATTGATTTTCCCATATTTTCTATATATTTAAGTAAGTATTTTTTTGCCGTAAGTTCGACCGTTTCCTTTTTTCTTTTTCGTTTAAACATAACGTGTTAAGAATAAGAATATAATTACCGTCGCTACTGAAGTGGTTAATATAAAGATTGAATTATGCAGAAAACAGAGTTTAGAGATGAAGATAAGAGCTATTCTTTTTTCTGAAGTTCTAAGAGATTAGCTTATTCTTGGTTTACATATTTTATATTTTGAAATTATTAACACAATGTTTTTACCTGTTTTTATGTAGTTAGAAGTGCCTAGTTTTTTCTCAGAGCGTCCGTCTCCATTAGGCAAAATATGCTTATAAGTATTTTCCTGATACCATTCATTTATGCTGTGCATTTTCCACCTGAAGTATTAGTTAGCATCTTACCATAATATCTGATTGTAAGTGTTACTGTAGATCACTTTTTTGTTTCATTTAACGAATGTTTAATGGATAAATATAACCATAAATGTTGCTGTTGAGGTTTCTACCTCTAATTCTTAACTTTGATTATCTTGAAATCGTTTCTCTCTCCTTCTCTCTATCTCTAAACGTGCTCTAAACATAATTCACTAATTTATTGTCAGGTTTCTTCAATTTTTCGGTTTTTCTAATCCTCTTTTTATTATTCTTGTCTATTTGGTTTTCGTTAGTCTTGGAAAAATTAATAAGACTTTATACATTTATTTTTTAATAAGCTAACCTAATTAAATCAAGTTCAGGTTCAACAAAATTCAGAAAATACCGAACCAATTTGTTTTAAAAGGTAACGAAAACGAACTTTTACTTAACCTGGGCATCTTTCAATTATTTTGATGCTATTTTAAACACAAAACATCCTTAATTAGCGCTCCACTTATTGCTTCTTTATAAAACAACGTTGAAACTTAATTACTTATATTCCTAATTTTCTTATAAAGCATTCCAAAACCTAGCTAATTTAACTTTCTTAACCTTAGCCTTGACCGTAAACTTTTTAAATGTAACGTTAAAACAATCTCGAGCGATCTTGCCTTTAGCTATATAATAATTCTCCTGGCATTTCAATTTTACATAAATTAGTTAAAATTAAAAAAAGTTTCGGTATTTTCTAGAAGAATTAAACGATTCTCAATATCCTTCATTAAAATATTTGTTTGGAGAGTTGAGTTTCACAGTTTTATACCTATTAAAAACATACTAAAGAACAAAGTTTTTCATTTTACAAATCTAAATCTTACTTCGGCGTTAATTTTAATATCCAATCTAATACTTCTATAGAATTCAAAAAATTAAATCTCCAAATGTCTAATTGATAGAAGGATTCATTTTCTTTTAAATTCAAATTTTGATAACTAATAATCCGCGTAATCTTTATTTTGATTAGGTACGTGCCAAACTGCAATTATCATATAAATCAGCAAACGTATAGTTCATGCAAATTTCTCCGCGTATCTTGGGTACTAATTTGTATATTTTTGCCTATTTTAATTTATGTATATACCATAATTGTTATCAAAGTTATTTATAATAACTTCCTTGAAGTCAGTTAAATAATATGTAAGACTTAACAGTCATTACTAGCGTACTTTATTTTCTAAAAGTAAAGTTTAAAGTTCAACCTTTTTCAACTAGTTACCAACGCAGGATTAAATTCGCGGCGAAGTTCAAAGTTGATTCAATAATTGAATTTCTCTCAGTTTCCATATTTCAAACCGGAACAAGTTTTTCACTGTATTTCATCACATTTTTTCGTTCGACATTTAATAAATTTGTTAAAAGGTTGACTGTTATTCGTATTCATTTAAATACCCTCGTTTTATTTTTCATTAGATTAGCTTTCAAATTATAGCCTTCCGTAACGAAAATCATAATTTTTCTTTTTGACAAAGGCTCACGACACTTCGTAAGAATGTAATTTTCTTCCCTCTAATGAACTTTCAGCTCTTGTAGCGTAAGCGTAGGAAAATTAGGGTAGGTCTTAATTTAGGTTTTGACGAGTTTTTAATTTAAACAATCAAAATTTTAGCGAAGGTGAATCGCAGGACCCCCAGATGGACTCGGATTTTTTTTAAAGAAAACGCATATTGCTTCTAATTACTTTTGAAAATTTTCGGATGGTAAAACCTTAACGTGTATTACAATGAGCTGCTTCAGCCAAAAGAACGTTCTGGTTACCGAGGAGAGCCTTAATGCCGAGGGTTGCTTTAAAGTACAATTTTAAACGTCCAATGTATTTATGTAAATAATATATTCGTCGAAATTTGCATTATAAGTCATAATAAAATTTAGCTTTAAGAAATAAAATGGGGAATATGATTTAAAAGTCAGCCGTTGTCTGGTTTATTGTAGAAAAATTTTGGCTAAAAGCATCGTTGGTTTCTGAAATTAAATGAAACTGGTTACAGTGTAAAGAAAAGGTTTGATCGATTACTTCATATTTTTTTCATGGAATAATCGTCACTATATATTTTATTTTCGTTAAACCGCTTCAAAAAATAAAATAGGTTAGTTTTAAGTTTTCATTAAACATTGAAATTCGGTTGAGTGCAGTTTTTACATGGTGTCATTCGTGTTATTTCAGCCCACCCATGGATGATCAAAATTCATCAGCAGCTATTACCACTGACAAAAAAGGATTTCTCTTGCTATGTGTTACGAAATTCAAATATTAAAAACTAGGAAAATTTGGTTGGACAACAATACATTTTTGGCGCATATGATAGAATCAATGATAATTCATTTTTTGATCATAATCGCATCAACCATTCAGTAAGAAGCCATCGCTTTTAACATTAGAAAAGTCCAATTCATATATCAGGATGTATCACTGACGTGATACAGTGATGTGAAAAAAGCAGACCAAGAAAAAATCGAAATATGTACTACTATTTTGTAGTCTTTTGAAAGAAAACTAAATTTCCCTTCGAAAGTAAATCTTAAAATAAATTTTCTTTAAAAATAATTTTAAATTTGGAACATTTTTAGAAAGGCAATTAAATTTTCCTAATTGGTTTTTGAAATAATTTGGAAGTCTTGCTAATAGGGATGGGCAGTCGGGAACGGGAATATTCCCCGGAAATGCCCCAAAGATGGGGAAAGTTACTAAAAACCGGGAAAGTGCTTTTTTTATATTATTCATAACCACATGTGCAAAAAACACTTGCAGGAAGTCACATTTCATTCCAATGAGGCATTTAAAATAAGTTTTGCCAGATTATTACAGAATTCCCGCTAAATTGATTGATTTAATATACCTGTATGTAAGCGTAAGTTAGTACCTATGCAGTGTTTGAAAAAGATCGAAATCACCCAGGATTTGCAGTTTTCTTTTATGATATGCAGATTATACAGACAGATCAATAAACAAACCAATTAGGGTAGGCTGTGAAATTGAATTATTTTGAATTGGTACTTTAGCCACATCCACAGAATGACATTTCTGACATGAATTTAAGGTTATAAACTTTGTTTACAATAAAAATGTCAAATTACAAACGTTATAAAATGTCATTCTATGGATGTGGCTAAAGTACCAATTCAAAATAATTCAATTTCACAGGCTACCCTAATTGGTTTTTTATTGATCTGTCTGTAGGATAGTACTCTAATATAAGTTAGGGACTTCCCCTAGGTGTATGCGCTATGTTTATGTAAGTCATTAGTTAGTGAAGGATAGGGAATTCCCCTAGGTTTACAGGAAAGTTCAATCTGCTGCATGGCGGTTACTTAAAAATACAATATGACTAAAAAGTCAGTAGTGTGGAGATACTTTATATTAAAAAGTGATCGTGGAAAAAGTTACTAGTATTGCAGTTTTTATGATTTTAAATATTCTTATAAAAATGCAACGAAAATGTTTAAAAGTGCCATTAGACGTTAAAAAATCATTAAAAAAAGATGAATGACACACAGAAACTGCCAGTGGCAGTGCTGGTGGTATTTCTTTGTCTGATAGGGGTCTTAACGCCGACGCCTTTAATATATGTTTATCTAGTACTTCTGCTTCTCACACCGAAGTGACACCTACAACTTCAGAATCAGGACCAATGATGGCTTTAAAGTTAAACCCAAACACTTTACGGTCGTTTTTTGATACAATAGGTCCCACTGAACAAGAAAACACAACGGTACATCTTGCAAAAGCCATTTATACCAGTGGCACACCACTGTCCATTGTACAGGGTCCGGCACTCCAAGTGTTACAAAGTTCAGAGCCCCGAGAAAACAAAACCGCTGATGCTAGCACCACTAGCACTATCAACTAGGCACTGCAGTATAGCTCTTTCAATTGTTTGTCAGTTTAGCGTTTGCATTTTGACAAGTACGAGTCATTGTTGCCCTGGCCGCGATGGAAATTAAACGTAACGCTGTTATTGCCCTCCATTTGGAGGGAAAATCGCCCCCTCAAATTGTCAAGTTGCTCAAAAATCAAAATGTGAATCGAATGTTTATCCATCGTACGATTAAGAGGTACAAGGAGACTGGGTCTGTAGAAAAACGTCATAAAGGTGGAAGAAAAAAATTGGCTACCGGAAAAGCTATGGTCAAAAAAGTCCGGGAACGAATTCGAAGAAATCCGCGACGCAGTGCTAATGAATTGACCAAAAGTCTAAAAGTATCTGACAGAAGCATCCGCCGTATACTCAAAAATGACCTTCAGGTTACGCCCTACAAAATACAGAAAAAGCATGAGCTTACCCCAGCTCAAATGAAAGTAAGACTTCAGAGAGCCAAGGATGCCAGCGGATAGATGAGAAAAATTTCACGATCCAGCAGTTTGTGAACAAACAAAATGATCGCGTATGGTTAAAGAGGAAGTTGCTGGATAATTCAAGTCGACTGGTAGCTACGAGAAAGCAAGCCCCTGCTCAGGTCATGGTGTGGGCGGCGGTAACGACAACCGGACGCTCACCTCTCGTATTTTTGGACAAGGGTGTAAAGGTGAATGGAGCTGTCTACCGATAGACTGTTTTAAATGGAGCTTTGAAGCCTTGGGTAAGCCAGCATTTCGGTTCAGACCCATACACGTTTCAACAGGATTCGGCACCGTCGCATAAAGCTCGAGAAACGCAAGAATGGTTCCGCGGCAACGTGCCGAATTTCATTTCCGTCGCCCTCTGGCCTGCGTACTCACCACACTCTAACCCGATGGACTTTTCTATTTGGAGTATCGTGGAAGCCAAAGTGTGTACTAAAAAAACATGAAAGCATTTATAGCTTAAAAGCAAGTCTGAAGCGAGAATTGGAGAAAATCCCGCAAAGCCAGATTCGTGCCGCATGCGACACGTTTTGGGCAAGATTGGACGCCATTATTCGAGCCAAAGGAGGGCATGTTGAATAAATTTTGTGTTTTTCTATCTGTCTATGTTTGCTTGATGCATATGTTGATCGTTAGTCGGAGAAATCTTAACTAACACTCAATTTAGGTAAGTTTGAACTTGTAACACTTGGAGTGCCGGACCCTGTAGAACATCCGCTCTAGAGAGATTTGTTTAGAAATCTCAGCCCTGGTTTTAAATTACCGAGCAGAAAACAATTATCAACAAAACCGCTGGAAAACGAATACATGAAATGTAGAGAAGAAGTTGAAATGGTGATTACAAATGCTAAAACACTTTCTGTGCAGTGCGACGGTTGGTCAAACTTGAGGAACGAAGGAATTTTAAACATTATTATTTCTACCCCCATGCCTGTCTTTATTAAATTCGTTGTAACTGAGGATTCTAGATACACAGGAGAATATACAGCAGCAGAGGTTTTAAAGGTAATTGAAAAATACGATTCAAATAAATTTTTCACTTTTATAAGTGACAACGCAGCCAACATGGTAAAAGCTGGGCGGAAAAGTACAAGCACATTATGCGTTTAGGTTGTTTAGCACATACTCTACATTTATTGATAGGTGACATTAAAAACTGTACCACTGTTTCGAAATTGATTTCACAAATCACAGACTATATAAAAACCATATAAAAATCGCAAATTTTAAGTGCGACGCTTCAAAAAATCGCTAGCTCTTCCCCAAATTCGGATGTATCTCTACATTTACCTGTTAAAACAAGATAGGGTAGCATTTTGCAATGCCTAAAAAGTTTTCTTAACTGCAAAGAAAATTTACAAGTTTTAGCAGTAAACCAAAGTATGTCTAGCCTTATTCCGAACGATATGAAACAAAACTTAAAAGATGACGAAATTTTTTGGCTTCGCGTTTTAAAGTTACTTATAGTTTTGGCAATAATAAATTTAGAACCCGATTCAACAAATATACAATCTGTCTATGTTGTATTTATGGATATTGAAAATAGTTTACGCAAAGTGCTGCCCGAAGCTCCTTTAACAGTATCCGAAGAGAAAAAGGTGAATAGATGCTTTCGAAATGAGAAAATTACATGCGTTTAAACCTGTTCATTATGCTGCATATTTGTTAAACCCCAACAGTCAAGGTCACTACTTAACTAATGAACAGCAAATTGAAGCATCCGAATTTATTGATCACATCGCAATAAACCTCGACAACGTTGATGACAAGATGGTAATGGAAGATTTGGCTAATTACAGAGCACGTACTGATTTATTTTCCAAAGCCTTTATTTGGAAATCCGCAGAAAAAGTTAATGCGGTGACATGGTGGAAAAATACTACTACAGAGTTAGGTAAAGTTGCTACATGCATACTTACCATACCATCTACATCTGCAGTATTTGCAAACATTCGCACAAATTAGAGAAACCGACTTACAACCGTTAGAGCTGCTAAACTAAATTTTATTTCACATAACTGGCGCACAGTCTTCAATAAGTATGATATTGATGACAATGATGCAAATGTAACTATTACATCGTTTGCTAGTGCTACTACTACTACTTCTAATCAGGAAGACAGCGACAGTGATGAAGAAGAGATTGAGATTAGTAGCTACCAGTCGGAAAATGACGCAGAAGGAAAGGATAATGATGATTTCTCAACTGATGACGATATGCCACTTAACAAGTATGCTGTAGCTGTATAACTTATTACTAATTACCTGTTCTTATATACATATAAATAAAATCCATATTTACTGCATGAGTTAATTTCTCTTCAATTACACTTTCCCATTTTGGGAAATGTTCCCGGGAACTTTCCCAGGAACACTAACAAAAAACACTTTTCCGGGAAACTGCCCATCCCTACTTACTAATACATGTATGTACGTCATAAGCCAAAATTCTATGGAGAGAGCTGAACGTAACGTGAAATTCGAAGCTTCTCAACTATACATCTGAGATAAATGAATTCAGTAATGAACATTCAAATGTAAAACGGTAATTTTTTAAAAATATGGAAAATTTGAGAGAACTGTCGTTGGTAGTATAGAGAACTCAGTAACAGTATGATGCAGTTAATAGACTATCAGCAGCTTCAATTCGTTTACTTTTTCTTCATTTGAAATTTGAACCTTTCGGAAAATAAAATAAATATTGTACTCCTTAACATTTATCTGTATTCTGCAACCTGAATAATTAACCAACAGTAGGGAAAATAAAAAACTCGATTAATTCTATACGATGTGTTTTTGAAAGAGTTGCTAATTTGAAGAGCGCTCCGCTCTATAAAAATTTGTTTCTATAACTATAATTTGTAAAATTTGAAACGTACCACCATGCCTACCTAAAATTTACGATTTAAACAAATGTTACATAAAAGTTTTCCAGGGTCAAGTTTTGACTTTAGGCGTCAAGACTGGAACTGGAAAATGTCCTTGTTGGAGTAATAATTTTTTAGCGTTGTGTCTTGATCAGAACGCTCTGAATTGAATTATTTATGATGAAAATATCTGTTTAACAAATAAGATAGGCTGCTTTAAGATGATAGAGAAAACGCGGAAAACCAAGTTGTTTTTCTGACTAAAATAACTTTTCCCTGCAAAAATGGTTCTTAGAAAATCTGGATTGCCCCAGTTACGTCATTGCTATGACATTAAATGCTTTTATGTAGTAATATACCGTGTTCTTTGAACATTGAACATTCATTCCTTGTTCAATTAAATCTACTTTTATAAACACCATTAAAAGAAAATAGGCATATAGAAACTTTTATAAGAAAGTGTTAGATGTTTTGCCTACAATTCTACCCAAAGTACTGTATACATTCATACGATCGTTAGAGCCGTTCTCGTTCTACTTTATTTGGATAAATTAAATTCTGGGGTTCTTTTATGCTTTTTGAAATTAATCACCTTATTCCGAATGAACTCAAACAATTTTGTTGAATGAAAGACCTTATAAAAGTTTGTGTTTAGAATATTTATTTTGCTTCATATCCTTTCAAAGGAAATATTTGCTTTTTGAAAGGTAAAACTTCGTTTCTTAGAATTTTCAGCTTAAACTTCGGCTTTTATAAATTAATTTCGAGGAAAATCATTAAATTTGTTGAAGTCGGGGAAACTTTTTATAGCTGATAAACAGATTTCGTATATTATCATAATGAGTAGTTCACAATTATTTAACTTTAACTGAAGTATGTAAACTTTCCTTGTTGCGAATCTCGTGTTTAATCCGAGCTTCACGAACGCAGTTTGGTGATATCACAACTCCACAATCCCCCCGTGAACAAAACGTAATGTTGATGAAACAGTGAAACCGGTAACATAGACGTAGATAAACAAGGCACGATCATATACTCGTAATACGATAGTTACTGTTCTTCACTCAGGATTTTCAGTAATTTTATCAGTAAAAACGTCCAAACAAAAAATTTTTACTATCAGTAGAACATACATAAATATGTAGCATTCTGTATAACTTTAAGATTACATTGTTCGCAACGGAAAAACTGAAAATTTTCAAATTTAGTGATTGTTATTAACATTCCAAACTTATTTTTCAATTATACATGGAGATACGCCCTTAATGGGTTTCTTCTTTCTACGCAAATTGCGTTTTTTTTTTAATTATTGAAGAGCTTGTACTAAAGATGATAAACAACTAAATAAAAATCGTAAAAGATATAGCCACTTTAAAAAGTTAATTGCGGTATTTTTCACTTTTTTTTTAAAGAAAGCTTTTGAACATTGTCCAAAAATATTGTAAACTTTAAATTTTACGCGAGTATTCGAGCAAGTGTTATGTATTTTGTAAAGTAAACCCTAATTGAGCGAACTTATAGATTTACCCATACCTAGTTGGAAATGTACTCGAGGGTTTTACGAAAATTATTTTAAAACAGGACAAATTTAATCGATTGTTTTTTTGCTTTTATTTCAGTAAAAACGCACTTTTTAGAGTGGAAAATGCAAAGCCATTTTGTATTCTGAAACTCATCAATCGCCTAATGATGGCTGTCGTATTAAAGTGGGAAAAACCTTTCATGAAGACTAAAAGCTCGCCCGACCTTAACCGTGATAAAATTTTAATGTGGATGGACAAAAATTGCTTTCATTTGCCTCGAATACGTCTACGTTCTTTCCAAATAAATTAGAAATTCCATAATTACGGAATTTATAATGTTAGCCTTCTTTTAATGTCAAAAATTATTCGTTAAACGATTTAAGTTATAAATCTAAATCTCAAATTTTGAAGAATTCGTATAATTTTCCCGAGTGCTTTATTCCAGGTTAAATTTATATTTCTAGCGTCAAGGTTAAAGTTGGTGGAAGGCTTTTAAATATTTATCATTCGGTATACGTTGTTCGGAGTTTCGGGTTTTTGTTATACATAATTAGAAGTTTCAGGACGACGAATGCACATCATCAGCTGGCCCTGTGCATAATATAAAATATTTATTATCGCGTAATATAATCAATGTTGAAACGAATTTCCACGGCATTTATATTTCCATTTAGAAGTTCAGTGTTGGTTTGCTGCTGTATAAAATATAGCGTTTATCCGCAGTCATATCGATTAGTTCAAGTGGATCACCTAGAAGCTCACATACATAGCATATCAGACTCACTTTCAATGAAATATCGCGTTTTCCTAGAGTTCCCCCTAAAATATTACTTCGGTAGGCCGTATAACATATGGATCGGATATGTTCCAAATAACTTCCATGCAAATATGTGCAATCAATTGAAGAAACGACAATTTCCCCCTCGTTCACTTTTGCGCGTTTCGTTTGGCCTCAAATAATAGACAGGTTTTAAAAGAGAGGATTCAGAGCCACTTTGTAAATTACGGCTAAACGGTAGATAATTATAAAATCGATTTAATGAACTTTTCAGCTTTTTGTACGAACTCAATTTTATTAAGGGTAACGGGTTTCCACAGTATAATGAATTTAAACCAGGTTCAACCTCACAAACAGATGAGACTAACGAACATCCGTAGGCAACAGTTTAATTAAAAAACTCCGACCATATAAAGCGCACGTTAAACTATAAAATGACATTTCCCTTTGCGACATAGAAGTAAACAATGATTGAGTAATTTGGAGGCCTAGAATAATACAACGCTTCTAGAAGGTCGTAACACTTAATTAGATTTAATGTTTGTTTAGCGAAAAACAAATTCTGTTTGAATAATACTTCTAGGAAAATCTCGAAACCTCATACAACAAGGGAATTTAATCGATTTACGGAAAATTAATAAAAGTATAGCGAGATCCTCTGCCACGAATTGCTTTTAAAACGTTAAAATCAGTGGCGGCTGGTATATAATAACTGCCGGCTTGCAGCACTGACAAAAAAAAATTCCGAAATACTTTTTATTTAATTAAAACAGCATTACTTTATATTTTCAACTTAGATATTAATTAAATCGCTTCCGACAATACCGCGCACAGCATAATACAATAAATACATGAATTCAAAGCTTCCGGGTGAAAAATTTCCGAACAACGTACGAAAATACCCGATTATACGTTTAAAGGGTGCTGCCGAATGTGACGCACGGCAGTTACTCGCCGGTGTTAAGACATAATGTTTTGTCTCGAACAGTATTATGCTTTCTGTGCGCTGTGTTTACGTAGTGGTGATCATAATAATATAAACATTTATTTAGCAAACAAGTTGCTAGTCAATTACATAATTATATACTTTTCTTACTTCTAATAATGCACGTAAACTGTGGATTTTACGTAGTGTTTTGTTTATCGTTGTAGAATTACCTAAATTCAATATGAATGAAGAACTTTTAAAAATCCCCTTTTCAAAGCGGAGTTTTCAACATTCTTAAGAAACAATGGGTGATATGCATAAAGTTGAGTGCCTACTGTAGTCGCACATTTCTGAAGTAGCCACTCCATTTGAAATGTGGGTAGAAGCTCAAACATGTGAGTGTCTACTCTTTTCGCGAGGATTTGTAATCGAAAACTTTATGCATTTCAAAAGGGAGTTCCCAGTTCCCACTCATTAACAGGACAATTTGGAGTACCTACTTCTGAGTGCGCACTCAACTTTATGCATATCACCCACCATGTCGCAAGAACGGTTAAATGATTTAGCTATGTTATTAATAGAAAAGGATTTGGTTCACAATCAAAAACTTTGATTCGAAGGTCATAGACAAGTTTGTGAGTTACAAAAACAGTCGCGTGGACTTTATTTTCCGCCAGTAATAAAATTAAGGTAAGATTTTCTCATTCTGCAGCCCTTACCCCTAAAAACTGGTTCAAATATAGCCTTTTTGTCAGCACACATTAATTTAATAATCCTAATTTGCTCAGAACAACAGTGAACTAAAAATAATATTTGTAAATTAAAAAAATTTTCTTTTCAGTCCTGGATTTTAATTTTTTGTTCTGCAGTTTTTTCTTATAATTTTGTGTTATTATTGGATCTTTTTCGGTTGTTTACATTATTGTTCATTTTAGATAAAATTCGATATCGAAAAAATCTTCAACACACAGAAAAAGCAACAGAAGAATAAAAATAGAAAAGAAAGGAAGACAAAAAATTTTACTACGTGGGCTTACAAGCAGAACGCACTAAGTCAAAAATGTTAAAAAATGACAAATTTGGCCCTCTTTTATGAAATTTTGCCATCCGTCGACTGCAAGAACGCATTAAGTCCTATATTCAATGTAAAGGGAGTTATAGACTTGTACCAAATGCATTAAAGTACTTCCAACATAATAGTATACCGGCACAAAGCACTAAGTCACTTAATGCGTTTTAGCTGCATCGAATATGACAAGGGTTTTGGGTAAAAACGCACTAAGTGACTTAGTGTATTTTGCCGGTCGTAAATAATAGTACCGAAAGTATGAGAAGTCGACTTATTGCCTTCCTTCAATCAGCATGCTTGTTTTATGTTGGGGTCAGTGTAGGTTATGACTATGACATGTGCTGTATTCTTGAAAACAGGCGGTTTTTGAGGTTTAGTACCTACTACTTGATAGTTTTTTTAGTTGTGCGTGCGGTCTGTGAGAGGATACAATGAATAATATTAATAAGAGAACTGCTAAAATATTTTCATTGCTACAAAACAACAAACGCCAGGAAAATATACTAGGTAAATTTTGAGGTTATGCTATTAATTTTTCCAAGTGTTGTGTACAATTTTTGATTATCTAAATGATTACAACTAAATCAAAAGTAAGTTATCTAAATAAGGACAACTTTTTATTATGTAATGAAGGAAGAGTAATTAACAGCTTTTGCATTATAACTTAAGGTAATCTACAAAGTATCACTAGTTTGAATTTGCCAGAAAAATGACAATTTTTATTCAGCTCCAATTCTTTACATTTTTTTAGTATCTCTCAATTCTTTCTGGCAGTTTAGATAAATAACTAAATTAATTAAATTTATCATGACGTTGATTTATATCAGTATTTCTTCTAAATTAAATATTGGACTAGTATAGTCTTAACATTGTTATTTCTTTGCTACTGTAGATGAAGATGGTTTGCATAGTAAGAGTTTTGAACCTTGGAAAGAGCCAATTCATATTAATATGAGTAACCCTACGCAAACACAAGTTCATAGCTGCACACCAGTTAATAACGATGCAAACGTAATGCAGTTAACAGCAGAAGATTCAGAATTAGCATGTAATAATATTATAAGCCCCGTGCAAATGGAAATGGAACCAATGAATCATGCTCTTGAGATGACCCCTTGTGAAGACGACTTGACAGACTTACAACCTCTGAACTGCAGTGACTATAGTGAAATTACCGATACTGCAGCAGCATTTTCTGCTACATTTGAAGACTTAGGAAGTAACTATAAAAGTGACATGCCGGAATTCAATGAAGATGAAGATCTCTACAATGACAATTCTGACAATGATAAGGACTACGTTCCAAATTTTGCAGATGAGTCTTCTGACGGCGAAAATGATGGTACAAACAAAGAAGCAGAGAAGGAAAGTGACAAAGAAAAATCAGATAGCGGTAAATCAAGATGGAAAGAATCCAGGCCGCAAACGTGGAAGAGGCAGAAAAACAGAATTCTCAAGAGCCAAAGTCTCCCGTACGACAATTATAAAGGAGTTAGGCAACCCGCCAAAGGCCCTAAAACAGTAAATTGTACAAAATGTAAATTTGCATGTACAAAAAAGTTTTCAGAAGAGGAGCGGAAGGTAATATGCCAAAAATATTGGATGCTATCGACTTACGAACGCAAAAAAGACTTTATTCTCCAAAACGTTTCAAGTGGCCCTCCTTCATCACGCAGACCTAGAAAAGAAAATGCATTACAAAGGAAAAACGTAAAACGTTGTTTTATTACCAAAAGCGATGAGAAGATGCAGGTTTGTCAAAACTTTTTTATGAAAACATTAAACATCTCGAATCGTGTTATTCTTACCGCTTTTATGGGAAAAGATGAATTAGGACACTTTTCTGGATGTGATATGAGAGGGAAAAAGACTCCACCAAACAAGACAAAGGATGAAATAGTAGCTAAAGTGAAGACACATATAGAATCATTTCCGTGTATGGAAAGTCACTATACTCGCAAATCTTCATCCAGGAAATATTTAGACAGCTGTTTAACTATCAGTAAAATGTATTCTTTGTATAAAGAACAATGCCAAGAACAAGGAGACCGTGAAGTTGCGAGTCTTATAACATATCGTAGAATCTTCTGCAAAAATTACAACTTATCTTTTTTCCACCCTAAAAAG
This sequence comes from Melanotus villosus, assembly GCA_963082815.1. NCBI lineage: Eukaryota > Metazoa > Arthropoda > Insecta > Coleoptera > Elateridae > Melanotus > Melanotus villosus. The sequence continues at coordinate 1,725,015 of OY720427.1, forward strand.
GATCAATGTCTTACTTGTGTATCATATCGGCAAAGTACTCCAGAAGGGAAAGTAAGTATGGAGGCGGATTACAATAATCATCTGAGAAGGAAGAAAGAGGCACAGGAAGAGAAATTAGCAGACAAAGAAAGAGCCAGAATCGACAAATCATTTATGTCAGTAACTTATGATTTACAAAGTGTACTACAGATACCTTCGTCGGAAGTTTCATTGGCTTATTATTTGCGGAAATTAAATATGTATAACTTAACGGTATATGAAGCAGTTACTCCTAACAGAGCATTCTGCTTTTGTTGGACCGAAGTGAATGGACGAAGAGGAAGTTGTGAAATTGGTACTTGCTTGATAAAATATATGCACAATTTGCCACCTGAGGTAAGGGAAATTTCATTTTTCTCAGATACATGTGGCGGCCAAAACAGAAATGTACAAATATCTGCACTTTTTCTTAATTTGGTTCAAAAAACCAATCTGGAAGTAATAGAACAGAAATTCTTGGAGAGCGGGCATTCGTTTATGGAAGTCGACTCAATGCATAGTGCAATTGAGCGACAAAAAAGATTTCTACCTGTGTATTGTGTTAACGACTGGATAAACATTTTTACACTTGCCCGTTCGACAAGGGGGCGAAACAAAGACAAACCACCTTACATAACTCAAGAAATCAAGTTTGATGAATTTCTAGATCTAAAAGTGTTGTCCGAAACATTAGTAAAAAATAGGAATTTAGATGAAGATGGTCAAAAGGTAAACTGGCTTAAAGTGAAATGTTTTAAGTACGAAAAAGCAAAGCCTCATGTTCTTCAGTATAAGTACGACTACAACACTGCTTATAAAAGCATCAATGTTCGGGCAAAACGAGCTGGACGACGTTCAACTTCTAATTTTGTAAAAGTAGAAGATCTTCCATGTCTATATTCCGAACAACTGAAAATTAGCCAGCTGAAAAAGATGAACCTATTGACCATGTGCAAAAAAAACGTGATTCCTGAGATATTCCACTCCTGGATCAACAGTCTACCCTCTGATGAAGAAGTTGAGGATGTATTGCCAGAAGCGGACATGAATGATTCTGATATGGAAGAAACATAAATACTAAATATTATTTTTTCAAAATTTAAACATTCTTGTAAGATTTTTTTAACCTACGTAATGTTAAAATAACATTTTTTTGTTGTTATTTAGGTTAATCCATTAGTTAAGTTATTATTATTACTATTTTTATGTATTTTTCTATGTAAAATAAAAATTATAAAATTTCACTTCATATTCAATAGCAATCTATTATTATTAAAACTAAAATTATTATGCAGTTACTTGTGAATATTATTATTAATTAAAACGTGTTAAGGCTAAATTTTCAGTTTCTTATCAAGTAAACAGCACTAAGTCGATGCTTTCACTACTTGAAAATGTGTAAAACAGGTTTTTTTTTAAACATTAAGGTTTTTATTAATTAAATACATTTATCAGAACATATTTGTCTTTATTTTAGGGTATAAAAAGTATGCGAATTATTTCAAGAATAATTATGGAAGACTCACAAATGTTAAAATGCGATTTACTCAAAACTGTCTTTTACGACTTAGTGCCTTCTGCTTGTAAGCCCACGACTAAATGTGATTTGAATGAGGATTAAATATTAAAGTCAACGTCATTTAGACATATGGAAGAATAGTATTTTTAATGGTTTTCTTCTTTTCTAACGACTACTTTATTGTTATGATCTTGTGCTGACTAAAAACCTGTTCTATTTTATAATAAATTGCTACTAAGTTATACAGGGTGTTAGGTAATGCTTCTGCCAAACTTTGAGAATAGCTTTATAATGACAAATGGAGCAAAAAAGGATTATACAATTTTTTTTTAATATGCTTAGTTTCTGAGAAAAAGCATGTTTTAATTTTACTTTTTATTCCCGGGTAAAACAAAAACAAAGGGTTAAAGATACAGGAACAATTTTTTACGGATAAATAAGAGTCTAATACAACAAGTAACGATAAAACTTTATTAACAACCACAAAATAATTAAAGGAAAAAAAATGCAACTGAGAAAAAATAGTATCAGAATTTTTTATTCCTTTTATCTGTCTGTACTTTTTTTTTCATTCATGCATACTACCGAACCCCCCCGTAACCGCTTTTCGCATTACTTCAGGGGGTACGGGCGTTCCTTACATACTACATACATGCAACTTATATACTAACTTATACTAAGTGAAACCGACTTGCACGGGCTGCGAGTCGAATCCACAGCCCGAGCAGACCGATTTTACTGTGGCCTCGGCGGGTAAGCGGAGCGACCACTCGCCCACCGAGACCCCTATCTGTCTGTACTGGCAGCTTCTCATATTTCGAAAATAAACGATAATTATTTATCTATCGCGCTTATTGACATGTACTTTACGTACTTGCCATAATTCGCTTTATTATATTTATAAATAATTTTTTTTTATTAACTCCATTTTAATGAACAATCTGCCTTAACTAGACAATAAGTTCTTGTTATGTGCAATTATCACTACAGTCTTGCAGGGGACACTCCTGTGAGTGTACTCCTTTAATATTAACCTAGGCTATTGTCCTACGCTTCTTATGACAAATTTTTCCAAATCATAATTATTTAAACCTATTAGGTAGATCTGGCGGTTTATTTCTTTTTAATCGCCTTAGTTCTTCATTCTGGTTCATTAACTGGTTAACTAACTTATTTGGATGCACAGTTACGCGAACACTATATTTTTCACTGTATTTATTTATTTCGTCTTTTACAGTCGGCACACACAAATCTTTTTGCATCACCACATTAGGGACATACCAGGGCGCATCCACTATAAATAGTACGCAACACCTTGTTTTGATACCTTTCTATTATTTCTATGTTGCTGTTGCTGGCCGATCCCCAGAGTTGCAGCCTATAAGTCCATATAGGTTTAATGATTGCTTTGTATATCAATATCTTATTTTCGAGTGTGAGTTGAGATGTTCTACTAAGCAACCAGTAGAGTTGCCTGAATTTCAGACCTAATTGCTTTCTCTTGGTGAATATGTGCATGCGCCATGTAAGTCTCTGATCTAGGTGTATGCCTAGATATTTTACATGGTCACAATTATCTCTCTTCATAGTGAATGTTATATGCACGGATTTTTCCGCATTTGCTTTCAGCTGCCAGTTTTTCAGCCACTCTTCAACTTTGTTTATATTAGTTTGTAGGTTTTTCGAAGCTGTTGCAGGGTTTGGATGGGAGGAGAGTATAGCCGTATCATCGGAAAACGTTGCAATTGTCGACATTTTCGTTTCTGGTAGGTCATACGTAAAAAGCAAATATAATATTGGGCCCAGAACACTCCCCTGTGGCACTCCAGATTTTATGGCCTGAAGAACAGTTATCGCTTCTTCTTGTTTGACTACGAAATTCCTGTCAGTTAAATAGGATTTTAGTAGCTCGTAGTAGTCAGGAGGTAAACTTTTCTTGAGCTTATAGGGCAGGCCCTCATCAAACGCTTGACTGATATCAATAAATACTGCGGAGCAGTATCATTTTCTTTCAAGGTCATTGTTGATTTTTTTAACTAATCTGTGTACTTGCTCTATTGTACCATGGCTACTGCGAAAACCAAACTGATGGTCGGGAATCAGTTTTCTGTCTTCTATTATTATTTTCAATCTGTTTGATATTATTTTCTCGAATACCTTTGACAATATATAAACAAATGAAATCAAAAATTTACTGAATACAAAACTGTGTCGAACAGATTCCAACTTTATTTATAACTCCTTATAGAAACGTCTGTACACATAAATCAATATAAAGTGCGTGCCACAAAGACTCGTTTGTTGATTATTTCTTTTAATCATTATTGGAAGGAATATTCCGATTTCTTCAACAAGATAACAGTTTCGAGTCGAAATGACAGCAAGAAAATTTTCGCTGTTCTATAATTCCTCTTGTCAAAAAAAACAGTATGTTTTGCAAAACAGTATATAAAAAAATACCACATACGACTTGCTTGATTTTTTTCGTAATTTGTGCTGATTCAATTTTAGCATTATATTATATTGAAATTTAGTTACCAATTCAGTTATTCGTTCTTTCTAACACAGAATTGGTAACTATGCTATGTATATGCTTTTTACTCCAATATTTTTTTGATACTCCGAAATTAAAATAAATTGAAATCACAGTTGAAATGTTACTTATAAAATTCAAAAAATATTAATAAAAAATATTTGTATATCTGTTTTTAAAGGCAGACGAGTTATAAATAGTTTCTTGTCTAAATTATAAATGAATCACTAGTGCAAAGGTCAACGTATATCTATCTAATGATTCAAATAATACTTACTTACTTACTCCTTGGCATTTGACAGCCCTTTAAGGGCCATTCAAATAATAACATTCATAAAACGCCCTAAAATCTTAAATTTTAAATTTTTAAACATAGCAACAGAACATTTAAACAAAAAACAAACAATTAAAAAATGTTAAATTATGAGAAAACAAATAAAGCTTTCGCCGTTTACATAGCCATATGCTATGTTTTATTTAGCTAAATTCCAGACGTGAAATCAATACTTCACAAACACTTTCAAGCGGTTCCCTCATACATATGTAAAACAAATTATGAAAATTTTACGTAAAGTAGATCATGAAAGCTAAAGCCACGGCGTTTGCTTAATTAATAAATACCGCTACATTGCACCTCGTTAGGTAACGTCGTGTTGCAACGATTATTCGAAGTAGAGTATGAAGACAAGTATAAGTGAATCATCTCACTCTCCCTGGGAAGCCTGGGATGCTGAATGAGTACCCTTAATTGGATGATTGGAGGAACTATTAAAGAAACTCCACAGAAATGTTTTTGCTAAAACGATAACTTAAACTTAGGTCGTGAATTTTTACGTTGCTTTATGAATTTTTTCACTTATTACCTTTGGTTTATTTCCTCCAAACTTGGGCAAACTTTTTAGCTGAAGGGCCACATGAGGAACAGCGTGGCGCAAATAAAATACGATTTTTAGATATGTATTATTTATTATCATGAAAAGTGAATGTCAACATAAAAAATAAATGACTCCCCAACAACCAACAATTTAATGAGACAAATGGAACTGTTTTACATCTTTTAACATTTTTGTAATTTCAGGTGTTAATTTTGTAGTAGAAATTCTTAAAACCGCCTGTAAATGTTCATCAGTGATGCTTGATCGTAAAGAGTTTTTATTGAGATTCATGATGGAAAATGTCTGTTCACATATGTAGGTTGATCCAAAAATAACCAACATTTTTCGAGCAAAATATTTAAGTTGGTCGAATTTGTCGGTATTAAGAGTGTTGTAAAATTTACAGATAGCTTCATGACGGGGCAATTCCCTTAAATCAGTATCACACTGCAGATCTATAATCTCAAGTTGTAATTCACTCAGTGCATCAATTTCTATTGAAAATGGATCGCGCACTATTGCCAAACTTGTCTCAATTTTTCGGAAGTCGCCAAATCTTCGTGAAAAGTCGTCATTCAAAGCGTTGATAATTTCACCATACTCTTCGAATTTATTTTCTGGTATCTTCAGCTAGTGTCCGACCGAAACTAAGTTTTGAAGCCGTAACCGAAACCGAAACCGAATTTCGGCTTTCATCCGAGTTTCGGCCGAAACCGAAACCGAAACCGAAACTTATGAATTTTATATTAATTTAACTAATTTTTTACATAGAAGTTGGTAAACAATTACTTCTACTTGTTGTAAATGCAGGAAAACACATAGTTTAATTCCAATCATTTATTTTGTATTGCTTCAGTAGTCATGTGGCTTCTTTTTAATTGACTAAATTAAATTTCAACATGAAATTAACGATAAGTATACGTAATTATTATTTTATACATATTATTCATTTATAACTTAAACTTATACTAACTTATTATTTGAAACATAACCTTTCGGTATATTTGCTAACGTATTATACTCACTTAAAATAAAAAAAGGAAGAAAGAAAGAAAATAATAAAATCCCTCTACTGACACTTATAATAAATTTAAAATTGTTTAAAACGAAAACAAAAATTTTAAACAAGAAGTGAATGACTACAAAAGCAGTTAATTTTATAGTTAGCCGGTCGAGTACTCCCAAGGACGACCCGAGACGTAACGACGGAACTTCTTTACATCTCGCTCGGGTCAGGCGCCTTTAAACAAAGATAGTTTCGGTTGGGCCGAAGATTCGGCTGCTTTTTGGCCGAAACCGAAACTCAAGCCGAAACTCGTATTTTAGGCCGAAACTGGCCGAAACCGAAACCGAAACCGAAACTTCGGTCGGTCTCTATCTTCAGCAACCTCATGGTTGGAAAGTGGTCTACCTTTTTAATCAATATATGTCGAACGAACAACTGGAGTTTTAATTGAAATGCATTCAAACTTTTTATCATATCAGGGGCATATAAATTTTTCACTTGTAACACGCAGTTGAAAGTATTTAAGTGTGTCACGATGTCCAAAGTAAATGCAAAATCGAAAATTCAGCCATTATCAGTTAATTCAGGAAAGTCCATAATAATAAAATGATGTAATCTTTTAGATCCCATACTCGCCGAAGAACTTTTCCTTAGCTAAGCCAGCGAATTTGACTATAATAAGGAATATCTGTGTACTCAGATTCAATATCTTGAAGAAAACTAATGAACTGTCTGTGTTTCATTCGATCGAATTAAATTTACGAGTTTAATAATACAAGATGTGACGTGTTCAACTTTTAACACATTTTTACACAATATTTGTTGATGTATAATACAATGAATTGTAATTAAATTATAATCAGGATAATTTTCACAAATTTTATCCTGAATTTTCTTTAATGCTCCAATATTTTTACCCCTCAAACTTGGTGCTCCGTCAGTTGTTACGCTTACCATTTTGTTCCATTGTAAATTATATCTCGTTAAGCAATTTTCAACTTTTTCAAATACATCAGCTCCCATTGTTTGGTCTTTAAGAGATTCCACTGAAAGAAGCTCTTCAATAATTTCAAATGTAGGGGTACATCCACGTATAAAAATTAATAATTGTGCAGTATTCTTTCGGTCGTTACTTTCATATTGAGAACCATGTTACGGATGCTAATACTGATGATAATTGCTCATTCAAATTTATGTCGATACATTAAATTCTTCTTACTACGGTTCGCCGAGATAAACTTATATTCTCAAATTTGTGTTTAATGTCAGGACATATAATTCCACAAGCTTCAGTCATACATTTTTTGATATAGTCTACGTCAGAAAACGGTTTGCTGCTTTTTGCAATTATATGAGCAATAACAAAACTTGCCTCTACGGGTGCTTCTTGTTCCTTAGTTTGCCGCGTAAATACATTTTGTTGTCTAGCTAAATCTTGAATCAATCCATCAGCTATTTTCTTTCTTGCTTCCGGAGTTAAATTGGCACCATATTCGGAATGTTTAGTACTGAAGTGTCTTTTAATATTGTACTCTTTCAACACTGATACACTCTCCCGGCAAATGAGACAAATAGCCTTATTATTTACGTTAGTAAAAAAATATTTTGTATTCCACTCTTCAATTTTTCGTTTTTTATTCATTTTTAAAAGGTCGTAAATATTATTATTATCGCTACTGTTGCCAAGCCGATTACGAACTGAACACAGAAACACAAACTTCGGAATGACAATCAGCAATCCCAGGTAGTGCCGGACGCGGCCGGTCAGCACTACAATCCTATTACCCGCCGCCGCGCCGCGGCGAACCCTTTGTCGCCGTCGTTTTGCGCGTTTTCTAATCGCAAATTATACCGTTGTAAAATCATCCGTTGGCTCGCTCCGGTTCGAGCGCAATTTCAAATTCTATCTTAATTTAAACAAAACCAGAGATGATAAAACAATTTACAAGCGACAAATTTTCCAATGTATTATTGTATATTCAAAAATTATTTTTTTAAAAAGAGGCGTCAAAAGGCAGAAAAAAGTAAAATTTTTCAGAAATATGATTACAGCTCGCGGGTCGCACAAAAATGCATCGCGGGCCGCATGCGGCCCGCGGGCCGTAGTTTGCCCAGGCCTGTGACATAGGCAATGAACAACTTTAAAAAATCTGAATATGGGATTTATTTAAACAATTATTGTACATGCTGCAGGACTACAGTTAATACATCCAGAGATGCCAAACATAAACCATAGCGAGGGAATAAATATTTTAAGAACATTTAAAGAAACATCCCACAAACTGTTAATGATAATGGTGGCCAGGCTTTGTCAGCAGTTAGTAAATGTCTAGAAAATTCGATATGTAGCCAGAAAACTAAATTGTACCCTAGCAACCGAAATTTTATAATGAGATTGGGCTTTTCTTTAAATATAATTCTTAGCTACAGCTAAAAAAGGAAGGCTATTTTTGGTGGATAGTATTTCTTAATAGTATATTATGCAACAAGCACAAAATGAATTTGCATTTTTGCATGAGTACGAATTCAAAATTTCCGTTTTGTGCGAGTTGCATACTATACTTTTTCTACGACAACATACTGCTCACCTTTAATATACTATAAACATTGAAACAAAGAAATATGCAAATATTTTCTTTAATGCTTTCAATACATGAAAATAAGGAATTACCTATTCATTAACAGACCATAAGTTCGAGACAGCAGTGCCCAACCAGATAAGAAGAAGAATAAGCTATGAAATAGCTTCCTACCTATGTATCTTATTTATCGATTAAAGTTAAATGTGCAATTTATTGAAAATCATTTTTGGAGAACTTGTGGACTGCTGGATACTAATATTTTCTTGATACTGGCAATTTTCCGTCGTTGAAGTGGGCGGCCTTTCACGATTTCCCATTCCTGAAGTCGATGGTATGTCTGAAATGTCCTGTATTGCATTTGCAATTTTGTTAGCTATGTCTAGCTTATTTTTCCTCGATTCATCGATATATTCCTCAGCGACTGCCATGGACTTACAGCGTGGTTATGTCACCACCAGCAGCAACAAGAATTGTTGCGGAAGATCGGCGAAAGCATGGCTCCAAGCTTATTCAGGCCTATTCTTTGAACGATACTTTTGGATAATTAATAATAAACCATAGGCCATTAACATTTGGAGGGCGAAGATTCGCGTATTTTTTGTAAATTTCATAGTAATAACCAACAGTTACAGCAAAATTTCGTACAATTTTGGTTTTGGTGTATGGTATTGTTACTAAACGGCTGAACCCAAATCACTGAAATTAATAAGTTTCATTTGATGTAATTCATGTCTTCTACATGCACCCATTATGCCCATAACTAATGCTACCTACATCAATTAATAAAACTAAATATATTTTTCATTATATGGATATGGCAAATGGCTATATAAATGTTACTTTTGTCACTGAATATATTTCATCTGGAGTCTGGAGCTTCTTTAATAAATTTATTGATGTCATTTGATGTAAATATCGCTTGAGGAATGCTTTCAGTTTTAAATATTTGGTAACATCTATATTATTATGGATACTAAGAGTCGTTCTCAGCATTGAGTCCATAAAGTAGAACTTTTGAATTTTTTCGCCAAGCCACCAAAATAAGCCATTACGACGTTCTCGGAAAACGATTTTGCGTTTTGATCCCCTTTCCACCCCAAAAAGTGGTTATAAGTGCGTTGGTGCATTTTCTTCGACGTTTCCGGTAATGAATTTAATGTTGTCAACTTCGCTGCTTCTGTTATGTTTGGAGGTGTCAATTCTAAGTCATTATCACTATCACTTTCCATATTAATTATCAGATTTATTGGAAATAACTACGATACCGTAATGTACAAAAATGTCGACAGAAACAAACTCCGTCGTTGGACGTCATATTCTTTAAGCCCCTTTAAGGCGGGCGGCCACTGCGAGCGAAACGAGACTAAGCTAAGCGAAGATAAGTTTTTTATAAATCAGCTGCCATACTTTTAAATGGATTGGCGGCCACTTAAGCTAAACTAAACGAAAATATGCAAACGAAGATTGAAATATTAGCTTCCTTTCGTTCGTTTTAGCTCGTGTCAGATTCGAGCGAGGTTTTGAGCAGTTTAGTTGGTCACCACGTGCTTAGCAGTGTGATAAAAGTCGTAGTATTTACCTAAATACTGTGTAATAAAATATTTTGTAAAAGTTAAATGCTTAAATGGTACCTATTGCTCGTCGAAAATTTGTATGTTGCTTTTGAATATTAGCGGCAATCAATTCGTGCAATCCATAAAATTTTTCTCGAGTTACTCTGAAATAATTTTTGAATTTAAAATCGTCTAGCTCATTGATCAGTTTATGAAATTCTCAAAATTTTTCTCGTTTTTTCATGTAACAGCTTATCCAACATTTTTCTTTTTCTTCTCCATGGAAACTACATTGGCAATATCTTCAAAAAAATTTGATTCATCTGATTCTGAACTTAGATTCAATAACAACATTTTGGTTGTTACATAACTAATTTTAAACCCGTCCTTCCTCACGAAAACACAGCTGACAACTAAACGAAAATCGTTCCCAGTGGCCGCTCCAACGTAGTTTAGTTTAGTTAGCATTCTCTTCGTTTAGCTTAGCTTAGTTTCGTGTCGCTCGCAGTGGCCCCCCGCCTTTTAATGTTTGCGATCAAAAACAGCGGACCGAACACGAAATATTTCATATTGCATTTTTTGTCTACCAACTTGCCTAGCAATCGATGCGAAATGAAGTTCGGTACAAAATGTAGTTGATTATGATTGAATTTACGCTCTTTATATGAACATTTTTCGAGGTTGTCGTAGAAAAACAAGTTTTTATTATCTTTAAAACTGGGGTACTGCGTCGACTTTCCATTGTCATCATTGGAACTAAGACAATGAAAGGTCCGAAACAGACCTAGAACTGTCTCTTATGAAAAATACATCAGAAAACAATAATTGGCCGTCTAGTCTAGACAGACATATTAATGTCAATATGATTACTGTTAGTTTTGGTTGGAGTATATCGAGATTTCGGCGGATATCCACATTTTATATGAGATTGTGTACGTGACTTATAGGGCGGTGCCCAAGTGACATGTTAAAATTCCTATAATGATATCACATTTAGCATTGAAATATAAGTAGGTACTTATAAATTATGTTTCCATTATGAGTTATTTTAAAATACTCGCTTGAACCACGTGCAAGAGAGCTTTTATGTTTCCGACCGATAGTGCTAAGTTTTCATTGAATAACGCGTTGTCATATTTATATGCCAAAAATTTTCTTTTTATTATAATTACAAATAAAGCTCATTCTCGACAATTTATTTTGATGGGACGATGCCCCATCGTCCTTCCTGCACTGTGGGTAACTAATAAAATGGCCTGGAAATAATGCACTGGCCTCAACTGGATTCAACTCTGTGATTTTATTTTCTGAAGGTACTTAAAAAATAAAGTTCTTCGGTACTCAATTCAATGAATCAGACAAACTATAATGCTATCAACGCTATACATATACGAGTAATATATATATTTAATTAGGAAAACAAGAACTATAGCGGAGTTTAAATTTCGCTTTCGGCTAGGTACCTATTACAGCGAGGCTAGTGGAGAGCAAAATTGTGCTAATTTTTCAACCGGCACATTTATCCAAACTCTAAAGCTAAATGCCTAAGACCAATACCCACCTAAATACGAACATATTCTGAATTTTAGTGTAGAAAAACGATCACAAGGACCAAAGTAAGGTTAGACAGACTGCAAAGATAACCTGTTGGTAGAACGCTGCCTATGTAACTATAGGAACTAGTGTCGTTGCAACTTATTTGTGGTTTAGTTGGATGATACAAAAGAATTTAATACCATATCCGGCAAGTCGGCTATATCGGGATGGTTATAGAGATGACCCAATATCAATGATTACGTCATTGCAAATATACATATACAAGGTGTTAGGTAATGCTTCTGCCAAACTTTGGGAATAGCTTTATAATGACAAATGGGGCAAAAAGTATTACACAATTTTTTTCTAATACGCATAGTTTCTGGAAAAAGCATGCTTTAATTTGTACCTCATCTTGAGAACTGCTGTAATAACATCATTCTGGCTTACTCCAAGATAGATAATAATTATTGTATTATTATAATTTACATTTTAGATGTTAATTGCGAAGATACGATAAATAGAGGAATGGAAATTTTACTGTTTATTCTCGGGAAAAATAAAAACAAAGGGTTAAAGATACAGGAACAAAATTTTTACGGATAAATAAGAGTCTAATACATCAAGTAACAATAAAACTTTATTAACAACCACAAAATAATTAAAGGAGATGTTCAACATGTTCCCCGTTTGCTCCAATGCACGCCTCTGCACGTCTAACTAAAGAACACGAGCTAATTCGTTCTAATGTACTCCGCTGCCATCCTGATGCAATTTTCCAGATCTTCAATATTTTCTACAGGCGTCTTATACACTATTGATTTCATGCGGCTCCAAAGATAATAATCGCAGCTGTTGAGTGCCGGAGATCAAGCTGGCCTGGCAGTTGGTCCTCCTCGCCCAATCCATCTGTTTTCATATGCAACATTTAAAAAATTCTTTACTTCAGCCGTAAAATGAGGGGGAGCCCCATCATGCACGAACCACATTCTTCCACGTAAATTTAATGGCAAATCTTCTAGCAGCTCTGGCAATATTTCTCGTAAAAAGTGCAAGTACGTTTGTCCATTTAACCGATCTAATGATTCCAGCCCAAACATTGATGGAAAATCGCTGCTGAAAATTATGTTCCTTTATAGCATGTGGATGCATGTCGTCCCATGTTCGGTTAATCATGGCATGAGTGATTATTAAAATTGAAACATTAACATTCTGGGATGCATTTTCAATGTACATAATTAATTTTTTACAAAATCTATGCAACTGAGAAAAAAAATGGTATTATAAAAATTTTATATTCCTTTTATCGTTACAAACCCACCCCTAAAGTTTGGCGGAAGCATTACCTAACACCCTGCATATACAGTGTTTAGAGAATGAGTTACAGTTCAAGGTGGCGTATCTCAAGTAAATCCCTTGAACTCAGGTAGAGCCTGTATAGCCGGGCCATTTAGCAGGAATCACTATAAAATCAAACATTTGTTTAATATAGGTAGCTTAAAGTTTTGCGTTGGAAGTAAGAGAGGCCTTCAGGGCTCTGTTGATATTGTCTCTGCCTATAGCATAAGTTTTGGTTTTGATATGGGCCAAGAGGGCCATTCTAACCGAGGTACACAATCGGAAAAGGATAACGATAGTGAAATGATAAGCATTTAAACATCATAAAGCAGTTGGAGTCGGAGCAAATATAGTCATCACTATCTGAGATGCGACTATGTGGAAGGACCTCGTGGGACAGCCTGCAAGTGTCTGGGTTCTGTCCCATAGTATATACAGTGTGTTTCACTTTACATGAATCCACTTAAATAACTGTGATATTAACAACACAATTAGTATAAAACTTTTACCAGTGGTAGAGGCCATTAAGATGAATCTTTTTGTAGGAATGAAATTTTTTTAGAGTCCAAATCTAGCCAACTATGATTAAAATAAAAACTGGCGTTTCAAGTAAAGACATAGCAGCGATTAAGATAGAGCAAAAAAGTATTTAAAAAAGTTGTTGCTAATCACAAAAATACTCCAAATATGAATACTCTTACTTGAGATCAGGTATTTTTTAACGTTCAGGTATTGCCGACCATTATTAGAATATCGGTCACAACACCGTCTTTGAAATTTTTTCTCTCATCCCCAAATCTTCCTACTTTTTCAAGAGCAAAATCTGCGAAGCGCCTACAGTTCTCGATCTATCGGCTTCTTCACGCAAACCAACGCCGCTGTAAAAGGGTTTAATTATGAAAACTCTTTCTTCAATCGAATTATTGTTACTTTTTAATTCACATTGTTTGAAATAATCAGCAACTGACAAGTGAAAAATCTGAGAAGCCATGGCTGTACCTATTTTCTTAAACTAACGTAGTTTCGAATGCAATTTTGCTATGTTCCGTTTTGGAACTCCCCACCTGGTATGTAGTTGAAAATGCGCCTTTTAAAATTTTAATTTTTAATTAATTAATATTCCTGATATTTAGAACATGATGCGAATGAAGAATGGGTGTTTAATACTTTGCCCAAGAACCATTATTGTCTACTGTTTTGCAAACGTTTTCGAATAAGACAAAATAAGGCTTCTTATGTGTATTCGATTTTTTTTTTGTAAATTAAATTAAAATTCTCCAAACGTTTTCCACTGGATGAAGGTTCGTAATTTTGGCTGGAAAAGGCAATACATTTGCAGTATTATTTGCAAACCATTGTTGAACGATATGAGTGTGAGAGTATGAATCCCAGAGTTCTCCTGCCGGAAAATATAAGTCGCAGTAATAACCACTAGTGAATCACTCATCCAATTTCCAACATACGCCAGGTCCTTCAAAACTAACCCAGTCCCATACAGTTACAGAAAAACGACCACTGTTGTAAGTTGGTTTGACATATTCCTCTATGTATCTGTTCTTTGGATGTTTATATACACGAAGGTTGCCATTGTGTGGTGACTGGAATACTTTCTTGTTAGCGAAGACTACATTTCTGCATATATCATTAACAAAAATATTTTCGAAATTGAGTATATTTCTTTTGTGGTTTTCAGATAAAGCATAGTTCCTAGCAGCATTAAAAATACGTAATTTCAAAGATTTTATTCTTCGCTACACCGTAAGCGCTCGCAAAAGAATTGTTTCTTAAATGAGTTATTAACTCATGGTTATTGTTGTAGACTTTTGATGTTGACCACCACCATGAATAGAGGCCACTGTATATTAGTATACGTTTCTTCCCAGTCTCTTTTAAGTTTATATATGCCACCTTTTGTAAGAAGGTCCCATTTTCAAGAACGGTTATTGCTCCCATATATTGTCTTTCCGTCAAACGTGGCATTTTTAATAATACAATTTTGGTAGTCAATTAGCAGCGGATACTGTCAAGTAACATTTACAAAGCTAAAATTAGTCGTTTACTTTCAATTGCTCCCGATGGTGCATGTACGAGTCTTATGGCGAAGAAGAACGAGAAAATAGCAATACATATACTTATTTATTTGCTTTTAATAAAGTCGGAAACAGCAACATTTTTGCAGTAGCATAAGAGAAAATAATTCGTTTCATATTTTTTATGATAGCTATTATATTAATGTCTAATAATATAAACCACCTAAGCCCAAAATAACACAAATGACTTTTGTTGTCATTATTATTATCATTATTGCTAATACTCTGAACGTCGCAACACCACCTTTTTTGTCAAATTTATTTTATACGTAACTAAAACCTTTTCAGTAATATTATACATTCAAAAATAAGAAATAATATCTTACCTACTCTATTATTTTCACCGATCCTTTTACGCCATCGATAAATTTCTTATTCACAAGGAGCGTGGATACTCCCACCAAATTTAATAAAAGCCGCCCACGATTTGATTCAGACTTGTTTACCACAGTATAAAAACAAATTGCACATTTTATGTTCGATGGTTATTTGGTTTTAACATTTCATCACGTTGGCTTACCATCGCTGCTTATAACTGTAATTATTATTGATTTGGTGACGATTTATCGAAAACTGCTAGAATGATAATTGTTTACTTTACTATGCAATAAAATATTCGTTGCTTTACTTACTTACTTTCTCAATACGGCGCCTTACTCTCTAAGGAACAATGAACAATATAACTAAGAAGAAAAATGGAACACTTGGATCGTGGACGTAGTGTTCTGCAAGGAAATCATGTAATAACCAATTAAGTTTATTTAGGATTCACGCTTAAAAAACTTTCTCTGTTTCGGTACTAGAATAACATCATTCTAGCAGGCATTTTGATGCTTTAATGAGCTTCATTATTAAACGATTTATGGTGATATTTTATTTTAAGAAATTGGCGATACTGTGTCAAATAATACACAAAATACCTAGGCAACCATTCAGTTGCTAGGCAACCAGTCAGTTGCTAGGCAAATGTCAAACTTCTGTCAACTGTCAAGCAAAAATCACTGTTACCAACCTAACTATTTAACCAAATTTCCCCAACTCAAAATTGTCAAGTATTTTTTATAAAAAGAACTAATGTAAATGGAGGCCGAACCAGAGAAAATAGTATAAAAAACTTGTTACAGAAGGCAATTCGAGCACTCGTCCGTTCGGACACTCGCGGCTAAGCGGCTCGTGTCCAAATTTCGGACGCGAAAACGATGCCTTCTGTAACTTGTGTTTTAATATACTATTCACTGTGAACATTTTAGACGTATTTACAACTATTTATTCGTTAAAACATAGGTACAGTGCTTCGTTAATACTACGGTGAAGCATAGGCGTTTTTGAGGGCAATTTTCGTAAAGCAAATTAACCTAATTATTTTACAAAATTTTAATATTTTCCTTAACTTTATCGAGTTGTTTTAGTCAGTACGAGTTGTTAAAATGTTTACAAATTCTTGTAGGGATGATCCAGGATCTTTTCGTTACGCCACTGATTTTTATTAACGCATGATACGTACACATCTAAACAGACCCGAGTATGACGTTAAACCAGGCTTGCTCTTTGCTCTTAATTTATTTAATGCAGTTTCACTGCTTCCCTACCTTTGGGATCTATTAGCTGATTGGAATCGTCCTATCATACTAATTGTTGAAAATCTAAACTGTACGGAATTACGAAATTTCATTTGTTCTTTTGTAGCTGGAAATATATATAAAAAAATTGGGCTTTTGTTATTTTATATTTAAAATATTATTATGATTATATTAGTGAAATGTTGTTAGTTTTGTATTTAAATATGAAATACATACATATATAGGGCTGTTCACAGGCTTCTTTCCATCGATTTCTGTTCTTTGCTTTCTCATATCAGTCTTTTATCTTCTTCTCTCGTAAATATTTTAGCACTGCTTTTTCCCATTTTTTCTTTGGCCTCTCTCTCTTCCTTTTATAATCTGGGCTATTCGTTTGACCGTCCTACTATTTTCCATCCTTTGCAGGTATCTAAGCCAGTGCCCCTTCTTGCTTTTACTATATCTACTATACTCTTCTCTCGGTATATACTGTATATTTCTTAATATGAAATGATTGATTTAAAAAATTGTTTGAGTACTGTTTTCCGTTTATTTTATAAATACTTATTCCTCATGATACTTTAGCTCCAAATTGTTAACACCACCACTTGATTTTTCTTTATTATTATTTACTTTTCTAAATAACTGCAAATCTGTGCCTAATATTTATTAAATAAAGGAACAGTCTTCCCAAAACAATCATTTTTTTGTAACGAACATTTAGTTTTTCAGTGATAATCTTGTTTTTGCATTTGGCTCCTTCTTATCTTCTTTGACCTTCAGGACATTATTCAGTTTTACCAAAACGTGTATTCTTTGGTTTTACAGTGTATGATTTCAGCTTTTTCTTAAGTTAGCGTTGTCCCGTCTTTTGCTTCCCAAAGCATTGAATTTTTCTCTTCGTTTGTTCAAACTATTAACGTTATTTTCATTTGCAGTATATTCGCCATCTTTGCATAAAAATTTGCCTCCTAATTAATCACAATGATACAAATAAACTTTTTTATAATATACAACAGTAAACAGGGTAAAATTATAAATAAATCTATCAGCTATTTAACTAATTTACATTTGACTTACTCAAAAAAAAACCTATTTCTAGTTATTTTACTTGACTATTGCAATATTTGAATTAGTCTGTTTCTCTCGTACTGTCACTTGTTATCTGTACGAAAGATCTATACACGTGCTTGCAATGTAGTTCATTAAACTAAAAAAAATTGTATTATACTACGAACGTATTTCATTAATGGAATATAGCCGTTTATTGAAGACTAATGATTTTCCTGTTAATTTTGTGAACGTCGATTTAACCAATGTGGTTATTTAAGATTCAATTATTCGTATACTAGAACCAAAAGTATTACTTTTCTGTACCGAATGCAACTTTATACATAAACTCATATTAGCTATATCTCAAAACATTATACATATATAAATTTAACATAATTTAATTAGGAAATTCTTCTTCGAAAATGTATAAACCTACCAGTTAACAAATGTCATTAGCTGTTTGAAAACAGGTTGATATAATCATTTAAAGTCTACAATTTTTATTCTTTTATGATGCACTGTTTATATTTTATCACAAACATTTTACTAATGAGCACAAAAAAACATTGGTTTTTCATTTCTTAACACCTAAAATAAAATAAAGGAGTTAGAATTTGTTGACCCAGAAACAAGGAACAATTCCAGAAACGTAGCAAAATATTTAGCGACACTACTGAAATTTTAATCAAGAATGCTCTGCTTTCCTTTCTGTTTACCTACTTTCTCAGTTTGGATGTACTGGTTTAAATATTAATACACACTCCTCGGGCCTACAAGGCAACGTGCTAATTGCATTAGCTACATTTCAGGAGCATATTCTCGAGTCTACATTTTCACTATGTATTCATAAAGAAAACTTCTTAAATCTTGACCTTGACTCCTGACTAAGTAGAACACTGATTTTAGGTTAATTTGTGAATGTGTGGGGCTTTTAAGCTTCTTTAAGTTTTCCAATTTAATAACATTTGATTTTCCTTCCAATTTCAGTTTATAATTTACCATTGCTAAATTGGCGCATCGGTTTTTCACAGAATTGTAGAACAAACATTTTGTCCTAAAACGTGGGTTTATGCATAATTTATTTTATCTACATTTGGAATGTCTTGTCATTTTATATTAGTGACGTTTATGCATAATTTATTTTATCTACATTTGGAATGTCCTGTCATTTTATATTAGTGACGTTTACAGTAACAAGATGTACAAGTTTAGAACTGGAAATGATAGAATTAGAATAGCCGGTTGTTTTTGTAAAACGTACACTTAGTAAGCGCAACGGAAAATGGCGTCTTCGCCGGATGAGTTTCTTTATCGATTAGCGTAAAGAATTAACCGGTTAGCAGTAATGCCTACAAAATTCAGATAGCAGAGATGTTTTGAATATCAAACATTAAGCACTGCATGCGGCAACGATAGTGACAAGGCAGAATTTCCGAACGAATCTATTGATCCTTGCATATGATGCATGGTTTAACCCCACCAGCGGAATTTGCTGTGTATGTATGAATACTAAAAACGTTTCGTTCAATTATAACATAGTTTACAGATTTTAACTGATATAATATTATGAATACCTTCAATGTTAAAATAATTCCGCTTTGTGATAAAACTTCCGTTTGTTTCGTTATTGAAAATAGTACGTTTAAGAACTCAGGATAATCCGTTGTTGATATTGTTTACTGTAGTTCTGATGTGATACTTCTTGATAAAATATAGAAACATAAGGGAAACTTAGATGATAGCTCAAATAGTTCTCCAGTTGCAGAAATGTTTTACCAGAAAATCTTGAAATACATGCCCATATGGAGCTGCAAGTTTCATGACAGCTTAGGTTAGAATGTTAGGAGTTATTTTTATCATTTATGTAAAAACATTAAAAGGCGAGACGCCCAGAAACTCTAAAATGTGGTAGAAAATCAAAAGTTATTATAAAATTTCACAACGTTATAATCGTTCTTTTTGTCAATATCAACGTGCTTTCTGAAAGGGATGGTAATATAATCGATATGTTATGTATTTTCATTAAATATTTATTTTTTAATTGTATTTTCAGCTAAATTTGATTGATGTAATTAGTCTACTAGCAAAAGCTGAAGGCAAATAGCATATCGTTGCGTTTGCGCTACTCAGTACTGAAACGCAGTAAATCTATTGTGACGTTTTTAAAACGCTTATTTAAAACTTCGGTTCTTGGTGTGAATTATTTATTTACAAATTTAAACATCGTAATAATTCACACGAATCACGAAACAACAATTAAACACTAAAACGCAAAACTAACACTAATTCTAATCCGAAGCACTAACTAATTTATTTAAACAGTTTATTTATATTCACGTACTTATATTTATGTTTACCGAGCGTTCACTATGCGTCACGTATTCCACTGGTAGGCTGTCGCCGTCACTCACGAAATCACGCCTTAAATAGTAACCGAGACCTTCTAGTGAGTTCGACGTTCCTCCAGAACGATGGCGATAGTGCTTTCGCAAATTTGGAATAAAATTTTAGAACACATTTTTATTCCAAACGTAACGTCATATTTTGATATGGCGTTATTGATATTAAGCTTTAATCAGTACACTGAATAGTGGAATAAATAAAAACTGTTAGTTTATTTTGCATAACAAAACGTCTTTGAATTGCTCTCAAGAGAAAGTTGTTTAGCTATAAAAGCTTTTATAATTTATACGCAACGTTGATCTTTTGGCATACAGAGAACAAAATAGGCGATTTTTTTTTAAATTTACTCTTTAATTAGCAATCAGAATAAGTAATTCTATAAGCTAATTTGCTAACAATAGACTAAAGAAACAACAGTATTTCAGTCTATCGAATAGCGTGATGAGGACTCTTCCACTGGAGAGACCTCCGACACTTCATTTGAAGTCGATTGATAGTTTTCGTTTTAGTCTTCGTCTGTCTGGTTGATGTAGGAGTGGATGTAGTAGTGGATTCGGATGGCCTTCTAGACGTTGGTGGTGTTTTTCACCTCGCTTTTCTATCACCTCATGAATGAATGCCATGCGAACATCTTTGTGAAGTGTGTCGTTCGACACATACCATGGTGCGTCCAAGATTGCCCTTAGGATTTTTAATTGAGCTCGCTGGAGGATAGCAATGCTTGACCTACTGGCGCAACCCCAAAGTTCGATTCCATAAGTCCAGATTGTATTGCAGTTTTGTATACTAGCAGCTTGTTTTCTAAGGATAAGTGGGATCTTCTTCCAAGAAGCCAGTATAATTCTTTGAATCGCAGTTCAGTTTGTTTTCTCTTTTTTACTATATGTTATAGTAGTGTAGCCCCAGATATTTAATTGTGGTAGATTCCGGTATGATTATGTTATTGAAGGAAACTGGGGGACAACGTCCTTTTTTTAAGGTGAAAGTTATTGATTCGTTAATTTTGATCTTCCACGTTTTTTTTCCAGTCCTAAAGTAGGTTCAGGTGATGCTGTAGAGTGTAGATGGTTGGATGCAATATCTGGGTTTTCAAATATTGCAAGTATACCCGTATCGTCGGCGAAAGTAGGTACCAGTTATAGTATGAGGAGTTGTTGGTAGGTCCGACGTAAACAGAAGATAAAGTATTGGGCCCAATACACTGCCCTGGGGGACTCCTAATTTGATTGGAAAGAAGGTTGACGTTTCCCCCTTAACTCTGGTGCGAAATTGGCGGTCGCTGAGATAGGACTTAATTAGGTTCAAAATTGATGGAATGGACTTGTAGAGGAGGCCATCATGCCAAATATCGTCAAAGGCTTGGCTTATATCGAGGAAGACTGAGGGAAAATATTTTTGATCTTCTAAGGATTGGTTGATTACATGGATTAGGCGGTGACATTGTTGGGTAGTTGAATGTGACCAACGAAACCCAAATTGATGGTCAGGAATTTCAGTTAGGAGTGGACTGCTCTTGTGTAATAGAAGTTTTTCAAGGAGTTTTGAAATAGTAGTCAGCAAACTAATTGGCCTATAAGGGGTTAGATGGTGGGGATTTTTACCTGGTTTGTGCACTAGGATTACTTCAGCTATTTTAAAAGGTTTTGGCCAATAATGGAGTCTCAGGACAGCATTGAAGATATAGGTTAGCATGACAGTACCTTTTTTCGGGAGTTCCTTTGGCATTTTAGGAGTTATTTGATCGATTCCAGGCGACTTCTTGGAGTTTAATTTAAAACGGCGAATTGAACAAAACTTCGTTTGAAATAACCTCTTTTTGAAATAAAGAACATTATAAAGTTTTTAGTTCAAGGGGCAAAATAACATTTTTCAGATTCAATTAGTTTCATATTAAGGGTGGTTAGGACTATATTATATTTATATCAAAATTCCTTCATTTATTAATGAATAAGTATCTTCTAATTCAGTACCAGCGAAACCTCTAAAACAAGCGGTGAGTATCAAAATACGTTATTTTGTTACACTTTGATTTGTTGTCTTTTTTTCTATAATTTTATAAATTAACTACACAAATTGTTTGTTGTCTGTTGAAACACAGTTTGGAAGCTTAGAAATTACATCGCTGTTCGTTCTGCGGTTCTTTAAAAGAATAATTATCATAGCAGAAATTTATTCAATTTTCGTTACATTTGTTAATATTATACAAAAGGAGCGGATATAACGTTGAATTTACATTTAGGAGAAGTAATTTAAACATTTTTATCTCTAAAAATTCAGTATAAGCAAATTAGAGGAAGGTTGCAGACGCGTATTTGCTGTATATGATTGTCTCCAAGATCCATCCCATGACAATATTAAGTAATCTGACAACTTCTCAATTAACCAAAGCAAGCACGCGCTGTACCGGAGTATTTCAGTTTAATTGTGCTGTTACAGGAATAGAAGGTTATTATTATTACCTTTAATCTACTTAGGTGGTTATTGTTTGGTGCTATTAATAGAAAGCACTTAAGGGGAGATTATAAGGTGATATTGATCTTTTAAGGACGGTGTTTGTAAGGTACAAATTTTTAATATTTGCCGGATTTGTTACTGATCAGAAGTGAGCGAATGGTTAATCTCAATTTTATTCAACATTATGTTTAAATCTTCCTTTCGATTCTGAATTTATTCTGAACTTGTTGTAAGATCAGTCCTCGTTTCTATGTTTCATCTTATCTTTTCCAAAAACGTTTTCTAAGTTATTTTTAAAATCTCTTCCCAGTCATTTGTCAGTGTTTGTTTATAAATATTTCCTATAATAGTAATTCAATTTTTATTAAAATATGTATATGGAATTTGTAGGTTTCGAAAGCTATTCTAATTTATATAGTTTTCTCTAATTTTGTAGCGAGGTAAACAATTCGTTTTAGAAGCGAAAATCACCCGTGAAAAAGGTGACAAGGTTTTCGTTAATATGATTTTCTTATTTCATTATTAACTTTGTTTTACTAATGACTTTCCAATAAGTATATTTTATTTCTCTTTAGTATATCGTTTAAAATATCCCTCGAAAATCTTTGTAGGATTTGTGGATGATTTTATTCTATAACCCTCTTATAATGTACGCTTTTCTGGCGTCTGTGGAAATAGTTTTTATCTTCTTTTTCTTGAAAGTTCACTTATGTTTTAGAATTTTCAAAATATGTAAGTTTAGTTCAAATAGAAATGATACTTACGTATTAATATTTCTTTTAAGAAGCTTTATTGTAATTTTGTACGTTGTAATAGAATTGATTTGAAATAAACTAGCTTAAAATAAAATCCATAAAATTTGGAATGTACATTTTTCTGAAAAATCGGTTAAAGTTTCACAAAACACGCGTACAAAATTCAGTTACAGATAATAGTTGATCACAACCTAGTAAAGTAAAGTGTTAAAAACTCCGTTTTTTCAAAACCTTCGGTTTTTCTCTTTCAGTCATATTGCAGTTACAAACCAGCACAAGTATTTTATTGCGTCTAAAAACGATTTTTTAATGAAGTAGGTTAAGGTTTGGATAATTTATGTACTAATTTACATTTTCAGAAGCATTAAGTTACTACTTTAATTAATGGAAGGTTATACTCGTATTTGACAACATTACACTTTCCTTCTCAGAGGAGTTTTCCCTCGTCGTCTAGTTTTACTTGGTTAAACAGAATTTCTTAGGAGTTCTCCCTTGCGATTACAAATTTCGAGGAAGTCTGCTTCGTATTCGCTTTTTGCACATTATTTGTGCGTTTCTGTCTGGATACGAAGATAAGGTTATTGTGGAACTTTGTGAATTGTCAACCAATTCGATCTGAGTTAATAATTTCACAGTTAGACTGGGCTGGGCATATGTGCATAATATAATTTTCTTGCAAAATTCAAAAAGGTCCTTTAGCGTGCAACATTTTATTTCGATGTAGCTACGTAGCTAAAATTTAGGAAGCCAGTTCTACGCAGTTGCTTTTGGTTACTTAAACGCCCTCTAGCGTGCTACTCTTCTATGTAACGTCAATATATTCTGCAGTTATATATACGAGTATTTACATAAACATACTCTACCATAAAATGTACCTCACCATTTCGAGCCTCTTTATTTATGGATGCCATCCGACGACTTGATGGTACAAATCATTCGAAGAATAATTTTCTAGGAAATATTTTATTACTGTTGACTTATTGAATAAATGGGGCAATGATGTTCGTTTAATTAATTATCGATTTATAAGGTTTTGCAGTTGTTTATTAATGCTGAGAGTTTTCAAGAAAAAACGTAATATAAAAAGTTTCTAACATTGCTGATAAGACAGTTTTGACCTTTCTGCTAACCTTCAAAGAAAAATTATTAATTAACCGCATTTTTTAAACTTTAAACTAATGCCGATCAAGCTACAACTAAGTTTTTTCGGTTTTTCTGTTTAAGTCGTCTAAGTTTTGAAACCCTGCCTTCTTAAGAACTTTAATCGAAAAATACGTTATGGTAACATCAGGCTCGTATTACAATCATGGAAGTTCTTTTTAGACTTATAAAAAACCTGATATATTTCCCTCCATGTATCGACATTAGCAAAAGCTTAGTAAATAGTATATTATATACCAAGGCAGAGAAGTCTAGTAGTATTATAGCCAGAGGGGCAAGATTAAGCGTCGAGGGATATAAGGCCCGAAGGCTATAAGAGACTTCTCCACCGTGGTCTATACATAGTTTTTTCACTATATCCAAGTTTTGAAAATTAAAATTTATGTATATTAACTGATTTTAATGTCTACAAAACTGTTAAATAAAATTTCTCCATCATGCTAAATCGTTTTATCAACATTTTCTCTGTCACTATCAACTGTCACAGGATTATCGAAAAATGTAAATTTGTTCATTATTTACTAGTGGTAAATAATGAAAATTTTTTACCCGTTACAGAACAAAAGGTAGAGAAATGTCATTTCACAGCATTCTGTTATATGCCAAAACACTACACCATGTTACTAGTAGTGAAAAAAATCATTTATAAAATTCACTTTTATCATGTTGTCGGAATTTAAACATACAAAAACAGTTTTACACTAAAAATACACATTCAACGATGGGAATAAGGCCATTATTAAATAGTAAACGCGTATATAAAGGACGTATTATTTAATAGTACTAGAAAAAACTTTTACTTCATTACATGTGAAAATTTTTGTAACAGACTCGTTCATATTCTATAAAACCGGTATTTTATGTATAAAAGTAAAAAGAATTGTTCGCTTTGAACATTTCAAAGCCAATTCAATTTGTAGCGCAAACCTCAAACGGTTTTATACCTTTAAAGCCAATTTTACGTACACAAAAGCTGTTGTTTGAAAAACGGAAAGTACAAAGAAATTCATAACATATCAACTTTAAATTGGCACAAATTCATTTCATGATATTCTATAAATTCTTCTGGAAAAATGTTCATTCACCGACAAAGTAATTCGACCATTGAGTAGTTAAGAGTCTTTTATTTTCCCGGTATAGCTGCGGATAGCGTAGAAATATTGATTTCTGTTTTAATAAGGTTTGGTTGGCATTTAAGATAAAACGGCGAAAGTATTACGTTGGATGCTTTATTTGCTGTTAGAACCAACTTCGTATTTTACTTCATTTTATTTTTGTTACAACGGACCATTCAGTACAATTTAGTTTGCACAAACAATAACTAAAGAACAAATAAAAAATACTGACGAAGCATCATATATCTCAGTTATATGGTTTTGTACCAGCAGTTATTAGATAGTCTAATCAGACGTTTTTAGTTGAATTATTAAAATTTTTCAATAATTTAATTGACCGCGAGTTATCATATCAAGCACTCTTGATCTTTTCGATAGTTATAAATCACGCATTTATAAACAATATTGTGTGGATCTTCAAACTTACCTAAAAATCGTAAACTAGTTAATTTAAAGGCAATGTTCCTACACAGACAGCAAACCCCGGCGTAGCATACCTAATCCAGTTACCAACCAACCATAATCAATTCTATCAACAACAGCCACAATTCATACAAATCGATGGCCAATTAGTACCGCAATTTCTAACACAAACTCAACATCCTCCACCTATCCCTACACCAAACCACAGTCAAAACATAGAAACCAATATGGACCAAACACCCCATCCTGAGAACTACGAAAATGACACAACTGAAACTTCCCATGACTGGCAAGTAATTAAAAAGAGAAAAAGAACAAATAATCAAGCAGAAACTACTACACTTTTCTCACATCAACTAAACCTGCAAAACAGATTCAATCCGCAAACGACTGAAGAAACAAACGACAACACTCACACAATTAACACCTCAAACGAATCCAAAACTCCGAATCCACCCCCTATTTTTATATATGGAGTGAAAAACTATAACAGTATGGTCGACAATCTCGCTAAAGTCGTTGAATAAGAACAATATTACAGCAGAACACTATCTAATAGCACAGTAAAAATAAATACTGTAACTCCTGATACATACAGAAAATTGATAAAACACCTAAAGGAAGAAAATATCATACATCACACATATCAACCCAAAGATGAACGAGCTGATAGAATAGTTATCAGTTATCAGACACCTACACCATAGAATACAGACTCAGGACATAGAAAAATAACTAGAAAGTAAAGGCCATAAAGTACGGAACATTACGAATATAAAGCCCAGAATAACAAAAGATCCGCTACTCCTGTTCTTCGTTGATCTTGAACCTAGTCCACACAAAACCACACAAAAATAAAAGTTGAACCTCCCAACAGAAGAAGGGAAATCATCCAATGTATGCGATGTCAATCTTACGGACATTCCAAAACATATTGCACAAGGCCATACAACTGCGTTAAGTGTGGGGAAAATCACGACTCTAAGACTGGTAAAAAGCCATGAGACACCCCAGCAAAATGCGCCTTATGTGATGGCAGCCACCTGGCAAATTACAAAGGCTGTACAGTCTACAAGGATCTTAAACATGCTACAACCAAACCGACACTCAATACAGCACGTCCCAACGCACCCCTTAGAAGCTTTCAGAACCTACGAAATCCCGCTAGCAACTCAACCGTTACCCGACTTCAATGATAACAATAATCCACAGATCAACCCAAATCAATTAACTACTTTACCGATGTAAATTAAAACAATGTTCACTCAGCTGATGACCCAAAACCAAATGATCCTAAACTTATTGTCTACGGTCATAAATAAGACCCATCCATAATGGCGAAGATAATAAGCATTGCAACTTGGAACGCTAATGGACTACACAATCATTGACATTATGCTAATCTCGGAAACTCATTTCACCGAGAGAAGTATGAACCGCATACCAAATTATACAGTATATAGTACACCGCATCCTGACGACGCGGTACATGGTGGATCAGCTGTACTCATTCATAACAAGATCCCTCACCGCGAATTAACCAAATTCCGCACCGAACATACTCAAGCTTGCAAACATTCAAATCAATGTACTACCATGGTCATTCACAATATCATGAATTTAGTGTCCGCCTCGGCACAGAGTCTCAACGGATCAGTACAAAGCGTTTTTCCGTACACTAGGATCCAGATTCGTGGCAGGAGGAGACTGGAATGCGAAAAATACTCACTGGGGGTCTAGGCTAATCACAACAAAAGGTCGAAACCTCATGAAAGCCTTGACAGACAATAACTATGAACATAGATCTACCGGAGAACCCACGTATTGACCAACGGACCAGAGTAAAGTTCCAGATCTCCTTGACTTTTTCATTACAAATGGTATCGCCTCAAACTACACTGAAATTGAATCAAGCTTAGAAATGTCATCTGATCATACTCCTGTCATTCTCTCAGTTAGTAATTATACAATCAAAAAGAACCCGAAGATCTCGACCTTGCGGTACAACACCTAACCACTGTCATTCAAGAAGCTGCCTGGAACTCTACACCCTACCAGCCCCACGAAGAACGTCACAAGGATAATACGTGAAATTGTGACAGAAAAGAGAGCAGCCAGGGGTAGATGGCAAAGGTCACGCGTCCCAGAAGACAGACGGACCTTCAATAAATTAACCTGAATAGTCCGCAATTCAGAAATTCAACCTTCCAAGAATACCTTAGAAACCTGAACAAAGACGATTATTCAATCTGGAAGGCTGTCAGAAAATTCAAAAGACCACAAATTGCAGTCCCACCTATTAGATCTGCAAATGGACACTGGGCTCGAACTAACACCTTTGCAGAACACTTGTCAACCATTTTCCAATCGAACCCTCCACCCTTAGATCAATCAGATAGTAAAATCAAAGACTTTCTAGATGTACTCTGTCAAATGTCGTTTCCATCAAGCCCACCACGCCGCCAGCTGAAATACAAAAGGAAATGAGTAAATTAAAGCAATACAAATTTCCAGGTTACGACCTCATTACCGGGCAAGTATTTACCTACTACAAAAGCTACCAAAAAAAGAAGTTGTTCTGATAACAACCATATTCAACCGCATGTTAAGCATTTCATACTACCCTCTAGTATTGAAATACGGCCAAATAGTTATGATTCCCAAACCAGGCAAACCACCAGAAGACTGAACATCATACAGACCAATCAGTTTGTTTCCACAGTTAGTAAAGTCTTCGAAAAATTACTGCTGCATAGACTTCACAACGATGTCAATCTGAAACTGCTACTGCTTACTCATCAGTTCGGATTCCGAGCCGGACACTCAACGATACACCAAACTCACAGAATTTTTAATCAAATTGCTATCAACTTTCAAAAAAAAGGAATACTGTACAGCGATATTCATGGATGTTACCAAAGCATTTGATAAACACATCTACCAAGTCCATATTACGTTTTGTTCAAATCCTATCTAGGGAATCGCTTTTATACAGTTAAATACAAAGTTACCCTCTCCCAACTTTATCCTACACATTCCGGTGTCCCTCAGGGGAGTGTACTTGGTCCCCTTCTCTATCTCATATCTACAGCCGATATCTCAGAAACGCCAAACACCCTGATGGCTACCTTTGCTGACGACGCTGCTATAATCTCCACAAATCCGAATCCAAACACTGCCAATGAACACCTACAACAAAGTTTAGATATCATTAGTGAATGGTTCAACCGCTGGAAAATAGACGTAAATCAATCCAAAACGGTGCAGGTAACATTCACCACTCCATCCACGATATGCCCTCCAGTCCATATAAACAATGTTCCAATACCGGTAAAAACAGAAGCGAAATACCTAGGTCTGCACCTGGACCAACGCCTCACTTGGAGACGACATATCCAAATGAAAAGACAACAACCCAACCTAAAGTTCCGAGAAATGTACTGGTTACTCGGACGACACACCAAAATGAAACTTGAAACCAAAGTGCTCCTTTATAAAAGCGCTATCGACCAATTTAGACCTACGGGCTTCAGTTATGGGGATACGCGAAACCGTCTAACATAAGCATCATTCAACGGTTCCAATCCAAACTACTTTGAACAATCCTAAATGCGCCTTGGTACGTAAACAACCAGACTATCCATGAGGACTTAGGGGTACCCTACATTCAAGAAGAAGCACGAAGACTCACTGCAAAGTACCGTGACAACTTACCTGGACACCCCAACCACCTTGTTGATCAGCTCACCGAAAACATAACAACCAGAAGATTAAACAGACTATGGACAAATGATCTATAAAGTGTAAACAACTTGTTACGTGTATGTGTATGTAGGAGCTTCATCACTGGATGAATTCTCCTTCGCTGACATTTAGTTATTGCCGCTTTTACTAAATACTCCCACAGAGTAGAATGTAAAAATAGCCAATAACCACCATATTAAACCGTACCGTACTATCTACACTTAGTCCAGCGTTTCTCGAGTTGTTTCATTAAATTTAAACAAAATTATTTTGTTCGCGCCTCAAAAAATGACGCAACAGCGGCTTTCAACTTATCATCTGAGGAAAATTTTCGACCCCTGAGATCTTTCGTCAGATGTTTGAACAAAAAGAAGTCGCAGGGCGCTGAATCAGAGCTCTGGGGTGCATGTTGCAACATGGTGAATCCACAGCTTCCAATAATGGCTTGAACTGTGTGAACCTTGTGGATCTTTTGCAACAGCAAAGTTTTGGTTTTCGATGAATTCGGACGTTTTTCTCCAATGGCCTGCTTCAGGTTTTGGATCACCCTTCCGTAAACCTCTCCATTAATTGTGGACCTTTTTTCCATATATTCAATAAACAAAATTCCCTCACAGTCCCAAAAAACGGTTGCCATCAACTTTCTAAAGTAGGCGTTGTTGCCTTCTTTGGAGTTGTAGAGCCCTTATGCGCCCATTGCATCGACTCCTGCTTCGTGGGAGGATCCCAATAGAACACCCAGTCTCGTCGCCTGTGGCAACTCGTGACAAATAATAACTCTCATCGTTCTCTAAAGCGGCCAAATGTTCTTGAGAAAATTTTTTCCTCCCTAAGTTCTGCTCTGGTGTAAGTAGTTCGGGGATTCATCGTACAGAAACTTTTTTCATATCTAAATCTTCGTGCACAATCTTGAAAACTGTAGTTTCGGATACTCAAGCCTCTTTAGCAAGCACTGGGATCTTCATTCATCGATCTGATAGCAGGGAATTCAACAACCCTGATGCTTTCCTCAGTTCTTGCCTCAGCCGGTCTTCCTGATCTGGGGTCAGCCTGAATTGAGTCTAAACTGTTTACAAAATTTTACTTGAAAATACGATGGGCCGTCATTGCCGTACACCTGGGACATCTTTCATAAATAACTTTTGGTCCATTTCCCTCTTTAGTGAGGAACTTTATCACTGTGCGATGCTCCAAATTACTTTATAAACTCAATTAAATTGAAGCAAAATATGTATTGCCAAATTTTCAGTGCAATCAAGAATCTTTTATTTTATGCCTTTAAATAGATTTTTTCGCCCTCCGGCTAGAAACACTCAATTTTCATGCGTATAAATCGTCTGGAAAATGCTATTTTCAAGCCTCGGCCTGAAAGTAAAATTAGGATTTTTGATTGGTGGCGCTGAACCGAACTGACTCCGCCCTCTCATTTCTACGCCCACTGTCACGCCCAGAAAAATAAATTCCATAGAAAAATAAATTCTCTAACGTCAAATATTTGAATAAAAAATGATTTTTTATAATTAACGTATTTTTATCGGCCGAAAAAATATTGTGTATCACACGTCTAGAAACTGTTTTGCAAGTACTCGTACTTGCAAAGTGACAGTTTCTAGCCTTGTGATACAAATAACTATTTTATTATTATATTAATTTTGCAAGATTTGCTTAACTTGGTAACTGAACGAAATGCTTCACAATAAGCATTAAATTAGCTGACAAAAATGCTAACTTGGAAAAAGTTCATGTAATTGCTCTTGGCGGAATACGAACAGCAAGAGCTTATAGCAACTCAATATCGGTCATTTATTAAACAATATGAACAATTTACGCTTTTTTTAATTTGTTTCTCATCTGAAATCTACCAACTCAAAATGCATAGAGTATATTATTTATGTATACTGCCTTCCAAAAAAAGTGCAACACCTTGACGCCGTTGACCAATTTTATTAAAATTTTCACAGAATATGTGTTTCAACGATACAAACAAATGATTAGAAATTGAAAACCGTAACACTAAAAGTTTAAGAAAACATAGGTAGGTCCTCCACGATTTTCCCGGCACTCATAAACCCTGCGAGGCATGCTTCCAATCAAGTGGTCGATGGCCGCTTGTGACAAGCCATCGCATGCGTCTTTCAAGGCCATACGGAGATCTTCCAAGTTGTTAGGGGGATAGCGCAAATGCCCCACCTTTCTTCCCATCATATCCCACACATGTTCGATGGGGGACAAATCAGGAGAGCAAGCAGGCTATGGAAGTACGTCAACGTTGGCATCTTCCAGGAACTGCGTTGAAGCCCTTGCCGTATGAGAACGTGCATTGTCCTGCTGGAAAATAGGGTTGTTGAGACCTTGAAGGTATGGAAGACAAACGGGCTCCAGCACACTCGCGATGTAAGATGGAGCTGTCAAAGTGCCCTCAATGAATACCAATGGTGACCTGCTTCCATGGCATATCGCTCCCCAAACCATTACCCCAGGTGTACGGGCAATGTGTCTCTCGGCGAAAAAGTTGGGATTTTGCCGCTCCCCATGAAAACGCCTCACCCTCCCACGGCGGTCATGAGCCCAAAGACAAAACCTGGACTTGTCGCTAAAGACCACCCGTTGCCAATCTTGAGCCCAGTTGCTCCGTTCATTGCACCATTCCAGTCTTAGGGCCCGGTGATTAGGAGTAAGGGGAAAGGTTAACAGAGGATGGGGCGAACGCAGCCCAAAAGAAAGAATTCTTCTATAGACAGTGCTTGTTGAGATTGGACGTCCCATTGCTGCAACCCACTCGTTTCCCACTGCTCGTGTTCGGGTAAATCAGCCTCTGACAGCTACTACTCGAAGACGTTGATCTTCACGTACAGTGGAGGCTCTAGGACGACCAGACCCCTTTCGTCGACGATAATTGGCCTCCTCGTTCTATCTTCGGCACCATCGCATAACAGTCGCCGCATTACAACCGATTTGTCTCGCAATTCCGCGAAAAGAATTTCCTTAATTTTTTAGGTCAATAATCTGGCCCTTCTGGAACTCAGTCAAATGATAGTACTGTCGAGGTTGACGAACTCTAGGCATTTTAACACTTTTGTAGTTCACTTTATCGTTCTTATTTTCAAAAATGTACAGATAACAACCAGGAAAAACACAAAACAATTTCTTTCGTTTTATTGTTACCAAGGTAAAAAACAAAAAAAAGCGGCTCCCAGATATCTGAAATTTTAATCATTTGTTCATATCGTCGAAATACTTGTTCTGTGAAAAATTTATGAAAATCGGCCAACGGCCTCGAGGTGTTGCACTTTTTTTGAAAGGCAGTATATTATCTGTAACCTCTTATACCTTTCGGTGTCGAGGCTGGTGTGTTAACGTTTGAGGTTCTACGCGTGCAATGCACAACCCGGGCCGTCTCTGCGTGTTACGAAGTTGCTGCACCGCTTTACCTACATACTGTATATTTGTGTAAGATCTTGTTACTGTACCTCCTAGGCCTGTATTTGGAGGAGAGCGTCATTAATTAGGTGCCCAACGACGAATGGTCACTAGCGCAACGTCAGCCTGACGCTCTACCACTGCGCCACCCTGGCCGTCATAGAGTATATTACCAATTTTAATTATTAGAATTAAAGAATTGTAAAAACGTGTTTAAGTACAGATTAAAGCTGATCGTTTGTTAATAAATAAGAAAGTAGATATTAGTTAGTGGCGGCGGTTCATAATCGATTTTAACAGTAATCGATTTGCGAAAACATCGATTATTTGATTATCGCTAGTCGTCTAAGTGTCAATTAAATTAATCGCATAACTGTGATTATTGTAATAACCGATTATTAAAAGTGTTTTGCAATTTATAATATAAATTATATCTTACGATATATTAGAGATGTCTAACATTTATTTTCATTACATATTCGAGACGCCAAAGTTGTTTGAACAGAATGACTCCTAATTGCATTCTGGCAATCTATTACAAAAATTCGAATAAATTGTGTGAAGTTTGCTAAACGCAGATGAATTTCATATTTTTACTAATTTTTCTCGCAATTGTAAAGCATTGGCGAGTAAAGCCGAAAGTCAATGGTTTAGGTTTAAATCCTTGCGGAGGTCATATTTTTCGATTTTTTTTAAAATTAATTCAGATTCATTGCAGCTTCGTACAGTTGAACTGTAAGTATCGTTTCGTAAATGTTCGCTGCCGTTTCACATATCAACTTTTAATATTTTATTTCTGCCTTAAGTGTGCGGCCTGAAATTAAAAAAGCATGAAGTTTGATACATAAATAAATCTATTGTATTTTTATGTTTAGTTAAGTGAAAAAAGATATGTAAATAGTTTTGAAGAAATCCCCGTAAAAATCAGCATGTGTTAATTACTATATTACTAAGATTGATTTTGAATTTAAAGTGAGTACAATTCCTAAAATTCATTTCTATAAGTGCAAATGCAGTCGTTCGAGTTCCGTATGGGGTTTTAAATCTAACATAAAAAATATTCAAACCCAAGGATGTCTCAATTTTCAAATTCAAGATCGCTACGTTACATTTAGATCAAACTTTTAACTTTATATTAAACATCAAAGCGAATCTACGAAATGCTTTTTACAGTTGATGCCCAAATATTGATCATTGCATTATAAATTAATTATAAACTTGATTAGTACATTCGAATTAAAGCTAAAGGTGCGATTTCTCAAGTGCAAAGCCGAAGTTACACTTTGATCTTTTAGTATTGAAATCTTAAACGACAGCATTCGAAACATGCATTCAGATTTGGATCTGATTAAATTCTAATCACTTATAAATTCACGAAAGCAAATTCCGCATAGCTTTCACGGCATTTTCCACAAAATTGCTAATATCGTCCTCTATGTGTCGCCGAAGGCTTGCGCATGTGACATGACTCGGGTTCTGGCTGTGAGCTTTACAAAGTAAATGCCACTTCCCTACAAGGGGATGACCACATATCCTTTTAAGCCTTTGGTTTACTTCATTCCCTTAACGCACTTTGTTCGTTAAAAGACCAAACGTAAAAAGACCCAACTATCATAAAGTCACTCCACATTTGTGATCAAATAACTTTATTTAGAATTACCTGAAACGCTTTATCGTTCTTTTACGGTTATGAATAAGGGACGTTTTATTACGAGCTTTATTCGTCATCTTTTTGTCTTTATGTTTTGTTTTACTTTTGCTCGTAGATACAACAAAACTCGACAGATCGATCATATACGTGATATTTATACGTTTGTAGAATTTCATTGTTACAAAAAGGACTTGTTCGTGCATGGCTACACCTACAGCTGCACAACTTATACAAAAAATTATTTTCTCTTCTGTAATTATTTTAAATTATGTAGCAAGGAAAAGTTTAGTTTGTTTTAGAAGAATTTAACTGAATTTTAAATGGAGCACAATCACTCTGTCGCATACGCAAAATAATATATTTTTAATGGAATAGAAAATTATACACTGTCATATAAATAAATTTAGACTATGAGTAAATATTGATTACTTACCCACGACAAATATTTCTGGTTGTAAACATAACACAGCCTAGATTCTCGACGGCAAAACTACCATATATCTACTAAACTATTTTGAGAATGTAGCTTATTTCTTACCCAGAAATTTCATAATTATCGATTAAAATTTAATTTGGATTTATTATAGTTGCTACAGATTTTTATATATGTTAAAATATGTCACAAGTGTGTTTCACAAATAATCGAAGATGTCTTGCATTATAAGAATACGAGACATTAGAAGGATCGATATTTAATTTTTCCCCTGGCATATTAATGTAAATACTATGTTTAGGTTTGTTTTAGGTCATCGCGATAAGAACGTTATTTGAACATGAAATGTGAAGCAATCTTTAGAGACACAATAATTTCCTGCGTGGGTTGTTTTTATTCATTACACCCTGTTGGTATTTTCATGTATAATTTTCTATTATTAAACAAGCTTAAAAGCTAAGCGATTAACTTGTCATAAGTTTGAAATTATGAATTTGTACCAATAAAACTATTAAAACGCTTAAAAGTAGTTTTTTAGAATTTTTCCCCAGTTTGAACAAATAAGGTTGTATTAAAAACACTTCCACTATTCCAAAGAAATATCCGCACGTTAGACAGACAATTAAGAAGTTATAACGTAACAGATAATTTTAATTGGAAAACCGTATTACCAACGGATCAATTGATATTTAATTTCGTACCCACCCATTGGGACAAACATTACGCTCCTTCATTTGTTTTGGAAGTAGACTTCGGGACTCTACAAAAAAGACTATAAGAATATACAGGGTGTCCCAAAAGTAAACGGCCATACGTCAACCATAGATAGAAAATTCAATGCTGAGTAAAAAAGGTTTAATGAATTAGTGTCCTATTTGCTATAGTTTAGAAGATAAAAATGTAAAACAAATTAACATAACGAGAACAAATAATAAATATTTAACTATAACAGGTGCTCAAAATTGTCTCCATTAGATTTAATGCAAGCTTCTGAGCGCCGAATGTTTGAATTCATTACATTGTATGTTTCCTGTAGATTTTGGCGTATGGTAATTGCTGCTGTATTAATTCTTTGTATCAATTCATCTCGCGTATTAATTTCATGTTGGTAAACAAATTGCTTCATATAGCCCCAGAGATAAAAATCTAAACACGATAAAGCTGGTGACCTATAAGGCCGTGTGAGGTTGCTAGTCCCCCATCGGGCGCCTCTCCAGGTGGCGGATAGGGGAATGCTCAACAGATATGGAGAGTACCGGGGAAATAAAATACCCGGGACGGACCAAAACTAGCAACATAGGGAACTTACAGGGGCCACTCAGAAGGAGAAAGGGCGCGGTAAGATGGTTATCATCATAGACTGGAAGATAACCTAGGTCTCGGTGGCGGAAGAATCAAAGAAAGATCAACGGCAGCCAGGCTGACTACAGTCTACTCATCAACCCGTCCTGTAAACTTCATGAGTTATTGCTAAAACCCTCCAATCGTAGTTCCTGGTCAAGGCAGCGACCAACGAAACGAAGAGGCAGAGGGTGCCAAGGATCCCTGGGTAATGTTAGGCTGCCAAAAAAGACAGAAACGACAACAAGATATAAAGCTAAACATCGCCACCTATAATATAAGATCCATGAACACTGACGACAAACTCATAGAATTAGAAAACGAACTAGAAAAAATAAAATGGGATATTCTGGGGCTTGCAGAACTTAGAAGAAAACGAGAAACATGTCTAAAACTACCATCTGGAAACACTTTATACTGGAAAGGAAAGGAAGAAGATAATCACGGAGGTGTTGGTTTTATAATAAACAAACAGATTTCACAAAAAAACCAAATAGACTATATACTCTCCTCAAAACGTAACGGTACTAAACCAATTTAATACCAGTAGCGACCACAGACTAATAAGAGCACAACTATCTATAAACAAGAAAATCGAAAGGGCAAAAACATTCAAGAGTACTAAGGCATTAATAGATAAAGAAAAATCAAAACACCGAAGAAACGAATACCAACAAGAAATGCATACAAGATTACAGCAACACCCCAACTGGAATAAACGAAATAAACTCAATACTAACAAAAACAATCAAGAAAGCAACCACTAAAATAGCAAAGAAATCAAAAAACACAGAAAGTAAAATTAGCGAGAAAACAAAGGAAATGATGAATAAAAGAAGACAACTGCTGCAATCAGGAAAAAGAAACAGCATAGAATATTCAGAGTTAAACAAACTAATCAGAAGGATGGTTAAAGAAGATATAAAAAGAAATAAGGACGAAATGGTGATGAAAGTGATAGAAGAAAACAAAGACATGAAATGCTTAAGGCGAACAACAGGGACAAGACAGATTATTGCTTTAAAGAATGCAGAAAATCAAGAAGTTACATATAGAAATGAAATAATAAAAACTACTGAAGAATTTTACAAAAATCTATATAGTACAAAATCACCTCCCAAAACTGAGATCAAAAATGAACTAAAACAAAGAGTCGTAAACGTTAACTCTGAAGACATGCCCGAAATAGATGAAAGCAAAATAACAAGTGCACTGAAAGATCTAAACATAAGAAAGCTCCGGGGAAAGATAATATAATATCAGAAATGCTTAAACAAGGAGGGGATGAAATAATAGAAATACTATAAACCCTTATGAATAAATGTTTACAGGAGGGAAAAATTTCCGAAGAATGGGATGACGCGACAGTAGTACTTCTTCTTCTTCTTTCTCTTTCCCATTTATGCCTTACGGCGTTAAGTCCTCCTCTATCCATTTCCTATAGTTGTTTCGGTTTCTCGCCAATCTCCTAACTTCTTCGATGTTTTTTCCTCTTTTCCTTGCTATCTCCTTGATGTTCTCATTCCACTGGACTCGGGGTCTGCCTCTTGCTCTTCTTCCTTCTGTTCTCATTTCATATACTATTTTGGGGTATCTTTCCGCATCCATACGAGTGAGGTGTCCGTACCATTTTAGTTGTTTCTTTTCAATTTCATTTATCACTGGTTGGCGTTCTAACTCATCTCTTATACTACTGTTTCTGATTCTGTCTCTTCTTATTTTCTCCAGTACTTTTCGCAGGTATCTCATTTCTGATGCTGTTATAGTTGATCGATGTTTGTCAAGTATATTCCACGTCTCTGATCCATAGAGTAGTGTAGGAACGTATATTGTTTTATATAGGTGCATCTTTGCTTTGGTGCTTAATTCTTCTTTTCCTATAATGGTGTTATTTATTTGGTAGTACAGTCTATTTGCTTTTGATATTCTATTTTTAATTTCTTCATCTATTCGTCCGTCGTTATTTATTATTGTTACGAGGTATTCATACTTTTTTCTACATATTCTAGTTGTTTTTCTCCTATGTTAATTGGTGCACCTGCTGCTTCCCTATCTTCTCTTCTAATGTGTAGTATTTTGCTTTTGTTAGTGTTTATTGTCATTCCCCTCTTCTAGGTTATCTTTCCATATATTTAAGTTTTTTTGTAATTGTCTTGGATTTCCTGCCATTATCACTACGTCGTCTGCGTATATTAGATCTTGTGTCATTACAGGGTTCAGGTAGTAGTACTACTGTTTAAAAATGGAGACAATACAAGACTTACTCTCACAGTTATACAAACTACTGACTAGGATCATAACGAAGTGATTAACTAACAAGCTAGACGGTTACCAGCCAAACGAACAGGCGGGATTCAAAACCAGTTTCGGCACCTGTGATCATCTGCGTACAATAAAAATATTAATTGAAAAAGCCACCAAGTATAACCTCCCACTGTATCTCGCACTAATAGATTACGAAAAGGCTTTTGATAGTGTGGAAATATGGGCAGTAGAAAAATCATTACCAAACTGCATAATTGATTATAGATATAGCCAATTACTACACAACATATATGAAAAAATGACCTCCACTATCAGAATGCATGAAGACACAAACTCAATACCAATAAGGAGGGGGGCGAGAAAAGGGGCGTTATATCACCGAAGCTCTTTGCGTTAGTGGTGGAAGACGTTTTCAAGAAACTAGGCTGGGACAAAAAGGAATGAACATAAATGGCAAACGATTAAATAATCTCAGATACGCGGATGATATAATGTTAATAACCGATAATTTTGATGATGATGAAAAGTCAAAACAAATAGGACTAGGTACTAATTAATAGGAAGAAAACGAAAGTTATGACCAATACAGAAGAAAATGGAGAAATAATATTAGGAAATGATGAACAGGTACAAAGTTACATATACTTAGGACAAGAAATAAGATTAACCAAAGAAAATCAGACTGTGGAAGTAAATAGAAGAGTAAGAATGGCATGGGTAGCTTTCGGACGTCTAAGTTACAGTTTGAAAAACAGATCAATACCTCAGTATTTGGAAACCAGAGTATTTGACAAATGTATATTACCGATCCTAACATATGACATTCAGACATGGACTTTCACAAAAAATAATGTAGAAAAGATAAGAACAACCCAACGTTCAATGGAACGAGCAATGCTTGGGATAACTCTAAAAGATCGAAAGAGGAATGAATACATCAGATCGAAAACAAAGGTCACAGACGCTGCAGAACGAGCCGGACATAATGAAATACTATCAGATAACAGATGGAATCAAAGGATTAATAAATGGAGACCATGGGATGGAAAAATAGGAAGAGGAAGACCCCAAAAACGATGGGTGGACGATATAAAGAAAGTGGCAGACCTAGGATGGATGCAAACAGCGAGCAACAGAAATCAGTGGAGAGATATGGAGTAGGCTTATGTCCAATATTGGAATACTTGAAGCTACATAGAGAGAGAGAGAGGAGGCCATGTCACAGGACCGCCTCGTCCGATCCAACTTCCTTGGTAGTTTTCGTCCAGCCAATTACGGAGCTGGTGCTCCATCCATTTGAAATATCATGTTTCGTCTGACATTTAATGGAACGTCGTCAAGCAAATTGTTCAAATGATTTTTTATGAATTCGAGATAGCTGTTGGCATTTAGACGATCGGGTAAGACGTATGGTCCAATTAATTGATTATTAATTATACCGGCCCATAAATTCACACAAAACCTATGTTGAAAATCATGTCTTCGGACTAAGTGGGGATTCACATCGTTCCAAAAATGCATATTTCGATAGTTTTTAATTCCATTATTCGTAAACTGGCTTTCATCAGACCATAGCACATTATTCAATGTGCCTTGATTTTCTAAAATCCAATGGCAAAACGCAATACGTGGAGCAAAATCTCTATCTTGTAAAGCTTGCACTCTTTGATAGTAATATGGATGGCGCAGTTGGTGTTTTATTATGCGCCATACCCGACTTTTAGGAATTCTGGTATCTCTCGAAATTTGGCGAACACTTACACGAGGATTACTTCCGACCGCATCAATTACTATTTCTTCATCTTTTATGTTTTCGTGAGGTTTTCCTAGAGTATGTATTGTTCTGAAATTTACATTTTCCAATAAATGTCGGTTCACTCTTGCAAAAACAGAACGATGGGGAACTCTTCAGTTTGGGTAGCGGCGTTGATATTCTGCTGCTGCACGTCTCGCGTCACCGTTGCATAAACCATAAACGAAATGCATTTCGACGTACTCCCTATTTCCAAACCTGTGTCTCGGCATTTTGAAATAGCTTCTAGTACTAAAGAAAGAAAACTATATATTTTTTAATCGCACTGCTGTCATTACCCCGTTAACATTATTTTTTATAAACTAAACAAAGTGATTATTATTCATTCTTTTCTAATGCAGAGAAGTATGCGCTCTCAAAACTGAACTCACTTAAATTCTTATAAACCTATTAATGATAGAAAAAGAGAAACAACGCACAGAAGCGCTAATGTTACACTTTTAGACATCATTAGGTATAGGATTTCTATGCATTTGCATGTTTTTCTGCTTATAGCAAACATATGCAGAGTTATATTTCTACATGTTTAAGCCACATATGAATCACATAATGTCAATTTGAAAGTGCATATAAATGCATATTTAGGTGTTTTTAATAAATGCATGCATATTTTAGCATTTTTGAACAATAGTGCATATTTTACCACTTTTTTTAGCGTTTTACATGCTTTAATTATGAAATTCCTAAATGTTTTAAATAATTTTAGTATTTTAGACAACCAACCAAGGGCGGTTTAGTTGAGTCTAGGAGGAACCTATAATCTAAGCCTATTGTTAAATACTAGGCTTTAAAATATTTTACTGCTTTAACCATCTGTGTACTTGCTAATAGAAGCAGGCATTCATCTTGAAGCATTTTTAATTTACAATTAAATTTTGTAGGAAACAAATAGAAAGAAAAATAAATAACTAAAAGACATGCAATTGTCTTAGTGCAGATTTCCAGTTATTTGTTCTTATTTTAATCAGTTACATATTTTCCATGTTCAAGTTCCGTATCGTAAAGGTTTAACCTAGAAAGGAATATCGTTACGTGTCCTACCAACCCTAAAATAATTAAAAAAGTTTCTTTTAAAAAACAAAAGCACAATAATTACTCATCTCATTTTTTTTACCATATTGCTTATTTTGAAGTTAAATTAAAAAATCGTTTAGTAAAGTTTTTTGGATGAAATTCTTTTAAAGGTAGCCTTTGTATAAAAAGATTACATATACTCGTAATCTGAAAAAATGTCTAAGAAAGCCCTTTATGCTGAAAACGGTCAAAAACAAATTAAGCTAACCTTGGCTTTATACCGGGAGCGTTCTGTTTCGGCGAAAAAACAAAACAAACAAGAGAGGCAATTTTAGAAGATTTTTTGCAGCGAAGCTTTTCATTAAAAATATTGACTCGATTGGGGATCTTATATTAAAGTTAACAAACGACGTTGGTACATAAAAATAATGTCTCGAAGCTATCAAATAATGAAACCAAATTTAGAATTTGTAGTTATTTCAGATACTTCTTTCGAGGATAGCGTTCAGTTAGAGGCAAATGCCATGCAAAAAATCGGTTCTTTCGGTATTTTTAGAAAAAGTTCAAATACTCATTCCACATTAAATGTTAGAGGTAAGTTTAGCTTTAAGTTGCAAGATAAAAATGCAGTAATACATTTTATTAGTGATAGAGAAATCCAATTAACTAATGAAGAGTGAAATAATCGATTCTAAAAATAAAAAATCACAGTGAATGATAATATGAGCTATGTATAACAGCGTAAACATTCCTTTAATACTTTCTTAATATTTGTTAGTTCATAACTTTCCGTACCTACCAATTAATTTACAAAAGCTGAAGTTTAAGTGGAAATTCCTCGACGAAGCGACGAAGCAAAAAGGAAATATTTCCTTTGACAGGATATGAAGCAAAATAAATGTTCAGAACGTAAACTTATAAGGATATAAGGTATTTCTTTCTAGGAAATTGTTTGAGTTCATTTTGAATAAGATGATTAATTTCGAAAAGCATAAAAGAACTCGCAAACTTAATTTAATGAAATAAAAGGCAACGAGACCGGCTCGGATGTTTGTATTAAGACAGAGAGAAGCTTAAGCTTATTAGTAAGTAAAACGGTGAGGAGCCTTTTAAAAAGTTTCTACGTTTTCCGTTGCTATTTACAAAAGTAGACGTAATATAACGGTAAATTTATTGCAAAATAACAGTTAATTAATTTGCCCCGTCATTTCTACCTTTCTTAAAATATTTTCTGCATCGTAATGAAGAGTAATTTTCGCTGTTTATATAAATTCAATGAACGGAAATTACAGAAATAAAGAAATAAAAAACCTTCATCAAGGGGAAAAAGGGAGAAAACGGTATTATATAAAACAAAAATGGAGAATTGATGGTAGAAGAAGTCCTAAAGTTGTGGAAGAGGTCGTTTTGTGAATTATTACATAGAAATAAAGAGAGGTCAGGAGAACAAATGATGGGGTCACAAAGAAGAAGAAGAAGAAATAAAGGAAATAACGGGAAAACTGAAAAGTAATAAATCTTCGAGCAATAACAAAATAACTTCATAAATGTTAAAATATGCAGGGAGGAGTTAGTATAGGCCATACATAAACTAATAAAAAGTACAGGAAAAAATACTACAGGTTTGGAAGTGATATTAGATTCAGTACACGAAAAAGGTGATAGAACAGAATGCGGAATTGCAGTTTTCAAAATCTTAGCACACATCATCATCATAGGGTCAAGCGAAAATAAACCCTAATGGCCACGCCAGTTGCATTTGTGTATGTTATTTGTTATAACTACTACATAATTACGAGGAAATAGAAGTAGAAGAAGAAGACATAAATATCGAGGAATAATTCAGAACAGCGAAGTAACAAATATCATAATAATAATAACATTAAAAATAAGGGAACAAGGAATACGTATACCTGTGAAGTACAATGAAAATAAGAATATTAGTAATGATAATAATAATTAGACTGAGCTAACATAAACAGGGCAGGCATGTCTGTGCTAAGGCGTTGCATATCACATACATAGGATATTAGCGGATATACTATTAGTATAAG
Organism: Melanotus villosus; assembly: GCA_963082815.1. NCBI lineage: Eukaryota > Metazoa > Arthropoda > Insecta > Coleoptera > Elateridae > Melanotus > Melanotus villosus. The sequence continues at coordinate 1,768,723 of OY720427.1, forward strand.
ATAACAAAACATGTTTAACCATCTCGGTCATATATTCAACTCCCATTGAATATGTGATCTACTAACTACCTTGCACTATAGAAGCGGTGTTCTGTGGCAGGCCTCACAGGCATGTTAACGTTATACAGTGATCCAATCCCCACCTATCATAACAAATTCCTTCACACCGTATTCCTAATCCAGGATTGATCCACGAGGACCTGCTCAAGGTCAATTAATTTATTTCCCCAAAATCTTAGCAACACACATAAAGAATAAATTAACAACAAGATGAAACAGCAAGTAGGCGAATATCAATACGGTTTTAAACAAGAAATCTTATCAATCTTCATCAACTTTTTAAATATGCGTGTAATGAGGTAAAAAGAAACCATATACAGTATGATCAGAAATGATTGTGGATAGTTTTGAATTTCCCGCCTATGATTTTGTTTCAGAAGTTGGCAGTATTCATAGGCGTCCCGCATGGGGTTATTAGGAGCCATTTGTAATAAGAAACTGTAGCCGTTTTCTTTTCAGCGTACATTCAGGTTAAAAAATATTTCGACAGCAAATTTAAGAAATAGGATTTTAACAAAAATATCTACACATACTTATTTTCACAAATAAAACGAACAAAATTATCTTGAAAAAGATTTAAGTAAACAAGCCTAACGCAGAATAACAAAGAAATCGACACACAAAATCTGTCGACTGTCAAGCACAAATTTGATAACTTTTACTTCTGATTCTGAATGTACCAAACCAGCATTCTTAAGCAAGCAACGTCAATTTAATTAATTTACAATTTATAGTAAATGTTCAAAATGTCCACCATTATATTGAAGGCACAAGTTTATTCGACGTTTTATGTTTTCAAATAAAGCATGTAACGTATCAATATTTATATTTCTAATTTCTCTTGTAATTGCGGCTTGCAGTTCTTCTAAAAATAAAAGAAAAAAATCCAGCACAGTTAAATCCGGAGAACGAGACGGCCAACGTCCTACACTTATTAATCTGTCATCAAAATATTATTCCAAATATTCTACAGTTTGTCGTGCAGTGTGAGGTGGTGCACCATCTTGCTGGAAAAATCCAAGTTGAAGTTCATCGTCATGTAATTCGTCGAGAAAAACATCTAATATTTGTCTGCGATATCGTTCTCCATTAATAGTGTGTTGGAAAAAAATTGGTCCAATTATTCGTCGTCGTGAAATTGCATGAATCAAAACATGAAAGCAGCGGGGAAGGCACGAAGGTTAAGATGGCTAGAACATGTTTTAAGAATGCGTCAGAAAGGATAGTGTAGAGTAGCGTAGAAAGTACGAAACGGTAGGGAACCCCGAAAGGGAGTTGGAAAATTGAAGTACATAAGAACTTTAAAAAACAATGATCAACAAAATTGACAAAAGCAGGAAACAAGGATGAGTGGAGAACAGTAGTCTAAGAAACCAACTAAACCTGCGGACTAATTTATGTATATTTTGTTATATGCCGCGTCCTGTTTTTATAAGAAATGCTAAACAATAAGCAAATGAAGAAAAAAGCACAGGAGAGCAAGATACAAAAACACATTAAAACAAAATATGGTAATATAAAACAACTAAAAGTATGAACGAAAAATGAAAGTATCTCAAAACATGAAAACTTAAAACAGGCGTAGCGTTAAAAAACAAAAATAACAAATATTCTTAATTAAACGGTATTCTAACAGCCAAAGTAAAACAGAAGAAATGAGTTCGAATAAGTACCAAAATAGAACATAGTACAAAAAGACGGAGGAAAATGGAAAGAAAGATGTAAGACAAATGAAATCTTTGGGGCAACTTTATGAGGCATAGTTCAAAAGTTGCGAAAACAGCAAAAAAGTATTGAGGGCATAGATAATATATCGATAAACATACGTTATATTTCTGACAATTTTGATACTAGATTTACCAAAACAGAGGTGGGTGGACAGGTGATGTGAAGTGGCCCCGAATTTTTTTTAAAAGGTGACACTATCTTTATTAATAAAAAAACAAAAAAAAATTCATTTAATTTTTTAATACTCATAACAACAGATCAATAAAAAACCAATTAGGGTAGGCTGTGAAATTGAATTATTTTGAATTGGTACTTTAGCCACATCCACGGAATGACATTTTATAACGTTTGTAATTTGACATTTTTATTGTAAACAAAGTTTATAACCTTAAATTCATGTCAGAAATGTCATTCTGTGGATGTGGCTAAAGTACCAATTGAAAATAATTCAATTTCACAGCCTACCCTAAATGGTTTTTTTTATTGATCTGTTGTTACAAATAATCGATATATAAGTAGTAATATAACGTTTTAGAACTGATAAGAATAACAAAATGCCTATGCTTGCAATTAGGGTTCCCTGAAATTAACTTGCTGAAAGTAGAAGTAAGTTAAAAATATAGCGTTTTCAACAAATACACAGAGTGTTCAAATACTAAATACCAAATTTAGATTAAACAAAAATGTGAATTCAACTTTTCCTGGCCCATTCTCGAATTTGCAGTTTCACATACTAAATGACTTAACTCGCTTACTACATGCAATTTTATAAGAAGCTAGAAGAATGATTAAGATGGCAATAGCAATCTGATCTGTTAAATTTATCAATAGACGGACGTTCTTTTAAACTATATTTTCGGCAATATAAACCGTTAAACTATAATTAATTCTAGTGATATATTTTACCCACAAAGAAATAAATTTTACTTACTGCTGTTATTCTAAGGATCTGCTTGCATTTTTTTTTGTTTTATTTGTAAGTTAATCAATTAGTGACGGCACAACTATTTTCTAAAGCCAATATTGTTCTAAAATTTTTGTGGGAGTATTTAAACTTCGATTACATTTTTCGTCATCGAATTAGCAGTTTATTTCCAGAAATATTCTTACTATGGCGTGCCAGTGAACCTATGTTTGATCATACTGATTAAGGAAGGAATTTACGGTTAGCGTACGCCGAGATATTTAATATTTTTTGCTATTATTAATTCCGTCTACACACAAGATCAGAATATTAACCATTATTTAAGTGGACCTACATGAACTGAGCTAAAGCATGGAATAGAAATGTGAAGAAAATAATTCTGAAATTTTGAAAGATACACTTTCTGGAATTAATTAAATCTTAAAATCAATCGTTTAAAAGAAAATAATTTAAATAAATAAATTGTGTACTGGTTTAATCAGGCCAATATAATGTGTTTCACCGAAGACGCAACATAGGGAAACGCCAATTATTTTTTTAGAACAGATCCAGGTTAAAATAAGATCGAGATTAATTCAACTTATACGAGTAGTTAGAAAAATAAATGTTTTTAATCCGTGTTTTCTTATAACTCCAACTTCAAACTTCCAGGGTATTTATAAGGAATAAACACAATATTCATATTGAACAACCTAACTTTACTAAAATCAGTTGTCGAATTAATCTGGGTGAAAAATTAAAGCAACCGTGACCTGCCTTTAGTCGTAGGCGGGCTTCATTTAATTTTCTTTGCTCATGAATGACAGAGCAAACTCCCCAATTTTGTTAAATTTTAATCTTAAAATTATACCTAAAGCGGTTCATTTTCGAAGCGGGACTTGAATGAATACTGAAGATCGAACGATATATGAAATTACTTCCGATGAACTTGAATCTTAGAGAAGCCTGAATATCTATTCGTGCTGAAAATGTCAATAGATTGCACCACTTTAACTGAGGTAGGTCGTAGAGAGTGCTTTCTCATGCACTCCAGTCAAATAACAAAGAGGAATAACAGCGATTTTTATTAACTTCAAAGACACTACATTGCGGAATCTTTATTGTTTTCCGAGATACTGCCGAGCTCGACGTCGTTTGCTATCAAATATTATTTCTATCAGCGAATGCGGCGCGGCGAGGCGTCTTCCAATCGCGATAGGTGATTTATAAAACACAAAACACTATGTTGTTAAACTTAAAGGAACATTTATTTTACCTCGTTCCTTGAATTACCAAAAAGAATTACTAATTTACTTGATTTTCAGTAAGGCAACCTCACAATTGTAATCCAATAAATATAGCCTGTTTAAACCTTTCCACAGATTACAGAATCAGTTCATTAAATCTTAATAGTTGAACTGTGTTATAGATATATAATTTCATATTTGGATTTGAATTTTGCAAGAATAATACTGCTTTTGATAATTTTCGAGAATTTATGATAATTTAATAAATTAATAAATCCGTATTTGGTCACCTTAATGCAGAACTAGCTTAAGTCCGATAATCTATATTTTACAGCTGGAAGTTTTTTTTAATAGTTTTCTACGTAATGTTTTTTTTATTCGAACTTCCAGTATGTGTGTCTTCTTGTCCCGCACGTTATGTTGTTGCATAAATTCTGTTACATTAGATTAAACAACAAATAATGGGCATACGCTTATTCTCTTAACATGAAGTATTCTAAGTCCAATGATTCGCACTTAGGATATCATAGCGTATGGCCTTGGAAGATATTCTAAGTTCACGATCTTAAAAATAAAATAATATAGCGTTATCTAATACTAAATTATTTTATTAAAAAATGTGTCATGAACAAACAAACAATATAATATACATTATTATCGATATTTATTCAAACCAGATACAAGTAAAATAAAAAGATTAGAAAAAAACACATTGCCCAAGAAAAGAACAAAATCATATGGTACATTCTAACTAAACAAAATTATAATAAATTCCAAATAATAAATTTAATCTTCGTCTGAACTCTGAACTAATATTTGCACTAGAAGTGTGTGGCAGACTCCTAAAAAAATTATGATATTGCGATGGTATTACGAGTTTCTCACACCGAAACAGTAGGTGATCGATTTTTTTTCTCAGAGGAATATCGTCGACGTAAAGTTGTGTTAGATTATAGTCTACATTAATCTTCTCTGTTTTTCTCCCTTTTTGTAATAAATTTAATTGGCGAAAGTCTTCTTCATCATAATTATACTTGAAAAATAATATGTTTAGATATTGCGGATTAGTTTGTATAATTTTAATCTTTAACCATTGCACTTTGTCGTTGCTAATGTCCTTATCCCAGTTTAGTGTCGTATGTTCCAGTAAATGTTTAAGATCCTAAATATTTTCACTTGACATTTCCTTCACACAATACGGCAAATTCCTTTTGGCAGTTCTCACTAAAGTATACCATTGTTTTGGAGTGTATATCGGAATTGATCTTGAGGCTTTTTCAATTACACTACGTGCCGAATCTCCCTCATTCCGAGAATGTCCATGCTCTAGCAAATTGTGACGAATTTTGATATTATGGAGAGCGTAGATGTAGCGATTCCTGTTCCTGTTATAGGTTTTGCAACTTTTTCTTCTATAAAAGAAATCAGGCAACTACCAATTTCGGAAGAACCTCTTTTCGCAACACACTCGTACCACATGTAGCAGAAGCAGTCCTTTGTACCTAAATCGTAAACTGTGAAATTAAAAGTCGATAACTTTAATTTATAGTACGCAATGCCAATCACATATTTAGGTACGGGTAAAATTTGTTCTAGATCAAACACAGCTGCACAAAAGTGTTTGTCTACCTTTGCTCTCTCTTTATCATAATTTTTAGAGTTTCTTGATAAGATCTTATTATTCATATGACTATCAAATATTCAGCTTGTAGAACAGACTTTTCGTTGTCACTGGAGTTTGTGTATTTATTGCAAAAATCGCATTGGTCAATTTTTGGTATTTAGAAAGAGATATTAAATTCACAATTAAATACTTGTCTATAAATAGCAGCTGATGATACTCGAGAAATATTATTTTCAGTGCAGTAGTCTTTGTACAATGTGTAAGTACATTTTTGTTATATTAAGTGAAGAAGGCAGATATACTCGGTCTGTTTGCTTTCGGCAGTAGTGGCTTTCTACTGGTTAAAAGGAATTTATGTGGTCTCCGACAGATTGTTTAACTGCATCTTGCAATTTTGAGTTTTTGCAAACGGTTCCTCTTGTATCAGCTGCAACCACGCTACTTCCTTTCAACTTGTTAGCTACTGTCTTTACCACTTGACTACTAATACTTAAGGTATTTAAAAAGAAGGTTTTACAAATCTGTATTTTAACCCCGTTTGAACTAAGCACTTAAGCAGATGATAATTGAACGTAAAATGTCTTCTACTTTCAGTTTTCTTCTCTCACTCGATCTCTTTTCTTTGGTGTGAACTATACAAAATCCCGGTGTCTGTTGACATCTGCCCATTGCCAATATTTAGTGAATACCTGTTTTCTTTGTTCTTCGGTTATTTTCTCATAGCACTTCATCCTACAGTTTTGGTAAGATGGCTTTATTTTACGAGCAGGACTCGTTCTATCGCTCCAATTTTTATAGGGTTCGCCTCTGTTTCTTGCTTTCTTTATAATACTCCTCTGTTTCTTGCGTGTCTTTTTCTGAACCAGGCCACTCTCATGACTTTCTCCTTCATTATTGCTCTCCTCTTCACCATTTTCGTTTTCATTATCTATTGGACAATAATCAGGATCATCATCACTATCGGTGGCATGTGGCATATATATCTTCCGGCGATTCAAGGTATTCTACATTGTTATCAGTTAAATCCTGTTGCAAGGATGGTATTGAATTTTTCACGTGGTCGTCTGTTTCTAAATTATTCAATTTGTCACTTTTCATATTGTTCTCGTATATTAAAAATTCATTAACAAAAGCTTGTTGGGAAGTACAATTATTAGCAAATGTAAGAGTTTCTTTGTCAATTAGATAAGATGGTGGTTCCACATCTTCAATAGTCCAGTAATGATTTAGTTTAGATGTTGAACTAGCTTCTTTTTCTTTACGTTCAGGACTTTTGGGGGCGTCCTCAACGTCAGCGTTAGGGATTTTTTCATTAATTACATTTTCAGTAGATTCCCCTACAAATAGTGTTGTTTTTATATTTTTAATTAACACATAACTACTTTTGTACTTTTTACCCGTTGTAGTAGGAAAGTAACTATAAATTTTCGTATTTGTACTGACGATTATTGTGATTGTGTTCATTGATGTAAATATGTAATTATAATAAAATTATATACCTACATAAATAGTGTAAAAACATTAAATTGTAAGCACAAATTGAATTTACTTTGCTTCGCGGTAAACTAATGCACGTGGTGTAACTTCGCTATTTACTTCAGATAAACGAAATTAAGAAATAGTTTTAGTTACCATTTATATTTGATGTATCCCTCTGTAAAGCCAAATTTAGAATCTTTTGTACTCTGTTGCTGTACATGATTAGCTATTAAATTTGATACGGAGCGAACAAAACATTTAAACACCAACGATCGTGTCCCTCACTAAACAGCTGTGATAGCTTATATCCACGATGTAATTTATGTTTATAAACCTATGTCCACTTGCATTATCCTAAGTCCAAAACAGGCACTGCAGTTCTATCCCAAGTCAACTTAGAATAGTTCTGCATTCAGTTTAAAAGTAAGAAGGAACTTAGGATGTTTGTGTATTTGCAGTTGCAAAGTATATTGTTAATATTGAGACTTAGACTACTTCTGCATCAAATGCAGCACAGTTCAATACACAACATAGGCTAGAAAACTGTTTTTTGAAAAAAATTGACATAGGCTAGTTCTGCATTAAGGTGGCGATTTTATAACTTGCATGTTATACTATAAATATTGCAAAAGTGCAAATAACTCAGAGACTAAGATTATTTTGTATTTCATAAATAAGTTTCCTCCAATTCTTTTTGAACAGCATTCAACATTTCTCGTGCTGAATTTAAGAAATTAAAATCAAAACAAAAAAAGGAAAATCAAAATTAATTAACAAACTTCTCTAAAGCAAAACATCTACTCCATTTTTGATTTTTTCCGAGTATATTAAAAACAAATATTTTTCTAACGCCATTTTACTTAATATAAGTTGAGTTAATCTCGATCTTATTTTTCTCTATGTAACCAATTTCACACCTATCTACATGCACCACGTGCACCACTAAGATTTGTAAGTTGCATTAATAACTTCTGGCAGAAATTTTAGTACAACTGACTAGACAAATTCTTAGTTTCATTACATTTTAAGTTCATTCGGTACCTGACTGATGATCATTTGCTTTCTTTTGACAGGATTCAATATTATTCCATATTTTTAGTGATATAAACTCGACAATTACGAACATAATTTGCTGGTAATCTGAAATACTGCAAACACAATCTCACATTTTCATAGAATTTAATAATGCAGAAACAGCGATTTAAAAAATTACGCCTTTTGCATATTTTTATTGTAAATGAAAGTTGTAGGTGCTGTCAAAATTGACAAATTTAAAAACCAAACAATTAAATAATAACCTGTCGCAATGACAGACGCCTTTCTACCGTTAACTAAATCCAATAACATACGTTGAGCTCTGAATTCATACATATTCCAAAGGTATCGCGGATCCTTTCTAAAAAAATACATTGGTGTTTCCCTATGTTGCGTCTTCGGTAAAACACATGGTATGTACTTAGAAATTAAGATTTGTACAAATTTTCAAAACTTTTTTCGAATATGACGCGGGGAAATATCAAAAATATTAAATGAAAAGCTACAATTACAACATTCATTTAGTTTAATGTTTTAATTTCAGTCCGGCTAAAATGCGAAATTTCGATCTCAAACTTTTGATTATAAAGCCGGAGTAGCATATTCATTGGTTAAATGTATTCTTTTTAAAATGCAAGCTGTAGAAAAAGTTCTCAAAGGTTTTACCCTATAACGTTGATTTTAAAGACAAAAATGACGATCTTTACAGTGAAATGTAAATTTAGAATTTAACCTATATTTACAGCTTCAACTTCGCGATCTCAGAAATTAATGATCTGGATTTTGATTTTAACTTAAATTAGAATTCTTCTTTCACTGTTGCACCCGTAGCATAGCATCGAAGAATATTTTCGACGATGATCTGGAAGTTTTTTTTTAAATTACAGAATCAAAGTTTAAAAGCTTGATTTCTTAAAGTTACCGTATTGCGAGATTAGAACTGTAATAAGAACGTTACTAATTAAAGGGGTGATATAACTTGAATTTTCACTTTGAAACTTCAAGCTGAAATTAAGAATTATATTGCCTTATTTCTACTTCTGACCTTTTTTAAAGCAAGGCTAAATTACCCTCGAGAATAATATAATTAAATTTGAATACAGTTTTCTTCAATACATCAACATATAAAAAGTTTCTAGTTTCTGACAGCAAATTTTTTATGTTGTGTCAGATCGATGCTCAGGAAAACGTATTTAAAGTTGTCATAACTTCAAATGAGAAACCACAAAAAACAACATTTGCGAAAAGTTCGTGAAAATAACCGATAAATCATATTTACATTAATTTAATTTGATGATTATCGACAACTTACACTTCTGTATAATACAAAGTTTTTGTTTGTTTCTGCGTATCCTTAACACACGAGAATAATAAAGAAGTCCGACAAACTTTCCTTCTTAAAAAATTATTGATATATTTTCTGAATTTAATATCCTCGGAAAAAAAATCAAAAATGGAGTAGATGTTTTGCTTTAGAGAAGTTTGTTAATTAATTTTGATTTTCCTTTTTTGTTTTTGATTTTAACTTCTTAAATTCAGCACGAGAAATGTTGAATGCTGTTCAAACAGAATTGGAGGCAACTTATTTATGAAACACAAAATAATCTTAGCCTCTGAGTTGTTTGAACTTTTGCAGTATTTATAGAAGGTATAACATGCAAGTTATAAAGTACTCTACGGATTTGGTAATTTATTAAATTATCATAAATTCTCGACAATTATCAAAAGCAGAATTATTCTTGCAAAATTCAAATCCAAATATGACATTATACATATATCTATAACACAGTTGAATTATTAAAATTTAAAGTACTGATTCTGTAATCTGTGGAAACGTTTAAATGGGCTACATTTATTGGATTACAATTGTGAGGTTGCCTTACTGAAAATCAAGTAAATTAGTAATCCTTTTTGGTAATCCAAGGAACGAGGTAAAATAAATATTCTTGGTGTTCCTTTAAGTTTAACAACATAGTTTACTGTATTTTATAAATCGCCTATTGCGATTGGAAGACGCCTCGCCACGCCGCATTCGCTGATAGAAATAATATTTGATAGCAAACGACGTCGAGTTCGGCAGTATCTCGGAAAACAATAAAGATTCCGCTATGTAGTGTCTTTGGGGTTAATAAAAATCGCTCTTATTCCGTCTTTGTTATTTGACTGGAGTGCACGAGAAAGCCCTGTCTACGACCTACCTCAGTTAAAGTGGTTCAATCTATTGACATTTTCAGCACGAATAGATATTCAGGCTTCTCTAAGATTCAAGTTCATCCGAAGTAATTTCATATATCGTTCGATCTTCAATATTCAAGTCTCGCTTCGTAAATGAATCGCTTTAGGTATAAGTCTAAGATTAAAATTTAACAAAACTGGGGAGTTTACTCTGTCATTCATGAGCAAAGAAAATTAAATGAAGCCCGCCTACGACTAAAGCCAGGTCACGGTTGCTTTAATTTTTCACCCAGATTAATTCGACAACTGGTTTTAGTAAAGTTGGGTCGTTCAATATGAATATTGTGTTTATTCCTTATAAATATCCTTGCAGTTTAAAGTTGAAGTTATAAGAAAACACAAGTTGAGTTAATCTCGATAAGCCAATAATTCAATCATTTTCCAAACAGGAAAAATTCTTTTTAAGGTATAAATTCATTCAATTAATACCGATTATGAAGTTTTTTGATTATTTATTAGGCGGCTAAAAAGGATAAAATTCCTTTTGTTGTTTAACCTACAAATATTCTACAATAATTCTGAACACATTGGGAATATTAACGCTAAAACAAAAAACAAGAATGTTTACTATTAATTATTATGATGCGTGCCAAATATTTATAATTGTTTAATATTAACGAATAAAGACTTGTTACTGCGGAATGTCTTCTGATATTCCATAAATTTAATTATTAATACTTAATTCCGAAGGCCATGAAATGGAAAAAATATTATTTACTGAAGTTGTTGAAAATCCCCCGTGTTAACTAAAATACACACTTCTGTCGTTCTAACTATTAACAACTGTCTCACTTGCTCAACGATTCCTAGCGTATTCCTCAACACGAGTCACAGTAAATACGATCAAAATTTTAAAAGTGTTTATTTTTCGAAATTAATAATTAAATGGTAGCTCGTTCTTGAACCAATGTCTATCGGAACATTTTGCATGTTATAACGAGTCCAATCCAATCCTCGATTTTGATTAACTAACCAGATCACTTGTATGGTTGGAAACCTAAATCATGTCAAGTGCGATATTTGTCACAATTCTGAAGATTATTTCCCAAAAAAGTCTTTGGAATGTGTTTAAATGTTAAATTAATATTGGAAATTTTTTCGAACACGATTTCAAACATTCAAACTAAATAATACTGTTTTCCAATTTCACTTTGAATTCCCTTTAGTATAGCAGTCGCGCAATTTTAACAAAACTGAAAATTGCATGCAATCTTAATTATAATGTGAAATTTTTTTTTCAGTAAAATTTCGCTTTAATAATAATGTTTGAAACTCGTTTCCCGAATAAAAGTAACAATTTGAAGTTACCGAACTTTTAATTAAAATGGGAATCTAGATTCAGGGGATTAAGTTTGAACATATTTTTGACTTCAAAAATGTTTTAATGTTTAGCAAATTTATCAAACTTAGTTTTTAAATATAGCAAGTTAAAGGTCAAAGTTAAATAAAATAAACTTTACCTTTTACAAAAGAGGCATCTATTTAAATCTAAACATACCTTGAACATTGCTTTCTGAAAGAAAAACGTAAAAAGTCTTTTCTTTGCAATTAACGTTAGCGCGCTTTTTGATGCTAAAATGAGCTTCATTCTTAAACGATTTTTGGTGACATTTCGTTTGTAGGAATTGGTATGCTGCATTAAATAATACACAAAATATTTTATTTATTTAATGCTAGGCAACAAAAACATTTTAACCCAGCGAACCCCAGATTCGATTTTGATTAGTAGGGTTTTGATTATTTTCAAAAGAATTCGTAATGGTAATAAATTCAAAATACGAATTAAATTGTGAGTACAAATTTGACCGCAATAAATACGAAGTAAACTGTTATTGCCGAATTAAAATTAAGCTTGATATGTATTTTAACTCTATTGGTTTTTTGAATTTTATACGACGCCTGAATAGGCATAGAGGGTTACAGAAAAGAAGAAGTAAATTCTTAGAAAAGGTTGAAAATTTATTTGAAAAAAGGTATTATGATAGTTACAGAGTATAAAATTAAGGTTGATTTCAATAGCCAACTTGCTCATAACCTATCCTTAAAATATTAAAAATCTAGGTAAGTTTATGATCAAATATTAAAACCTAAATCAGAGATCTAATCGTCATATCTGAAAGAATTATAATTAATTAAAACTACAAAGTATACATTCAAATATGACATTAAATACTAAATATTCATTTTTCATATATAATTTAAAATGACTTCTCGAGTTTAAGATTCAAGGCGTGAGTTTCGAACGAAAAGGAGATTTTAAGGAAATGGTTTCTTCGAAATTCCGCATATAGAATCTACGTAACCTTAGTTAATATCAAATTTGAGGTTATTTTTAAAAATGTTTTTCACTTGATCCTGATTAGCTTTTGCCTCATAAATTGGTATTGTATTTTTTTAGGTATGAGATTCAATAGATTATGAAAGAAGCCCGATTTCAAATATCTGACAAAATTTCCCACCACCATTTTCAATCACCTTAAAAATGCATTTAACACAGCATTTATTAGAACGACAGTGCTGCTGCTACAGTGTATACGTTATATTCTAGTTAATTATAGGAAGTTTTCAAACTTAAAAAATGGAGGTTAACTGTTAAAAATACAAGGCAAAGCGTAACATATTTTTGTATAATCTTTAAATTATACTCATAGAAAATTGCCTTTGAAATATTTTTAATTAATTCCATGCTCCATAGCTTGTATTTAAAACTATTTGTCAAAATTGCATGATTATTATTACCAGAATCTCTCCCCCCTCACTCTCTGTGTGTCTCTCTCACTCTCTGTGTGTCTCTCTCGCTTACTTATTACTTGTATGAGTTAAATTCATATAAATAAAGTAAAAATACCTTCGAGCAGATTTCTTTTTGTGGAATTATTAAAAATATCGTTATATCTGACGTCAAAAAACATTTTTTCCCACGACCATATAAGAAAGTCGCTCCTAACGCACAACAAACTAGGCGCGAAAGTTGACAATATCACCCGTGCGATTGACTTTCGCAAAACAAATGAACAACCCGTGCGATATGAACACGTATAGGGATATATCGCACAGTTTGCGCAATAATAGGAAGCTGCGGCCGCTTCAAAACAAAAAATGACGGTCGTTTTACCTGAACTGTCAGTGTTACTTTTTGACATGTACATTTTTGGTCGTGGGAAAAATAGTGTTCGTAACTCGTTCGAAAGGCAAATATCTCCGCTCGTGTTTATAAATATTTCTACTCGTTCTCCGCTACGCTCCGCACTCGTATATCTATTTATAAACACTCGCTTGATATTTGCTACTTTCGACACTTGATACGAAAATAACTATATATTAGGTAACCGTGTTTTTAGGTTAGGTTTCCAATTCTAAAAGAATTTCCATGTTATATATTTCAATTTGAATTAAATTAAATAACTTGGATTTCTTCGCAGATAAATAAATAAATAAAACGCCTAAAGTTAAGGCACAGAGGGTTTTGAAAGTGAAAGGAATAGTTTTGGATATGTTTTCAAACGAAATTAATTTAATTAGGAGTTCTCTAGGTCGATTTACTTTTAAAAGGTTTACTATGTACAGAAATTTAATACCATTACGGTGTAAAGAAGGTACTCATTTGTTATAGAAGGCTCGGATGTGTCTTCTGCTTAGTATAAATAACTCGCTAGTAGATAAATAATTAATAGAAGGGGGTGTTGGGGGTAATTTTAGCTACTATTAATTAATCGACTTAGTTCAACTTGGATGATCAAGAATATCCAATTCTAATCATCGTTGGTTTCTAACTACCCATCCTTTGGCTTTGTACAACAGATCCCAATTAACACATCGGCAACCAACCGGAAACTTCAGTGTCCATTCTTATTCCGTTCCTTTGTAATGCGCCCAATTAGCACAATTGGTACAAAGATAATCATTCGAACGAAGCTTTCCGAAATTATATATTTTCACAAACATATCGTAATTTATTTGACAGAAAGTATGATACCGCTAGAAATTACCGGAATTATTGTTCAGCGAGAGTGGCGTTTATCATTCAGAAAAAAATTCTCGTTCCGTGTAGGACACGAATGCACAATACGTTCTCAATGTCACCTTCCTTTAGCCCCTTGCAAAGGCCGAGCCGAATGTCCCATTTGTATTCAGAAAACTTCTTTTAAGGGTCATAATGTTTGTGAGCACAAGTTCAGAATGAATTAAGCATAAGATCCGTTTTGTAAAGTTCAGTCACCTTTATTACAAATACCGGACTCATTAATTATTTTGCCTAGTTTGTGAACTTTAGTTAACTAATTTTATGAAAGTATGAAACTAACTAAAAGGGAATCAAATATTCAGTTTCATTCATTTTTTTAATTTCACATAATTGCATTCGTAATCCGTTTTTAACAAAGCCGGTATGCAACCTGAACCGTAAATGTTTTATTTGAAGAGTAGAATTCCAAATTACAAACAACTCTTTCACATTTCTGTTGTAAAGGATTAATTCGGACAATTTTTAAATGAATGAACACTCCATTTATGCTGTTTCATTCATGTGGAATTATTGTACATTCAACAGATAATTTCTATGACTAATATTTTCACAGGATTATTTATGGTTATAGTAAAATTCCTATTTTGTAGTATATTATTTGTAAGACCCATTTGGATTTTTATAATATATTTCGAAATCAAAAAAAAGTTACAGATTTGACAAAATTTACAAGTAACTAACGACCATGGGGAACTACCTGTTTTAGTAAAGGGTGGCATTTCCCCACTCTCAATCACCCCCCATCAATCACAGGTTGCATATTGTAACGATGCGGGTGTTGAAAATTCACAATTTTCAATAACTAGTGAAAAACCCCGAAGCTTTTGGACCCTCGTTTAATTTGGTTGTGTATTTGTAAACCAGTCTTTTAGAAAGGGTAGGAAAGAAAAGTCAAAGAAACGCAGATCTCAAACATATTAATATATTTATTCAATTGCATTCGTGGTGTGATCCCTCAAGGGTGGACGGTCGGTACGGACGGCGTAGCCTCAACCCAACGGACTGGTCGGTGCGGATGCCGTGGACGCTGATGGAAGGGTGGTGCCGGAAGGGTTTTGTTTTAGAGCGTTTACGTATGTGTTCCTGAAAAATAAACAAAGTGGGTAGGAATATATGAGCCTAATGAGGCTGTTTTACGGCCCCAGAGTAGCTGCTGTAGGTCAAACGGGATGCAGGAGGATTTCAGTACGCCTAATGAGTGTGTGAAGCTCAGAGTAGCGTCGGTTACGGAAAGAAGGTTGAAGGAACGGAAGTCAGTAAAGTATTAGGATCGCAATTTAGCCTAATAGAATGTGTGAAATTCTAGAGTAGCTCATGCGTGGAGTAAGGAATGGGAATCCTCTTTGATCTGATGATCCTTGTATTTATATGATTATTTTGGAACACCCCCAACTAGAAGGGGTTCCTTTCGTCAAATCAAATCGAACTTTGTGTTAAAGTTTAGCCGTGATTGGCAGACCGGTTTTGGTATAAAACACTTCATAAGAAACTAATTTTCCTAGAAATGCCTTTATATTACTAAAGAGATTTATAGTTCCGTTTGTAGTATTGCAATATAAGCAGAACTCTTTAACAATTGGTAATTTACTACTCTATCTGGTTGGAGTGCATCTGGTTGAGCACATGTCTTAGCTAGAACAAAGAAAGACCCATTTCGGACACCACCCTTCAGAACTGGCCTGAAAAGCAATTGTTATATCCCTACAAAGAAAACATAAATTACAAGACGAAACGAACCATTTCGTTTATGGTCCGCCTGTCCCTTAAATCAATTTAAATCTCGCATTGTAAACTGTTTACAGAATTGGCCTTAATATTACGTACAATCATTTACAAAAAAATAAAGGAAAAACCAATAAGTCCTTATTTTCAAATGTCTATAACATTCGCAACATTACAATATAGTTAAGGTTATATACATTTATCTGTATTTTGTATTATATATTTTTTTACATAGCAATGCCAAGCCGTATTTTATGTACCTATATAAATTTTTATATTTTTTTAAGTAAACTTTGCAGTTATAACTAACATAATAAAAGTGCTCCCTCTTTTTATAATTATATAATTAATTAAAATAAAATCCCTACAAAGTAGCTAGGTAAAACATGCCATCGTTTTTCAATCTAAATATTTAAAATCACTCAACAAACAATTGATAAAAGGATGGGTTGGAGCTCTGATATTCAGATTATCTAAATGAGATCTCTACGCCCAGGCACCTTTCTGTTCGGTATAACTACTTTGCATAAAATACGCCATTTATTATCATAAAAGGCTTTTTGTAACTATGTGGGACAAACTGTGAATGGAAACATTTTAATATTGAATGCTGCGGTTTCCATTCTAGAGGTTATTAGTTGCTATCTTATGACTATGACATTCGTTTGCGATTTTTATGGGATACATACAAATTTAAGCTTTTATTAAGTTTGAACTATAAAAATCTTCACTACTCAAATACAGCGTGTTTTTTTTTACAAAAGCCGGTTAAATGAAAGAATTACGTCTAAAAACCAGACGAGTGAAGTTTTGGTTTATAAAAAGCCACGATCAATCAAAAATTGAATTTTTAAGATACTTTGAAACAATATTCTCCCAAACGATAGAAACGTTGTGGGAAATATCTTACCGATTTTTCAATCGCTTTATATTTATTACCTACAAATCATAACTAAAAATGAAATTTCATTAAACTAAAATATTATTCAGTTCCGCTAGTAAAAATAAAAACATGCAATTGTTAAACGAAAAATAACTATTTTGTGTCCATGAAGATTAGAATATTAGACATTCTCATAAATTCTCTACTCATTGAAAATGTAAAAGTAATTTTATAAAACAATAGAACTTCTAAGTTACATAAAATAAACGACGAATAAATTATAAATACAAAATAAACATGTTTCTCCACCTGCTTAAAGTTGTTTACTTAAATTTCCTCCCGACCCCAATATTTTAAAGGTCAGGAATTATTTCGCTCCATTTCCAGCTACAGTGGTGCCTGAATTTTTTACGTAAAGTTTAAGCAGTCGTTCTAAATCTACTTCAAATCTTTATTGATTTACTCTCATATGAGCGTTTTACCTTTTCAATCAAGTTTCATTTTAATTTTAAAATACCAAAAAGTATCTTGGTTATTAAAACATGCTGGCACCAATTTAAATTTCGATCAAATATTAAATAAGTGGGTTAACTTAATTTTATATGCAATAGCCGAGATGTTAGTTATTTATATCAAAATGGCATGTGAAATGCGGACAGTAACGAAACGAGAACGATTTGTTGAAACAATATTATGGTGTTTGCAGTGTTTGCACACATAGAAACTGACGTCCAGTATCGTGTTGTCTGTTATAATGTCATAAAATCTATACCCACATTCACTGTTAACAAAACAAAACGTACATTGTGGATGTGAAGTGGCTTATCTAATTTAATTTTTATTTAGATCTATTAGTAATATTATAATTAAGGATTATTTCGCAGTGGCGATTTCCATTTTACTTTCATTATTTTTGAAATGGCGTATTTATATTTACGAAAGCACATTCGATCAGCGTTTCAAGGAATAACGTTCATTCCACCCAAGTTAGATTAACGTGTAACCCCGACCAGGCCTCGTAAACACCCAAAGCTTGACACAAACGTTAATGCTCACATCACCCAGAAAAATATATAATACAGATAGCAGCGATACATAAAGGCCAAACAGGCATACATCACTACATTTAGCAATATGGGTTGAGATAGTGTTACTTACAGGGGGGAGGGAATCCCCCCATAGAATCCCACGTCGCATCTAGTAGAAAATCCTCGGGGATGTTGGGAAGTGATGATGATTGCTACTTATAAACCTGAAATCAGGCAGAAATGTGCTGCAAGCCAACTATAACGGAACATAGTCAACCAATGGGTGATCCACCGATGTCGATGTTCCATCCGTCCTAGATGACCCATACGATCTAGGAAGCCAACGGAACAAAGAAGATGTGGCCCGCCCTACCTGACTACCCCGGGGGGACATAACCCGGGAGTCACTGCACTGCATAAATGCAGCCAGGTCAAGGGCCTTATAGATAACTTACGCCTAGTTATCAAAGTCTCAGGCTAAATGGGTCCCATCGAACGAACATCATGTGCCCCAACAAGCCTCAATGCTTATCCACATCAACAACAATAAAAGGTACAATAACGCACCACACACAAACTTGGCCCTTTTTTTTATTAGTTAACACATCTGTACGTCAACGCGTCCCGTGACCGTGACTTTCCCTTAAAATTCTGACCTGCATCGGATTATGCTTTGAAATGTGTCGTTTTAGAAAAAGCGGTCTTTGTTTCAAGAAATCTGACGCTACTTCATCGCCAGCAAAAAGTACATACAACAAGTAGTTTTCTTGTTTTGTTAGCTATATGCGGATATTGTGCAAGTACTTCACACGTAAAAGTGTAGTCATGCTCGTTAAATTAAGAACGCTCTAGTTAATTGTAAATTAGGTAAACACTTCTCAGTGGTATGTATAAAGAAGATTGGAATAACATTGCAGCTTGGGAGATCTTTGTGTATAGCTATGCAAACAATTTATATTTGAGAACTTTTCGGAAGCGTGTATTAAAAAAAAGAAGGCTCCATACTTCAGTAAAAAGTTTTTCAATTTAACATTATAAAGAAGCACATACTCGAATTTTCTAAGTAATAACCTGAATTGATGTTTACCTTTAATTTTGTTAACCAAAATTGAATTCAAGGCAGGAGCAGGTTAGGTTCTTTTTGACTTCCCAACTTAGATTTTTTTTTAAACTTTTTGAAATGAAAAACCAAATCTATAATAAATAAGCTTTTTCTAAACTATCCGTCAGTCCATTACGTGAGATGTCCAAATTTTGTAATTAGAGATCATTTTACAAGAAAACGAGGCATCATACAATATGGAAAATTCATACACATGTCATGGTTTGAGCGTTGTTAAATATGAATACCATTGTTTGTCCCCGGAAGATAATTTATTTAAATTAAAAATAACTGTTAAAATACCTCGAATCACGAAAATATGATTAAATATGCGTTTAATAGTCTTAACCCTATTCTGATGAAAAATACTTACTTAATAAGATTTATGGAAATACTTGCCTTAAGAATGAAGTTATTATTGCTCAGATACTCTAGATTCTAGATGATTCGAGTACTTCCGAGATATTTGTGGGTGCTAGATGTTATATAATGTTATATGTACATACATAATTAGAGAACTTAGCCAAAAAAAGCATGTATTTTAAATGACGTTCAAGTTTTTGTAAAACTAAATGGAACAAAGTTTACTTTTTGGACTATTTGTATGTTTGTTTGCTTTTGTATACTGAAATTCTGAAGTGTTTTCGGTAATATTTAGATATTCCTTAAATTTGGAAATTCTGCCATGAAAATTGCAGACTATTCAGTTCAAAATTACCTACATAAAAAATCGAACCAAAAAAGTATATATTCCAAATTTTTAAACATTCGAATTACACATGTACACATTTAAATAGTTAAGTTTAAATTTTGATTTTGGTAATCTCCTTCAAAACGAAAATTCAAATTCATTAAGAAAAATCATAATAAAAGCATACTCAAATCAAAAAGTCCTTTAGGCCTATGAAAACTGATAAAAAGGCCGTCAAGGATCTCCGTGAAATATTTCTTTTAATTCCTTTTTTACCGAATCTGTTAGTATGTTAGTAATCTGTTAGTAACTTAACATCCCTATTCGCCATTAATCACAGAGAAATTATTTCCTTTGCGGTTTTCGAGGACCTGTCTTTTCCTGGATCAAATCTTACCTTGCAAATTGAAATCAGTTTGTTGGAATAATGAATAACTGTTACCAGAGTCAAAACGACGCCTTGGAAGGTGTTTCGTTAGTAATCTAGCCAGGTAAAAGTCAGATGCAGCCAGGTCCAGATTATAAGTAATATATGGTTGATCTGTATGAAACTGCATTCTTGCAGATTTGGTTGGCAACCTTAAGCACAGCCCACTGTCATGCTACGATTGGACAAATTGGTTCGTTTCTCATTAACTGCTTTTCGAAAATATTGCCATTGTGTCACGTGCTACTTCCGCACTAAGACAACACTCGCGGCTAGCAAGCAATGGGGAGAAGGGGGGTTCGAAACGCTTAACCCTTTAAATGAGGGGTCGTAATCGGGATGGGTTCCTTCTGGGCTCGAGGGGGGGCTGGCTGCACCCTATTGCAGGGTGCTACATATCCTTTCTTACTGAAAGAAACTCTGCTACTGGTATCCAGGCTCACAAGGCTGTACACAATTATCAAAATAAACCCAAAACACAAATAAAAGACAATAGTGAATTACCAATGGGGTTTAATGAATGTAAGAATTATGCAAAATATGACACGGGACGCATTCATAAGCTGTATCTTATTTTACGTGAAAGGAAATTCAGGGATGCCACATTTACTCGAGCTACTGCAAAGATGTTTAACAGCTAGCCTCACTCAATCGCAAGAAAATGGGTGGTAATGATAAAACTTAGACTAAAAATCTGATTACAAACATGCAACACGCAATTGGTAAGCGCCGTGACAGTTCGCACTGTTTTTAATTGTTACCACTGATATGCTACGCACTGATTTAAGCACTTCGCCGGAACGGATTAAAAAGGGGGCGCTTGTTGTACTTAAGTTACGGACAATAATTAACTGGTACCTGTCTACAAGTAATCTGTGGTATACGGTATTTGCTAGGGTTGAAGCTGGTACTGCTGCAACCGGCAACTGCAAGGGCAGCCTGAAATATTGTTGTTACCATACAACGGGGTTCCTAGGGGTCGTAGGTTACTTGATACGAAACGAAACTATGTGAAAACGGTACTTCACAAAACACTAAACTTTCACACTGAAATATTTTCCGAAACTGTAATGCACTTTCTATGGGGATACGACAAACACGTCGTAGGATAATTTTCCAAAACTAAATCGAGAGGCTTTTTCGGGTTTGACCTACGAGAGTCCTGAAAGAAAATTCGCTACGACCGACTGATCTAAAATCTGGCTGTACTCTGCTTCGTCTTCTTACTTTTTCGTAAGGCGAACAGGATGTTAGAAAAAGATGACCAAACGCGCCTTGCTCTACGCGAGGCGGAAATATGGAAAACTTTGGGTGGCGTCACTTTGGCGTAACCTCGCGATCGGGTGGTTCCCCGTACTTTTTTAACACGTTCGCTACCAAGCGTCTCATATGTGTGACGCCTGGGTTTTCATTTATGACCACCGTCACAAATATGTGACAACGGTAAGGTTGTGCTTTATGTAATTTCTAAGGATGCGGTCTATAGTAACGGCATGGTTGGTGTGGTGTGATCTTAGGGGAGGTCTGGCGCACATATGTGTCACGTGGTCTGAGGCTATGCATAGAAAAATTTGTAGGTTATGAATTTTGTTTTGTTAGTGAACTGCTCAAAATCGAACGTGGTCTATGAAGAGGGTTTTTTTACAACCTACGGTGGTAGGGAACGTGTTTTAACAAAGAAAATATACTGAAAAAAATAATAGATCAACCTATTCGGGACTTCTCCGAATTATTAAAAAAGAATGCGCCGACCTGGCATTATTTCCGCGGACTCTGCAAACTTCAGGCGGGCTTAAACTTCGAGCGACGGGGCGTATTACACTCAATTTACACAAAATTTCAAACGCCGTGTGCATTTCAATTGGCGTGTGTTTATGGTAACCCCTTTCTGAATGTATTTGATGAAAATCTTGCCCTTCATGTCCCAAAAAACTGTTGCCATAAATTTTCCAACAGATGGTTGTTTGCGTACTTTTTTGTGTTACCTCTATCGAAAAGTGCTTCCTTACGGTATTATGAAACGTCAAAGAATCTTCAAATTTTTTATAATAAAGGATTACTTGTACCAATGGCGATTAAATTCGGGGTGTGCATCTGTACTGATCAATGTTTTTTGGCATAATCCAAAGGCAGAGAAAATCATATTCTTAATGGTTTAGGCAAATCCTTTAAAATTGTTTTCTAAACCGAATTTTTATCTCATACTTTTTTGTTTGTTGTTCGATTTCGCCATCTGCTATAGGTTGGTTTGGTAGTTTGAAAAACTAATTTCTATTTTTTATGTGCCATGCGCGGAAAATGTTACTAAATTCCTAGTACCTATCAGTTATCATCCACAGTAATAATTGGGTACTTTCCATTTCTTTCAATTTTCGTTATATTCATGTTTCTACGCAGAAACATACGCCACTAACGGCCTAAACATATTAAAAACATGTTTATTGAGAGTTTTTTGGCAAAAATCGCTTTAGAAAATTCCTTAAAATTGGCTATTTCAAACCCGCTTCCGAAACTGTCGTGACGTCACCGGCCATATAAATGACGTCTACTACCTTGTTTTAACGTGGTTTCAACGTAATAGAGATCGTCCCCGTGTCTTATTTCGGTGTTTGCGAATTTTTTGAGTAAAAAATGGCATCAGTTGGTTTTGTGAAAGCCTCATCCAACAATTTACCATCTGTAGATATGTTTATGGTGATGGAATTCATCAAAAATGATGAGCGGTTCAAAAGCTGGCACAAAACACCACTTATTTTGCTTACTCTCCATTTGTGTTGAATGTAAATAAAAACGACTGAATTACTTTACAAAAAGGCGAACAAATACCACAGGAAACACGAAATAAACCATACGAACTGTGGGACAGCTGTGTAAAGATATGGCCGGTGACGTCATGTCCAACGTTGATCGCGCTGTCAAGCGTTTACGCGGGAAGTTTTTAGTTTTGAACTTAAATAATTTTTTTCTTCAAAAACTCAAGCTGTATTGTTTTTTTAATTAGGTTTTGGTGATATGCTACTAATAATCTAACGTTTGAAACACAATTTGAAAAATGAGACAACACCCAATTGTGACTAAATTCGTAAATGTATAAGTTTTAGACAACTTTTATTATTTGACAATCCATCAGATAGTTCCCGAATCTTAAGTTTCTAAAAAGTAATTTAACACAGTTTTTGAAAAAGTATGGAAGAATTCAAATATTTCCGTAACAAATGTAGCAACGCCACCTATTTATATATTATCGGAGTTTTGGTGTCTGATATCGATTTCATAAGCCGTATAATGAACATTAAGCTAGGTTCGTTGCATACTATTGTAAATGAAATCACTCGAGGGTTTCAGGATTTCCCATAACCGCAAACTTAGAACTAGGGCACTAAACAGATACAAGTGCAAGTAAAATGTAAATAGGAAACTTACGACTATATCGGTGTAACTTAGTTCCATCAGATATTGAACTACATTAAACCCTCGGTTATAATTTACTTTGGAACGCCGAAAGTGAAATATCAGGAATTTCTCGTTGTTATATCTTAAAATACGCTAAATATAAGCTTTTGTGATAGATTTATAGAATCGATTACACTAAATTTAATATTTCTAAGAAAGTAATTAGATTTTTATTTTAAGATAATTTGTACGAGATGTTAAATTTAATTTCGTGTACTTAATTATACATTGGTACGAGACTAATTTTAACTCACCTTTTGATTATTAATAAAGTTCAATTCGTGGGTCTTTATTTAATTTTTAAAATTGCGGTTTTGTTCAAAATCTACGTTTTATAAGGTAATCGTTTGTGTATTTTAAAACGTGTAACGTAAAACTATTGATTTGGCGAATGGAACAATTCAAAATAATGAGCTAGAGTGCTAGACTGTATATTAAAATATAGTTTACTTTGATTGCAATTAGTAGTGCAGCACCTCCATACTTGGGCTGAACAATTTCGTTATTATTTTAGCCTCACATTTTTGAAGTAGCCACTCCATTTGAAATTCATAAAAATGCCAGTAGAAGTTCAAACATGGAGTGTCTACCCTTTTCGCGAGGATTTTTAAACGAAAACTATGCATATCAAAATGGAGTTCCCAGTTTCCACTCATTAACAGGAGCAGCTACGCTACTCACCGCAATTTGGAGTACCTACTTCTGAGTGTGCACTCGACTTTATGCACATCACCCACTATTTAAGGCGCAGATTTAACATTATTATCTAAAAGCTGAAATTCTGTTTTCAGACTTTTTAAATTCAAACTTTAATTTTGCACGTTTTATTATAAAATTATCTTCTGTATCCTAACATAAAAAAAAAAGAAAGTATTATAATTAAATCTCTGCCACTAAATGGTTACATTTACAATTTTAAAATTTAAAAATTATACATTGGTTCGTATCATTGTTTATTTCAAAGTAATTTTGGTTTTTGCACGTAATTTAAATTGTGAAAACAAAATTAAAAGTACTTTTAAAAAAATATTTCCTGACCTAGGAAGATTTTCTTTTTAATAAACATCGAAAAATGTAACTTTTTACAACAAATCGCTGTATTTGTAGAAAGTTCAGTAATTTCTTTTATAAGCCGAATTTCAATGCCTATTTACTAAGTTAACCCAAAGTTAAATTATCCAATGGGTTAGATGATTGATTTTCTCGTTAATTGGGTAATTCAAGCTTTAGCTAAACAGAAATAAATGCCAGAAAAAAGAAAATTAAACTTTTATTCGGTAATATCTAAGAAATTAAATTTATTTCCTTGTGCTTTACTTTCGTAACTTTAAGAAAAATAAAAATGAATAAACAGTAAATATGAAAGGTAATTACATTATTCCTTTTCTTATTTCCTTAAGTTTATCTTAACGAATTTGTAAAGACAGACAACAGAAGCTGTTCGGTTGTTTTTGGATGATTGGCAATTAATAAAGAAAAAAAAAACTTTTAATAAAAGGCTTCGTTTCTGAAGTATTTTGGTTATCACTTACTTTACCAATATTCGCTTTTCAAGCGTAATATAAGGACTGAGTTATAGGAAACTGGTAATTTTATCATATTTAGTTAAACGATGTATATGCTTTTTCAGCAAAATGGCCCCCAAATTTGTTTAGCAAATAATATTATACCTTGTAAAATTTTGAAAGTGCCCTTTTTTGGAACACAATTTTATGGGCAATTTTTAAGCGGTAGATTGTATTACTCTCTTTTTATTTTATTGTTTTGTTATCAGAAATACTGTTAGTATATAACATGATAAAACATGGTTAACCATCTCAGTCATATATCCAACTCCCATTGAATATGTGACTTACTAACTACCTTGCACTGCAGAAGCGGTGTCTAGCGGCTAGCGTCACAGGCATGTTAACGTTATGCAGTGCTCCCGATCCCCACCTATCATAACAAATCCCTTCACACCTTGTTGGCATGGGGTGGGCCTGGCGTAATCCAGGATTGATCCACGAGGATCTGCTCCATGTCAATTGATGATGATCATTATTGTGTAACATTTAGACTTATAATTCTGAGAGGCCGTTGTTTCTAAACTTCAATTTAAAATTTTTCTTACTGCATTTAGTACTATCACAAGAACACCAACATGTACGTAAACACAAAGTAAACACGTTAGTATAAATAATTGTAATTTAATTTCACATTTTACCAGACTCGAATCGTTAAAAGCAGGTGCCCTTGTATTATCGAAAGCTTCGATTACGGGACACTCGGTACCTAAAGTTAATGAAATGTCTGTCGAATGGCATTGCGAACTAGCCGCGGTCGATTTTCCGGAACTGCATTTGATGTGCATTACCGTAAACCGCCCGCCTAATGGTAATATAAAATTATTCTTGGAAGTTATTAATAACTCTTACTTACTTCTTTGGCTTGCAAGCGTGACATTATTGTAACTGGCGATTTCAATATAAAATTCATGTCTAATGATTGGAATTATATTAAATTTAGAGACCTAATAAAGTTTTGGAGTGTTAATAAAATAAGTAGAACACTATTAACAAAAATGTATTTAAATGTATTTATAATCAGAGTATACAAAAAAGGTGCGCACTCGCCGGCTACAACCGAAGAAGTTACGCTATATTCACACACATGGAATATTAACTTAAAAGCTAGGCAAGACTTCTTAGAACCACAGTTTGCTACCATGGTTGTACTACTAAACTAAACGGTTAATACAAAACAGTAGAATAAGCATTTGTTATTCTTAACATAAAGTCATTTGGCAACCTACAAGATTGTTTCATTGTTTGGACAATATTCTAATAAATTTCTTTAATCACAGAAATTCAACTATTAGGGTAGCAGATCCATGTTTATCAGATCACCGTGCAGTTTTTATTAGTGTTAAGACTGATAAATGTACAGTACTCTTCGCGATATGTACCTATAAACCAATTACTTATACCGGTAAATTAAAATTTTATGAATTAGTCGAAAAAATAGATTGGGATACTGTTGTTGATAGTAACTCCACTATTAATGAAAAATTTTCCGAGTTTTTATCTATTTTACAAAACTCTTTTAATACAGCATTTCTGTTAACCAAAAAATTTAAAAATAGGCCCCCAAAAATAAATTGGTTTACTCCTTATTTAAACGATGATGGATTTAAACAACAATTTCCCATATTTAAAGTTAGATAACCAGTTGAAAAGTGTGCTAAATATTCAGATTATGTATCTCAATCCTATAACAGAATTAATGCTTACTGGAACTTAATGAATAATCATATAATAGGTTAAATGATGTAAATGCTGACAAATTTAACGAGTTCTTCATCAATGCTCCACTAAATATTAATAACAGTTTACCAGACTCGACTTTACATTTTTCGGAGTACCTTATATCAAACGTGATAAAATCCCTACCTTTAAATTTAGAGACGTTACTTATATTCAAGTCAGAGACGCAAATGACAAACTGAAAACAAGTAGTAGCTGTGACTAAATATAGACTTACTCAAAACCATCAAAAATTTAATCATTTTGCCACTAACCAAATTGCTTTATGAATGCATATTCATTGGGTATTTTCCAGGTGCATTAAAAATTGCAAAGGTCATACCAATACATAAAAAGGGCTCCACAAACGATCCCAATAATTTTAGGTCCATTACCTTGTTACCGGTACTTTCAAAAGTGTTAGAATCCCTATTAAAGGACCAATTAACAGATCATTTTGAGGACAACAACATGTTCTTTAAAAATCAATTTGGTTTCAGATCTAAAAAGTCTACCGTTAATGCGATTAATCATCTGACTTAATCGTGGATGGTTTTGAAGGCGGCACTCAAATTGGAGCTATGTTTATTGATCTGCGCAAAGCCTTCGATTGTGTATCGTGGAAGATTTTGCTAAACAAATTTAAATATTATATAAGTTTACTCGAATCTTATTTTACTAATAGAAAGCAGTACACTTTTGTCAATGGTATTTTTTCTCGGGAAGGCGAAGTATGCAGTGGGGTACCCCAAGGGTTGATACTGGGACCCATTTTGTTTTTAATCTACGTTAACGTGAAGGTCGTTTCCTGTTCTTTTTCAAACAACCATTTGCTGTTATTTGCCGATGACACTACCCTTGTTTGCTCACACTCTGATGAGCATCAATTACTAATTTCCATGGAAGATGCCCTTAGAAATGCAAATAACTGCTTCTTCGCTAATCGTCTTAGTTTAAATACAGATAAAACATCCCGCTTAATATTTTCTCTTCGTCAACTTAGCACTATTAATGAACTCGAACCTGTAAAATTTTTAGGTGTAGTTCTAGAGATTCTAGACCATTCATAGGCTCGATTGGGAAGCTCATGTTGATTTTATATCAGGTAAAATTTCAAAGAACGCGTTTCTTATAACAAATCTCCGAAATCTAGTTTCAGATAATGTGATTATGACTGCCTACCATTCATTAATTGGCTCACATAATATGATCTATGCTAGAACATGTTGGGGACACTCCTCACATGCATCTAAAATCTTTAAACTTCAACGCAGGATGATCCGCGTAATAGCTTGTAAGGGATTTAGAGATGATGTTCGTAACGATTTCGCCAGACTTAAGATATTAACTCTCCCGTGCTTGTATATACTTCATAGTTTGCTAGTTATTAAACGTCATGTTTTAACTTTTATGATACAGATGCAGAAATACATGACTATGACACAAGAAACAACAATACAATTTGTCTCCCCTACTTGAGACGGACTTCCAGTAGAAATGCTTCCAACTATTATGGTATCCAGTTTTATAACAAATTACCGTTTGATATAACGCAGTTGCCTTTAAAACAATTTAAAGATGCCGTCAAAAGATTTCTAATACAACATGCATTTTACTCCACCGAAGAATATTTACGGTTTTGTATTAGTAATGCTTTTGACGGAATATGATTATGTATTTTGTTGCTGTTAATGCTGTTATGTATGTATTTGCAACGCCACCCTAACCACGGGGCTAAATGGGCTATAGACCCGGGGCACCAGCCTTTTGGGGCGGAATTTTTGCAATACGTCGGCAGAAGTTGAATTAGGTGCCAATACCGAATTCCGCATAAATACATATTACATATTATGTTATTATTGATAAACTTCTATCAGAAATACAAAAAAGAAAGCGTGTCTGTGATGACATTTACTCAAAATTTGGCTTTCTGGTCAATTTGAAAAATTTAGATGAAGACACAATTAGAAAGAATGCCGCAGAGTTATGTAAAATATATGTTGACGATCTAGAAAATAATTTTATCGAAGAATGTCGTCATTTTAAACATGTTTATTTATGTGAAGATAAAGAAAATATAATTATCTACTGCAGAACTTGGTAATATATTGACTTTTTCTAGTTCTGAAACTTTTGTAAAACTTCACCCCCCCCCCTTCACGCGTGTTTTCTTATGAAGAGGGGCGCATTATTGTTAGTAGCCCGCGGGCGCCAAACATCTTAGGACGGCCCTGTGTATTTGTACTACATGTATATATATATTTTGTATATTGTGTATTTTTTTGTATGACAAATCTTATACTTCGAAAGAAGTCAACAAGAAGTAAATAAATATTATATTATATTACAAAACAAACATCTAAACTAATAAATGTACGAATAAGAGTTATACCGAATAGAAATTGGGGTTTATTTCTACTTGTATTTTTGTTATTTGGCATAACATACGAAATTAACTTATGGAATTTTTTTTTCGAATTGTGTTGCTTTCGATCCCGAACGGACGTGCACACGTGCAGTGCAGCAAGTGTCTGTTGATTTCGTTTTGCAAGCGATACACGAGGTTCTAAATATATGTGTTTAACGAAACGTCCTCATATCTTACGCCCAGTATACGGTAAAGTAATCTTTGATTTTCGTTAGCCACCAACCATGGGCGCCGTTAACCCAAAATCCAAGGGGGGGCAAACAAGGAATATTTGAAAGAATTTCAAAATAGGTACATAATCGTATATTTCTTACTTGTAGGTAATAACAAAACAAACTTTTCATGTTTATAACTTTTAATTAAATTGAATTTTTAGATTAAGAAAACAAAAAACCAAGATTTCTTCGTTTTGTGCCAAAAACTTCTATAACCTCTTCTATTAATTGTTCTTTATTTTCTTCCACCTTCTCTCTGTGAACACTTAATAGGCATAATCCGGGCAGCCGATTTTCTGCCATTGTAGACCTAAGCCAATTCTTCACTCTCCTTAGAGTAGAGGAAGAACGCTCTATTGAACATGTTGTTGGTGACATTGTCAAAAAAGTTTGGAAATCAATTTTCATAGCGGGAAAAAAGTCACATTCTTCTGAAATTAGTTTTGCAAACTCCATACTTTCTGCTACTTCTTTTTCCTTCCAAATGTGCACCCACGTTAAATATTCCGCTTCCAAATTTTCGATGCCATATTTCTCTGCGATTTTCTTCACGAAATCTGGATCGACAGCATGCTTCTTGATGTTAACCGGGTGTAAACGAGCTATGGAAAACGCAACACTAGTATGTTGGGAAAAACGTAATTCCAAAGAAGATATCAGAGAGTCTAAGTAAGGGTTGAAAATGATTATTCTAAAATATTCTTTTGCCGTCTTTGCTACAATGTTTCCTCTGTGAGTTTGTCATCCTTGGAACTTTAATTTCAATATCAAATTTCGCAGCTAAATCTACGCTGCTTTTAAAAATTCTTGCAAAAAATCCTTCTGAATTTTCCCTTTCTTCCTTAAATGATGAAATTAAATCTTCAATATGTTTTTGTACACCCAACAAATCTATTGCTACTCCTTGCAACTTGTTTGTTACTGGTTCTAGTTGCGACGAATATCTTGCTATTATTTTGAGACAGATTAGAAATTGAGGCGTTGAAGTAGAACAATACAACTGATTCGCTTTGGCTCGACTTTGATTGTTAAAGTTTTTCTTATTAGTAGTTATTTCTTGTAACGCAGACTTAATAGAGTAAAAATTTTCAGCAAACAGTCTTATAGATTTATATTTTGCCGTCCACCTAGCACAGTAATATTCGAAACTAAGTTTCGCCTTTTAGGGCTTTCTCTAAAGAATTTAATAACTTCTTTAATAGTACCAATGCAATTTTGGGTATCTTGGACGGAATTGAGATCATTAACAACGAGATTCTCAAACGGTGAGAAGAACAATGAAAAAACGTTGCTCGAGGATGTTCATCTCTAATTAACTTCTGAACACCGTTTTCTCTGCCAGCCATAGTGGAGCATCCATCAAATCCTAAACCTATTAACTTGTTTAGGTTAAGACCTCAATCCCTGGCGAATGTTAAGATAGTTTCAGATATTGCTTGGGCATTCATCGATTTTAAGTCGGTAAACCCCAGAAAATCTTCTTTGGCCATGTTGTTTTTATCGACATACCTTACCCCAACCCCAAGTGAAAGTTGTCCTACCCCAGCAATATCAGCTGTTTCATCCGCTAAAAGCGAAAATCCAACACTATCATTCACTTCTGTAACAATTCTTTTTCTTATGATGTAGCAAGCAAATGCACATGCTCGCGAGTAGATACATGTACATGGACGAAATGTTTATTTTGTGCACTTGCATTTAGCATACTAATAAATATTAAATTAAATATTCATATACAGCCTTTAATGACATATACAAAATATAGAAAACTTGAGGGCCGTTATAAAATAAATCTGAAATTGTTTCTAAAAAAAATTAGTGGTTGAACTCAACTTCCAGGGGGGGGCAAGTGCCCCCCCTTGCCCCCCCTAAACGGCGCCCATGCCACCAACCCCATATGGGGTGGTGCGCATTTCCTACAATAGTTTAATTATTTACTATAAATCAATAATATAAAATAATTTCGAAATGCTGGCAACCCACAGTACAAATATGAATACAAGTAACGTTCCACAAAGTGATGAGATTCCCAATCAAAGGAATGAGATCACAACTGCTCAACAAATTTCTTTGAATACAGAAGCGCTCCCCTCCCCTCCCAAACAGACTTACTCCAATGTTACCAGAACAGCCTTTACCTACCCAAATAAAGCACAAGGCATAATCCTAAACTCGATACCTGATATAAAAATTAAAGACTACATCACTGCTCTTGGAAAAATTGTAGGACCCAAAAACATTATAGCAGCTTCACGAATCTCTAACCAAAGAATTGGAATATACTTAGCACAAAAATCAATTGTCGATAAACTTATAGAAGAGAATCAAGTAATTAAAATAGACAATAATGAAGTTGTCATCCGAAGATTAGCTACTACAAGTAAAAAAATTATTTTATCTAATGTATCACCATGTATTCCGAACGAGGTATTAGAAAACACACTTAAAACAAACGGAGTTAAAATAATGTCACCAATATACCTTATAAAAGCAGGTTTCACCGACCCAGAATATGCCCACATTGTTAGTTATAGACGTTTTTTATATATCAACCCTGACGAAAGTACTCTACCACCTTCTATCGTAGTCGAACACGACGCTGACTCTTACAGAATATTTCTTCAAGAAGACGAAATGAGATGCTTCTTGTGCAAGGAGCAAGGTCATGTCGCATCTAAATGCGTTACGTTACCCTCTACCATAGTAAGCAATACTAACCAGCAACAAAGTCCAGGCGACTACCCTCTTAAGCGCACCAGATCTGTAAAAGAAATCTCTTCTGAAACTACAAGCCAACCTTTAACAAATCTACAAACATCGTAAGATATTTCCACTGTGGTTGGCGAAACTATTCGTAAAAAGAAAAATAAAAAGACAAAGAAACAAGAGAAAAACACACGATGAAGAAAAGAAAGAAATCCTAGAACACTTAGCACCGCTAATTTAGACACTTACAGAAGATGAACACCCTTATAAATTTACCATCGATAGTTTGGCCGAGTTCATTATCAATATGAAATACAGACCTAATGCAACTATTGAAGAATATTCTCAGGTGGCCGAACCGGTCGTAAATACTGTAATAGATCTATACCCTCTACTCAGACAAAAAAAGATAAAATATAGAATGACGCGTATAAAAAACATTTTTTTGAGAGGTGTAACCCAATTAACCTCAACCGAAGGAGAAATCCCCGACAGTTCTGATCCGGACGAAGAATTATCCGAATATTAACAAAATGGGTACTACAACTTTCACATATACTAATATAATTCACCTGCAACGACTTTTATAATCATCTTGAAAACATCCAAATGTTATTAATGGAACATCAACCACAAATACTTTGTTTGCAGGAGACACACTTGAAAGGCGATAAAAAACCTCTACTTAAAGGTTACACTTCATACAACAAAAACCGTTTTAGAGAACATGCTAGTGGAGGCGTTGCTACCTTTATCAAGGAATCCACTCATTCAGAAGTAACAAATCTTCGAACTGAATTGGAAGCAATTCCAGTGAAAGTACACAGTCCATACATAATTACTATATGCAACATATACATTCCACCAGACTACCAACTTACCTTAACGGAAATTGAAAACCTCACATCCCAGTTACCTACACCGTTCCTTATAGTAGGTGATTTTAATTCACATAGTACCTTATAGGACTGTACCAAAAAGAACAGCTAAGGAAAAATAATTGAAAAATGGATAGATGATAATAACGTCACTTTACTCAACACAGGATTACCTACACACATCGATAACAGATCACATACATTTTCTGCTATCGACCTGTCCTTATGTGACCCCAAGCAAGCTCCGCGATTAACCTGGTTGGTATTACCATACCTATGATAGTGACCACTTTCCTGTATCTATTATTGTCAACGAAAAAACTAAATCCTCAAGTAACTGTTCTAAAAGATGGAGATTAAATAAAGCAAATTGGAATACTTATAGAAACGAACTAAACAAAGCCCCATATGCTTTCTCTAATATAAAAGACATTAATACGAATGTTACTGAACTCAATGATGTAATTATTAAAGCTGCAGAACAATCTATTCCAATTTCGAAGCACACTCAACAGCGAACGTATAAAGTCCCTTGGTGGAATGACCAGTGTAAGCAGGCAATAAGTAGCAAAAATAAAGCTTTTGAAAGATACAAAAGACACAAATCTATTGAAAACCTGATCTGCTATGAAAAAGCCAGAGCTTCAGCAAGAAGAACAATCAAAGATGCTAAAAAACAATCATGGCAAAGTTACGTAAAAACGATAAATCCTAAAATATCAACAGCACAAATGTGGAATAAAATAAAAGCTATGAACAGCGAAGCTTCACCATTTAATATAACCGGTATAACCAGCGATAATAAAACTTTTGTGTCACAAAAAGATATTGCAAATGTCTTGGCAAAAACTTTTCAACAAGTTTCAAGTTCTGAAAATTACGACCCACAATTCCAAATGTTAAAATTGGAAAAGGAAAAAACAGAACCGATTATTCCCGAAACTGGTAACGAACAATACAATAGTGACATTCAACAAGACGAACTTGAGTATGTGCTCTCCCAAATACATGACTCTAGCCCAGGAATAGATGATATTCACTATTTAATAATAAAAAACTGCACTAATGACCTGAAAAAGGAATTAATAAAATTATTCAACCATATATGGAAAGCCGACGTATTTCCCCAGCTTTGGAGTAAATCAATAATAATACCTATTGTAAAACCAAACAAACCAAGACAAAATCCCGACAGTTAACGGCCCATAGCTTTAACATCAGTTATATGTAAATTACTGGAACGTATAATCAACAACAGGCTAATTTTCCAGCTAGAAAATCAAAGCTTAATTAACAAACATCAAACCGATTTCAGAAAAAATCATTCTACATTAGATAACATTAGTCAACTTGAGAAAGATGTCAAAAATTCATTTATTAAAAGAGAATACACAACAGCCGTCTTTTTTCATATGAAGAAAGCGTACGATACTGTCTGGAGGTATAAAATATTATCTGTTCTTCTAAATTGGGGTTTCAAAGGCTACTTAGTTAAGTTTATTAAAAACTTTTTACAAACCAGAACATTTATAGTACGACTTGGGAATGTAACTTCAAATGAATACGAACAAACAAATGGCATACCGCAAGGATTCGTTATTAGCGTAACTCTATTTCTAATTGCCATAAACGATTTAATTGACAGAATTCCAAGCAATGTTCATGCATCTTTATTTGCAGACGATATAGTTATTTATGTGTCTAATAGTAACCCTAACTATCTACAGACGGTTATTAGTAATATACAACAATGGACGGAAGAAAATGGGATACAATTCTCAGAAACAAAAACAAAATGCTTAACGTTCAGCAGAAAACATCATTCAGCAACGCCACCACTTAAACTTGGCACTTTGACACATGGCTCGAGTATGCTACAGAAATAAAATATTTAGGAGTCATCTTAGATAGCAAAATGAACTGGATACCCCATATAAAACAAACGATAGATAAGTGTAGAAGATCACTAAACGCTGTTAAGATAATATCTCATCAAGAATGGGGAACTAACACCGAAACACTGATAACTGTCGCAAATGCTCTTATAAGATCCAAAATAGAGTCTATGCATATACGGATCAACAAAGAACTCCATTCTGAAGACCTTATATTCCACCTACCATCACGCTCTTCGACTGGCTACAGGAGCACATCGTACAAGTCCAACAAATGCACTATACGCATTTGCAGGACAACTCCCACTACATTATAGATTATTAAACCAGTTATCTGCTTATGGTGTACGAGCTATAAATAATGTAAATCACCCGAATGCAAGTTCTATTAAGACACCCTTGTTCCAAAACTTATATCTTAAATCACAAAAAGCCTCGCCTCCATTCAATATCCGCTGCCGCCAACTATTCTCTGATCTAGAAATTCAACCACTATGCTTTCCACCTTCTTTATCTCCACCACCTTGGACTCTTCCCATTCCTACAGTTAACCTTGAACTATCATGCTTTCCCAAAAATTCTACAAATCCCGCAATATACCGCAATCTTCTCAAAGAAATACTTGAGAAATCATCTAACAGAGAGATCATCTATACCGACGGATCGAAAATGATAAACTTGACTGGATGTGCCTTTGTACATAACCAAATTGCTGCACAATTCAAACTTCCAAGCCTAGCCAGCATCTATAGTGCAGAATTATATGCTATTAAGGAAGCCTTACTTTACGTTTTGAATAATGAAAACAACAAATTTACGATCATAACAGATTCTCTAAGTGCAGTGCAAGGTTTAATGGACATCTACTCACGCAACGAATACATCAAACAAATTCACTCCGCTCGACAAGAAATAATATGTAAAAATAAGAAAGTTGATTTCATATGGGTTCCGTCACATACTAATGTATCCGGCAATGAAGAAGTTGACGACCAAGCAAAAAAGGCAGCACAAAAAGCTACTTATGACACAATCTATACCACACAAGAAGATCTAAAATCACATATAAAACAAATCATAATAAACAAATGGTACACAAAATGGTCTGAAATTGCAGCGACAAAAAATTACTATCCTCTGATACTCGCCCCACTAAAAGATCCAGCGTCAATCTAAATAGAAAAGAGGAAACAGTGGTAGCACGTCTAAGAATTGGCCACACCAAACTTACGCACGATTATCTATTCAAAAAAGAGGATCCTCCTAAATGCGAAAATTGCATTACTACTCTTACAACACGACACATTTTGCTAGAAAGTCGAAAACTTCCAATAAACATATGGCCTAAAATTAATAATAAAGTTATTCACATTTGAATGTTACCGTTACGCTCAAAGATCATAAAGAAAAGATGCATTAGACGGCTTTGAAAACAAATGTAAGGAGGTGTTGTGCTTATTATCTATCATAAAATAAGTATGGCAACGTTTTCTAATCAAGAATTTGCCAATATCATCAAAAACGATTTCGACTCTATTATGAGGTCTGTCACCACGATTTCACAAAGGGCACGAATGTGCATAGCTAATCGAGGAGGTCATTTTGAAAACTTGAGATAGAAACTGCCACATAACTATAGCATTTTATTTTGTGAATCGTTAATTGATGTCCTTTACCAATAAAGTTTTGAATCTTTAGTGTTATTTTTTGAATGAAAAAGTGCCTATAACTTTGTAGGGATTAATTTTAGGCCATATGTTTATTGGAAGTTTTCGACTTAAAAAGAGGCCAGGTACACGTACTGAAGCTATGTACATCCTATTGCGGGACACCCTGTATAAAAGCCAAAATAATATTTTCTTGCGATCTGTTTTGATCGTTGTTTTGTGAATTCCTTTGTGTTTAAATTTATTTAACGATCTTTTACAATTTAGAATACTTTTTTTTTATATTTAGCCACCAGTTGCTAAAATAACGATTAAATTAGCGAACTAGAAAAATACTGAACATATTGTTTCGTTTCTAAATGAATTAAAAAGGTTTAAATACCGACGAGTATTTGTAATTTAATGTATTATACAAAACTATAAACGGAGATGGACTTGTCTCCGAAAAGTTACGTTCAGTATTTTAATAGTTTGCCAATTATTTTTATTTCAGTAACTACTGGCAAAATACCCAAAAAATAAAAATAAATAAATTTTCAAACTCGCCAAAGTAAACTAAATATTTAAAACGTTTTTACAAGCTATCATCGACGAATTCTGTGTCTTTTCAAATGTAATGAATATCGAGGAAAATGGAATCGGATTCAGTTCACTGGCTTCACTTTTCGAACGAAATAAACATATCAGTTGGTTTTTTTTAGTATATCGTTTTCAGTTACATCAACCGTTTACACCTATTCAAGTCCTAGTATTCGCAACATCAGTTTTCACTCATTTTTTATTAAGAGGTATGATTAGTTTTGAAATGTTTTTGTAACCGGACTCGTTTCACAATACTTGTACTATTTTAAATCTGCTCTTCTTGCAAATATTGTTCTCATCTATTTAATTGCTTTACGTCTAAAGAAAATGCTATTTTGAAACTTCTGAAATTTCTTTCGCTAAATAATTGAATACCTTTTCCCATTTTCGTTTATAAAGTTTAATTGCTTTGAAATTCCTTTTACCTTGACATTTTTCGCAGCATTAAGTTTCTACACCAAATTAAATTTTTCAAATTGAGAAAATTATGATTTACATCAGTAAATAATTTGAAAATTTCACTTGTTGTTCACAAAATTAGTATGAAGATATTTATTAAAATTAATTGAAGTTTATTTTAGGTACTACAACATAAACCTCTTGCGTCAACGTTTTACGAGTTGTAAATAAATTAAATTATGTAGGGTTATTTCGAGTATATACTCTATTTCGTTTTACTTTTAATTTTCAATTTCTTAGTTTTTCCGTTTGTCTTAGTTGTAGAATGGCTTTTAATAAAGTCAATCGGCCGCTTAATTTTATTAATATTTCTGGAATATGCTTCAGTCTTAATTTTTCAACAGGAAAAAGAAAGGATTACTTTTTAACTGAAACTGCTACAGATTTAAGTTTAACAAAACTGTTTTGTAAATTAACCCCAAAAGACATAAAAAAGGATATGCCCGGACTTTTTAGTAAAAATGGCCAGAACTGAAGCGGAAGTTCAAACGGATTACTTTATGCGGCAACAACTAAATATGTTCTCCTCGGTGCAGTGTGACGAGTTAAATCGATATCTACACAAAGCTGATGCTAGAGAATGTACCAATGTACAACGTACTATTTTAGTTTTTCCTTTTGTATTTTTCCCACGTAGAATCTGTAGAATAATATCATTTGAATTAAAATACCGAAAACTTTAAGTCTGAAACAAAAATATAATGGCGCATGTCATCTTGAAAGCGTAATCCCCAAGAAAATAATCACAAGAAATTCTTCGCTAAAATTAGTTCAAGACAAACTGATATCGCTGACAATTAGAAAAAAATTACCGCATTTAGGTATAAAAGGTATTTTCAGCAAAAATATCGACTACATAACGGATACAGTAACGATTTACCTAAATGAAAAACTCGTCTCGACATCCACTGCAAGCCAGCAATTCCCTTATAGGTTGTGCTCTTCGTTTTTCCAAGTCGATTTTCCAAGTTAGGGTTGCGACCCGCCCTACTTTTTCGTTCAGACCTGCGTGTACGATTGAACAGTAGGGTGACGCATTTTTGCTCCTCTGCGTTAACCCTCCACTTGTGTGGGCTTTTCATGAATGAAGTTAGCTTTATTGAAAACTCCCTTCGTTACATTTTAATTTCTTTAAATTTATTACTGTTATAAAGCAGAAATTTGGGCGAAGTAGAATTCAAAATACCTTTGAAATGAGTTTGTACTGTCTTAAATATTTTTTAGGGAAAAATTAAAACTTTTAAATTTCTACGTTGTTTTAGGAATATTGACGGAATTATACAAGATATCGCGATTGCGTCGTTTTAAAATGAAGAATTGCGCGTTTAGTTATCTATTTAAACGTCTATAATCTTGATAAACTTTGTACGAAGACAAATATTCAATTGTGACGCGAGAATGATGTGTTTAATAATTAAAGGATTGCCCGGTTATAGGAATCAAATTATTTACTGAAATGCAACCTTAAAATTAAAACCAACATTTCATGCCTATTCGTCAGTTCAAGTCATCCTGTAAATGCATTTTTTTCTATTACCCAACCTTGTAACTTTAGTTATTTAGATGATGATTGTGTTTCTGCAAATTGAGTTATTCGGAACCTTTATGTTTATATTTTGATCAAATTGGTTGGCATTTTTACGTTTTTCAGCGTTTAAAAGACATTTCAATGTAATTTAATAGCAAAAATCCTAAGGGTGCGTTTCAGAATAAACGCTGTTCTCGGAAGTGCTTAAGTATGGAAGAACTTCCGTTGTTGACACTTACAGCTATCGTATTTTTATTTGCGCAAGATATACGGATTCTGAACTTCGCCCCCTTTAAAACTCGTTTTTCATTTTTTTATTGACAGACCACTGCAATTATTTTGCCATTTAACACTTGTCAATCAATTCTTTGCAACTAACAGTCTGTGAAAACCTATGAAATTATACGTTATTGTTTTGAGAGTTTATGTTAGTTAATCTTTGATAACTAAGGTGACCATAAATATTTGGATCAAAAACGGGACATTTTTGTATATTGATATGCTCTACCAATTTTTAAATATTGCATACAATTTTAAATTTCCGACTAGCTCAATCTGTTTTTATCATTAAAAATTAACCTTAATCTTAATCCAGGTCGTTAATGGGATCGCGTTTATGAATTTTTAAAATTCATAAAGTAAACACCTTCAAATTATGTAAACCTTTACAAAATCAATTCTAACGACTAAACAATTTTTTTAAAACAATTAACAAATTTAGCAACTAGCTTTTATAATCCATCCGAACAACATACTTCCTGTTTCTTTTCTAAATTTCACCAGCTTCTCACTTAGTTCCTTCTATTAACACCCGTAACAACCCAATTCCAATTACATTAAACAGCTTACTCAACTTCTTTTCTAATAAATGTTATTCCAAGTAAGTATTTTTATTTTATGATTATTCCATATTTTACACTTCCAAAATTACATTTTTATATAATATTTATAATCTTCCAATTAACTTTTAATTAAATAATAGTTTTATTCAGTTTTAAACTATATTTATAAGAAAATAAATTATTTTTAGGCTTTGGTTTTCAAAAACCAACTTCTGTAATTTATAACAACCTTCTTCTATTTATTGATTTTCATATATTTATCCTTGGTTATATTAATTTATTTTAACTAACACTCTATAATTTTATTTAACATTAATTATTTAAAAAAAATTAATTATCAATATATCTTATTTCAATTATATACAATTATTTTAAATTAATAAGTATTTAAAATTAACGATTACTAAATTTTTTTTACATTAAATTTACATTTTATTAAAGGTGTTTATTTATTTTCATTATCTTAATAAAATTATAACTCGCTGTATTAAGAAAGTCTCTAAAGATATCATATCAATATATACTTATTTGACAGTTTATTAAGACGTAAAAAAACTATTGTGCTACTGTATAATTCAAGCAAACGAGATTTCCCAGAACTAGAGCAATATCAGGGCTCGTTCATAAATTAGAGGAAATTCGTCCGGATGAACTTCTGGACGGACGAATTTATGATTATGAACGAGGACCGCCTGTAGCACCACCAATCGGAAATTAGTTCTAGTGTCCGTTGATTGGTTGGCTTGGTGACTTTATACTTTGTAAGCCAGTTCATACAGGGCAACATGTTATATCATCTGCTACAAACATTTCCAAAGTTTCGGAATACATGAAAAATTATGCAAAATATGATTGCTTGTTAAAAAACGGGACAAACACCCGTCTCGGTGTAATTCGTTGGGACAACGGACGTTTGGTCACCTTATTGATAACAGGAATGATTTGACAGTTCCTTCTGGCAAGGGATCAACACAAGTTACGGTGGGCTATTAACCGACTTCTGCGCTTCGAGTGTGCATCCCTGATTCTAATTCAGTAGTCTTATATCCTTGTTTGTTCCACGACAAGTTTTTGCGAAGAGTTATCATCTTTTGCGATAAGATGCTGGACAGTCAAAAATCATGTGCGAAGCTTCCTCCTTTGATAAAAATATCGTATAATCATAATCAACCATTTGATCTACAACAGCGTCAAAAAGTTTAATCGTACCAATGAGTATTTTTGAACCGCCACGTACATTTTTTAAATAGATTTCGTAATTACTTTCAGCTACTACGTTGTAATTACTACCTATATTACTACTATGTTATTGTAACCATCTTCTTCCAATTCTACAGAAATGATATTAATAACGCTTTCTTGGCCGGTTCCCATAACCGATTCATTCATTTATTCACAAATAATGATTAGTAAATACCTAAGGTCCACTGGAAGATACAGTGGCGTAGCTACATATTCAGCGCCCTGGACTCTGGAGCAAGTAAAATCGGTGCTCCCCCTTGTTTCTCGCAAGAGGTCTGGCGAAATTTGTTTTGAACATTTAGTTTAAAAAACATATATGTACTTATTTCGATTTAAAACCTTACTTAATAAGAATTTATTTGAAATTCAAGATATTAAATTTAATAAATACAAAATATAATAATAAAATAAAATATAATTCTTTAAGTAATATTCACTACGTATTTTATAAACTGTGTTGACAAAATGTCTAGTACGCATGTTTAGTTTCCGCATAAAAATTGTTGTTTTCTCTCTTTTTCGTTTGCAAATCGGTTGATCACATTCTCCAGGTCAAGTTGACAAGCTATTGTTTTTTCAGTCGATATAGTGGCCGAAAAGCTAACACGGTGTTGTGACATGCTGCTTCTTAAATAAGTTTGGATTAATTTTAGTTTTGAAAAACTTCGTTCTGCTGTGGCTGTCGTCACCGGTAAAGTAAAAAAAAATGAGGCATGCTGCAATGATGTCGGAGAAGCTACTTGAGGCTGTGGTGCGAATTAAAAGTAGTTCAGCAACTTCGCGTATAGAAGTAATTTCTTTTAATTGAGCATAAAAACGCATTTTAAATCGAAGCAGTTGCGGTCCAAACGTAGGTGAAATGTTGGAGGGATATGCCGATTGTAACAATTCTGATCATTCCCGAATATTTTTATCAGATGAGGCGTTGAGATATGCAGGTGATAAGCACTTAAAAAGTGTACATAATAAAACACCTCTACTTTGAAGCATTGTTAACTGTTTTCAATTCGCTCATCTACTTGTAATTCATCAAGGAATTTTTTCACACGACGCAATCTTTTTTTGGGAAAAGAAGGTTCAATATCCCATATACGTGATAACTCAAGAGCATCGTTTTTAACAAACTCCCAATTATTCCTTAAGTTCTGGAATTGGGTTA
Source organism: Melanotus villosus (assembly GCA_963082815.1). Classification (NCBI taxonomy): domain Eukaryota; kingdom Metazoa; phylum Arthropoda; class Insecta; order Coleoptera; family Elateridae; genus Melanotus; species Melanotus villosus. The sequence continues at coordinate 1,811,250 of OY720427.1, forward strand.
GGAGTGATGAAAGCATCTCAACGGCTTTCTCTATATCTTCATGAGCACCTTGCAGCATTTTCGAAACTGTATTAATAGCCTCCAGTATTTTACTTTGTACTATTATCAAAATAATTGTTGAAAATTATTCAGAATAATTAATGAAGTTTTCAACTTCAGGTTGCTGATCATATTTTTTTCCATTTAATGATAAATATATCAATATTTTAATTACATCAAAATAACGAGAACGTAGTGCATCAAGAGCTTGAATACAGAAAGACTATCGTGTTGGACAAACTCTTTTAAATGTGTTTGCTAAGTTGGTTTGATTCGTTTCATACGTCGATGAACCCAAAAACACACTGCACACAAGTAATTTAGAAAAATAATAGTCATAAATTTTAAGTTTTCTAAATTTAAATCATTATTTTGTTAATTTTGTGTTTATTATAATGTATTTTCAAATTAATCGGATAATTACCTTCCAAGTTATAGTCACAAATAGAAATAAAAATGTTTTCATTAACACCCTATATCTTTTTAAGGGAGCATTTTGGTACTAAAGTGTATTTAGGTTAATTGCTTTGTTTTGGCGTAAAGAAGCTTTGGTAAAATTTTTTACACCTAATTATGAATCACCCTGTATATAAATAATGAACACATAAAAGAAAAAAACGAAATTATCCCATGTTATGAAATTATTCTTCATCACAAAGAAGCGTCGTAATCCAACTATAGAACACTGACATAGCGTGCTATATGACATAAGGTTCTCTTTTCGCCAACAATTAAGCATTCAACTTTTGTTATGATATAGGGTTGCGTCTACGACCAATTAGTCGATCACATGTCGTTTCCGGTATAATAAACGTTCCAAATACCTCGAAGTATTGCAGAATGTGATGTTACCTGGAGGAGAGATCGCTTTGCCGAAGGGCATAGACCAAATGTGCTAGAATCATGGACAGAAGCAAATACAAGCGAAACGATGGTCTAACTTGTGACAAATGGTATCAAGGCATAATTTTTAACAGAATACCCACAAAAAACTTTTATAAATCTCTAATTTAATAATTGTAAGGAGGAACTAGGAAACTGGAAACAATACCAAAAAGATACAAATTGGTCATCAAAAACAAAGGCTGGGCAGTCAAATATTAAAAGCAGTTTAAATTTAAATAATTACGTTGTATTTGTGCCGATTTTTGTATGAATGTAGATTGATATTTTTTAAAACTTTGAATAATTTTTAAGGATTTTTAATTACGGCCCCAATATCTGCCGTGTTTTTAGTGTATGAAGATCATTAGGGAGGTGTTTATTTGATACAGATAATAAATAGCTGAAATTTGTTTAACCCACTTTTAAAGTTATACAAGATTCCTTAACACTTCTATAAGTTCGTCCTCTATGGAGTACATGAGATGTAAGAAGTCCAATTATATCTTTTCCCATGAATCCTAGCGAGAAATAAAGAGTTTTGCATTAAGAGCGACGCATTTTTAATTCTGAATAAAAATACTATGATAGATGTTAAGTTCATTTCTATTTTGATGGTAATTATATTACATGCCATTATTTGTACAACACAACATCGTTCAAATGTCCTCCACGAAAGCGTCTGCATGAATTAATCCGTTGAACCCAATTTTCCATGACTTTTAGACACAAATCGGCTCGAATATCAGCAATGTTTATCCTCAAAGCATCTAACATTGCTGGTTTGTTATTGTAAACGAGCGACTTAACACAGCCCCACAAAAAAGAATCTAGGGGTGTTAAGTCGCATGAGCGAGGTGGCTAATTAACTGACTGGTCCATTTCTTGAAAAAATCTACTCACCGAACTTTCTCTCAATAAAGCCATCGTTGCATTGGCAGTGTGGTAAGTGGCGCCATCTTGCTTGAACCACTTACCTTCCAAGTCGATAGCATCCAATTCGGGCCACAAAAAATTAGTCAACATCGAGCGATAGCGAATTCCATTTACCGTAACTGAATTTCCAGCATCGTCAAAAAAGAAAGAAGGCCCTATGACGCCTCCAGCATGAAATGCGCACCAAACTTAAGAGAATGTAATGGGCGTATTGGCTTTTGATGAATTTCTTCTGGATGATTCTCAGACCAGATACGGCAGTTGTGCTTGTTAACAAAACCATCCAACCAGAAGTGAGCCCCATCGCTCAAGTTGTTGCAATGCCCAATCACTGAATCTCCGACGCAAAAGATGATCGTTTGGCATAAGTTCTTGTGTCAAAACTATCTTGTAAGGACGTAGACAAAGTCACAAAGTCGATTTCGAGAGGCCCAATTATTGTTGAGCACGACGAGGAATCGATACATTTTTGTCTGCCCTAACGTTCTCTCGTACAGCAGCAATATTTTCTTCGCTCCGTGTATTTCTTCGTCTAATTGGCGTAGGGACATTACGAAGACTTGATGTTGGCTCCAATTTCTGCACCAATCGCTCAATGGTTCTTCGAGTTGGCCGATTATAGCGACCGAAAATTGCAGCGCACGTAAAGTTGCCGCTACTGAAAGAAACTTTTCATAATAAATCTGAACAATCTGCAATCGTTGTGGAAGCGTGTACTGTTCCATGATTAAAAATTGAGACTTTGATAAATGTCAGTGGAATCAAAGCAAAACACTGCACACATATCAACAACCTAGATTTCAAAATGCGTCGCTCTTAATGAAAAACCCTTTATGTAGTGTTTTGGTTCATTTTTGTGTTTCTGTTTCGATGCTTCGTTTTGGTTTACCGAATACAGTCTCTGATCATTTTTTCATTATTCTGCACACCTGTGCACCCTGGGACTCATATGAATTGAACCGTGTTCTTCTCAGGTAGGAGCGTCAAACGAGATAAATTTTTGTCTCGTTAATTTGGAATTAATACAAGGTGATTCAAGCGTTTTCAAGGTCACTTAAATATCAGACAGAATGCTTATGCGTTGCTAAGTGGTCTTTTACATTAGTTGTAGAAGATTTTTAAGATTAAGTACAATCCCATTTATGGGTCTGCTTTTATGATGAAGTTTACCTTTTATACATATTATATTTATATCGATTCCGTTTTAGATTCACTTTTGCTTTTGTTTGTTTCATTTTTTCCTAATTGGTTTTCTTTTATTCTGTTACTAATAAATTTCTTTTATTACTCTTGGTATTTATGCTTATTATGAACCCAAAAAGAGTTTTAACAAACTTGATTTACTCTTTGAATTTGTTATTTTTAGTAACTGTCGGTCAAAGCTAAATGAATTACTTGGTATGATGGGTATTATGCATTACCTGATTTGACGCTTGTTGGGTCTAACAATTGCATATTCCGCATTCAACTATTGATTTCTGTATAAATGCTGACTGTTTCATTTATGTGAAGGATGTACCTATTTGTTGTTATATAGCAAGTGAGCAGATGTCGACAGCGTATCCAAGGTACTGAAATATGTTGTTACAAACAGTATAACATATGACCTCGGACCTCGACGTTATATTTTTCTAACTTCATCGCCAATCAAATTATGAAACACAACATCTCCAGTTATTTTTTACTTTTTATATTGAAGAAATTAAATGATATTTGTTTTACTTTGGACGCACCCGATTTTAATATCTCAGATTTGTTTATACAATAATTAAATATTTTAAAGAATTCTAATACGTTGGTATATACCAGACTTGTAAAATCAAGTTATATTAAATTATGTGAATGTCACCTTAATGTAAAGGTCATCAAATTTCATAAAGTTAATGATATTACTGCTATGCATGTAAGTCCTAAGTGGATTCTTAGGCCGGAAAAACACGATACGCTTTTAGAACAATTATATTACGTTAAAAACATAAAACCTGACATAAATTTGCATCATGTTCTGTATGGTTTATTTTTTAATTCCATTAAAGGGGCTGATTAAATTGCCGCTTATAATACTTAATAATAATATGGTTAAACAGAATACACCCAAGCATTGATTTTTTCTGAATAACCTTTTCTAATCGAACGATAAACTTTGACTTAATTTGTTTTTCGAGACTGTTCCATTTTCTGAATTAACTTTTAAGATATTGGTATGCCACATCATGGATTTTCTATAACTAAGATGAACCCAGTAAAAATAAAATGCGGTTTGATGCGTACTCAAATGCTACTGTAAATATTTGTACAGAAACTGGTAAAATGTACGTTAGCTTTTATATTTTATTTCCATTCTTGAAAGCAAACCATTATCATATTTATATCCAGTCACTGTATGCTATTTTCCTGTCTGATTCTGGCTTACTGTCTAGACATTTTAGATATAAAGATAGGACAACTTCGTCGTAAAGTTATTCAAGTCGCCATGAATAAAGAAACATTTTGAACTATAGTGTGGGAGTTTGGTAAAGTGAATTCCATTCCAAGCTAATGAGTTTTGGATTAAGCAATGCACCTCTCGTAGAATTCCAGCCACTGTAAGACACACATTTGCATTAGTCCTTCTAAAAGCAAGTACATACCTATTATTTCACCAAAGTAAGCACCACTTTGAACTCGTTATCCGTTTTGAGAACGGTTTAAAGCACTGACAATGGGAAATTATGTCTACTACTACTGTAACTTATATAATTGCGACAACTAACTTATATTTTTAGTGTTTTGCTTCTTTTGACTTTGTAAATGTCATTTAAAAATTAAAAACTTGCGAAAAAATCGAAACAAAAAAAAAAAAAATTAGAAATATCGTCCCACATAGTCACACAATATTTAGAGCTACTTAGTTGCACTGAGAACAGGTTTTCATGACTATAATTTAAAAAATTTAAGAAATATATGTATACAATTTTCCAGCTGCTTTTGACGTTACGCGGCCAACGTCGATATTATTTGAAAATCTTCAAAGTGGATAGGACAGGATTTGTAAACATCAAGATCAAACCGTTGAGAAAGGGAGAAAGCCACGGGTTTTGAAACGCTCTTAACGTTGAATTAATACTGTCTCTATTTGCTGTTTGAATAAGTTGTTAGAACTGTACAAGGAGGGTACGTCGTTTGATCCGAAACCCGTCAGATAAGATGGAATCCGCTTTATTCTGTTTAACATAATAAGAACTGTTTACAAAAGAGGATAAAGGTAGAAGTTTTATTTCCGAAAGATATGGAGTAATTGGGGAACAGATTGCAGATTTTAGTTTTTCTTTTTTCCTCTTTACTTCGCAGAAATCTGTTTGTGACTTATTTATTCGTTTCAATTTAACGGAGCAGTAAAAATTAGTTTCTTAAATAAATTCTAAAAGTATATAAAAGAAAAAAAAACTCAGGCTGTAAAAAGGCTTTAGGCTCTTAAAATCAAGAAGCTGCAATATTTTTTTTACTTAAATGTATATGAAGTGAAGGATAGATACCTAACTTGATTACTAATTTATATCCTTAAGAAAAGCGCTTAAAAATAATAGGGCTTTTCAAATTCTAGCTTAAATAAATAATTAACTAAAATTCAGCGTAACAAAATTTTATGCCGATGCAGTGTTCATCACAATACTACATTAAAGTATTACAATCTTAACCATCAATGACCAAATTACTTTTCACTTACTTTGCAGTGATACTGATAACTGATAACTCAAAAGAAACTGCCCTAAAAACACCTACAGTTTTTGTGCGCGGTGTCAACCACTTGAAGACTCACTGTATAAAAGTCGCAAATAACGAGCTTGAACTTAAAACCTTAAGTGGAGATCAAGTTAAAATACAGCCCAAAGCAGCAGAAAATACACTGCTATTATTAAATCATTAAAGGTGAAGGATGCCGAATTTCACACTTATAAATGAAGGCACTAAGGCAGGAACGAAGTTTTAAAGTAATGTTGATATTACCGAAATAAAACAGAAATCGAAAAATTAGGACACACCGTAGTAAACATTTTCAATATTCAACAGAGCAGCAATGGAACAAAGACTCCCTTTTCGGTAGTTTACGTCGACCTCGAGCCAAATGCGAAACAAAGAGATTTACCAAACTGAATATCTGCTACATACACGTGTTAAATTCGAACCATCGAGACGTAAACGGGGAATACTTCAATGTACAAATTGTTAAAGATATGGAGATACAACAGCGTATTGCCATCAAAAGCCGTACGACAAGAAAGATTAAAAATCTCACAGACTCATTTTACCAGGAAAAAAGACCGCCACAGATGCAGAGGTTAGCGTGTGCGGTTTTGAATGTGCATTCAAACCTGTGCAAAAAGAATGTACTCTGTATTTCCACACACACGTAGCGACTTGTCAGTAGTTTTATTCTAAAGAGTTGGATATGAATTATGTTTAGTGGCAGTAGCGTGCGCTTGCATTATTAAAAATTCCTTCGATTTTATTTTCCATAAAGAAGAATGGTCTCTATAAATTTCGATGAAGGAACACATAAAATCACGGGAGCAATTGAGTAAATCTGACATGATTTAAAATTCATTATATATTGTTCTGTACCCCTTACTTTGGGTTCGACAAAATTTCGTTCTGTACTGAATTTACTCTGCTCTTTAATTTATTTGATTTCGGAGATCTCACCTCACGGGTCGTTAAGTAAGTTCGTTGTATTTTCACTTTATATTTAATTAACAAAAATAACAATTTACTCAAATTTTCAATGCAGATTCTTTTATTTTATTGTTTTTCGCCCTATCAGCCCTACCTTAAAATTATCTTAAAATTACGATTTGTTAACACTCACTATCTACACTTGAATTCCGCTTCTTTTCCAAAATTTCTTTATTCCAACACCAACATCCAATTTGCCTCTGCTTGAAAGTGCCTCTACTTGAAGTGCCTCTGTTTTGAAGTGTTTTTACTTGATGTTCAATTTTCAATTGAATTTTCTTCTATTTCACTTCCTTTTTGATTTAATACTGATTCTAATGATCGTTAACTTTATTTAAATTTAAATATTCGTTTAATATTTATTTATTTTGCGACGAGCAAACCTATCTGGTTGTTGCCCCTTTGAATGCAAAATATCAATTAATTTATAAAATTGTTTTTTTCTGTATCCAGGATATTTTATGTTCAATTTGTTTTTCACTATAACAACTATTTAAAAGGTTTCTAAAGTAACTAATTTTATGTTTCTATGACTACTGAATTTAGCTAATTATTCTCTAACAATGATTATAACATTAACTTATTTACATTAATAACTTAAATTTAATCTAGCTACCTAAAATTTATGTTACAATTTTTTATAATTTAAAAATCTGCATTTACAATTTTTGTAAAAATAATTTTCGTTAACAAATCAACAAATAACATAATCTATAATTATAAGTATCCAAATTAAATATCATCTCAATATATTGTCAATGCACCACCAACAAAGTAATAAGTCCCGACGGCACTGAATAAAAACATGTATACATTGTGCAATCTTGCACAACATCACAGTGTTTTCCTCGTACATTCTAAACTGCACGGGGAAAAATTCAGGGAACGCCAGTTTTTTTTGCGACGGGTTTATTGGAATGCGTATTCTAAATAAACCTACAGGTTTCTACCACACACCATCGGTTTTGAATGCACAGTTTTAATCATACACGCAAGTCTTGATACAAGTCTGTGCATCTGTGGCGGGCTTTAGTTAGTACATAAAAATATCCAAATACTCAATTTACGATACACAATATCTTGATGGCAGTGACCAAGGTGGGTCGTGCTATCATAATTTAAAACGTCATTAAACACATACAAGCTACTATTGTCACGGATTGGACTGGGCTATTAACGGCTATGTCCGTATATGGACCTCCAAAACATCGAATCGTATTAAAGGAACAATTCTAATAAGAGTTCTACGCCACATTAGGACAACGTTTTATCGCAGGTGGCGAGTATACCGCTAAACATCCTGAACGGGGATCGAGATTTATACCAATTCCAGAGGTAGACAAATACTACGAAAGCTAATAATATACATCAGATATAAACTGGAGAGCCAACTGATCCAGATAGAGTACCCGATCTAATTGATTTTTGTATAGTCAAAGCAGTACAGTTATTTTCCTCAAGGTTGAATCATGTTTAGATTTGTCATCGGACCAATACCATCACGTTTAATTCAAATGTAATATCAAACACCAGAGCACCCGCCCTGAGCACAAAGTAAACTGACTGGGAAAAATTTAAAACGTTAATCGAAGAAACTCTGGCATTAGACGTTCCATTAAAGACAGCTTCTGATATTGATGAACGCATGAAACACTTAATCACCACTATACAGCAAGCAGCTTGCGATTCTACACCAAATATTGAGAAATGTGAATCTAAGGGAGACAGCTCCGCAGAAGCAACCGGATCGCCATACGATAAAACAAAACTGGCTCAAGCCACCAAAGAACTGAATAGCAAAAAACATGGCGATTAAAAATTATCTAGCTAACCTAACAGATACAGAAGCTAACGACTTAGTCATATGGAGAGCTATGAAAAAACTAAAAGAACCAAATCCACGTATTCAGCATGGTGATGGAACTTGGGCAAAACGCGGCGTTCAAAAAGCAAACTTGTTTGAGAAATATCTAACAAGAGTCTGTAACTGTACGTACCCCAGGTGTGTTACCCTTTACAGTTTTTTGCCGTGATCGTTTAATTTTTCACTAAGATTTTCTTTACCGTCCACCCTTATTGGTTAAGTGAAAATATTACCCTTTATTTAGATAACTGACTATTTAGTCAGAGGACCCTTAATGTTGTTGTGATTCGTTGACCTAGAGTAGCTCACCTTGTAAACAAGAAATAAATACTCCATCAAATTGAATACATTTTATATTATAAAGCCATATTTATGTACAGATATTTACAATACAGTAAATAATTAAGCATATAGAATGAACATCAAACTAGGCAAGTCAATTATGGACAGTGGGTTGAATAATTATCATCTTTTGTTTTATGATTTTGATGTAATCAGGGTGGCCTGAGTGCGTAGTTCGATCACAAGAAATTATGCTGGAAGTCAGTGCGTCAGTCAGATATGCGATACAAGATCGATCTTTTCCCGGGATTGATATTAAAATTAATCGTAAGCGGCCGGAGCCAAAGGTGGTATTACAACTAACCTTTAAAGTTTGACGAGGGTGCAATTTCCCGCCAATTGAGGACGTGCGCTATGCACAACTCTTAAGTGCATGAGTAAGCGTTTCTCCTCATGCAACGAGAATGTACGTTATGTACAACTCAGAACGTACGAATACTAGGTACCTCGCAATTCTACGGGGTGTTTATCCCTATCGTTGATTGAGAATCTGCACAAGACATATCTCAGTGGTCAGAATTGTCGTTTTGTTGTAATTAATTGTGTTCAGCACCTACAACAGGGCAACTTTTACGTTGTGTGATGTTAATTTGGATTTCGCAGGGCGACCCCTCAACTGGAATTACTTTATTGTGACCCTTTCACAAACACGCAACCGGAAAGCAATGCTTTACAGCGGTGTACGTATGATGATTAATTTCTACCAGCTAATGCAAAGCAACAAAGTGCAATACAACTAGCGGTATACTTTACAGTATAATTAGATACACCAATCAGCGTACTAATCGAAATTCCAGACGACTATACAGCGTAACTGAACAGTCAAGACTGGCCCCTGTGGTAAAATTTGATCTCGTATTTATACTGAAAAATCCGCATACAGCGGGGTGATGATTACATGTTCTCACGGGTGTTTTTCTAAGTGGGTTGGTATCAAAACGTTTCCATGAGTGACACTTGCCCCAAAACTAATAAATTTCATAGTTGAGTTAAAATCCTAATACTGTGTTATATTTTAAATTCCTTTGCAATTTGATACTTTAGTAGAAAGCGTGTGGGTCCGCTTGTTTACAAATAGGCGGCGAAACTAATTTGTAAAAGGGACGGTGATTTCGCTGCTTTAAGTCCGAGAATTTATGATATTGCTGTTTTTAGTTTCCAAATGAAATTAACTTTCTTGCCACATAACTGCCCAAAGAAACACCCCTAACGTTATGCTCAAAGCTTTTGGGGTAAAATAGGTATATTATAAAAAAGATCTAATGCTAAAAATCCCCCGAAATTGATCTCAGGAAATATTTTAAAGGAAGTACCAGAAGTGGGCATTAAATTTATTACTCGACTTTTCAATGTCATTATAAGATTAAACCTTCGATTAAAAAAATATTAATTTATAAAACCATTTTTAAAAACAGTGCGGTCATATGATGTATGGGCATTTAATTTTAATTATTCTACTAGAAAGATTCCAGTCTACGCATAATTGTGGACGCACCGTGGTACCGAATGATGTGATCCGTTGTGATTTAAATATTCCAAAAAGAAATATTTAGCTATAGTAGTTAATACATACAACACGCTAGTGTTCGCCGAAATCCAATTGTCGGACAGATTTTCAACTCTCCAGTTGGTAATCGTAGATATTTCATCCTAAAGGCTTAAACACTAATAAATTTAAGAAGTGTTCCGTTAAGTACACCCAATCGTTAGTAATAGTGGGTTTCTCCGATTAACGTGTAGTAGAAGATTTAACACTGGCTAAACTCTTCCAAGTCAAGAGAACCTATATAAAGTGCACGAAAATTACTGAATGCCTTAGGGTAGAATATAATATTCCAGAATTTCAATAAATCAAAACAAAAGAAGTGCATGTACCAGCACAAGTTTCTATTTCTTTGATTTTCCAACGTTTAGTTTAATTTTTTTTTACTTTTCTCTTTTAAATTATGCTTCTTAAAGCATCAAACATCTTGTCACTCTATTTTAATAATTTAATTTATATGTACAAAAGAAACAACAAAAGCTTTTGTTCTGTGCAGTTGCAGCTACATCAAAAAGAATATTTAAAAAAAGATATTTCACAAACTTAAATGAAATTTACTTAGCAAACAAAGATGATATTTAATAAAGTCACGTTCTCGTAGCAGAGTAGAAATCTGGCAATATTAATTATGTCGCAGAGTTTAAATTCATCTTCCTAGTAATATTTCCTTTAAGAAAAGGTTTTTCGTTCAAAACATGTATGTGGTAATACCAACCTTGAAATTAAACGTTTCTCCTCTCTAACTCATCATATACTACTCGTTTCAAATGATATAACCCGAAGGCATCTGTTATCTCTCTTAGAAATATTTCAAAGGGCTTTCTAGAATTTCCAGAGAACTTCAGGTGAATCATTACCGCGGTATTACTTCAACCGTTCTTCCTAAAACATTATACTTAGTTCCGGAAACGAAAATACATATTTATTTTTCATCTTAAAGGATAACATTTCCTAAAATTTAATGGAATAGCGCTTTTTTTTAATTAATGGAAAAATAAAATTTCCGCTTGAGCCGCAAATTTTTCTTATAAAGTAATGTTATGTCGATACCTTTTCTCCTACTTTAATCGTAGAAAAACCCCTTTGGTAATATATCAGAAACGAAAAAGGTTATGACAAGGGATATTGTTATGCTTTCCACTTCAGCTTTATCTGGCATACCGCACCACAGCTTTAACAACATTTTGAAGAATTTAATTTTCAATCCCATTCGAAAACGTTACACAATGCAATTTACTCGCATTCATCTCTGATGCTAAATTTATAAAAGGTTAAAAAGAATTACAAAGAGAGAATTACAAAAAGCTATTTACATACGGTCGAAGCTCTATCAGTCAGTTGCGGCTTACTCAATTTGATTCGCTTTTCAGTAATTCACTCTGATGTTATTAGCTGGATTTTGATTGCCACACGGGTTTTGACTACGATTTAGTTTATTGTGCACTATATTTGCACATTCCAACAAAATAACGTTATATCCACATAAATAAATGAAAAATATTACTAAAAATTGAAGTTCGTTAGTATCTCATACTTCCTCTTAATAAAGTCTATAGTCCGTCTCAATCTTAGAAATAAGTAACTTATGACGCATGTTTATCGTAAATCATCATTCAATTTCAGAGTTTTCTCAATTATTCCCATCCCTATTTTAACAAACCAGAATGGCCAGTTTTATTTTGGGCATAATTATATGCGCCTTATTTTGGCGATTTTGGATGGAATATGTTCTCCGAAATCTCGATACTTGTTTCTAATAGGAGCTTGCTTTGTTCAATTATTTGGGCAGCGGCTTCAAAAGCAATTAATTTCGTTCATCTGCAACTGCAAAAGGGAATCATTATCATCCATTAGGGACAACCACTAACCACTGGTCTCTCTCTGCAATGCATTTCTCCGATTAACTGGGTGATGGGATAGAACTTAGAACCTTGTCACTTACATTAGAGATTTTCCAGATATACAGATAATTCCAACTTCAGTTCATGATGGCACGTCATAACCTGTCGTTAAGGGAAAAGCCGTTTCACGTGCCCCCACCGGAATGGCATTTTCCTGGAACTTTTTCTAAGTTTAAATTATTATTATAATCGTACAAAAAGCCCTAGTTGGCGAAGAAAAGGTGACATTTTGCTGTAAGAAAGTTACACACTAATTTTTTAACAAAATTTGGTTGCACGATTATTGGCGATATACCTACGTTAATAATTGATTTTTGGGAACCGTCTTGACGTTGAAAAAATGTACAAACAAAAAATTATAGATTGAAAGGAACCATTAATAAAGATTTTTTAAAAGAATGTTTAAAAAAGAGGTCATTCGCTTATATGAAGAATCATAGTTTTACTCTCTTTTAACCTGATTTATCAACATTTATGCCAAAATTGTCATAGAATGGTACCAAAGAAATTAAGCCGTATTGTACCAACATACAGCACTTCGCTAAATAGTCCAAAATTGTCCCATGGAAAAACATTATCGACACAGTGCAAATTCTGATGTGTAATATACAAAGAAAAGTTTAAAATGTTGGTTACAGATTAAAGTAATTTTAATATACATAGTGGCCCACTGAAAACAGTAAACGTAAGTTTTGGCCACTTAAAATTATCAATTTAAATGCTGAAAAACTCACAAAGTACTTGCTTATTACAAACAACTTGTCAGATGAAGTGCTTTTGTTTGCTACGGTCAACTGTTTAAGCCTCCTAGATCAAAATTTAAATGTATTTTTTTCTGGAATTAATGATCGGATTTGAAAAATAAAAAGACTGTTGAAAAGAGAATCGAAAGGTCTTAGAATTGTGTAACGTTTGACACCCCTTCCTATTTAACATTTTTGGGGTGCAATTCACCCTCATCTTAGGATTGAAGTTGTGTAAATAATACTAATCAATTCAGATGTCCCCCTTGATACTAAACTTGACGTGTTCGAGCGTTTTTCGCAAAATTGATGTTAAGAGGCCAAAACTTGGGTTTACTGTTTTCAGTGGGCCACCCTGTATATGATTGTATAATATATTTTAGAACGTATGAATAGTTTTAAGTATAAATTTGGCCAATTTCATGTTTTGACTAGCTTTTTAATATCTAATAGTAGATTTGTTACATTTTCTCTTTTCCATTCATGGTTTTTACCCTGCATTCCACCATCTATTTATTCATTTTGTTTTCTTCCTTTTCTATTGGATTACTCACACTTTGATATTCACGATGCAGATTAATATAAATATTTTCGAGTATATAATAACTGCAATGTTATAGTTGGGGGTAGTAATGGGAATAGAAAAGTATTAGTTAGTAAAGCTTTTATTTTTGCCACCAAAAACATAAGTACGATTATAAAAAACTGCATCTGTTTTGAAAAGTTAGAACATTAAACTGTTCCAAACAAACCTAAATGTAATAAATATATATGGTCAAACTATTAACGAATTTAGTAAAAAAGCGTTCCTCAGAATCAAACCCTATGTTTCGGATTCTTATCGATTAATTTTGTTTTCTTTGATGGACAGAACTCAGATTTGTAACAGTCTATCATGTATTGACTGTTGAAGTCGTTAATCCTACCTCTCTTAATTCTTCCGAACCTCACCTTGCCTTCAATGGCATCCTAGTTAACATGGGTAACAATTCTGTTGTAATAACCTGTTCCTGTTGCAAAAAAAAATATTTCAACCTGCTTATAAGTAGAATACACCATACAAGATGTTTATTGGTAGTATTTTTAAGAACATTCTTAACGTGTAATTGATTTTTTCTAGTTGATATTAAAAAATTCGCCATTCCTTTGTTTTTTAAAATAATTGTTTGCAATTTGGCAGGAATAATTTTCAATCCATTGTTTCTTAGAAACCAAAAACTGAAATCGCTATCTCAAAGTGTTCCGGAGATGAGAGGACTTAAACAGGGTTCGTTTTTTTCTAGCCACCCGGTATTATTTTCTCAATATAACCAACAATGCCGAAAAGAAAAGAAAATATGCTTTGTTTGTTCATTCATTTATTTTCAAAAAACTTCAATCAGGATTGTAATCTTTATCAGCTTATACATTTTCTTTAATTACCCCAAAAGTATCACTCATAAAATAAACATTAAAAGATGTTATACCGATGTTATAAGTTCCGTAAATGTTTATAACATCCCGAAAGAAAGAAATATAAAATTGTGATGATTTTTAATAACTTATAAAACGTAAATCAAAGTGAAATTTAATGTGTGGAAGCTACTTTTACAAACAATTTTTACAAGCTATTGTTTTATTTTATTGTATCTGTATATTTTAAATTTTATATCTCTTATTGCATAGTCGACGTCCAAGGTTTGGACAATCGTCGCAAGTTCACTGTTAGCGTGTTAATGTTTTTACATAACCGTTAAACCGTTCATTAGCGTTAGAAATATCTTGACGTTTAATTTAGATTTCATATGCGCATTTAAAATAACAGCACTTATTAGCATTATGCAGTTTCCAAAATAGGACACATTTAATGCTCTAGTTTTCAGTTATATTCATTCCAAACTTTGCGCTCTAATTTTGAGTAATAGCTTTTCGTTGCTAATTGTAATACAAGAAAGTATAATAAATCATCGTTCATAATTATCATAAAACATGGTAGTTAATTTAACAAGGTATTTCATTACGCATGGCCGCACCAAATCAGCATAAGACTCCTTCCTCGCGATGTAATTTGAGTAGAATTCCAAATTTTCGTGTTCTCGAGTGAACAAAAAAACACATCTAAATAGTCTAATCGGGACAAGGAGGCCATGAAATATGTATGCGTTGTTACTACTGTTAAATCAAGACATATATCTGAGTCAGAAATCAGTAACCAATATTACACCCTATTCGAAGACAAAGCCATTATTTAGAGCGTGTAAACCTCGCAACACAAAGCAAAATATACAAGCCTACCTCATTGACATTATTTAGCACAATTATTGACAGACGTGTCGTGATTGAGGCAATTTTTGTCAATATTTGTTTCCGCCCTTTCATAAATAAATCGTTCAATATCACCGCACCCCTTTCAAATCGACAAGTTCAACAAAGTCCTTATTGTGCTCCGTTTGACGTGAGTAGGAGGATATCTAAATATGACGGGTACTTGTTATTTTCCTTTCTAAAGGACTTTTAAGTTAAATAGAATTTAAAGAATTAGAGACGAATTCTTCTCAAAATTTACAACTTTTGTGAATATTTTTATGTTTCATTTCATTAGATATTTCAAAAAGCAGGGAAAATATATTTTTGTAATATGCAGAAATACGGCTTAAATTTAAATTATTCCGAACGAAATAAACAGAAGAGTGAAAAGAACGGAAGCTCGACAAATTATATCAAATAGCCCCCACATTCGCTAACATTTATCTGACGTAATAAAACGTAATTTAACCCTTTATATTTAGAATTTACAAAGCTTAATTTTCAGCGCACTTGAAAGAGTTGAAATTTCATTAGGAAGATTGAAAGAGTTGAAATGCTAAAAGTAGCGCTTTTAAAGCTCGCTGTTGTATTTTTATTGAATCGCGTTGTTAAAAAAAAAACGACTGATGGTACCGAATTAAAAACAGTGCTTTAACAGCTTACCTATTTTGTAATGTAAATACAAATCTCGCTGTTTTGATGAGCGAGTTGTTTAAGTTGGTCAGCTCAGAGATTAAGGTCATGAGGCAGAGATCAATTATTTATTTCGGTGATTAAACATGTCAATATATTATTTTTATAACGTAAATGATTGACAAACACTAAAATAATGCATTACGTCGGTTACGATGAAGACTGGGACCGGCGTAATGGCTCACGTTATTAGGCAGTGAAGATGGAAATGTTGAGCCGCGACGTGACTTATTTCGATCAAGCACGTTTTGTTTCTGTATTTGTCGATGCCAAGAATCTCAGCACGCGTCAATCGTTATGATTATTAAAATTACCCGCCTAGAATTTTCCCAAAGCCAAGGGTCTTCCACTCCTAAAGGGAATGTTTATCGTACCATTGGGATCTATGATTTTACCTCAAATCCGATAGAGGACAAGGTTTCAGATTTTCTCACATTAAACATTTCAATTCGGCCGATATCGAATGCGGACGATGGGTATAAATGCGATGCTGAACAGCTTCGACAGTTTCTTGTCAATGTGGCATTGATTGTTGAATCTTTTTCTTCGGCGTTGTTGCGCCTCCGCACGTTACTTAGGTGGAGGATATGGAACTGGCTAAGTGACCTCTGATGGTTTAAATCTGAATGAAATACGAAGTCCCAGTAATCATGCATAAAACAATAGAACTGTTTCTAAATTGACCATAATTGTCTCGGATATGTTCACCATCCAACTAGCTGAGGCAATACCAGTCTGATTTACGCCGTGTAAAGGCGACTCGTCAGTAATTGATAGTGACGTCGTACCAGCATTGCCTTCAGGGGATTCGCAAGTTGTACAGTTGTGGCGGGGTGAGCACCTTACTTAATTAAAACTGTTACTAACAGTTCTAATCCGAAAATAAACACAAACTCATCGGAGCTAGTGCACAGTCTAATGAAGGCAATTAAAATTAGATGCCTGTTTTGTATAAAACCTAGGAACTGTTAGCCGAATCACTAAAGCTTTCCTCTTACAAATATAATTCTTATCAATAGTTTTTTCGGCATATCTAGTTTTTATTTACACTGAGGTCGGTGATGTATCCCAGGAGTGGGGGGCGAAGGTGCTTTACAATATATGTATATCGAACATCACAAAGATAACAAACTCAAATACCACTGTTACCTGTTACTAGTGTACCCAAAGCTTTATGCTGAATTTTAATATTCATAACCGATGATGATCGATTAATCCTTTTCCTTTTTAATTTAAATAAATTCCGTTGATGCCATTAAATTAAAAATGCTAGAATATTAAGCAATAATATACCGTAAATAATTAGCTAATCATAATAATCTCTTAACTGCGAATAATCTATTGATTGGGGTAGTCGGAAGTAGTCACCGAAATTAGCCGAATATTATTAATCATAAAATATGATACGCACTATTGACATGGAAAGTATTAATTACCTTAACCTGATCAAGTTACTGCAACATATTTATTTTCAAATGCTGATTTATTCGCAGAAGTAAAATCAGCAAACGTAAATAACGTTGAAAAAATCTTTATGTGTTTTATGAATATTAAATCATGGTCTACCAGCCTACCTTAAAAAATTATATTTAAGAACAAAAACGTAAATTAGGATTTTTAAATGATAAACTGATATACATATAATCCCTAAACATGAAGTACAAAATTTGTTCTATTTTTTTAACAAAATATTTTTAAATTCATAAAAAAAAATCATAGATGTTTGATGTTGCTAAATAGCATATTTAATATGTTTTGACTATGATTTTCAGTTCAAGAATAACGAACCATTTGTATTTTATATAATAAAGATATTGCGGACTTTTATAACAGCGAAAATTATTTGTTATATTTGATAGCTTGGAAAGCATCTGTTATATGTTGGTTGAATATAGAAAACGAATTATTATATACTAAACTGGTTCAATTGCTTCTTTCTCTGGACAGAGGTGGAGCAAGAGCAAAACATATATGTAAACATCTAGTTATTAATAATTAGAATATATAATTTAAATTTAAGCTTAAAATATATTGCAGAATACAATAAAAACCGAAAATCTCTATTTATCTATTGTAGTCGAATAGTTTATAGCTAGAGAGCGGATTTTATGCAAAATGCATATCGCTTATTTTTTATAGTTGAAGAATATCGTTTTGTTTTTAGACGAATTGCACTAAATGCAATCATTTGACGTTAATTAATTTTTGCATATTTTGCATATTTCGCCAAATACTGCATATATTGGAATTTTATGCATATTTTACATTTTTATGCATAAATTGACATATATTTAACATTTTTTAAATTTTCCATTGCCGGATGTACGTAGCTCAGTGTCTAATTGTTTCTATCGTGAGTTCCAAATTAGATTTAAAATGCATTTTTCTAACTTAGAAAGTGTATTTTTAAAGGAATAATACTTTTGATATCAAAATTGTACTTGAACACTTACACATATTGGACTCTGCTACTAAATTAAAATTAATTACAATCATAACGTAGAAAGCTGTATCTTTATTTAAAAATGTGTTTCTATAGTTTATACGTGTTTAACCCTTAACCCTTAACCAGTGACGTCAAATATTTGTTACATAGTCACCGCCGTGCGGTTACAGTGACCGCTTCTCTTCTTGTTAAGACACAAATTTTTCGACTGATCTTTCTTCTGATGCATTATGTGACCTGCCACTTTAGTAAGTTGGGAAAAAAATAAAAATCAAAGAAGTAAATGAAAACAATAACAAAACTATAACTACCTAAAAATGCAGTTTATTTTTGAAAAAGATAAAAGTTTCAAAATTCTAATAGTAAATTTCTAAACTTAGCCGATTCAAAATTATAATAAAAACCAAATTTAAAGAAAAAAACCACAAGGGTTCAAAAAATGTTTGCCTGCAATTTGAACACTATTTTGTACTCCATCCTATGCATATCGCTTTGTTGCACAGAAAATAAAGGTCAAAGGTCTTCCTTTTAATTTTAGAAGATGGAAGGACATGTATAGGTATAACATGTCTTATGTTTTTGTTTTTTTTTTTAATTAGATCAGATTGAAATTTCATGAATTTTTTTAACAGCGTCATTTTCACGCTTTCTTCTATCTACCCTTTCTTCAATTTTCCCTCTTAGATTGTCCAGGTTGATTAACAATTGACGTACCTATGTTACAATAAGCTAAAAAGTTACACTAACACTGTCGTGCGGTCACAGTGACCGCTCACGGGTTTCAAATATTTTTTAAAGCAAAACCAAGGGGCGGACCACCTTCTGCTTAACTCATCATGATCAGAAACAAGATTGAAGGTACTAAGATACTAAAATAGGTGATATCTCGAAATTCGGGGAAAATAAACAATAATCAAAATTCCGCACGTCGGTCGGCGGTTAAGGGTTAAAGAATAAATTAAGACATACAGTTTATTTTCCATAAATATGATTTAATATTGTCTATGTTTTGATTTAAATTTTTACCCATTGTATAATTTTCATTTAAACGATATGCATTTTTCGTAGTTTTACTATTTATTGTCATCAACAAAAAAAAAGCTTGAAGCGAAATAGCTAGGTTTCCATGATTGCTGGCGCCAGGAGCGTGCCATTTTACTGGCGCCATTATTAATTTTGATTCAGTTTTTAACTGGCGTGGAAACAAAGATGGCGTCAACTGCAATAGTTCGTGCTGGGGTTAATGTTGTAGTGCAAATCTTATCTTTAGAGCTCCAGAAAATTTTAAAAGGGAAAAAACTAAAGCATAGTGGTGGATACGTAAATGGATATCACGTAGAGGCCATTTGGGTGCATCAAATAAAAAAATTGTAAAAAAACACAGAACTACAAGTAAAAATCCGTACACCTCTAATTAGAATATGTCGTTCAATTTTAGTAAATAACACGAAATAAACGTTTCATTAGAAGAAGCACATTCATTCCAAATATAGTGATTTTCTACTCAATTGGCGCCAAAAAGTACACCTGTTTTGTACTTTTACTGGCGCAATGATTAGTGGCGCCAATCAAATGGCACCAGTCGAATTGACATGTTTCCCACAGGTAAATAAACTGGCGCCAGTAATCATTGCATGTGGAAACCTAACTAATTTTTTTACTTAAAAGTATTTCTGATTTTATCACCATTTGAATTTATCATAGTTTAAACAACGTCTCTTATAATTACGTTACATTAGCGAACTCTCTTCTTTCGCGGTCTGTTTCCATATCTTCGTAGAATTGGTCAACTTAGTTTTTCTGCCATTTTTAAATCAGTTTATTTATTTAGTTAGTCAAAAATTTCAGTTTATTCTTATTGTTTAAGGTCAAATTTTACGATATGTTCTTTATTTCTAAACTTAGGTATAATCCTTAATATTCTGATAATCTTGACATACATATTACGAGGGTGTTTTTAAATTATCTACCTAGCCATGTAAATGACGTCAAACAAAAAAATGCCTGGTTGTCAAATTACTGTCGCTGTTCTAAGTACTTTGACGAAATTTTGTACGAGTTCGTTGCGTTTTGCAAATTTTACGAATTTTTCCTCACTAAAGGGGGAAATGGGCCAAGTTATTAATGAAAGAATGTCCCAGGTGTACGGCAATGTCACAGTGGCGTAACCAAGGGGGGACCCATAGGGCCCAGGTCCCCCTCAAATGCAAGATATTAATCAAAACAGTCTTTAAGATGTGACCAAAAATGCAGGGTGAGTGTTGGGTCCCGTCCCGTCGAGTGCATATGTATTTCTGACACAATTGTTAAACAGTGGACTGGGCCCCCTACAAACTACGTGTTACTCAGTGGACTGGGACTATTTTCAAGCAAAATTTTGGTGTAAACAGTTTAGACTCAATTCAGGATGACCGGCTGAGGCAAGAATTGAGGAAAGCATCAGGCTCGTTGAAGATTTCCTGCTGTAAGATCGATGAATGAAGATCCCAGTGTTTGTTAAAGAAGCTAGAGTATCCGAAACTAGTTTTCAAGATTGTGCACGAAGATTTAGGGATGAAAAAAGTTTCTGCGCGATGGATCCCCAAACTCCTTACATCAGAGCCAGAAACTGGCGAGGAAAGAAATTTCTCAAGAACATTTGGCGAGCTTTAGAGAACGATGAGACTTGGGTGTTCTATTGGGATCCTCCCACGAAGCAGGAGTCGATACAATGGGTATATAAGGGCTTTCCACCTCCAAAGAAGGCAAAAACTCAGTTGTCTTCTGGAAAATAGATTGGCGGCGGTTTTTTGTGAGGGAATATTGCTTATTGAATATAAAAAAAGGGTCCACAATTAATGGAGAAGTTTATGGAGAAAATCGTCCGATTTCGTGGAGAACCAAAACTTTGCTGTTGCACGACAACTGCAGGGTCCACAAGGCTCGCACAGTTCAAGCCATTATTTAAATCTGGATTCAACATCCACCGTATAGCTCCGATATGGCACCCTGCAACTTCTTTTTGCTCAAACATCTGAAGAAGACCTCAGGGGCCCCAAATTTTCGTCAGATGATGTGATGAAAGCCGCTGTTGCGTCATTTTTGAGGCACAAACAAAAGATTTTCTTGAGTGGAATCAAACAACTCGAGAAACGCTGGACTAAGTGTATTAGTGTAGACCTGTCGAAAAATAAATTTTTTGAAGCTCCGCGAGTTTTCCTTCATAACTAGGGAGATAACTTAAAAAACATCCTCGTACATACAACACTTAATTTTTCTTTTTATACGTATTTTTGTAAGATGACAATTCTTTATTCATAGCTCTATCCAATGTATGTATTAAGTTATCCCATATATTCGTTACTGTACCCTGTACCAAAAACCGATTGTTTAATTTAAATTTTTTCAGTACTTTATTATTCTCATTTTATTAAGTAAACTTAAGAACTTAATTTGCATTTTATATACAGGCTAAAATTATCTCCCCTTACATATTTTCTCGTTAAATTCTTTTGTTAAATTCTCAAACCTTCGTTATTGAAGAGTTCTCGTGTTTTACCCTACTTTCGTTTTAACAAGATAAATTCCGAAATGAAGTCTTTGTAAAACTTCTATACGCCCAAATAAGAAATCTTAAGAGGTTGTTTTATTTGATTTGTCAAAAGTTCCCACGAATTTATGAATTATGATCGAATGTATTTTCGTTTGATATTTAAGAACTCGAGTTGCATACTTATTAAAAGTCCCAACTTGTGTGTTGTAAATCCATAAAATAAAATTCGAGACCTCCATGAATAATACATCGATTCGAAGTAAGCTTTTTGACGTAGGAAAACAAGTTAAGCATTTGACGACACATTATGTATGACTCAAATAAGCTCGCCGTAAATATTGTTTTAGAAACACTATTGTAGTAAACGAACAGTTTACAGCTAAAATAAATAGATAAGAAATTTGCAAGAACAGCTTACTAATATTGTTTTATAATGGTAACAATAACATTGCGACCATTTTTACGACTGATTCATTTCTAATCCATCGTTAATTGAGTGCACACGTAATTCCTAGTCTAACCATAATGTTAAAAATGTGGAAAATTCTTGTTCTTCTTGCTGGTAAGACGTTTTTAAAAATTTCGACCGAAATATTTGATTTAATTAAAATTTTAGTAGCGAGCCATGTTTTTGCCGAGATGAACCCAAAGTCTGAAATGAAATCTAGACATTTGGAAACAAAGAAACGTTAGTATCTCTGCATATTTTGTATATTTCTAACTAAGAACGTTTTTTATAGCAAAACCTTACCGGCGTTTTGGATTATCCGCATGGGCCATTATTGTGATAATTCTTGTGACGATATTTATCGGCGTTGCTTGCTATTATATTATTATTTGTTATCCCATTTTATGCAAGGAAAAACGGAAATATCGCAGATATGGAATGGTTGAGCTTGAATTTACAAGAGTGTAACTGTGTAAATGTATGTTTTTATTGATCCGTTTCTACTTTTGTACAAGTATGTGTTTTTTTTATTTCTTTCGAAAATAAAGTTCGTTAAATACTAAATATGCTAAGTGTTTTGTGTTATTAGTCGTTCTGCGAAATTACAACTTAAAATATGTTTTAAGCTTCTTTGGGGTTCTTCTAAAAATCGCATTAGCTATTATTAATGGTGAATTTAATATAAATTTTAATTAACATTCGGAAATAAAATAAGCTATCACTCATACGACTTTTTTGTTGTAAAATCTAATTGAACAGTATTTTTTAAGACCTTTTACAAAAACACAGAATTGTTAGTACGTACAAGCACGTAATATTTTTAGTAGATTATCTAAACGATTGCGATCAAACTACCAATAAATTAAAAAGTACTTCAAATTCGAATATCGAAGCTTTATACAAAATTAAAAATTCAAATACAGACTGTGCATTTGCAAATGAAAGTTTACTAGCAATTTTAAATTGTAGTAAATCTGACATTGTGGAAGCCAAATTTAAGAATTTCATGAAGACCTTAGTTACTATATTAATCACCAACATTCAAACTGGAAACCTTTCGCACAAACCTAATATTAATTATTACGAATCGATATTTTTAAATTAACGTAAATACTAAGCGTTGTAAATTTATTTAACTTTAAAAATAAATTATCTGCGAACATAAAAAGAATAAGACGTAAGTAGATTTTAATCCTAGAAATCTAGGAGTCAATATCGATAAAAACACGGAAGTGGATGAGAGAAGGAGAATCGGGAAGTATAATGGGAATAGGAATAGACCAATACTGCTAAAGCTAACAAAAGAAAGCACAAGATTTGAAATACGAGAAAGCTAAAGGGCACTGATATTTGGATTGAAGAGGACTATCCTAAACAGGTACGAGAAGAAAGAACGGTGTTAATAGAGCAAATGAAGGAGAAGAGCGATAAAGGACACGAAGCAATCGTAAGATATAATAAGCTAATCGTAAATAACGAGGGATATAAACCTGAGAAGAAAAATGGAACCAGAGGAGGAAATCGGAAGGAGCAGTCAAAAGCGAACAGTTATAGATAAGTCACCTGTAGGAGAGTGCTTGGCGGAACAAATGAGGAAAATAACAAAAACAGCTAGAAGAAAAAACTAGATACAGCAGGCGACGGAAAGAATAAGGAAGCAGACCAGGCAACGGAAACGGACATGAATAAGGAGAAAAACATAAATAGGGATAATAAAAACAGAATTAGGAATAACAAAAGTAAAATAAAAAGAAAAATAATGCAAAGCAAAATAGGGTGCAAAATCTCGATGACTATATCCTATTTAATAGACTGTTAGGAACAGGCTTTATGGTGAATAAACGGCGGAAAGAAACAATAGTAGATTTCAAGCCTCTCACAGACAAAATATGCAGCCTAAGGATCAGAGGAAAATTCCAGAAGATAAGTTTTATAAACATACACGCACCGACAGACGAGAAAGGAGTTGAGGTTAAGGAAGATTACTATAATAAATTAGACGCGGAATACGAGTATGATCGGATCCCTAGATATGATATGAAAATTGTACTGGGTGACGCAAATGCAAAGATGGGGAAAGAAGAAGCATTCCAACCGGTAATAGGAAAATTCGGTATGCATGAGGAATCGACGGAAAATACTCAATTTTTGATAGATTTTGGAAGAGAAAAAGGATTAATAATTAAGAGTACACATTACCAAAGGAAAAATATATATAAAGGAACTTGGAGATCACCGGATGGAAAACACACTATTACCAAATTGTTCATATATTGGTAGAAAAAGAGCAAGAAAAAAATATTACCAATATTCGAAGCTACCGCGGCCTAAACGTCGATTCAGACCACTTTGTGGTGGGTACGAAAATGAGGGCAATCCTGCCTCTAATAAAGAATAGTAAAAGCAAAAACGCAAAAGACAGAAGTGAGAGGTTTGAAAAGCAAGAGGATAAAATTAAGAATATCGAAACGCTGAATAAGAGGTTGGAAGAGTTAAGTGACACTGAAGCTGTTGAGGAGAGCTGGACAGGTATAGAAGCAGCAATGAGACAAAGTGTGGAAGTATGTAAGCGAAAAACAATATGGTCGAGGAAAGATTGGTTTGACGAAGAGTACAAGGAAGAGGTGGAAAAAAGAAACAAAGCAAGAAAAGCCATGATCGAAAAAGCAAAGAATGATTACATAAAGCATAGGGAAAAATGTAAGAAACTTATCAGAGGAAAGAAGAGAAAATACCAAGAAGCTATGATAACAAGAATAGAGGAGGACTTTAAAAACATAAAAGTAAGAGCACTATATGCGAGTATGGGAAAAGAAAAAAAAGGATATAAGTCGAAGAATGCATTATGTAAGAACAAGGAAGGAGATATATTAACAAATGAAGATGATATACTGGAAAGGTGGAGACAGTATTTTGCTGAAGTGCTAAATGGTAACGGTGATGAAGAAGCGGATGTGGACGGAGGAGCGGAGGATTGGGAACCCACAGAAAGTCAGGATATTCCGGACTTTGAGGAAATTGAAAAGATAATAAAAGATCTAAAACGAAATAAGAGCCCAGGAAACGACGGGATTGTTGCTGAATGGTTCAAATGCGGCGGAGCTAGGTTACTCGAAAAAGTGCACGCACTCATCAAAGAAAATTGGATACAGGAAAAAATACCAAGCGTATGGTCGGAGGCAGTATTATGCCCGATAATAAAGAAAAGAGATGCAATGAAGTGCGAGAATTATAGGGGCATAGCCCTATTTAATATTGCGTACAAAGTGCTAGCGATAACGATTACGAATAGGCTTACTAAGGAAATGGACAAGATAGTGGGGGAATATCAGTGCGGAATTACAGGCAGAGAGCTATGAGTACCAAGTAGAAACTAATGTGTTATTTATTGACTTTAAACAGTCTTACGATAGGGCGAGGAGAAGGGAACTATACAGAGCTATGCTACAATTAGGAATCAGTAGGAAATTAGTAAAGATGATACAGCTAACTTTAAATCATACAGAAAACAGTGTCAAAATTAAAGGGAAATTATCAGACAGTTTCCAGGTGACAAGGAGACCCGCTGTCTCAAATTCTATTTAACATCGTATTAGACAAAGTTATGAGAATTGCAAACATTAATAGAACTGGCTTGGTATATCACAAAAAACACCAATGCCTCGCATATACGGACGACATTGCCTTAGTAACAAGAACAAAAGAGGAATTGAGAGAAATTGTGCAGAGACTGGAACAAGCAGCACAAAAAGTGGGGTTTAAAAAAAACAAATGTTCATGAATTGGTCAGACAAGCAGTTCGCTGAGGGAAATAAGTATATAATGAAGACACAGGAAGGAATAACATACACCTTCGATGAAGTAGCAACTTTTAAATATTTGGGAGTAACGGTGACAAACAATCCAGGAACCACGGAAGAGATTCGAGCAAGGCTCATGAGTGGAAATAAATACATGCATGCGCTTAGTAATGTGTTTAGAAGTAAGCAGATATCAAGGGCTCTAAAAATTCGACCGATAGTAACTTTCGCGAGTGAGACGTGGGTACTGAGGCAATCAGATATACAAACATTAGAAATATGAGAAAGAAAAGTTCTCAGGAAGATATTTGGAGGTAAAGAAGTTCAGGGAAGATGGGAAAGAAGAACTAACTTGGAAATCAAGCAAGCATAACGGGAGCAATAAAGGCTCAAAGGATTCGTTGAATGGGTCATGTTTGGAGAATGCCAGAGAGTAAGACACAGAGGAAATTGATGAATAGCAAATTAGGAGGAAAAAAGAGAAGGTGGCGACCACGGATAGATGGAGGAAGGAAGTCGAAGAGGATATTAAGAAACTGAATGTGACCAATTGGGTATTTTCTCATTTTTCAAATTGTGTTTCGAACGATAGATTATTGGTAGCATATCACCAAAACCTAATTTAAAAAAATGCAGCTTGAGTTTTTGAAGAAAAAAATTATTTAAGTTCAAAACTAAAAACTTCCCGCGTAAACGCCCAACAACGCGATCAACGTCACGTCGACGGACATAACGTCACTGGCCATATCTTTACACAGCTGTCCTGCAGTTCGTATGGTTTATTTCGTGTTTCCTGTGGTAGTATTTGTTCGTCTTTTTGTAAAGTAATAGTCGTTTTTATTTACATTCAACATAAATGGAGAGTAAGCAAAATAAGTGGTGTTTTGTGCCAGCTTGCACAAGTACTTCTGTGAGTACACCAGGAAAAAAATTTGTGACGGTGCCAAAGGATTACGCACGCAGAAAAATGTGGTTTAAAGCCAAAATATTCTCTGGTTAAGTTTCTATTATTTAATGAAACTTATTTTCACAGTGTGTAATTTTTCAAACAAATACTTGTTTTCTGAATCCAAAATCGCACTATCATTCATACATGAATTGTTATGCTGCATTAACATTTTTTACTAAACTCAAGTACTTTGCTTTTTTTGAAGTAAAATCTTTCATTTTTAAGCGGAAACACAAAAACACAAATCGACAAACAGGATGATTAACATGGCCATAATTCAAATGGATTATTCCTCTGTTATTTAAAATATAGCCTTGGTACTTATGTTCCTCGCTACTTGAACTGGGGTTTTGTTTCAGTTAAAAATGAAGTTTGTTATAACTTTTTTAATTTTTGTGTATTTAGCGTTTGTGAGTATTTCAATAAATTAAGTCATATTTTCTTAAATACTCGTACTACTGGTGTTGTGTAAATATTTTAGCTGGAATAGGCGGAAATATGAAAGCAATCTTTTCTTAGCTTAAAAGGATCCATCTTGGTTTTCAATAATGCGCTCCCTAATTCTAAAACTTTTTCACTAATAATTACCTTAATAACAATTATGGCTTTCACAAAACCAACTGATGCCATTTTTTAATCAAAAAATTCGCAAACACCGAAATAAGACGATCTTCTTTACGTTGAAACCACGTTAAAACAAGGTAGTAGACGCCATTTATATCGTCACGACAGTCATAGCCAATGAGATTGCGTTTCGGAAGCGGGTTTGAAATAGCCAATTTTAAGGAATTTTCTAAAGCGATTTTAGCCAAAAAACTCTCAATAAACATGTTTTTAATATGTTTAAGCCGTTAGTGGCGTAAGTTTCTGCGTAGAAACATGAATATAACGAAAATTTAAATAAATGGAAAATAGGCCCAATTGGAAGGCAAAAGCAGAAAATACGAAACTCTGGAAAAAGATTGTAATTAAATCCATGGGCCTACTAGGCTCGTAATGCTTTACTATATATACATATATATCTAGGTGCTCAAAGTTGTAAACATTCCTTATACGCCCAAATTTTGGAGATTTAAAAATGTCAAACATTTCAAAGAATATTGTGTAATCACATTAGAGGCCATTTTCCTTATTTTATAACAATTACTAAAAGGATACGAAAATCAGGTGTTTTTGTAATTAATGCAACTTCGAAATCGTTATAATCTCACGATTTCTGTAGTGTATCATAAAACTAATGTTTTATCACTAAGAAATAAAAAAATGGGATGTAAATCCTTTGACAAAATGCAAAATTGAAACTTTCTGATTTTGCGTACTTGCATTTGATACAGCATTTCCTTTATTAGACAACTACGAGATTCATAACTTTATCTCCAGAATAGTGAATATTTTTGTATGTATAACGTTAATCGTAGTTTCTCGTAATTTAAATACAATTAGAATATACATACACCATAACTTTAAGCACATTAAAAATTATCGTAATAACTTCACATAACTTGAAAAAAAGATTTTTGAGATCAGTTCTGATTTTTTTCTTGGGCACTTTTTGAATTACTTTTCTATAAAAATTGATAGATGTGTTGAAGGATGCGTTTACTATTCCTCATTGATGTATTTATTTCAGCTGTAAACAGTACTTGATACCATATCAAACAACGCTATTTCAAAACGATTTAATTTATAATACATATAACTTTGTGTGCCATTAAACGTCAGCTCAAACCTTTCCTTGTCGCCTTAACGTATGTGAATATTTAGTGATAAGAAGCATGAAGAATTTAATAACGGTTTCATGCCATTTGTTATAAAATAATAATAATAATAATTTATTACTCACTGATATCTAAGATTAACAAAACGTCTTCCGGATTGGGACCGTGTCGTTGTTGAGACAGAAGAACTCTTCTCAATCCGGAAGACTTTTGTTAATACTGACACTGACCGTGGAAGTCTTCGAATTCGATATCTAAGAAATACATATAAGCTGTAATAAATATACCAACGATATTTTCTACGAATGCTCTTTATTATTTATACAGCTGAAAGAATCGTAGAATAAATTACTGTTATCAAATACTTAGAATGTAAAGATAACAATATGGGTTAAATTAATTTCGCAAGCAAAATTGAAAGCAAGCAGGGTACTTTAAATCCCTTTCTTTTGTTTTGTTGGAGCGAAAAGTGCTTTTTAATATGAAATTAAGTAAACATTAATTTTCATTTAGCTCCATTTATATATGAACGTCTAAATGTAACTTAATTAAGCGTACCTGTTTCATAAAATTAATAAACTTTACGTAAATGGAGAGTAAATTTTGTTATGTCTAGTTAATTTCGATTGTAAATGAACGTTTCATAATGGAGTTGCGTTTTATAGGCTTTTGATAAAGGTAAACATATATCGACAAAATCGCCATAGTTTAATTTTCAGTGTATCGTTGCAATTAGTAAATTGCGTATTTTATTCAAATTTGCTCGAAAGCAACAAATTGAACCAAAGCAATGGTTGAAACTGTTTTGTTAATTCGAGTGTCGGTTTTATCTCCTGATGCGTAAACATTTCTGTTTCATCAAATTAAAAACATTTCGTAATTTTGAATACTCCTAGTATCAAATAGAAAATTGCGCATATTCCGAAAAAGAAGAATTTTAATTTAATTTAATAAAGGTACCGCTAGGTCATGACTGGCAATTTATATATTTATGACATTTTATGTCTCTGCCGTTTTGAATTAGACCATAGAAAAACGAAACTGTTCTATGTTCGGCTGTAATAGTCGAACTCGCTGACTGCATAAAATTTAGAGAGTCGTAAAATTTTACGCATCAATAAATTTATTTTTACTTTTCATTACATTCCATGTCTGTATTTCAAAGAGACGGAAATTTCCAAAAGACATCTATAAGCTGATTATCTTCCATTTTCTGCTAAAATCGAAGAAATAAATTTTAAAAACACGATTTAAGCTTATCTGAAACTTGACGAATAATCGCAATGATTATCGTTTACTTGGTAAAAAGTTGTTCTTTTTAGAGTTAACTTTAGGTCTACATGCAGGAAAACGAGGATGTTAAATTATTATTTCATTACCTATCATATTTTACGTGATAATAGGGTAAAATCGTAAAGTGCAAACTTTAATAATGAAGTATAAATCCCAATCAAGTTCAACTTCCCATAGGAACTAAAGAATCTGTGTCGACATTGAATATAAACAATAGAAATAAACGTCCGAGTTTTTCTATAGCTTTATTTTAAATTTTTGCAATTTTTTTATTTAAGAAAATTGTTTCAAAAGAAAAACGTTCTGCTCGTGAAAAGTTAATTAACTGTAACACAAACGATGTTTGCAGATCTTTTTTAATAAGTTATTCGTAAAAATAAAATTCCGAGTAGATAGGGATTTCTTTTGCAGTGCCGAATATTGATTTAAAACAAAGTTACACAACATCGCACAAAAGAAACGAACGCTGCCGACTCGAATCCAGATGACTAAATTGTTGTATGTGGCGATACCATACGAGACTCGAAAAAAGATTAATAGTCAGACAGACTAGAGTAGAAAAACAAACTTTTGCCCCAAATATGTCTATTAAACATAGCGCAACGAATGGGGAGACCTCGTCAACTAATCTATTGATCGGTAGAAAACGCGATATTTTACTTCCCCAACAATATACCGCCAGATCCAGCCCGGGTGAAATTCAATTTCAGAACAGGTGGTAGTGATTTGAAGTTATGCCAAATGCTTAACAATACTGAAACTGGACATGTACACGAAAATTTTAATGGTAGGATAATTAAACAAAGTAAATGAGTATGACTTTCTAGTTCCATATTAAACATTTAACGTTATTACATTTACATGTGTGATTAATTCGTTAAATATAACCAATTTTCATTGCAATTTTTACATTCGAAATACTTGTCAGAAAATACATACTTTTCTTAAATTAAAATTAAAAGAACGATAACAATAGGTTAAACCGGATGCTTTTTTTGTTTTCTTTCAATCCGTTATAATTTTCATTATGAGATTTTACAAAACTAAAATTTATTAAGGTGAGGTAAATGTATACAAACCTAATGAGAAGGGAATTGTGACGTGGTGCTTCCCCCCGTGTCCAGGCTGTTTTAGGGGCCCAGATTTCTTTAGGGGCGAAGAGGAAATTTAATCCAGTTGATCAATCAAAAAACAAAGCATCAGTCGCTGTTATTGAAATCAACGATAATGAGTATGCAAAACTAAAGCCCCTAAATTGCTCTCCCCCAGGGCTCAGATTTTTTCTCCGCAGCCCTGAATGCATATACACATATTTGTTATTACCCAATTTTTTAGCACCTGCCTATTCTACCATATTATATTTATGTGTTACGATGGTACACAGCCTAATCAAGTAATATTATTTTATTATAGTATTATTTGAAATTGGTAGGACTAAAACCTCTTACTTCCTGTTGTTGACAAACATAAATTCCTGTATACCTCGAAAGTCACTCCAAGAAATGAAACGCCTGGAAAAGATGACACCGTAGTAAAAGTGACCAAGGAAAGGAAGGAGAGAAGTAGCTGCTGTCAAAAGCTGGAACGATGCTCAAACAGAAAAGAAAAACTAATCTCAAGAACCATAGTTCCCCTTGTTACCGTAACTTTATAAGCTCTCTATTAACGTACCAATCAACAGAGAAAGTACTATTTCTTATAAGTTATCACACATTGAAAAAGCATGCGAATATCATCTCCCTCTTTTCATTTTATCATTTTTCGACTATAAAAAAGCATTTGACACTGTTGAATTACGATCAATTGAACAGACTTTGGATAACTGCAGAGTTGATCCCAGTGATACAGTGTTTGCAAATACGCATATGTAAGAGTCGAACTAAAATAAAACACAAGTGCAATACCAAGGAGGGGCTGTTGATGTCGCCCAAACTATTTAGTTTAGCACTAAAGGACATCCTTAAGTCTTTATTTTGGAAGTACATAGGCATCAACAACAAGAATGAATGTCCATGTATTAATTAGCAGCAACCAGTAGAAAGTATGTCCAACCTTCAAAGATGAAGACGGGACTATAAGAAGGCATCAACATTAACAGCAAAAACTTAACCACCGCCGACGACATTAACTTAATATCAAATAAATATGAAGCAATGCAACAACCAAACATCGTAAAATTAAATATCGGAACATTAAATACTAGATCACTCAAATTAGAAGATAGACTTTTATAGCTAGAGGAAGACTTGAATAAGGTTAAGTGGGACATTAGGTTTAAGCGAAGTTAGAAGGATCGGAGAAAATGCGCTGCAACTGAAATAAGGGTGAAAATGAGATTCATATGAACGGAGTAGGAATGCTGGTACACAAGAAATGGGCCAGTCAAATAACATCCACCGTAGGAGTATCAGCAAGGGTCCTGTATGTTACCATCAGAATATCTAACAGATACTCCCTGAAAGTAATACAAGTGTATGCCCCTATGTCAACATATTCAGCCGATGAAATGGACGCGTTCTACGAAGATGTCGAAACAGCACTGAATCAAGACAAATCCTATTTTACGCTAATAATAGGTGACCTGAACGTAAAACAGCAAAGACGGAGTCGTGCATGGGAAGATATGGCATGGGCACTCGTCATGACAGAGGTCAACTACTAATACAATTTCTCGAGAAACATCAACTAAAGTTAATGAACTCGTATTTCAAAAAGAAAGAACAAAGAAAATGGATATGGCAGAGTCCAGACAGAAATACGAGAAATGAAGCACTATACGGGATGTAACAGCTTTGAATTGCATCAATAGATATAAGCGACCGCCGAATGGTGAGGGCCCGAATAGCGCTGAATACAAAAGTGGAAAGGAAAAAATTATATCGCCAACGTACGAGAGTCGTAGATCCCCTAGTTCTACGGGAACATGAAGAGCAATACAGGGCACAGCCGGGCGACATCTTTGATCACAGCACAAATGTCGAAAACAACAACATCGATGAACTGAACGATTTTATTGTAAAAAGCATTACTGAAGCCGCCGAACATACTATTAGCAAAATAGGAAGGAAGAAAAACGACTCCAAACTAACAGAAGAAACAAAGAAACTTATAGCTAAAAAAAAATCGGACATCGGAAGAATTAAGACTGATGAACAAGAACCTTAGAAGGCAAGTACTGTAATTCAAGAGAACAAGGACCCAAAAATATTCAGAAGAAAAACAACAGGAGGCAAAAAGGCAAATCAGAAATAATAAACCTTATCGACGAACAAGGAAACATACTAAGTAAACGCGAAGATATCCTGCGATACATAGGATCCTTCTACGAAGATCTTTATTCCTCTAAGACTGAAAAACCGCCTATAAGTCCGAGGGGCAGAAGAGCCCCACTTACCAAACATTTTACCGAAGACATTCCGGAAATAAGTAAATACGAGATCAAACAAGCGCTCAAACAAATGAAAAACAACAGAGCTGCAGGCCCAGACATTGTCATCACTGAACTTCTTAAAATGGGAGGAAGAAGATTTCTGCAGCACCTAGAAATATTATTTAATAGATGTCTAGACCTCGGAACAACGCCTAAGTCATGTATAAGAAAGGAAACAAGAGGGACTTGAATAACTACCGTCCCATTTCATTATTATCACATATTTATCAACTCCTGACAAAAATAATATACAACCGTATCACAGCTCGGTTAGATGCGTTTCACCCCCAGAACGCGCAGGGTTTAGGAAAGCATATAATACCATCAACCATATCCATACCGTTCGCTAAGTAATGGAAAAGTCGCACGAATACAACAAGCCACTATACATGGCCTTCGTCGATTTCGAGAAGGCTTTCGACATCGTTGAAACTTGGGCTTTCATCAACTCGTTAAAAAGGTGTTGGATCGACTATAGATACATACAACTAATCCAGAATCTGTATGAAAAAACAACTATCACGGTGCAGATATTCGATCAGACGAACCCGATAAATGTGAGACGTGGTATCAGGCAAGGATATACCATAGCTCCAAAGGTTTTTACAAACCTCGTAGAAGACGTCTCCAAAACCATGAACTGGGAAGAATTCGAGATCAACATCAATCGGAAATATCTGAATAACTTACGTTTCGCAGACGATGTTATCTTGTTGACAGATTAATGCGCGACTTGCAGAGGATGCTAGTAGATCTTGATGGTTCAGCATGTAAAGTCGAGCTACGAATGAACGCCTCAAAGGCTAAGATTATGTCTAATATGCATGATGCAGTACCACTTCAGATCGAGAACAACATCATAGAGGTCGTTGATGAGTACATTTATTTAGGCCAAAAGTTAACAACAGTAGACGACACCCAAGAAGTAGAAGCTTGGGCAGCGTTTTGGAAATTACGAGATGTATCCACAACATCTAAAAACCAGGTCTTCAACCAGTGCATTTTACCAGTTTTAACATACGCTGCAGAAACATGGACACTAACCGAAACTAGGATGGAAAAGCTGAGAGTAGCGGAAAGGACCATGGAAAGATCAATGCTTGGGGTGCGACTTTAAGACAGAAAGCTCAATACGTGGATTCGGAATAAAACAAGAGTAGAAGACGTCGCGCCACGTATAACATCCTTGAAGTTGCAGTGGGCAGGTGTGAAGAGAAGATGACAGATGGAGCCGCAAGGTCACAGAATGGAGACCAAGACACCAAGAACGGGAAGAAGAGATCGTGACAGACCTAGAATTCGGTAGCGAGATGCCATCAAGAATGTGGCTGGTTCACAATGGACAACAACAACCGTGGACCGTATTGAGTAGCGAAAAATAGGGGAGGCCTATGTCCAGGGATGGAACAAAAAAGCTGATAATGATGATGATGATGATGATACCACACAGGTTCCTCCACAGAGGCTAATATCGACAAACTGGCAAAGGCACAGACAGGCAAAAATCTGAACCAATTTTTAGTTTTTTTCGATGAAAGGCATAAATTAAACATTTTTGAAGCTAATATAAAATCTCACTTCTCAAAACATAAAACAAAGAAATGGCAGATGGAATGCCATCATATAGCGATGGAGACCAGAAAAAATGAACGAGTTCAGAGAGGCCCATATCTAAAGTTGGTCAATATAAGACTAACAAAAATAGAAAGTTTTATTTATTTTCACTATAAAATAAAGAGCATTTATACGAGTAGTTAAAACTTATTTTTGTAGTAGACGAAAAGTTAAGTAATTTTGATAGTAATATATTCAGGGCTCCATGGCAAATCCTTAAGAAGAAATCCTATAGAAGAAGCTGTCGATTATAAACCTCTAAAAATATTCTTCCAGCTGCATTTTCAACAAGATTAGTGTGTGGTTAGCGAGCAGCAGGAACGACCAGTGAAATAATCGAGTCCTTCCAAGAATGTTGCGGTGTTCGCATACTTAGTGAACATACTCAAAACTGTTTCTTCATAGTGGTGCTGTTTAACGTGTTTAGACATTTTATGGGACCTTGAAAAAAGTATGTTTTAAGAAGGGTATAAATAATTTAGAACTGAAATACACGATATGAATTAGGTGCAAACAATTAAATAATACAGCGAACGTTTTACAAAATACCAACACATCTAAAGGGCACCTTTATTGATACTGACGAGTGGTTCACATTTTTTTATAACTATTTGTATTTTGGGACAGTTTAACAGCTGTCAATAATTTTTAGGAATAAAATAAGTCCCACGTATGACGTACCTATACATGACTACTAGATAATAATGCAACCGTAAAGTAAATATTGACGGAATCCGTAATACGATATCTGTAGTTTTGTGATTTGGCACAGCTTGTGAGTCATAATTCAACTATAGGCCATTGCTTAACAAGAAGCATGTGTATAATAGATGTAGTATTTAATGGTTATTTCTACATTTAATTTTTAGTTCTGTATGTTAAATTTGGACAAGTTTCTTGTTGAATTTGAGATTTTAACTATGATAACATTACAGCAATTTAGATTATTTTGGTAGGTGTAAATAAATACAATAACATCAAGCTGTATCTTGATTACAGCCAACCGTTCCTCAACATTTATTTTTTGTACTTCGCTTTATTAACGTTCGCTGCGAAAAAGTTTCCTTTTAATGATTTAAATTTTAAAGTTAGAAATATATCTACAGGGTGATTCAAAAGGTATGGTCCAAACTTAAGGGTGTGATTGGTGTTGTTAAAATAAGTAAAAAATGCCAATAAACACATGTCTTATTTCCAACCGCTTTCTAGTTACAGAGGTTTTCTTTGTTTTTATCTGTG
This sequence comes from Melanotus villosus, assembly GCA_963082815.1. Taxonomy (NCBI): domain Eukaryota; kingdom Metazoa; phylum Arthropoda; class Insecta; order Coleoptera; family Elateridae; genus Melanotus; species Melanotus villosus. Next base: position 1,847,661 of record OY720427.1, read on the forward strand.
TTTTGCCAAATCACGTTATCAAGGAACTAAGTAAAACAAATGTTAATTCCTTATGGCAGAAGACGTTTCAAGCTTGAATTGGCGTAGTTTTCAATAAATGTGGTAATGATGGAGCCATTTTCTGTACGTGCAGAAATGCATTTTGTGTATGGTTATTGCAGCGGAAATGCCCGTGCACCTGTAGCAGAATATGGGAGAAGGTATCCTCACCGGAGACAGTCTGACCACCGAACATGTATTTAGACCTTTTAGATAATGCCTTGTCGGAATTATTAGAAGATCTGCATCTTGATGTGCGAAGATCCATGTGGTATCAGCATGACGGGGCACCGTTGCACAATTCACATCCACTAGATTTTTACTTGTGGGGTGCATTAAAAGAAAAAGTTTATGCAACGGAAATTCAGGACAGGGGCCATTTAGTTAATAGGATAAATGAAGCTGTTGAAGATATTCGAAAACATCCTCAACAGTTGAGGAATGTTCGAGATTCTGTGCGTCGGCGTGGCCAACTTTGTATACAAGTACTAGGTGGACATTTTGAACATTTTTTGTTGTGATACTTTTTAATTTTTCTTATAATTGTATATGCTCTTTATTAATAATAAATTATCCTAAATGTTGTTATAACTAGAAAACAATTGCGAATCGGACATGAGTTTATTGGCATTTTTTACTTATTTTAACATCACCAATCACACCCTCAAGTTTGGACCATACCTTTTGAATCACCCTGTATAATTTCTAGAATATTTGGAAAATACAATGCGTAGTTGTTCTACCGTGATTATCAACGTAATCTGGATAAAAAAAATCTACTGGTTTAAAAATTTAATAGACTCTGTAGCTCAAATAATGCCAGACTTAGAAGTAGCGAGGCAATTTTCTACCTTTTTTTATTTTAAATGGAGTATGTTACTTTGTTACACCTTTGGATAAAGCATAAAAGCCCAAATCTAAAACACATTTTGTACATAAATACAATCCTTTCCGAGTTATGGTAAATTCTGTCAACATTTTCTCGGATGCCCCAAAAAATCTACGTCACTTGCTTACTAAAATCACTATATTTCAATGCCAAATTATGTAAAAATGAATTCTCTTTTCAGAGATATAAATATGCTCTAGGCTAAGACCCATAGTTGAAAAAACGAAAAAGGGTGCTAAGTTGGATGTAGAAATTTAAACTCTCTCGAAGCGATTTAACTATTACAAAAAAACTTCGAATAAACATATACAAACAGTAAAAGTAAAGGTTTTTAAGTAGAAAAGAATTGTTCAAATTATTTTTGGCGAGTTTCTGGGTGTTCAGCAACTTTTTCTTCTTCTTCTTCTTCATCATCTTTTATTTAGGATCTCCGCCTGTTCTTATTCACGCTTCTAGTTTTCAAACGACGATGATAGCCAGCTCTCGGCCCAGCGCTTCAGTGGTCGGCCTATCCCTCTTTTCCCTCGTGGTTTGCAGTCTCTTGCATTTCTTATTATTCGGTCATCCTCTGTTCTATCTATGTGGCCGTTCCACTCATTTCTTCTTCTTCTGTTAAACTTTACTATGTCTACTATATCGCACTGTTCTCTTACGTCCTGATTTCTGACTCTGTCCATCCTCGTCTTTCCCAATATTGTCCTCAGAGTATTCATTTCTGCCGTTCTCAATAGTTGTAGCCGCTCTGGTCTCCACCTCATAAGTTAAAGTCTTGTATATTTTCACATTGCTCTGAGTCGTCAGATATTTATTCCTCCATGTTATGTCTCTTAAGTGTAGTAATCGCTACTAAAAGATGGAGCAGTGATATTTGTTTTTAATCTTTATTTGTTACATAGAAAAACGTTTACAACACTAGTAAAGGAGAACATATTGTGTTTTTAAGTTAACATGTACCACACCAACTTCTCTCTAACGGCGCGAGAGATCTCTGTCTGCTCAGCGCCCTCTCCTTTTAATACCAACTTAACTTTAAACCCATTAAAACTAAATTATACTACTACATAAGTATCCCGATATTCTTACTCCTTGCACCGCGTGCTTCTTACTTTTTTCAAATTGCAGTCGCTTGTAATCTCCACACCTAAGTGCTGTTCCGCAACGTTATTAAAAAACACTTACAGCGTAATTATAAAATGTTATTTACATTTACATTTTTACTTTTAAATGTCATCGTCTTGAGCAGGAAGTGAAAATTAACTACTACTAATTTCAAGTAAAAATTTTTATTGCCAACTGAAACAGATTTCTTGATCCACCACACTACCGTAGAATATTAAGATGTAAAGCAAGGGCTTCTCAAGTAGGTAATATTATTGGAATACATATATTTTTTATTTTGAATTATATCTAAAGTACCTACATTTTACAACAACTTATAATTCGTATAATACTAACGGGTGTTAAGGTGGCTACACACGATCCGGTAGGCCTGTCAGTTGAGACTGAACAGTCCGACTGAAGGACGATCGCCTGACGTGTGTATACTCCGGTACGCCTGTCAATTGAGACTGTTCAGGCGACCGGATAAAAATCAAATTTACGTTCGTCCATCCGGCATAACTGACGAGGGCGCAGGCGTACCCGAAGATGTGTGTGGTAAGGCACCAGGCAAGCCGTCAGGCCATCAGTTCGAACGATTTATTTGAAAAGATTTACGTGTGAATACGTGTCCCTTTTTGCCACTCTTTACACCACAATTTACGTTTTGTTCTTATTTTTTTTATCCAAAGCGACTACTAAACCAAAAAGTGCTAGAGCGTCGTCATCATTAAAAGAGAATCTGTCAGATTTCCCTGAACGTGTGGAGGGTCGACAGTCCATCCGGCGACCAGTCTTCAGTCGGACTGTTCAGTCTCAACTGGCAGGCCTACCGGATCGTGTGTAGCCACCTTTAGAAAACTCGTCGTATCAGTGTCCTGTATTGGTCCTGTATTGGCACCTAAGTTAATTTTCAAGTAGACTTAATCACAATTAGTTAAATGACAGCAGCTGTCAGTAGTTCTAATGAATAGTGGATATTTAAGAATTAATCTAAGACACTTAATTTTTTTTTTTCATAGGTGACTTTGATAAGACGAGTTTTCTAACAGCCGTTATCTTCTTTTACGAAAATCGTGTTAACAGTGGAAAACCCTAGCTGCTATTAAAATGAGTGTTTGAAACTTCATTGTGTCGGTTTTAAACATATAATTAAGTTTAATCAACATGGAAGTGTTCTTCCGTGTTAAAATTTTTCGTTCTAAAGTATTTCACATTTTTATGAGCAACTAGAAATCTTCACTTTAACCTTATTATTTAAACCATAATCACAAAAAATATTTATTTAGTTAAGAAAAGGCGTTTCAAATAAAATAACATAATTACGTTTTATACGGGAAGTAGTACAACAAAAACGCTCGGTTCGTATTTATTTTAGAAACGCATATGGACAAAGGTTTTATACTGCCACAGATTTCAAGTTTCTATTTGTCAACTTAATTTAGGTATACGAATATAATTTAAAATTCTAAGTTCTATTCAAAGGTGGTTGGTCTTATATTTCATATAAAATAGTTCGCCTCTTTATTATTATAGTTGTTGGTTCTTCCCTTACGCCTAGAAGAGGTTCGCCTCTGGTGGGGTTGGCACGTTGTGAATTCATTACCATTACACATACCTCTACTCACACTTCTTGCTAAACTGTCCATAGTACTTGTATAGTTCTTAGTTGTACTTTCCATGCTGATCTAGTTATTCAGTCTACTTATCCTTTTCTACGCGAGCTGAAGGAATTTCCTTAAATAATTATTTTCCATTCAAAAGGCTTGCGCGTTTCTTTGATGTACTTACAGAGTAGTGGTGCCTAACTCTGGTTTCTGATCGGGAAAAAATAAAGGTATATTTTTAACGATAATTTATTATTTATTAACTGGAGGTCAAACCTTCGGCTATTTTCACTTATGGGGTTATAGCCCAGACGATCCCCTTGAGTTAGATGGCTATGTCCGACTCGACCGTCTGAGCGCGTTACTTACCGGTCCTTCACCTACAAACGAGTTAAGAAGTACCAGTACGAACATAAGTACGACTAATGTGGAGGTTGCTTTTAAACCTTTACAAGCTGCTGCTACTGAGTACATCGGGTGGAAGGTTGAATCTTTTGCCCTCGCGAATGATACGATTATTGAACGGAGTTTTCAAGATCCTTAATAATGGGGATACAGCTAAATAACGTTTTTTCTCTTGGACTAAAATACCGTTAGTCCAGTAAAACGTAAGTTTTGGAGGCATCTTAACATGCAAAAAGTATCTGTTTCAGTTACCAAATTTTGCTATTTGCTTTTTGGGGACACCGGCCCAATAAACATTTTATTATGGGGCATGGGCCCCGGTGTCCTCACGGAGTCGGCGCCTATGGACATGATTCAAACCCGGAAATAACTCATTACATCAGAATTAAAATTTCAACAATAGTAACACAAAAGAACTCAATTCCTGCTTCCATGATTATTAAAAAAAAATTATTTATCCAACGCGATACCGTTTAGTGTTCTACGGCGATAACCAAAAAACGAATTCGCCGCTTATAAAACTTTAACGCCATAACCCGTAAGGATTATCAAAATGAAAAACGTTATTTTTTCGTTTTTGATGCAAATTAATACACGATAGAAAAGCTCAGCTGCCGCATAAGCCGCAATATAGCAACAGAGAATATGGTATGTGTTTATTTATATCCTACCGTATGAAAAACGATAAACGAAGCATTTTGTTTGCATTAAGGCTCTACGATCATTCGTGCGTGAACTTGATAACTACAAATTCTGACTAATATTACATGTGATATTTTAATAATAATTTCCATACTTTTGGCGGAATTCTATTGCTGTAAATAGAATAAAATCACTATAATCAAGTTTTAAGGAGATCATTATTAATAAACCAACAAAGAGAAATCGACGTAATATCCGTATTAGACTTAGACAAAACATTTTAGAGTAAACGGCGAAATTAGTTTTACATCAATGAAAGACTTGATCATGATGCTGTTAATTGTTCTTGTTCTCCAATTATTGCAAAATTTTCGGTCCGAGTGTTATAATCTGTGGGCAATAAAAGTCTAATAATTTGATAAAAGAAGTTTAATTAAAACACAAGTACAATAATGATATGAAAAGTAACATGAACGTCTTGCTAATACAAAGCCCGTACGGTATCTGGCTATTTAATTACCCGCGAATTCGGTAATCAACAAGGCGCCATTTATTAGTCTAAACAAAACGTGCCTTTTCTAGGAAACTAAATTTTAACATATGTGGTTATTAAAAACAAATTAAAATTCTTACAATTCGGCCTTCCTGGATCAAGCGACGTCCTAGTCGTTATCACCATTACAAATCATCTGTGTTGACAGGTTTCTTACTAACTAATTTTAATCTATCCACTGCAAGCATTCCCTTATATAATCGTCCGCTCTGCTGTTCCCCTTCAATATCACCTACCAAATAACTATCATTACCCAATATCCTGATTATTGCATATGGACCTCTGTAATTAGGCGTTAATTTACGACTTTCACCTTCGCTAAATGTATTAGGCGATTTCCTAACCTTATTGAAATATTTGCTTTGCTTTTCTCTATTCCTTTCTTACAAAACGTCTACCTGCTCGAGTTCCCTTTCCTTTCCTAATTCATCATTCAATTGTTGAATTTCACGTGATAATGGATTATCAATTAACCCGGTAGTTAATGCCAAAGAGTCGATAGGGCCTCATTCACACACTCGGCAATATCTTAATTGCTTACGGCAATATCTTAATTGCTTTACCCTATCGCAAAGTCTGCCTATCACCACACTGGGCATTCTGGCGGCTACTGCCATTACAACCAGGAGCAGCGCCTCTTTGTAAATGATCTTTCCTGTAAGCTAATCCTTGATTAGACATGCACAACATGCAACACAAGTAACAAGCACTAAGACAGAGGTACCACTTCGTTATCACACTTTAATTATTGTGATGTCACTGCTAAACGTATTCAACTGTCGGCTGTGCCGTCACCGCCAATACTCTCCTCAAAAACAACCCCTCTCGATTATCGGGGTACAGACGCACCCCTCCCTTCTTACCTAACTTAAGTCTGCATGTGTTTGTTCATGCTTAGCTCGCCCTTGGGATAATTTATGGCTTTCGTCTGGGAAATAGTAAACTAGAACACTTCTAAATCGCAGTTTTATTAAGTGCTAATATTACAGACATGTAAATAAACGTGTATTCAAATAACTCTCTAACATTTCAAAACACAGTATTTGCTGAAACCGTCTATTAATGCAACAACATATCTATTTTCCCTTTGAGTTTTCAAAAATGGCCCTAAGTGATCAATGTGTACCACCTGAAATGGCACACTTCCCTTTTCTAACGGGTGTAGAAATCCCGGTTGTTTACCCACTGGAACCTTATAATATAGGCAGTTTATACATCTGTTTATATATTTAGCCACAAACTCACGCATTTTATGAAAATAATAGTGCTCCTTAACCCTCTCTAGCGTCTTATCAATTCCTAAATGCGCTAATTCTTTGTGTGCATTGCTAACAATATCGAAACGTAATTATTCAGGCACGTATAATCGCCAGATCCTCTTCGCGTTTCGTACACGCGACCCTTATATAAAGTAAACTTGGAGTGCGTTGCTGCATCGCCTTCCTCTAGCTTTCCAACGATAGCCTGAATATCACTATGGGTTCTTTGAAGCGCAGCATCCCAATCCGTATTAATTTTTAAACCTAACACTGGTAACCCTACTAAATTTACATCCTCAGGCTCACCTACAGGATTCCTGCTTAATGCATCCGCAACCTGATTGCTTGTACCCTTATGATATTTAATATTGTAATTAAATTCGGACAATCTTACAAACCATCGACCAATTCGTGGACTCATATCCTTTTTGTCCGCTAGCATTTTCAAGCGATTACAATCCGTTAATAATGTAAATTCTATTCCTAACAGATATACTCTAAATTTTTCCAACGAACAAACAATAACTAAACATTCTAATTCGTAAGAATGATACCTACTTTCTTCGGGAGTAGTTTTTCTACTAAAATATGACACTGGATGTAAAAGATTATCACCTTGCTTTTGAAGTAAAACACCCCCAATGCCATGAATACTCGCATCAGTGTGCACCTCAGTATAAGCTTGCAGATTATACATACTTAAAACAGGCTCGCTATGCAATTTTTCTTTTATTTGATTAAATGCATCACTTTGATCGCTATCCCATTTAAATTTTACATTTTTATGCAAAATGTCAGTTAGCGGTCTTGCAATTATAGCAAACCAATAAACGAAGCGCCTAAAATAGCTTGCTAAACCTAAAAAGCTCATTAATTTATTTACATCAATGGGAATAGGAAAATCTTCAACCGCCTGGATCTTTCTACTACCTGGTTTTATTCCATTTCCTGACACGTTAAATCTTAAATACTCTATTTCCTGTTTGAGAAAATAACATTTCCTTTTAAATTTGCGTTACTAAATCTAGTTAAAACATCCCTTAACTTATCTAACCCCTCGTCAATCGTCTTAGATGGTATTATTACGTCATCTAAATACGCCATTGCCGTATCAAATCTCAATGAACTTAGCACTAAATTAACTAATCTCTGAAACACCGCAGGTGCATTGCATAAGCCAAATGGCATTCTTTTAAACTGATACGCACCATCACTTGTTAAAAATGAAGTCTTACCCCGCGAACTTTCCTCAACGGGTACCTGGTAATAACCACTAGATAAGTCTAGCGTTGTAAAGTAGCAATGTCCTTGAAGACGATCCAACTGATCATGGATCCGTTGAATAGGATATTGTTGCTTTAACGTCTTCTTATTTAGCGCACGGTAGTCGATGCACAGACGTATGTCCCCTGTTCGCTTCTTAACCAGTAGTACTGGCGAAGAAAACGGCGAGTTTGATGGTTCCACCACGTCCGCTTCCTGCAAATCCTCGACAATATCCCTCACTTGCTGACGTTCCTGGTATGATAACCTATATGGCTGATAAAATACACGTTTATCGTCCACAAGTTCAATTGACATTTCCGCCAATGAAGTACACCCTATCTGGTTCATATTTCGCTCTACTAAATGTTTGAAGTCATTCAAGACACTCGCCACTCTTTGTGCGTCTGCACCCTAGAGGTCTGTGTTAATTTCGTCGATTGTTACAGCTTCTTCATTTACTTCCTTCTTGTAGCCACCCTCTGTACAAATTTCGCCCCTCGTAATTTTCTTACCTTCGTTTATAACAAGATCTCCTCCTGTGACATTCAAAATTGGAATTACACTTTCACCATTCACATTCGTGGAAATCACACATCGCGGTATAAGTTCACCACACTCTCTTATTCCACCTTCGACACATAGCTCGCGATTGTTCACGTTTGTCTGTACACTAACATGTCCTAAGTAATTGTTTGGAATAACAGTTGCTTCATTTGTCCATAATACAGTTTTTGAAATTCCGACCGACTCGGTATTCGCGAATTCTGGTTGTTCCGTCGTAATCGTTAGTTTGTCCTTCGTTTTCAGTATCGTTACATGGGGCTGCTCGGTATATTAATGTTCTACAATTAGTGGAATTTCTTGCGAATTATTCGGCACTATGTGAATCCGCACCTCCGCTTCCACATCGTCAATTTTTATTCAAGCTTTTGTTACACCAACTGGTATAACTATGCCACCCCCATAACCGCTTAAGCTACCACCGTCACTGTCTTGCCACGTCAGTCCAATTTCTTCGGCAACTGATTGTTTCAGGGCACACGTTTGACTTCCCAAGTCTACGTAGCTTCTTACGTGATTATCGTTCACATATGCATCCTTGGAGAACTTCGCGTTTGGTTCTGTTTCATCTACGTGTAAAACATTTTCACGCTTAGCTGGAGTATTGTTCGTAGTACAGAATTTTGCCATGTGTCCATCTCTACCACAGCGAAAACACACAATCTTTCGCTCAGACCGTTTCTTAGGGCAAGTTTTCGTTGTATGTTCACTACCCCTACACGCGAAACACGTAAGCGAACTCGTGCCTCCACCATTTTTCTTTTCCCCGACGCTTTTCGTACCTTCTTCAGAGTGTTTTTTCAAATCTTGATGTTTTCTCTTAAAATCCGCGTCAATATAAGCACTTGCATCCTTAATTGCTTCTATAAGATCATAAATGGTTGCATAACGAGATAATGGCCCTAGAAAGTCCCTATAACGATTATTGTTCAACCCGTCGACCATCCATTCCGTTGTTTCGGCATCATCCATTCGTGCCTTACTGCATAACGCTAATTTCTCATAAATGTACTCGATTAATTCTTGACCTGCTTGTCTTTTGTAATTCTGCTCTCGCAGTCTTATTTGTATTCTGGATTTCCCACATGGAAAAGTTTCTCTTAGTCTCTGTTGCCACTGATCCCACGTTGTAGGTTGAGGAAAAACACTATTCCGCCACTTCTTTGCTACCCCAACAAGGTTATTTAAAGCATAGTGTCGTGCTTCCACCTCACTCCATTGATAGATTAACCTATTCTGATCAACAACGGCAATCCAATCCTCGATGTTCTGATGCTCCTTCACTGGATCAAATTCGGGTAGTACATCACCCATACTTCCGAGATACCTTGTAGCACACGCTTTGTTTGGGTCCACCATTGTTAATTCTTAAATTAACAACACACATAATACGCTACAAGCAGTCATAGCCCTAAATGGCCCCGCCACGTGTTTTAATACGACTCGAAACAAAAACGTTCCGCGCACAATACAGCCCTTTGCAGTTCGACGACGCTAACACTTAACAAAACCTACTTTTGAGTAATTATCCCGCTTCTGATAAACTGTGGGCAATAAAAGTCTAATAATTTAATAAAAGAAGTTTAATTAAAACACAAGTACAATAATGATATGAAAAGTAACATGAACGTCTTGCTAATACAAAGCCCGTACGGTATCTGGCTATTTAATTACCCGCAAATTCGGTCATCAACAAGGCGCCATTTATTAGTCTAAACAAAACGTACCTTTTCTAGGAAACTAAATTCTAACATATGTGGTTATTAAAAACACATTAAAATTCTTACACGAGATTTAATTTTTACCGAAATATTTCAAGTTTGAACACGTACAATCCTTATGAAACTTTGTACAATGGCTTAGCGTTTGCTTAAACTTAAAGTTACTTGGTGCGTCCACAGCCAAGCCTGTGGGCAATTCTCAACAAATACTCATATTCAAAGCCACAACCACTTCCAACGGATCTTATATTGCCCTAAACTTGCTTTTCGCGATCAAAAAAGACTCAATTTTCATGAATGACTGCTATAATTGTATATAAAACACCCTTCTGTTCTCTTACCCAAACGTAGTAATATCATAAAAGCGGAATTTGTTTCAAAAACATTTGACCTTTGCCTAGCCTAAAGCATTATTTACACGTAAGTAATTTTAATGTTGTAAAGTCGTTTTTTAAGCGGTTTATGTTTGATAAACAATTAATTTTGAGAATAAACCTCTTCGTGTTTATTTATATTATTATATTTTCGACTACAAAATTAAATTAAATATATATATTTGCGAATTTTTTACAGTTTATAACCGTTTTTCGCATCCTAATCGCCATTTTCTTCGGTCGTGCCAATCATGTTCTTCTAGTCCTCTTTGTTCCATGGCTTCTTCTACTCCTCTTTTCCAATTCTTTCGAGGTCTCCCTCTTTTTCGTCTTACCCGAGGTTGCCACTCCCACACTTGCTTTGGCAGGCGGTCATCTGCCATGCGTCTTAAATGGCCGTACCATTTTAATCTTTTTGCCTCAACAGTATCAATTATGGTTGTATCAATGCCCATTTGTTCTCTTATTTGCGTATTTCGTACCCTATCTAGTCTGGTCAAACTGCAACATTTCCTCCAGTACTCCATCTTCAAGGCTGCTATTTTGCTTTCCTCTCTTTTACCTATACTCCATAGTTCAGATCCATATAGGGTTATACTCTCTATTACGGTTTTGTATATTCTAATCTTAGTTGTCTGTGATATGCTTTTGCTCCATAACAGAGGGTGTAATGTTTTTATTGCTGCCCGTCCTTGGCCTATCCTTCGTAAAATTTCACTCTTACATCTTCCGTCATTAGTAATTTTTACTCCGAGGTAGTTGTATTCCTGGACCTGTTTAATCGTTTCATATCCAAGTTGAATATCGGTTGCCTGGTCTCCAATGACTAAATATTCTGTTTTCTTAAAATTTATTTGTAGGCCCCACTCGTCGTATTCCTCCCTTAATTTTCTGAGCATATACTCTACGTCATCCTGATCTTCTGCCAATACCACCTGATCGTCCGCAAAAAACATCGAGTATAACTTATTATTATCTTCAAGGGCTATTCCCATATTTTTACACTTTTTCTTCCATATTTCTAACGCACCACTCACATACAGTTTAAATAATGTTGGTGCTATACAGCAACCCTGTCGTAGGCCTTTAGTTACGGCGATTTTATTTGACACCGTTTTTCCCGTTTTGATGTAGCTGGCCATATTGCTATATAGATTCTTTACTGCCTGTATTAAGATAGTTTCAACCCCTTTCTTTTCCATTATTTCCCACAGCTTGGTTAGGGGTACAGTGTCGTACGCCTTATGTAGATCAACGAATACCACGTGAGTCTGTAGATTATAGGCTAGCCTCTTTTCGATAACCTGAGTTAAGCAAAATATATTATCTGTACAAGACCGTCCTTGTCTAAAGCCGCACTGTTCCTCGTCTTCTTCCAAATGCTTTTCTATCTTGCTCTTGATTATCCTACCATAAAGTCTACTAAGAGAATTTGTCACACTGATACCTCTATAATTCTCACATTTTGTACGATCACCTTTCTTGTGTAGGTTGCTTATGTAAGCTGCTCGCCATTCTTGCGGTAGTTCGTTGCCTTGTAAGAATTTGTTAAACACATATAGCAGTAGTTCAAATAAATTTTCCGTTCCATGTTTTATTAATTCAATAGGTATGCCTGCTGGTCCAGCTGCTCGACCATTTTTCATTTGTTTTAAGGCCAATCTGAACTCTTCAAGTGTTATTTCTTCCTCTTCTGCCAAGTCGTTTATATCTTGTTCTTTTTCGTGCTCACTACCACCATTGATGAATTGAGGTCTGTCTTCATTAAGTAATTTTTCGTAATATTGTTCCCATTTCTGTAAGCTAATCATCTCTAGATTGGCTCGTTCTTTTCTGTCATTTCGCATACTCTTTATTGTTCTCCATGCTTCCTTAGTTCGTGTTTGTCCTAATTGTTTATCTATTTCCTCACACTTTTTCTGCCAGCTGGTGTTCTTTGCTATCATTACGGTTTGTTTTACTTTTCTGCACATTTCTCTGTATTTATCTTTTGTGTCAGCGTTCTTATTTTGTAACCAACTTTGATACAGTTCTTTTTTCTTTTTTGTCATTTCTTCTATTTCCTTTGTCCACCATGAGCAATTAAATCAAGACGCAAATATTTTATTCTGTTACGAGAAAGTGATAATCCAGTTTTACGCTATATATATCACAGTTAATACACAATATGCGCATACAATTTACACGTTATTAATAAGAAACAAGCAAAGCAAGCGCATGCATGAAAAGCTATTAAAATTATGTACGCTTAAATTCACTTTAGTGCGAAAATATTCATGGCGAACTGATTCGATTAGAAATAATTTTCTAAGATGATTTTTCCGCAACACAAATAACAATTCCTTTTTTCGCATACTCTTAGTTGCACTACTTAACAATAAATTTAAAAAGAATCTAATTTTAATTGAAATCTGCCTGTTATTTATAGAAAATAATAGATTGTAATCACACAAAATAAATCGGCTGAAAGTAGAAATTTTACAGCGTGGGTGGTCAATTGGCGATGTATGGGCGTGGAATGATGGAGTTCACATCAAGGCTAGGCGTCTGTGCTAGGGTGGTGTCTTTATTTTCTGCATGGCATAATGCACTCCTAGTAATGACAATCAAATTTATTTTCGTTAGTTGTTTGAAAGCGGAAAAGCAAATAGGTGTTTCCAGCAAACGTTGTTAAATCCTGAACTTCCTTAATTACCCTTCTCATTCGCAAATTCTAAAAATAGCTTTCCGAAAAGGAAAAAGCAAACATTATCATCCCTTTTATCCACTAAATATTGAGTTTTCGAAACATTATGTATAATGTGCAATACTTAATACATAACCATTTTATTCTTTTTTTGCTCCTTGTTGGAATTAGTATTGTGTAATGTTGTTTTTTCTTATTCTTCTTTTCATTACTGCTTGTTTTAACCTAGAAGCATCTTGTTACAATTCATACCGCTTCACTGGTTTCTAGCTGATTTACTTTACTTTATTCAAGCGTATGAAGAGACTTAATTATAAAAGATAAAATAAATAGTATTAAATATGAAGTATGATTGAGTTAGTTAGACAGACAGATACAGCACCATTTTACTACGTCCACATCTCAAACACGATCAATAATTAAAAGAAAATACAGCAATTTACATTTAACTTAAGTGGAGTATCTATTGTCCAGGGATGATGCTTGAAAAAGTCTCAGCAAAATGAAGCAATGTTAAGAAACTGAATTATGCATGAAAGCACCCGTAAACCCTTAAAGTGAAATAGAATAAATACAGGTCCTTTTTGTGATCTCAACTACAATATTTCAAATATATTCGTTCTTGTGCGCTTCTCATTCTCGTTTTATCAATGTGATCCAGGATTTTATCAATGAATCTTCAATATTCTATTCATATTCCCTTCCCCAGTTCATTTTGGCCGATGCGGAATACTATTTCCCTATCAATATTGAATTTCTTGTTTTGTTCGCCGTTTTATGTTATAACATCAAAGAGTAATTCAGAGTACGTATAACCAATATGAAAACTAAAATTTTACTATTGATTACTTTCAAATTGCCTCAACAATTTATGTAAACCTTTCTAAATGCAAAACGGTTTAAAATAAGGATAACAAAATATACCAAACACAGTTAGTTATCGAGATATATTTTACTAATTTTTAAAAGTTTAATTTTTCCGAATAGCTATTTCGTTTATTTTTACAGCCACGTAAAATGGTCCTCTTCAGTTTACACCCTACAGTATTTTTAACAAGATATCGATGCACTTTATAAAAATACGAAACGCGAGATTGTTAAGAACCGATTAAAATAAAACAAGTTTTACGAAATGGTTGGAATTCTAAAGCGTATAAAAGGAAAGCTTTGAAGTTTAGAGATATAGTAGAAAATATGATTTCTTAGAAAAGAAACCTTCTACAAAAATTATTACTTTGTGAGTCCCTAGAGAAATGTAGTCGCGATATAAATTTATAGATAGGAAACAAATTTCTCTTTTATTTTATTTTATCTATGTATTCGTACCTGAATAAAATAAATGTTGATTAATAAAAAAGTATAGATTTTGTACTTTCTTGTTGGGTATTTCGCCACCAGTGAGTTTTAGTTTAAATATAATAATTTATATTTTAGCAGTCGGGGGCGAAATACCCAATATAGAAGTATATAATCAGTCCTAGCTAATATTCTTAAGTAGCAGTCAGTATTTTTGAGTAAAAACCAATTAACGTTATAAAATCGTGTGGGTTTCGATATTTTTATACCTTTCATCGACATAGCTTGTTTACAGTTTACATATTATTTTGCCTCTATGACATAATCAACACTTTTCATTTATAGAATCTAAATAATTTTCTTTCTATATATAGCATGCTATTTATGTCGAGTCTAAATTCACTGTAGTCTTTAGGCTTTTCTGAAGTAGAGTTGAAGTTTCTTAAAAACGGCAAAAATGTACACAAAAATGAATAACATAACCCAACCGAATTGTCAGAAACCGCTCAGTAACACATATAAGTATGTAGCAATAAACTCCTTCTCAAAATTGTGTAGAATTTAATCTACAAGAGACAGTGGCGTAACCAAGGGGGGGCCCAGGGGGCCCAGGCCCCCCTCAAGATCGAAGTTATTAATCAAAACCGTCTTCAAGGTGTATAACCAAAAATGCTGGGTGAGTGTATATGTTGGGCCCCGTCGAGTGCATATGTAGTATTTCTGACACAATTGTTAAACAGTGGACTGGGCGCCCTACAAACTAGGTGTTAAACCTTAAACAGTGGACTGGGCCCCCTACAAACTAAGTTTCTGGTTACGCTACTGACAAGAGAACGTAAAAGCATCTCCTGGAACTTTCCAGAGTATTCCACAAAGCGTGGGTGAAAATAGGTCAGTTATCTGAAGTGTTAGCTTCGCGAAATTCGAACGCCGACCTTGCCAGGTCAGATCCGCGGATTTAGTGACAGAATGAGATTAAAATTGTTTGAAGTCCCTTTGTACAATTTTCTGTAGGCGTCATTGATGTATTTATTTTAAGAGAATCTTCGGAAATTCTTTTGAATTTTGTTATATTGCTTTTAACTCTTTGTTTGAGAGTTATACTTTGGAGTAATATTTGTGATATATTTTCAGATGTTAAAGTAATATATTAAATAGTAAAACCTATTAAACTGTGTTTTTAAAAAATCATGTGACTAGAAATAGCTCTACTTACTAATCTTACGCCTCTTTGCAACATGCAATAATAACAACTGTTCCCTAACAATACCGAGGATATAAACTCCCCCTGAGCACACTATACATATCGAAAGCGCTTGCACAGCAGCCGGTAATCAATGATTTCCTGTTTAATACTGCAGTGATTTATGTGGAATAGGGGAACTACTTTAGTGCTACAATCCTCTCAGACTAATAAACGTCATCAATATCTACATGCTAAAGACAAAAACTATACCTATGCCTTTCCTAAATTAACAATTAGGTTAAAATACATCACGTAATAAACGTGAAGCTTAGAGCAAAGACCATTTGTTGAGGTATTAAAGAAATTTGCTTCGGTAGAAAAACAACAATAGTTTATTATAAGTTTAAAGACGGCGTGCTATGAAGCGGAGCACCGTCATGCTAAAATTATATCTCATCTTTAAAATAGTTTAAATATGTTTTTAGATTTATCTTTAATGCAAAATAATAGTTGTGAGGAAAATTTTTTATCAGTTGTTAGATCTTTCTTTGGCTATACTGTTGCCAGTATAAAATTTTTTTTTTTTTACAAACGAATGTGGTTTGGAATAAAGCAGTGTACAGTGATTTTGGTTTGGTGTAGTACTGTGTTAATCCATAAATTTTATCCTTTCTGTCAAAAATACCTACTGTTAACTTTATCATTTTAATTATATTTTAAGTACATATTTGCCTTTAATATGGACTGATATTATGAAACCAAATTAGTATCTTTGACAATTACAATTTGTGGTTAAAATAACTAAATTAATGTACAGAGTATTGTTATAAAATTTATGTTGTTAGGTACTTACCCACATTGTTGATAAAATTTCTATTCACGAACAAGATACTGCAGAAATTGGTAGATGTATCAGTGGCGGTTAGACCATAAACGCTGCGACACTGCAGCAGCCCCAGAAAAAAATACAGAAATTAATTACCTATTAAATTTGTGCTTGAAAATATCAATAATATAACAATCATTCAATATTTTGCATAATTATTATATAAATTCAATTCGTTTTTAAAACGAATTATCTTAACCGAAACTTTAAATTCCATTCAAAGACGCTGCCAAATAATAATAATAATAATAATAATAATAATAATAATAATAATAATAATATTTATTAACCAATTTAGGTACATCAATGCACATTTGGTACGTCAAGTAGAATCTAATAATAAGGGCAATACATGGTAATTATATAACTTTGGAATTTTTAATTCCAAGCTTATAATGCAAACACAGAATTGAAAACAAATAAACCGACAATATTCACAACAACTCGGTAGAACAATAACAACAAATTAGTACGTGGTTACAGTGTATGAACATTGCATAGCTATTGTTTATTTAAAAACTCATCGACGCTGTAGAAAGCGTTTGTTATTAAATATAATTTAATCTCCTTTTTAAATCGGTTTGTATTACTAATGATTTTTATGTTATCAGGTAAAGCATTATAAAGGTTGACAGAATTGTAGTGTGGAGAGTTCTTATATAATGCTGTTCTGTGACTAGGTATCATCAACATATTGCCATGTCTTGTTTCGTGAGTGTGCACGCTGCCTACAGTAGCATACTTGTGGATATTTAATTTAACAAAAGTTGCACATTTAAACACATATATGCATGGAAAGGTAAGTATCTTTTTATCTTTGAAGGTGAATCTGCAACTTTCTCGATATTTTAAGTTAAAGATTAATCGAATAATCCTTTTTTGAAGGACAAAAATTCTGTTTGTGTCAGTTACTTTGCCCCAAGCTATAACATCAAAAGACATATATGAGTAAGCCAATGCGTAATATATATACAGTAGCCCGTTTACATTTAGGGTGTCCTTCATTTGCAATAATGCAAAGTAGGCCTTATTTAGCTTCCCGCATACAAAGTCCACATGATGTGACCACGACAGCTTTTCGTGCAGCAGTGTCGAAAAAGTACATTCGGTGAATTTCGGCAAGTTCCGCCGAGGTTCGTTTCTTCTTAATAATACATGGTAACCATGGTAACAAGTTGCGCGAAAGCTGCGAGTAATTTGTACCTATATTTCTATTCAGAGCGAATCAATCTTTCATATAGGTCCGTAGGATAATATTTTTATTGTTTTCGCTGAGGGCGGGCGAGCAATAAAATATTCTGTTTTTTTCTTGTATCTAATTAACATTTAAATATTTGATACAGCAAAATACAATTAAATAATAAATATTATTTTAAATATTTGTTATGATGGGTGTTACTGCTGAATATATTAAAAAAATTACATTTTCATTACGTGAAAAAATTGAAATAGAAAATAAAGGTCGATGTGCTCCAGATGTTATTATTCATCAAACAGCAGTTAGTAAAAACAAGATAGTTATTTATGTATCAAGGGCGTAAGGAAAGCGATTTTAGCCCGCGGCGTGAATAACACGTTAAGGCCTAAAGTAGCTTATTACGCCTGTGGTACATACAATATCTTTTGCACGGACGGAGATTTTTTATTTAAATTTTTTGATTTCTAATTTCTAATAAAATTTTCCTAATGGCATTTTTTATAAAAATCACGCATTTTTAAAAATAACAAAAATTAATAAATTCGTTTTAAACTCGCTTTATCTGCATAGGTCGACGTTTTATAGTATAAAATCGTTTTCAGAATTTTGTAACACCTACGGTTTAGCCTGGCGAATTATAAAAATCACGCATTTTTAAAAATGTCAAATTGACGCATTCAGGAAAAGAGTGATTTTACAAGTTAGGTATATAAAAATTGTTTTGTAACTAAGGTAATCTACTTATTTTTGTGATATTTTAAATTAATTTGTTGCGGGCGTAAAGTGCGCACGCTCCACGCTGTCTATAATAATTAACTTTATTACTTTACGTCCGGGAGTGCAAAAAATATATTAGATCTTTTAACAAGAACTGGCATAAAAAAATAAAATGGTTGTGTGGTTGCGAAATTAGAAATGCTCTATTTTGTTTCCCTTGCTTAATTTTTGACTACGATACTGTATGGACTGAGTGTGCCTGAGAATAGATTTTATATTTAAATAAAAATTCTTTTTCCTGTAAGCTAATTTTTTTATAGATTGAGTACAATTTCGATTTGTTTTGTTTTACTTATAAAGCACCTTAAAAATGTCAAGGATCGTTACAGGTATGTATAGTTCGAAAGCCCCATGATTTACAGCCACGAGCCGCCACTGATATGTATGTTAGTTAGAACAAAGTATAACGATACAATTAAGTGTACAAGAATTTAAAGAAGATTTATTAATTCAGCTCTTGTTAAAGCAGAACAGTTGGTATTGTTTGTTGTTTATTTCGGGATATAAATCTCAGACTTATAAAAGCTCAACCCAAACATCAAAAGATATTTACGTACTCATAATTAAAACGTGACGTTTACAACAATGGCAACCCAAATTCCCAGATTAACTTGGGTTAAAACTGCATAGAAATTAACGCTTTAAAACTAGGTCTTAAAACTACAGAATTTTCCTAATTTTAAATTAAAAAAATATATACGAGGGAGGATAAAATATTGCCCGGAATTTATTTTAAAAAATGTATTTTAGTGGTACATGTCTTATTTTTCTACATAATCTCCTAATTTTGATATACAATTCTTCCATGGGATTGGAAGTTTCTTGATTCCCTCATCAAAGAAAGATGGAGGACATGTCTTAAGCTAATTGCGCACGAACTCTTCGACCTCAAATCGTTGTTCTCCTAGTGATTTTTTCAATGGATCAAAGATTCGGTAGTCACAAGGCGATAAATCTGGGGTGTAGGGAGAGTATTCTAGTGTTATCCAATGAATTTTCTCTTGCCGAAGCAGTTGTATGGGACCGTGTGTTATCTCGAAGCAAAAGATCGGAAGGTCACATCTTTCTCGTAGATAAGCACGTTTGGCCTCAACCAAGAGTTGGCAGTAGTAAGTCGCATTAATTATTCTTTGCTCATGGAGAAAATCAATAAAAAATACGCCTCGAGAATCCCAGTGTGAGTACTTTGCCAACCGATAGGCGCGTTTTTGCTTTGACAGGTGCATACTCGCCTCTTTTTCTCCATTCCATACTAGCTTGTTTTGACTCAGGCGTATAATGATAACATGCAACGATTCGGTTCTTCCCTGTATTGAGCCAAAAGACGTTAACAAACTTCCATGCGAATGATTTTCTGTTGCTGCGTAAGAAGACGAGGAACCCACCTAGCCGAGACTTTTCGGTAACCCAAGTCATCGGAAACGATAGACTGAGTGCTCCTGTAAAGTCTAAGTAAGTTTTAAATAGCGGTTGAACGGGTTTTTGTTTCCCCGCCCTATGCAGTTGGATATGGACGGTGTTATGTATAAAACCCAACGTTTTTACTCATCCTTTATACAATAAAAAATATTTTTACAAATTTTTTGTATACAGATACAGATAATTATTCTTACGGGAAACTGTAGCGGGTGTAATTATTCATACTTTCTAATTGAATTGTAACTATTTGTGTTTATTTATTTCTAAATATTAACTACAATCATTAGTTTTCATACATAATACCGTCCACATCCACACCCTGGTCTATCGGCAAAGACAACGTTTATATCCGTGTCCCGTTCTGACTCGTGAAATTTGCCATGCGTTATATCTTGTTGTAACTAAATCTGAAACTACATAGGGCGGGGAAACAAAAACCCGTTCAACCGCTATTTAAAACTTACTTAGACTGTAATTTATTCCTACTGTGGAAGCAATTTCACCAATCGCCAAACGCCGATCATCCTCGATAAGGTCGCTAACCGCGAACGTTATGCGTTTTGCTAGTCCGTGGACGACGCTGATGGTTTCTATTCTCCAGCACTTCCCATCCTTTGGAAAAGCTTTTTGTGCCGATGATAGACTTGGGACTTTGACAAAGTCTTCTGTCCAAATTGTGCACTAAGCCTTTTCAAAATTTCGGAAGGTTTTACGCCTTCCTTTGCAAGAAATTTCATAATAATTTGTTTCTCAATGGGTGAGTGTATCTGTTGTTCAGACATCATGCTTCGGACTGAGTCAGTGATTCAGCGAGGAGAACTGTGGTGGGAATCCACTTCATACATCTCCACCAATAACATGGCTACAGAACCAAGCGTTCGTTCAAAAATAGACAGGAAAGAAATTTCGGTTTATATTTGATCCACCGTCATATATGAAACCACTGTAATTTTGATATTATATAACAAATGCTTCGAATATCAATAAGTTTCCAACAAAGTCAAAAAAGCTATGTTTATTAAAATTAAATTTGTATCAAATGTTAACGAATTTTAAAACTTATATCATTTAAAACACATTTACTTAATTGAAAACAATTTTTTCTATCGTTTCCGAAGGATAATTTATATTTTGCTCCAATCGACTGAAAATGCTCTTGCCGGCCTGATACCTTTTGTTATTTCTTTCAGCCTTGGAAAGACAATGTAATATCGGAAACGTGTTTTTTGCATCCCCAGTGGAGTATAATTCCAGATATAAAACTAGGCTCTACAGCAAATGTGTCCCGGACTCATATTGATGCTTTTAAGTCTCTCTATACCGTTGCGAGAAGGTTGTTTGCCTAAAACTTAACTTCAATATTGAAGTTGCCAGTGGGTTTTTGTAACTTTAATTAAACGAAATGGAATACTTCAAAAGAATATTTCCTTACTCGGGATTAAAAATGATAATTAACGAGAAACAAAGCGAACTGAAGTTTTATAATTCGTTAAATAATGGAACGAGAATTCTGTTCCCATTATACGAAAGAATCGAAATTAAAACCACGTTTCGCTCAAATTAATAGCACAGTACTCGGCTGGTTCATTATCTTTGTTGACGACACAAACCAATTTAAGTAATTATGAAACACTTCCCTAACAAAGGAAATTAAAATGCAAACATAGGTGTAAGTTTAATCTGTCATTTAAGTACGCGGCGGCAAATTGAATTGCTTGTTGTTGCAGTAACGAGCCAGGGGCGTCGTTAGCCCTTTTTTTGGGGGAGGCTTCCCAATTGATGTTTGCGCCCCACCAATACTAATGCAAGAATAAATACCTAATAATATAAGGTATAACACATTAAAAAGTTTTTAGACTTTTTGGAATTTTTACTTTTTCTTTCAAGTGTTGTAACAGTAGAGCGGCGTTTTATGTTAATACGTCTATTAACATAAAACGCTTCAAAAGTAAAGGAAAAGGAAATTGTTTCCGCTTCCAGAAATGGTGATACCGTTAAGTTCTTTTATCCAAATTGCAAACAGAATTTAAAATCTTTCTTAGAAATTGTAAGACTAGTCTTTGACGGTGGTATTAAATATCAGAAATTCATAAATCCTCCTTGAGTTGAGCCTAGAATTAGTAATTCGTTTACCAGTTTACCTATAACACTGGAAACATTTAATATAATATATTAGACAAAAAGTAGTTGATCTTTAAGTTATTATAAATGAATATTGTATCATTCTGAAAAATATAAATCTTATTGCAATGGCGTGCAGTGAGTTTTTTACTTGGGGAAGCGCTTCTGGTTTACTGATAAGTACAAAAAGTGACAGCTTTTGATAATGCAAAACGTCAGTGTCAAAGAAATTGGCATAATTCAGTTTTAGGCTATTAAAAGCTTTCGTTGGAAAACGAGATCTGTTATAGCTGGTGAAATAATATAATTCAACAAATTTTATTTCATTAAAATTCTGAAACCTGACTCAGTTTGTTGTTCCGTAATATTATTCAAAATTTCTAATGTAGCTCTTAAAAGAATCTTATTTTTGCTATAAAGGTATTATGTGTAGCGAAAATAAGGTTCTATTAAGAGCTATGTTAAAATTGAGGACGGATTATTGTTCCTCGTGCCAAAAAAGGTAGTTTCCCCAATTTTCATATCAATATTTCGAAAACTTTTCAGATTACAGCAAAAAATTAAGATTAAAATTTCGATTTTGGCACCCTATATCTCCCTAAATATTAACTTTTGGACTAAGGTAATTTTAGGTAAATCGTAATATTTTGGTTTCGCAAATCTACTGTTGGTCTTTGTCCCATTACTTTTGGACCACACTGTATAAAATTAATAATTTTTTGGATGAACAATCAGAGTCATTTTAACCCATATGGGTTATAATATTTTATATTTACGACGTTTACACAAAAATATCATTCAAATCGGAGTAGTTTGAACCGGTTCCGAGATATAAACGTAAAGTTACTCCACTAAAACTAAAAGGCAAATACAAATATGCGCCATGCGCTAGCTAACAGCGCTTCTGGTGCAGCTAAAATCACGTATGCGAAATTACAACAGCGCAGATGCGTCAAACGATTCTTATACGGGAACTGAGCGAATTATTTCGGGGCGGCCTAAGATAACTTTCGACGTTCGGGCCGATGTTTGCCGGTAAAGTTCGAACGGTACACGGTCAACGTTGAACGCCGCGTTACAAAATGCGTGAATTTGCAATGAATATTCGCATTAATTTAAAAGCGAAAATTAAATAAATAATTTTAGCATACTGCTAAAACAAAAATAAAATTAATAAATTATATTGCTTTGCCTTATGAAGGCAAGGGAAGCGGTGCTGCCATCGCTTTCATGGACCGCACGCCACTGTCTTATTGAATGAATAAGTACGATTAATTTCTTTTTCTTCTGTTGTTTTTTAATTTAACAAACCAATTATTAGTTTATATAGTTATAAATAGATGGTGTAGTAGATAGTAGATTATTATTATCTCAGGAACAGTAGAAACAGTCTAGTTTTTCGTTTCTTTTATCTATCAAATTTCATTAAAAAATTGCGCCTCCCCATTTGGATCTTCCTAACGACGCCCGTGAGTAACTGCCTTCAAACGTGTAACAATTTCTAAAGTTCGCTTTAGAAAATTTTTATATTAATGGTATATAAATATCGATCTTTAACCTTTACTCAATTCTTCTACGGAAGTACAAAGAACGCGGAAATTAATATTGTTACTTTTTTAAAGTTATTATAAACCGCAGAAATAAAATACAGTTTGCAGACGTAAATGAAGTTTCTGGCGTGGTAGGATAATGCTTGAAAAAGTGTCAACAAAACGAAGCTATGTTAAAAAACTGAATTATGCATAAAAGCAACAATAAACCCTTTAAAGTAAAATAGAATAAATGCGGGCCTTTTTTGTAGGTTGTTTACAATTTCAGTCTCATCATTTTTTGTTTCCTTTTCTAACTTATTTTTATATTTATATTTACTTCATTTTCCTATTCTCATTCGTATCTTTTTTATACACCGTCCTTATTTGCCATTGTAATTGTAATTTTTATAATCTGTAAATTTAACAAACAATTTTCTCGTATTTAAACGGTGAATCCTCACTGCCATAAACTATTCAATACTTATCGACAAATTTAGAACACCGTTGAACAACCGGCCTTGACAATTAAGTTTGATACATCAAATTTTATTGTTTGAGGTAAAACCTTTAAATACTAAGTTATTCTGTAAAATTCCCTCGTCTTTTTAATGCGTTTTCGCAGTAATAACAACAAATAACTAACAATATACATGCCATATTCCTATATTCAGTTAGTAACACCACAGAATAAACTCCGAAGCGACAATACAAGACAGGAAACTGATAAAAGAAAACTTAATAAGGCAGCTAGAAACCTCAAAGAACTAATGCTCAAAATTAAAAACGAATCTATTCAAAAGTACCTCAGCAATCTTTCTGCCACAACAGACACCGATCACTCACTATGGAAAGCCACAAGAAAAATAAAAAGACCCCATCAAAAAATAACGCCCATTAAAGATTATACAGGCAAATGGGTACGAAACGATAAAGAAAAAGCTTATGTATTTGAAAATCATCTTGAAAAGGTATTTAACCCATATCAAGCAACGACAACAAACGAAGAGGAAGATGATATACATACCACTCTAGAGACTCCGTTTCAAATGGACTTCCCCATCAAATACTTTAAGCTGAAAGAAACCAAAAAAGTTATATTAAATGAAATCAACCCACAAAAAGCGCCGGGTTTTAATCTAATCACCGGAAAAGTGCTGCCTGAAACCACTTATAAATTAATGTATGAAACTTATAACATCAATATTCAACGCTATACTGAGACTTAATCACTTCCCCAGCCAATTGAAGGTAGCCCAAATAATAATGTTGCCCAAACCGGGGGAAAACGTATACGATGTAACATCATACAGACCTATAAGTCTTCTACCATTACTATCTAAGGTATCTGAAAAACTGTTCCTTAAAAGAATCAAACCGGTATTGGATCCAAAGAAAATCATACCAAATCACCAATTTGGATTCAGAAACCAACACGGGACGATTGATCAGGTGCACAGAATTGTCAAATAAATTAGCAACGATTTGGAATGCAAAAGATACCGTACCGCTGCATTTCTGGATATAAGCCAGGCCTTCGATAAGGTGTGGCACGAAGGTCTATTATGTAAACTAAAAAATAACCTGCTACATCACTACTATCAGATGTTGAAGTCGTACTTAGAAAACCGCTGGTTTCTTATCAAACAACAAGAGGAATACACAGAAATCCATCCCATCAACTCCGGCGTACCACAGGGTAGCGTCTTGGGACCAGTGCTCTACCTATTATACATGGCTGACTAACTACTAGACTTACAACAGTAGCCACATTCGCTGACGACACGGCAGTACTAGCTTCTCATACGAATGCTGATGCTGCGTCAAGAAATCTACAAAACAACTTAAACAAGATTGCTACTTGGTTAAAAAAATAGAGGATGAGAGCCAACGAAACAAAGTCAGCACACATAACTTTTACAATGAAAAAAGACTCGTGTCCTGCGGTAATGCTAAATAACTGCCAACTGCCAACTGCCACAAACCGAAGATATAAAATACTTAGGAATTCATCTTGACCGAAAACTGACTTGGCGCAAGCATATATTCATGAAATGAAAACAGCTCGGGATGAAGTTCAGCAAAATATACTGGTTTATAAGCCGTAAGTCACAACTGACATTAGAAAACAAGCTACTAGTATACAAAGCCTTCTTGAAACCAGTGTGGACGTATGGAGTCCAATTGTAGGGAACTTCCAGCTCCTCAAACATTGAAATTCTACGAAGGTTTCAAAATAAAGTGTTAAGAACAATCGTCAACGCCAGCGCCGCCATGGGTGCGGAGGCGTTCATCGCACACAGGCGGCCACGTCAAGAGGCGGAAAAACGGCACAGCCGATAAAGCGACAGACAACGCGGCGTAAACAGCAGGAATTGGCACGTGGCTAGAATTAAAAAATTAAAAAATAACAATTTTTGTTTTTTCAAAATACTACCTCAAAAACGCTCCGCTGTGATGTATTTCAAATCGAAATACACCAGCAGATTTCGCTTGCAATTCTGCACAACTTTGCTAATTTAACCTTTGGCGTAGCTATTGAGATAAAAAGTTACCTGTAGAACTTCCAAGAAAACGGAAACCCTGTACAATAATGCGCAAATATACTCTTGACTCTTGTTAGGATATTGCTATTAATAATCACGTTATTAATAAAACCTTCAGATGAGACTTCATCAATGTATGACGTTTTGAACATATTCAAACATTCTAACAATTTCGAAATATTTTATATTTATCGCTGAATCGGCATCGTTTTGCTTTCAGCAGTTAACTTTTGTGTCTGCAACTATAACGTCATGATTTACGAGTTCAGTGTCATTTCAGCAACCCTTTTCTTATCTTTCATGCTTGTAACCCTAACGTTTCCGTTTCACTTTTAAAATTCTTTTTCAACTTTTACATTGCCTATCGATTCTCGTTTCCTTATTTGAAAGCATGTCGTTTCCTTTCAAGTATTTTATGTAAAATGTAGCCCGGTTTTAAACGCTTTATGTTAATTAATCCGCTCGATATTCTCTAAAGAACACTAAGATATTTTGTAGCTTTCCTCTTGACCTCCATTTTATCGATTCCTTTACGATTCCAAAGTAATAACGCTTTTATAAGGTTAATTTAGTTCTTCCAGGTAAAATATTTAGTGCGTTAAAGATTATCGCCCTAACTTAATTTAATGCTCCATTATGTTGTCTTTAAAAATAAATTTAGATAACCCTCGGAAAGCAAGCGGGGTAACCCTCTGCATAATTTTCGCTCTTTATCATTTTTAACATTTAAATTTTACACAAACTAGGTCGAGATTCTCGTTTCATAATATATTAAAGTTTCCGTAAAGGGGATTTTTCCATAAGCCGAATATATCGTACAATTTGCCGTTTTTATAAGTGGGGCAGTACTGACAGTACTGCTACATGAAACTTCGGTTGTTTTATTTTTATCGTGTAAAAAATTTCCACTTCTATTCGAATGTCATAAATAATTCTTTCGAGTACTTTTTTGTTCGTATTTATTTATCGATAGTGAGCAGAGAGAGGTGGGGTTAAAAGCAATATACTCGCACAGTGTCATTATTTTTTCCAATCAAATAACGTATTGTGTTAAAAAAGTACTAATACATGTTTTTATTTTCAGGTGAGTAATCTTCAGTTTTGCAGCTGGATGTGGTGAGCTATTAATAACTTGTGAAAATACATTTCTCCGCAAATGTAGCATCAACAACACCAAAGTTAAAAACATACTTTAAAAGAAAGAAGTACACATTCCCTGTTTGTTTTAAATAATGTGTTTAAACTACTTTAAGCTAAAGCTGTTTTCAGTAAACAATACAGGTGTTTTTGAACCGAATAATTCTGATAAAATACAATATCTTTTATTCTTGTTAAGCTGTTTCTTCATTTTCCATTACCTTTTTTTACTTTTTCTAAGATTTCATCTACCGTGTTCTGTTGTCCTTATTGATTCGATTTTTCTATTTTAATAGACGCTTCCTTAAATGTTAAT
Source organism: Melanotus villosus (assembly GCA_963082815.1). Taxonomy (NCBI): domain Eukaryota; kingdom Metazoa; phylum Arthropoda; class Insecta; order Coleoptera; family Elateridae; genus Melanotus; species Melanotus villosus. Next base: position 1,875,172 of record OY720427.1, read on the forward strand.
TAATAATTTTGAAGCATTTTATATATTTATTCCACTTCAAAATTCCACAATTCTGTTTATATTGATATGGTTACAGCCTTTAGGTATATTTTTAAAAGAACAGTGCTCCACACAATATCCCAAACTAGCTCTCAAATTATCAATTATTATTATTGTCAGCAAATCTAATTAAAAAAATTATGAATTCAAAATTAAATATTCAAAATGAAAATTTTGATCTCAGGGCCGTTGAAGGATTCGTTTATTAAAATTCTGTTAACTAAATAAACTAATAAATTCTATCCACTTTTAAAATGCAAGATTTATTACACAAATAATCTATTTCTAACCTTAAAAACTAACACAAATCTATATCTTATAACTAATAACACTCAGTCACTATCAATTATTCTTTTGATTTTGAGTAATCCCACCAAAATATCGTTCTTTGTCTAATTAATGATCCTTTTCAATTATTTATTATTATTATTACTTGTTTACCCAATTTCCATTTAAATTCCAAAATTGCCAATATTAATAGTTTATCTTCACTTCGTAATTATGAGAATCCAACTTCTTGTTGATATAACTTTATTATAATATTAGTTTTCAGAGACAACTCATGAACACGTCTTTTTCGTTTTATCCAGTTTTTTAACTGTTGTTTATTATCCTTCAACTTTTTTGATCTTTCCTAGTTATCCAAAAAATCTCCCACTCCTTGGTTTTATTTTAAAAGAAGCATCCTTCCACCTACTTACACATAAAACATTACTATGACTACTATTTACAACAAATACAATAATATAATACAAGTTTTAACACAGATAACAATAGGTACTTTAAAATACCTTAACTAATTCCATAATTTAATATTTAAAACCTGCATCCTAAAAAGACATTATTCCAAATTTGTATTTTAAATAAAGAATATACATTTTCTAAAAATGATATCACTTCAATACATATATACATTCAAATTCATTTATCTTACAACAGCTTAGGGCATAGGTTTGTCCCGGTTAATTTTTCAATCCACGAAGCATCATTCATGACCTTTGGTTTCATGATGATTAATCTACGTCCTCAACGTTCCTATGCAGTAGGGTTTTCTATTACCATTTTCCATTATACTTGGAGATTTATTCTGAGAAGCTACTTTAACTTTTAACCTTTTACCATCTTATAAAAAATGAACATTATCTCATACAAAGTCGCTCTTTTTAGAATTATTTCAAAAAATTAAGTGCTTTAACAGGTAAGCGAATCACAGTTTAATCGGAGAAAAGAATTGAAATGGAGTAATTCCAAAACTAGATCACTATTTATACAAATATTCCTTAAAAGTCGCACAAATTCCAAAACTGGAAAGTTTTTATTACCCTAAAAATTGAACGTTTTACTTGTGGTAGAGAAACGCCACCTAATACGTTTAACAGTCACGTACAGTGTGTCCTAAATTCAACGTAGATGTATGGGTAACTTTGTTATTTGTAAAGCTACGGCAAAACCGATTACGCGTTATTGGCCAACTTTTTGAGACTAATTCAATGGTGGAAACAGAAATGGGCGATTTTCTTTTGTTTTCGAGTTATGGCGGTAAATTGAAATTTACTCCAATTCTATTAAGTCTTATAACTTTTTTATTTATACAAATATCTGAATATAGTGTATAGGTTGTTTATAGATATTTTTACGTAGATTACAGAGGCGTACAGAGATTTTTTCTATTTGCTATGGTTTTCCAGTTATAGCATAAACTTGTGTTTTTTTAAATGGGAATCATAGAATGTTTAAAAAATAAAATACGCAGTCTTCGCAGTTCAACCTCTCCTGGTCTAGATGGCCTTACCACAAATTTTTTAAAACAATGTTGTGATTCTATATCTGTCCCGCTTTTAATGATAATGCAACATTCGTTGAATAAACACAAACTCCCCAGTTCGTGGAAAGTAGCTCACCTCCATCTTCAAAAAGGGGGATAAACTAGACGCCGGAAATTATCGTGCTATTAGTTTGGCGTCAGTTGTATGCAAACTTTTAGAGTTTATTATTAGTGAACAATTAACTGAATTCCTTCTTCGTCACATGGTACTTCCAGACCAACAACATGACTTCATCCCTGGACGATCAGTTCTTACTAATCTTTTAGTATGTTTAAATGATTGGACGAATGCAGTAGATGAAAAACAATCTGTAGATGTCATATACCTGGACTTTTCCAAGGCATTCGATAAGGTGCCTTGGAAAAGGTTACATTCAAAATTGGCTCACAGTGGTATAAGAAGTAATCTGTTGCTGTGGACTGAAGACTTTTTAACCGAAAGGTTTTTCCAAGTCAGAGTTGACAGTGCTTTACCTGCAAGATTTCCGGTTTATAGTGGGGTACCGCAGGGCTCCGTTTTAGGGCCCCTATTGTTTTTAATATACACTGCAGATCTGCCGCCTGTGTTAAAATCTAAATGTTTACTCTACGCAGATGATATCAAGCTCTATGCCAACCCCATTACTTCGCATGCACAATTGCAAAAAGATCTTGACCAAATTTCATCCTGGTGTAGAAAATGGCTACTACCACTTAATACCGAAAAATGTATTGTGCTGCATATTGGAAGAAACAATCCTCGACTTTCATACTACATCTTCAGTAATAACTTGCGTGTGGTTGCTTCTCACTCGGATCTGGGAGTAATTATCACTAGTGATTTATCTTGGTCAGAACATATTGCTACTATCTGCAATAAAGCGAACAGATCACTGTACCTTTTGAAAAATGCCTTTATTAACCCTTCTGTTTGCACGACTACAATATTATACAAGATTTATATCAGGCCTATACTTGAATTCTCCGGTCCTGTATGGCACCCTATCCTAAAAAGAGATCAGTTGCTTTTAGAAAATATACAGCACCGTGCAACTGGTCTCACATGGGGATATATCCGTCCATCCTACAACGAGAGGCTTCAAATATATGGTTTATCGACGTTTTTGCAACGAAAATTTCGTGGCGACCTTATCATAACTTCAAAATTTGTTTCCTGTGGATCTCAGTAAACTATAAATTAAATACAGACACTAGACTTCGTGGTCATAATCTGAAGATAAAACTACACTTTAAAACAAGTGTACGTCAACATTTTTTAAGTAATCATGTTTTCTCTATCTGGAACAATCTTCCTGTAGATATAATTAGTGCATCTTCAGTTAATAGTTTCAAGAACAAAAATGATTTGTATTCAGCTACACAATAATTCTCTTGATTATTATTATACTTAGTTACGACTTTAATAGCTTATTAAGTATCTCCTGTTATTGTATGTTATATTTCGTTAGAATAGTTTCTCTCTTTACGTCAATTTTTACAGTTATCATTATGTTAATTTTTACAGTTATTATTATGTAAGGTATACACCACTGTATCTTATATTTTGGGCTATACGGGACATTAGTCCTCTGCCCACTACCTATATTTAATCATAATAATAATAAAATATCTTGCGTTAACCTCATTTAAAGTACCATTTTAATAGGTTTTCGAATATATATAGTTTATTATAGTTATTTTTTGAAATAAGGGCACTATCGGCCATTTATACTTAAATTAACATTAATTATAACAAAATAAACAGTTAGCCATGAAACAATAGAGTATTATAAGTCTTAGCGGCATTCAAATGTTTATTACAAATGTCAGATTTTACGGCCAACTATGTTTTGTTTATCAAATCAGTAATTTTAAAATTCAAAAAATAACTATAATAAACTACATACGTATATTCGAAAAGCTCTTAAAATGGTCTTTTAAATGAGGTCAACGCCGACTATGATTCCTATTTAAAAAAACACTATTTCATGCTGTAACTGAAAAACCATAGCAAATAGAAAAAATCTGTGTAAGCCACTGGAATTTATGTAAAAATATCTATAAACAATCTGTATACTATATTCAGATATTTCTATAAATGAAGAAGTTATAAGACTTAGTAGAATTGGAGTAATTTTCAATTTACAGCCAGAACTCGAAAACAAAAGAAAATCGCCCATTTCTGTTTCGACCATTGAATTAGTCCCAAAAAGTTGGCCAAATAACGTGTAATCGGTTTTGCCGTAGCTTTACAAATAACGAAGTTATCCATACATCTACGTCGAATTTAGGACACACTGTACAATACGGCACTTTACTAAATTCCAAATTTCAATTTATTTGCTTTAAATCAAGAGTAAGTATACATGTTAAATGTGATAATGCCAATAAGTTTTTTAATAATGGCTCCGTTTTACTTTTGTTAAGATAAGAAAAGAAATGGTTGGAGGTTTTACGATTATAAAAGGTTAAAGTTTTTTACCAGTATTTATTATGAAATATAAATGTCCAATAATTGTAGTCACTAGCAATATTATTATTATAGAATATAGATCAAGTTAAAATACCTATATACAGGGTGTCTCTAAAAGGTCTGTACAAAACGCTAGCACAAATTCCCGAGGCTAAAATATGAGGATCTAACTCAATTTACTTTAGTCCAAAAGTTGATAGTTTCCGAAATACAGGGTGTCAAAGTTATTATTTTATTACGACGAAACCAGATCTAGACTTACACCGGGTGGTCTAGCTCAGAAAAATTACATTCGCCTAGAACTGGTTGAACTTTGATTGCTTTGTGGACTCTGGCGTTGTCGTGAAGAATGAGGACAATTAATGTGTTATAGTAGGTGGCTGCTGTTATTATAGTGCCCTTCGGCATATATTCAATGATAATAATTCCTGCGGACGGTGGTCATGAGCTTCCCAGCTGAAGACTGAGTGCGCGCTTTTTTTTGGCGGAGGAGAACCCTTATGGACCCACTCCATAGACTCCAATTTTGTTTCTGGACCCCAGTGATGGATTCCACTGTCATCACCAGTCACGATCATAGAGAAAAGTCAGAGTCGGCTTCCAAAGATGCCAAATGATCTCGCTGAAACCTTCTTCTTCTTCTTCGGCCTTATCCGTTCACGAACTATGCGTGTTCTATTGACTGTAGCTCGGAACAATTCGGTGGATGTTACTCCGTACCATTTGCGTAAGTTGGCCAGCCAGGAGATCCGTCTTCTGCCTGGACCTCTTCGTCCCTCTACCTTGCCCTGCAGAACCAGTTGAAGCAGACGGTATTTTCTAGGATTTCTCATGACATGGCCCAGATATTGCAATTTACGTTCTTTTATGCATTGCACCAGTCTCCTAAGGACTTCTTCATCTGTAAAGCGTTCGGCCCATGAAATTCTGAGAATTCTCCGGTACGTTCACATCTCAAACGCATTGATTTTCTTTTCCATTGCTCCATGCCTCCGCTCCATACAACAATGTGGCGAAGACGCAACATTTCAGCATTCTCTTTTTAAGTGCCATACTTAGATCACGGCAACAGAGAAGTGATTTCATTTGTGCGAATACTGCTCGAGCTTTTTCTACTCGGGAATGATCCCATTCTTCGTTGATGTTACAGCCGAGATAGTTGAAACTGTTCACTCTCTCAATAGTTTTGTTGTTGCAGTAGAGCGTGTTTCTTTGTACTGGTTCTTTGCTTATCACCATATACTTAGTCTTTTTGATGTTAAGTTCTATTCCATACTCTTGGCTCATGTCATGCAATCTGTTTGTGATTTCTTGGAGCCCTTCCGCACTATTCGCAATTAGCACAGTGTCATCTGTGTATCTGAAGTTATTGATGACCTCTCCATTTACTTTAATTCCCTCTGTAGAATCTTCCAATGCTTCTCTAAATATGTTTTCTGGGTACAGGTTAAACAATAGTGGTGACAGGATATACCCCTGTCGTACTCCTCGTTCAATCTCGACAGTATCTGATTCCGTGTGATCGTCCTTTATATTTGCTTTTTGTTTCCAGTATAGGTTACTATTGATTCTTATATCTTTTCCGTCTATATTTGTCTTCTGGAGTACACTTAGCATTTTATAGTGTAGACAACGATCGAAAGCCTTGGTATAATCAATAAAACACATATGTACGTCGCAGTTCATGTCCCTGCATCGCTGTATGAGAACCTGGACAGCGAACAGTGCTTCTCTGGTGCCCAGACCACTACGGAATCCAAACTGTGTTTCACTCATGTGTTCTTCACATTTGGTGTAGAGGCGTGCATGAATTATTTTAAGGAATACTTTTAGCATATGAGACATGAGATTAAGAGTACGGTAGTCTGAACAGCATTTACGGTGGTTCTTTTTTGGAATTGTAACAAATGTGGAGACAAGCCATTCTTTTGGGATTATACCGGTATCATATATTTCATTGTATAGTTAGTGCTGTTAGTATGCTAATACAATTTTCTTCCATGATCTTAATCACTTCCACTGATATCTGGACCAGGAGCTTTATAAGATTAATAGCATGTTTTACTTCGTTAATTGAGATTTGTGGACCTGGATCTTGAATGTATTGTTGCCATATTTTTACTTTTTCCTGTATCTCAAAGACTACCTGCCCTTTTTTATTGTAATATTACCCAGAGTTCTTCTTCTATTTCTCCCTGTGGCTTTTTTAACTTTCTTGTGTACATTAAATGTGTCGTGCTTTCTCTATTTATGACCTCTTTAACTTGTTCTTGGATTTGCGTATCTTAAAGTTTTGTGTATTCGTACCAGTTCTTTCTGTTTTTGATTTGAATGTTTCGTAATTTCATTTTTATTACACTAACTAAAGGGGTGTGGTCTGATGGAACGTCTGCACCTGGGTATGTTTTTGTAGAGAGTATGTTCCTTCGGAATCTTTGATTGATTAACATAAAGTCTGTTTGATTTCTTATTATATTTCCTGGTTTATCTCCCGGGTTTTTCCAGGTATATAAGCGTCTTGTTGGTTGCTTGAATAGTGTATTGGTTATTGTTATTACCATACCTTCTTCTCTACAAAATTGTACAAGTGTATTTCCCCTTTCGTTCCTCTGTCCCAATTCATAGTTTCCAACTATATTGTCTTCCGGTCCTTTTCCAATTTTCCCATTATAATCTCCCATTACGATATTTATTTCCCTATTTTTTGTGTCTTTTAATACTTCCTTTATTTGGTCATAGAATTTTTCAACCTCATCCTCGCCCTTGTCTGATGTTTGGGCATACACTTGGATCAGGTTGATGTTGAAAGGGTCGCCTCTGAATTGAATCATTATCACTCTGTCGGAGTGGGGAAGCAACCAATAACAGTGGGTTGTATTTTCGTATTTAGAATAATTCCTTCTCCTTGTAAATGGCCTTTTTCCTCATTTCCTGCATAGTAGACAATATGGTAATCCAATTGACATTCTCCTGTCCCTGGCCATCTCATTTCACTAATACCCATTATGTTGATCTGTAATCTCTTCATTTCTTTTATTGTGTTCTGAATCTTTCCTGCTTCGTACATGCTTCTGATGTTCCAAGTACATATTTTTTACTGGTTTTCTATTTACTTTGCTTTTAACGTGTTCGTGTTCTTTACTCCGTTTAATCATCTTGCAGGGATTTCGCTTGTTGACGACCGAGGAGGCCCCGCAGTCTAATGATTGTCCTCCCCTGCCGGATCTTGGTTTCCGTGTTCCATGATCGGCACATTTTTGGGTTAGTTTTTTGTCTCCATGCTGAAACCTTACTCAAGCCCAATTTATGGTGCAAAATCGACAAAACACTTGGCTCTGATATATTCAATGCTGTAGCAATGGTAGACATGACGATCTCCAAGGCTTCCACTTTTCTGCTGACTTCAGGATTGGTGGCATCTGAAGGTTTTCCGCTTCTTAGATCATCTTCAATTGATTCACGACCCCACCGAAATTGTTTAGACCAATATTTTAGCGTAAAATATGATGGCGCTTCATCCTCATACACTGCAATCTTCCTTGTATGGATATTTTTAGGACTAGTCCCTGCTTTTGTCAAAAATTTTATGACACTACGATGTTCTAATTTCACAACACTCATTTTTTGTTTCACAAAACTTAATAGAAAATGTAATAATGAACGAATTTAGGTCAAATTTGACACACAAGAAAAAGGTTGTCACTGTTTGACGTTTCAAGTGAAGCGCTATCAATTGTTTCTGTCATAGTTAGGTAGATAATTTTTCTAATTCCCCTCGTAAATATCATCGAAACGGCGATGAAATAAACGATTTGCAGCTTTGCGATTAGCAAAAACTCGTGAGTAACGAAATCTACAGTTTTGTGATTAAACACAGCCTATGATTCATAAATCATAATTCAACGATGGGTATAATGTTGGTATTTATTTAATAGGAATTGGCGTATTATTTAATTAAATTTAAGTCACAGTAAATCATATAAACTTACATTAACTTTGTATTTATTGTTTACTGTAAATCGTATAAGAAAAGTAGGAATATTACAAACAAGATTATTATCCACGGGTTTTTAGACAATAGGAGAGTTTTTTGAGACTAATTTATTTCTGGCTCGTAAAGTATGTGAAATAAATGTGGGCAAGAGATAAAATACACGCTTATACTAAAGACAAAATCCATTTACAGTACGGCTTTTCGAGGGAGCAAAAACCTCTGTAAAGAGGTCGATAACACTAATTTGCATGTTTTGGGAAAAATACATCATCACGTTTTATTTATACCTCATATTTGCACGAGCGACAGAGCTTTATTGCTATCAGTACACTCTGATAGAAATCTCAGATACTCCGTCAGCGGCGTCAGCCTTTAATAAATTGAATTTCTTTGATAGGCCAGTACTTTACTCCTCAGTATAACGAATTTAGTTTGAATTTCAATCTACTTATATCCGTTTAAATCATATATAATAGGAAAGGAACGTTGTAATGATATAAAGAAATGCTTATTCTGTAATCATTTAATGACTAACAACATCAAAAGAGCGAATTAAATCAAATTACTACCATAAAGTGTACGATCTTTGCTGTTCATTTTTATTGTTTTAGTATTCTCTTGGTGTTGAAAGTGCTTTTAATGCATCTATTAAAATCGTATTTCGCCATTTTTTTTTTATTATTAATTCAAAAAATAATACCGGCTAACGATATTGTTTACACTGATTGCCATAACGATAATGTATGATGACTTTATTATGCTGTGATTATATTTAGTTACTGTGATTATAATACTCAAATCAAAATTAAGATGCTTCACATCTCGGAAACACCGTCAGCTATGAAGTGAACCGCCGAGAATGTTAAAATCTAATTAGTTTTCATATATTTTTTCGACTATCTTCGGAAATAGGTGGTTATTATTACTTTATTTAAAAATTAATAATAAAACATAAAATTCTGCATATGGGAAAATACTGTCATCGCAAGGATTTGAAGTAACGCCGACTCTACGTGCCCACGTTGTGCCAGTTGAGCTGCAGACGTAAACTACTAAGAATATAATGTTCGCCTATACACAGGATTTTCTAATAATATTTCCCGAAAGAAGCGAATCCTTTGATATTTAGTCACTAAACTATTTCCCCCAACAAAGGAGTTAATCACTAGATATTAATGACGGCACGCATAAACTTAAATATACCTTTCAAAACTTAGAATCTCAATCCCTTTTTGTAATATCTATAATTAAAGAGAAAAAAGAGAACTTACCAAACCTTAAACTCCCAATCATCACAGTAGCTCAACAATACAAGAAGGACAAATATCAAATTCCTGTCTGCTCCATTTATTGGACAAAAAAGTAACGAAACGATACTTTCACCTTATAGATTAAACCATCTCATTATTAGCGGGGAAACCAGGCGAAAATCTACCTATACCCCACAGTTTTATCGCCATGCCAAAACTGCAAGCTCACTCCGCGGTGTGTTAAATGTAAATAAAACCTATAAGAAAACACCCAATGTGTTAACTGCCCAGTATGACCTCGAGGTCGAGTGATGGCCCTGGCTAGAAGTTTTCAAATTCACCTACTTAGGGCCAAAATTACGACACAGTAAATGTGACCCAAATGGTATCGTTCTGCGAATTTTCACGTCTAAAATACCTAGATCTAGTTGAATAGCGTCAGAACAGTAAACCGTTATATTGAGACCATCCATATCGGATACTTATAGTGGGTTGAATATAAATGAATAAAGATGAGTAAAACACAATGTCTTTCCCACTTGTTATATTAAAATTGAAATTGCATAACCAGGTTTCGCCTCACAGAGGCATTATCAAATGCTATCGACACAACAAAAACTAAAAAGTGTCGGAATCAATCATCTAACCTAGTGGGTCTTGGTCTTCTATAAAAAACTAGAAGGCCAAGATTAAAGATGACTGAAACCGACACTGAAATCAAAGACCAACATCTTGAACCATCAAAAACGTTCAAAAAGCGAAGGAAAAATTGAAATCATTGAACAAGTCGGAAAGAAAAACACAAAGATTAGATAACAAATCTTAGCTTAAACTACAAAATTATACAGTTAAACAATTAAAAAAGCAACAGGTAAACCACGCTGTTATTTAGGGGAATGGCGCCATACCCATAAATAATATAATAATAATAATCATAACCCAGTATAAGACCGGAAGACGTAACTGTATTATAAAAAGTACTTAAAACTGGAAGGCTACTGAAATACCTAGATCAAATTTACAATTTTTGGTATAAAAGATTTCCTTGTGTACCCCAATATCTAGCTCAGCACTTTAATAATTTTCTGCTTAATCCACATTCAGTACCAAATTTTATGACCCAAGGAATCACTTACTGAAAAAAGATCGAAATACAAACAACAAACAACCCATCCAAATATAGGCCTCTTCACTGCCTGTATAGCTAATAAGATTCAACAACACTGCAGTTCAAATAACGTTCTATCAGAAGAACAAAAAGGATGTGCTAAAAATTCTCTGGGTTGCAAGGAGCAACTTCTGATTGATTCTATCATATTAGGTCAAGTTAGGGCAAAACACAGAAACCTATATACAGCGTACATAGATTATCGTAAAGAGTTTGATTCCATCCCACATTCTTGGTTACTTCCAGTATCAAGCTTTACAAAATAAGTCCATTAATTATCGACCTACTAAAACATCTTATGACAGCCTGGACTACAACCCTTCAGCTCACTTATCAGGGTAATGAAATAACTACCGAAAGTATCAGCATAAAGCGAGGAATATTCCATGGTGATTCGTTGAGCCCATTGTGGTTTTGCTTGGCCCTCAATTCGCTATCCAAAATGCTAAATAAAGCAGGTCCAGGATATGTCATAAAACAAGGAAACCATGTTTCCAAGTTATAGAAAAGATTAGCCACTTGCTGTATATGGATGATCTGAAACTGTACGCATCAACATATGAAGACCTTAAATGCCTACTGCATACCACTGAAACATTTACTCGTAACATTAATATGTTATTTGGACTTGACAAGTGCAAGACATTAAGTATAAATAAAGGAATATGAGAGTTAGAACGATTCACCCTTGAAGAAGGGGGAACGATAGACCCTTTGGAAGCAGAAGATACATACAAGTACCTTATATAAACATGTATATAAACTTATAAAAAAAGAACTACAGAAAAATACACAGAAAGATTAAATAAACTGCTAAAAACTAAGCTGTCTGGAAAACATTTGGTAAATGCCATCAACACCTGGACCATACCAACGCTCACTTACTTTCGGCATAGTGAGGTGGTCCAAAACAGAGCTAGAAAGCGCTTAAAAAGAAAGACACGAACCATAATGACAAAACACCGAGTACATCGCCCTAAATTTGCAGTTGAGAGGGTAACTCTACCGCATGCTGCAGGAGGTAGAGGTATCATTAACATTTCCCATGACAGACAAATTGCTAGCCTACAATATCGCTGACAATATGACACCATTAGATCTCCAACACAATATACCCGCACCCGAACATCAAGTAAGGGAAGAAAATCTGATGGAACAATGAAAACGAAAACCTCTTCATGGAAGACACCCTCATGACCTGAGCCAAGCACATGTAGACAAAGTAGTGCCGAACTATTGGCTCACTCATAGAGATTTGTTTCCCAAAACAGAAGGATTTCTAACAGCAATTCAAGACCAGGTTATCGCAACAAAAAACTACATGCAGTACAAGAATGTAAAAGATGATTTGTGCAGAAGATGTCTTCGAGCTCTTGAAACTATTCAATATGTTACATCCGCTTGCCAGATGCTTGCTGCCACTGATCATAGCCACAGGTACAACCATACATTCACAACTAGCCCAAATACATAAACTTATAAGTACATACACACCATACTACCAATACACACCTTAGACAGTACTGGAAAATGAAACCCATAAGTTATATTGGGATCGCACGGTTATAACTGATCGAACTATTCAAGCCAATAGACCGGATTTTGTTATAACTTATAACAGATAAAGTAAAGAAATGTACTTACCTGGTTGATGTATCGATACCAAACACCCACAATCTTATACAAGCGTACAACGAAAAGATAAACAAGTACAACGAGTTAGCAGAGGAAATAAAGAAAATGTGGCAACAAGAGCAAGTGTTTGTAGTGCCTAATAGTATTATCGACAACGGGTGTGATCCCAAAAAACCTGGCACATAGTCTTAAAAAACTGGGTCTACATCAGTCTCTCATTAAACTAATTCAAAAATCTGTTATTATCAGCACATGTTCGACAGCCCGTAGATTTTTAAATATCCTGACATCTTAATAGAAGCAATTAATATTGGTTTCAAGCCGATGACTTGCAAACACCTTCATATAAAAGACGCGATGAACGACATAATAATAATAACATAACTCCTTGCTTAACTATAAACAATAGCATTTTCTTTCTATCATGGTTCCAACCCGTTAAAAAGAAAAATCCCATCATTAAGATGTGAAAAATAAAAATAATATTAATATATTAATTAATGTAGTTATAAGATGGTATCATACAGAACTGGAAGCTTTAAACACCTTAACACGCACAACATGCTACAAATACTCGTACAGAATACACTACATTCATTCAAATGCGGACAGATTTACATTACCAAGAAAAAGGAGGAGCAAGAGGTTTTATAGATATAAAGAACATGCCCTACAAACAAATACAAAACCTACGCAACTACATCTATAACAATAAAGGTACAAATAGAATATACCGCACCCTCACCAACCTAGACACCACAACAACACATCTACACCTCAACGGTCATGAATACAACATAACCGAGAAAACAACAACAAATGACACAAAGAAAGAAAGATGGAAAAATAAGACGCTACATGGAAAGTATACCTACATATACACCAAAGCACACAAAAGCATATTGACTCAGAAGCATCTAACGCATGGTTAACAAAAGGGCACATTTTTGCAGAAACAGAAGGGTTTATATGACATAAACCCTATTACAAAACCAAACAATAAGCATCAGGCAATACTCTAAAACTCTAAACACATAACGAAAGATAGCAAAGTTCCGACGTAAATGTAGAAAATGTCACGAATATTCAGAAAACACAGACCACGTGATTGGAGGATGCCCGATAATAGCATCAAGCACAGACTATACGCTCAGGCATAACAACGTAGCCAAACACATCAACATATAATTACAAACCCTTCAACGTACTGGAAAACAACCATACAAAATCATATTGGAATCGAGACATAATCACTGACAGGACAATAACACATAACCGTCCTGATATTACAATAATACACAAGCAACAAAATGCACGTAGGTTATAGAAATATCTATTCCAAACACTCCGAACATCGAAAATTAATACAACAAAAAATACAGAAATATATCCTACTAGCAGAAGAAATCAAAAATCACTGGAAACAACAAAAAGTAACAATTAGTACCAATCATTCTGTCAACCACCGGAATCATACCACAATCACTCCACAAAGACCTAAAACTAATAGATTTACATCCGAAGACGAACATACCTTTACAAAAGTCAGTAATTATAGATACCTGCTCACTCACCAGATCATTTTTCAGTAATACCACCCCCACTGAACTTTCTGGAATGGAGTTCTGAAGGACGAAGCTGGGATATATCCTTATACATATTCAGGGTGTTACTTAATGTTATGTACTTATTTTAAGGTGGCATTCGTGAACCAATTTTAAGTCGAAAAGTTCATATAAACGTATGTTCAAAAATGCTTGGTTTTCGATATACAGGGTGCTAAAGTTTTTTTTTCGGTTTTTCTTAAAAATCTCTAAGACGGTTTAAGATATTAAACTGAATTTTGGCACAGGTTATTCCGGTATAGAAACACACTTTTTGATCTAAAATATTTTTATTTTTTTTACCAGTGGCGTAGCTGTGGCTAAACCCCAATACAATTTTAACGAAAAAAATATTACGCCACTGATTTAAAAGAACAAAAATGCTTCATTCTTAATTACCAATCAATCATAAACAAAAAATGTCTCTTTCATTTTTTGTCGTATAACTTACCGTTTGGAAGAAATCGTTAATCAAATTTTTATTTACATACCGTCCTCCCGAAGACTTTTTTTTGCATATCACTAACTGTGGCATTTAATTACTACCAATTCTTAAATTGATATCGAACATCAATTGCGTCACTAGCATTTCTGTATTTTATTTGCGTAGGATAGCTGCGAAGAATCTCAAATGACCCTAGGTACAGACACCCTGTATATCGAATACCAAGCAGTTTAGGACATACGTTTATATGAACTTTTCGACTTAAAATTGGTTCAGGAATATCACCTTAAAATAAGTACATAACATTAAGTAACACCCTGTATACAAGGCGCGACCAAACGAACACAGTCAGTCTATAGCAAGTCTAATCAAGCCTACAAAACGGTCACGAATATGTGCGTCGGTGAAGATAAATAAGTGCGTGAATTAAGTTGTTAAATAAATTAGTTAGTTTACAGATATAAAGTTTTAAGTTATTATTTTGTGTTTCTTCGTTGTTTAATAATTTTAATATTTGTTTTAAATAAACGTTTTAAAACCGCTACACTAAATGGCCTAAAATACATTATTAGAGATGCGAGTACATATAACTCATGACCGACTGCTCATATAAATCCCCTCACAACATGGGGTGGGCCTAATGTAATTCAGGATTGATCTACGAAGATTAGTTGATGTTGATAATATATCCATAGCTAAATCAAAACGTAAAAATCATAGATAAATAATTAATAAATAACAGGATTTTAGGAATCGCAAAAATTGACTTATTATTTATTTTTATTTTTTTATTTTATTTACCCACAATAAACTGATGTAGGTTATTGGCGATTTAAGTTGTAAAAATAAAATCCGGTGGTGTAAAGTGAATAACCCTAACGGGCAGCGATTGTTCAGTTTATGTTACCGCAAACATAAGTCAGTTATCACTGCTTATAGCTCTCCGACACACGATCCATATTGTTTTTGCCAGATATATTGAATATAATCCCACGTGAAAATAGTATTGTTCCCATCACCTACACTGTTACTACTCACCTTAACTCTGATCAGTTGTCGATAACCATTTCCTTTTCGGAGATCAATGACAACTCTTCGAAACATCCAATCTTTCAATTCGGGCAGCTACTGCAATTCGGTACCAACCAAAAATAAAAAAATCAATTTATATCCAGTCGTTAAAACATATACATCCCGAATTGAATCCAAGAGAAATAGAAAATTAGAAGGGAATGAGAGAGAAGTAGAAACCCAAATTCAAACGTTTACTCAATTAGGTAATTAAACAGGTTAAAACCGCTTTATACACTCACAGAGTCAACTCGTATCAAACGTATATAAAATGTTACTACCTAACGACCTAGTCATTCCTGAATGTAACAGACAGATAAACGCTCTCTTAGGAATTCGCTTATTCCACCAGCTTTAAATAATTGTGACACTTTAGCAACTAAATATTTACTACCAAAGAAAAGTGTGAAATTTTTGAAAATTATGGTGAAAGAGTGTTTATTACTCATACAATTAACTCAATACATGAAATTAAACAAGTTATAACGACAAACCTTCCTAATTCATTGAAAATTATAAAATCATTCGCACAAACAGTGTACTCGTATGTAGACGAATATCTTATCCTAAGTGATTTGCTTCTGTAGCTCAATTGATAGAGTAAAAGCGCGTATGGTGTAGGGTCGAGAATCAATGGTTAAATACCAGCGGGGGCGATATCTTTCTTCTTTCTGTATACAGAATTTTCGTAATTCGTTAAAGTATATTAAAAATATTTTCATAAAGAAGTGAACCCTTAGAACTTTAATCTCTAAAATATTAGTTTGGTTAATATTGCATCCTGAGGTTTGCTTGCCACTCTTGCCAGATATTCCTCCTAAAAACCTTTTGAAAGTAATGCGTGGCAATTGAAATATTTTAAATAACGGCCAGCCTTTGCTTCAAATTAATTTTCATTTACCAGATGTGATTTGCTCAGTCCATTGGGATTTCAAATACCATTTAGTTAATATTGAAATTATTGGCCAAAGTTGAGTTGGAAACGGTAATCCATGCGTAATTGTTTTATTTTGTGTATATGCTTTCGATGGTTTGATCTCTCAGTTCCACCTTCTCGTGGAATTAGTATCGAACTTTTCACTTCTCTAAATATAACTTTATGATTATGAATCACTTGAATTTCCCTCCATTACTCCATTGCATAAGTAGCCGTAACGGAATACACATTAGCCTATTCTCTAGATCTAGAACCATATACCTAGGTATATGTCTAGAATCACACAGAATATGTGGTGCCATTTTTTACTGCTATAAATTTCAACGCAATTTGAAACGCAAGATGTTACTGTAGAGTCGATGCAGGTAGAAACCACGAAGAAAATGTATTTAAAGTATTTCATAGAATTTTCTGCGGCATATACAATGGTTAATAAATTTACATTCTATGACAGAATATGTTTATTACGTGTACATATATATTTTTTTATTTTGCATCTATAAAAATACGTATTAACGAATGAAATTACTGCAGTAATGCGGTTCTGTTGCCACATCCTGCTTTCATTAAATCGGCATGCAAACTTTGTACATCGGCTCGCGGCGTTCAGGACAAGCACTGCAATTTACAACTCCAGTTGATAATAGTTTTCATTTGCCATTCAAAAATTTAACATAAACCACACTTTTTTTTAGTATATTATATATTTAAAGCAAAAAATAGATATATTTAAAAAATGGTATCTTCTTTGACTGTATTTACGCCTTTTGAGTAACACATTAAGTATATACATACAACAATTTTGGCATTTTGTAGTAATTAAAAGCTTACAGGATTATATAATTTACCTCAAAAGATGTCTATCTTTTAAAAGAAAATGCGTTTTTAAAATTATGTTGACTTGTAAAATTCGTTGAGCTAAAGTTGTATTCATATAAGACACTGGAAGTGCCATTTTACTTAAAAGTAGCTCTCTGACACAGGAAAACTATCGAAACCAATTTCTAGAACAAACCGCATTTTAAAAGATATCTTGATTTTTATAATTTATTGGTTTTATCTGAAATTACAATAATATCTTTCTTTATTTTTCCCTCTTATACCTCTACAGTGTCGAGGGGGCCAGACACACCCATCCAAGCTCTGGCCAAGCAGGCTCTTGCTTAACTTTGTATATTTCAGTATTATGTGCACTCCCACTCTGTCGTACTGCCGGTTAAAATTACAATAATATAAAATTCTGAAAATGATATTTTACCTAAAAATATCTATCTAACACGGAGGAAATAACAAAACCGGTTTAAGGTATTCAACCACAACTGGATCAAACCCGAGTCAGATGCTCGGTGGTTGGCCTATCCAGTCACTGAAAATTATTGGGATCCGAAACGTAACAGTCGAGTAGGGAAGGTAGGCGGTAGTCGAAGGTGTATTGCTTACCACATCACCTCGTACGCATAGCGTGCGAAACAACCGGGTATAGAAAGCGACTTAGGAGGCTTTAACTCTCCGTGTTGCCGGCCATACTCCTTCGCGGACTGTACAAAAGTGTCGATACATATCATAATCATAATCGGACTTCGAGACTTTCGAAACAAAGTCAGTTCCGTTCACACAAATAGTTGTAATGTTTGTAATCGAAAGATCGTGATTTGGCATGCACTGTATAACCATATATTTTTGAATCGACGAATTTTATGTTAAAAGTTTTGCTAAGCATACGAATTGAAACAATAAATTCACTTTTTTATCTTTGAAAAGCTTCGGATATGTGATAGATGGAATTGTTAACTGAGTTTTATAGCAGCCCCTTTAAAGTTAATTTTTGTCGAAGGTATGCTCTAATTAAAATCAAAGTATCCGTCATTCTATTCATCAATCAAAATATTTTATTATTTACAAAGTGATGGTTATTGTTCGACCAAATTTAAAATACATATTCAGTGACGGTTTCTGTTAAAGGGCACAAGGGCACGTGCCCACAGCTCTAAATTTTATTTTCTAAGTCTTTAATTTGTTTTGAACTTCGCTGATTATTAAAACGCTTCTTTTTTTATTTAATATTGAATATCTTGATTTTTTACTGAATAGTCTGAATACGTTAAAATTTATTGAAAAAAAAAATGCAACAACAACCTCTTAATACGGTTGACTTTTTGATTTAAAACGAAGTGTTAACGCATGAACACAATGAAAACGTTGATAAAAATAGGCACATTTTGAATCAACTTATTAATTGCATTCTCTTTTGCGGTGCCTTTGAACTTCACGGACATGATGAAACAACAGATTCTGATAATCCCGGAATATTTCGTGGTCTTGTTGACCTGATTGCTGAGTTTGATGTGTCAATGAAAGAGCATTTAAAAAATGCAATTGTTTTTTGCGGTACATCAAAAACTATCCAAAACGAATTACTCGATGCGATATTTCAAGTTTGTAGAAACGAGATTAAAAATCAGATTCAATGATCGAAAATTTTATCTATCCAGTCAGATGAAACTACAGATGTTGCAAATTTGCAACAAATGGTAATCGTTTTTAGGTGTATACATTGTACATGAAGGAAAAGTAGTTGAACAATTTTGGGGTTTTGTACGACCTCATGGATATACAGCTCAGCATTTGTCAAATGCTTTTTTACAGAACTTAAAGAAATTAATGTTGAGCCTAACAAATTAATAGCACAATGTGTTGATGGTGTTTCAGTAATGAGTGGTAAATGTGGCGGCGTTCACAGCAAAATCAAAGAGCTACATCCAAATGCACATTTTATTCATTGTTACATTTGTTACGCATATCAGCTTAACCTCGTACTAAAAAGAGCTACAGCGGCAAATAAAAAAAAATCAAAATATTGTTTTAAAATTTAGAAGGTTTTCGATCTTTTTGTCTATGTCTCCAAAAAGAACTGAATGAAAGAACACAATGTTATCTTTTTTTTGAAAGTAGAAAGTTGAGAACCGAATTGAATACCCTATATAAGCACGGTGACATGAATGCTATGAACGGAGTATGCACCTTATTAAATTTTTTGGAGGAAAATAAACTTAAGGAGCCCTTTTCTGAAATATACAAACTATGTAACATAATAGCTACGACACCAATAAATACAGCTGAAAGTGAACGGTGTTTTTCGACACTTAAATGTGTAAAAACATTTTTACGTAACACCATGTCGCAGGGCCGACTTAATGCCGTAGCTATGTTGTCAATTGAAAAATCGATTATAAAAAATATTAAGGACTTTAATAAACAAGTAATATACATTTTTGTTCGTGCCAAGGAGGACAGACGAATGGACTTTATGTATAAATAAATATTTTGGGGCAAGTTATACATACATATTTTTTTTAAGTTTGAAATGTGCCCACTCAATCCTAATAACCACGAGCCGCCACTGCATATCCTGAATTTCTTAATAATTAGTTAGCTGAGACTACATCTTAGCAGCGTATTAAGTTTTACTTTTTATTCATCATGGATAACCGTGAAAAATTGTTTAAAGTAAAAAAACAAATCGGGCTCTAATAATGTTTTTAGCAGAATTAATTTTTAACTAGTATTAATAATGAAATTAACGGTTATTTCGCTTTTTTACAAAACCTAAACGGTAAATATTTCTCGAGAATTAAAGGGTTCAGGCAAACCCTTTACCAAACTTTGTTACTGGACTTGATGAAAAACAAAAAATACCCTATAATCGTTTAGACAGAGAAATATTCATAGCAATTGTTTTTGAAAAGTTGAAATTCTGACTGATTTTTTAAAAACGCTATAGAATACTTTGGAAATTCACAGATTTTTTCTGAAAGGGATCGCTATTTTTATGTTTTGTCTTATAAGGTTTGTCTTATAAGGTAAGCATTTAATTTAGGCTTCTGGTTTAGTATATCTCACATAAAATCTTATAAATCCATCGCCTACCTGTCTAACCATTTGTAAACATACAGAGTGTCCTATACAGTTACATTAATTTAAGCGGAAAGTTTTGGAAATATCACTACTCAAAGGAACTGATCTAAAACTACTTTATTGAAACTTCTCTACATAAAATACAAATTTAAAACAAGTCCCAAAACGATTTAGTTCTTCAACATTCTAAATATTAAGAATAACTAATAATTTTATCCAGAGGGCACTACCATTTGTCAAAAATTAACTCGATACTGCTTGTTGATAAAAATCTAATTAAAATTAATATCTGTAAAATTAGCGGTTTACAGTAAATTGGGTATTTTCTCATTTTTCAAATTGCGTTTCGAACAATAGATTATTGGTAGCATATCACCAAAACCTAATTTTAAAAAATGCAGCTTGAGTTTTTGAAGAAAAAAACTAAAAACTTCCCGCGTAAACGCCCGACAGCGCGACCAACGTCACGTCGACGGACATGACGTCACCGGCCATATCTTTACACAGCTGTCCTACAGTTCGTATGGTTTATTTAGTGTTACCTGTGGTAGTATTTGTTCGTCTTTTTGTGAAGTAATACAGTCGTTTTTATTTACATTCAACATAAATGGAGAGTAAGCAAAATAAGTGGTGTTATGTGCCAGCTTGCACAAGTACTTCTGTGAGTACATCAGGAAAAAAAATTGTGACGCTGCTGAAGAATTACGCACGCAGAAAAATGTGGTTTAAAGCCAAAATATTCTCCGGTTAAGTTTCTATTATTTAATTAAACTTATTTTCACAGTGTGTAATTTTTCAGGCAAATACTTGTTTTGAATCCAAAATCGCACTATCATTCACACATGAATTGTTATGCTGCATTAACATTTTTTACTAAACTCAAGTACTTTGCTTTTTTTGAAGTAAAATCTTTCATTTTTAAGCGGAAATACAAAAACACAAATCGACAAACAGAATGATTAATATGGCCATAATCCAAATGGTTTATTCCTCTGTTATTTAAAATATAGCCTTGGTATTTATGTTCCTCGCTACTTGAACTGGGGTTTTGCTTTCAGTTCAAAATAAAGTTTGTTATAACTTTTGTAATTTTTGTGTATTTAGCGTTTGTGAGTATTTCAATAAATTAAGTCATATTTTCTTAAATATTACTGGTGTTGTGTAAATATTTTAGCTGGAATAGGCGGAAATATGAAAGCAATCTTTTCTTAGCTTAAAAGGGTCCATCTTGAATTTCAATAATGCGCTCCCTAATTCTAAAACTTTTTCACTAATAATTACCTTAATAACAATTATGGCTTTCACAAAACCAACTGATGCCATTTTTTAGTCAAAAAATTCACAAACGCCGAAATAAAACACGGAGACGATGTTCTTTACGTTGAAACCACGTTAAAACAAGGTAGTAGAGCCATTTACATGGCCGGTGACGTCACGACAGTCATAGCCATTGAGATTGCGTTTCGGAAGCGGGTTTGAAATAGCCAATTTTAAGGAATTTTCTAAAGCGATTTTTGCCAAAAAACTTTCAATAAACATGTGTTTAATATGTTTAGGCCGTTAGTGGGGTATGTTTCTGCGTAGAAACATGAATATAACGAAAATTGAAGGAAATGGAAAATACCCACTTACCCAGTTAAGATAACCGTCAAAACAACTCGTACGATATTATCACATTATCAGAAGTATATAATACCTAATTATTCTTATTTGATATTGTTTCTAGCTTATTTTAATAATGCCGTCCGAAGTAACTAACATTAATTAATCGTTTGAATTAACTTACGTTGTTGTTTTAATTTTCATTTTATTGTTTCCTTGCTGAACTATGAGAAAATATTCAACTTACAAGAACGATAGTAAACAAAAATTCGTGTATTTTGTTGGAACAAAGCAGCAAACAAAATACCCACGGGAGTCATGTACAAACTGTTTAAAATTTTAAACTTTTGATTATATCGCCAGTAATCGATATCTTCTTGGGCTTTGAACACATAAAGTTTGTTAAACGTACGATACAAAAAATTCATACTCAAGACGTATTATTAATATGGGAGACAATTTCCGAAATACATTTGACTAATACGTGTAGACCGGTAGACATACAGGTGTGGTTTGGAACATAATTAATTTGTATAACGTTCGCATGATCCATTTCTCATTATTTTATTTATTGACCTTTCGACGAAATAACGTGTTACTGATTCTGGGCACCTTACGAGTGTAGTAAAAATGCTCGATTAAGCGTCAAAATTACCTTTCAAACATACCTATCGCATTTTGCCAACTTCGTAAGTTCCTTTAAAATATATGGCCGCTTCAAATCAATGAAGAAATATTACACCAAAACAGCCAATTATAAGGCTACTCCAATTTATTCGATACCAAGCCAGCTGTGGTCCTTTTAATGGTAATGATGAAATGGAAACTGTGTCCTAACTAATACACTAAATTTCATAATAAAAAGCATAGCTTACCCAACAGTAATCAAAAACTTTATATTATTTTCGAATTGAGCGATTTATTTATGATATTTTCTAATACAAAAATTATGTTTACTGCAGGCTTTAAAATTTACACTTTCAATATCGGCTTCTAATTTTTGGGTTAGATTTGCCACTGGAACATAGTAATTACATTTCTCTATTCTGATCTAAAAATAATTCAATTATAGTACTTAAGAGGGAGCAAATAAAAGCGCAAGTAACTAAATGGCACTGTTATATTAAATCTCAGTAGAGGTTAAGTGATTCTTCTTCTTCTCCTCTGTGCCGTATCTTCATTGGACGTTGTGGTCCATCTAATTTTGTTACCTGCAGCGCGGATGTCATTCCGGTCCATTGTCTGAAATTTCGCAGCCACGATATTCGTCGTCTTCCGAGCCCTCTTTTTCCGTCAAATTTTCCTTGCATGATAAGCTGCAGCTGAGACCATAAACAACAAGTACACGAACACTCAGAATATGTCTTATGCGCAGGCATCTACTGGAACAACAGGAGTCGGTACAAGAAATGACTCATTCTACATGATTACCCTCCTTCTTATCAGAATTCAAAACCATGTTCACCCAGATGATGCAGCAGAACTCCATGATGCTAAATCTACTAACAAGTCTCGTAAATAAACATTAACAATGGCTAAGTATACAAGAATTGCAACCTGGAACGCAAATGGTCTTGTTAACCATAAACTTGAATTAATGGCATTTCTACAAACCCAAAAAATCGATATCATGCTGATTTCGGAAGCTCATTTTACAGACAGAACTAAAATTCAGATTCCTAACTATACCGTATACAGTACCTGTCATCCTGATGGTACTGCGCATGGCGGCTCCGCATACTCCGCAATCCTCATTCGCAACAGCGTCTCGCATCACGAGCTTCCCAAGTACCAAACAGCACACATACAAGCTACTAGCGTAAAAATTAATGCCTCACATTGGAACTACACTGCAACAGCCATTTATTGCCGCCCTCGCCATACAATATCGACAGATCAATTCAAAACCTTTTTCCAAACCCTAGGCCAAAAATTGGGGGTGACTGGAATGCGAAACATACGCACTGGGGATCACTACTAAAGGCCGCAACCTGTTTCGAGCAATGAATGATAACAGCTACATACATCTTTCAACTGGTAAACCCACCTACTGGCCCTCTGATACGCAAAAAATCCCTGACCTGTTACACTTCCTCATAGCTGCAGGAATCTCTGGAAACTACTTTCATGTCGAAGATAACTATGACCTCTCATCCGACCACTCTCCTGTCATTATAACCTTTGGCACAGAAGTAATACTCAAACCAATAAATCCTACTCTGTCCACTCAACTAACAGACTGAGAGCAATTCCAAAACTACATTCAAGATAATATTAACTTAAAACAGAGAATAAAAGAACCTAAAGATTTAGACAATACGGTTCAATACTTCACTGAATTTATTCAGAAAGCAGCATGGTTGTCCACACCTAAATTCAACGAAATACAAGCAAAAACTAACTTAGTAGTAACTTAATTGCTGAGAAAAGACAGGCCAGAGGAAGATGGAACAGATCCCGTAATCCTGTAGATCAGTGATTCTCAGTGTTCCGCCAAATTTTGTATAATTAATGTAATTAAATAAGCTACTAAAGTGATTTTTGCGAGTTTTCTAAGGATGAAATTTGGTGTGCCTAATTAGCATATCTATCAGATATATTTAATTTACTTAATGATCTTAACTCAAGTACGCAGGGACTAAATGAAAATATTTTAACTCCCACCGACAAATTACTAGCGTTTCAAAAAAAAAGTGTTGCTTTGGAGCAACAAAGCAAAAGAAGGAAACTTTTCCAATTTTACATATAGAGAAATTTGATTGGGTAAGAAATCCATTTTTAATAAGCGATAGGTCAATTTTCGAATTGACACTGAATGAAGAGGAAGAATTTATTTCTATATCGAGCGACAGAAATTTGAAAATAAAATATTCTGAAATACACTAAATTCTTTTTGGATTTCTCTTCAAGAAGGTTTTCGAACCATATCAAGAAAATCATTAATCATCTTATTACAGTTTTCAATATCCTATTTGTGCAAATTGGGATTTTCTGCATTAACTAATATAAATCTAAAAAAAGATCAAGACTTGGAAATGTTGAACATGACATGAGAGTTGCTTATCCTTTTTGCGTCCAAATATAAAAGAAATTA
Organism: Melanotus villosus; assembly: GCA_963082815.1. Classification (NCBI taxonomy): domain Eukaryota; kingdom Metazoa; phylum Arthropoda; class Insecta; order Coleoptera; family Elateridae; genus Melanotus; species Melanotus villosus. The sequence goes on from OY720427.1 coordinate 1,900,203, forward strand.
TTCAGAAGCATCAAGCACATATTTCTCATTGACATAAAAGCCGCTTGTATTATTAATATTACGTATATATTATTGAATTTATGATACTTTTTCTCAGGGCCGGCGTAAACTTTTGCGAAGCTGGGTTCAAAAATTGCGCTGGGCCAAAAAAACACTTCTAAATAATTTTTTTTAATGTTTATTTGCAATCTGTTCGTTATAACAATAAGCAAATCAGATTTAAATAGGATAGTAAATTACAGTGGAATGTACATGAGGAGCAAACGCCCAGTGGCATTCCTCCTATCTAAATAAATTATTTATTTTAAACACATTATATAGGATCATAGAGTATTATTAAATAATTTTTCTGACCTTTTTCGTTGCAAAGTCTTTAATTACGTCTTCAAAATTTATGGAATTACCTATATAAACCGCGGGGCCGTCCAAAACGCGGGGCCGGGTTCCGGGGAACGCGCTGAACCCGCCTCGCGCCGGCGATGCGCTTTTGCTTGTTAGTTCATAACTTATTATTTTATATTTGTTTTATACTTTTATAGTATGTTTGTGCATAGACCTATTTTTGTAGACCTATTAATTACTAAAATTAAAATTAATAATGTGTACCTAGCATTAGCCTTACTTACAATATTTTAGTGTGCCGTCAAACTTAAAAATATTTAAAAGTGTTCCGCGAGAAAAAAAAGATTGAGAAACACTGCTGTAGATAAACGTATTTACAACAGATTGACCAGAAGACTCAGTAAACTACTGAAAGAAAATCAAAATTCCAGCTTCGACAACTACATCACTAATGCCCAGTTGCACCGACCGTAGTTAACGCCTGTTTAGCTAACATGAGCTAGGCAACCCACTGTTAGGGGAAATTGTGTTGCACCAACCTAAGTTAGAGCTATCACAGGGTTAGCAAGCGAAAGTCACCTAACAAGTCGCAGAAGTCGGTTTAACGCGGATAACCTTAGCTTAAGCTTAAGCTACGTCATCATTTTAAGTGTCGTCACTATGACGTTTCCAGGGACGCAGGAAATCTCATTGCCAGATAATCCGGGCTGTACACCTGTTGGTGCAACGCTTACATTTTCAAAGAAATTCGTCTACCCTAACTATTGTTATCTAAACTTAGCCAGGTAATTTAACTGCAAGATTTAATACTTGTCGGTGCAACTGGGCATAAGCTAAACAAAGAAGACCACTCTATTTGGAGGGCCACAAAAAAATTTAAACGTCCTCAAATTAACGTGCCACCAATATAAAAACAAGATGGCACCTGGGCGAGATCTGATATCGAAAAAGCCGAAGAATTCTCTGATTATCTGTCAGAAGTTTTCTCACCATTCGACAAAGTGCCAACTGTAAACTCTGAGGAAATAGCTAACTTCTTGGATATTCCTTGTCAGTTGTCACCACCAATCAAGCCGTTTACCCCTAATGAAGTCAGTAATGGTATTAATGCGTTAAGTAACCATAAAGCGCCAGGTTACGATTTGATAACAGCACAAATCCTGAAGCATCTTCCAAGAAAAGCTGTCGTTCTTCTGACCACTATCTTCAACCGGATGCCCAGTCTGACTTACTTCCCCATACAATGGAAATACGCTCAGGTCCTAATGATACTTAAGCCGGGTAAACCTACACACTTAACTAGCTCATATAGACCGATCAGCCTGTTGCCCCTCCCTGGAAAACTTTTTGAAAAGCTTCTCCTAAGTAAACTACACGACGATTTAGACACGACCGCCCTGATACCAAGTCACCAATTCGGATTTAGGGAACACCACTCGACAGTTCAACAAGCCCACCGAATCGTCAATTTGATAGCTATAAGCCTCGAGGAGAAAAAGTTCTGCACTGCAGCCTTTCTTGACGTCAAATAGGCTTTCGTCAAGGTGTGGCATGTCGGATTATTATATAAATTACCGAGCACCTATTATCTTTTGACAAAATCATACCTTACCGACCGCTACTATACTGTAGAACACAACAATAAACTCTCTACATATCACCCAATAAAAGCAGGTGTACCACAGGGCAGCACCCTTGATCCCTTCCTGTACCTCCTTTATACATCTGACATCCAGAAACGGAAAATACTTCAATCGCTACATACGCTGACGATACCGCGATACTTTCCACGCATCAAGACGCAACTGAAGCTACACTACATCTACAAACACACTTGAGCCGACTCAGTGATTGGACCGACCTTTGGAGAATCAAGATAAACGAAAACAAATCTCTACAAGTAACATTTACAACTAGAGAAACCACATGTCCTCCTATAACATTTAAGGGCATCCCCCTGCTGGTTAAAACAAAGACCAAGTATGTAGGACTCCACCTAGACAGACAGCTAACCTGGTCCCCACATCTTATCCAATCTCGCAACTGAAAATAAAGCCCTGCTATATAAAACAATCCTTATGCCCATCTGGAGATATGGTATCCAACTCTAGGGGTGCGCCAAGAAAACAAATATAAATATTATACAACGAGCACAAAGCAAAATTCTTCGAGCCCTTGTAAATGCACCTTGGTTTGTAAGTAACAGAACCTTACACGAGGACTTCAACATACCGTTCGTGACGGATGTAATAGAAAAGTCAGCATCAGACTACTTTGCAAAACTACCCGGACATGAAAACAACCTCATACTACAACTCATGAACCCTCTACCAACAAGAAGGCTGAGCAAACAATGACCTATTGATTTGAACTCATGAGGAATGCAATTCAAGTCATCCCAGTAAACACCAAGGGAATCATCGCTGGCCGAAGACCCTTACATGCCTCAGCAGACAACATATTTACTTAATACTCTTATAATACCGGAGTAGATTGTAAATTTGCGGTTTTATCAATAAAAAGATATATATTATTCATGTTGCATAACACATTTCTCATGCGATTAAAAACAGTTCCCGCTTTTTCAATTCGGATTTTTATTTCTTGCATCTGTTCCCATTTTTTGTTTAAATTGGTACCTAAATAGTTAATTGTTGGAACCATGTGCAGTTGGGAGCCATTTACGTGACACTGGCCATTTACGTTATCGTCTTTGCTCACGATCATGACTTTAGTTTTGGTTATGTTTAGCTGCATATTATATGACTCACTTACTCTTACCACCTTCGTTATCGGTTGTTGTAGTCCAGCTGCAGTGTCGTCACGCAGTACCGTATCGTCTGCATATCGTAAATTGTTAACTATGACTCCGTTTAATAACATACCTTCACGTGTTTAATCCAAGGCTTCCCTGAAGGGTCTTTCAGAATACGCATTAGAAAGTACTGGAGAAAGCACGCACCCCTGCCGGGCCCCTTGGCGAACTTCAAATTCTTCAGACATTTTGTCTTCAACTGCCTTTTGTTGCCAGTAAAGGTTGGAAATTATGCGAATATCTTTGTCATTTAATTTCGCCTGATGGAGCGTTCGATTAGTTTTCCGTGATTGACTCTATCCAAAGCTTTCTCAAAGTCAATAAAGCAAGCAAAGACATTACAGTTTACGTCTCGTGCTTTTTGTACTAAAACGTTAAGGCTAAATAGTGCTTCCCTGGTACCGAGACCATTTCTGAATCCAAACTGTGTCTCGCTAATGTTTTTCTTCAAGCTTTTGATATATACGTTCATGAATAATTTTTAGGAAGACTTTTAAAATGTGGCTCAGTAAGCTTATAGATCTGTATTGTTCACATTTCTTTGCATTAACTGTTTTCTGTATTCGAATAAACGTTGATAGTAGCCAGTTCTTTGGAATCACACCAGTTTCATAAATGTGGTTAAATAAATCCGCTACAATGACTACAACATCTATATTTTCTACTTCAATGAGCTTAAGTAGGTCTCCGTAAACTTAATCTGGCCCCGCTGCCTTGTTATTCTTAATCTTTCGAATAGAATTCTCAACCTCTTCTCGGGTGATAGACGGCCCTGTGGTATCGCGTAATTCTTCAATTATCTCGGTGTTCGTCATTGAATAGCGTCTGCATGTACTCTTCCCACCTTTTAATCTTATCGTCAATAACAAGTGATAAGATGCGTAATTTTGTATGAAGCTGTTTTAATGGTTAGTTCTCAAGAAACGACCTCTTTGGCGTCGAACATAAATAAGTAATCATTGGAATTGAAAATTATAATTTTCATTTCAGCAGGCTACAAAAATGAAACCACATAAAACTAAATAAGCTGTTCAAAATAACCACCGACCGTATTCCTGGAGGCACAAATTAACTCGCCTTTTCATACCGTTAAATGCATTTGTGGAGTTATATTATTGGAAAATTCAGTTTTGCAATTCCGAGATATTCTCAACAGGGATTTTGTTGTATGTTATTTTGCAGATAAGGGAATACAAAGTAATTTAAGATAGTTAAGTCTAGTGATCTAAGCGAAAAATAATGATTTGATCGTAACCTGATTATGTGATCGTCAAAAAAATTGGTAGTTTGTCGAGCTGAGTGGACAGTTGCACTATCTAGTTGAAAATATCCTTACTGCAATTGATAAAAAAATTCAGTTATAATATTCTGGTAGCTTTCAGCAGTAACAATTTCATCGAAGAATATAAGGCTGATAAGACGTCTTCCAGATAAAGCTAACCAACTTTTAATGGATGTAACGGTAATTCATAGAAAGTATGGGGATTTTCGGCACTCCATAACCTCATATTTTATGAATTAATATACCACGAAAGGACAAACTCAGCTGTAGCAAAAAAAAAACGAAAAAACGTTAAATTTAGCAATTCATTGTTGTCCATTTAATTTTGATGGAACCACTGGTACACTTGCCGGAGTGGCCTAGTGGTTTAGGCATTGGATTACAACGCGAACAGTCTCAGGGAAAACCCGAGTCAGATGCGAGAAAACCGGGTATGAAGGCAACTTAGGAGACCTTAACCCTCCATGTTGCCGGCCATGCTCCCTTGCGTGTTAATGCCGGCACCTTTACTGGCATTACAAACTTGGCCTATTGTTATGTGTTAGTAGCAACTGATGTAAAGCAAAAATTTTGTATGGGAACCACTTTAAATCTTTTTTAACGATCGTATGGCAAGTACCTAACGATAAACTTAGTAGGTTCCTCATTCATACGTTGACGATCATCATTAACTGCATTTTCTCTACGAGTTATGCTTCCTGTATTACGGAAAAAATTAATACATCCTCTAAATTTTCTGTAAAAGTCTCCTTCGAGTACATTCCGAAAATATAATTCTATCATACATGTTTTGGGTTCTACTGTAAAAACCATTGTATTTGTATTTTCAATACAAACTTGTGAAAACAACAGCAGTGATGACAGTTGACAATTAATAAATTCTAATGCTTGAAGTAGGCATTGTTTTTATTTTCCATGGCTAAGTTTTATGAAATTTTATTAACAGAAAGTATTTGTACCACAACTGAATATTTGATCTAGTAAACCAGCATCGCATTTCCATATAAAAGAATTTATACGAACTTTATATCAGGAGACATACTAAAATTACATATGTAAGACTTGTTAAACATGGATCACAAAGACAGACAGATATGACATTAATCTCGATGTTGAAGGAAAGGCAGGCAGCTGACATATTCATAATCAATTTGAAGTATATGTATTCCCATTTCGTACGCAGTTAGAATTTTTGTTATCTCACTGCCGATTTAATTTAATTATTCCATCTCATAATTTCATTAAAACGGTTGATATTATAAAGTGATTCAAAATTTATAACTAAATTTCGGATTTTTTTATGTTTATTTTGCCGTATGGAGCATAATACAGTAAAATTTAATATAACATTTGGGGTAATTGTGAAAAACCTAAGCTGTATTTATAAATGTTTCTTTTACAATATTTGTGCTTATTTGTTTTCTAACTGTCTTTTCCCTTTTACGTGTTCTTTCTATTTGTTGCAGTTTTATACCATTATTTTATTATTTCATTTAGTGTCTACTAGAATTTTACCGAATATATCTTGGATAATAATAATCATTGCCATGACAAATAACGCACTAACACGGGATCTACTATTTTACCTTAAATTCCAAAGGCATTCTTTTAATTTTTTTCTAAATCAGTTAAAAATGCCCAAAATTTCGACCGAGAATAGAAAGGCAAAACGAAGCAAAAATATTAACCACCATATCATCGAGGACGGAATTATTTATTCAGTAAATTGTTCTTCAACAGTTCTTTAAATATCTACAGTGATTATTCGGTAGTTTTCGCACTAAAAAAATGGAACTTAAACCTTTCGTTATAAAAATTTAGGTACTCATCTAATAATATACCAACAATTATCAAAACGACAAATCACAATTTAAACCAGCTCTCATGTTATATGTGCAAATTGATAGACTAAACAATGAGGTTCACTCTCTCCTAATTTGTTAACAGTAATGAAATCTCACGCTTACGTAAACGTGTACATGTATTTAAGCAATTACACGCTAGCACGTGCAAACCAAACTTACGTGTTTATCCTTGCGCAATGCTGAAGCTGGATTTAATTTCATACTAGAATATATAATATATACCATGAGTTCAAAAAGAAATTACCTACATAAAGCTTGGCCATGGAAAAATAAAATAATGTCTACTGCAAGCTTAGAATTTATTAACTGTCAGTATTGTGTTGCTGTTATAATACTGTCAGCGGCAAAACTAGCCTAAAATTAAATTCTAAAGCTTTCAGTAGACATTAGTTTATTTTTCCATGGCCAAGCCTTATGTAATTTCTATTTGAACTCATGCTTTATGTTTCTTTTTACTACAGTTTAAAATTTAATTATCTCCGAATTGCTGATTAAACATAACATCAAGCGTCCGTTCTACAACTTCTAACGATGTTTCGAACTTCATTTTAAAAGTTCTGAATGCTGTCTGTGTTCATAATTAAAATATAATCAGTGTCGGCTCTTCAATTAAGGAATCCAAAGTGATGCGATTTGCTTTCCTGCGATGCATTTAATTCATCGCATAATGAATATTTTCGGTAACTTAATTCTTGCTAATATATTTTTATTAGGTACTGCAAATATTTCTTTATCTTGTTTAAAATCAAACCATAAAGATATTTTCCCCTATATAAACACAACCCTTTTCATAAAAAATAAATAAATTGATATGTACCTAACAGAAAAATTGGATTTATACTGAGATAAACCAAACAGATCTCGGAATAAAATTTGAAAAATTGTACCCAGTTTTGTTTAATAAATAATTAAAACTTTTCTCGGTAAAGGTAAATATCGATTAAGAGAATTACTCGTACCAAATGATATGTAATTATGTATACTATAAAATCCAAACTACAAACTCTTCAATGTGGAAATGAATACTTAGAGCTTGTAGAACTACATTTTAGTACCAATAAATTAACTTAAATGCCTGCAATAAACTGTCTAAAATTAACCCAAAAGTAAGTTGAACAGCATTGGAACAGCTCTTTTTAACATTTTCTGGAAATCTCTATATACTTTCCAAATTATGAAGTCGTATTCCGATCCAAAATAAACAAAGATTTCGCAGTCACTTCTTTCACCAAAGGGTAAACCTCTACCATCAAGAGGTATCTACAGCATTTTAATTTCGTGCAGTTTAGCGTATATTGGGGAAACTAGCCGTTCTGTATACGCACGTATCTGTGAGCACAAGCTGTGTTTGAACTCAGGTCTTCTTTCATGTCCGGCTGTTGCTGAACAAACTAAACCTAGAAGTCACTCATTCAATTAACATTAATACTTAAATCTTAAAGATTATAAATCTCTCATTTTTCAACGAATAGCAGATGTAATACGCAATCAAAATGTTTTTACGAGTTGCAGATATGTAATTCCAAAAACATCCCGTCCTTTGGCCTAGTAATATTCTTTCTAATAAGTGTAAAACAATTTATTTTACTTGATGATATATTTCCTTAAACCGAAACTGCTTGAAGTAATACAATGAATATTTTCTTTATACTTCAATCGATACGTGTGGTAAAAGATATTAAAATTACATGTTTTATTAGTGTTAATCTACGCACTGATATACCAAACTGACTTTTTTAATTTATCAATAACTTCACGAATATCGTTAAAATTTCGGAACATAGAAAGTTTGCAGCTTTGTTTGAACTTCGCCAAGAAAATTGTTCAGTGAAGACGGTAAGAAGTTACCGACATAGGTATTCGACTTTTTAGTATGTATCTTTTTGTGATTTCAAAAGTTTGTCGGGGTTCGGTTGGATCAGACCACAGGTTCCAATTTGCGTTTAATGGTATTGCGTTGTTATTAAAAACCAATAGGAATTAATTAGGTAGTTCATTTAAATTGGATGTAGTCTAACCTTCAATTTCTCACGTAACCTATTAATGTAACCTTCTGGCCATTCTTCTTAATATTATTTTGTATGTAATTTCTAGCACCTCAATTTTGTCCATTAATTAATTACCCAAAAACATAAAGACTACATTTCGCCTATTGTTGTTTGTTAATTCGTTGCGATAATAAAATCTTGGAAAATTTATAGTACATTAATATTAACTGGGTACTATTTAGATAAAAGTAAAATCTTCCATTTGTTCAGAAGTAAACTAAATTCAAGTGTATTCCATTAATTTTTAATAATTAAACTTAATAAACTACAAATTACTGCATTTGTTGTCTGAGAGATCGGTAATTTAGCATTTCTTCCGCTTCATGAAACTCCCTAAGACGATTAAGGAGATTAAAGAAATTTTTTGTGTACTCAACGGTAAACGGCCATTTTACTATGTAGAAAACAGTAAAGTAAAGTGGCATTTTACTTTACTAGTGAAGTAAAGTGCGCAGCAACAGCATATAGGAAAACACAGGAATCGAAAAGTTTTTATTAAACAAAGTTTAAAACTCTTTATAACTTATTGATTTATGTTTTTTACGTCAAATAAACGTAAATAATATACAGGGTGATTTTAAAATGTTTCGCCAAACGTTGGGAATGACAAATGGAGCAGACACTGTCGTAAGTCCGACATGTTAAAACCAAATTACGTATCGTATTAATTTGCCATATGTTTATGAACAACTCCTCCACGGAGGCTCACAACAGACGGAACTGAGCTATAGTAACAACAGTTAAAACGGACGAGCGTCTATGTACAATGTACATGCTGCACGTGTACCGTAAAACGATCGTTTTATCGGCCAAACAATGCCCCAGCCCATCAATTTTCTAGGCGGTCGTCCATCCCTATTCACTATTCAGTTCAAGTAAAACGTCCGTTTTTTGGTCTACACATCAAGTTTTACTTGATTCGTTTTAACTGAGCAGGCACGATGTACGGTAAAATGGTATGTATGTACCGGGCTTTAAATAGAAAGCGCGAATTTCTGATCACAAAATCGCCTTTCTACATATAATCCTCAACCAGTCTCTCTGTGAAAATGATAGTAATGCCTTTAATGTTTACTTTATAAGCCAATGTATGTATGTTCTCTGAAGCTAATAATGTTCACGATTCACGATGCCTTTGCTCCTTGAAATTGAAATGCAGTGGTAGTGGCTTGGTCCAATTAAAAAACTGATTAACCCCGATAATGTAACCTAAACCTTCGGTATAGCTATAAAATCAGAATGTATATTGTATATTTTACCTAAGATAAACAATTTAATTATAAATTATAGATTATGTTGTTTCGATGAAACAAAAACGTTAGGGCCAAGTAAAAACGCTTTATCTATTAAAACTAATAAGTAGAGAAAGGATTTTATGCAAACTGCGTATAATGTAAGGTTTGCATATTTTGCGAAACAGTCAATAATGTGGACGAATCATGGTGTTTAGAGTTAACTGACACCAATTAATTAATACATATTTATTTTGCATATTTAGACGTTTTGTGCATATTCATGCATAAATTTCATATTGTAATTTTTTTGTCGATTGGTTTCCAATTTTATGTAAGATAGTGGTTTTTCATAACACCATACCTTGTATTATATTTGGCATGGGTAAGGTCACAGACAGCGTACTCTAAAAGTAATTGATTTTCTCAGAAGGCCGGGTACACATGACCTCTATAGCCATACCAGGTTCTGCACTAAGCCCTTGTTTATTAGATTACAGATCATTAAAAAAGTAAAATCAATTAAGCATTATTAGTGCAACATATCCTACATCCCTTGTGATGAATACCATAGGTACTTTAAATGGCACGCCTACTTTTTCAACAAGGGATTACGGAAAATGCTTTATTACAGTAGTACCCCGACTTACGCTGCCCCGACTTGCGTGAACTCGCAATTACGCGGTTTCGTATATAACACGCATGAAAAATGTTTTGCTATTATTTTATTGGTGAATTTTAATGCGTATATCTGTTTTTGACTTTTTAAAATAGATCATAAATCGTTTTTAAAGTCGAATTTGAACATGTGCTCTTGCATATGCATGTGAATATTCTCAATATTTATTGCATATATCAACAAAATAGTGTGCATATATATGCGCATATTTCAGCAACAATCTACTGCATATATTCCTTTCTCTACTAATAAGGAATAATTGAGTTTATTATCAAAACATGTAAAACCTTTTTTCTACTCCCAATATAAACACACAGGGCTGAGAGCTTATTTAAAAAGGTAATCAGATAGATTTAAAAATAAGAAGTCAAAAACTATTCATAAAATTAATAAATTTATTCACGAAGCTCCGACTCCGAATATTTATTTATGAAGGTATGTTAAGGAGCATGAAGTAAAATCCATAAAATCTTAATAATCTTTGGCGTAAGCTAGATTAAGTATTGCTCGATGTAAATCCAAAATTTTAGCCAACTTGCCCAGTTCCGATTGGAGTTATTGTACTCCAAATTTGGAAGATTATTTAACATGGCGAGTATAGGAAAGCTCAAGAAATCATCGACATGATTGTCTCTAGAATCGCGATAACCCATAAACCTTTGACTAAAAACTAAGTGAATATAAATGAAGGTCTGCAAAAAAAACTAGTTAAAGAAAAATATCCAAACCCATCTGGTTTCAAAGATATAACAAATTCAAATTGGAAATTCAACAGATATTTTCAATCTCTGAAATTTTCACGCGCATTGTTGCTAGCACTGCCGCCCACGTGACTCGAGCGCGCAGCTTGGTATAATTTGAATGGAATAATAGACAATTCTCTCTTTTCTTCTTTTTTTTATTTCGATTTTATATCATGTAAAGTGTTTTAGAACACCTGTTTGGAATGATATTTAATTTCTGAACGCTTTTCTCGAATTTTACTTACATTACGTTGGAAAAACGATTAACAATATTATCTAAAAATTCTTTTTTCTTTGTTACGCGTATAGCTCTTGGACCATCATTTATCTCTGACAAATAAGTGCGTAGCCCAAATGGTATATAAGAATGATATCTCAATTTACATGAACAAAGATATTCATTCTACTTACCTAGTACTGCATACGTCGTTATATCATAACTTTTTCTTTTTCTCCTTTTGAAGAAATAACAGAATTTTCATTTACTGAATGCATTTTATCTGTCTCCACTTTATTCAACGTTTTACATGAATGATACTCGACGGTGAAAATCGAATAAAGGCCGTTTCGTAATTCAGATATTGTATTTTCCAAGGAGAGGATATAAAACATCCTTGGCACTTGAGATTCTTTGCCAATTCGACAACATCGAATATACGCCGACCTTCTATTTTCATGTCACTTATTTCTACATTTGACTCGGGGATTTTCTTCCGGTGTTTATTTCTATTTATTAAGGATAATATTTATTACACTGGTTTTTGAGAAACATCCGCGATGATTTCTAACTTTCGGAATGTTTGTTATTTTGGCGTTAAGTTGTTTTTAGGTTTTGCTAAGTTAGTTTTTTAAATGCCCAGTTGATTCTTTGCTAAGTTTTTATTTTAAAAGAGCCAAGTTTAAAAATATAAAATGCTAAAGTTTTAAATTGAAAAATACTCAGTTTAAAATTGAAAAATATCTAAGCATTAAAGATACAGAGAGACGTTTACATTCAGTTTTATTGATATTATGGCGTAGTCGGGGTTAGGTTATTGCTAATAATAGTAATAATTAATATAAATAAGTTATTGTAATTAGTTTGGTAGAGTCTTTGACCAACGACGCCACTTGGCGATTGCTTGGCTTTATTACGAGAGGTATTAAATCAAAGTCCAATTCAACTAACATTCATATATTTTATATATGTGCTTTATTGTTACCAAATCTTACATTTTTAGTCTGAGTCCCCAATTCAATGTTATACAAAATGTATACTAAGTTTAATTCGACACAGTTTGTTCTAAGTCCAGAGTCAAAGTGAATTCTTTAACAATTAAGAACTAAGTCTCAGTTACCTTTAAACGGCTAAGTCCATAAAACGGATTTAATTAATTTACTTGAATATTTTATAAGTTCTAAATAACATTTGAAGCGACTAAGTCCATAAAGAGAATTTAGACGATTCATACAAATATTTCTCAAGTTTAATTTAACAATTCGATTAACCATTTTTCGAGTTCTCCTAAACTAATAGATGTAGGGTCAAATTTTTGTTTTCTTAAACTACATACTAGCCGCAAGCAGGCGCAACACGTGTCGAATTTGCCGCAGCGGCGTACAAGCAAAATTAAAATACTGAGCAAAATAATTCTCTACCAAGTAAAAATAATTAGAATCTTTGCATTTAGTTTAACTATTTAGCGAAGCAATAGAAAACATACATTTTCTATTTAAAAAATTGGCAATATAATAATAAACAGTGCAATGTTTAAAATTAATTAAAAATATTAGAGGTTTCTTACAATACTTAGCACTTTCGTAAAACAACTTGGAATAGCCTGGACGGAAATTTAGCAAAAACTATAAAAAACTGAGAATATAATTTGTACCCTTTCGGAATTTTTCTTTACTTTGTTAACCTCACGATTACAACCATCAGCTGTTGCGATACCTAGCAGAATAAACATAATCTGTAAATAGCCACGTGACTTGAAGACAGGCAAGCAATTCTAGAATTTGTCTACATTTTTCGGCACGAAATCAATAGATGGCATTGATCTCATGATCCAACTACCTTAAATAATAAATTTTGATTGACAAAAAATTTCTAATTAATAAGATAATTATATGTTATAACATTTTGTTTTGACATTTAATATAAAATCCTATATCATTATTATTTTTTCATTTTAGGCTGTTTTAATTATTCGAATTAGTGGTGCTTGTCGAAAACAAGAATTAAAAAGTTTAAAAATCATATTGAAGATTCGGGAAAAATACTTTTAATTAAAATCCCTGCTACAAAAACTAAGATACACAGATGTTTTATTGTTTCCGGAAATTTTTTATTAAATATTTAAACAACAAGTAAATGATCCCAACACTACTCAATTTTGCCTTAATCGGCATTAACAAGTTAGGTAGTATACCTAGAGAAAGAGCTAAGTATCGGAAATTGCCAAATCTAACTGCGCATACTGGCCATGGTTTGAGAAGGACTTCGGTTGCCGTTCTCATAGATGACCCTTAAAAAACATAGAAATCTTCGGTTGTTGACATTTGAGAACAAACAAAATGGCGGTGAAATTTCACTAACGTCATGTCACAACAAAATTTTACGTAATACCGAAAACACTAAAAATTATAGTGAAACTTTGGCATCTCCACCGTCCACCGTCTACCGGGACGGGCGTTTATCCCGTTTTTTAACAAGCAATAATATTTTGTATAATTTTTCACGTATTCCGAAACTTTGGAAATGTTTGTAGCAGATGATATAACATGTTGCCCTCTAGGAACTGGCTTACAAAGTATAAAGTCACCAAGCCAACCAATCAACGCAAACTAATTTCCGATTGGTGGTGCTACATTCGGGCCTCGTTCATAATCATAAATTCGTCCATCCAGAAGTTCATCCGGACGAATTTCCTCTAATTTCTGAACGAGCCCAGATATTGTTCTAGTGCTGGGAAATCGCGTTTGTTCGAATTATACAGTAGTTCAGTAGTACAATAGTTTTTTTACGTCTTAATAAACTGTCAAATAAGTATACGATATATACAAAAATGTTACTTTTGGATCCAAATATTTATGGTCACCTTCAGATAACAGTGTAAACATACAAAGCCTAAATAGACACAAACCGTTAGACCTACCTCATAGATATGATTAGTTAAGTTATTATAATGACCTGTGTTGGCAAACAAACATGTTTTTAAAATAACTCCTGTGTTGTAAATCGCTGGATTTCAACCTTCACGATATTGATTCAAGACAGTTAGCTATTAATTACTAACATATGTCTTGCTTACTGTTGTAAACAGATTGCAAAAAGAAATATACACTCAAAAATAACATATAGGCATATAAATATAAAGAATATTTAGTCGTAGAAAAAGTACTAAAATTGTAAAGCAATTTACTCGTGATGTTAGACACTCGCCGCTTTGCGGCTCGTGTGTAACTTCCGCTCGTGCGTAACACGCTACTTATAACTCTTGTTACGTAATGTACTGTATCATATTATATTACACTAATTTATAAATTAGACGAGCCACATTAAGTTGAAACATTTTAAAGTGCCTTTTTCTGTAAACATATGGTCGTATTTAATTCACATACATCTGCGAATATCCATGTTACGTCATAAATTTCCTTTTTTTCAAACTATGTATTCCAATTTTTGATATTTTTATCTTTTGCAACATCTATTAAAATTGTTTCATTGTTTATGGTTTCCAAATTCGACCTTATAGTTAGGCTGGCCATACGTCCCGTTTTCAACGGGACAGTCCCGTATTTTTCGTATGTATTGATCGTCCCGTTTTTTTCGCAAATATTCCAGGTTTATCCCGTTTTTTGATGGAGATGAAATTAGCGAGGCAAAATTTTTTAAAGTGGTCAAGAGGTTCTATGAAGCTAGGGTAGAGTGCATAAATAAGTAAATGGAAAAACAGCTTGGGAAACACTGAAAAATTTCAATGGATTTTACTGAAAAAAGTACCTGAATGGACTGAAATTCAGAATAGTTGCGACGAGCAATTCATCACACGAACGGCAACAAAAGAAGCTTGCTTATTTGATCAGTGGGCACATATAAAATTAATAATTCTTAATTATTTTTAAAAATGGAATGCCGAAACGTCCCTGTATTGGATATATGGGTTTAAATATTCACTGAAATGAGTGAAAAATGTTTAAATTTTCAGGACATGAATAATATCGTAGAATTCATACTTTGCCTTCCTGGAAGTACCTACCGGTTCTGTGGAGAGATTATTTTCTACAATGAATACGATGTGGACGAAAGAGAAAGCAAGATTAAGTGTGGACACTGTGAAAGCAATGTTAATTGTAAGACATAATTGTAATATGGATTGTGACAAGTTTTACCATAAGATTGTAAAAGATAAAAAATTGATACAAAGAATAAACCCATCAAGAAAATATTCTTGGAAGACCCACCCTCTACTTCCAACTAATTTTTTTTGTAATAATAATTTTGTATATACACAATTTTGTATTCTAAAGAAAATATTCTGTTTGAACAATAATACTCCCCCCCCCCGGTCCCGTTTTTACCCCAAAGAATTATGGTTAACCTACCTATAGTTCAACGCTCAATGCTATCGCCACATCGTATCTTTCATATTGTTTGTTTAATATTATTTTTGTGCCCTTTTTTCCTACATGTTTGCGTTTTTGAGCCATCGGTTATGGGAACCTTTTTCATCTTATGACGAGTCCAATCCAATCCCTAATTTTAACTATTTCAGGGCCCCCGTATCTATATATTTCTAATAACCATTTGCCTTTCTTCTTTCTTCTGTCTTAGCACCTCTATCGTAATACTTTTCATTGCTTTTTCTAATTCTCCTATGTTTATTTTGCCAATTAAGCCTGCCATCCGTACCTATTCTTCCTTGTTATGCTGTGATCCAGATTGATCTTCATTTTCTGTTTCCCTTACTTTAAATTTTCCTGTTTAAGGCATATTAGAAATTTTCCCACACTATGTATTGCAATTCTGTTCCTCTCTACTTTTATTGTGTTCCAGATTTTAACTATTAAATAATACGTCCACGGGTTTATGCCAATCGCGAAGCTGCAAATTCTTTATTTCATAGTTATTATCTGGTAATTATCTACACAGTCGCGGTCGTGGCTCAGTTGATTCAGCGTGCGCCTGACCACAGCTTAAAGACTAGCCCGGGTTCAATTCCCAAGGCGCACATACACCGAAAACACCCTTCGGAAGGCAAAGGCAAACCACAGAAGTATTTCTGCCTAGTTCGTTTTTTCTGGAGTAGAAGTGCAAGTATTTTCGTGGTTCGGGGCTCCCATAAAGCTGTAGGCCCGCTATCTCTGTAGGCTACCTGACACGCACACTATAGGCATATGGACAGAAGAACCGGCAACCCACTTCAAAAAAAAAAAGATGACTTATCTACATAACGTTCGTAGAATAATATCCTATTCCTAAATTCTTCTCACCTTTTCCGTTTCGTGTGTTTTACTACTTGTTTCGCTAGATCTCTCTGTAGAGCGCGTAGATTTTGTCATGGACCGCGAAATGCGCAGAGCGGGGAAAGAGATGACTACAGAAAAAAAAAGACCAATATACTTAAAAGTGAAACCTGAAAACATCGAACTTTCTTTCGCGGCAAATTTAAAAGTTTTTAGAAGGCCCAAGGCCAAGACAGATAATTAAACACAACGACAACTCAAAACAAACGCACGTGCTAACCTAAGATGGAGGCAATGACAATAATAAACGAATGATGATGTTTTTAAGATGGCCTGTAACTGCCGTAAACGCAAGTTCGTCTTCCGCGCAGCGGACCACGAGAAAACGTACGCGGTCTAATAAACACTAAATAAATATTTATTTCTCAAATTGACAACGATTTTTCATGTACAATATTGGAAGAAGTGGCAAAAATCGAGTTATTTTAACTAAGCTACTTTTTGTTGACTATCACATTGCATTTTATGTTGTCCCTTAAATATTTTACTAAAATACTATATTTTTTAATTTAAAAATTTTGAATGAGTTAAGTACTACTACAGTATTCGTGGGAAAATTGTAAAGAATTAAAGTTATAGGATTTTGTAGACTACTTTATTCTTACTAAAATATAAATACATTAAAAAACACACATAATTGTTAAGATATTTATTAGAAAACGCACACGTATCCTATAGGTATTATTTGTACAGTTTTGCTATTTTTTATACATCTTGAACCTCTTCGTCTTCATCGGCT
This sequence comes from Melanotus villosus, assembly GCA_963082815.1. Classification (NCBI taxonomy): domain Eukaryota; kingdom Metazoa; phylum Arthropoda; class Insecta; order Coleoptera; family Elateridae; genus Melanotus; species Melanotus villosus. Next base: position 1,917,456 of record OY720427.1, read on the forward strand.
TCCATTGAAACTGTAGATTTCTTGGAAAGAATACTTTTATAGAATCCATGATACATTAAGGGAATCTTATTGGTATTACAGAGCCACAGTATCCCTTTTAATTTTTTGTCATCAATTAGCAATGGACTGTTATAAAGTTTATGTAGAAAACTGTTACCACTGGGAGGTCGTTCCTTCTATCTACGTTTTTGAATAATATTGCAACTCTTATAGTCTGAAAAAAAATCATATTTAAACCTCACGCTATTAGGTTCAGCAGGAGAAAATTTTATTTCCTTTATTTTACTGATTTTTATCGAATTCTTATCGTTCTCAGTTTTCCAGTTTTATTCATCAGTAGAAATTTTAAAATTGAAAAAATCTTCCTGGGACGTTTCTGTTACATCGTATACTTTTCCGGTCGTTTTAGCCAGTCTAATTAAAGTTATCCATTGTTCAGGCACGTATAAAACAGATCGACGCTTCTTGGCGTTTTCAATGACAGCATGCATGGTGTCAGCGTGTGGCCTTTTTCTAAGAATCTATGAGTTATATCAAACTGAAAAAAGCTAGCGGAAAACGCAAACATTGAAAATATGTAGTGGTTTCGGTTTTGCCCTCCACAGTTATCAGTGTATAGTATTAATGATTTGACACCTACACGCTTTTGGAGTGTTAAGAATTTCCATAGGCAACTGGCAATTTCATTGGGGCCTCTTTTTTCAATTTGCTCGTTCCATACATAACAATATCCTGCATTGTTGCCTATATCGTAAATGGTAAACAGTTGCTTGATTTTTGCTAATCTGTTTGACATAACGGGCAATAAATCCCACTGCCTAGTATGATCGCCTAACTGCCAAAATTCTTTAAAAATTGTATCTCAGTTTTCATTACTGATCTTTTTTCTGCATTTGGATCTACATGTATCTTTATATGGCTCAGATAACTGTCTCTCTTTCATTGTTACCCCTTTTCTGTTTTGGTGGTCCTGTCCAAGGTTTAGACAAGTCTTTGATTTTTGGTCAATCCAGTCTTTTGACTTTTTACCAATTTTTGCCTAATTTTTCTTTAACACTACACTTTCTCTTTTTCTTAGGGGGGTTTGGTTGAATCTTATCTTTTTTGGTATCAACACAGGTTTCACTACTATCTTCATCCTCAGAAGGTACATAATTTAAATCAGCAAAAGGATCTTCAACTTCATCATCACTCGTAGCTCATTTCTCTAATGTGCAGTCGTCAACGTATTTCGTTGTTGTGGGACATTGAGATCGATTAATTCTTGATTCCATACAGTTTTCTACAGTTGAGGTATTCTCCTCTACATGGAAGTATTTTTCAAGAAAGTCATTAGATAAATGCTATTCTAATATTATATTAACATACAAATCTAACCTGTACTACAGCATGGTGCAGAATCGACTAGTTCAACTGCTTTTTCATAGGAGTCTTTGCCTAATTGTACGATTATTTGCTTCTAGAACTCATTTCACACAAACAATTAATATGCAATTCACATTAGTAATTTTGATACAATTCGTACACAGATTCACAGATTATACCCAAAGATACCTGTTGAAACCTCAACACACAACATAACTTCAAACATCACAGCAAATTAGTATCGTAATTGCAGAACTAATTGACTCTTCCGCGGTAGCGAACGGCGAAGACTATCGTAATTCGAGATACAACAGCTTTCGCGGGAAAATTTTCCTTAGCTGCAAGATACGATTAACTTATTAAGTGTTACATTAATTGCATAAGTGCAGTTTTGTAAGATACGATCAAAAAATTGAGTTACGACAGTCTTCGTTGGCGCGTTGATATAAGCGCGCTCTTGCGCCAATTTTTTGAATCTGCTATTTTGTTTTTGCAGTTGTTTGTGTTTAATTTGTTTAATTGAGTTGCTTTTTTTCGATATCACACGATTTAATTTCTTTTTTCGGAATGACTAAGTCCTGACCTCATCGCGATTCTATTATCAAGCTGCATCGCGAGGGTCTTACGTAGGGATGGGACATCGATAAGAAACATCGATGTTGAACATCGATGTCAACATCGAAGCTGGACATCGATACTCAGAAAATATCGGTAAGAACACATCGATGTTTTCTCAACATCGATGTTTTCTCAACAACGCTCTTTAATTGCGAGTGGTAAGTGAAAAGTGAAGTACTAATAATAAGCAGTAAGTGGTGGTAACAAAAATACGAATATAAAACAGTCTAGAGCAATAGAAATAACAAAAACAATATTCTTATAGCAATATATTGATGTCCAATAAAAAAATATAATTCATATTTTCCTGTAATATAATTATAACTTTTAATATAGCGTTGGCGTTCTGGTGTTCTACGAAATTCCCATAAAAAAAACTGTGTAATGTTTTGATTTCGGCGCGCCGCTGAGTCAGCGCTGACGGGACACATAAAATCGCAGCTGCATTCGTCATCGATGTTTCTGAAACATCGATTGAAACATCGATGTTAGACATCGATGTTAGGGAATGTCGAAAGAAAAACATCGATGTTTTTAGAACATCGATGAACATCGCCCATCCCTAGTCTTACGGTACGCGAATCCAGAAGAGTCTCCCTCACAACCTTGTGTATACCACAATTCGAAGGTTTAAGGAGCTGGGAAGCAGCGCCGATCGATCTGGAAGAGAAAAGATTCCTCCACTGCTACATTAAATATCAAGAAGGTCTACGTGAACGCTTCAGAAAAAATACGGCCCAATCGGAGAAGTGTGGGCATCAAACTCACGTCGATGCCACGAACTGTTAAGAAATATTTGAAACTGAAGCCGTATAAGATGGGAAAAGCTCACATTTTGACGGAAGCGATTAAACTTAGGAGGAAGGAACGTTGTAAGAAGCTGATCCTAGGAATGGTGCAAGCAGAACTTTCCCTCCTTTACCTCATTCAACGAATGGCCTCCCAATTCACCCGATTTAAATCCCATGGATTATTCCATTTGGTCAATCCTGGAAAGCATGGTTTGCTTACAGCCACACAAAACTGTTGACTCACCAAAGACATCACTTCAAAAAGTCCCCTCCTGCGTGCCACTGTCAACGCGTTCCCCAAGCGCCTTTGTGCTTGTGTCCAAGCTGATGGAGGACATTTTGAATTATAATATTCTGTTGTTCTTATAATAAACGTTATTTTTAGGGTTCCCATTAATATTCCGTCTCTTTCCATTTTTACGGACTCTTTTCCTTGTATTCGTAATTTTGGTTCACTCTGTAGCTTCTTGGCTTGAAGGGATAATTCTTTATTATTATATTACATGAAGAATCTTAAATTTCAGTTCTATTTCTATTATAAGTTTTAGGGGGGGAAGTAGACCTGTTTAGATTTTTTTTTCTGAGATAATTACTCTTAATAATTAAGTAACATTAGCTATATTTTTAGGTAAGATTTGTTTAAAAATCTTTTAAATTGTGCATTTCATTCTGAAAGAGTAAAGACGTGCATCGTGCATGTCGTCGCTCCGTTAAAAGATCAAGTGCTGCAAAAGATAACTGTTAGTGAGAGGTCGGCAGGTCACTGTTAGATCCATCTGGCCTAGGTGATTTCACCGGTAAGTGGATAACCACTTTTATTATCGCGCGAAATGAATTTCACGCAGCCCACAACGAATGTAGCGTTCGGATGTCCTCCTAATCAGGCACCAATTTTTAACAGTAGTTACAATTATTATCAACCTCCTTATCCACTCCAGCAAAATTCCTTAACCTTTAACCCTGATAACTTACAATCATCAATTGCTTTCGCGAATACATCAGCTTTTGCTTCTGCATTTAATCAATATGTTGCACCTGTAGCTAGGTACGCCGTTCAAAATGCAATCTGTCACAGCAAACGTCTAAAAGCTGCGTATTCACTTGAGCATTTTTGCGTGCACAAACGTTTGCGCGCACACATGTTTGTTTCTGAAAATTTTAAAATCTACACATAATTATTTTTACGTGTTTGTTTGTACGCGCAAATATCCGCTCCATTTGTGCTTTTACCTAAAGCTGTTTGCATAAATTAAAAATCTCGTCCGAACACTTGCGCGCAAAATTCCTTTGAGGTGGTCCCCGAGACCGACCGATGGATCATAACAATCGTAAGGATCAATTTTAGGCCCCTTATTTTATACTGTCTATACTTCTTTCTAATGTATGCACGGATATAGTCTAAGTAAATTTTAAATGGCGGTTGAACGGATTTTTGTTTCCCCGCCCTATGCCGTCCACATCCACGCCGTGGTCCATTGGCAAAGACAACGTGTTCAGCTCTGACTCGTGAAATTTGCCATGCGTTATATTTTGTTGTAACTAAATCTGAAACCGCATAGGGCGGGGAAACAAAAACCCGTCAACCGCCATTTAAAACTTACTTAGACTATATCAAATTTAGTCAAATATGAATATATGCGGACGACACACAGATATATTATTGTTATCAATTGTAGAATTTTAATAGAGATGTTGTACAATTAACCGATGATTTAAACGAATTATTTCAGATTTCAACAAAACCTGCTCTAAAATTAAATCCGTCAAAGTCCTGTGCACTTCTGTTAGGCCGAAATATAATTATGCGTTACCTATTATATTTTCCCATGTCTATCTGAACACGTTCTATCTACTATCTTCCCTCTAAAACGAACAAAAGGGATAGAAACTAAAATTTAAGATTTTGCTGCATTTTGAAATGGGGCACACGATATATGCACACTAAATTTATAACCAAAGTCGGTAAAGTTATACGATATTAAACTTCTTAAAGGGTGGTCTACAACTCTGAGTTGTAGCAAAGAGCAATATGAAATCATATTGTTCTTTGGTTGTCGGTATTTTAGCGAGATGTATAACAATTCCGTTTTGGCATGCGAAAACGTCTCCAACCATGGTTCAGCATCTCTAGACATGATGATTAGCAATTATGTAGTTGAGATTAAATTTTAAATGTCGTTAAACGTAGAGATTAAGGAATTAAGTTCAACAATAATAAGATGTTTCCAATTTAAATTTTCATCAGCTTTCCGCACTCGACCCGGTCTATACTGACCTCCTTTCATAATGAATCACTTATCGGTTATTCGATTATTTGTTAATCAGGGTTATCAGTTTATAAAGCTGATTTTCGAATATTCCACTATCTTAGCAAAGGATTTTTTTGTAAAACTTCGATTAATCAATTATCACTAACATTTAATAATAATTAGTCTATTAATCCCGATAAATCGATTACCCACTAACATTATTTTTTTCCAGCCACTGACTTCTTTAAAACTCTTAGATTAATTAGTATTAATTGCTGTAACTTCTAGAAAGTCATAGAATACAAATACATAATTTGACGTTATTTTTTACATTTTCCATTTATTTTCAATGGAAGTTTTATAATACCAAGTTAAAATAAAGTAAAAAGAAAATTAAGTATTATAGGTCTTATTAGCGTTAATTGCAACTACGCATCAAAAATATTAAATTCGCAATTTAATTGATATAAAATACTTATAAAAGTATCTATTAATAAAAAAGTCATTGTCATTTTTCAAAATTACAGAAAATCGATTTTCTTTCCATCACACAAGGATGCTAAAAGATAGCAAATTTTTAATTTAATATTTAATCTTCTCAAACAATTACCCTCGGGATGCGTATTCCGCTTTTTCCATCTATCGTAGTTATCAAAATACACTGCAGTTACATCAAATTTTGTCCACTCTGTACATGAATTAATTACATTTCATTAAAAAATATCTCAGGCTCATATTAAACTCAAAATTTTCCACTTTAATAAAAAAATCTCAAGAATAAAGTATATTCTTACATCTCTTTTGTTGTTACAAATGTGTAAAGATATCAAATAAAAATTAAAAAGACTTGTTATACCGGATGCCCATTTTTTAACGTTATTTATATAGCCTTTTTATTCGAATGGCTACGTTAAAGATTACATTTTAAGGTTAAAATGTTTAGAATATGTATTCGTTTCTTTAACAATGATAAAAAATGAACACAACGAAAACGTTTGTAGCTTTTATACTGGTTAGTCTGCTATATATTTCGTTGAAACAACTAAATAGGCTATCCGTTGTAACAACTTGAATTAATTTTTTTACCTTGAGAAAACGTCAGCTGGCAATGCAAATTTCTACGAAAATACAAATCGAATCAACTGGAATTTTAGTACAAACTTTTTGTAACGCAGTTTGGAAAACCACATCAATTTCATTAAAACATTGTGACCACAACCCTTTTAAAGTCCTAAATGTAACCTTTTTTAAGTTTTAAGTTTTAAGCTCTCGCTGCATTTCCATTTACAGTTTTATTCAGGCCATACTGATTTTGCATACATTTTTAAAGCAAACTTGTATTTCACTATTGAAAATATAAAATATCTATGTTTTGACAGTTTCATTACGTTAGGTTCCAAAACATTCACGTACATATCTACAATTTGAGATAATATTTCAAATTAGAATCTTAAATTTAAGATCTTATAGTCGAACAAAACACATTACGATTTAATCACAAGCGATTGTAATAACTTAATTCGATTAAAAATAACAAATGCAATTAACTGCTTCAGTATATGGCTTTGTAATGGATTCTTAAAGGTTTTTGCCGAATATCAAAACGAATGTCAAGTAGAATAGTAAGTTTTACCTACAGTTGCATGGGATACTCTTGTATTTTAAATGAAAGTCAAAAATTTAAAAGCTTCGATGCATATATGTCAGTGCCTTATTTATTTTGAAATCAATACTTTTAAAACAAAATTCAAAAAATTGTACGTTTGAACATGTACCTAATGTAAAAGGTAAATTTGGATTTAAAGATTTGTTTTTTCTGCATGAAACTGATGAATTTGAATCCTTCAGTCAGGCTTCGAAAATAAATGTTACGCACAACCAACAATACTCGTATATGCAATATGTCACGTGCTAATTTCGCACTATGACACTTAAAGGGGACGTTGTTGTCCTTTGGCTCGCGGCTACGAACAGTCGAAGAAGGGGTGGTTCGAATCGCTAAATTCTTCAAATAGGGGTAGTCATAATCGGGATGAACATTGGGCCCACTGCGGAAAATCACCCGAGATGATGATAAAGGAACGTACCGCAGACTCACAAGGCTGTAGACAAATATTAAAACAAAACACAACGACACAAATAAAAAGGCAAGAATGTATGAACAAAGAAATTTACAGGTTGATGATTTAATGACTTAACAGATTAAACAAAGGGGAAATGCTCGATTACATGAATTACAGACGGTGGTTGCTGCTACCTATCCACGAGCGGATCACCAAAATAATGGTACTGAGTTAGGGCTTAAATTGGTACACTCACATCCGACAGTAAAGGGCAGCCTAAAGTATTTACCTGGCAAAGAGGGCTTCGTTGAGGGTGGCCCAGAAGAAAGCGATAGTAACTTGAAACCCAGGGAGAAATAGTGGTGATCAGCAAAGAAGGAGTTGGTGTCCTTTTTCCGAAAACGGGTGCAAAACAAACGAAGGGAATTCCTAGGGCTGTAGGTTTTCTTAATCCAAAATATAGAAATCGTGTGAGAACGGTACTTCAACTATCACTAACTTTCACACAAAACTATGTCTTTCCGAAATTATATGCCGTTAAAATAGTTTATTGAAACTAACGAAATGAGAGGCCTTTTCCGGTAATTTATTACCCAAGCTGGAAACGAAAAACTTGCTTTATTCGGGAGCTTACTATGTTCTGCCTTGTCTTTCTATTTTTCGTGAGGCGAATGGGTGTTAGAAGAAGATAGACAAACGCGTCCTTAAAGAGCGGGGCAAGGGACCCTTGGATGATGCTACCAGCGTTGCCTCATGATCAGCGGGTGCTTCCCCAAATTCTAATGACGAAATCAAGCGACAAATATTACATTACCATATTTTGGTCATCCTATTTGCACACAACAAAGAATATGCCGAACTAGCATGATTTTTGCAAATTCTGCAGCTTCAGGCGAGTGTAAACTTCGCATAACAGTTCCGCATTATACTTAATTCACGTGAAATTTCAAAAACCGTGACAAATGCCATACTGCATACGATATATAAATTTAAAATTATGAATTATAATTTATGTTAAGATAAAATTTGAATTTGAAAATGCCGAATCCAAGGTCGAAAATTCTTATTTTTAAAATAATTGACAATTATTAATATATACTTATATGTATCTAATATACAGGGTGGGAGAAACTTGGAACCCGAGCTACAAAAACTGAAACTAATTATTAATTATACATCATCAAAAGTTTGTTTTTTTTTCTCTTTAAATAAAATTGATGAGAAAACATATGAAAAATATGGAAAAAATAGTTGCAAATGAATTGCCGAATATATATCCTCTCTCCGTCAAGTGTACCATGATGTATTCTTTATGTAATTTTTGGTAGTTTTTGACAATTGCAAAACATTTGCTGATAATTTTTTGTTCATTTTTCATTTTTGTCTTGGCAAAGATGTGCATACGGTCAATTAATTAGAATATTTTTTACATAATGTTATGTTGGTTGGAAAGAGAAAAAAATAAGCTCCTTGATAATGCTGCTATTTAAAAAATACATTAAAAAATTATATTTTGCCTTTGAAATTTGTGCATGTTGGAATCTCCATCTCTGACCGATTTAGCAGGAAAGATCTGATTCCAAACTTCTTTTTCTACATTGGCTTAATACATAATTCTTTTTGATAGAAATTTCCTCTTAATTCGGTTTAATGTGCGGTGCGGTGCGTTTTAATTCTAGGGTTTTTTTCCAATCGCTTCTCACGTTTGTTTCGTACCTCATCATTTCTGGCATTGTCTGTTATCTGTTATATTTACATCTAGCTTTGTAGATACGCATATAACCTATAAAAACTTTATTGAATGTTTTTTAAAGCCGCGCAAGTTATATTTGTGGGATTGTGACATTTCATTTTTATTATAGCCATAGAGTTTTTGCAACAAACATGATGAAACGTTTTTGTTAAAGTAAATATATTTTTTAGCAGTAGTTTCTTTCCAAAAAATACTATGGCGCTTTCTTAATAAAACCGAACAATATTAGAGGTGTATATTTTTTGAATTACCTATTTTTCATCTTCATAAACGACAAACCTCGTAAAGTTTTTGTTACAAGGATTCTTGGTGATATTTTAATGTTACTTAAAAGGGTATTTTTAAAATAAAACTACCCTTAACCTCGTTTTGTTCTGTTTTATTTAACGAACACCGAAAACGAATAAATTACATAGCTTAAAAGAATTTCAGATACAGCATAGCATAATTACTTCGGTGTTATTTATCAAAAATAGTTTTAACGCATAATTACCATCTAACAACCAGCTTAGCTGATATATTTTTTGAAATTTTTAAGTTGCTTCATATACAAATAGATTTTCAAAGTCTAGAAATTACGGTGTAATAAGAATGGAATACGGATTTATTAAGTAACATAACCCAGTAAGTGACTAATAAAATTTAAAAGGCTCTCAGAAAAATGGCTCAATTATGTTCGAATTGCTTCCCCGACACTTTCCCAATCCTTTTTGGCTTGCAATTTGCTTTAGTCCTTAACCTTGCATGTTATGTCTTTCTTAAGGAAGGTTACACTAACCTAATTTTGTATACAGGATTAAAAATAGGGATGCACTTAATTTAGCTCTTGCAACAACCAGGGCCCTGAAGTATTTTTGATCAAGTTAAATACAAATTTGATAAACAACATAAACAGTTTAGCAGATTTCAAGATTTTCATCGGCAAATAAACGTCCAAATTTTTTAATTATAAATTATTGGTTTTTATCAAATTATCTTCCTTTTTTGTCCTCTGTCCGTGTTAATCTTTTCAGTTTAATACTTTGAATAATCTTAATTTTTTTCTATCATAAAAAAAGGTTAGTTAATACAGCTTCAGTTCAGAACTTATTTTGTATTAGCCGGAAAATGATTCCAACTCTACGATTATTGCATTTTTATAGAAAAAAATGCTAAAACAAATATTTGTATCTATTTGTACCGTTTCATGTTAAATTTAAAATAAAGTATATTAACAATTATGTATTAAGTAGCAGTAAAGTTTTGTTTAAGACTTTACGGCATCATTGACTTTTGCATAAGAAGCAGTTGCAATTCAATTCAATTTTACCGTTCTCGGAACTAAAACGCCTCAAGTAAAATCATTATCTATTGATAAGTTTTTCCGCTATCTAAAATATAACCGTTGGCTATAAAATTATTACAGGAACGAATGTCTATTGAAATCTTTGCAATGTGTATCTCGAGCATCTACCTTTTATTCAATGTTTTAAAACCTTTAAAAGGGGTATATTGAATTTTACAGGTGCCAATTAAAACATAATTAATATTAGCTGTATATTTATTCCGTACAAAAATTTAACGAAGTAAATGCCCATCTATGTAAATTGATATGTGAATTAATTACATTCAATTCTTAAGGATGCCTCCTCGAAAAAGCTATTTAAAAGAATAATTGTTATAAATTGACATATTATACACGAAGGTTTTACTAAATAATAAGAGACTTTGGTTCATATTATTTGATGTTTTTTTTTTAAATAGACACGAGTGAGGCTGCTGAAAAGACCCCAATAGGGTTGGGAAGTAAGTAAGAGCAAGATTATGTGACAGTTCGTGCTAAAATTACAAAACTGTTCTAATCTGCTCGCACGTCCAACTCCCAACAAAAGTAACAACAATTTTATGATCTGGATGAACCTGATCTTGACAAATAAACGCCAGATAATCTGATCTTGCATAAACGCGACTAACGTGCTCTTCCAGCAGCTGAGTACTTACAGTAAGACAAATTAACGAAATTCATAAATAATATAATACGCCAAGTATAAAAAATATCTAAGCAATCAGATGAATCCTCGAAATAAACCATATAATATTATAAAAAAGGTAAATTTCAATTAATATCAGCTAATTACACTTACTATTTGACTGTAAGTGGAAGGCAGATTAAGTGGGGCACACTTTTAAAAAATACATCCTCTACATTTTTTGCAGGCCGCCAGAAATCCTTTGGCAAGCCGTATGTTGTGCAGGCCTGCTTTGAAAGAAAGATGAAAACAATCTGAAAAAGCAATCAACTTCTATTTGACTGAATTCTTGTATAAAACGTTTTTTCGAGAACATAAAGAGATACCTGAAAATAGTATTATACATATAGTATAATTCAATTCTTAATGTACACAGTTAACGAGTTGCAATTTTTTTTGAATTACTTGGTCTTTCAGTAATGATGTCATCTCTAAGATAAAGTGTTAATTTGCCTTCAGTATCAAGGTTTTGTTGTACATTTTAATTGAATCTCCCATAATTTTCTCTACAAATTTTACATATAATAATTGAAATAAAAAATAAAAGCCACGACATTAATGATGATATTACCCAACAAGGTGGTATTATGATTTATTACTGTACTGTACTGAACTAAAATTTCTAAAGAGTTGATGATTGAAAATGTAATAACTATGTCGCCTCTTGTTAGTAAGTAACTTCTGACTTCTGATAGTGTCAAGTTTTGTCCACGTTTTAAGAGCAGCCTCTGTTATTCCAGTTGAGTAGTTAATAATAATTTACCACCAAATACTGGGCGGCGGTTTAAAATCCAATTTAATCTAAACGGCTTGTTTCAAATTATTTGAATAAATTATGAAATCACTAAACATTAGCAACAGGAGACATTTTGATTTGTTGTGTGCATCATGACGATAACATATACATCTTGAGAAATTTAATACGTAAGAAAATTGAAAAAGAGAAGAGTTGCACATAACGTTCATCGATTTAAAATCAGCCTTTGAGGTAATAGATAGAAGACTAATATGGAAGATATTGAAAAAATTGAGACTGACAAAATAAATTATTTCTAGTGGTAAAAAGTTATATACAGAAAGGTGTTTGGCGTGGTGCAACTAAATGGGAGAAAGTCAGGAAAATTCGAAATGAAAGGGAGTATCAAGTCTAAGTCCTTTACTTTTCCTAATTATAATGGATAAGATAATAAAACCACAAGAGCTAAGACAAAAAATTTACAAACAACGGTAGGTTATAGGAATATAGAAGCTATAAAGTTGGAAGGTTTACTATACACCGACGATATAGTAATAGTAGCTGACACAATGAAAAATACAGATTTTGCTAGACATGGGTAGAAGAGATCGAAAATATGAAAATGGAAATAAATATAAACAAATGCAAATACATGAGCGTGAATTAGAAATTCGAAGTAGGGATGGATGAAAACATATGGTGTAAAGGACAACAAATTGAAAGGGCAACGGCTTATGAATATCTGGGAGTTATAGACAGAAAAATCAAACTACAGTACCAACTTGCTATACGCTAGTGAAACATGGGTGACACAAACCAAGCACTAGAGGGCCATAACAGCGGTATAGATGAAACATCTAAGAAAGATCACGAGAAAAAAAAATTAGACAGAATTAGGAACGAAAGCATAAGGACAACATTAAACCAGGGGCCAATTATATCAATAATGAACAGAAAAAAACTAAATTGGTTTGGAAATATTTTAAGAATGAACCAGAACATGCTACACCAGCACTAGGTGAAGATATCAAATGTTATCCGGAGGTAATAACGCTAAATAAACCCGCTACTCGGTTGCGTGGGCGTGAGGTTCCTATAAGAAAAATAGTAGTGCTCACTAAATAACTAAACTAATGATGTTCCTTGGGCGCCAGATCCTATCGATACAGTAGACAGTTTTCAGTCGGATCTCCTGAAGAATAAACCTCCAAAGTGAATTGACTTGATAATGAAACGCAAGGCTTATAATTAACGAATAGGATATATTAACTGGTAAGCAAAAATGACACATATACAAAATTGTAAATTAATAATGAAATTATCTTAAAAGAGAATAAATAACTAAGTTCTTAACCAAATAATGAAATCCACTAAACGATATGTTCAGTGTAACAGGATCAAATGTAAATCTATATGGAATGTTCAAAATCACTAAGTTCGTAATTAAACGAAAGTAAAATGTAAGGTTCAAAGTAACACAAGATCGTAATTAAACGAACGTAGACCCTCTGAGGGTTCGCAAGGTCAATCCTAAACTAAATTAATAAATACGCATACGGGAAGTGAGCTCAGTTCGTCGTCGCAGTTATAAATAACATAATAACACAATAAATAATAATAATGTTTTGCGAGACCTGTCGCCACCAATCCAATTACGATTGAATATTAAAAAAAATAACTATAATTGACTGACTAATCTTAAACGCAACAATTTGAATATTTATTTACAAAATAAAATTACAAGTTGCAAATTACGTTGTCATAAACGCAATCACTATTTTATTTATATTTTTCTAATTTTAAAAATAAATGAACTACGTGGGATAACAGAAAAAGCGACTTTTTCGGTATTTTGTCGATAACTCTTTCACCACACCTCGTGTATCAAATTTCTTAATAATATTGAATTCCTTATAAAAAGAAGAACTACATTGTATGGCATTCTAGACTAGAGTAACAAATAAATTCTTCTGCAAAAATTTACTTTGTCCTCAAAATGTTTCAAACTTGATACTATCATGCCTAAAATTAAATGCCGATTTCAAACATGTATAAATATACAGGATGTTCCATTTAAAATAACATACCTAGTTGAGGTTATTTCCAGCGAGGAACTTGTATTCTAAGTCAAATAATGTAGTTTTAAGAGTATATTACATATACTAAATTAACCATATTTTATTTGGTATCTTAAAATATAATTATAAACAATAGAGGTGTTCTGGATTTCCTTGATGCCCAGTATAATAGAAATAGATAATATAAGCTTTAATCCTTTTTTAAATTAGTTAATAGCATTTTGATGCAACTCTGAGCATTTTGTTAACTCAGCCTCAACTTAACTAAATAAACTACACGCCACAGACAGGGCCTATTTTTAACTGAGTTGGGCCCTAGGCTCAACTAGCAAATTTTCGGGCCCCGTATTCGAGTGAAAGGAGTACCAAACAGGTGTTTAAAATAACGAGTTGTTTATGGATTTTCAAAATAATTAAATACTGCTAAGCTTAATTTTTCAGTAAGTTGATTTACTATGGTACCAATGGTAAAATAAAATATTCATCTGAAGGTTCAGCAAAAAAGAAAATAACACTAAAAACTTCGATTTCACAATCATACGATTTCATTATCATTTTTAATTCCGTGATTAATTTATCACATATGGGGGAAAATCCATTAATTTTGACATTCTCGGAACTACTTGTAGTAGTATCTTGTGCAGGTTCTTCATCAAAAAATTGTTTTCTTTTGCGAACTCTTGATACCTATCTCATCCTTATACAAGGTATTTGGCCGCAACTTTTTTGCTTCTTCCTCTATTTCTTCAAACTGTTCTCTAAAGTGCTTTACAAATTCAATTAAACCATTATACAGTGTGCAAGTTGCACTTAAATTTGTTTCAATGTTTTCCAAAGATTTACTGGTGGCATTTATCCTGTCCAAAATTCTCTTCCGAATTATTGTCATGAGGCTAAATTCGAATGTCTCTGTTTTGCGAAGTAAATCTCCAGCTTCTGTTCTGGTTGATTTTTTTTTTATTGGAATCTTCATTTAACTGTCTTAAAGCTAATTGTATCTCATTAAAACCAAGAGTAATGGATTTTATAGCATCAGCTCTAGCCGACCATCTTGTATCATCTATTTTTGTAACCATTGGTGGCTTAGGTTTTAGCATTTCTACTAATTTCTAGGCATTTTTGAAGCATGCTCCATCTATGAATAGATGCTGAAAAAAAATTGTATAAACATTGTACATTTTCAAGATACCTAGCTGCTTCTGAACAACTTTCGCCAGCACTATTACCGACTAAATTCAAAGAATGACTGGAACATGGTACAAAATGCGCACTTTTCGACTTTTCTTTTATTTTTGCCTGCAATCCCTGTATATTTCCCAGACATATTTGAGGCGTTGTCATAACGTTGGCCCCTACAGTAATTGATATTGATCTCGAGATCTTCCACCTAATAATCTTTCTACTGGCAGGCCATTAGGTAAAACATATCTTATAATAACAGTGAATTGATCGATGTGAGAAATATCTGGTGTTGAGTCGACAATAATGGAAAAGTATTTGGCTATTTGGCCAATTCCGCCGTCATCAAATTTTTTTCATCCTTTGCAAGGAGATTGCTAAATTCATTGCGAATGGCTGATGAAAGATAGTTAACATGTCCACTTCCCGGATTACCATATTTTTGAAGATGTCAAGATGTCCAGCTAAAAACGGGCCAAACTCACTAAGGAATTCCAACGAGCTCAAAAAATTTCCATTTCCCTTGGTAAAAAGTTCCGTCGTAGAACCATAAAATGCTAACCCATTTTTTGTTAAAAATTTAATGGCAGCGACCACCCTTAGCAGAACATTTCTCCAGTAGTCTTTTTCTTTTTGGTAACCTTTCTCCATTTCAGTATCTATTCTTCCTTCTATGCGGCTTCTACTAACTAATGTGCTGATGGACGCTATGTGTTCAGAAGAGCGTTCGGGCTTTTTAAGCTCCGAGTGACATTTTTCCAACCACTGTAGCCATCGGTACTAAGACTCATGCTCGTGCTCAGGAAAAAAAAATTTTCATGATAAATTTAATTTACATATGAATATCGCAAGAACTAAAGATGCTTACTAGAAGTTTTACTTCTGCCACGTGCACTGAGTTGCACGCGTGATTTTTTTGTACATTTTTATGATTTTATGTTTTCTAATTCGGGCCCCTCTTGCCATTGGGCCCTAGGCACGCGCCTAGTGCGCCTAATGGTAAAATAGGCCCTGGCCACAGACGAGATTAGCACCCTCTGTCTCAAGTCACAGTGTTACCGAACTTTCTAAATTATCTTTTTCATCTAAAAACATTCAGTGCAGCAAAACGTTCAATTTTACCTTTTGGAATATTAAAAGAGGTTCTATAAATAAACACCGAATTCGGTTTTAAAACCACAATACAAAAGCAATTGCCGTAAATTGACTCGAAAGGAAATCGTACACTATCAATTTTACACCTTGAAAATCTTCCCTTTCTATTTTAACGTTCAGAGTTTTAAAGGGGACGCTCTGGAATTGTATCCTTAAATGATTATTTAGAAGAAACGGTTTTATTTAAAATAAAAATTGTTTTTAGAAACAAGGCCCGAGGCATAGTGATTACCATACCAGTACAGAATAGAATTTATTTTATAACTACCTACCTCAGCTGTTGTTAATATAATTCAGTGATTGTCAGGCTCTAAAAGTATAAATAAATCCAACACACGGATTTAAAAAATTGCATTTCTGAAGATCCTGTAACTGTTTATTTAAATGTTTAAAGTAGAATAATTATGACAATATTGAACAACTAAGATTCAAATAACTAAATATAACTACGTAAAACTTTAAAATTGCATTAACTCAAACCAAATTTGCAAATAAATTCGTAATTACTACAATTGCCCGTGTGAAGTTTAACTGAGTGCTATCTCTTGAAATGTAATTTTGTTAATGAAGCCTTCTACTGAGGTTTGTAGCTTAGTTACCCAAGTACATATGTTTCGTAGCTTTCAGGATTCTTCGGCGTTCTATTAAATCTTGCCAAAAGCTTTATTTTAAGTTTAATTAGTTGCCTTAAATATCATAATGTAACTAAATAATATATTTAGTTAAGATAACTTAAATTGCCAATAGCTATCGTAAAAGCATTCTTAAACCTTTCATAGTCTTTTTTTTTAACTTTTTCATTACCTATGTAAATACGGATTGTCAAAATCATCTTCTCATTTTAACGTAGACTCTAAATTTTATACTTGTTACGGTACATTTCTGTACGAATTAGAAATTAGAAAGAGCGTTTTGGTATTTACTTTTTTGTGGGAAACAAATGTTTAATTCTTTTAGGTTGACCAGTCCTTATATCTCTATAGATGAAATATGACTATTTATGATTAAAGAAACAGAATCTGACATGTTGAAACAAATTCACAAAACTACGAAGAATCAAAATTGATTTAGACGATGCCATCAAAAATACTAAAAATGTCTTAATCATAAAAACTATAGCAAATTCAGAGGTATTGGCTATTGGATAAAATAGCCAATAAGTATCCTAAAGAACTTCAGTCAAACTGAGTTTTAAAAGAGTTTAATTATAGTTCAAAGGCTTCACAGAGCATTTGCCCAACTCTGTCCACAATAAACAAAAGGAAAAGATTAGGTATTTGTAAATCACTAGGTTTGTATTGCGAAACATGAGGATCCGTCTAAACTGTAAATTCAAAAAACCTGCAAAGTTTAAAAAACAAGCTATGTGGTAAAAGTAAAGTAAAATATTGTTTATATTTTAAAAAATTCTAGCAAAAATATTTAAAATTAGTTTTAAAACCAAATTTTGATTCAAAATTGCTGTATGTTAATTAATAACAATTCTAAAACAAGAGCTTTGATTTGTTACTCAAAACGCCTACCGGTTTCAGGACTGCATCTATATTATAGAAACTTAATTCAGAACGCCTACCTGTTTCAGCACTGCAGCTATTAGAAACTTAATTCAGAATTTCCTATACGAAGTTTCACTCTGCGCTTACCAACTTCCCTTTAATTATGTTGTAGCAGGTAGTTCATAATATTTACTCCAACTAATCTAACTTCGTTAATTATTTGAATTAAATAGGAAAATTTAATTCCACTCCCAACGATCCGGACGATATCAATGTAATCACTAATCGATAATAGAATTATCTGTAGCATATTCCACAATAAATATATTGAGTAGGATCAAAGGCTAGTAAAATGTAATTTATAAATATAAAAGCTTCGTCAAAATCCAATATGGGTTCTAGTCTATCCAATAGCTTCGTTATTATTAACAAAACCTGGCCAGAGTTCTATATACAGGGTGTCCGCAAAAAGGAGGTCAATCCGTTAACCACATATTCCTTGACCAAAAATAATATGACTTTTATAATGCCATTTTGCATTTTAGATGAACACGTGCGATGTACAGGGCGTCAAAGTTTGAAATTTAAAACTGATTATTTTTAATAAATGAAGTATTTAATAAGCTATCAATTTCAAATTTGGTACAGAGCTTCAACATAAATAGTCACATCTTTTGAGAAAAGCAAAACGAAAACAACGGTCAAATAATCAAAATACGGGGGGTGCAGTACCCACTGACCTCCCCTGTTTTTTAGTACCTACGCCAGTGACTTCCAAGCTATTTTTTTGAGATAATCATGCATTTTGGATTATTTTTTGTCTCTTATCAAATTTTGATAAAATCGTTCGTTTTAGAGAGAACTTGAAAAGTACTGGTCCTTGATACGCGGTTTACGGCAATCTCATACGTATCTAATACTAGAATAAAAAAATTAAAAAATAATATGACTTTTATAATGCCATTTTTTTTTTAATTTTTTTATTCTAACGTGTGTTCACAAACAGTCGTCATCCCAGTTGCCTTTAAAAACAAAATTTTATATCTTTGATTAATTCGTGCAACACAATGAAGCTTGGAAAACGTCAACTAGTTTTATGAAACGTCATTGAGTACTGTCATAGCGCGTTTAGGTTTGTTCAGTTTTGAAATCATGTTTACGCCGCAACAGAAAGCATTTATGCTCGAAAGTTATTTTCGCAATGGAGTACTGGAAAATGGAGAATGGCAATACTCGATCGAAGCTTCTAAAAATGAATTCAGATTGAGGTTTCCAAATGTAGTGTTTAACCACAATCAGTTTAGGAAGCAGTTGAGCAGATCACTTGCAAATTTTCGGGAAACTGCTTCAACTGATAAACAACGGGGAGGTGGAAGACCTAGACTTCGCACGGAACATGTTGTCAATATGGTTAGAAACGCGATCGAAGAGCGACCTACATCTTCAGTTCGAAGGCTTTCCCAAGAACTAGACATTCGTACAACAACTTTGTACAATGTTTTAAAAAAGGATATTCACTCGCATCCATACAAATTACAAATGTACCAGGAGCTGTTAGGTCCAGATTATGTGAAAAGAGTTCAGTACTGCCAGTGGTTTAATAAAAATTTGAACAACAATGATGTACTCGATAAGACATTTTTTTCAGACGAGGCCTGGGTGCACTTGAATGGTTACATTAATGCACAAAATATGCGTAGGTGGGGAACCGAAAACCCTCATTACTTTAGAGAAGCAACGATGCATCCTGTTAAAATAGGGTTGTGGTTAGCAGTAAGTCGTAGAAGAATAATAGGCCCAATATTTTTTGAAGAGACTATAAATGCTGAAAACTATCGGAACATAATGCTGGAACCGTTTATAAATCAACTCCACGATGACGAGTTGCAAACCGGATATTTTCAACAGGATTCTGCGCGTCCGCACGTTGCACATGTTACTTTAAATTATTTACGAGAATTTTTCGATGACCGTTTAATAAGTAAAGACCTTTACCCACCACGTTCTTGCGACCTTACGCCTTTGGATTATTTCGTGTTTCCGTACATTAAAAATAATGTGTTTAGAAACCCAGTACACACATTGGGGGATTTGAAAAACAGCATTCAACACCAGTGCGACCAAATAACACCAGATATGCTAATAAATGTATTTGAAAGCATGAAGCGAAGAGTTAATTTGTGTATTCAAGAAAATGGTCACCATTTCCAACAGTTATTGTAATCTCAGTTCAGTTTGGTTTACTTTTGACACATTGTTTGACAGTTAATAAAACTTGCTGTTGTAAATAATGATGTTTGCATTTTTGCTCAATTTTAATAGACATACGTTTCTGAAGTCAAAACCTACTGGGATGACGACTGTTTATGAACACCCGTTAGTATTAGATACGTATGAGATTGCCGTAAACCGCGTATCAAGGACCAGTACTTTTCAAGTTCTCTCTAAAACGAACGATTTTATCAAAATTTGATAAGAGACAAAAAATAATCCAAAATGCATGATTATCTCAAAAAAAATAGCTTGGAAGTCACTGGCGTAGGTACTAAAAAACAGGGGAGGTCAGTGGGTACTGCACCCCCCGTATTTTGATTATTTGACCGTTGTTTTCGTTTTGCTTTTCTCAAAAGATGTGACTATTTATGTTGAAGCTCTGTACCAAATTTGAAATTGATAGCTTATTAAATACTTCATTTATTAAAAATAATCAGTTTTAAATTTCAAACTTTGACGCCCTGTACATCGCACGTGTTCATCTAAAATGAAAAATGGCATTATAAAAGTCATATTATTTTTGGTCAAGGAGTATGTGGTTAACGGATTGACCTCCTTTTTGCGGACACCCTGTATACTTTATGTTGAAATCCATACTCATAGTGGAGTCACAATTTAAATAAATATATGAGACTAATGAGGTCTTCTCTACAGCTTAAACTGTGGAGAAGGCCTCATTAGTCTCATTTATTTATTTCTATATATTCTTTGTAATTTATATTTAAATCTGATATTATTAAACAAGAATATAAAATTTCAATTTAAGTCTTACTTAGGTAGGTGAGGTAGTATTTGGAATTTGAAGTGTATGATTCGATTATCGAATTGATTGATATTTGATATAAAACAATATTTAGAATAAACCAAATTCGCTCTACTAAGGATGGCAACTTTTGTATTTTCTAAATACATACCTTTAAGGATCGCATAAATTCATTTTAGTATCTTCACATGGAAAATACTTTTTCAACGGAATTAGTGAAGCTGAGACAGGATATTAACCAACAACAAATGTGTCGTGATTTTGTGTATCAGACGTATTTAATGTTACCAGCAACCAGCAAGTGTCTGAAAAATGGTAATACAAATTTAAGCATGTAATATCTTCGTAGTGATAAAAAATATATTTGACCAATACATCATCTCAATCATCTGATCTAATATTTCAAATTGAGTTATTGCTAAGATTATCTTACATATTAAATCTCCCCATTTGCTCTTCTCCGCAGCCGATCTTATGTTTGCTTTCAGTGAAGAAACCTATGTAAGACTTCTTAAGGTAGTTGATAGTTTGTATTGCCCTTTCGGTGATTCAAAAATGAACGAGTTTATTTTTTGCTGGTTCAGGAACTCTTTGGAAACCTTCTACGGCACCACGTCTAAAGAGTCCACTTTGAGTCTATCATCAGCCTTCAGGGTTCAAATTGCAAGCTTTACTTTCGATGAAGTGAATGTATTGCGATTTTCCATATTTTAGTTTTAGTTTAGTCATCGCTGTTCTCGTCAGGTTTGTTGTTGTTCTGTGTAGTACCTACTACGTGTTTGTTGATATGTTAAACCACTAAATAATATTTTTAAGTTTATAAGGGCTGCCGGGCTGCAGCTCTGACCTAAATTTTACAAAAGTTATTAGCAGTTGGTAATCAAAAATAAAAAAATTATTTCCGAAATAACTTTTTATTAATTTCGTTTATGTATTAATTAAAACAGCATTACATTGTATTTTCAACTTAGGCATTAATCTTCCGAAAAGACCGCCCACATCAAACTACACGAATTCAAAGCTTTCGGGCGGAATACACCGAACGTGCACAACGTGTGCAAATCGGGTAGATTAAGGGTTAGGGGACATTCAGAATATTTAGATTTAATTCGCCGCCTAGACTGACGCTCATAGCCGCGCATACACTAATCGAGTAGATTTGATCGCAAGAGTTTCTTCCACGGTTCAGGCTCGCTAAGTACTAAAACTGTGATTAATCGCTAACGATACGTACTGATTCGTGTACTAAATTTTCCAACAAAGTGGACAAAGTAAATTTTTTTTATTTTTAATTCCAAGGTTATAGACAAGTTTGTGAGTTACAAAAATGGACTTTACTTACCGCCATTATAAAATTAAGGTAAGATTTTCTCATTAATTTAGAATTATTTTTCTGCAGCCCTTACCCCTAAAAACTCACGAACAGGCTCGCGCCACGCGCCACGATAGGTGCGAAGGAGGCCACATCAAAAGGCGGCAAAACGGTATCCTATTCGATAAAGCGACAGACAACGTGGCATAAACAAAAGCAGGAATTGGCACGTGGCTAGAATTACAGCGGCCGGGGTAAAAAACAAAAACAAACGATATGTATAATGATTTACGGGAAAGAATAATCCGTCCTCAATTTTAATGTAGCTCTTGAAATAACGTCATTTTTGCTACACCTAATACCTTAAAATTACTTCAACTTTTTTGTACTTAAAGTTAGGGCAGATCTAATCGAAAAAAACAATTGCCTCATCTTTTTTATACAAAAAAGGTATACCTACTATTTCAATGTCTCTAAAGTTAACGGTTTCCAAGATATTTGCGATAGAAGTACGTGATTTTACATTTTATTCGTTAAAAAGAGCATTAATTGCGGTACAAATTACACATAAAATCTAAATTTTCTTTAATGTCAAATATACCACTGATTCACTATTGCTCTGTGTCCTATTAGGTACTTGTTTTTGATAAGAAAATGTCAATTTTTTGTTTTAAATGTAAGCCTACTGCGTTACAGAGTACTAAAAGAAACAGTGCTGCCAACAGTATAATGTATTAAATCCCAAAGATTAGAACAAAAATTCCCGCTTTTTCCCGCCCATTTAAATGTCATTAAACAAACAAGAAATAAGTAGTTATTTAGATATCGGAAGCAGTAAATGCTTTTCAATACAGAAAATTGTCAGAAAATAAGTTAATAAACTATATTTTATACAGGGTGTATGAAAAAAGCCCACAAATAGGCACACCATGGGAAGCAGCATTAAGAAGTAAGCAAAAAACTCTAGTCCCATTTTGCTGGTAACCCCCTAGTTAATATAGCCTAGGAAGCCAATGGAACAAGGTTACGGAGACGGTGCTGTCTGATCAACCAGCTTTCCATCTTTACGTTACGAAATCTGCAAAAACGTATTTCAGCCACTCACTGCAGGCATTTCACCCAACTTCTCTATATTAACGCATCTGTACATAAACGTCTCAGGTGTTTATCTCAACCGCGTTTTAAAAGTACATTTTACATGAATAAATAAAACTTGACGTTTTAATAAAGCATACACAAAAAGCAACATAAGCTAATTATTGTTACAGCATTCTGACACTCCCTTCTTGTCATCTAATTTTTATTAGAGAGATAATTTTTTCTATTGTTATGAAGTACCTTCAGGTTATGATTAACTTTCACTATAAACGCGAAAATGGTAATTTAATTATACAGTTACATAACCTCAAACCTCAGTAAGAAACATTTCAGAACACATTAAAAACAATTACTGTTATTGCGAAACAATTCTTAATAAAAAAAATCAATATTTTTACGAATAAATAATATCAAAAATAATAAGAAAGATAAATATTCTAATAGTGAAGTCTATATTTCACATGCTTCCGGGATCGAGCTTTATAAATGTACGTCCTTTACTTTAATAGGTATTTCCATTTCAAAACTGTTTACTTTTGGTTTTGACATGTTTAAAAATAACAATGCACCCTCGTAATTTTAATTCCAAATTTACATGTTACCTCAGGGCACGTTTCCTGTGTTTACAAAATACGAGCAAGCATTTCACATAAAGCAGATATTAAGATCGAGCATCTGAATGGGTAAAATTACGATTCATACACGGAAGTAAAATACAAACACAAAGGCTTTAAATAACGATATAAATGTTTTAAATAGAAATAAAATGTTTTTAAACCAAAACCCAATAGCGGCCTCTTTTGTTAGAACCATCAAAGCTTTCCCAAGAGGAATCTGTTCGTTACAATACAGAATTTTATACGTGCCAACGAATTATAGCTAGTGTATGTAGATTTGATTATCACTTTATTTTCAATTGATTTGGTTGTGGAGTGAGCCACAGGTTCAGGTTCTACGTAGTCTATCGTGGTCCTGGTCGATATTGAAATTGCAAATATCAATGTTTATCAAACTATTATCGATGGTATTATTGATAATATTAATATTATCGACATTTGATGATCGATATATCAGGTCTGTTTATTGTCGCCGAATTTCATCATTAAGTAATTATTTTATATTATCTCAAGTACTAACATTTCGATATTAATACTACTACTACTACTAGATTACAGTGTTACCCGTCACAGATGTTGTATCCAACACCGGCGCGAGGCGGGTTCAGCGCGTTCCCCGGAACCCGGCCCCGCGCTTGGTAATTTTGATGACATAGTTAAAGGCCATAAACATTATTTAGTAATACTCTATGATCCTATACAAAATGTAATAATGTGTTTATAATAAATAGTCTATTTAGAAGTGTTTTTTTTATCCCGCGCAATTTTTGAACCCGGCCCCGCAAAAGTTTACGCCGGCCCTGGTTGTACTTATCAGTAATGTTCTTAAGTCTCCGTTCCACTATAAAATTCCATCAAATGTTCTGATTACAATTTGATCAAAACCACTTTGGCAGTATGACACGTCTATTTTAATGACAGTGACGTCACATCAAAATGTTTTGACGGCTTGTTTCTATTTTGGTGATATCACGATATCAGTAAAAAATTTGATCATAACGCTTCTACAGTTTTGCTCAAACTGAGTTTCCCATTGGTTTTTAATGGGTGCGCAAACATTTTAGTAAACGAATTGTGCAGCAGCTTCATCAGCTAGTTTTACTACTAAAATATTAGATAAACATTTAACATATTAAACCAAATAAAATTTATCTGAGCTAAAAATTTAAAATATTGTTACTTATAGTCCGTCTTAACGTTAGAAAGAAAGATGTGTTAGTGCATCTAGTAGTACGTATAAGTATATATATAGAGTGCCAAAATACGACACATGACTGCGCGCATAATAAAATTGATTTTATCCTTTCGTTAAAAAACGATGGTAGGATTGAGGAAACTCTTAAATTAAACACAGACAAACGTGCTCCATAAGAGCCAATACTTCTATCTAAGATTCAGACGAACTAGGATTACATGCAGAAAAGTAATATGGGAAACAGGTCTTTTCTTTTTCAAGTGCCTCGCAGAGCTATAAGAAAATTCATACTGTATATTATCAACATGTCCCACTCAGGCTGCGTTGATGCATATTTGTAAGCTACTATAATCTTAGACATTTATACGCAATTAAGTTTCGTGATCTCCTATTTAAGCTTAGGAGAATGTATTCGGGGTATAAAGTAAAGTTCGTTGTATTCTTCTTCTTGAAGTTTCACCTCGAGCTGTCAGAGCAGAACAAACGTAGCCTCTCGATTTTTGTGCAACTTGGAACAGGGCATTCAACCATGAACGTTGCCTTCTACCAGTACCACGCTTTCCTTCAATTTTCCTTCTAATATTAACCTTATCACAGCTTCTTGGTTCCAATATAAATTTTTGATTTATTTGAATATTTATACTGTCCATCCCTTTACGGACTACCAAACGTACAGCCGTCTTGGGAATAACTGAAACCAATAATTTGGAATGACCATATGCTCTTTCTGACAGAAGTGTATTAAGATATCTCTTCTTGGATTGTGTTTACGTAGTCCATATTTTCCCACATCGCAATCAACCTTGGGGTTGAAGTCACCAATTATTAAACTTATCAATTGGGACGTAGCACTGTATATATTAATGAATGAAATTTCTTACAGATTTTTAGTACATCTATTTCATTAAGATGGTGTTAATGTTATATCATAAGTAGTAGGACCTATATAACTATGATGTCCAATTTTTCCACTATTTGGCGACTTCGCCTCCACTTCATTAGGACCAAGAACGTCAGTTCTCATATTTTCAATTTCTTTGATGGTGTTATCTAACAGACTTCCCATGTGTAAACGCTTAATATTAGCTGTGCCAATTCTGAGTGCAATTAATTCTTTAGTTTGTACTTTCGAGTGGTTCCTGCTCACGGGGATTCTCCGCATCCCTAATAATTTAAAGTCTACCGTGAATTAGGTGTTTGAGTTCGCCGTAATTATTATGTCGTGGAAGGCAGTCCAGTAGTTTTCCTTGACTTTCTGCGCCACCGTCTCAGGGCCGTTGTTGATGCTTACGAGTATGTCAGATTAAGGCTAGCATAAACTAATAACAAAGCTTACTTCCACCTATTTGGCCTACAGATTAATGCAGTTATTCAATGTATGGTACGTAGAGCCATAAGTGGCAACTGGATACCCTGCAAGCACCAATTACTTGAAACCTCCATCCATCTATTAATAGATTGTATTAGTTACCGGGTACCTCGTGACATGGAAATTAACCTCATCTAGGAACTTACAATCATTCCACTTGTAGCTCAATTTCTACTTTCCTTTTCCCTTACAAAGTACATAAAGCAGTAATACAAGGTGGCGCAACTCGTGGTTGCAGAACTCCAAAGTCTAAAACAAGAACATCTGAAAGGGTCCTATAGGCAACACCCAAGTTATGATGTGTCACCAGATACTGAAGCTGGAGGAACTTGCAGGAAATGCTCTTCCGATAAGTTTTATTCCATCCTGATTATAATAGAGAAAAATCCGCTTGTGGGCCAAAAATAAAGCCAATAACTAAATTTAACATTTTATATTTAACATACTTCAAGAGTTCGTTTCGTAATTTTACGTCTTTATCATTTCAACGTTGTTTATTTTCGGTTTGGACATTTTAAAAAGGGTAATATCTCGTAGTTTTAATTATATATGTAGCTCTGGTAACAAAATTTACACATAACCTCAGGGCATTTTCCCTGTATTTACAGTGTGTCAGAAAGGGTTGCACATAAACGAGGAGCATCTGAATGAGCGAAATTACGCGGAAATCAAAGCACAAAAGCTTTAAATAACAACGTAAGAAGAACTCAGAGTGACATCTATTGTTAAACCTTTAAAGCTTACGCGGAGAAATCTAATCAATTACAATGCAGAATGTTATATTTACTGGTAAATTGCAACCAGTGCCAGTATGTATATTGAATTTTCACTTAATTTTCAATTTGCGCTGCTGCAGTGTTAATCGGAGCTCGTATTTTTAACGACGCTCAAAGTAACGAAGTGGTTTAGTACTTTTAATCGGAAGCATGAAATTACCTGATGCCTTTCTACTTTGTGCCGGCTCTTCACTTCATTTAAACATTAAACTATGTTGTTAATCAGGTATTGATGTTTTTTTATCACGTTTTATAATAAAAATGTTAGAAATGGATTGTATGTATGTATCCTCTACACCTGTCAATTTATGGATTTTATTTTTTCGTATATAAAAAACGTGGCTCCATTCAAAGTTTTTCTTTTAATCCTACCAGATCTATGACATTTTAATTAATAAATTTAATGAAATTGTAATTCATTCGAATTTTATTTTATTTCGCTTATTTAATTCATATTTACAATTCATATCTAAAAGTTTGTATTTTGTAATGATTATTTTATTCGAAATCTCATATATGTCTTTTCTATATAATGCAATTTGCCTGACATGCTTTTTACGGTAAATACAATCATATGGTTATGTTAATATCAATTATCAATTGAAGAAATATGCGTACACCCCAAAAACTGTTATACATGTGTTTGTACTTATTTTTTACAGGCATCTGTTAAAAATTCATGCCGTAGCAAAGATATCTACTGAAAATAGTAAATTTCTATAAGTTTTATTATCGATTAAAGATGTTAAATCTTAAATTTCAGTTTTTAACTCTAGTTTTAGAGAAAAGGCAGATGGGACGTATTCTAAACGATTTTTTCCAACATAATAGTACACTGCATAGTTATCTGCTTTTTAGGTACGATTTGCTTTATACATTTTTGGATTTTGTAAACATATTTACATGTAAACAAACAATTTAAATTAGTGGGCGTGGTCATTTAAATGTACGCTTCTATTTGACAATAAAAATTAGATATATTACTACATTAAGTATGTTCAGAAGAAAATTTTGAACACGTTTCATCGACATTTTCCCTTAAAATCCGCAACGAAGATAGAAACTAAAATTGCAAATTAAAAACAATTTTTCACCATCCCAAGATATTTTTGCGTGTATGGAATCTGCATCATATGCCTAAAGATCTAACGTAAATAAATCGAACAAGTATTTTTATTAAAGCAGTCATTAAAATATTTTGTGCATTGCAAATAGTTCTTCTCATGAATATGTTTATAGCTACTACTATTTGAACTTAATCCCATGCCAAGTCCTAGCAGTTTAATACAAACTGATAAACGTGGAAATCATATCAATAATCAACTTCACAATCAAAAAATTGTTAATAAATTAATTTTGCAGTGAATTTGGACCATTAATTAGATAAAGAATTAAATAAAGAATATTACAGGGCAGGTAATTTTTTCTACGACAACCTCGAATAATTTTCATATAAAGAGCGTAAATTCAATCATAAACAACTACATTTTGTACAGAATTTCATTTCGCATCGATTGCTAGGCAAGTTGCTAGACAAAAAATGCGATATGAAATATTTTGTGTTCGGCTGTTTTTCATCACAAAAATTAAAGCGGCTTAGAGAATATGACGTCCAACGGCGGAGTTTGTTTCTGTCAACATTTTTGTACATTACGGATAATAAACAGAAATGCAGTGAAAACCATGCAAAAATGGGAGAGCTGGTCCGAAAGAATTTTAACAGTTGAACTAAAACATGAAATTGGAGATTTAATGACAGTAGTAACACTCTATGGACCTGACGAAGATGCGAAAAGGGAAGAAAAAGATCAATTCTGGGACGATTTAAATATAGTGATAGAAAATAGTAAAGGAAAGATATACGTGATAGGAGATATGAACGGAAGAATAGGAAGCAATGATGGCACAGTGTCAGAGGTAGTGGGAAAGTTTGCCGAACAAACAAGAAACAATAATGGTAGAAGCTTAATAGAGTTTTGTGAGCTTAATAATGAATACACACTTCGAACACAATTCATAAATACACGAGACAAGGACCCAGGGAAACATAAAAAGCGATAATAGACTACATTTTGATAGAAAAGGGCAACAGAAGATTAGTGAATGATGTTATGGTACGAAGAGGGCCTGAAATTAGCAGTGACCATTTCCTAGTTGTGGCAAAAATAGAGTATAAAAGGAAACCGGATAATGAAGCCATATGTAGTAACAGAAAAATAGAACATATCAGAATAAAGACATATAAATTAAGGGAGCCATCAGTAGCTATAAAATATGAAACAAAAGTTAAAGAAAAGATAGAACAACTCCTGGAAAACATGGGAAACTGGAAAGAAATCGAACTAGACACAAAATGGCAAGAAGTATTAGAAAAATCAGCTAAGGAAACATATGGAATTAGCAGAAAAACGAATAGAATTAAACAAACAAAATGGTGGAATGATAATATAAAAGAACAAGTCAAAACAAAAAAAAAATTGTGGGAAAAATTCAGAATAATAGAACTGACGATAATCATAAAGAATACAAAGAACAAAGAAAGGGTGTCAAAGAGGCTATAAAAATGGCAAAAGAAAAAAGTTGGACACAATTTGGGGTACAGATAGAAAAGAACAGTAAAGAAAATCAAAAACTTTTCTACAAGGCACTGAAGAAAATGAGTTCGGAGAACAAAACAAATGATAAAAGAATAAAAAACCAAGAAGTTGCACAACTAACGGACGAACAAAAGATAATGGAGCGATGGAAGCAACATTTCCAAGAACTATTAAACGGAAAGAATGTACCCGGAAGCGACAACCCATACGAAAGGAACAATACAGAAGAACAAGAAGAAAGCGAGGGTATATCAATAGATGAAATCAAGGAAGCATTGAAAAAACTTAAAATTGGTAAAGGCGTAAAGCTCCTGGAGATGATAATATAGCACCGGAAATGCTGAAGTAGGTACATGGGTGAAGAAGGTATAAAAATATTTCTAGATAAGTATATGCAATCATGCATGGAAAACAGAAAATATCCCAAAAGATTGAGAGTTTGGTATTATTTTACCAATATATAAAAAAGGTGGCCCTAAAAACTGTGAAAATTATCGAGGAATATCGCTGCTATGCACTGCATTTAAAACCTATTAATCTGTAATAGAATAGAAATTAAAACAAGTCACAGAATCAACTTTATCTGAAGCCCAGAGTGGATTTAGAAAAGGCCGTAGTACACAGGGTTTTTGGATTATATATCCTATTGCTATGACGTTCCACGTTGTGGCGCCAATAAATGCTATGACAGTTATCTTCTTTTTTTTAGCTTTATAAGTTAATTTCAATTTTAAAATTTACTTACCCTGACAGAATGTTATGACAGTAGACTCCCGTATAACGCGAATTTGTACAACACGAATTCCTACAACGCCCCAAAGATACAACGCGATTCCTCGTACAACGCGCTAAATAATAAAATACCCGAATTCCCCACATTTAAAAATTAAATCTGCTTTAATTGAGCATTACGCTGTTTTTTCATCGTTACTAACTTCTTTTATTTCATAATTGTTGTATTTTTGACGCGGCCACTCTTAAGGGTCGGTTGCAGAAAGCTTTTGTTAAATTAACGAATGATCAAAGTTGACAAAACAGCATCATTTTTTGTTTACTAATGTGTTATTTGCCATATGCATTCGAATTTTGATTCGGTTTTGTTCACTTTAGCGAATGATTAATTTGACCAAGCTATTAAATCATGTTTGTGCACCCGGCCCTTAACATAACGATATGAGTATCACTGCTAAAAGAACGCCTGAGAAATAAGTAACGTATCAGTGTCTTGTATTCATGATTCTAGAAAGCTTAAACTTAAAACACGTAAGTAGTGTAAGTACACATAATACAAAATTATTTTGTAAAGTGGGTTTGCAAAACAATTATTTTTGAAGGCATGATGGATGAAGTTGGAAAGAAAAAAAAGGTTAAAAAGAAAATGCATTTCTATTAAAGAAAAAATTGCAATGTTAGATCGTCCGAAATCTGGGGAGAAAGTAAAAGATATTTCCAGGGAACTTCACTTAAACGAGGTATCTCTATTGTGTCTCCACGTCATATCCTTTGTACAGTAAAAGCAATGTGAAATACAAATGTAAAATGGGCCGCATAAGATTTTGTTATGAATGTTTGAACGGTCGTACCGGCTTTTAAGATGTAACATGTAATTTCCCTATGTTGTGTTTTGAAACGAGACGTGCGATGTATTTTCCTTTTAAAGGCTTTATTATTTCCTCGGTCAAAATAGAGTAAAAGAACAGTCCTTTAAGAACATGGCTACAATTAATGAGTTACTTTAATAGCTGCCTTAATTTAGAAATAACAAATCATGTAACATTAAAAAATATAGCCATTTAAATCTGTATTTTGTACAGCCACACAATAAAGAATAATCACGAAAAACTGACGGAAAAAATGTAAAAATAAAGTAAAATTCCAAAGTAAAATATTTACTAAAGTAGACGTTCGGATATTACATTATTCAGCAAAGAATACGGTATAAAATAACGCACAAATCCGATTTTAACAACCAAAGTACAAAAATAATCGCAGTAAACTGAACTGAATAGAAACCAAACACAGCTCCTTGTTGTACATCTTGAAAGTCTTCCCTTTATATTTTATCATTCCATAGCTTTAAAGGGAACGAATTCAAATCGTTTCCATTAATCAAAATAAAAATTCTCTTTAAGAGGAAAAAGTATCTTACAGCAAATAAATAAAATACGGAGTTTTGCCGTTTGTTTTCTATTTTTACTTTATTCAATTTATGTGTATGTAATTGGAAGCTCCAACTAAGAAAGCTTTAAAGTTTAAAGAACGTCTTAAAAATATAAGCTTTTTCCTTCAGACGTAACTCCGACTTCTTGTATATTTTAAAATATTAATCTGTATAAAACTCGGAACATGACAATTTATATTCTGTATGAAAATATTATTACGAAACACCTTATCGAGAAAATCAGATTACACCCTCTAATATCGTCAAATTAATTGATCATCGCATTAAAACGTTTCAATGCTAACAGCATTAAAATACATTTAATCTTACTGAAAATTGCACCACTTTTCCAAATGTGTTTTTATTAGGTTTTTACAGTAACTAAGAAATTTTTCTCAGAAAACTTCAAGGTAATCAAAACCGTCAAACGGAAGCTTCTGTAATTAGTTCAAAATTGTAATTCTAACTTTTGCTGTGAATTGATGGTGCAATTTTCTTACCTCCTAATTAGGTTTTTTGTAATCCAAGCACAGATACAGAATGTCATATTTAAGCATTTTTTATTATATGAATTATAACATCCCATCTTTTTAATTTACATTTTTAGTAATGCTTAGAACTAAAATATTACTACTGCTACTAATACTAGGAAAAAGGCAGAGGCTTTTACAAT
The DNA here is from genome assembly GCA_963082815.1 of Melanotus villosus. Taxonomy (NCBI): domain Eukaryota; kingdom Metazoa; phylum Arthropoda; class Insecta; order Coleoptera; family Elateridae; genus Melanotus; species Melanotus villosus. The sequence continues at coordinate 1,949,783 of OY720427.1, forward strand.
ATGATTTAATGTGAAAAACTTTCCACGTGAATACAAAACAATTCAAAACATCATTTTTATCTGCAACCTGCTGCAATAACAATAAACAAGTCAGATCATTAGAAAACTTTGATATATCATGGGAGAATAATTGCCCATTGGTACATCTTCTGATTTCACAATTTATTTAATAATTAACCATTAAGTTTGAGTGTACACATTTGCTCAGTGTTATCGAGTGAATTTAACGCTAATGGATCTGGATATATTTCTAATCTCTGATCTTCACGAATTTCTTTATTCGGAACGTACTATAGGGTCGAAGATTGAAGACGTTCCATAATTTTAATATTCCACTACTGATTTTCATGCCACATACTTGCTTTCAGCACTGTGTTATAAACAAGTGGCTTAGTAGTAAGGGAAAGCTTAGAGTTGGTTCTTCAATATAAGATTGAGTTATTTAGTTTTTGTCCAGGCACGTCCAGGTATGGTTTCTCAAGGTTAAATCTTTGTCCAGATGCAGATCCCAGACATTTCATGCAGTTTATTTGTGGTAGTACTTTACCGTTCGTAACCTCTGTATTTGGTGGAAGTGATTTGAGGTGATTTGTAATTGCCATTTTTGGAATTTACAAATTCCGTTTAAACTTTGTTGTAGATTTCATGATATTTCAGATTGGGTGCTGATGTGTTGTGAGGATTGTCGTAGCGTCAGCATATGTAACAATAGTTATGTTAGGATTTATTGGTATAGATAGGGTACTGGTCATTCACTTAAAATTCTCAAAATAGGATTTTATTATCATGTAGTAGGGATGTGGGGTGGCCTTATCAAAAACTTGACTAACGTTAAGAAAATCGGGAAAGCAATAGCTTTCTTCTTCGAAAATTGTGTTAATGTACCTCTTCCGTAGAACAGTGTTGCCTTCTAAAACTGACTACGTATTACTTGCTCGTCTTCGAGAACGGGGATGAGTCTTTTCAGTAAGTGTTCCCCAAAAAGTTTGGAGAATAACTGTACAGGGTAATTCAAAAGTATTGTCATTAAATTAAATGGGTATATGCTGACCTTAATAGAAGTACATTACAGCAAAAATTTAAAGCTTATCGCGATTTTTGTTTATTTTAAATTTTGTTACACACTTTTGAGAACCGATGGCTAATATGCATTTAAAAAGCTTGAGATAGAAATTTGACCAATTATGTAATTTACGGGTTTCACTTCCTTCTCGCATTTTTTCGGGCTTGAGACTGGCAGTAAACAATTACTGGCATGTTTAAAAAGTGAATTAGAAAAAATTGTAGTTAATAAAGAGGAACATGACAGAAGATGTTCAAATATTCCTCCATTAACTTCTACACAAACAGCTGCTGAAGCATTCTGAAGAGCTTCCCCGTAAATTAAAATAACGTCAGTTAATTCGGTTGCTAAAAGGTTAGGCTGACCTTCCATTAAAACGTTCGAAGAGTGACTGACATACTGACCTACGTAATATACCTGGACTCTCTTATCAGTATGGCGTTTGATAAATTTAGATTCCAGTGACCCCAAATCAATTTTTGTATTGATCTTTTAAATTTTTTTCTGAGCTTACCGTTTACTTGTTCTATTTGATATGCTCTACCTACCCTTAAAATTAATGAAAATACTTTTGAATCGCCCTGTATAATAAAGCAGGTTCGTTATGTGATTCTCCAGGTTTGTGGATAAGAACCATTTGTGCGATTTTCCATTGGGTCGGACAGAACCTTGTTCTTAAAATACTGTTGAAAATTAGGATAATTAGTTTAATGGCTTTATGAGGTAGTTGTTTGATTACTCGCCCAGTGATTAGGTCATAACCTGCTGATTGTTTGCGATTAATGTTTTTAGTAATCGTTGCCATAACTTTTTCAAGGTGGAAAGCTTTGATAGGCGGTGGGAATTTGTATAGAACTAGTAAGTAATTCACCACATTATTGTCTTCATGTATCGTCTTGTGTTGATAGTGGTTGAAAAACTTTCTGAAGATGCGTTCCAGATGAAACAGTCGTGTGCTCAGAAGGTATTTGTTCATATATTTATTTTTCGGCTCAGTAATAAGTTGGTTTAGTTCTCTATGTACTGTGTTAAATGTGCATTTATCCTCTGGTGGTCTACTGTTCTGCCAAATCATTCGGCCGTAGCGTTTATCACCACTTGTTTCTTCTAATAGTTACAATGTGGCTGGGAGAGCTGTCATGTGAACTGTTTGTTATTAATTTATCTTCTTAAATGTCACGACTGTAATCCCAGTTCGATACATGGTTAAATAACGTGGAAGGTCTTGTTTTATTTATTATTGATGCGCCCTTCGTGACTATTATGCAGCTTCATTCCGACGACGTGTCGAGACACAATTCAATAAAATATCGCTAGGGTTACAAGAAGTCTAATAAGTCCAGAATTTTTGTTAAATCAGTTGATCATTAAGTAGGTTGATATCTATAATATGACACTGTTATTTTCGTGATAAGACGGTAGAATTGTGCCTCTTGTAATCACCGAAGGAGGTGTTTAGGGCAAGAAACCTCTTTCCTACAGATTACGGTATTCTTTGAAGCTTTTTCTTTTGAATCGATGTCCGGATTGGCACTAAGCTGCAGAAATAATTAGAGATCGTACCCAATGCTCTGTCGTTACATTGATTGTTCGTATGAGTCCTGAGCGAAACTTCAATATGTGGCGTTTCTTGTGTGTTTCGGATATCAATAAAACACCTGTTACACTGTATAAATCTTCCACTTCTTAACGGTAATTTTCCAGACCGTTAGCAACTATTTTAAATAGTTGAACCATTATTTGCGATTTTGGGAGTAAAGAAAAATAGCATTCTAATAATGCAACTCGCAATATACTCCTTTATTTTTGAAATATGAGTTCACCCATCATACTAGAGATTTAGTAGGTATCAAATCTGTGTCCCGTTTTTGATACGGATATACAGTCCTACAAGAAAATGCACTTCATTATCGACGTATCGTATTACTAAAATGATACGATACGAAAACGAAACAAATTTGAACTGGTTTTAGATAAATCAATTGATAAAAGCTTTTTATTTACTATTTAGTGGAAACTTTAAAATATGAAACCGTTAAAATGAAAAGTATGTTTTGTTATTTGTAATAGGAAAAGCTCATGGCAAACTTAATAAGATAAAAAAATAATAAATATAGGTAATTCATTTTATAACTTTAATTTTGTGACATGCAAGCCACTCCTAAGATTTTTCAATGAGGCCTCGATTTTAAAAATGTAAATATTTTTCATTTCAATTTTATTTTGATTGATTAATAATAAAGAGTACCAAGCTCTACTTACATACTCTAATTTGAATCTAAAAATATATTATAAATAAAACTTGGCTGTTAGTATTATAAAGTCAGTTGTTTTGACGTACAAGCCAAACATTTTCCATGCTAAAATATAATTTTATTATTCTTGCTGCACCTGAAAACAGAACTATTTTCCAGTTTTCAGTAATTCTGTGTATATTTGGTTCATTGTGTATGTATATCCTTGTAAGGTTAAGGTCATTCGCAAGTTAATAATAAACATTTAAAATATTTAATGCAAGATTGCAAGTCATTGATAAATATAGGATGTGTGTAGGTCCCAAATTGCTACCCTGAGGTATCACAAACTGTATCAAATAGTCAAATACTGATGGGAGTTGCAGTTACATAGATCAATAAATTAAATTTTGCATTGCAAACCTGATTTATCATAGAAAATCTTAAATTACTCAGTAAAGGTTATTAAATTAACTTCCACGGATTTACAAGAAAAACAGTGGAGAAAATAAATCGTAAAAATAAATTACAAATTTACTATGTCTACTGTTGTAACAAAAATTATTTTGATTTTGACCAGTAGCTAAATCTCATCTTTTTAATGATACTTAACCCATTTACAAAGGAAGTGGCCAAATGAGGCCAATTAAAAAAATTGTTAATCAAACTAACTAACTGACAGTTCCTTTTTGCCACGAAATAAAATTATTCGCACACAAAACAATCTGTTGTTTAGGGCCGGTCTTTCAATGTGCTGGTAAAGTTCCAGGTAGCGTTGACTGTCAGGTAAGGTCAGATTTACCTGTAACTTCAGTCTTTCAATCGTTGGTTAGCTGTTACCTGGGAGATTTTTGCTGTACTTGACGGGTAAATTTGCCCACGGGTCGAAGTGGCTGGTAACGTCGTACCTGTCAGTTAACTTTTCACCGAATGATGACGCAAGCGGGCGATAAAGTACTTAATGATCCATTATACCTTTTTTCTTGAGCATTTATTATTAGGAATGTAAATATAAAGTAGTATAAATATTTTTCACACAAAATAAATGTTCTTTTTTTCTTTCAAAACCACAGATGTTAAATATTAGTACTTAAGTACAATATTATTCGTGCAGTATTAATTTCATCTGAGTTTTAAGCCAAATAAATGTATTGGTAATTATATTATGATTATCCAAATTAAAAACTAAGCTTATAATTTATAATATATGAATTTTTATAACCTTGGATGAAAAAAATCATTTTTTATCAAATAATATTTATAAAAATTAACAATAATCATTGGTCTAATTGTTATTTTTTTAAATTAACATTCGAAGACGATGATGTTCTTCTTGTTCGTTTCTCATTGCCTGTTCAATTTTTTCTTTTTCCATCTGTGTCATCATTATTATTGTATCAGAGTCGAAGGTTGTTGGGAAACCCATTACTGCAATTGTTAGAATTTTTAACAATTTCTCTTCCCAATCCGTTAATACGACTTCCTCTGCAGGACCACCACCAGTCCTATACAGCGTGGCTTTATGCTTTTTGTCCTGCAACTTTCTTTTTAAGTTGCTTTTTTAAGCCCTCATATTTAGTTTTCAAGTTCTGTACATCTCGGTGCACATTTTGAGGGCTTGAAGCATTAAATTCGGAACACACTTTCTCCCACATGGCACCTTTTTTTTCGACGTAACTGCATCAGACGTTTTACACTCCAAAATGTCTTTATAGTCTGCCACCACATCAATTAATAGCCCTAAATTGATTCCGGTGGCAGAGAAATTTGCGCCACGTTTTTCGGTACGTTTACCATTCATGTCTTAATTAAAATTTAACAAATAACAACAACAACAGATAATAAAAACACAACAGTAACAAATAACAAGGACTAACGAAATAACAAAAAGAAGCACTCCACAAAATTTTAATCTCAACGCCCGCGAAAAACAATAATACGTGATTCGTTTACGTCAAAAACTAATGCTTTTGCGTCGGCGCGTTCTACATTCTAGGTTTGTGCTACGTATCTTTGTTTTGTTAATAGCAATTACTATATAGTTATCTCTCTTGTACAGATTTGCGTGATTCCAAACAGGTTGAATCTGGCAGGTAACAACCTGTCGGGTAAATTCGTATTGAAAGACAGAATTGCACTTATCTGACAGATTTACCTGGTAGGTAATTTAACTGTCAGGTGGGTACCTGGAACTTTACCAGCACATTGAAAGATCGGCCCTAATTATTGTCTAATACGATTCAGAAATGATCATAATTCTCAAGCAGCAATTTTAGATGGAGCTTAGATTTCAGTTAGTAAATTAACAAATAAAACCTCGGAATAACATTGATCATAGTTATGGGCTCGTAATTGCTCGTAGAACATAACAAATAATGCAACTGCACAATCAAATAGCTCAAAATGTTTACCTCGAACAAACTCATAACAGCCACAACTCTTAACAGAATCGACACGTGTTTTGCAAAATATTCAAAAACTATGGGGATGGTTGTTTATTTTGGTTTTCTTTTGCGTCTCCATATCCCCTTCTATATTTTTCTACCCTTAGCGTCTTTTTAGATGCAGCTTTTGCGCATTCCTCTTGCTTCAGGTGCTTTTTTATTTCTTCTTTATACATCTTCCTTGGTCTACCTGGTTTTTTTTTTCGTAGCTCTAACTTCCTAAATATTCGACTCAGTTGGTTTTCTTGTATGATTTCTTCTGTTGATCTTACGTTTAGCTTCTTTTTGCATGCCTCTTTTCTTTCTTAGGAATTTTGTTTTATTAACATTAAAATGTTTACAGCTCCTCAATTGATTTCATCTATCAATTGCCTTAGCAGTTTGTATTTGTTAACTTGTTCTAATTTTATTCCTTCTATATGTATTGATATTATCATTGATTTCTTTTCTCCTTTTTGAACTTCTAATTTTTCTTTTTCGGTTGTTTTTTATGTTTTCTAATTACAACCATATTGTCTGCTTAGTTTAATTTGAACATTTTAACATTTTCCAGTTTACAGTTTCCTATCACGCAACTTTCAGTTTATTTTCAAAATTCCTTTACAGCATCCCCTAAAACTACTGCAAAAAGTAAAAACAGCTTAAAGTGTGTTCTTGACAAAGGCAATTCTTTGTTTCAAAAGGTTTTGATATTTCCTGCTTCGTGCTAACATAATTAATATTTCCAATAGCAAAGGCTTTTTATGGCTGATCTGTTATTATATTTTCTCCAAGCGTTTTTACTCGTTTTTTCTATCGATTCTGTCAAAGGGCTTTTCCAGATCAATGAAGTGTATTTCTTGTTTAATTTTAATTACCTTTTCAGATAGTTGCCTTAAAGTAAAAAATATTTTAAATGCTGCTTCTGAAATTATGTGCCTTCTAAAATTTCTCAATCTGCTCTCTTATTCTATTCTCCGGGTTTCAAGCACAAACTTTCATTAGCACACTTAACAGGTTAATTCCTCTTTAGTTTTTATAGTCCTTGTTGTCATCTTTTGTATAAGGAGGGTTTATAATGCCTTATAACTTATCTTTTCCACTTTCGCTAAGATCATTTTTAATGTTACCTGGTCATTTCCTGCTGCTTTACCTAATTTTAATCTATTTATTGTCTATTCTGGAGATATATTCTATTTTTATTTCTTAGAAATGTGATAGCTGGTTTCTGTTTCTGTATATTGATGTTTTCTATTCTTTACCTGCGTCTCTAATAGTTTTTTTTAATATTGTGAAAATTTTTATTATTTCTTTGCATTCAATTATTTTCTTTAGCCTTATATCTCCAAATTTCTTCATTTTATGACCAAAATCAACCCATACCTGCTGTGGCCACTGCATTAACCTGGTCTGTTCCATTTTCCTGTCTTTCCCTATATTTCTGATTTCATCTGTCCATCACCATATTCTTTTCTTATTTCCATTACTTATCCTTGTTTTTCCACAACTCTGCCCAGCAACTGCTAATAATTTTCTTTTGAATTGCCCTCATTTCTGTTCTATACTTTCTTTTCCAGGATGTCGTTGGTGTTTATGCTATGACCAATTAGTTACGAAGAAGAAAATAAATACGAGATATGTTCAAAGCCACCCAAAAATATAAAATTAAATTATGATTAGAAATAGTTAGACAGCTAAAGTTATTTTGTATTTGTCGATACAACCAGGCATCTACATTTAACAAGAAAAAGCAAACATAGGGAACAATTACAATTGCACACAATATCTCGTCAGCTGACAAGTATGAAGTCGATAAATACTTGGTGAACTTGGTCTAATAAAAAATTAATTATCAACAGTTACGGCCCAAAACGAAAATGAAAAATTCGACAGTATTAATTTCGCTTTAAATATCGGCAAATAATTGACAGGAAAGATCCTTTTATTTTTTCTAAAGCTAAATAAATAGTCAACTTGAAAATCAGTGTGAAAGTAGCATCCTGTGTTTTGGGCCGACACAACAGTCAATTTTGATTTCACCTTCGCTTTTAAGACAACGTAAAAACTATTTTCTAGAAATTGTCCAAGAGAAAAATCTATTTCCAATAGAATTGGTTTGTCTTAAAACTCGAATTGTTGTATTTAGTAGTTTTACATTTGAAACAATTTATTTTACAATACGTTTTTATTTCAGGGTATCGTGGGGGCCTAGGTGCGAGGAGACATGTCCGACGTCTCTGACCTTTCCGAAGAAGAGCGCAGCTTATTCCGTCCATTTACACGCGAGTCGCTTGCAGCCATCGAGGCTCGCATTGCCGAGGAATATGCCAAGCAGAAGGAGCTCGAAAAGAAAAGAGTTGAAGGAGAGGTAACGCCGGAAACTGTTTCTCTTCATTTAGCTGTACACCGTGTATCTCTACGATCTACTTTCCGTAATAAAAATTTATCATTGGTCTGTCTCTAAATTGTGAAATGTGCACGATGTGCTTCAATTGTACGTTCATTCATAAAAAGAGACTACGGCGAATTCAATACTGAGGGCACCTTTTACTTGCATTTAATATCTAATGCGGGTAATGCGCAGATTTAAGCATTTACTTAGCTAAGACGTTATAGAATTAACCAAAGAAACGTTGTATTTCATTCAAGATATTGTTTTTCTCTTACATTCTTTTAATTGCCACCTTTTCATTAGCTGGCACAACTTAACATACATTTTAACGATAATTAATGATTATTATTTATCACGCAGTCAACCACACCTTAAATATCTAGCAAAAATAACGATATTCGAATGCCTTAGTAAAATTTAAAAAGTTAAAGCAGTTTAAGTTTTAGGCTTAAAATTGTTCTCGTTATTTTTACTTCGTTTTATGTACCTTTGTTATCTCAAAGTCAGAATATTAAAATTGGCCAAAAAATCAACAAACCCATTCGAAAATAAGGGAAGAACATCAGAAATGTTTAACTCTGCGTTTTGCGAGCTAAAGCTTTAGATGTTAAGGAGTTTTGAATCCGCAATTATCAGTGCCCCAGTAAAACTATTTTCTATTGAGACCATGGATTTTCATAATCTGAAGAGGATCTTCAGTTGAGTGTTAAATTAAGATACTACAATGGTGTCTTGACACATATATCTATATATATATATATATACACGCTGTACGCAACAAAAACGTAATGGGTAGAAATGAAACCTTAGCGAATATTTTATCATTTGAATTTTATTAAAACCCAGATATTGCCGCAACTACTTTTTTAAGAATGTTTTGATATCAAGTGTAAATTTATAGGTATAATGAAAATAAAATGTGATTTTATCAAAATTTTTTCCCTAACTTTTGTAGTTTTTTAAATAATAGGTGTCCTTTTCAAAGGTCAGTGGTCAAATGAACTACCATTGCTGTTATTGATTTATTACGATATTTTTACATAAGAAAATCAAAATAAACGGAACATATAGAAAGTTAAACATGATTGATACAATACACGACTTAATTAGTATGATGGTTTGGGTGTAGTGCTACAGAGCACTTTCGTCACTCAAAATAACATTTCTTATCGAGTTTGTGTCTCCTTGTACTGGATAAGGTGGCCCATTCCATCATACTTTGAGTAGTCGTGTAGGTTGGCTGATGCTCTAGATGGTCCTGATTTCGTCACAGCCACAGCCACAGCTCTTCTAAACCCTAGATGATCCAATTTTCCACCATTGATTCTGTAAACTTGCCAGGCGTTCTGCTCAGCCATGCCTATGCATTGGCTTATTAGAGGAAAATACCACTTCTTTGCTCTAATTAATACTCTATACAAGCTTATGGTTTTCATCGGCCCGGTCCACACCCCCCATGTTTTCATAATATCTTTTTATAATGTTTGGTTGCTGGACATACACCATCTTCTTTTCTTTTTGAGAGAATCTTTTTACCAATGTTGTTGATTTGATCCGATCGTGACAACACTATTGTCATGCCATTTGTAGATTATCATACTCAAAAACGCCTCGTTCCCTTTTCTTTATATCATCCGAATGTAAAATCTGGCAGTCTTCCCCTACCCTATTTTCCCTAATTGTTCCAGTTCCTTTAATTCCTCTCGATTTTAGCTCTTCAAGTAGTTGTAGCGAAGTAAAAAAATTATCGAAGTATAGGTCGTAGGGCAAATTGGGATTTTTACCATTGAGCAAGTCCACAAATTGTAATACAACGCTCGAACCTAAACCTAAATGTTTGTATTCTTACGGTAGCGTCCTAGAAGAGCCTTGATATGGGTTAAACCATTCGATGTAGCACAGTCTTGTAGTTCCCATCCGTAGTTTATATTTCCCCGAATGAACTGCTTTGTTCCATGTCGTCCAAAATACGGTACCATTGACCCATCTATGCTATGAATTTCTTCAGGTGGGGTCAAATCTACGAATTTTTTATTCAGGATGTCAATTAACGGGCGTATTTTAGAGAATTTGTCATCGTTATCTAGAGTAGAATTGTCATTGCAATGAATGTTCTGCCTAATGTATCTAAAACGATTTCTCGGAATAGCATTGCAAACAAGTTTATTGTTTGAATCATGTGCATTTTCCTAATTCACTTCACGCCGTGACACACTGACATAGCCACTTAATAGTAATACTCCCACACAGCAAAGTATTTCATTGAAAAAAATATCTTCTTCGCGATTGTAAGACCTTGCGTATAAATTCTAATATCGAACCAGCAAGTCAATAACTTCGTTATCGAAGAATTGGAAAAAAGTGTTTACGGGCGATAATTGGTATTTTGGCCCATGTATAATTTTCCAATCAGGCATAGAAGAAGTTATATCTGATTTCGTCCCCAAAAACTGCTTTATTTTTTACTGGCTTGGATGCAATCTTCTTCCTTTTTTTGCAAGAGTAGCCAGCGGAAGATCATCCTCGCTATCACTGCTGACGATAGGCGATTGTAATACTTTAGAGTTGCTTCCGCCCGTAATTGGCTACCCGGTAAATTATCTATATTGACAGTGTCTTCTTCGACACTGTCTTTGTCTGTATTTTCGTTGTTAGCATTCAATTCACTGTTCTTCTGTATATTATCTACCTCCTCTAGGAGTTCGTGCAATGTTAGAGGCTTTTTCCAATACCTAATAAAAAAGAATTTAGAACTAAGTACCTATATTTTGTTTTGTCGGAGGAGCGATTCAAAAATTGTTCACTAACAAGCAGGTCTACTACAAACTTTTCATTTGATTTTATTCTTCTGAAAACAGACTATAATACCCTATTTAGCCACTGTCCTTTATAAATAAGGTGATCATTGATCATAAATATTTGGATCCAAAACGGGACATTTTTGTACATATACTTATTTGACAGTTTATTAAGACGTAAAAAAAACTATTGTACTACTGTATAATTCAAGCAAACGGAATTTCCCAGCACTAAAGCAATATCTTTACGTACATGAGATCGTTCATAAATTAAAGGAAATTCGTCCCGACGAACTTATGATTATGAACGAGGCTCGACTGTAGCACCACCAATCGGAAATTAGTACTAGTTTGCGTTGATTGGTTGGCTTGGTGACTTTATACTTTGTAAATCAGTTCCTAGAGGAACAAATCCGCGATTCCAGATAAGAATACGCCACCTGGTGGCGGTTTTGTGAACCTTTACAAGTCATACTCGTGCCCAGTTGTCAGTTATGTTTTAAAGACGTTTATTTATTGTTTGTCTGAATTATTTAGTGTTGAGAGATTATAATGTCTTCTAAAAAAAAACGGGATAAAACAAATTGTTGTGTATTTGGGTGTCATACCTTAAGAATGGAAGAAAATTCAGTCTTTGATTTGATTACTAGAAAATTCATTTTATTTCGAGTACCTGAATCTCGAATCCAGAATAAAAATTGTCTAAATTATGAATCCGAAAACTTGCCCTTTACTTTTGAACTTTGAAGTGCAAATCTGCCTTAATGAAAAACAATCTTGTTTGTGAAAAATTAAAATCGTTACAGAACACAGAGAATGGATCTTTATTTTAAGTATAATTTATTTAAGTCCCAACATTCGAAGACTTATTTTGGCTTCTGAATTTTAAATATGGAAACAAAACTTCAATTTGAAATATGAATTCAAACAAAGGCTTGGCTTTGAAATCCTGAGATTTAATTCTTCCTTGTAAATAAACAATTCCAGTCTCAAACTTGGAGAAAGATTCAAGGGTAATTTTGAATATGTTTTTTAAGTTTTCACTTGATACTTACTAAAAATCTGAGTCTTAAATTATGGATCACGATTTTGAAAGTCTGATTTTTTAACTTTAAATTGTAGATTCAAATTTAATTTAGCCAAAACAAATTTGATCTTAGAATTGAAAATTTCCTTCTTAAACTGAGTGTGATGAATTCGAACCCACAAGTTTGACTTTTGAATTATAGATTCGGATTTTTCAATCTAAAAACTAATATTCGATCTTTATTTAAGTTCAGAATCTAGAGCTTTGATTTCTAATATATGAATTTGAAATCAAAATTTCAATTTAAACTATGAGTTTGAGCTTTGACTTTCAATTAGTAAATTCAAATCTAGTACAATCGAAAGTTTCAATCTTAATTTTAAATTTCGTCATTTGAGGCTTTCATCTTGCTTTTGAACATTTGATTTTCGCATTGAAATATAAACGTACTTATGAGTTTTTATTTTGAATTTTATGAACAACTAATTTCATTCTACAACTACGAGTAAAAGATTCAATCTTCAGTGTGATTTTTCATTATTTAGGAGATCGAAACTTTATTTTGGTTCGAACATTTGATTCTCAAATTGTAAATCTAAATTGCAGATTCGAAAGTTGATATTTCGATTTTGATAACTAAATTAATATCTCTCTTACGAAAAATGTTTCAAAATTCAGAGTTTTGTTTTGATTTCAAAAAACCTGTCTCTCGTTTTGGGAATAAAAAATTCAAATTTGAAAGTTAATTCGAAAGTTTGACTTTGATTCTGAATTTCATCTTACAATTATCAGAACAGCATTATGAACTTGAAGGTTAAACCTTTCTTTTACTTGCATAGTTGTATACGGTTAATGTTGAAACACTTAAAAATAATAGGTAAAGTTCAATGTTTATATACAACTTAACACTAATAACAATTAAAAACAAATATAAAAACTACGTGTAAATGTCCAACCACAACACAACGCAAAAATCTGTACCTAACCTTGCCTGGCCAAGGAAGGTGTCATTTAAATTCACTAACTAGTTGCTAAAATAGTTTGACTTATTATAACCGCACTAAAATTAATTAAACACTACTAATAACTAGAAATAAACAAGAAAGAACAGCACAGTAACCGATATCTAATACGATGAAACGACAGAATGGTATGACTTGTAGATCACGTGACCTTAGTGCTGCCAGCGTCACCATCGGTAGCCGAAATCGCGAATTTCATCTGCTATAAACATTTCCAAAGTTTCGGAATACGTGAAAAATTATGCAAAATATTATTCCTTGTTAAAAAACGGGACAAACGCCCGTCCCGGTGTAATTCGTTGGGACAACGGGACACATTACTTTAAAACGGGACGTTTGGTACCTTATTTATAAAGGATAGTTAAAGTTTCATTGTAATAACTCCAAAAGGATGACGTTATTTATTCATTTATTGGTTAATATGCAAAATATAATGGATTTCAGAGTTATATTCTAAAAATATCAAAATTTACAATATAGGATAATAATTTAAACTTATCCATTCCGTTAGCCTTCAGAAAGCAACAAATTTCAAAGCAATTACTTACGTCACCGATCCACGTGCTCTGTACTACGTACTTATTGATCAATTGAACATGCTTCCGTATTGCAATTTCCAGTACTAATACGCCATCTGTCAAAATGCACGGGAACTAAGTCATTTACAGTTTACAGGAAATTTTATGATCTCCTTTTAAAAGGCGGTTGCAATATATGGATTAACTTAACCAGTTTTTTATTTTCATTGCAAAAGTTTTTAAATCGAAGGAATTTTCAAATAATCGCAATGTGTAACAAGTGACTAATAATTTCAATTTTTATCGACGAAAATTCCTAAATAATCTTCTGCTAAAAGCTAAAAGCACCTACAGACAGAATTTACTAAAACTGTCAGCTTTCATTTTCTAAATTTTGCTTTCTATAAAATGCCCTAGTTTATTTTCCAGTATAAATAAAATGATCCACGTTTATAACGTCAATGTCAAACAAAGAAAAGAATAATTGCTTTTGTTTTTAGCTCAGTCCAAATACTAAAGTATGATCAAAATTTTTGTTCATCAAGTATGGCTATGAAACAAAAAATTGGTGCCTTTAAAATTGGCTCACATATCTTTACTTCAAAATTGTTGACAGCTGTCACATTTTGTATTACTTCCGCTTTTTATTATGTATTCTCTAGAACAAAAAATTTTTATGATACAGTCATATTATCGAAACTTACATCTTACATCTAGAAAATGTTTCTCGTTTGTGTTTAAATGACTTTCGAGAGCGCTTTCCTGAAGTAGCAGTGATTGATGATAATTTCCGACGTCAACTGCAGCGTACTGTTACCAATTTTGAAGAAACTGGTAGTGTATGTCACAGCACTGGAGCTGGCAGGAAACGAATTCGAACGGATGATACCATCGAACAAGTAAGAGCACGGATGGAGGAAGAACCTACATTGTCGCTTCGAAGGCTGTCGCAGGAAACCAATCTTAGTTATGGAACATGTCAAACCATTTTAAAAAAAGATTTAGAGATGTTTCCCTACAAAGTACAACTTCATCAGGAATTGTTGCCACAAGATTATAACAAATTATAGCACCGATAATCCCAATTTCATAAGAGAAACTCCCTTGCATTGTCCTAAAATTGGTATTTGGGTAGCTCTTTCGCGAAGGAGGTTGATTGGTCCCATACTTTTTGAAGGGACTATCACTGCGGAAAGATATCAAAACAACATTCTGCAACCATTCATCGATCAACTTGATGATGAGGAACTGCAACACGGTTACTTTCAGCAGGACAATGCCAGACCCCATGTGGCTCGCACTACCATGGAATTCTTGCGACAATTTTATGACGAAAGATTGATTTCACAAGTTCGCTATCCACCAAGATCGTGTGATCTTACTGCTCTAGATTATTTCCTGTTTCCCTTGTTAAAAAACACGATTTTTAAGACGCCAGTACATACACTGGAGGATTTACGACAAAGAATCGTAGAATGTAATAAGATTACACCGCAGCTTTTACAAAAAGTGTTTGATAACATGAAGCGCCGTGTTGCAATGTGTATTGAAACAGAAGGCAGACATTTCCAACATCTTCTGTAGTTTGAAATACGTTCAGATAATAAATCGTTTTGCAAATAAAATTAACAGTTATTTTTATTTTGAGGTTGGTTTTTTAAGTGGAACTATCTACTCTATCGCCGCAGGTTGTAAGCCAATTTTAAAGGCGTTGGTTTGCACTTCCACAGCCATACTTGATGAACGGAAATTTTGATCATACTTTATTAAAATATTTGTACTTTACCTTTCAGGGCCTTGAAATAAGGCGAGCAGATTTATAGTTATTTTATAAAACTTTGGAAATTTCATTTCCAGTTTTATACAACCACTTTATTTTCGTCTCTCTTAGCTCTTAGTATGAATACGTCAATTCATATAAAAATCAGTATAGCTTACGAAATATCATAAAAAGGTACAGTTACTCAAAGCTGTATTTTCCTTCATTTCATTTCTTCAAATCCTTATTCAGTTTCAATGACATTCGACGCTCAGCTTTTTTCGCTGAAATTATTGAACCGGATCGAATGTCAACAAAAGTGAAATGAAAATAAAATCCTGCTCCCAGCGTGAACGCTGAATTAATAAAACGTAGATGTCAACACATGACCATATTTGTTCTGAAAGAATTTCATTCAGTTTTATTTGCTACAAAATAACAGTAGGTACGTAAATTTTTAAAAATGCAATTTACAATATTTGCATAATTAAACAGATAATTGTGGTACATAAAAATATAATGAAATATAGCTTTAAGCTCAGATTTGTTTGATTTTCCTTTCATGAACAAGAACAACTTTAGAGAAAAGGAAACTTGTCTTAATCGTATAATGAAACATCTAGTTTTTTTAAATACGAAATTTTAAACTTTGCGTTAGGGCTGTATGCTCGCTTTCATTGCAGCGTTGATTTTGGGGTCTATTGATCGAAGTTGCGAGCATTCAATAGACCCTTAGTCGGCGTTCAGCTGAAATTAACGAAATTTCCATTCGAAATAAAAGAGGTATGTAATTTTATTGAAATATTGAGTTTGCCAGTACACTTATTTTGTTATATGATACTTCCGTTATGTAGGAAGCAATGAAAAGATTAAACTATAATTTTTAAATATTTCCTAAGTTTGATTGGATTAAAGATGCTCTTTCAAAATAATATATTTAATAATTAGCTTTACAAAATTTGCTTTTAATGCCACGACCCATCCATTTTTATTCGAAAAAATATCAGAGATTATTTGCTACAACAAGAAATCTGCATCTATCTCTAATTTGTTATTAAAATTGTTGTTATCCTCACAAGTCAATAATTCTACAAAGAAACTAAAGGGTTTATTAGTGTTACCAAAGGGAAATATGGAAAGCTACACAAATGTTTAGATATTAGATTATACTCTTTTAGTTAGGCTTTTTAAATAAAAAAATAAATAAATAAATGTAGGTTATTCTTTGGTTAAATTGTTGAAAATTTCAGCAATACGGCACATCACATTCACGTAAGTTTGAGTACAATTTGCAATGTATAACCTTTTATGGGGTGTTTAAGAAACCAATAAAATACTAAACGTTTCTCATTTATTACGTATTTTTTGGGAAACGGGGAAGTAAGCGCTTCTTTAATTTTTGAATGTCACATTTCTTATGCTTAAGCAGAAATAAAAACGAAGGTGTCTTTTAAGTTATCTACCTAGCTATGAAGGAAAATTCGCAGTTTCAAAAAAAATATTTTTCTACATAACTATCGTCTACACCAGAGGTTCTTAACCTTTTGTTACTCGCGGACCCCTATCTGCAAATTTTTAAATGCCGCGGACCCCAAGCGGACCAAAGCCTGTACTTTAATGTGAAATCAACTAACTCACAACATTTTTCGCGGACCCCTTACAAAGGCGTCGCGGACCCCTAGGGGTCCGCGGACCACAGGTTAAGAACCGCTGGTCTACACTAATATACTTAGTCCAGCGTTTCTCGAGTTGTTTCATTCCATCCCTCA
Organism: Melanotus villosus; assembly: GCA_963082815.1. Classification (NCBI taxonomy): domain Eukaryota; kingdom Metazoa; phylum Arthropoda; class Insecta; order Coleoptera; family Elateridae; genus Melanotus; species Melanotus villosus. The sequence goes on from OY720427.1 coordinate 1,966,788, forward strand.
AAAAATGACGCAAATTTTCGACCCCTGGGGTCTTTCTTCAGTTTTTTGAACAAAAAGAAGTCGCAGGGCGTTAAATCAGTGCTATAGGGTCGATGTTCTAACTCGGTGAATCCACAGCTTTCGATAATAGCTTGAACTGTGCGAGCCTTGTGGACCCTGCAGTTGTCGTGCAACAGCAATGTTTTGGTTCTCCGTGAATTCGGACGTTTTTCTCTAATGGCCCGCTGCAGGTTTTTGATCGTCCTTCCGTAAACCTCTCCATTAATTGTGGATCCTTTTTCCGTATATTCAATAAACAAAATCCCCTCGCAGTCCCAAAAAATGGTCGCCATCGACTCAGTGGCGTAGCTAGGGGGGGTCGGGAGGGGCGGTCCGCCCCGGGCGGCACTTTTTTGGGAGCGGCATGCAGCTTCTGTTGGTGTGAATTCTGTTACCTTTTTTGGAACTGTGGAGCGTTTGTTCACGTTTTTTTCTTCCTCAACACATCGCTGGGATATTCTTACTTCATTCACTAGTCAAAGTGTCAAGCGTGTAGTAGAAACTCGATAGAGTGCACGGTGAAATGCTGTGTGTTCTGCATCTTAAGTGCTCTAGAACATTTAACTGGTGAAGTAGAAAATAGAGTTACCAAGTCAGATGCCGGCGTGCTGCTTGTTGCGTTACAATCGTTTTCCTTCTTGTGCTTTCTTGGCCTATGGAAATCCGTCCTTCTAGAAATAAACAACACACTACCGTCTACCTTCAAACCAAAGGATTGAATATACAACATAAAACTCGAGGGTGTAAAAGCATATCTAACTAAAAATAGGGACAAATTAGTTAACAATTCAATAGCTTACGCCAAAGAAATTTGTGATGACCTGGGAATAGTCATGGATCATGGATCGTCGGTGTAGAAAGAAGAAACTGATGGCAGGTGAAGAATCGCGAGATGCTGAATTGTCATACGAAGCTGAGTTGAGGAGGGATATGTTTGTTTCACTGGATAGAGTGATCCAAGAAATCACCACGAGATTTGAACAATTACATTGTCTTGCTGAAAAATATGCCTCCCCTTTTGAATGATAAATACGAATGTCAACTAAATCATGATCACGATAACATTAATAAGGAAGAGTTCTTTGTTGAGAAAAAAAGACTTCAGAGTTTTATTTCTGTAGCTGCTACGCAAGACGAAGCACAGACGTAGAGGGACGGTCCCCTTGAACTTTTGCAATTTATTTTACAATATAGCCTAGAGAACTCTGTTCCAAATATTGTGTTAATAGGCGGGTTCTTTTTACCATAAATCTCACGAAATCTCAGATCCACTTGAGTCGATTTCACCTAATGAAGTTCTTTTTAACAATCTCAATTCGAGTAAGTTACCTCCCCGCTTACCGATCAAGCACAACCTCGAAAGGTTGGTCAAAATGAAGTGAGCAACTCGTTTAGAGTGGGGGAAATATATGGTTTATGTATTGTTAAGTTTTTTTATGTTAAAATGTATTTTTATATTACAAAGAGATTTTATTCTAATACTGCAGCAGCTCCATAATAAAAAACGTAAACAATTATTAGAATGTTAGGTTGGGTTTGAAATACTAGTCGATTCGAAATGTCAAATATTAGGGATCTTTTCGTCAAGTGAGCTGACTGAGTTTTCGTCGTTCTTTTCGCACCTCGCTCATATCACGTTTCTCACTTCAGATGAGATAGTATCAAATTGAGACGGTTTGCAAGAAGAACGCAAATTTTTCTCACAATTGCTGTAAGTATTGCTAGTTGCGAGACCAGTTTTTCGAAATTAAAACTTATTAAGAACAAAAACTACCTAAGATCTACGACGAGTAGGTACCTTGCGGTTAATAAATCTTGGTATCCTATCTATAGAACAGCAACTGAGTGTTGAAATAGACTTTGACAATATAATTGACGATTTTGCTAATAAAAAGGCGAGAAAAATAAAATTTTAGGATGTTGAAAGATTAAAGTTTTATTTCAAAAATAAACATAAACGTTGTAATTTCTTTCCCCTATACGTCATTTCACTTTGACTTTTTCTAGTATTTTTGGTATATTGAGAGGGGCGGAAGTTCTAGCTACGCAACTGCATGGACTTTCCAGAAGGCGACTGAGATTTCGCCTTCTTTGGAGGCGGAAAACCCTTATGCACCTACTGCATCGACTCCTCCTGGGGGCGTTTTACTATAACTTCTTCTGTTGAAAGTTTCGTGATGATGTTCAGCAACAGCTGAGTGCGAGAGAAGATCAGATTTCAAGTTTCAAGTAACGTTTGTGTTCATAAATACGAGTGTGTACTGAGCGACCAAACATGACACGGTTTCAACGCGGAAGTCGTTCTGTTAACATTATTTTTCTTTGCCTTTTGCACGTATTTTCTTTCGATTCTTAGCCGTATTTTTGTTATACTGCAACTTTAACTTCTAAAATTTATTTTAATGCCAATTTCTTATTACCTACGTATTTCAAATTTTCCAAAATTTTGTTCGAAATATCAAATCGGCATTTGAATAATTCTTAAATGTGTTTCTACCTTAACACAAATGCATTTTTCTACTTTATTTATGAGACTGTTTAATGTTAATTAAAGCAATAAAATATTCTTCTTCTTCTTTCTCCGGTATCCTTTATACCCTCACGGGTGTTGGATATTTGTGGGTTCCGTGTCCTTTACCCATTTCTTCCATCTTTTACGGTCCTTTGTCATTATATTCATTTCTTCTATCGTTTTCCCTCTTGCTTTCCCTATCGCTTCTATGTGTTTCGTCTAGGTGAGTCTCGGTCTTCCTCTTTTCCGTTTCCTCGTTCCTTTAGTTTCCATTACTTTTTTCGGTAATCTGTTTCTGTCCAATCTCTGTAAATGTCCATACCATTCTAATTGCTTCTTCTCACTTTTTGTGTTATCGTTTGTTGTTTTAGTTTTCCTATAATTTCCTCATTTCTAATGTGATCCAGCTTAGTTTTCCCCGCTATCTTCCTAAAGAACTTCATTTCTGCTGCTATCAGTTTTGGATTATGCTTCTGTTGTAGTGCCCAGGTTTCACTTCCATATAAGATCGTTGGGATCACTATTGTATTATATATATTTAGCTTGGTTTTTTCATTTATTTCTCTTTTCCCAAAAATTGTCTTATTTAGTGTGTATTATATGTTGTTTGCATTCTTAATTGTGTTTGCTATTTCTAAGTCTATTCTCCCGTCGTTTTCTATAATAATTCCTAAGTATTCCATTGTGGTCACTTCTTCTATAGGTTGATTTTTATACTGTATTTTGTTTTGTTCCTGATCTCTTTTCTTATTTATATGCATTATTTTACTTTTTTCTACATTAACTTCCATCTTCAGGTTTTTTATTTCTTCAATCCATATAGGTATTTATCAACTTTTACTATTTTTATCTGCTATGAGTAGTAGATCATCTGCGTATAACAGGCTATCCATTCTAAGTGGTATCATATTCCTATGTGCCACTGTAGTCTGCAGTTTCTCCGTTCTTTGTCCTGTGTTTTTCAGTAGCCTGTCCATTACTATTATAAACAAGTAAGGACTTAAACTCTCGCCTTGTTTTATTCCCTTGCTGATGTTAAATGGTTCAGATCTATTGCCATTTATTTGCACTTTTGCTCGTGTATCTTCCTGTGCCGAGTTTATGACTTGTATTAATTTCTTCGGTGTGCCTATTAGTTCCAAGCAGTTTTCTATTACTTGTCTTTGTATTGAATCAAAAGCTGCCCTTAGATCGATAAATGCGAAGATAATTTCTTCTCCCTTTCAATTCTTCCATCTATCAGTTGTCTTATTATGTATACGGGTTACTGGTAATTCGATACATTGCTTTGGAGATGTGATGGGACATGAGCTAAGAAACAAATTTACCCCTTACATACATTATCCAAAACTCAATAGTTTTTGAGATATTTCAATTTTTGTGTTTTTCTCAAACAAGTAGATCTTAATAATTTTAAAGTTAATTTTAAAAAAATCTACTTGATATTTTTGAACTTTTTTACTGGATTACTTGTCCCACTCTATTGTCATCCGTTTGGAATGGAAAATATCCGGAAACATTTCGATCATGTGAAAATTTTAAATAAAAACTTATAAAAAATAATTTTTAAAAAATCAGCCTGAAAATTACCTATGCGTTTTTCTAAAAAATTCTCAACATAGCATGCGTACAAATTATTTTAAAAACTTCCTTATTTCAACAGCTATCTATCAAGGTACAAATGCTCAACGTGGCCTTGATAGTTCTAATTTAAAAAAATAGTAAAAGTAATGCAAGTAGAATAGTTCTTATTTTTGGATAAACAGTAAAAAACCTATTGTAAAGGTAATCGTTTAATTCTTAATTAATTTCAAAGTTGTACTAAATTTCTACATTTCTTGCTCAAAATGGGAGCCCCTACTCCGTATACAAGCACGGCAGCGTCTTCTTATTTCCGTCTTTGTTACTCTAGTTCTGAGGATATGCCATATGTGTTGGGCAGCGTCGACTATCCTTTGTGTAAGGTCTTCTCTCTTATTGACTGGTGTTTCATAGACCATCTCTTTCATATGGCCCCACACGTAGAAATCTCTAGGTGTTAAATCTGAACTTCGCGGTGGCCAAGGTATTGGGCCTGCCCTTCCAATCCAACGGTTAGGAAAACGTTGATCGAGTAACTGTCGTACTGTCAGCCGATAATATGCTGGACAACCGTCGTGCTGAAATATCATTCGCTGTCTCACGGCGAGAGGAACATCTTCATCCGTCCATAAAATGTTCAGTAAGAAATTTGCATTGTCCGCATCTCAATTTAACACAAAGCGGCAGAATTTTGGGTCTTCATCAGAATGTCGCAATATTTCTTCCTCATCATCTGGTTGATAAACGGGAGGAGCACCGGCGTCACCTTGTCTACGTTTCACGGAGCCATTTTCAGCGACATTTCAATATGTCGTACCGAATACACTTTTGGTATACGACGGTTAAGGAAGCGACGTTCATATTCTCGGCGGGCTTCTGCAGCTTTGCCGTCACAATATCCGTAGACAAACAAGATGCCAGCGTATTCTGCATTGGTGTACGTGGCCATAACACTTAAAATACAATAACAACAACAGCGACCTAAACCAAAATCTTCAGCAACAAACTCAACAAGAGCAACAAACTTAAGGGACACGGAGATAATAATGTCAGTTAATAATACACATGCGTAAGCATCAAAGTCGAGGACTGACTGGCTGACACGAACGATTTGTCATTTTTTTCTACGCACACTTTTACTTTTTACTGTTTATCCAAAACTAAGAACCATACTACTTGCATCACTTTTACTATTTTTTTATTAGAACTATCAAGAGCACGTTGAACATTTGTACCTTGATAGATAGCTGTTGAAATAAGGAAGTTTTTAAAATAATTTGTACGCATATTATGTTGATAATTTTTGAGAAAAACGAATAGGTAATTTTCATAGCCGATTTTTAAAAATTATTTTTTATAAGTTTTTATTTAAAATTTTCACATGATCGAAATGTTTCCGGATATTTTTCATTCCAAACGGATGACCGTAGAGTGGTACAAGTAATCCAGTAAAAAAGTTCAAAAAATGTCAAGTAGATTTTTTAAAAATTAACTTTAAAGACATTAAGATCTGCTTTTTTGAGAAAAACACAAAAATTGAAATATCTCAAAAACTATTGAGTTTTGAATAATGTATGTTAGGGTTAAATTTGTTTCTTAGCTCCTGTCCCATCACATCTCCAAAGGAATGTATCGAATTACCAGTAACCCTGTATATTGTCCTTTTCTCTCTGAATGCTGTTTGCTCATCCTCTAGCTTATTTTCTATGTGCACCTTTAGTTTATTTTGTATTATTTTTGTATATATTTTGTATGTCACGGGTGATAGGCATATTGGCCTAGAGGTGTCGCATTGGATCTTGTCGCCTTTTTTGTGTATAGGCATTATCAGATTGTTTTTCCATTCCTTAGGTATCGTGTTCCTTTCCCACGCTTCAGTCAATGTTTTGTGTAGCCATGTTATTCCGTTCTTCCCCATGTATTTGATCATTTCTGGGTCCAGTTCATCTTCTCCACTTGCTTTGCCTATTTTAATGTTTTCTATTGCTTCTTCTATTTCTTTTATATCGATATTATTGTTCTGTATTTCATCCTCTTGTTGTATGGGTATATTTACTTCTAGTGGTTGTATTTTGTCATATTCGTCTAAGTCGAATTTTTGACTATAATGTCTTCTCCATACTTCCATTTTTTCCGGGATGTTTGTTATGATTTTGTTGTTTTTATCTCTTACGCCTGAATCTGTCTTCTTTCCTTTCCTCTTAGTCCTTTAATTGTATTCCAGAATTTTCGATTGTTACTTCTGCATCCTTCATTTAGTTCATTTTCAAAGTCGTCCCATGTTTTTTGTTTGGCTTTTTTCGCTATTTCTTTTGCTTCCCTTCTCTTTTTATCATAGGATTCATTGTCTTTTAGATCCTTCGTGTATATGTATTTTTTTCATGCTTGTTTTTTGTCTTGCACTGCATCTTTGGCTTCCTTTGTCCACCATCTAGTTCTTTTCCTTCCCGTATTTATCTTCCTGTATCCACATACTTCTCTTGCTGAGCTGATTACTATTTCTTTTGGTGCTTGCCATCTGTCTTCCAAAGTCCAGTTTCTATTTTCTAATTCCAGCTTATTTATTTTTGTCTCTATTATCTCTTCATATTTGTTTTTGTTTTCGTCTTTTGTTAACTTATTTATATTTATTCGAGTATATTGTTTTATCTTCTCTGTGGTTGGTTTGATGTTTCTTACTTTTCCTATTACCAGACTGTGTTGTGTGCCCATTTCTGCTTCTGATTCCACTTTTATTTCTTCCTCCATTTCTGTTGTGTATACTATGTAGTCTATGATACTACTTGCTTGTCTCTCTTGCGCGACGAAAGTAGGTCTGTCTTCTTGTTTTTGCTTCCAGAAAGAATTTCCAATTTTTAGTTCGTTTGCTATACAGAATTGTATCATTTTATTTCCATTCCTATTTATTCCCCTTTCTCCATATGGTCCTCTGCAGCCTGGTACCTCTTCTGGCATTCCAGTCTCCCATTGTTATAATTTTGTTGCGTTCTTCCCTCACTTTATCTAATGTGTTCTGTAGTTTTGCATAGAATTCTGTCATTGTGTTTTCATCAGTTCCTTCTACTGGGCTGTAAATTTGGACTATGCTTATTTCCTCTCCCATATCTGCTATTATAACTATGATCCTCGATGATATTAGGTCATATGTAGTTATTCTTTTGTTAACCCCTTCTGTTACTATTATGCCCACTCCTTCCTTTGGTCTCCCTCCTGGATCTATGCCTGAGTAATATAAACTATATTCGTCGTTCATTATTTTGTGCCCTTTTCCTAGTTTCTTTACTTCGCTTACTCCTAGTATTTGTATGTCGTATGTCTTCATTTCTTCTATTATTTCTTGTTCTTTGTTGGTTATTGAGGTTATATTCCATGTTGCTATTCTTAGGTATTTACCTTCTTCGTTTTTATGTTCCGTCTCTCTTAGCCTCCGCATTATTGTTTTATTTTTATCTATTTCTTCTGTTGTCTCCACCTCTTTACTTGTCAGTGTGTTTATTTCCCAGACTTCTAGGCCACCTTCGTTGTTTCTTTCCTCATTGCTATTCTTACTTCCTTTAACTTCGTCTGTGTTTACCCTCCTTTTTACTAGTCCTATATTATTGCTTTTCGTCGTCTTTGATTCAGTCCGGTTTTCAGTTTCTGTTAGTTTTTTGAGATTTGTTGGTGTCGAGTTGTCTTTGTGATGTTCCTGATTGTTTTATTTAACTCTTCCTCCTTTGAGCCTGGCATTTCGTTGTGGAAGGGCATTCGTGCTATTTGTATATAAATAATAAAATGTTAAAACAAAAACGAATTCGCATACATCCCCTTTAAATAACATTCTGTTTCGTGAAAATGTTTTTAGGCATGTAGTATGAAAACAAGGTTCAGAAAAATCGCGGTCTTTAATTATTAACTTTAATGCCGACAAAAAAGTAACCGCGAAATAAATTTGTGCCGGAATATTAGGTAATTGATTTTCCAGAAGGATGTAGCTATTTACTCGAAGAATTATGAGTAATTAAAAATAAATTTTGCGTATTTTGGTAGGCTATTTTTATATAACTCTCATTTATAAACCGCTTTAAATAAGGGTAATTGAAAAATAACCCGGAGCAATTTCGGGAACGCTTTTAATTGATGCTTTCGTAAAGTTGTATGCGGTTTAAATAAAAGCAATTATTACTTTCGGTTTCATTTTGAAAAACCGGAGTAATAACGAAAAAATAACTTTGTTGTCGATGTTCATAAAAGATTAATATTGGCTGGATTAGGTATGTTCTTTTCAATTCCAATCACCCTCAGGTTACGAAAAATTATCCCCGTCGAATATTTTTAGGAACGTCAGTTTTATCGTGACAAGGATTTTAATTAACTGTCGAAGTAGCGGGCGATTTTGTGTTCAACATGTTATTAGAAATATTGCTTTGTTTTTTTTTACGTTGACTGCTTAAAGATTTACAACATCAAAAGTTTATATCTACTTTAAATCTATTTTAAATTTTCCGAACCTCTTACTTACTTACTTAATCCTTATGTCTTTCTACCTTTCTGGGTGTAAGACGTGGAGTTGGGTTGCGTTTTCTTCAGGTCCTCTTTTCCAGAATTCTCTCCATTTCTTCCAGTCCTTTACTTGTGGTATTACGTCTTGTAGTTTCTTTCCTCTGTTCTGTGTTGCTTTAATAATTTCATCCATCCATGTTTTTCTTGGTCTTCCTCTGTTTCTTTTCTTTGTTGTTCTGGCTTCAAATATTCTTCTAGTTATCCTTTTCTCATCCATCCTTTTCACATTCCCAAACCATCTTAATTGGTTCTCTTCTATACAGGGTGTTTCTTAATAACATGCTAATATTTAAGGAGGTTATTCTTGGGTCCATTTTGAGAAAAAAACTTCATATGAACATATGTCCTAAAGGTCTTAACTTTTGAACTACAGGGTGCTAAAGTTTTAAGAAAAAAATCTTTTTTTGTGATAACTTTGGTATGACCCTAGATATTTTTGTGAAACGTAGTACGCATCTTCTATGCATCAAAAGGCATTTTCTGCTGTACAACATAATTTTATAATGTTACCGTTTAAAAAGTATTCTCTTAAATAAATTTTTGTTTAAAGTTACATAAATTGTTTTTTCTCGTAAGTGGTCTAGCGAGACGCAAATGAATGAATTTTATTTTTTTATGCGAAAACCGTACGTCAATCGAAAAAAATCAAGAGACCAGATTTGCTCAGAAAGGAATGAGGATTTCAAAAATAATTTTTACTTTAAGAAAAAGCAGTGGCGTATCACTTTTCTCTTTAAAATGATTCAGTGCAAATCCCGCACGAACGCCACTGGCAAGAATAAAAAATTATGTTGTACAGCAGAAAATGCCTTTTGATTAATAGAATATGCGCACTACGTTTCACAAAAATATGTAGAGTCATACCAAAGTTATCATAAAAAAAAAGATTTTTTTTCTTAAAACTTTAGCACCCTGTAGCTCAAAAGTTAAGACCTTTAGGACATATGTTCATATGAAGTTTTTTTCTCAAAATGGACCCAAGAATAACCTACTTAAATATTAGCATGTTATTAAGAAACACCCTGTATACTGTTCTACGGGTTTTATATTTAATCTTTATCGGTAAGTTTCGTTTCTTATACGATGTAACCGGGTTTTGTTCTCAATTTTTCGGAGGAATCTCATTTCTGTTGCTTGTATTTTTTTCCTTTGTGCTTCAGTTGTTGTCCATGTTTCGGAGCTATATGTTAATATTGGGATGACCACTTTCTTGTTAATTTGCACTCTAATTTCTTTAGGTATTCTTATTTCCCAGGAAGGATGTTTTTATACTGTTGAAAAGTTTACCGGTGTTTGTCGTTCTTTCTACGATTTCGTTATCTAGTTTTCCGTTTTTTGATATCATTGTTCCTAGGTATTTGAATTTCTCTATTTGTTCTAGCTGTTTGTTTCCTATTTTGATCGAGTGGGTTCTCTGTGCTTATGATGATTGTCTTGGTTTTCTCTATGTTTATGTTCATGCTGTAATTTTTAAGCGTTTGGTTGAATAACTCAAGGTTTTGATGTAATGTTTTTTCATCATCTGCAAATATGACCATGTCATCTGCGTAACATATTTCCGTAATTTTTACTGTTTCCATCTTCCAATATCCCACCTCGTCTAGTATTATTGTGTATAGCAGCGTGCTTCGTGTTTCATTTTGGCATAATTTTTGGTGTTGCTGTACAGACTCTTGATGCCTCTGATTAGGTTTTGTTTTATTCCTCTATCCTCTAGGGTTTTCCATATGTCATTTCTGTTTATTGTGTCGAAGGCTTTTTCTAAGTCTACGAAGCACATGTGTAGATTTCTCCTTTCCCGAATCGCTTTCTCCGATAGTTGTTTTACTATAAATATTCCATCTTGCGTCCCTCTATTGGGCCTAAATCCAAACTGGGTATCCTCGAGGGTTGGTTCTACTTTTTCTCGTAGCCTTGTCTCTATGATTCTGGCGAATATTTTAGCTACGTTACTCAGTAGAGTAATAGCTCTGTAATTATTACAATCGTGTATGTCTCTTTTCTTATATATAGGTGATATAATTCCAATTTGCCAGTCCTTGGGAGCTATCCCAGTTTTCATTATTTCTTTCATTAAATGTTGTAAGTATTTCATGGCCTCTTCTGGGAGTGCTTTTATCATTTCATTTGTCACTTTATCATGTCCTGGTGCTTTACTTCTTTTAGTTTTACTTATAGCTTCTTTTATTTCTTCTAATGTAATTGCCTCTTCTTGGTCTACTGTATTTTCTATATTTCTTTCTTCTGTTCTTTCTTCTGTTTCATCTCGTCCGTCCAATAGTCCAATACTCTCGCCATCTTTCCATAATCTGGTCCTCATCTGTAATTGCTGTTCCATTTTGTCCTTTATGTTCTTTAATGTTACATTTTTCTTGTTTCTCATTCGTTTCATCGTTCCGAAGAATAATTTTTGATTATCTTTGTATGTCCGACGTCTTTCCATGTTTTTTCCTTTTCTTCTTTAATTATCTTTTTGACTTTTCTTCTTTCTTGCTTGTATTTTTCGTAGTATTCGGTGTCTTTCTTACTCAAGTATTTTTTCCAAGCTTCCTTTTTGTCTTTAACAGCCGTTTTTACTTTTTTCTGTCCACCAGTATGTTCTTTTTATATTTCTATTTACAATTTTTGTCGTCCCGCAACATCTTTCCGCCGCGTCTAGCACTTCTTTTTTAAAGTTTCTCCATGTATTTTCTATACTATCACCAGTTTTCCTTTTGCTGAATTTTCTGTTTAATATTTCTTTTCCGAACCTCATTTTACCTAAATTACTCAAAAATAATTTTTAGTTTAACTTATATGTATATAAAATACGTAGAGACATTAAAAAAGAAATTGTTCGAAAATTGTTTAAAGCCCATAGTTTAACAAATTTTATATTTCTTAATTGGGTTTTTGACGTTAAATCCAATTCAGAAATAGGTGAAACTCGCCACAACAAACCTTTAGAAAATATGTAACAAATTACCTTAACAATATTCTTTTTAGTGGTTTGATGTTGTATCGATCTGCTTTATTAAGGTTTCGCACATTTTATTACAATATAGTCTGCATTCTGCATCAAGGCGATCGGTTTTCCTTTTGTCGTTTTATTGGCGGTTCTTATTCTGACGGATTCATCTTTTATCCGTCTTAGTTTTTTTTAAATCCGTCAAATTTATCTATTTTTATAGCTCGTATATTCGTACAAATTTGTGTCAATTGATTATTTGCCATGTATTAGTAAATTTCTTTGTTGTTATATAAAATTGTAGGGACAGAGAAAAAGTACTGGCAAAATACAATAATATCCAAAGAGTATGTTCTGTAACTTATTGTGTTTATTTTTCATCACGAAGCGTTAAAGTAAATGAAAATGGTCATGTTTTTTTTTTTAATTATAATTGCATAGTACAAAACTATAAACAATTAATATTCAGTTAAATAGTTAAAACTGATGTACTGATTTGTATATAATAATATTTTAAGTAAAGGCCGTTCCAATTAAAGCCTTAGTTAAAAGCTAATTTTAACATAAGATAAACTCGAAGACAAGAGTCAAAAAACTTTTATAGAAAAATACCTACTTACTAAAAGTCAGTCGAAAATAAATGTGACCAAATAATTGGATCTCTGCCTACTTATAGCTATACTCTTGTGAAATAAAGGCAACACTTGCCAATACGTTATTATTTACTGTTCCACTTAAGACTTATCTGAGTCATTTTTATTTAATTTTATAATTTCTAAAAATTGCTTGTCCTTATAAGTAATGCGGCAAAAAATTTTTTAAAAATCAAAAGTTGCGGGAATATTGAAAATGTTCCCTAATAATTAAACAAAACACATTTTGCAAACTTCATCTACCCAATACGTTTTTCGTGTACAAAACCTTCAAGCAATATTCTTCAAAACCAGTTACAAAAGTGAGTATATACCTACTATTAGTGAAGTAGTAACGCTATTCCTTTCCATTATCTTTTAATTTTTCTTGTAAATATTTCTTCTTTTTTACAGGTCTGTTACATATGTAACATAAAATCATGCTTGATACTGCATGTTATTGTGTATACTCGACAAATCATGTAAACTAAACAAATTAAAAAAATCAAAAAAAAATCCCATAACACCATTTCATGAACAGTATAAGGCTATAATTACCCTGGAATTGGCGGTCATTTCAACTCAATGTGTTAATACTTTTGTTGTCAAACTGAGAATAAATTCGCAATGTGCATTATAAAATGGTGTCGCTTTACGTTTTTCAGTTTTTCTGTAAACAAGGACGTGCCGAGAAATCATTTAACTATGTTTTATTTCGTGTATAAGTTTTTGCGTTTAATTTTAAATGTTTTTGCTTCATTTTTAAACGTAAATTTTAAATCTAAATATTTCTTGGTACGTCATTTTTTGATTACACGACAAAAATCAACGTATAACATATGTTGGCACGGTCTGCATTAAAGTGATCTATGAAAACATTGAGGTAAGAATTTTTCATAACCGCAATGCAGATCGTGTTCGAGTCGACAACGATTATTTTAGTTTTGCTATATGTTGATTATTTGTGTGCATTTCGAAATATTGCAAACATAAAAAAGAAGGAATAAAACTATTATAATATTATTATTATTGTTATAATTTAGAAATGTGTCAGTAGAATAGACAGCGATGTTTGCTTATCGATGTTAAAACTGTAAACTTTATTGCAGACCAGTTTTGGACGAAGGAAAAAGAAAAAAGAAGTAAGATTTTCTAATAAAAAAAGCTCAGAAAGCCACCTGCTTTTTAGCTCAATGATGCCTCTGACGATTAATCCTTTACTACTTCATTATACTTATTGACACGTATACGAGCATATACGAGTACATTTAATCCTCCTTTATTACATAATAAACATACAAATCGTCAGCTGCATTTGATATTTGCAAAAACTTCAGTTCAATTGGTGCTTATTTAGTATTTTTTACATTGGCGAATTAAAAATCGTTACCCGGTTGTATAGGTCGAGAAACAATCCCGACAGTAAAGCCTCATATTGCCAGTGTAGAAAAAGACTAGCAAACAGCATTTTAGTATTGCGTTAGCAACACACGCCTTCGCAAATAAAATAGGGCACAGTTTATATTAATAATTAGAATAATTTTGTCTAAAAAACACGCAGTATTCATATGTGCATATAGCCATGCTTAGTGCAAAGAACATACAACAGCCGAGGATTAGATGCAGACTATGTTAACACTATGGCGAAGATAATTATTTATTACTTGTAATTTCACAGTAATTTTTTTATTTTAGTTTTCTCTTTAATGCTAGAGAACATCATTTATTTGATGTTACCAGCAATAAAAATAAATAAATTTTAGGCAATATCAAAGAAATTCTGTGACAATGTAACCCAGGATTTGTCACCAAACTGCAGTTTAAACTTCACGCTTTTAGTTAAATTTTAATAAAAATATCAAAATTAAATAATATGAAACTAAAGACAGATAAATAACCCAACGGCATTAGGCATAAATTTTTCTGCTCTTAAATGTGTAAGTAGGCTGTCCAGACGTCCTCTTTTACCCGGACAAGTCCTCTTTTCAGGGCATAAAATTCTGTCCGGTATATATCCGCATTTTCTGTGTACAAAACGCCTAAACTGTACCCAATCTGATACTCCGGTGTATTGAGAGTTGCATAGATAGATCATAAATCGCGCGAATGCTGTAAGCCATTTATATGCAGTGGCTTTCTATTTGACGTATCTAAAGTTGCATAATTACTTAAATAAGCACGGATTTGTGTATAACTCAAAACTGTAAAGTCAGTTAATAACTGACAAGTTGGGATGATTAAATTGGTTCTTGATATAATACGAAACAGTTTGCCTTTGAATTATGTTTCATATTTTAAATATTTCCTATTATCTATTGCATCGTTGAGTTGCCTACACGTTACATTATGAAGTGAGTTACAACGTTACAACGATATTTCTAAAATCTTATTTCCATTATTTCCGAATTAACTTGCATTTTGGAAAAAATGTTCGTGTGGCCTGTGAAAAGGGGATATTTTTATCTAACTATTGACGTGATTTTTTCGATATCTTAATTTTTGCAAATACTATTTTTTGAATTTTTTAAAGTAAAATAGAGTTGTACGTTTTTTATTGCTAAAACGTTATTTTTTTTTAATTTAACAAAACCGAGGTGTCTATAGATATACAAAAGATAAATGGTTAGAAGCAAAAATCGCCCGCCACCCCTACATTAAAATTGGTTCTCAAAAAATGGAGCAAGGTCTGCATATAATCGACTATTTTTCAAGGCGTAAATTCCGCCGTTAAGTGAAAGAATTTTGAACTAACTTGCGGGCAGAGCCAAATCATTTTATTGGTTCGGCTCGAAAATTATCCAATTCCGACCAAAAGAACGACTTGTTTCTGATAGTGAGTTAGTACAAAATTATCTTGCTATCGCGAATGGACTTTAACCTCTTGAGTACCCTAAAGCCTATAGTCCAGGACCCGCCACAGCTGCGATGTGCGAGCCTTACTGTTATGCCCTTTTGGTGTCCTCTTTTTTTATAAGAGAACTCTGGTCACCCTACGTGTAAGGTACAATGCCACTTTCTTCCTATGTTCATCATTATTAGATTTACCAAACAGTTCCATTCGTCTTTTTCGTAATAACATGTTGTTTTATCCCTCTTTTTTTATATTTCTGCTACTTCTTCCATCCCACTTTTTCTTTCAAATTTTCAACTGTCGTGTTTTTCTTTCTTACTTCCCTTCCTTGTGCCTTTCACTTATTTATATCCTCCGAACCATTCACAACTAAAAGTCCATATACAGCGTGTCCCAGGATAGATGTTACAATAGGTGTGATGTACAAAAAATTTTTGAATTTTATTTTAAGATTGTGGAATTAAGCCCTGCTGGGTTTGAAGAGAATTTTAAGAATATTTTCAGTTTTTGAAAAACAAGTCGGCCTTGACATTGAAGCGAAGACTATTTTCTTTGAGGTAAAGTACCCTTTTTGTTCATGATACGGCAAGATTTTACTAAGAAAAGTTGTTCATAATAAGAAATTATGGCCCTATGCAAAATTTCAGGAAGATCTACCTACTTTGATTAAACCGTCACATTTTAGATTAAACAAAATAAATTGTATTTATTCAAAATTTTCTTTGTAGAACATTGAACGAAACAAATAGCATTTACAAGAAATTTAATTTACGAAACATAATAATAACACTAATCTACAATAAATTATTTATTCCACATAACTGCCAGGAGGCCATGAAAAAACTATCGTTGACTAATCTTCCTGAAATATTGCATAGGGCCATAATTTCTTATTATGAACAACTTTTCTTAGTAAAATTTTGCCGTATCATGAACAAAAAGGGTACTTTACCTGAAAAGAAAATAGTTTTCGCTTCAATGTCAAGGCCGACTTGTTTTTCAAAAACTGAAAATATTCTTAAAATTCTCTTCAAACCAAGCAGGGCTTAATTCCACAATCTTAAAATAAAATTCAAAAATTTTTTGTCCATCACACCTATTGTAACATCTATCCTGGGACACACTGTATATGAAATCTGCAGTGGTACTTGATGGGACAATTATAGAAATAAAACACCTGTTAATGCCCACAATACTTTTACTTGCGGAACTAACATGTCATTAATAATAACCATGCAACAATTTTGTAAAATGAACGCTTCGATTTAGTTAGTTTTCTATGACAAACGTTTTATTTCCATTATTCCACTTATTCGCCTCTTTATTTCTATAATGCTTTGATGATTTCTGTTTTACCAGCAATTACCTACCGCTAACATTTTCTTCTAATTTATAATTAAGTTTCAAGTGTAAATTTCGTTTATTGTCAATTAAATTTAACATCATCCCTTCTTTGTATTATTAGTTACTCTTCCACCGATAATTATTATTTATTCGCCAATTCTAAATTTGTGTACAAACTTGTCGTTAGTTGAAATATGCCGTGACATAAACACACAAAAACATCTCTGAAAAGTGCTTCGTTAAATTATTGGCATTCCATAGGAAAACAATCAAAATTCTTTTCCAAAGTCCATTTAATAAAGTAAAATATTTCAGTTCCGCAAATAAAAATAACTCCGCCGGATATCCGTACGATGAAAATTGAATTTCATTCAAAAAGAAATTTAGAGATAAATATAAAACTCTAGAATTTTTCGAGTGAAAGAAGACTTGTTTAGGTTGTTTTCTAACTAAAGGTTTATGAAAATAATATTGCCTAATTTTTCGCGTGATCTGTGTTTTAAGTTTTAATTTCTTCATATTTTAAATAAATCATTTTGACCACTTAAATTGATTTAGCATTTTTTAAATTCGTAATAATTCTCATTAATTAAATCAGAGAAAATTCAGTTAATCGCACTTAATGCGAAATATCTACACGGTTATTCAAATTCGGATGCCAACTGCTTTGGTGAAAAGCTCGTTCAACCCAGTTAAACTCCTAACAAAACCATAAACGAAATGATGTAACTGATGATCGCATTTTTATAACTTTCTACACGAATTTCGCTATTTTTAAATTGTAGCAATGGATATTTAATTTTTTAAACTAACATTAAAATGATCGTCGCCTGCGTTGATTAAAAACGGAGTTTATAAAGCCTGTCGAATAGCAAAAATGGCCAATTTGCAAATTTTTGACACTGCTTGCTCGTGGCGCTAGTTATCCATCTTTGACAGCTGTCAACTGGCTTTGACTTTTGGCGGTTTATGGCAAGCACGGGTTATTGGATGTTTAATATTTAATTCGGAAAATGTATTACAATATAAATTTCAATTTTAGACAGGTTTTTCGAAGCTTACGAGACTATTTAAAAAATTAAGTGCAGATACTCACTACTTTTCCTCGGCATGATGCAGGAAGACTTTCGAGGGATTGGACTGGTAATTTAACCTGAAAATAATATTAAATCTGTAGAAGAGCGTAAGTTTCTTTATTTTTTGGTACCTTTTTCATGTTTTATAATTTTTGGAACAGCGTTTAATCTGCATCTTTGGAATCGAAATACAAAATACATATTTGCGAACTTCCTGAAGGAGATTTTCTTAAATAAAGTAAGAGTAACTTCGGTAAAATAGAAATCAAATCTTCTCCTCCTGTGATACTACTTATCCGCAAAGAGTATTTAACTTTGTTACTTGGAAACTCATGATAGGTTACGCCCGGACTTGAATTATTGCAAGGAGGGATGCAACAAGACAATTTTAGAAAGAATTTTTGTTGAATAAACAACGCTTAACAAATACAGCTGTCAGTGAAAGGATAACTAGCGCCACGGACAAAATCTAGTCGATTAACTGTCAAATAGCCCTATTCGGCAGGCTTTATAAACTCCGTTTTGACTTAGACGAAAATGAGTCAATATCGCTTTAGTTTTCGGCCATACCTCCACCAATATAAGAACGGAATTTGTCTTCTGAATATTGATTACTATTAATTTAATAATAAAGTTTCAAAGGTGCTTATCAAGGGAAAATTATCAGGAAAAAATATACGAAATTTTAAATGTGTTTTAACTGTATTTTCCTTTCATTGTCCCTCTATCGCCTTTGTTATTTATAAATCATAAAATAACAGACTAATTCATTTTTATTGGCTCCGTTTTTTCTTATTTTTTAAAACTATAGACAAAATGTTATTAATTTTCTAATATTTTATTAATTTCATGTAACTACATTTAATTAAAAATTGTTTGTATTCAATTGGATCATTCTTATTATGTGTTTATTATTTAATTAACAGGCTGACCACTTATTTCTCCTTCTATTCTTCCATTTCTTTTTGTCCCCCTTTCTCTCTCTCTCTCTCTCTCTTTCTCCCTCTCCCTCCTACTTTTTTCTCCTCGTCAGTTTTAAAGGATTACCGTTTTCTTTTTCAAATTTTTCTTCCTGATTCTACATAAAAATAGAATTTATGTTGATCACCTTTTATTACTGTTAAAATTAAATTTTAAAAAAATTTACCTTTCAAATGGGTTTTATACAAAAAATAAGCTCCCTGAATTCGTTCTTGAACATTTACAAATATTCAAATATATTTAATTATTCGTATTGTCTGCATTTCAGAAAACTCTGTTTAACATTAAAGAAGATGTAACAAAAGCAAATTTAAATTTAAAATACATAGAAAATATCAGGATTAAACAGATATAAAGTTTAAAAACGCAGTAAACCTTTATACACTACAGGTTAATCTTCTGTAATAAATAACCATGAGTCCAGCCACTCTATTTTTCAGTTAATCAATAAAGTTGGATTAAAAATACCTTAGTTGGTAAGAGTAAAATTATCCATGTTAGTAAATAACCTTTGAAATTCAATTACACCTATTTAATTAATTTTAAAAACTTGCGCGGTTACAACACTATCTAAAGCGTATTTAAACAAATATAGGTAATTAAAATTTCATTATAATTACTTTTAGCAAAATCCAACTACAAATAAACTAAAAACAAGGTTTGCCTTCTACCTTGTGTTCGTTTTAAACTTGTGCCTGCTCCATCTTACATTTTGGTACGTCCACTATATTTGTGGTAAAGGAAGCAAAACTTTGGTCTTACGTCACCGTTCGTGGTAATAGTAATACCACTATAAAAACAATAATATTCCCTCTTTCCCTGACTCTCCGCCGCTGTCATATTCAGTTACTTTCTCGCGTAAGGTTGGCAGTGATACGTGATCGAGCACAGTGTTGTCATTACAATCCGCGCGTGTTGTTTACGTTATTAGCATCATAATTCCGGGTTTATACATTTGGCAACGCTGCGTATTAACAAACGTCAAAATATTTATTACGTAAGACCAAAGTTTTGCTTCCTTTACCTATATATTCAAATTCTTACATTGTTTTCATGGAACTTTAACGAACACCCTACCTAAATTTCGAATAATTGATCTCACCCCAACTACATAAAAATGTTATCCGTTCGCTATTATCGTAGCTATATTTATATCCAACGTGAAACGGCTTAATTAATCTGTTAAGGTATTTAATCTGTACCGTAATTACCTTCACTAACTGAACATAGAAAACTCGTTATTTTAATTTCGCTTTCATCGCCTACACCGAAATTATTTCAAACTAGGGTCTTTGTCGCACAAGGCAAAACATTCGCTGTGTAAAACTAAAATCATTATTTGAACTGATTATACAATAACGGAATTTTATTTACCATGGCGACCTGACTTATGTTTATTTTTCATGTGAAGAAAATAATTACAATTTTGGACCTCCAAAATTTTCAAAACGGAACAGATAAAAATCAAAAATCCGACTAATAATATTGATAGTTATTGTTTGACATTTCTGAAAATAATTTCATAAGAAATACCGCTGATATTACACGGAATAAGGCTAGTACGGGCTTCAAAATTATTTTTACCTAAAATCTTTGGTGGCCAAAACGAGGATCATTCTAGAAAGACGTTGCCATGTTTTAATAAAGGATTTTATAATGAGATCATTTAAAAATAGTATCATCCTGTTTTCTTCTGTAAAACCAGTCAAAAAGGTATTACCGATTAATATTTTATTAAACGTAGATATCCTGTGCTATCTCTGAGAATTTTGTATGTATAACATAACAAGAGATTAAGAGCTTTTAGTGTATTGTAAACAAAATTAATTTTATATTTTATATGGAATTTCAGTTAAATTAAGTATTCGTCAAAGTTAAAGAATGATTTTAAATTTTATATTTGACATTTAAGTAAATAGAAAAAAAAACATGTTATTAAGACTATCTGGGATTTTGGGAAAGATGATATTTCATCCCTTCCCCAATTGCAAAAGCAATTATAAAATATTCAATTTTTGTTTCGACAAGGAAGAAAGGGCAAAAGTTCAAGTCCAGTTTGTTTCAAAATAAACAACAACCTACATTTCCCTTTGCTCAAAAGGATGAAATTCGCGAGTTCTCGAACAAACTTTGTAGAAAACAAATCGGAGATATTTTATAATATAAATTTCTAAAATTAAACGTAGATAAACATTTCATACTAATTCGAATAAGTCATTAATTTGATGTTTAATGGTAGGTATTTATATAGTTATTGTTTCGTAATTTAGCAGTTAGACAATCTATTTAACAATAGTTCATTAGTGCCTAATGTACGCTTGTTAATTTAAATTAAGTTTATCAAAAATAAACCTATAATTTTCAAGTCAAGCTGACCCCAAACGATTTTATTATTAAGCTCCTGATAGAAAGCAGTACAGGGGCCCTAATGTATTTTCGTGTGTATGTTGGGGCGGAGCTACAAAATTAAATAACTGAACGTAATAGCGGATATCTTAAAAATAATTACATCTAGATCTAGAGAGATCTAGACCATCTAGTTACCTTTGAAATTTGTTTGCATGCAAACCTTTATGTGCCACTGCATTGTTATTGGTATTGCATTATCCAGAGCTGTCAGCTGTGATTGGTTAATTGTAAAATTAAAAAGTAAACTAATTCACTTCAAATAGTTTTAAATAAATTTGTTAATACAACACAAAATGTACACTGTGCAAGAAAACATTTTTATTCATGGCTTGATCGCTTGATGCATATTTTCGATCAGTTATGTTATACTTCCGTCTAATCGCATAACAGCATTACGCGAGAGCGGCACATTTTATTTTATATGGGAAATTCAACGCATGCTAAGATGTAGGTACCTATTTCATTTTAAAATACTTTGTATGATAGACTACTTATAATAATTTGACTGATAATACTTCAACTCAAATAACTGATAAATATGTCAGACATCTAATGTTTATTACAATTACAAATTAGATTGATCCCAGTTTATGAAATTTTTTAGGAAGCTTTTATTTTTTACCATTTAAATTTACATAGCTAAAGTAATTTTTAATGTATTTTAATAAATTATACCTATACCAAAATCTTAACTTCAACAAAGTAGAAAGCTTTCAGCCATATGAAAAGTAAACCGGCTCATTAAATAATTTAAATTCTTACCAATCGAATTAAGGTAAATCAACTTAAAATTTCTGCCTAATCCAAAGTACTTGTAATTATAACCATATATTTACTGTGTGTTTTTTAGAATTTACACAAAGTTGTTGCATTATATAGCAACAAAACCGTACAACAATGTTAATTGTCAGAAAATTTACAACATTTGTACCTAGTATAAAGTAATTATGTTGATGTTCTTAAAAATTGAAAATACCTGCATCGTTTTGTTAATTTAAAACTTAATCAATTCAATTCGCATGAGCATGAAGTTCTCATATTTTGAATTTTTTTTTGTATAAAATATTATTTCGCATTTTTCTTACTTTTACTAAAACCTTTAGTAAATTAATTACGCTTTTAATATTTTTACGAACATTAACACAATTACTGATTGTATTACTTATACACAACATCTACTGTACAGTTTGTATTAAACGTTAGTTAATTTTTGCGAAGGCTTAAATATGTTCAACAAGAACACTAGCTGCAGCAGTGCTTTATAGTGATGACTGCCATATTATGGGTAGATAGCCACCTACACATATCACCGTTAAACATACACGGATATTTGCTGCAACTTATATGCAAGTGCAGTCTGATTTGCCATAAGAAATGCAGAAAATTATTTTATAAAGCGTACATTGTTTATCGGAATTTTACTTTTCTCCATGGTTATCAATTACCATAATACATTTCTAATAGCAACCGGACTAATATTACAACGTTACAGCAAAAAATCCGTGTACGAGAGTTAAAACACGATTTAAATGCACTTTACTGAAATCGTTTCATAAATACTTGTGTCTAGAATATAAATCAATATTCTTGATTAACTAACCTACACAAAACACAGTTTTTAAATTTATTAAAATCGCATGCCTCTATACTGCAGACTTTGTGAAAGCTTGCTTATTTCACTAAACCTTCTTCCACTTTATGTTTCTTATTTGATTAAACTGATGCAGACGAAAATATTAATATTTGAACATGTAGCGTAGGAGCAAATTAAAGTGGGCAAATTAATTAAGAGGTTAGTTAATGGAGTTGAATTCTATGGGGATTAATTTAATTATCTACTGTATGCTCCTTTATTTTGGTCTTGCCTAATCTTTTAATCTAGAAAGTAATTACTTTTCGCATATTTTACCAATGATTATCATTTTTATTGTAACTTTTAATTTAAAAATAAAATAAGACCATAGGTGTTTTGTATATGATAAATAAATTTTATAAAAAAAACAGTATAAACAGAAATACAGCCTAACAGTTTCTACAAATTTAATATTATAGGTGGGACCAATCAAGCGGTTACTATAACAAGAATCGTAAAAATTATTTTATAAATTCTTTAAATAAATGGAACGTAATCTAAAATAGTCGTATTTGAACAATTTTAAACGCTTTAACTTATATAAAGTAAGAGATCTAAATGTCAAGCTCAGTTTTTGAATACTGAATTTAATGTTTTAAACTTGTTTTTATTTAAGAATTCCGCACAACTTTCAAACTCCAATCCATTTTAACGTTGATGCTTAAAAAGTTTGTTTGGTATGAAATAGGCGAAATTACTAACAAATATTACCGCAATTAAAATATACAAATATTCGTTCCACCTAAATTATTACACCTATTATTGACTGCTCTTGTAAAGCGATTTAACCTTAAAAAGTTTAATTTGATATTTTAGAACACACTTTAAAATTTGTAGATTTTTGAATATTATTTTCCAACGAAAAACATAAATTACTACCGGTATTAATGTTTAATGTAAGCCACATGGTTTCACGGTGTATGTAGAACGATTTTTAAACAGTAGAGTTTATTTGAGCATCTTCAAGCTAAAGCTTTTTATTTTTACCTTTGTATATACTTACGGATTTATTTTGGATAACACAGCGAAAGCCTTTGGAATCTGCATTTGGACATAATTATACACTAATTTTTGCATTTAGAACACACAAATCGCGTTGCTGCTGTTCTCAAAAGTTAAATTTTGACAACTTTCAAACAGATTCGGTATGAGGACGAGGACGAAGATGAAGGCCCCCAACCCGATCAAAGTCTGGAGCAGGGACTGCCCTTACCTGTACGACTTCACGGCAGTTTCCCCCCAGAACTGTCAAGTACACCACTTGAAGACATCGATTCTTATTACAGTAACCAAAGGGTAAGTTTGATGGGACCTATTTAACAAATAAACCAAATTAGAAAATTTGAAAAAATCTAACGAATTTACCATAAACACTTAGTGAAACTGTGTTAATTTAGTTAGCACCTTTCGCAAACTTTTACTAGTAAATCCAAAATTCGTTCAATTTTTTCTTCCTTTGAAACAGAAGAAGATGAAAATGTTTCGGCATAAACATTTCGATAAACTTTTCCGGTGTCCTAACTTAATACTTTTATCTATGATGAAATAATATTTGTTTCAGACTTTTATAGTGATCAGTAAAGGCAAAGACATATTCCGATTTAGTGCATCAAATGCAATGTGGATACTCGACCCATTCAATCCTATCCGTCGGGTAGCCATTTATATCCTAGTACATCAACTTTTCTCTCTCTTCATTATCACCACCATCCTTGTTAATTGCATACTCATGATTATGCCTACTACACCCACCGTAGAATCAACTGAGTAAGTATACGAACTTATTTATCAACAATTACAATATTAGTTAATTACGTAAATATTATAGACACTAAAATAATTTTACACTGAACCGTTTGATTACAGAGTGATATTTACTGGTATCTACACGTTCGAGTCTGCTGTGAAGGTGATGGCTAGAGGTTTTATTCTTCAACCATTCACCTACCTTAGAGATGCATGGAACTGGCTCGACTTCGTAGTCATAGCTTTAGCGTGAGTAGCTTAGCTTTAGAAATTAGAAAACTAGTTATAGACAGAAAACATTATTAATCCAAAAATCTGCATTTACATAAATAATATTCCGAAGTTCACTGGCATGTTGAAAATTGGTTGCTGTATCGATATACAACTAAGATTTTGGTACAATAATACCTTCAAAATATTGCCACAAATTTACCATCGCCTTATTATAAGATGTTTTCTTTAACGAACTTATAATCACTAAACATTTAAAATTTCAAATATAGCCTACCTACTTGAGTGTAAACTAAAAGTTGAGCATTTCCTGCCGAGCAGTAAAATCGCAATTGCAAATACGAAAGTGTAAAAATAATTTCGTTAAACATGATCTAGCTAAAAGAGCCTAAAGAGAAAACACAAACGTCACTATTTTACAAATAAAAACCATTAAATGTTACCATTTGCTTTAGAAAAATTTATTCATAAATAAGAAGTAAGACCTATTCACAGTGCTAACAGAAAGTTAGGTAAAGTTATACTTCTGCATGAACTAGAAAATTATCATTTGTTATATTTCTAAGACTTTACGGGAAATATTTGTCCGAATGTATTTTATTACTACATCACATTTAATAACGAATGTTATTATTGAAGTTTTATACGGTTGTACTCTTTTCAAAAATAATTAAATGCATATAGGTGTTCAGAAAATTTACTAAATCTCGCCAGTTTTATTAAATACTATCACAATTCAGTTTTCCTCAACATAGCTGAATTTAAGTACAAATAAAAAATTCTTAGCAATTTTCGATTGAAATACTGACCTTAAACAATGCATAATGTAAGTACTAAATCCAATAAATTTTGGTCTTACAGATATTACTGACATAAAAGTAATACAAATATCGATATCTTGGACTATACTCATTAAAATATCAAAACCTTTTTTGATAAAACTTTAAAAATATATACGTACAATTGCATATAAGCTCTTTTTGATTAAGTTACTGGTTAAATTGTTAACGAAATGTAAAAATTCGGCAAACGTTAAACAATTTGCATTAAATTGTGCTATACAAATTTTCTACGTATGCAAAAATGTTGGCATTAAAGTAAGTTCAATTATGTAAATCTACCCCCATTACATGTTGCTTCAAAATTAACCTAGATAAATATTAAATTTTTTCCAAGGTCAACAATTTTCCACAGGTAGTTACTTCGTGCTGATTTAATACAACACTGTATTATATGGTAATGGTGCTGCGTAACTGATTACTTGAAGATCATGCAGTTATGATCTGGATGCCTTTGATGAGAAAATATTTACTGTTAAATTAAATTCGATAACATTTTTATTACACAGTAAAAAATTACTTACGCTTAATATAACACTTTATATCTGTAAAGTATACTACAATTCCACTAACACTATAATGTTAAATTTAATATCTGCAGCAAACTATGCTTTCTATTACTCGACTATCTTTATTCTTCGCCTACTATTCCGACTCGTTGTTTTTTTTTCCCCTTTAAATAGAAACACTTACATCGAACTTCTATTTCGCAGCTATCATTTATTCCTTCATGATTGGCTTAAAAATATATTTATTTTTGACTAAATATGATAAAAATTTTACAAGTGAGTGAGTTTACTGTGATTGTCAATGTGATTGACCTAAAGTAGAATCGAAAGTAGTTAACAATTGTTTAGACATTTTTAAGTAACTGTACAACATTAGAACATTGAAAATTAATTAGATCAATAGCATTAGCGATAATAATTTAGACTTATTTTGTATAAATAGGTACTTTTCGTAGATGTTATTAGTAATAATTTAATGATACTGGTAGGGAAACTGCATCATGCTGTGTGAAATGTGTTGTTAGTATAATATGTAAAAAATGTACATGCTTTTTAGAATAATTCTGGTAGCGGCATTACTGTACATTCAAATAGCAAATATTAATGTGACTTTTTTTTAAACTACGCTTACAAATGTTACAGTTATGTTACAATGGGTATAGACCTTGGAAACCTTGCTGCCTTGAGAACCTTTAGGGTACTTCGTGCTCTAAAAACTGTCGCCATTGTGCCAGGTAGGTATAATTCTAAGAACAAAATTGAAGTTATAGGTAATCGCCGAATTACTATACAGCCGATTATTACTTTTAGGCTTAAAGACTATCGTTGGAGCAGTAATAGAATCTGTAAAAAATCTTCGTGATGTGATAATCTTAACTATGTTTTCCTTATCTGTATTTGCACTCATGGGTTTACAAATTTATATGGGTGTATTAACGCAAAAGTGTATAAAACAGTTTCCGATGGATGGTTCTTGGGGTAACTTGACAGATGAAAACTGGGAAAGATTCACTAGCAATGACAGTAGGTTGCTGCGACCCCTGTAATCCATTAAAAAATAGCTTAATTGTTTTAGCTAACTGGTACGGAAGCAGCAATGATTATCCATTATGTGGAAATTCCTCGGGTGCAGGGTAAAATTATTGTTTATAAAAAAATCAAATTACGATCTACTTAAGTCACTTTGTTTTAGAACTTGTGAAGAAGGTTATATGTGTTTACAAGGCTACGGAGTTAATCCCGACCATGGTTACACAAGTTTTGATTCATTTGGTTGGGCTTTTCTTTCTGCCTTTAGACTTATGACTCAGGATTTCTGGGAAAATTTATATCAGCAGGTATAAAATATATCCTATTACTATAAAATATGTATGTTGCGTAATACACATGTAAAACACTTTAACATACAGAGGCACAATAATACATGTCGGTGATTAAAGAATTTCTAAATAATTTGAATATCCCTCGAAATTAATTAATTTTTTATGTTGCAGGTGTTACGATCAGCAGGACCGTGGCACATGTTATTCTTCATTGTTATCATATTCTTAGGTTCCTTTTATTTAGTGAACTTAATATTGGCTATAGTTGCAATGTCGTACGATGAATTGCAAAAGAAGGCAGAAGAAGAAGAAGCCGCAGAAGAAGAAGCCATTAGGGTACAGTTTAAATATTCTCGCAAAACTTTTGTTGTAGCGAATAATGTTTATTATTACAGGAAGCGGAGGAGGCGGCCAGAGCAAAACAGCACAATCTAGACCACCCTTCTTCACATTCACACCATCCACCAGCAACAACAGTTACCGATACAGGACCGGAGATCGTTAAATCTCCTTCGGACTTTTCGTGTCACAGCATCGAGTTCTTCGTAGAGCAAGGAAAAAGCCACGATGACAACAACAAAGAAAAGATGGAAAAGATGAGCATTCGATCGGAAGGATTAGATTCCGTGAGTGAGCAGAGAAGAATTCCTACTAATCCCAAGATGCGGAAAGTCAGCGCTGTAAGTGTCCTGATATTTATTGAACCCCCTCTTGATATTAGACAAGTTTTAAAAGTTGAATTATGTCAAAATTTAAAAAAGTGAGTAAAATAAAAATCATGACAGTTATAGTGTTCCGACTTAGTTTGTCTAATACTGAATGCAAATTTCAATATAAGGCAAATACGCGCACTTATCCTCCTTTTTTACACTGTACTGGAATGCATACTCACAATTTTTATTTTTAGTAGTAGAGTAGATTACTCCTCCTTTTATTTATTTAAATTATCCCTGGACACAAAGATTCACTATTCGTGTAAAATATTTTAATAATTCTAGTCATAATTTTCAAAAGCTTCTAAGAAAACCAGGGTTGCATTTTTAGAAGCATGGTATTCTACAGTAGGTATAATACCATTCTTCGAATAAACCAAATATTAGATAACAACACCTCACGCATGTATAGACCATGTCCCGTGTTCAGGCAAGTCTCAGTCTCCCTGGGTCTCCCTTCAATTTGCGACGTGGTTCACGAGGTAGCCACCAGTTCACAATGCGCCAAAATCGGCGCATGGTGGCACCACCTGGTGACCGCAAACCTTTGGTTTTGTCCACCTACCTTGATGCCCAGGAGCATCTGCCTTATGCTGACGACTCCAATGCCGTCACCCCTATGAGTGAAGAAAATGGTGCTATGGTTGTTCCCATGTATTACGCTAGCTTAGGTAAGAATTTTTATTTTCTATCGACGCAAATATTGATTCTTCTAAAATTTAGGTTCACGACATTCATCGTTTACATCGCACATGTCACGGATGTCCTACACTTCCCACGGAGATCTACTTGGTGGATTAGGAGGAAATGGAAAAATGATGACAAAAGAAGATCGGCTTTTAAGAAATCGAAGAAATCCTATGCCAACTACTAATTATGCTGAGTTTAATCATAAACCTCATCGAGGAGATTATGTGAGCACTGTATTCGTCATGTTGTAATAAAAACAAATACGCCAAGTCAGAATTAAGTAGGGCAAAATTTTTAAATATACTCGGTCATCAAAATAGACACCATTTTCCAATGTTAATAAAACGTCACAAAAAGTAACGCTTAAATTAAATTTCGATCAATTTATATGTTTTATTACAAGAGTAACATTAAATATTTTTAATTAGGATGGACCGACGGGACTAGTTGAAGGAAAAATGAAGCACTTAGACAATCCATTTATAGATAACGGGCAAAAGCAGACTTTTGTCGACATGACAGGCAAGTTGCATTTTGTGTCTGTGTCAATGTTTTTTGGATTAAAATTTAAGTTATGTTGTTATGAATGTACAAAGAGTTTGCATTTACGTGACAATAAACGATGTACATATCCGCAGATGTAATGGTTCTCAACGATATTATTGAGCAAGCAGCAGGACGCCAAAGCGAAGGCAGCGATCACGGAGGTAAATACCAACTATTTACTATTTCCAGACATACTTCCCCAAAACAACCGACACGTACACCATCGCAATTTGCTTAACCTAGTATTATTACCTAGCAACTGCACGTAAATAGTTAATTATATTGTTGCTAGTTGCCAAAGGTATTAATATCATACAACACTTCATCATGATTTCATATTTAAACAAAAAGTATTAATAACGAAGTTTGACAGCGACACGAAATTACCATAATAGATATAGGTACCGAAAGTGTGCAGCAATGCAAGCTAAAAAAGAGGTCATGTAAGTTCTCCGTCATATTTCATCCCACAAGTATATTTGAAAACCAAAAAGCACTTAGAAATATAAAGTAAAACCTGTGCACTGCTTAACCGAAGTTAGAATGCTAGTATGGACATTCAAAAGTACCGTTCATCACATTTCGTACATTAATTATCACAGTAATTTGTAGAAAATTTGAGTCACATAATATACTAGAAGACCCCGTATTATCCCTAAATTGTTCTTAACCGATCTAAAACTCAAATTTACCAAGCAATTACGATGGTGTTTCTTTCTATTGCGTAACTAAAAATACTTCTCAGATTTATAGCCACATTTACGATATTGCTTATTACATACGGAAGATTTTAATTTACTTTTAACTATATTTTTATCCTTATAAAAATTATTATTTTTCTGTTTAATTTCTGTACGATTACCGTTGATGATAAAAGTTTTTGTTAATTTGAAAATAAATTTTCCTATTTGTTAAGTAAAAGCAAAATCGTAAGAACAGAGTTGCTCAACAATGCAACAAAAACCTGAAGTAAGGCAACTTAACCAGCGGTTAAGAACGGCTGTTGCACTGCTGTCACCTGCACAAAACCTCTTTCCCCAAAAAAGAGTGTGTCAACTTCATTTTTACTAATACTTCGTACAGTTTCTGTTTATTATTTCTCAGCCAATGATGACGAAGAAGATGAACCTACGGTGAAAGAACGTTTGTTAGCTACTACAATGAAAATGATAGATTTATTATGTGTATGGGACTGCTGTTGGCCTTGGCTACAGCTTCAAAAATATGTAGCGTTGTTAGTTTTTGACCCATTCGTGGAACTATTCATCACCTTATGCATCGTAGTTAATACTCTTTTTATGGCCCTTGATCACCACAACATGGACAAAAATTTAGAAAAAGCTCTGAAAAGTGGAAATTATGTAAGAGCGTAGCTACTTATTATAAGTATTTTATTTTAATATTACGTAACTTTTTAGTTCTTCACTGCCACATTTGGGATCGAAGCTTCGTTAAAATTAATAGCTATGAGTCCAAAATATTACTTTCAGGAAGGATGGAATATTTTTGATTTTATAATCGTAGTATTATCATTACTAGAACTTGGATTGGAAGGAGTGCAAGGATTGTCGGTTTTACGATCTTTTAGATTGGTAATTTTATGATTTACATAAACTACTTTAACTACCTTGCCTATTAAATGGTATAGACTTCTACTATACATTATTATTATTACAGTTAAGAGTATTCAAACTAGCAAAGTCTTGGCCAACACTAAATTTGCTAATTTCTATTATGGGCAAAACAATGGGTGCTTTGGGAAACCTAACCTTTGTACTGTGTATTATAATATTTATATTTGCCGTAATGGGAATGCAACTGTTTGGTAAAAATTATACAGGTAAGAGTAACGTTCGTAGCTCACAATTTTATCTTTGTAATTATTACATATTTGTAGACAACATGGACAGATTTAGTGATCACACAGTACCGAGATGGAATTTTACAGATTTTATGCATTCATTTATGATAGTATTTCGAGTGTTATGTGGAGAATGGATAGAATCTATGTGGGACTGCATGTTGGTTGGTGATGTATCGTGTATTCCGTTCTTCCTAGCTACTGTCGTCATTGGCAATCTTGTGGTATGTATACGTATACTTCCGCATCTTTTCAAGACACATCATAGCAACCTACAAACCAAAAATTCGGCTTCTTAGTAGAATCATTTTATGGGCATAATTGTGCCATTTCAAAACATTTTGTTATTATTATCTATTATTTTATTTTATTCGATGTTACATTACGTAACTTTTGGAGGCAATCTATTAGACGATGTTTTGGACGAAATCAAATAAAAATAAAAAATCAATCCCACAAAATGATTCCAATAAGAAATTGAACTGCCAACAAGCAAACACCTTACAAGGTGTCTTGAATATACGTATATTTCCGCATCTTTTCAAGACACATCATAGCAACCTACAAACCAAAAATTCGGCTTCTTAGTAGAATCATTTTATGGGCATAATTGTGCCATTTCAAAACATTTTGTTATTATTATCTATTATTTTATTTTATTCGATGTTACATTACGTAACTTTTGGAGGCAATCTATTAGACGATGTTTTGGACGAAACCAAATAAAAATAAAAAATCAATCCCACAAAATGATTCTAATAAGAAATTGAACTGCCAACAAGCAAACACCTTACAAGGTGTCTTGAAAGGAGCCATACGGTATACAGGGTGTCCTAAAAGTAAACGGCCATACGTCAACCATAGATATAAAATTCAATGCTGAGTAGAAAACGTTTAATGAACTAGTGTCCTATTTGCTGTGGTTTAGAAGATAAAAAATAAAATGTAAGACAACTTAACATAACGAGAACAAATAATAAATATTTAATTATAGTATGTAAAAACTACTGAAGAGAACATGAAATAACAATATTTAGTTACAACAGGAGCTCAAAATTGTCCGTTGCATAAACCATAAACGAAATGCATTTCGACGTATTCGGTATTCCCTATTCTCAAACCTGTGTCTTGGAATTTTGAAATAGCTTCTAGTACTAAATTTGTATTGCTGCAACTTTGACAGTAACAAACAAATTAATATGATATGACGTATCATTGACATCATTATGCAACAATTGATTTGTTCACAAAGTTAAATTCATTACATACTTTGCTGACCTATATCTTCTAAACCACAGCAAATAGGACACTAGTTCATTAAACCTTTTTTACTCGGCATTGAATTTTCTATCTATGGTTGACGTATGGCCGTTTACTTTTGGGCACCCTGTATATATACAAAAAAAAATTGTAATTGTTTTGGATCAGATTATGTAACATCTTTTTTACATAAAATCACATAGAGAACCCATTGTTCAAGTTTAGAAGATTCCTCCTAATATAGTCTATGTCTGAACAACAAAATAAATTGTTCGCTATTGTACATTAACATATACTGTGTATAATAGGTTCTGAACCTGTTCTTGGCCTTGCTTTTGAGCAATTTTGGTTCGGCCAACCTATCCGCAACAACGGCAGACAATGATACAAATAAGATTACAGAGGCATTCGACAGGATTGGGAAATTTACAGACTGTGTGAAAAGTAGTTCGATGCATATTTTAAAACTGATCCGGTTCAAACTCACCAACCAGATATCTGATCAGCCGCCAGGTGAGGGACCGTCCAACAGTTGGAACCAAGGTTTTTATCCAATCTGATCGCTTGCTGGATTTGCTTGCTGATCAGTTGTAAAGCTTTTTCAAACACACGTTTTATTTCGCACGATTTTCTTAGATGGCATTAAAATATGTTGCTTGAATAAGTTGGCAATCACTATAAAACATCAGATTGGCAAGTACTTCACTTAGCTATGGTAATTTTAGTAGGGTTGCTTTTTATCTAATTTTAGTGCACGTATTTGGTACTGCGCTAGCTAATTTTTAAGTGTACAATACACTGTTTTACACGCAAACATTTTCAAACCTGTACGATAACTACACGATATTCTAGAAAAACTATAAAAATTCTAAAACAAGCGAATATGCTTATTTAAGCCATGTCATTTTCTATTAGACACTGAAACGACAACTAATTTGTAAAAGCAAGTAAATCGATTAATTAATAATTACAAACAAAATTTGAAAGTGTTTTATTTAAAGTCTTATCTAAAAATGATTATTAGCGATAATTTATTATTACTAAAAATAGCTATTGATATACATCCTTTTCAGTATAAAATAAAAACTGCAGCACTAAGCAATCAAAAATGCTACATACATTACATCGTCGGCTCTAAGTTTTCATAGCATTAATATTTTCAGGCACAGCTGGCATTTTCTACAATCATTCTTCAAAACATAAGTTACATTCATACAACATCATAATTATGCTGTTGTAGCATACATTTTTTTGGTAGAAATGAGCGTTCCTTAATTTTTGTATATTAGCTCTGTTATATGATTTATGTAAGCTTTTCAAACAGTAGCAATTTATTCCAACTGTTAACATGAAAAATTGTACAAATCTAAAATACGATACATATACATATATATAGAATTTTTGTAATAACTGAAAGTGCAAGAAATATTTTTTAGATACGCGAGACGGAGGTTTAGAATTATCGGGAGATGAGATTTTAGCAGATGGCATTATTTTTCGGGATAAAAAGAGTCCTAAAGACAGACTCGAAGTTACCATCGGTGATGGTATGGAATTTACAATACACGGTAAGCAAAAGTGATATAATTACTTATTAACGATGATTTTTCGTGATTAACATTAAAAAAAATAAACTCTCTAAACTAATAGTTAATTTCGTCAATTTCAAATAGAGTATGCAAAAAAATTTTCCGACTAAATCATAGGCACAAAAATCATATTTTTTAGGTGACTCTAAAACAAATTTAAAAAGAGGCAAAAACAATTTGAACAAAAGCAAAACGATAGGAAATTCAATTTTAGAACATGGAGATTTTATGAGTCACTTAGACGATGATCAAATTAGTAATAAATCGTATGGAAGTCATAAAAACAGATTTAAAGATGAAAGTCATAAAGGTAGTGCAAATCCGATAGATCCTGATGATGAACACGAAGAAAAGCGTGACGCAAGCAAAGAGGAATTGGGGATAGAAGATGGTACGAAGACCGACTAACATCATAATAAACATGCGGTTTAATTATTTTTTACGCAGATGAAGAAGAATGTGATTGCCAACGACCTTTGGAAGAAGATCTGATAGATGCAGCGACGGACGATGTTATTTTGCAAGATTACGCTTCAGACTGTTTTCCAGAAACTTGCTATAAAAAATTTCCTATTCTTGCGGGTGACGATGAGTCACCTTTCTGGCAAGGTTGGGCAAATCTTCGTTTCAAAACTTATCAACTTATAGAAAATAAATACTTCGAAACTGCGGTTATTACTATGATTTTGTTAAGTAGTTTGGCTTTAGCTTTAGAGGATGTTTATTTACCACAACGGCCAATCTTGCAAGATATTTTGTATTATATGGATAGAATATTTACAGTGATTTTCACATTTGAAATGTTGATTAAATGGTTAGCTCTTGGGTTTCAGAAGTATTTTACGAATGCGTGGTGTTGGTTAGATTTCACAATTGTAATGGTAGGTAAATACGAAGATCCTCTTTAAAAAAAACCGTCACGAGTCTAATTACAGGTATCGTTAATTAATTTTATTGCCTCCTTATGCGGTGCTGGTGGAATCCAAGCTTTCAAAACGATGAGAACTTTACGAGCTTTAAGACCGTTACGTGCCATGTCACGAATGCAAGGCATGAGAGTACGTATTTCCGTCGTAATTATTATATTATTACTATAAGTAATATAACAAACCGTTCCGTTACAGGTTGTCGTAAATGCTTTAGTACAAGCTATTCCATCTATCTTTAATGTGTTGTTGGTGTGTTTAATATTTTGGTTAATATTTGCCATTATGGGTGTCCAATTGTTTGCCGGAAAATACTTCAAAGTGAGCATTAACAACCAGGCTTAGCTTAGCGCATAAGTATATCGTTATTAAATTTTGTAAATTACAGTGCGTCGATCAAAACAAAACGACGCTCAGCTGCGAAATTATCCCAGATAGAAACGCTTGCGCTGCTGAAAACTATACCTGGGAAAATTCCCCTATGAATTTTGATCATGTTGGAAAGGCATATCTATGCCTCTTTCAAGTAGCAACGTTTAAAGGATGGATTCAGATCATGAATGATGCTATCGATTCAAGAGAGGTACATTTTTATTTAACTCGCATTCATATATCACCGAATTAAACAATATTCTGTTTTAGCAACAAGATAAACAACCCAAACGTGAAACAAATATCTATATGTATCTATACTTTGTATTTTTTATTATATTTGGTTCATTTTTCACTCTTAATCTGTTTATTGGTGTCATCATAGATAATTTCAATGAACAAAAGAAAAAGATAAGTATAATTTTACTTATTTCTATTTCTTGCGTATTTTCTCTGGCTTACAAGAGTTTCGATTTGTAGGCGGGAGGTTCACTAGAAATGTTCATGACTGAGGATCAAAAGAAGTACTATAATGCTATGAAGAAAATGGGTGCTAAGAAACCGATGAAAGCAATTCCCAGACCAAAAGTAAGTTTAATTTTGCCTTTTTAAAATGAACGCTAAAACAAATTATTTTTCCACAGTGGAAACCACAAGGTATTGTTTTCGAAATAGTCACAAACAAAAAATTTGACATGATTATCATGTTGTTCATCGGATTAAATATGTTAACTATGACTATGGATCACTATCATCAAGCGCAAACATTCACAGATATTTTAGACTGGCTGAATATGATCTTCATTTGTATTTTTTCCACCGAGTGCCTCATGAAAGTATTTGCGTTACGTTATCATTACTTTACTGAGCCTTGGAACCTGTTCGATACTATAGTCGTCATTCTGTCCATCCTGGGTATTTGGCGTTCGTGGCGTGCTATACCTCAAAATGTACATGTTCTATTTTAGGTTTGGTACTCAGCGACATCATTGCAAAATATTTTGTATCACCTACATTACTTCGTGTAGTACGAGTAGCTAAAGTAGGTAGAGTGTTACGTCTGGTTAAAGGTGCCAAAGGCATTCGGACGTTATTGTTTGCGTTAGCTATGTCTTTACCCGCACTGTTCAACATCTGTCTGCTATTGTTCTTGGTTATGTTCATTTTTGCAATATTTGGAATGTCGTTCTTCATGCACGTCAAGGAAAAAAGTGGAGTCGATGATGTTTATAACTTCAAAACATTTGGACAATCCATGATCTTATTGTTTCAAGTAAGTAAATATCGGATTTTAATAATGCGAAATTAGTCAAGTCAGACAGTAAACGTTCGAATTTGTTTACTGGAGCATGTCGGTTTAATGTTTGGCATATTAAAGTTACATACCATACATAGAAATGCCCAAAAATGTGTCGATTGTTTCAAAGTTTTCTGTTTGCTTTGCTCGTAGATGTCGACTTCAGCCGGTTGGGACGGTGTCCTAGATGGCATAATTAACGAAGAAGAATGCGATCAACCCAACATAGAAATTGGTGAAACGGGGAACTGCGGAAACTCTACAATTGGCATAGCATTTTTACTAAGTTATTTAGTCATATCATTTCTTATTGTCATCAACATGTACATTGCAGTAATTTTGGAAAACTACTCACAAGCCACCGAGGAAGTTCAAGAAGGTTTAACGGATGACGATTACGACATGTATTACGAAATCTGGCAACAGTTTGATCCTGAAGGAACACAGTATATTCGTTACGATCAATTATCCGAATTCCTCGATGTTCTTGAACCTCCGCTTCAAATCCATAAACCTAATAAATATAAAATTGTGTCTATGGACATTCCAATTTGTACGGGTGACATGATGTTCTGTGTAGATATTTTAGATGCGCTTACTAAAGACTTCTTTGCCAGAAAAGGTAATGCAATAGAGGAATCGGCAGAGTTAAACGAAGTACAAGCAAAACCTGTCATTCCCGGTTACGAAACTGTAAGTTCCACATTGTGGCGGCAGCGCGAAGAATATTGTGCTAGACTTATTCAAAATGCTTGGCGTAAGCATAAACGTCATCAACGTTGTGGTATAACAGAGCAATCTGATAAAGGTGATGCTGATGGAGATGGGGAACTTGAAGGCAGACAAACAGCCGTTTTTGTACAAAGTGATGGTTTTGTGACCAAAAATGGTCACAAAGTGGTGCTCCACAGCCGTACACCAAGCCTTAGTTCACGTTCTGCAGACGTATGAGACTGGCCCCGTCCCTCCCCAGCCGAGCATTAAATCGTTGCTGCGACAGGCTGGTTGTATCGTGTGTTGTTTTATTTCAGCTGTTCAACATTTTTCTTGATAAACATATACATCGAATCCTAGAGAATTAATTATCACATAGATTACTTGTGACATTAAAAATACCTATTATACAGATACAGCTGAGATAAAATGTACTGTAGCCGAACTGTGCTGTGTAGTTTGATGGAGAAGATACCTTTTACTAATTACTATCAACTGCTTTACTGCTCATACTGCTATTAATATTTATAGCCACTTAAAATGAGTGTACAAACTGTAATGTAACAACTAACAATAATAGTTTTATGAACAGTGTGTATGTGTGCGTGTGGGCACTAGGTATTTATAAAATTTCTGCAAAACATCTGCCAATACAAAAGTTAACACTTATGGCCCAGCAAAAGTTCTAAATTTTAGTAATGGCAAACTGCAGAAATCTAGAAAAATCTAGTTACATACCAGAAGTCAGTTGATACGAGGAAAATCTTTATCATTGCTTTAGTTTCATCAAACCTATATCATTAATTTAACTTTAATAAAGAAAACACGTTTAAACTATATACAGCGTATTTGTGCAGAAACTTGTTACAACTGGTATTTAAATATTATTGCAGATTATTCCATTCACCTATAATACATGTAATCCGCAAGTTGTTCTTTCGCTTCGATATGAATTTCTACCACAAACATTTTGACCGTTTATGGAGCACGCAGTACCTTAAAAAGTTGGTAATATCAATAAGCGGAAAATAAATAATTTACGTTTCAGTCAATTCTCTAAATTGCTGTAAATAAGCACCTTGTATCGAATACGTAAGTTTTTTCATATTAAAATTAACCGCTACGCCTCATGTGATAACCTTATTGTGTAGCAACTTAAAATTGCAATATTAACCGCTTAATATATGCGATAAGTCTATTTTATTCAACTTTTGAATATACATATATGCAATTCGTTGCGATAGTATTAAAAATACTTTTTTGTGACAAACTTGCTGTATATACTTTAAATTGTATTTTCCACTGTTTTGGCAATTAAAGTGTTGTTGAATTAAATTATCCAAGAATCAAGAAATGGAAAGTACTAAAAAAGAATACGAATCGTGTATCAAATAAAAACTTAAAAGTTTCGGTTTTCGGTTCTTAATAAAATGGCACTTTGACGACTAAACGACGTAATTTTACCCTGAAAAAATTGGTCTTACAATTACGTAACCATGCTGAATATTATACATAAAAATAGAGAAATAAAAATAACTAGAAACCCCTTTGCAGTGAAAGCGACAATTCCCAAGTTGTTTTCATAAGAGTCAATTGTACAAATACGGATACGTAATTTTATGACCAACTCTTCAGTCAGCACACTTCCAGCCATATTCAGCGAAAAGTGTATATTTAATTTTGCTAAAATGTTACTAAATATGTACGATAAAGTTTTTGATTTTATTACAGTTATAGATAGTCAAATGCACAAATAAAATAAATAATTAGCAAAAATATGCACTTTTCAAGAAGTGGCCTAAATTATATTCTAAACGGGCCCGAATCCATGAACTGAAATAATTAGATATTGCGAGTGGACA
Organism: Melanotus villosus; assembly: GCA_963082815.1. NCBI lineage: Eukaryota > Metazoa > Arthropoda > Insecta > Coleoptera > Elateridae > Melanotus > Melanotus villosus. Next base: position 2,005,812 of record OY720427.1, read on the forward strand.
ATTTAAAAATCACATCGTCGAGTTATTTATAAAATTATGGTGCTTTTTCAATTTGCTATTCTTCAAGCTGTCTTCACATGCTACATGGACTGCAATTGGGGGAGGGGCGAAAGGGCATTTGCTAAAATACACGGATTTTGTATGCCTCATATGATATTATATACTGTAAGTTTGTATGTGTGACATTTTTTCGGCACCATTTTAAAAATTCTTAGAACTATTACCGCACATGTGTTTTATATACTAAAATTATATGGGCTTATTAATATTACTTTTGCTTTAATAAAAACTGACACCAATAAATTTGTAAATGCAAGACTATTACAAAATTTAATAACACATAAATATTTAATCCCATCATCGAGAATGAATGTATTAGGTTGCTTACACCATTTCATTAAATACCTGTCGAGAACAGGTAATTCATCGTGTCTGAAATGTCTCGGTAAACTTACTATACCATCCTCGTGCATTCGCATAAAAAAATGTCACCCATACCACTGCGAACGATTTTGATTCTAACAAAAATCAGCGCATAGATATAGTTAATTAATTGTCATTATATGTTGAAATATGTGCTGTTATAATATAATTCTGTTACGCATTAATTACTTAATCTATTATTGTTACACATTTGTATAGCATTGAGGTCCAGGATAGTGTTTATACTATAACCGATTTCAGATCTTTTGTCAAATTTTTCAAAATCCGTCATCTTTAAATAATTCCGACAAGTCAGTTGTCGTTCCCAAACAATTGCGTTATCGGAAATATTAAGCACGTTTAGAAATCGAAGCCTGCTGGTTTCAGGCAAATAATCGTTTCGCTTTTATTGGGATCACAAAAAAGTGTAAGATTTGAACAATAATTCGATAAAAACACCATCCTGCAACTGAAATGTAAAGTGATAAATAATTATATTTACGCAGCCAATCGCTATTATACTTATACTTATAATTATTATTTTTGAATTCCACCGCCTGTTTATGACTGCTGTCAAAAAAATTAACTTTTATAATTAAAATAGTTCAAAATGAATAATCGCTACAATAAAAATGTTTGGTGGAAATGCATCTGTTTTAAAGTGTGCCGTATTTTTTAATACCAAATAGTCTGCACACAAAGTTATTGAAAAACAGGCACCGCTGTTTTTTCAATATCCTGCCGTTTGTTAGAAATATACCATCATAATATTCGACTTTTTTGTGTTGTGTGCTAATGAATTTGTACTTTATCGAAATCCGTGCACTAAATCGGCTTTGGTTTATATATTCAACGATGTATTTCAAATTAAGTACAGAATGATTTAGTGTATCGAGGCGTCTAAAAATTAATGCACAAACGTAATGCCGATTGATTAATAGTTTCTAGCGCAAACAGTAAAAAAACAAATATTAAATTCATTAGACAAAACACAAAAAAGCGCATGCATTTTGCACATGACTGTAAACATGCTTTTTTACATTTTATGAAAGCAATGTTGATGTACACAGCCATATATGTATTTTAAACAGATATACATATAGACGTGCTACACCTACATTTGGACAACTCATTCATGTAATATAATAATCATAGTATTACAACATATATACATACATAATTTTTCTAAGCAATCGTTGTTTTTAGGGTAGCTATTGGTATATTGAAATTTAGTTTGTAAGCTTTGCGAAAAATTAAAGCGATGATCTCGATTTTAAGTCACAATATTATTATACAACCACCGAAATTATTGAATTCCTTTTGAAATTAGCTTGTTTTAAATCAAAACATGCTGTGTTGAAGAAGAGGTAACAACCCTTTATTCTACAAAAAGAGCTTTATATTTCAATTAAAAATAAAAACCATTTGAAATAAACATAACATTATTTCATCGACGATCCTAAAGTTGCGCTCCTACAATTATCAGTAAGTTGACATTTAAGTAACAGGTGATTATTTGAACCAGCTTAAAACAAAAGTTTAAAGAAAAACTAACTTATAAGCAAATAAAATCCTTACAGAATTATTTACTTAATGTTTACATAACTTAAATGGCATAAATTTATAAAACAAATGTTAAATATCTATCTAAAATATCGAAATATTTAAACTTGCTAAGTAAAACTGTTGTGCTTCTATTACATTATATTTCCATTCGTAACCCAAACCGAAAGTTTGTATATTTACTGGATGAGATAAAAAGTATTTCATTTTAAGGGAATGTTTTCACATCTCCCTGCAACATATTTTAACATATCAATTTTATCTGTTGAAATCACTGAAATAATTTATTATTAAATGTACCGAAATTTTCATTTTTAGAACTTTTATGTTTTTGATAACTCTGCCTCTTCGAATGTACATATCCAAAATAGTAGTGAAAGGTAAGTAATACACATATGAATCCTAATTACCGTTTTTATAAATTTTCCGCTGAACTTTCTAATTTACTATCAGAATTTTGTATAAAAATTATTTTTAATAGGAAAAATCAAAATAATTTACTACCAAAGTATCACGACGCCCTTAGAATTTTTTTAAGAAAAAATAAAAGTTCTGCGAGGGTTAAGACTTGTCAAAAGGGTACAGGGTACTATAGTAAGCATCACACCTTCCACAATCCTCTATTGTCTGCACTTTTGAAACCAATTATTTTTAGGTAGTGGATATGCCACCCGCTGGGTTTCCAATTCAGATTTGAACCTGAGACTCTCCGTATTATAGGTGGCCACCCTAGCGAATGATTTAAATACAATCAGGCAAAAGCTTTGTAAAAATGTGTTATCATATCAAATCATGATTTAAAATTACGTATTAAAATAAATTATTGAGCCCGTGAAACCAACCTTATAACATTTTTAAAACCACTCAAAGGCTAGATTATAATGAAATTATGAATTCTAAATTTTATATAAAAGTAAAGGTATCGGCACTAACCCGCGAGGGAGCTTGGCCTGCAACATGGAGGGTTAAGGCCTCCTAAGTAACTTTTCATACCTCAATTGTCTCACACGCTATGAAAACGGGGTGGTGTGGTGTCGTGATGTGCCTCCGACAATCGCCTACCTTCCCTACTCCATACTGTGTTTTGGTTCCCAATTATTTTCAATGACTGGGTAGGCCACCCGCCGAGCAGCCAACTTGAGTTTGACCCTGAGTTTCAGCAATTCACTTGCTTTTGCTTGTAATAAAGCTTGTTACGTATTAAAAAATAAATACTAAATGCTATTTTTCGAAGTATTTGGTTATTTTTGGTTTATTTTATCATTTTACTTGCAGCACGCACGGTAAAAGATTGCTTCGGGTGGCGCAGAGCGCAGCATTCGGCATCTAAACAATAGCCAAATGCTTTGTGATGCTTTTCCAGTGGCGTCGTATAAGAAACTGCGTAACACAGGTAACGTGAGTCACCTCGGAATTCACAATATTTTTGTATGGTTTTTAATTACTCTAGAAATCATTAAACTACACAATGCGGCATTAATTCACTGAATAAACAATATTTCAAAAACTTGTTTTTTCATGGAGTAGGTACATGTGATGCAGTTTAGCGACGACACCACTGATAACAGCGGTTTCCCGGGCCTGGCAATTTTAAAATTAGATGAGTGCGCACCCGACCTTGGGGCAAACTTTGGCCGTGAGTGCTTGTATTTCTTGTGTTACCCTATGAGAAGCAGCACGTTTTAACAAAAATATCAAAGGAGAAGTATAGCGTTCTTAATTCTTTTTGTTCGCAAACCTATTATACTGGGGATTCACGTAAGACGCGCCAATTCAAATATTTAAATTCAACCCAACATACATGTTTCTAAAGCTAGGTACTAGAAATACCTGCAAATAAAAAAACAAAACTTATAGTTTACTTATTCATTAAAAGTGACAGAAATTTCCAGTCGTAAAAATAATTTTTCATTAATAATTTGTATATAAAATTGCTATTTCTTGCATATTTTTGTACGAACAATTGATACACAAATTTATTTTTGTTATTTTGTAGTTATTTTTCAGTTCAAACTGGAAGACTAGTTTGAAATATAACCTTGACATGGCATTTAATTATGTATTATTATTCTGAAGTAAGCTGCCTCTGATTATATACAGGATTAACATGGATCAAGGTTATTTCTGAATTTGTAAATTGGGTTGCCTATTCAAATTGTTAAGGAGTGCGTCTTATGTGAATCACTCAGTGTAGTTGAAGGAAGTTAAATTTAATTGAAAAGATACAAATTTACAAAATTAAGTTCTAATGAATTTGCATGGTTTTGTGTTATGAATTACTCTATAATTTATTTTTATTGTGTAGTGTCGAGTTTAATTGTGATTTTTCATTCTGTAGTGTTTTGAAATGTGCTTGTATGTATAAACAATAATGAAAATGTTTGTAAAAGATATTTTAAATTTAAAATTTTCCAATGAATTTAATTTTGAAAAATGTCAGATTTCTGGATTAAATTGTAAACATGCTCTTTACAGTTTAAGCAACTATATAGATATGTGGAAACAGCATTTTTTTTTTAACGATGACTATTTAATTATAGATTTAGACGGATGTCACTAATGTAAAACAATTAAGAGAAGAAGTTAAAATTATAATTTAATAATAAATTATTATAAGTACATTCTGACATCATTATAACTAAAGTGATGCTGTCTTAAAAAAATGTCTAATATTTATTTAATAAATGAACGAATAACGTCTTCTCCACAGTTTATATATATATTTATAAACTGTGGAGAAGACGTTATTCGTTCATTTATTAACAATTTCACTCCACCATAAATATGGATTTCAACCAAATAATATTTATTTATTTATATTTAATTAACTAACAACACAAAAATGGCTCATTTAAAACGTCCGGGAATTCTTTTACAAAAAAAACAAATGAAAATGGTACCTAGTAATTAAATATTATATCTTCTAACGGGGTCTTCTCTCCATATGTTTGTGAAGTAGTCTACTTTGAACCACGGAAGTGCTTGCACCTCTACCCCAAAGAAGACTTACTAGGCAGAAATACCTCAGTGGTTTGCCATTGACTTCCTCGAGTGTTTTTGGTATGTGTAGTCCTGGGAATTGAACCCGGGCCATTCTTAATCTCAGTGGTCAAGCGCATGCTAAACCCACTGAGCGGCGACCGTGACTTAATTAAAATATAGGCATGAGCAATTCAATACAAACTACAAACTATGCTTAAAATACATTACACGCACTACAATATAATGCAAGACATTTACAGATTTATCAATGGCAGTGTCAATTGATTTGTTTGTAACTTGTGATTATAAATAATACCTATGTTTGATTGATAATGCAATGTTGTTAATAAAGATTTATATTGTATAACGCAATAATAACATTATTGTATCTTTGCATTTGAAATTTTTGAGATACTTGCAGTTGAAAGCAAGTTTCCACTAAAATGCTCCGAAAATTTTAGAAAACAAGTTGAAAAAAAATTTCAAATAATATTTTTAGTAGACAATTTTAGAACTTTAGGAAAACATCGAGTGTTTTGAAAAAGAAAATTTCAAACCAAAGATATAACTATTTTTAACCTTGGAGGTTATGTCTTCGCTCCGTAGCCCATCGTCAAAATTAATTATAACTTCAAACATTCCATATTATATCATATCCATATTCTAATAGACCTTCATTTAGAAATTTTTCGAAAAAAGTGCGATTTAATGATGCCGCCCCTCGATTGCGCCGCCCGTTGAAAAAATCGGCGGCTAAAAATATTTTTAATGGATTTCTTAGGTTCAAGTTTATTCATAATTTTTTTTCCCCCGTTAACGTACGTCAACTACTTTCCGAGATATAGTCGGCGGCCGCGCTTAAGGACTCACCCTGTATAATAAACTACAATAACTTAAATAGAAAATTAACAAGGAAATGTCATTATTTTCTTTCCTCTAAAAGTCGTAAAACATGATTCGCCTCGCCCCAGGTCAAATATCAATCTTACGATCCTTTTCTGAGCTATAAATATTCGGTTGCTATGCACTCCGTTACCCCATATTATTATATTGTAGGCCATATGCGAATAGGCTAAAGAATAGTAGGTACACATTAAGCAGGCCGCTCGTACTTACAGATTTTAACGTAAGCATTGCAAAGTATGCCTTATTGATTTTCTTACTAACGTAATTAATATGTTCATCCCAGGAAAGAATATTGTCAAGAAAAGTACCCAAGAATTTTACATTGTTTGGTTGGCAACGATTCATGATACTGACCATTAAATGATGGTAATTTTATTGTTGGAAGCTGACCTGACGCCCCTGAGTAGTTACTGTTATTATTAAAATTGTTTGCCTTTTCAGATTTTGAACACTTTAATGTTCGAGATAAGCCTTTGCACACCGCTTCAACTAATTTAAAATACTGACTATCGAATTCAATTCATTCAGCATTATGATTAGAGGATTCGTCAAGATATTCAATTTTACTTTGAATGACGACATGATCTTGCCATGTCGATTTGTATTTTACCAATCTTAATTATAATTGAAACCAAGGCCCCTTTCTTGTTCACGAAGTAACAACGTGCTGAACCTTACTCTTTGGTAGTGGTCTTCTGGTAATAATCCTTGGGTACAAAACATTTATCTATAACACTCAATGAGCAGTTCTTTGGCTAACAACAAATATGTTTTGTTCTGGTTTATTTTCGACTACATTTAAGATATCTTCAACTTGTGGCAACAATACTTCGACGAAGGTGGCCTTTGTCAGCTACTGGAGTGGGCGCAGTTCTTCCAGTTTCTCGTATCCGTTGATCCAGTCATTGAATAAACATGAGCATTTGGATGTCTTTTGCTTGGGTAACGTTCGAAATACAAATTAGCAGCAGCATTAAAGTTAACAGGATACTCCCCTAAGATCAGATGCATGTTTGCATATTTTACAAAACTGTACCCCCCAACGACGATCAAACACAGCGTTCTGATCAGCAAACAGTAAAAGAATAAAGAAATGTAAGTAAAAATACAAAAGAAAGAAAATGCCTACTTCTGTTTTAAAATGCATGAAATTGGCATAAGACTTTATTTGTAATTCCGAATCATGTAGTGTGGTGTACTCCACCATTTAGGATTCATCATAAGTATATAAATCAGAGCAAACTGAAGAAAGATAAAGGAAAACTGGACACTCACTTACACTTCAGTGATGATGATGGCTGAATAATCTTGATTCTAACAATTATAATGCAGTTGCCAAAGTTTTTGAAAATACAATATCTCCAATTTTGCTGGAAGTATTCAGCTCGTCGAAAAACCAAAATGTTAATTGATTTGTTTGTAACTTGCGATTATAAATATTGTTTATTAATAACACATTGTTTATATGAGCATAGAAATTGACATCCGGCTGTAGGTACGGTGTATTGTGTACTGAGTTAAAAACAAGGAAGAATCTAATAAAAGGACAAAGTGCATTATTTGTGCAAAATACGAACATAAAAAGATAAAATAAAGTCCAGCGATAAGCACCGGCGCGAGGCGGATTCAGCGCGTTCTCCGGAACCCGGCCCCGCAACGAAAAAGGCTATAAACATTATTTAGTAATACTCTATGATCCTATACAAAATGTAATAATGTGTTTATAATACAATAAATAATCTATTTAGAAGTGTTTTTTTGGCCCCGCGCAATTTTTGAACTCGGCCCCGCAAAAGGTTACGCCGGCCCTGCCAGTGATAGAGGGTATACAAACGCAAAGTGCGAGAGTGAAGTTAATTTGAAAATAGTCCTTAACCCGCGAGTGGTTGCTAGGTCAAAAATTACGTCATCGATCGCGCGTGAGAGTTTCTCTCACATTAGTAAAAACATGCATTTTGTTAAACTTTATTTATACAAAAAAATATTTTAACATTACATATTTAAGTGTCAATACTACATAAAGTGTTTTATCATTACATATTTATGGTGAAAACATAGGAAACATGCAAAAAAGGTAATTATTTTATTAAGTATCGTCCAAGTGTTCTTGAGAGGCAAAACGTTAAATGTAGCGGTCGTGCGATGAGAGAAAGTCTCAAACGGCAAGCGCGGTCTTAAGGCTAACTAAGGCGTTTTATATTAGTTTAACCCCATCCCTAGGTAAATCAATGACCAGTAGAACAGCAGTTCCCAAACTTTTAAACATTGCGACCCACTTTTTAGAAACCCAATCTATAGCGACCCACTTCATCCCCAGCGCATTGAATTTTTTCAGAGATACTTGACTAGCTAGACAAAGACATCTCAACAAAAAAAAATTCTTTTTTATCTTTTTATTTTATTTACTTCACATTTATTTTAACGTCACATACTAAACACCATCCCAACGAACAGCACACGTTCTGGCCGAAGGAGGTTTTGCGGGTCAAAAAGGAATTTCCATAAAGAAAAAAACATATTTATTATCATATATAATTTTACAAAAAATATTTCTAGTAATAAGGCGTGTGTGAAGGGTGCGCTTGTTTTCTATTGCTGTTAATGACGGTAATGAAGTCCAGGTCAATTCGAGTTATCTTCAGGCGCAAGGAGTTCGACAATTGCAGCTTGTTTCGATATTTGGTTTTAATTCCTGCCATTGCCGAAAATCCAACTTCACAAAAGTATGAAGATAAAAAAGGGAGTAATACCTTCAAAGCTTCAGTAGAAACAATTGGAAAAGTTTTGTGAATGCGATCGGCGTTCACAGAGATCACACAATAGAAACTTCTACACCCAATATATTTTTTTATATTTTTTTGTTTTTACTTTCGCCATATCTTCTTTCTTTCTTTGTCCGATAAGGTCCCGTATTACCCTTTAGGGTGTCGGGTATTGGTTTTTGATAAATTTTATTCATTCATTTTTATTCATGGTCAGTTTATCCGCTTCTCTCTTTGTTATTCCGGTCTCTTTGATTAATTCCTCTATTCTCTTTTCCCAAGTTTTTGATGGTCGTCCCACTTTTTTCTTTTTGTCGCTCTTTGCTTCTATTAGTTGTTTCGTTTTTCTCTCTATGCTCATCCTACTTATATGCCCGTACCATAATAGTTGTTTCTTCTTGAGTTTGTTTATAATTTTATCTTGTTTTAGTTCCTCGTATATGGCATCGTTTCTGATTCTATCATATTTGGTGACTCCCATTATTCCTCTCATAAATTTAATTTCCATTGATCTGATCTTCTTTTCTTGCGTTGGTGTAATTGGCATTGCTTCCATGTTGAACATTATCATTGGCGGGATTAAGGTGTTGTAAACCCTAATTTTGCCTTCTCTCGATATTTCCTTCTTTCTTAGTATTGTTTGGTTTATTGCATAATATACACTGTTCGCCTTTTTAAACTTGTTTGCTATATCCATGTCCATTCTTCCATCGTTTGTTAATTTTGTTCCTAGATATTCCATCACTTCTACTTCCTGTATTTCTTTTCCATTACACGTTAATCTGAGTTTATCTTTTGCTTCTTTGGTTCCGCTGACCACCATTGCTTTAGTTTTGATTGTATTTATTTCCATCTCCATTTTGTTTATTTCACTAGTCCATATGTTAAGGTTTTTATGTATTTTGTCTTTATTGTCCGCTATTAGGATGATATCGTCGGCGTATAGCAAGGATTCTATCCAGATTGGTCTCATTTTCTAATGTCCTACTTGTGTTTGTGCCGTTTTTGCTCGGGTGTTTTTTAAAATTTGATCAATACAGATTATGAACAGTAACGGGCTCAAAGAGTCACCCTGTTTTATTCCCTTCTTTATTTCAAAACTTTGGGAAGTTTGTCCCATTAATTGTACTCTTCCGCATACCTTGTTGTAAATGCTTTTGATTATTTTTATCAATTTTGTTGCTACTCCTAGTTGTTCCAGGCTTTTCCATATATGTTTGCGTTTTACTGAGTCAAAAGCAGATTTGAGGTCTATAAATACAAAGTATATTTTGGTTCCACTGTTTATTGCTATATCTATTAATTTTCTTATCACGTGTATGTGGTCTGCTGTTTGTTTCGTTTCCCAGAAGGCTCCCTGTTCATCCGCCAATTTATTTGATATTTGTTTTCTCAGCTTGCCTTCCACTATTCTCGTGTAGATTTTGTATATTACTGATGATAAACAGATTGGACTATAATTATCGCAGTTGTTTGTCTGTCCTTTCTTGTGAATTGGTAGTATGTAGTTCTTCTTCCAGTCATCGGGTATTTCATGTTGATTCCATGCCATTTTACATATGTCCCATATACCCATTCTACTACTACTTCTCCCCCATATTTAATCATCTCTGGATATATTTGATCTGGTCCACCAGTTTTTCCTATTCTAGTTTTACAGATGGCCTTTTCCACCTCTTCTTTCGTTATTTCGCTCTCATCCAGTTCTTCTCTTTGTTCTTCTGTTTCTTCTACTAGATCTTGTATTTCTTCGTCTCCGAATTTTTCTGTGTAGTATTGTTTCCATGCTTTTGTTATATTTTGAATGTCTGTTTGAGCTTCTCCATTTTTGTCATTTATTGCGTTTATTTCCTTAGTACTTTTACTTCTTAGTGATTTTATTATTCCCCAGAATCTTCTGTTGTTGTTCAAATATAAGTTTTGTAATTCCTCTCCAAAATTTTCCCAGCTTTTTCTTTTGGCTTCTTTCATTTCCTTTTTGGCTTCATTTCTTTGTGTAATGTATTTCGTGTAGTTTTCTTGATTCTTAGTTTTGATGTACCGCCTCCATGCTTCTTTCTTCTTCTTTATTTTTTCTTTCGCCTCTTTGTTCCACCATCTTGTTCTCCGTTTATTTTGTTTTATTGCGGATATGCCACATATTTCTTCTGTTTTGGTTATTATTATTTGTTTAAATGTATTCCATTTGTCATTTAATGTTCCTCCATTTGCAGTTACTGGTTTTTCAAATATGTAGATATTTTAATTCTTTTCTGAATTTTTCCTGTATTTCTGGGTTTCTTAACTTTTCTATTCTGACTTTGTAGTATTCTTTCTTCTCTTCTCCTATTTGGCTTTGATCACTTATTTCTGCTGTTAGTAATCTATGGTCTGTCATTAGCTCTGCTTTTTCTTCTACTTCTATATTCTCGAAGGAGTTTTTAATGTTTTTGGTGAATGTTATATAATCTACTATACTTCTTGCTTCTCTTCCTAGTGCTTCATAAGTATATTTGTGTTCCAATGGATGGTCAAAAAAGGAGTTTCCCAAAAACAATTCGTTTTCAATACAGAATTGTATTAGTCTTTTACCATTCTTATTTCTTACGTTTTCGCCAAATTTTCCAACTACTTCTAGATTTTCTATATTTGTTCCAATCCTGACATTCCAGTCCCCCATTACAATTATTTTACTATATTGTTCTTTTATGTTATCGATTACCTCCTGAATTTCTTCATAGAATTTATCCATTTCCTCTTCTTTCGTTCCTTCTACTGGTGCATAGACTAGTACTATTGTTAGTGTGTAGTCCAGCTTGATCTGTATATAGATTATTCTTGAGTTGTATGGAACCACTTTAGTTACTTTAAGTTTTAGTATTTCTAATACAATTATTCCTACCCCTTCTTTGTTATCTTCTTCGGGGTTTACTCCCGAGTAGTATAAGTTGTACCCTTTCATAATTGTTTTCCTACCTTGTCCCTTTTTGCGACTACGGTTTAGTTTTTTTAAGTCTCTTTCACTTTGTTCGGGTGATGCACTTTCTTCTGATCGGTTCCTCTTCTTATTTTCTGTCTTTTCTTCTTGTTTCTTTTCTTCATCATTCTCTATTGTTTTATCATATTCTTCTATTTGTTGGAGATTGTAAGCCTCACCATTTACTATCAATTCGTTATGTTTTAAGTACGCTCTGTGTCCCATTTCCCTTGCTTTCTTCATATGTACCACCAGTTATTTTCTTTGCTGTTGTACTTCCTTCGAATAGTCTTCAACTATTGATATTTTTGCTTCTTTATGAATCTGTTTTGTTGCTTTTAATATTTCAATTTTTTTGTTTCGTGAATTTAGTTCTATCATTATTGGTCTATGATTGCTATTATTTGATTTCCCCAATCTTCTGATCTCTTGTACTTCTGTTTCCCTATTTATATTTATTCCCATTTCTCTTAACAATACTCTAACTTTATCCTTCATTTCTAATTCCCCTTCTTTACTTGACTCTTTTAACCCAAATATTACTAGTTTCTTTTTTCGTAATTCTTTATCTAGGTAGTCTAGTTTTTTTCCCTGCTCGGCAATACACTTCTCTAATTTGTTATTTTCTTTTTTCAGTTCCTGATTTTCTTTTTTAAGATTGTTTATTTCTGTTTGTATATTGTCTAATTTATTTTCGATGCGTTTTTCTCCTTCTTCGACTCTGCTCAGTGCCTGCAGTGCGAGTAAACAATAATTTCTACGTGAAACGCATGTGTACCTTAAGTCTTATTTTTTTATTGGTCAAGGGCTGCAGTCTTACGTTTTTATTTGTCAAGGGGCGTGATCTATGCGTACGTTTGTTTTGATCCACTGCAGCTCGAATTTGAATGTAGTTTAGATTAGATTTTAAAAAAAATAAAAGAACTTAAGAGTGCATTTGCCTACCGATGGACCGGCAGCGTTCTCCGCGCGATAGCACCGTTTATGCCGTGTTTTCGTAATAACCGTCATTTTTGTTTAAGCAAAGATTTTTGAAATATTAAAATTTTACAATTAAACCAAAATTATTTATCAAGGCAAGATAGTTCAATTGAGCTGTCTGCAGTACCAGATTTTAGTTTTTGTTTATTGTACGTGTCTTATATCAACGAGAAAGAGGGTCATTTTTGTGATATTTCTAAAATTGTATTTTTTAATATATAAAAAAAATCGAAAAAGTGGTACAGTACCTATGTAGAAATAATGTAGCTCTTTCTTGCTGTTTTCGCCGAAAATCGCTATCTTTCGTAGTTTCCACATAAATGCGAAAGTGCTGAGATACTGCAACAGTCTTTGAGTTACAAGGCAAATGCACTCTTAAGTTATAAGGTAAGTTAACCATGTAGTACAGGAGAAATTGAACCAACTATATTTAAGGCTGTATAGCAATTAAATTAAAGTAACATCCAATAACACATTGTTGTTGATAAAGATATTTTGGTTTGTATTCAGTAAATACATTAAGGTTATTGATAACATATTTTACTGTAGTATTATTAACCATGGGCCTTCAGCACCTGAAGAGCTGATATACATATATATTATGAAGTATTAACAGCTATTAATGTGAAGTTATTGTTATTACTTATTAGTTATTACATATTATTATAAAATATATTTAATCAACCGCGATGTCATATTTATATTGTGTTTTCAAGAAGTCCTCAGTAAGTATAATAATTTGTCAAAGCATTCAGGAGTGCATACTGTAATAAAATGAGTAACAAAACAATATTACATATACCTCTAAATGCCAAGTTAACTTAACAAAACACGAAATGTAATGTAAGTTTGTTGTATGTATTTACTGTTATAATAGTAATTAGAGCTTGCTTAACATATAAATAGTTACTATTATTGGAATAACTATATTTTGTATTTCAAGCAAGCGTTATAGACTACTACAATTTTATATCACAAAAAATTGTTAGCATTAGTTCGAGCATTATGTTTTCCTTCTAAGATTCTATTTAGTGATTGAGAAAATTATTTTTTTCAGAAAAATTAATTTTTACATGCTTTTCAATTAAAATCTTTTATTCTTGAAGTTCCGAGGATAGTGTATCAGTTACATTTTCCCAAAATGGCTGTAACGTAGTGGGCTTAATTAGCCAGCTACACCACGTGGGGGTTGGCCTGCGAAAGGTTTTTAAACTAAATACTAGATAGTCAACTAACTTATATACAAATTACAAATATTGACAAATTATATATCAAGATGTACGATTCGATTGAATGAACAAAGGCAATACAAACAGTACATATTCGGAGGGTGAAGCCCAAATTAATCATAATTAAGATAATCCATCAGCCTTTAACCAATAGCAGGTTGTAAGTTAAGTCATTTATTTTTAGGTAAAGTCAAACAGTTGTTGCAAAGGCACAATTGCACAGATGACAAAAACAACCCAACCACAAACTCGACTGAAAATCAAACAGAAAAGAAGCAGAGAAGAACTCCTGTGTCATCTAACTGAAAAACTTCTAAGCATCGTTTGTTTTCTGATTGGAATGATTTTTACTGTTTTGTAATAAGTAATATCCTTGCTACTACATGATTACAACGATTCTTTCGCTTTCTTTTGTCTCTCTTTCCCACTATTCACCTTTGTAGTTATTCTTTCTTGTCTAATTCTACACACATGTTCGAACCAGCTTAATCTCTTTTACCCTAATTTCCTCTTAACCCATTATGGCCGGAATTTTTTTTTCTTCGACTAGGGATTATTTTCGACTTTTTAGGTAAAAAGGGTCAGATTTTTAAAGAAAAAATGCTTTTATTTTACGTAAAAAAACATGTTACATATCGATGGCCTCAAATCAATACCTCGTAAGTCCAAAATGACAGTTTTACAGGAGGCAATATAAACTGTTTTAAACAATTATCAAATTCAAATACTCATTTTCCACCAAAACTTCATTATCATCATCAAATCATAAAATTTCTTGGAAAATTTCATCACGTATTTATTTATCAAAGAAAACGCCTGAAAATTTAAATAAAGTACATACGAGGTATTGTACAGCAAAAAGAAAGTAGTTACGTGGTATTGTAATAAACTTTATTAGATAAACATTTTATTGAAATTATAAAAGTTCAAAAATAATAAAAGTAATACTGAGTAGTTAACCATGATGTGGCAAAGCATCGTAATAATGCCAGCAATCCTGGGGCAGTACCTACTGACTAGTTGTTGTAGATGCTCAAATTTGGCTTTTTTTATTTTCAGCCGGTCTTTGTGGAGCTTTGGCAGATCAAAATTTGCAGCAGTGGTTGGTATTCAGAATCAAAATCCAAATTATAATCAAGAGTTCCGTCAGGGGAGTACCTAAGGGCTCTTATGTTAACTACTACAGGATCCCCCGCTTTTCTGCCACTCATGGATGGGTAGATTTGAATGTTACTATAGTTATTATAGTTTCATATTTTTCAGATTTGATTCTTGCTGTTTCACAAATTCTGGCACAGTCACTAGGCAAATGAATAGGTTGATTTTTTATCTTTTTTTCAATAACGGCATGTACCTACACTGTCACACTATTTGAGAGAAATTTTTGTTCAATTACAACTTTTAATTCTGTTGCTAAATTAAGCAGACCGTTTGACATAATACTGTTCCTGTTCTGATAAGTACAGCCATCAGAGAATAAAGTTATAGATTTGCTATCGTTTAAATGTCTTCGTATGTAATCCACTACAAGGGAAACGAATGTTGATGCCTGAAGATCGTTTTTTTTTTTCAGGTAGGTTATCGTTGCTCATACCATGCTTGCTATTGACGACCCAATTATTCACTTGCCACTCTCGAACTCCTAATGTTGATAAAAACATTTTCTTGCAAACAGGAATAGTATTGTTATTAACTTTTAAAAAGTACTTTAAGTTGCCCGCTCGTCGAGAATTTGTAACATCAGGATCTCTTCTTTTTTTAGGTACTTCTTTTATAACTAAATTACAAATGCAAGTTGCTCTTTGTTCCCATGGTAATCCTCTCCAAAATTTTACAAAAATTTTTTGCCGTACTCTCTCGCTGATTTCATTGCATTTTCTTAGTTTGGATTTTTTACAAAAATTTGATGTACAAGTAACTCCCAATTTCCTACAGCATAGCGAACAATCGATTTACTCCTAAACTATCAGTGTGCAATTAGTTTAAACTAAATTACACCTTACCTGTTTTAAAATATATAAACGGCCCGGAATATAACTGAAGTGGAGTGCACGATACGCCGCAATCTTCGCAGATTGTGGCGAGGCCACGACCGGCTGACAAATAATCTAAATTTCACATTTCTCACAAAATACCTATCTATTAACTCTAAACTAAAATATGACAGAACCTACTACCTTCCAATTACAACCACCAAAAATAATCCACAAGGGCTTGAAAGATACCACTAACACAACAATGGATTTCCAAAAATCACCTAAAAATGACGTAAACTCTAATAAACGACCTTTAACCTCGCACCTCGCCACCTGAATCTGACATTAACAAACAATGCAAACTCACTAATCGCCCAAAATAGATATTACCAAGAAAAACAATCACATCCCCAAACAACAAAAAGTATAGATGAAACAACTAAAATTCCCCCGATATTCATCCCAAACAGTACATACTATCAAGAAATAATCAAGGACATCAAGGAAACAGCTAAAAATGATTTCACAACCACTTATAAGAGTAATCAACTTAGAATTAACCTAAGTACTATCGATGACTACAAAAAACTAACTAAATATTATGACGAAGAAAAGGTAAGCTACTACACATACAGAAACTCCAACAACACCAATATCGTAGCAATAATTTGCAATGTACCAATATCCATCACGGAAGATGAAATTAACACAATATTAACAAATTTAAAATACTCAGTATTGAAAGTCACAAGATTACTGAACAATAAAAAAATTCCAATGCCCTTAATTGCAGTGGAATTAAGTAATACTGAACACTCCAATAACATATTCAACCTGAACAGATTATTCTACTGTCTTGTAGCGGTAGAACCGAGATGAAGAAACTACGATAGGTACCCCTCAATGTACTAACTGCCAACAGGTAGGCCATACTAAAAATTACTGTCGATTACCCCCAAGATGTGTCAAATGCACTGGTAACCATCACTACTCCTCATGCACAAAAGATAAACCTCAATGTGTAAACTGTGGTGGCGAACACACAGCCAATTATAGGGGCTGTCCATATATTAAAAAGCAAAACGAAAGAACCTCTTTCCCAATAATCAGACCCACTAACCCCAACGCTATGCTGAGGGGGGAAATTACCTCCAAAACAACATATTCGCAAGCTGTAATGAATAACACGAACACTCCAAATCTCGCAACAAGTAACCCTAATTAAAGTGCACCCAGTTCTGACTCTTATGCAACAAAAATCTTCCAGACCATTATCGATCTTATTACCCCGTATCTTGATCAAATCAAAAATTTCATAATGTCCATGATCCCAATACTGTTACAAAATGGCAGCAAATAATCTAAATCCTAAACCAAAGTTAACCCTCCTAAACTGGAACGCCAACGGCATTAAAACCCAACGCTCTAACTTTATCTCTTTTATCGCCAGACACTGCATAGATATAGCGTGTATCACTGAAACCCATTTAATTTTGGGTGAAAAGTTCACTATACCTGGATACAACATTTACCGAAGAGACACAGAAACTGCAGTAGGATGGGGAGGCTCCGCAGTAATAATTAAACGTAACACAGCAGCCACACCAGTGGAACTACCAAATATCCAACATCTTGAAGCTGTGGCAATTAAACTGACATTGATTAACAACGCCCCAATCATAATAGTTTCCGCATATAAACCACCAAATAACAAATTAGACTTACAAGAACTAATAAACTTATTTGAAGGATCACAGCCTAAGATGATAGTTGGCGATCTCAACTGCAAAAATAAGAACTGGAATTGTAGAGCAAATAATCCAAATGGAGTAATAAAGCTAAATATTTTTACGTCCCAACTGGCAGTAAATATTTCGGCACCAACTGAACATACGTATTACCCGTTTAGAACTGATCAACAGCCGGATATTTTAGATATTATCCTACATAAAAACATGACTCTACCAATAAGCCAGGGAGTTCTAGCAGAACTCGATTCTGACCATCT
Source organism: Melanotus villosus (assembly GCA_963082815.1). Taxonomy (NCBI): domain Eukaryota; kingdom Metazoa; phylum Arthropoda; class Insecta; order Coleoptera; family Elateridae; genus Melanotus; species Melanotus villosus. Next base: position 2,023,598 of record OY720427.1, read on the forward strand.
GCCAGTAGTGTGCACCTTTAACAGCTCTCCATATTACTATCCCAAACTTCCCAGATTAATAAACGGACCTATTAACTGGGAACTTTTACGTGAAACAATAAGCAGATCCTACCAGCCAAAATGATATCGATTATGCGATAAAACGCTTCAAGAATGCAGCAGTTATTGCAATTCAACCATCCACAATGCATATCAGACCCCAGAGACCCTCAAGTGCACAAATGCTCCCAACATACATACAAAACCTGATTCGAGATAAGCACAGCGCACGCAGATTGTGGCAAAATACCAGAGACTCAGTAGTCAAAACCAGTCTAAAAAAAAATGAACTGGATCAATTTCGAATTGATTCGTATAACAGCTACATAGAGTCACTGAACTCTGGAGACCCCAATATGTGGAGAGCAACAAAGAAGATTTTAAAACAACCCACTATCATACCACCACTCCAAACTCCAAACGGGCACTATTACTGAAGATAATGACAAATGTGAAGTCTTCGCCCAGCACCTTAAAAATTGCTTTACCTCCACATACAACAAAAATGACATGAATGATATCCATACCTGTAATGTAGAACAAGGAATAAGCCACACTGTTGAAGAAAATGTAACTCTCGCAGATCCGGCATGCCCAACAGAAGTTAAACAACATATAAAAAATCTAAAAACAAAAAAGGCACCAGGATCGGATATGATACCCAACACCCTCCTTAAAAATCCACCAAACAAATCAGTAACTTATTTAACCGCAATATTTAATAAAATAAAATTATCACTCCACCAACCATCAGATATTACCCATCACTGAAAAAATTGGAACAGGATTTGAAAATAAAATGCACACACTAATAGCTTTTATGGATGTAGAGCAAGCATTTGACCGATTATGGATAAATGGATTAATATATAAACTAAAGACCCTGAATGCACCTGCATACCTACTGAAAACTATTAAATCATTTCTCTTAGATAGAAAATTTCAAATGAGAATCAATGCTTGCACCTCCTCGACATACAACATCAACGCTGGAGTCCCACAAGGATCCGTTTTGGGCCCCATACTATTTAACATTTTCATGTCTGACATTCCAGAACCAGTCAATGCAAATATTGCCATATATGCTGATGATACGGCGCTCATCACACAAGATTCTAATATTAATCAGGCAGCACTGAAACTCAAGAAAAGCGTAGACCAGTTAGTTCAATGATATAAAAATTAATCCTGATAAGTGCGAAGCAAAAATATTTACCCTTCGCCGGCCTATAAATCCACCGACAATAATAATCAATAATACACCCATACCTTGGAACCCCAAAGATAAAGCAGTCAAATATCTAGGAATTTACCTAGATCGGAGACTAAGCTGGAGCCTCCATATTAACAAGAAATTATCTGAATCATATGCTAAAATCGCCATGCTCTATCCTATCTTAAACAAAAGGTCACCGCTTAAGCTCCAATGTGGCAACCTAATCTACACGTCAATAATTAGGCCAATACGTACCTACGGATACTGCACCTGGTATGCAACATCCAAAACCAATTTAAATAAACTCCTAAGTAATACAAAATAAGATACTGCATATTATAACTAACGCACAATGGTTCGTAAGAAACACCCAGCTACCTAGAGAAACAGGCATTCCCCCTATTGAAGATTATATAGACAGATCAATAAAAAAACCAATTAGGGTAGGCTGTGAAATTGAATTATTTTGAATTGGTACTTTAGCCACATCTACATAATGACATTTCTGACATGAAAATTTAAAACTGAACGCTCTTGTCAAATGTTTTAAGCTTTTTATTTGGTGAAAAAATTTAAAGTTTGAAAAAATGGTATTCACTACACAACAAAAAGCGAAAGCTATTGAATGTTTCTTTCGAACCGGCGTAAGAATAAATGGCGAGTGGCAATATTCACTTCATGACTGCATGACTGATTTTCATGAAGAATACCCCGATTTAGTGTTCAATTACAATTATTTTCGCGACGTTGTAACTAAATCTGTGCAGTTATTTAGAGAAAGTGGTAGTGTCGCTCGCTTTTATGTTCCCGATTCGCTGCAAGTGACATCTTTTGATTCTGATTGTGAAGAAATCCTCGTAGAATGTAACAATTTGATCTCAACCTTTGACCTAAGTTGTCGGCCTGTCAGGTTATTCAGGGTACCTCCCTCATCTTCATCCGCTGAGTCCTCATCGGTCAGAACACGGCTCTCTGGTGGTTTAATAAAAATCTCATCCGCGTAGTCAATATAGGCCATTTCCAGGGCCTCTTCCAAAGTAAAGCCCCTTCTGAAATCAAAACAATCAAATATTAATGAGATTTCAAAAATGCATAGACAGAATCAACAAAAAAATGCCATCCACACACTTAAAAGCATTTATGTTTAAGTATTTGTTACTCGAATAATACAAAAATGTTTACATATAAAGTTAAAAAAAAATAGCTACGTAACAGCCTAGTATTACATATATGTAAAGCAAGGAATAGGCCTCCCATATAACGCAAAAAATGACATATTTTGAAAAACATATGAAGTCACATAATAAACTGGTCTTTGAATAAAACTAAGACATGCACAAACATAAACTAACCCAATAAATAGTATTTTCAAAATACTTACTCGAACTGGATACCGGCTTCCGCAGCGTCTGCCATTATAATAGAAGTTCAATCACAACAAACGACGTAAATACCGAAAAATATTGAACAGCAATGAACACCGATGACTATATCGACCCTCCTGGAGTAGTTCCTAGCGACACCTCTCAGAAAAATAGGCAGTTAGATACATGAGCGGCCCATTTACAGATCGCTGCATTCGTTACATACCTATATGTAACGATAGGTCATAATGGGTTAAGTAGTGGTACTTTTAGCTAATTCCGAACTTGGTTGTAGGCGTAGTATAACCTACTGCTTCCTATTATCTTTTCATTCGCTTTTTCCTCTCCCCCTTTGTTTAAATACCTCAAGTGTTCTGTTTTTATTGTTCATAATTCATTTATAAGAAATGTTGGGGTTTAATAGCTCTGTAAGATTCGTTCTTTTCGGTTTTTTCTTTGTGTAACGAAAATTCCCTATAGGATGTAATGTTATAGTAATAATATTTTTTCGCCCTCCGGCTAGAAACACTCAATTATCTTGCGTATAAATAGTCTGGAAAATGCTGTTTTCAAGCCTCGGCCTGAAAGTAAAATTAGGATTTTTGATTGGTGGCGCTGAACCGAACTGACTCCGCCCTCTCATTGCTACGCCCATTGTCACGCCCAGAAAAATAAATTCCATAGAAAAATAAATTCTCTAATGTCAAATATTTGAATAAAAAATGATTTTTTATAATTAACGTATTTTTATCGGCCGAAAAAATATTGTGTATCACACGCCTAGAAACTGCTTTGCAAGTACTCGTACTTGCAAAGTGACAGTTTCTAGCCTTGTGATACAAATAACTATTTATAGCGACAGATGTTAGTTATTCAAATTTCTATTTAACAGTTACTTCGCAAATACGATATTTTAACTGGCAGTACAAATTATTTGAATAGGTAAATTGTGTGAAGGTCGACCTGAAGGAAATTAAATTGGTGATTTTTACAAAGGAATAACGAGAAACAATCAGTTAGAATAACAAACACGGAGAAGTGAGAGGCTAGAAAACCTGGAGAAAAGGGGGTAAGCCTGAAAACAAAGAAATATCAAGTGAAAATTAAATAAAACCGAAAAATTACACATTTAGGTTAGAATAATAATTATTAGATTATAGATAAAGGAAATTTCATATTTTTAAATAGCAGCGACATCTATTTTTCGGAGGCTTAGTGGGGCCAGCGCTTGTCCGGGTTCTTAACTGAACTAAGTACGTTGAGAATAGAAAACTGGGCGAAGCGACGCCTAGCGGGCATACGAAATAATTAAGTCAAATAAGTTGCCTAATAAACAAAAGTAGTGGAAACTAATCAAGATGCAGGAAATGTTAGAAGAAATTAACAGAAAGTTAGATAGAATAGAAGAAAGAGACGAACGAGTGGAAAAGAAGATAGACACAATACAAATAGAATTAAATAAGATTAAAGAAGAAAACGAACAACTGAAAAGGGAAAACCAAAAGCTAAAGGGAAAAATAGAACAACAGGACCTGAGAATGGGGGAGATAGAAAAAGAACTAAGAAAAAAGAAAATAATAATGCATGGAGTCGAAGAAACACTAGAAGAAAGTGATCTACAGCGAAAAGAGAAAGTGAGGTTAATCTTAAAGGACATGGATGTGCCAATAGTAATGGAGGAAGAGGTGATTGAGATAAGAAGAATTGGTAAACAACAAATAGGAGTAAAAACAAGGCCAATTTCGATTGAACTAAGGAATTGGGCGAAGAAATTGGAAGTTCTGAAAGCGACTAGAAAATTGAAAGGTACTAAAATATATATAGAGGAAGATTACTCAAAACAAACCCAAGAGAAGAGAAGGGAACTAATAGAACGTATGAAAATAATAAGAAAAGGAGGACATCATGCAATTATTAGAAATACAAATCTGATTATAAATGGAGAAGAATATACTCTGGAACAATTGAGAGCAATAGAAATAAAGAACGTTGACACAAGTACAACAGAGCGAAATCAAATACCCATAACAAAAATACAACAGCAAGACTCACAAACAGACATGCAAAAACAGGCAAAGAAAGGGAGAACAACTAGCCAAAGATCGCCTGGGGAAAATGAAGAAAACAAGCTGAGAGAGAAACAAATAAAAATAACAAATACAACTATGACAAAAAACTAACGATACAAAGTACAGGATTGAACATGATAACAACATTGGCGAGAACTAGGAAAAAAATGGACATAAATATAAGAAATAAAATAAACACAGTAAGAGAAATACAGAAAAGATTATCTAAAAAGACAAATACGAAGAACCATGAGATTAAGGAGCGGGAGAATAAAGATATAACTGCACAAATTAATATAGGAATATGGAATATTACATCACTGGCTGGAAAAGAAATAGAACTTACAGAGGAAATGAATGAATTTGATATACAAATAATGGGGATAAGTGAAACAAAAAAAGAAGGTAGCGGCATAATATGGCTGACTAATGAATATATCTTATACTATTCGGGAGTGGAATCAGGAAAAAGGAGAAAAGAAGGAGTAGGAATAATAATGACAAAAGAAATACATAAGAAAATAACTAATTTTAATCCTATTTCATCAAGAATAATACATATAAAAATGGAAAATGACGGAAACATAGTAGACATAATACAATTATATGCACCAGTAGAGGGAACAATAGATGAACAAATGGATTTTTTCTATGAGGAATTACAAAAAGTGGTGGACAATATCAAGGAAGACAATGAACATATAATATTGATGGGAGATTGGAATGCCAGAGTGGGAAAAGATCATAATAAAGGAGGAGGGTGCATGGGGAAATATGGTGAGAATATATTAAATAGAAATGGCAGCAGAATGATAGAGTTCTGCCAAATAAATGATTTACTAATTGGAAACACACTATGGTTTCAAAACATAAACGAGAAATTTACATTTGTAGCAGATGAAAGAGGAGCAAAAAGCCTGATAGACTATATAGTTTTTACCCGAGAAATGAAGTACATGATGAGTAATATATACACGGTAAATGAGGCGGAGTTAAGCACCCAACATCGACTAGTCAAAGCGAAACTTGTTATAAACAGACCTCAGGGGGAAGACACAGAAGATTACACTAGAATAAGAATACATAAAATGAAAAATTTGGAAACTAGAAAAAAATACCAGGAGGAAACAGATGCAGAATTTGAGGAAAAAATGAAATCAGATAGAAACTGGAATCTGGAGGAATTATGGAAAGTATTTAAGGAAGTAACCTATAGCAAAGCAAGGGAAATATGCGGAATAAATAAAGGCAAAAATAAAAATCTAAAAAGAACAATATGGTGGAGTGAGGAGATTAGAAGCATAGTAAAATTGAAGAAAATAGCATGGAGAAAATACATATCAACGGGTAAGGAGGAAGATAAAGAGGAGTATCATAATAAAAGAAGAATAGCCAAAACCGAAATAAGAAACGCTAAAAAGAAAAGCTGGGAGGATTTCGGCGAAGAATTGAACAAGGACTATAGCTCAAACAATAAGGTGTTTTGGAATAAAGTTAAAAGTCTAAGAGGAAAGAGGAAGAAAATAACAAAAGGAATAAGGGATAATCAGGGTGAGATAAAAACAAAAAATGATGAAGTAGTAAATATATGGAAAGATTACTTTAAAAAACAATTTGAAATCGACAAGAACAGACAGGAAGTTTTGGAAGATAACTTGGATGCTTACACAGAAGAACATAACATAAAAATAGAAGAACTGGAAGAAGCAATAGCCAAACTAAAAACAGGCAAAGCTTGTGGACATGATAAGATTGATCCGGAAAAGATAAAATATCTGGGAGAAGAAGGTAAAAAGTGGCTACTAAAGATAATACAAGAAGCATGGAGAACCGAAGCCATCCCAATGGACTGGGAAAAGAATATTCTACTCCCGATACACAAAAAAGGCGATGACACTAGATGCAGTAATTATAGGGCAATCTGCCTAGCAACTACAACGTTCAAGGTTTATACCAGAATACTAGAATCAAGATTGAGAACATGGGTGGAGTCAAGACTGGAAGACGAGCAAGCTGCTTTTAGAAAAGGAAGACAAACTACAGATAACATATACATCATAAAGAATATAATAGAGGGAAAGATGGAAACAGGACGGGAATTATGGATTAGTTTTATAGACCTGAGAGCAGCGTTTGACTCCATAGACAGAAGTAAAATTTGGAAATGCCTTAGGGAACTAGAAGTACCAAACCAACTAACCAAAAGAATAATGAGCGTATATAACAAAGTAACAGCATATATACAATTAAACGGAGCTACATCGGACGAATTCGAAATGCAGAAAGGGATTAAGCAGGGGGATGGCCTCAGCCCCATGCTGTTTAACATAGTTATGGACAGGATAATAAAAAACACAAAGAAAACGACAACGAAGATGCAAACACTAATTGGATATAAGAACTTAACTCCCATAAAAATAGATAACCTGCTATATGCGGATGATATCATACTAATAGCCGAAACGCCTGAAAAGATGAATAAATTGATTGAGGTGTGGGAAACTGAAATAGAAGAAAATAGTATGAATATTAATACCGAAAAGACCAAAATTATGGTAATAAATAAAAAACAAAGAAAGGATAATCAGAATATAATATATTGCAAGGGGAATCGGCTAGAAGAGTTATCGAGTTTTGACTATCTGGGGACACGGATAACCAATGACGGAAAAATTGATGAGGAGGTAGCTAATAGAACGAAGAAATCCAATAGGATATATTACTCTATAACGAAAACCATATTTGGGAAAAAGGAAATTAGCAGAAAAATAAAATTACATGTATATAAAGCAATAATCATACCCACCATAACGTATGCAAGCGAAACTTGGACAAGATTAATAAAACACAACAACATGATCACAACAGCGGAAATGAAAATATTGAGGAAAATTGCGGGTAAGACTAAACTGGACAAAATTAGAAATGTAAATATAAGAGAATCACTACAAATAGAGAAACTAGTAAATACAATTGAGAGGAAACAACTAAACTGGTTCGGGCACGTTATGAGAATGGGAGATGAGAGATTACCAAAGAAAGTTATGGAAGCAAGAAGAATAGGAAAAAAGAAAAAAGGGAGACCGAGAAAGGCATGGTTACAACAAATAGCAGATATAGGAAGAACTAAGGGAAATACGCTAAACGAGATGAAGCACATGACGCAGGACCGGAAGAAATGGAAAAGATGGAGTAACAGCTAAGAAAAGGGGTCCACTCCGACGCTCTTATAGGGCAGAAGGAAGCAGCTGAAGAAGAAGAAGAAGAAGTACAAATTATTTAATCTCGTTGCAGCATTTGTGGTCCTCGAAATAGCTTTCATTTTAAAAAAATAAAAATAAATAAATACTTTATTTAGCAACTTGCTATTAGAAAACAGACATTAAGATTCTACAATTTACATTATAATATTATTCTTTGTTGAATAAGGTGTTGAGACACTTGAGCAGTGGCGCAGCTACCATATAGCTAGAATAAGCAAAGCTTACGGGCTCACAAGGCTTAGGGGTCCCGTGGTTCTTAAGGGCCCGCTTACATACGAGTACAATACGTTAGATTCTTATTAAACTTATTCAAATGTCAGATATTTTAATTAATTGTGAATATCTCGTAAACTAATATTCAGAAGTACTGTCTTCCCAGTTTATTAATTTCATTTCCTTAATTAAAAAAGACTTAAACGAAACAATGTCTGTAAAACAATTCTTTTCGTTACTAATAGCAAAGTACAGCGTGCTAGAGAGTGAATTTTCTGAAATTTTTACTGTATTTCTTTTATTCCTTACGCTTCCTGTGACAGTAGCTAGTGTGGAAAGAGCTTTTAATAAACTCAATTACAAGAAATTCTATTTGACAAAGTAGATTGAGAGATCTTTCTATGCTATCTATTGAGCATGAACAAGCTGCTAAAAGGAATTTAGTACATTTTATTGATCATTTTGCAAATGTAAAAGCCAGAAAGGTCAAGTTTTAAGTTTTAAATTAACTGGATTGCTGTATTAAAATGTCTTTCTTTTTTTATTATTCTGTAATACTGTAATAGGTTTTCTGTTTTTTATTTTAAATTTTATATGTATAATATATTTTGTTGTTATAAAGTATATTATTATAATCAGGTTTACGGTTTTGTACGTGTTTTATGTTGAGAAAATATTTTTTTTATGCAATATGGAATTGAAAAAGTGTTATTATTTACATTTTAATTTTTAATACTGGATAAAGGGCCTAAATTAAAATTTTTGCTTATGGGCCCAAAATATCTAGCTACGCCACTGCACTTGACCAGCAAAAGCATGAACAGAAGTGGACTGTTTTAATTCATATGGAAGAGCATTAAAAAGGCGAATACCCTCATATAATAGAGACCCCATCAAAAATGATTTACCTGTAAAATCTATATTTAAACTGTCTTTTGATCTTAGAAATCGTGAGTGACTATCCTAAATACAAGAACCATATTTGCCTTTCTAATGCCTTCATCCAATATTAACCAGCAGTTTAGTTAGTTCTATCACAGTCTAGTAATACAACCAGTCATTTCACTCGCTGGATTTTGTGGGTCCGAATTCCAGTGCGCCTGTGCAAACCTAGCATAAAGCGCAGTTAGAAAAATAACGTGTTTGCGTAGATGTGCATTTAACCGCCGTAAACCACGTGCTTGTATGTGTTTGAGTGGTGCTTGTTTATTCGTGTATTCAAAAATCGCGCCAAAATATTCATGATCTAGCCGAATGCGCACTGCACATTTCGGGGACATGAACATCAAAGGTACCGACACGAAGTGAAACGACTGGTTGTATTACTAGACTATGGTTCTATTGTACAAGATCGTTGGTATTATTAGAATTCTTGAACTTTAATAACTCTGTAACAATTGTTGCATAATTATGCTTTGCTGTTTTCCTTTGTTTAATTAAGTGATACCTACCTTATTAATACGAGTATATAGAAGGTTATCGTTGATAGCAATTTTACAAGAATTCTATGCTTGTTCCATCCACTTTCCTTAGTTATTACCTAAATTGATTCTGTACATATAAATACAATTAGATATGAGATAGTGAAATTTAAAATCCGCATTAGAAATTGTCAATACGAACAAGCTTGTTATTCAACTCCCAACAGAGGTGTAGAAATTTCTACAAGCTATTAAAATTAGTCATGGCCGTAATTAAAAATAGGTATTATATCGGGCTTCTATAGCTCAGTGGATTACATCTTTTGTAACTGACAACATAGGGCTTAATGCCAGCCCTAGTCGAAAAAATGATTACAGCAGCCGAGGTGTAAATTACAGTAGCTAAGTTTGGACCAAATGACTTTATCATCATAAGGAAATAGAAAATCTGAATTCAATTCCGTATTTTTTAATTTCATTAACCCACCACTAATATACAGTGCGTCCCCGGATGGAGTTGACAATAGGTATGATTTACCAAAAATTTTCGAATTCGATTTTCATATTTTGGGATTAATCCCTGCTCGGTCTGAAACTTATTTTTAGTTTACTTTCGATTTTTTTAAATCAAGTAGGCCTTTACAGTTGAGCAAAAACTCTTTTCGTGTCAGGTAAAGTACCTTTTCGGTTCACAGTATGCCAATCTGTTACTAAGAAAAGTTGTTCAGAATGAAAAGTTATGGCGTTATGCAAATTTTCAGAACGATCGGCCTACTTTTATAAAATTCATTATTTGTCAATTTCGTTTCAGGTAAAGTACTGTTTGCGTTCACAGTACGCCTATGTGTTACTAACAAAAGTTGTTCGGAATGAAAATTTATGGCGTTATACAAATTTTCAGAACTTTTAATAAAGAATGACTTTTCGTCGTAAAATTAATAAAGATTTTTCTCCTATTGTCAATTTCTATTATCAAAGTAGGCCGATCGTTCTGAATATTTGCATAACGCCATAACTTTTCATTCTGAACAACTTTTCTTAGTAACACATTGTCATACTGTGAACGGAAACAGTACTTTACCAGAAACGAAATTGACAAATAATGAATTTTATCAAAGTAGGCCGATCGTTCTGAAAATTTGCATAACGCCATAACTTCTCATTCTGAACAACTTTTCTTAGTAACATATTGGCGTACTGTGAGCGAAAAAGGTACTTTACCTAAAACGAAAAGAGTTTTTGCTCAACTGTAAAGGCCTGCTTGATTTAAAAAAATCGAAAGTAAACTAAAAATAAGTTTCAGACCGAGCAGGGATTAACCCCAAAATATGAAAATACAATTCGAAAATTTTTGGTCCATCATACCTATTGTCAACTCCATCCGGGGACACACTGTATAATGAATGGTTTCCGGTTTTAGTTCGACATCAAGTCCTACTGGTGAATGTCCAACGGCGCTTCACCAGGATACCATTCGGAGAAAATCGACCAGCATATCAAGACCGACTGCAAATAATGAAGCTTCCTTCTCTTAAATCGCGACAGCTAAGAGGTGACCTCATAACCTCGTACTCTGCCCTTCATGAAAACCTCTCTGAAATCCGTCATCTTTTTGAATTAAATGAAGATGAAAGGCTACGCAGTCACCCGATTAAAAACTTAAGAGAGAAAAATTTCGTACCACTCAAAGACAATATTTTCTTCCAAATCGAATATTTTATAAATGGAATTCTCTGCCTAGCCAAGTGGTAATGTCGGACTCAATTCTCACCTTCAAAACGCAGTATGACGCCTTATAAGTTAAATTTTATATTTTATGCTAGAAATTACTATTTAATATTTATGTAAGTATAGTTAATACCCTTTGCTATGATATGATTTCATTTATTTATTTAAGACCAAATTATTATCTTTTGTACTTTACCACACATGATTATGTTAACTGTTAGAGCTTCATACGATTTCATCCTCTGCTTGTATTAATAATAATAATAATACTTGTTTTACGATTTTCTCTTCAAAAAAATCGCTAAAAAAACAAAACAAAACCAGTTAGCCACCACTGAATAAAGGTAGATATAGTTCTTAAATTCTAAGCTTACTACGGAATAGATCATGTCAACGCCAACCGATACTGCACCGCAATATATCTTTCATACGAACTATTTTGCCGACACGGTAAGTTGGGCGTACTACTGCATTTGACAAGCGTGCTATCATTGGTTTTGCCTGATCGCAGGGTTTTGTTGAAAACGAGTGGTTTCGTAGTAAGCTTAGAATTTAAGAACTATAACTACCTTTATTTTTTCTTACAGGTACATATAATTCACAATTTATTATCTTGCTATAACCATTATTACAGAAAGTCATACATAAATACATTTAGATTGTAAAAAAATTGATTGTAATAAAAAATAATTTCGGGAAATATTTTACCTTTATCTGTGGAAATTCACTCACAAAAATAAAATTTCTTCATTTCAAACAAAAAATATATTTAAATACTAAATACTGAATGTTTAGAATTTTAGGTTATAACCACAGAACAACAGGTTGACCGCAACCAACGCATAAACTAACAGGTATTTCCTTTAACGTGGTTCAGTGGCGTACGTAATTTAATTTTTACAGATTAACATTTTAACAACATGAAGAAAACGTGACTTCAAATATATACTACAAATGTTATTAGTTGTTATTATTATGTACGTAGTTTACCCTGTCATTCACAATTTAAAAACTGTTTGCTTTATAATTTATACTTTAAAAGTTTAAAACTTAGTAGGTAGGTAGGTATTACATTTGTTTATGCAACTTTATTTTTATTCCGCTATTAACATAACATCTGCATTGAGATGATGAACTAAGTCAAAGTTTCTTGCAAGTTTATCATTGTAATTAATAATTAAATAAGAATTTGAGTTTTGGTCGGCAGTATTTATTTGTACATGTTTCTCAGATTTCGGTTTTTAAAATCAGGATAATTTCTAAAAAATTCGGGGCAAACATAATTTTACATCTTCTGTTTTAATACTAATTATGTAGTAATTACATTATACATCGTAACTATCACTGTTATGATTATCAGTTTACTACGAATTTAAAAATATTTGTCACATTTGTCGCGGTTCTAAATTTTTAAAACTTAAATTCCAAATATTTGGCATATTTTGACATTCAATAGGCAACATTATGATTACCGATTTGATAATTTTATTTTGAGATTGAAGTTAAACAGTTTAAAAGTCTATGGCCTGTATTCTGATCTCATATTTAAATTTAACGTCATGTTTAACTACCATGGCAACATCGTGTATCTCTGTTATACACATATAAAATTATATAAAGCTATATCGTTTTATGTTTACGCTAAACACGACTTTAGTTAGAGACAACTTTAAACATGAGGTGAGAATACGGCCCTATATGTTTGAGTCTTTGCTTAGTTCGAATCGGGACCTGAAACAAAAATTAGTAAAAATCATTCAATATATCTTTACTTTAAATTTGTGGCGCTGTGAATATAGAGAACCAAGACCCGCCACTGACTGTTGAAACTAGGCCGTGACAGAGAACCAATACGAGGCCAAAAACAAAAACAAAATAATAAGCGGCCAGTCGTTGACCAATCACAGAACACCGGGCTGAACTTAGATACGTATCTGATACGTTTTTCACGCGTATCTCAACCGCCGTACACTCCCCGGCGTACGTTTTGTGTTACATTAATGATTTCCTTAAGGTTTTCCTCCACTATTTGCCATAATAAACATCTACAAATGTTAATTAAGCAAAGCCATTAAGGTTTTTTGCTTCTTTTTTGATCAGGAATGTAATGGTGCAGTGCTTGAACTATTGATGTCTGACACCCTGTATAGTATTTATAGCCCCATGGCACGGCAGATTATAGTGCTTTCGTTCTATGTGGATGTGGAACATGTGTGCATCGGCGCCGACATAAAATTTTTATCTTTATTATCATTAATTTTCAGTAATAGCTGATACAGACGAGGAACAAAGAAAACGAAAACACGAACATTCACTAAAATTTTATTTATTAATTTACCTTAATGAATTAAATAAATAGTAGCTTTATAAAAAGAATGCATCCTATTATTTCTTTCCTAGACATGGCATAGATACATTAACTATAAGTTAGAGTTAAGTAATTTTAAATAAAGTCGGGAATTTATTTATCGATTTAATTTTAATAAAATAGCTAATGAGATAGATCATCGAAAATTGTTCCTCCAGGTGCTTTTAGTAAACTTTCGACCCCGCTAGAGGCGAATTTCCGGCACTTTTTGAAAAACTGCTCAGTAAAAGGGTTGTAGACCTAGGTGTTCTCTACAACATCTACACGTCACCCACCGAGGATAACTTCTGTAGTTCGAGAAAAAGATTATTGAAGATTGGTCCTCCAGGTGTCTTTACATGCGTATTTTAATAAACTTTTGACCCCGCTGGAGGCGAATTTCCGGCACTTTTTGAAAAACTGCTCAGTAGGGGTTGTAGGCCTAGGTGTCGTGTACAACATCGATAGGTCACATATCGAGGACAACTCCTGTAATTCGAGGAATAAAAATATGAAGATTGGTCCTCCAGGTGTCTTTACATACGTATTTTAATAAATTTTCGACCCCGCTGGAGGCGAATTTCCGGCACTTTTTGAAAAACTGCTCAGTAGGGGTGGCTAAGTGCCTTCTACAATATCTAGAGGTCACCCACCGAGGACAACTCCTGTAATTCTGTAGAAAAAAAATCTTATCGTGCGGTGGTTTATACGTTTTAAAGGTGTTTCAAATTTGTGAAGAGTTTTTTAGTTAATGGATTTTTTAATTAACATTTGTAGATGTTTATTACGGCAAACAGTTGAGGAAAACCTTGCGGAAATCATGGGAAAAAGCTGTTTTATAATGACGCAAAACGTATGCCGGTGAGTGTACGCGGTAAAAACGTATGCGGATACGTATCTAAGTTCAGCCCAGACACAGAACGCTCTATTGATTATTTTATTATAAACCATGTTGTGTTTTTTGTGAACGCGTTTTTGTTTGAAGTTGGACTGTTTATTTCAAACAATTAGTTATTCAAAAACTATTTGTTGTTGTTCCTAATTTAACTTACTTTTCTCAGATTCTTCATAAATTTAGTTTGTAAGTGTCGGATAGTTTCATACGTTTAAATTAACTCTAGTTCTCGGACTAATTTTAAGGTTATGTTTGTTTGTTTTTCGCACCAAAACTCTGATAACTTTATATGTATGCATCGGAAGAAACTTCTTCAGATTCAGCGAACACCTTTAAGTGACCTTAATTTTGCAAAACAACTGCACAATGGATTTAGACTCTATTAATGAAGATGTTTTAAAAAACATTAAACCCGAACTCGAGTTTTTGTCAGTGAACTACGTAGAATCTTTATTTAATGAAAATTTAAAAGATGATACTAACAAAAATACCATCTTTTGTTATGAGGTAACAAAATGTTGTTAATATTTATTTTTGTAATTACCCCGAGTTTTTAGGTATTTCGAATATTCATGGATAAAGATCTTCTACATTACAAACTAAACAAAGATTACCAAAAACTAACAGTTTTCGCTGAACACGTGAAAAAAATTAATTCGTTCGGACACTTCGATTCGAAACTATTTTTAAAATTACTGACACAGGAATTTGACAATATGCCGTTAGAGATCGTCTGGTGGTTAAACAAATACAATATTGTTAGTTTTTTGAGTTACTGGTGAGTTAAATTTAATTATAAATTATTAATCGAAAAGGAATTACGCTGAATCCTGTAAACCTCATTAAATTAATAATATTCTATACATATTTTAGCCACTCGGTTATTTATGTGGTACAGCGGTATTCCGATAAATTATTATATTTAACAGATTAATCTTATTTAAACAGCGAAATGGTAAAACCGCCAGATATAGCAGGCTCTATAAAAGAATTTATGACAAACGATAAAATAAGTGGCTTATTGGACTCTGATGTTGTTATTAAGGATCTTTTAACAGAAATCCTCCGTGGATCTTATCGTCCAAGCTTGGGTATATACGGAGTAGATACAAGTAAAACGTGGTCTATATATTGTTCTCAAATATTAGAAAACGTTGTACAAGAACACCTAGCAGCCATACTTTCAGGAAATTCGTCGTTGCTAATATGTTCATTGCCATTTATCAGACAATCTTCAGAACACATTCCTGGTGAATACTTTTAAAACTGTTTAAAATAATGGTCTAATGGTTTTGTTGTAGAACTAATGATTAAACGCTTTTACAAAAACATTTTAAACGTCATAATAACCTGTAACATTGACAAAATAGATATATTCGAAGCATATACCTATCAACAGTTATGGAAATCGGATAAATTAAATGAAACCCTAGAGTTAATCTATGATGAGGTTAGTACAATAATCACTAATGTTATAATATATTAATATAAAGATCGTAGATCTTCAAGTATTTTGGCAGTGCAAAAGATATTATCAACATCATAGAAGAACATGAACCTAACATTAATTGGAAATTTGCCCTAAGCGCTATTGCTGCATGTGTGAAAAGATCTAAGACTGGTGCTCAGGATATTCTAGGTAATTTATTTTCTTTATTAAATTAGATTAGTCGTAGTAATATAGTTTTTTCCCCTATTGTTTATAGAAGTAAAGGTTTTGTTTATGTACCTTTAGCCTCATATCGACTTGCGCACGCGGCTCAAAATGCAGAGCCCGCAACGTCGATACCTCTTGTGCTCATCCGGAACTGCTGCCGTGTTCAAAAGAAGCTCGGTGTGAGCCGTGCATTTCGTTTGGACGATTTTTATAATTACCAGTTTTCAATTTTCGACTGAATTTTGCTCACTGCGGCTTATTCGCTTGACTCGAGCGGCAAAATTATTTTTTAACTTGAACTCGTTCTGAGCCGTGTGTGGCGAGCTACTCAAAGCGAACCGCACCCGCAAGTCGATACAAGGCTTAATGTGTATCCTAAATAACTTGAACAATAAAGTAAACAAACGTATATGGTAGGCAGCATTCATGTGACAAAATGCCAATTTTTTATGGGTTACAAGTAAGAAAATATTTTGAAGCTGTTTATACCTCTATAATAGAGGATTAGTTATGGTTGGTGCCATGATTTTTCGACAAATAAACATCTGTCTACTGTTAAACAAAAGATAAATGATTGTTGTCAAATGACGAATCCTACCTAAAAAGTGCCGAGGTAAATGTTTTTAGGGTTATGGTGACACTTCTGGATGCAACAGTTTTATGTAAAATGCACACCGCCTAAGTTAGTGCCTGTAGCCTATCAGTTTATTTCATTGTTCAAATTATCTTAAACAAACTTTAATCATATTTCTAATATTTTATGCAGACGGTTGCCAAATGTACCAAGAAGTATTAAAAATCATTTTTAACATAGTTACTATAGGTTTTTGAGGTCTTGAGCTCTTAGAACAATCTTCTTCCGCTGTTTTCAGTTAGCTAATTCTCTCGGCAATTTATTATTTCTAAACTTTTAAAACATGCCATTTAATTTTTGAACGTCATATTTATATGCTGTCAAGGTTTACTGTTATCAAATCTTTGGGTCTTTTTTTTTGTTATTCATGAAAGGTGCCATTTGAGTCTATTATTTCTGTAATATTGTGGCGAAGAGGCTGGTTGGTTTATTGTTAGAAATTAGGATAAATAAGTTACGTTAATAATTTAGGTAGAGTCTTGGACCAACATCGCCACTTGAATATTGCTTGGCTTTTTACGAGAGGTTTTCATTCAAAGTCAAATTCCACTAACATTCATGTATTTCATATCTGTGCTTTAGTTTTACAAAATAATATAAATTGTTCTAAGTCCTGAATTAAAGTCGAGTTACAGAAATTATTACAAGTCCAGCTTCAAAGTAAGGTTATATAAATTAATCGAAGTTTCAATTCAAAGTGAATACAAAATTATTCTAAGTTCAAATTGACACAATTTACTCTAAGTCCAGAGTCAAAATAAATTGATACAAATTATTACAAGTCCTGATTCAAAGTGAACAAATATAAATTACTCTAAGTTCTGATTACATTTAAAATGACTAAGTCCATAAAACGAATTTAAATAATTTTACAAGTTCGAAATTATAATTGTTGATTTACCGTAGGCACTGCTTGTTTGATGGCCGAATATAAACCATGCCTCTCATGTGATTTCGCTTAGCTTTTATACAGAAAATTGACCCCGTCTCTCAATATTCAGTGTCTTATCTTATGCACGTGGAGAGTGCATAACTGCATTGAAGCACGTACAAGGCGTCAGGTTTCACCGTTCATTGCACTCCCATATAGATGCATTTAAAAGATGCAACCATGACATGGCGCATGTGCCTTGCTAGTGAATGACCTGATCGAATGACGTCATATCAACGCGTGTACTAGTGAATTGAATAACTTGAATGCAATTCAAACTTCGCTTAATATTTTACATTCATCTTTGCTACAATATCTATATCTATACAGAGTATTCATTTTCTTGTAAGAAGTATAGGTCACTTTTTTATTTAGATAGCTACATCAGGTCAAATTAAATCTAATTGTGTATTGGTATACATCCGGAAATTTTTGAGGTATTTTGAAAAAAATGAAAAATTATAAATTGCTTAAATTCGGTATATTTTCGTAACCATTTAATTTAGAGCGAAAGTGAATACACCATATTAGAAATAATGTTGCATTAAATTCATCGAAGTTAATAACACTTTGCTGGCGCTGTTGATTTTTAAGTAGTAATATAAATTCATATTTTTTAAAATGAAAATATTTTTACACCACCAAAAAACCTTTTTTCTCCCGTTTCTAGTAATATGTCATTTGATGTCATACTTTTGGCAACATAATTCAATATATATAATATAGCGCTGCAGGCCTTAAACGCCCACAGCTTTTGTTGTAATTGGTTTCCACTGCATCCTGTTCCCACCAGCTTTTCTTTGGTCGTGCTTTACGATTTTGTTTGTCCTCCTAGTTCTTCTTTAAAGATTCTTTTTGCTGTTCTATTCCTTTCCATTCGTTCTAAATAGCGTAACTACTACTATACTTATGATTCTACTTTCCTTGGACATTTTTTGTAGTTCTATATTTGTTCTTCTTCTCCATCTGTCATCCTCCTTTACTCCTCCATATATTGTATGCAATATCTTCCTTTCCCATATTTCTAACCTTTTAGAACCCATGTTTCGCCTAAAACCGGTCTCACTACTGTTTTATTAAGTTGTTTTCGTTGTCCGTGATACTGTTTTAGCAGTGAACACTTTTTTTTAGAGCACCTGCACTTCTGCTTGCTGATACCATTCTTCTTTCAATCTGATCTGACATATTTCCTTGGCTATTAAATTCACTTCCTAAATATGTTATGATATTTTCTCTCTTGAAGGTGTATCTTTTTCCCTCTAGTGTCCTTATACTTAGCTTTTCTGCGAATCTTTGAGATCTTCCCGTGATCATATATTTAGAGATGAAACGAATATTCGGTTAACTATTCGGCAGAATAATTTACTGGACATTGTGGTTTATGATGCAGATAATATAAAAGGAAAAACGTAAAAACCAAAAGTTGCAAACAAGAATGGCTTTTACGAAAATTAACAATATACCCTCTTGCCAATTGAAGATTAAACAACATTTAAAGTGGTAACATTTTGAAGTTTGTAGCAAATTTCATAGATGAAGCTTGGGGGCTCCGATTGCAGTGAAGACAAGGGTATAACGTCTAGACTAGACTGCAGCGGTATCGGCGTAACAATTTAAAAAAAAAACATTGTTTTTCCTATTTATGAAATCATGTCTGCTAAATGAGATATGGGTTGGATTATTAAGTTAATAATTATCGCTGTTAATTGATATTTTAGTTGCACTTGTGGCTCCTGGGACTCATGTTTACCTTTGCACTAACTTGTATGTTTATGTTAGTTATAGCTGTTATAGGCACACATATATAAGTTGACTTAAACCTTGAACTATAATCTAAACACAAGTCTTTACTCAAACACAAAACCAATGACACAACTAGTCAACTGGTTTGCCTACGGCCCTCAATCTTTACAATGTGAACATAAAATCCGCCGAAATGCGATTCACAAGGCCTTCTTACAATGTCGCCGGACAAAACAGATAGACCAGCAATCGACTACTTCAAAAATACAGGTTGCAAACAAAACGCAAAGATAAAACAAAAGGCGGTACTTATTA
This sequence comes from Melanotus villosus, assembly GCA_963082815.1. NCBI lineage: Eukaryota > Metazoa > Arthropoda > Insecta > Coleoptera > Elateridae > Melanotus > Melanotus villosus. Next base: position 2,043,433 of record OY720427.1, read on the forward strand.
AACTCTAAACTGAACAGTAGTTAAAAGGCCTGCCAGCAAGAGGCAAACGTAGAAATTGAAACTAATATTGAAAACACAAACGCCAAAGCAGGAGCAGCGAAAAGGAAGTAGATTACCTGGCGAGATGTTGGTACTTGCTCGGCACAGGGAGTAACGTGGCGGATGTTGATGGTGATCGGCAAAGGAGATGGTGCCCCTTTTCCCGAAAGGAGGGTGCAAGACAAACGAAGAAGATTTCTTAGGCTATGGGTTTTCCTAATCCAGTATACTGAATTTGTGTGATACTTTCAACTTCTACTTTCACAACTTTCACACAACACTATGTTACTCCGAGATTATATGACACCCTTTTGGTGAATCCAACCAAGTCGTAAATTTTAGTTTTCCCTGTAAACTACGGTAATGGGGCTCTTCTCGGTGGGGTAAATACCCAAGCGGAAAACAATGAACTTGTAAACCCGTCTTAAAAACCGGGGCAGTCAAAGACATCCGATATGATCTAGAAGTTGCCTCGTACTGCAGAAGGGAGTGCAGAAGACTCGAAAGGACCCCACAGGTCAGCTGACGTGGCCTGGTGTACAGGGGATTCCCCGAACCGTATCACATAAAGCTGTATCAACCGAAACAATATGACATCATGTGTCGCCGAAATACACGTGAATTGGGTCACCTTGGGATTTTTAACAAAGGAAACTTTTACAAAGACGAAACATACTGAAATGACTTTTAAAATTTCGTAGAATTGCCATGAAAATGCGCTGAGTTGCTTAACCTTCCGTGCCCTCCAGACTAAAACGGAATTAACTGTAGCAAAAATGACATAACAAAGCACGAAATTAAAATTACGGACAGGACCGTATTAAAGAATTTACCAAAAATTAAAATGACTCAAAATTTCCCAAATAACACGGAATTGCAAAACCACGTAACAATTCTTCTGATTTCTGATTGTGCATTCTTACATAATTTTTGAAATTTCTATTAAGTTTTTATCTATCTTCCTTTCTTCTAAGCTCTTCTATATCTGGTTTCTGTCCACACTGTCAGAGGCTTTTTCCCAATCTAAAAAGCACACATATCCTTCTTTATTATAATTCACTAGTTTTTCCATTACTCGTCTGATTAAGAATATATTGTCCTGGTCTAAACCCGCTCTGTGATTCGTCTAGGTGTTTTTCTTTGTTCTTAATTTTTTTCTCTATGATCCTCTCATGTACCTTTCCAGGAACGCTAAGTAATGATATACCTCTATAATTTTGACACTCTCTACTATCCGCCTTCTTCAGTATTGAGACGATTATTGCCACTTCCCAGTGCTTGGGTATTTGCTTTAGTATCCACGCCATTCTACATGTTTTTAACATTATGCTTTCTCCATATACAGGGAATTTTTCTTTTTAGTATACATATCCCCTATGTATACTTTTACAATAAACGCAAATAGGCAACCCACTATACACTATAAACGTCACGTCACATGGTGCGTAACGGTTATGTTTCATGTTTGTAAATAAAAAATAAATCAAAATTAGTGGAATATCAACATAATTTTAATTCAACGATTATTCTAAAACATAAAATATCAACAATACAAAACAGAAAGGAAAATAAAAACAGCAACAGTTAGAGACTCATTTTTTGACATTAACTTAATTTGATGATTTTTGCCACAGCATGCTAATTTTTTAACGTTTATAGTGTATAGTGGGTTACCTATTTGCGTTTATTATAAAAGTATACATAGGGTATATGTAATTATGTATACTAAAAAGAAAATTTCCCTGTACTTTAGTTATTCAGGTGTTATTTCATCTTGTCCAGCCAATTTCCCTATTTTTATTTTGCTTATAGCTTCTTTTAACTCTCCTTCCGTTATTGTTTCTTCCTCTTTTCCTATATGTGCTTTGTTGAGTGTTTCTTGATTGTGTTTATGCTCTATTCTTCTCTCGCCTTTGTTGTTATGTTTTGGATTTTCTTCTTCGTTTTGTTCCAATAATTCTGCAAAATATTCCCCCCACCAGTTTATAATTTCTTTATCGTCGAATAGTATATCCCCTTGTTTGCTTTTGTTTTGGTTTTCTTTTCTTAGGTTTTTGAATATTCGAAAGAATAATTTTTGGTGTTCTCTGCTGTTCTCTTCCATTTTAGTACCAAATTCTTCCCAAGTTTTATTTTTTGCTTTACTTCATTTTTAACTATTTTACCCTGTTCTCTGTATTCGTCGTATGCTTGTCCGGTTCTCAACAGTAAATATTTTTACCACAACTTCTCTGATCTGCTGATTCCAGCACTTTGTTTGTTTCTTGTCGTCTCTGTGTACTACAATCCCACAAGCTTCTCTTGCTGCTGTTTTAATTATTTTTTTGAAAGTCTGCCACAGCTGTTCAATATCAGTTATTTTCGCTTAATTTATCTTTGCGTCCTCTTTTTTTATTGTATCTTCTTTCAATTTATATGTCCTAATTATTTGTTTCATATTGCTTTTTTCTTCGTTTATTTGGCTGTCCTTTTCCCTTTGATTTTCTATTCTTCCTGCGACCAACGTTGCTAATTTCGAGCGTCTTTTAACCCTTACATTATCCAAAGTTTTGATAATTCTTCGCTACATACTTCCAGAATGCTGAGAAATTTGACTTTTTTTATTTTTATTATTAGTGTTATTAACCAGAATTACACTTAATTATTTACATTGCATGTGTTATGTACTATATACATAGAAAGATAAATATCTGAAATTTATAATAAAACACAACTTTACAACAATACATGCATTTTTGTATGAATCCCGTCTACGAGCAAAAACCTCCTCAAGGTTTTTGCATTTTTCTCTGTCCCTTGTAATTCTCATCCATTAGACTCCAACTTCCCTTACCAATTCATTTGATCATCTTCGCCTTGGGTTTCTCTTTTTTCTTCCAGAAATGTTTAGATTCCATACTGTAATAACGTAATAAGTTTAGCCTATCTATCTTCTTTTCTAATTAAATGGCCGGCCTATTTCCATTAATTCTTTGCATATCTCGGTCATGCTTTTTACATTTAATTTTCTTGTAATTTCTATTACGCTTACTTCATCTCTTAATCTAATTTTTAGAATGCGTCTCATCATTTTGTTTTGCGTAACTTCCAGTTTCTTCTAATCCTTCCTTCTTACTGCCCATGTCTTCTGAGCTGCATATGACAATATTGAGTTTATACATGAGCTGAAGACTTTTTCTTTTAACTTATTGCCATCTGTAGTCGACCATATTCTTTGTAACGACTAATATTGCTTCCAGACCATGGCTGTTCTTCTTTGGGCCTCTTTTCCTTGTTGATTCTGAAACAAAATAATATGCCCTAAATATACTGTTTCGTCTGAATAGTTTACTGTTGATAGTGCTTATTTTAGTTTTATTATTATTATTATTATTATTATATTAAATAGGCAAAGTAGTGCAGGATTTTTATGAGGGATTCAAGGGTGTGAAGAAATTTGATATACGAGGTGTGGTTAAAAAGTTGTTTTCGTTTTTTGCCATTATATCAAATTTCTTCACGCCATTGAATTCTTCATAAAAAAACTGTACCGCTTTGCTTATTTAACCATTCCTCTATCGTTACAAATAAAAAAGTTATCCGTATAACACTCAAGAAATAGGGCGCCCTATTTACAGAAACTTACCCTAACATTTTATTCAGCATATTTTCCCATACACTAATAAATAGTTAAATACTGTAAACATACATAATCCGTAGCCTTTCTACCTTGACGGTGTAAGGTATCGGTCGGCTGTCATCCTCTCTCGTTTTCCAACACCTCTTCTTCCATTCTTTCCTGTCTTGTGCTGTGTTCCATTCTATTCCTCTTACTTCTGCTCCTACCCGGTTTTTCCCTTCTGGTCTTGTTTCTAATACTTGTTTTACCATTCTGTTCTTACCCATTCTGTACATATGCTCCAACCATCCTAACTGTCTTTCTACTACCACTTCTACTACCGCTTTCACCTTAAATTGTTCCCTGTAAGTTGTATTCCTAATTCTATCTAGTTTTGTTTTTCCTTCCACTTTCCTCCAAAATCTCATTTCCGTGCTTGTAATTCTTTTCTTCTGTTTATCCGTCATTGGCCAGGATTCGCTTCCATACACTAACGCCGGGTATCCTACTTTCTTCACCACTTCCACTTTTGTATCCTTTGGTATTTCTGCTTTACCCAGAAAACTAGTTTTAATTGCGTTAAAAATTTTCCCACCTTATTTCATCATCAATTTTCCCATCAACTTGTTCCACCGTCTTTTCTCCTATTGTTATTTCATGTTTCCTTTCTACTGGTCCCATAATCATTGTCTTGGTCTTCTCTACATTAACTTTCATGTTTACCTTCTGCATTTTCCTGACGTATGTGTCCACATTATGTTGAAGCTCTGTTTCTGTTCCTGCTAAGATTATCAAGTCGTCTGCGTATAGTAATTCTGATATTTGTACCATTTCCATTCCTTGTCTTTCTACTATGTATTTGTTTGTTCTCTTTTTGTATTCTTTCACTACATCGTCCATAATTAGTGCGAATAATAATGGGCTCAGCGCACATCCCTGTCTTAAACCTCTTGTTGTTTCGAATTCCGTTGATTCCTCATTCCTGGTTCTTACTATATTTGTTGTTTTGTTGTACAATCTCTTGACCATGTCTATTTCGGCTGTATTTATACCTCTATTCTCTAACGTCTTCCATATATCTTTTCTTCTGATCCTGTCAAAGGCTTTGCATAAATCTATAAAACACACATGGACCTCTCTTCCCTTGTTTATTGCCTTCTCTGCAATTTGTCTCATTATGAATATCTTGTCCTGTACCTCTCTTCCTTTTCTAAATCTGCACTGACTATCGTCTATTGTATCTTCTAGTTTGTTTTTGAGTCGTGTCTCCCAAATTCTTGCCCATACTTACCTTACTATACTTCATAACGTAACTCCTCTGTAGTTGCTACATTTCCTACTATCACCCATTTTGTACAGCAGTATTATGATCCCAGTTTGCCAATCTTTTGGTGCGTTTTTTTTTGATTTGGCTATGTCATTCATTAATTTTAACATTTTGTCTTTTCCTACTTCTCTTATATACTTTATCATTTCCGGTGAGATCTCACCTTTTCCGGCTGCCTTCCCTAATTTTATCTTTGTTATTGCCTCTTCCAATTCCATCTCTGGTATCAACTCGGTGTTTATGCTTTCATTTGCCTCTGTTCCATTTTGTTCGCCTTCCTTGTTACTCTCTTCTTTTTCTTCGTCAGTGTCTTCTAATACCTCTTCAAAATGTCTCCTCCATCGTTCCATTATGTCTTCTTCCTTCATCACTATTTCCCCTTGTTCATTTTTGATGATTTTCAAGAGATTGGTTCTTTTTTGTCGCAATGGCTTTAGGGTGTTTTAGAACAGTTTTTGGTTTTCTTTAAAATTGTCCTTCATTTTTTCTCCGAATTTGGTCCATTCTTCTTGCTTTGCTTTCTTTACCTCATTTTTAACTTTCTTTCTTTTGTCCTTGTATTTGTCATAGTCTTCTTTTAACTTGGTTTGTAGATATTTTCTCTAACTTTCTTTCTTTTATTTCCTCTGTCCACCACGCCGTTTTTTTGTTATCCTGATTACACACTTTTCTTGTCCCACAGCTTTCTTCTGCTGCTTCTAGTATGCTTTGTTTTAAATAGTACCAAATTTTTCTTCTGGCTCTTTACTTAGTTTCCTTTTTATTATTTCCTGATATTTTTTCCTCTTTTAGTCTATACGCTCTAATACTTTTCTCTATTACCTTTCTTCTTTTCTGTTTCGGTTTTTCTTTCTCTACATAACCATTTTTAGCAAGTAATGGTCACTTCCTCTCTCTGGCCCTCTTCTCACGATCATATCTTTTATTTGTCTCATATCCTCTTGTCGTACCAAAAAGTAGTCCATGATAGATTTCTCGTGCCTTAATTTCACTTCGCGTGTGTATTTGTGTATGTCCTTGTGCTGGAATTTGGAATTTGTCACCACTAAATCATTTTCTATGCATAGTTCAAGTATTCTGTTTCCATTATCATTTCTTGTCGCGTCTCCATGTGTACCTAGATATCTCTCAATGGCTTTATTGTTGTTACCAACTCTTCCATTTAAATCTCCTAATATTATGGTTTTCAATGTACCTGCATCTATTTCTTTTTGTAAGTTCCCCCAAAAACTATCTTTCTCCTCCTTTGTTGCGTTATCGTTTACTCCTTATGCCACTATTATTGTCCATGTTTCTGTTGCTGTTAACCTCTCAGATGTACTCTTAACAACCTTGAGTTCGTAAAATTTTCTTTTATTACGTTTTCTATATTTTTTTGGTTGATTACTACTCCCACACCTGGGTTTCTCCATTTCTTTTATTCGACTCCCGGTCAGTATAACCAATACCCTTTTGCTATTCTAGTTATGCCTTGTCCGCTCTTTGTTTCCGTTATACCTAGATAATCCAGTTGCTGTTTTTCCATTTCCTCTACTAATTCTACTTCTTTTCCCGCTAAATCTTTTGTATTCCATGTACCTATTTTTATATTATTTTCACAAAGCTATACACAAATATTAAAACAAAACGCACAGACACAAATAAAAGGTGAGAATGTAATATCAATAAAATACTCAAAATATGTCGCAAAGGGGTTCGTAAATTCAATCTTAGGTTATATGACAGGGTGATTAACACATTATTCAAGTTATGACAAATATAAAATTAGCAGCTAGGCTCCCTTTATTGCAATAAAAGAATGATGATGGCAATTATAAGACTTAAGCTAAAAATCTGGCTACAAATAATTATACACATGCAACATGAAATACGTAAGCATTGCGACAGTTCGCACTATTTCTGAATTAATAACACTAAAACAAAACGTAATACGCACTGATTGAAGAGTCAAACACTTTACCGAACAAAATAAACGAAGAAAAGAATGCTTGTAGTACTTGAAATTACTGACAAAATTTAACGAGTAAAGCCGTAATATACGGTACTGAATTAAGGCTTGAATCGGTACACTTACAATGAACAGTAAAGATAGCCTAAAGTATTATTTTTACCTGGGAAGGGGCCTCGTTGAGGGTGGCCCAGAAGAAAGCGATGGTAACTTGAAATAGCAGCAGTCGGCGTAGAAAAGAAGGAATGGAATTCTTCTTCCGGAAGCAGATGTGAAGACAACAAGATGTCCTCAACTGGTAGTTGATGTAATCCAAAAACGAAAAACTGTGTGGAACGGGAAACTTCACCAAACGTCAAACTTAAACGGAACTTATTGACCCGGTACGAAATAGACGACACTCTCTGGGAAAATCCGCCAATATGTCGTAGGACTTTTTCCACGAAAAACTACACGAAAGCGAAAGGCCGATACATAAAACGGGAATTCTCTACCAAACCGGAACGATAATTTCAAGACCGCTAAGATGGACAGCTCAAGTGCTTTGGCTATTGTCGATAGAAAAAGATGTTCAAACGCGTCTGCTGCACGCGGGGTGAAACCTTGAACGGCGCCAAACTGGCGTGCCTCGTGATCAACTCGGTGCTTCCCGGAGTTCTTGATGATGAAATCAAGCGAACAAATATTACATTGCCATATTTGGTCATCCTATTGGGATTTCTCCGAAATATTCCGCAGAAAAAAAGGAATGTGTTAAATTGGCATTTTACTCACGCAGGTTCTGCAAGCTTCAAGGCCGGCTCAAACTTTGAAAAACAGGGCCGTATTATACTAATTTACGCAAAATTTAAAAACCGTGACAACGTAAGCCAAGATAGGCGTGTAGAAATCCGCATTTTGCACCTGTACTACATGTACTTAGGCATCCAGCGGTTGTTACACTCTACATGTGATGAAAAATCCCACAAGGCTAAGTTCCTTATTATTAGGTATTCTTTGTTAGAACTTAAAAAGGCTTAAAGTGTTTATACTTTTTCGATATTATATTAAAAAATGGCACGAGAAGTAGAATTTTTTATTTTTATTAACTTAACTCAAAATGGATAAAGTTAGGTAAAGTTTCTTGCCGGTGTTATGTTAAGCACAAGATTTTACAAAAGAGCCGAATTTAAACCTACATTCTACACATTCTAGCTTTTATCAGTGAAATCCCTATGTTGCCCCTCTAAATCGGCCTATATATTTTTTCTGTTTCAAAAAGGTAATTAAAAATTTCAAATTCTATCGGTTACACTGTTATATCATTTGGTATTATGTGGCTCTTTTTCTAACTACAGATGACTCTATTTCTGGGTTAGGTATTAGGTATTAGCACAGCATTAACTGCAAACAAAGTAAGAAAAACAGTAAACTTTGTGTATAAATGTAACCAAACTTACAAGCATTCGTAAAAGTTCGTGGATGCTAAGTATTAAAATCATAAGTTCTTTGCTCTTACTAAATTTCGCGAGAGATTTTATTTCTTCTGTTTTCCCCTTTTATGTTTTTCACATCAAATTCGTGTGATACTTTTTCTTCTCTGGCGTTTTCTTTTTCCGGTTTTTATAAATTACTTTTAAGTGTTTTTTTTTTTTATCTATTCCTTGATATAACGAACCGATTATAGAGAGTTTGCTATTGGAGTATGTACCTAAAATATTGTTGTTATATTAAAATTATTTGTTTTAAATTGTATTATACAGTTTGTTAAATGTTTCTTAATGGAGGTACATTCCTGCATCCTGAATGTCTGCTTAATCACATTGTGTAGTTTTTAATGTTTATAATTAATGTTGAAAAAATTTACAGCCGCTGCTTGTGGTATTCTGAGTAATTCATTTATTGGAGGAAGAGTGAAGCAATTTATTCAAGGCCTATTATTAATTAGGCAAGTTTGCTTCGAATCAAATGCAGATTTGACTTACCGTGCATGGTTGGTACTTGTAAATAATTGATTAACGAATGTATTAAACTAAGAATTGTATATTTTAGGTATTCTCGGCAATTTGGTTTAAACAGTACCTTTCAAACTACCTGTAACGTAACTTATTTCAAATTTCTAATAAGTTGTTTAACTTTGTTAATCCCATATGAACCGAAAGAACCTTTAAACGTTCATATCCAGCAAAGCCTATTAGCACCCCGTACATATAATTATTTAATTCACGACTACAAGAATTTAGCACGTGCTAGAGAAAAGGAATTGACGCATTCTCCTAGTGTATCTCTCGTGAGTACTCCCATTGTTTTTTTAGAAGCGACATTTTTTAAATAACGTGTTTAATTGTAGAATGGGCTCAAGATAAAAGTGCTTCATTTAATTGAAGAAAGTTCGAGAAATCAAATAATAAGTCCTATTTTGATGTATATTATTCAGCATCAGTATGTGGACTATGTTAGCATAATTATCCCTCAGCTCGTTAAATCTTCTATGCCGTTCGTAAAAGTCCGAGATATTCTTAAAAAACAGGGATATTTAAACGATACCCTGACAGACAACGTAACCGCAGATTATGACGACGCGCTATTTGACACAGAAGAAGATGACTTTCAGTAACGTGATGATTAAAATTATTGTTAAATACTCTATTGCAAGCTTTAAATTAATTTATTTTTTAACGAAAGTTTGAATAAACGCCAACTTCTTAAATATGCAATGTTTTTAAATGCAAGTAAGTAGATGTTTGGGAAGAAAGGAATAATTTAAACATTGAAATTGCTACATTTTGAAATGTTTAAATATAATTCTAGTTTGTCTGTCACACTCTTAGATACTTTTATATTAAGGTGAGAAATTCGCATAATGCTTGAACATGAGGACTAACAACGATACGAATCCAGTTAGCTTTGTTGTTAGTCTATCCTCTTAACGTCATCTGTCCAATGGTTGAGCGGACTTTGCCTTTTCAGTGGCGACTGGTGCTAAAGGGCACAAGGGCACGTGCCCTCCCTATACTCGAGAGAAAGAAAGCTTTTTTTTAATAACACTTCTAACTATTATTTTTTTTAACACAAGTAACACAACAATCTATTATTATACCTATAATATCAATATTATAGTCCATTGCCGCGTCGCCTGCCGAAACAAAGAATTATCAAAACTTTCTTCCGGGGACAAGTTAAAATTATACCAATCTTTCGTGACCATTGCGCAACCGCGGTGGGTAATATGCAGTAAAAACTCGTCGATTATCGATCGGCTTTGGGGCACATATAAATCGTGCCCGTGGCAGATTCTAGTTAGTTCAACAGTGGCACTCATGCGCATAATGTGATTGTATTTGAGGTTACGCGCATTTAGTGGACGAAATATGGTGTAAATGATTTGAAACATCTTGCGGAAAGAGCCAAGAAGCACGAAAATTCTGTTTCTCATCTTAACTCTTATATGGACTTTAATCTCTTAGGAAAAGTAGATATTCGCGAACAATTGAATAGTGCTTATTTGTAGCATAAATTAAAGTGCAATGAAGACGTAGGGAAAAATCGCCATATTTTACGTCTATTAATAATGTGTATTACATTTTTTACGTAACTTGTTGAGAGTGGTTACTGCATGCTCTTAAAGGCTTAACAAACAACTGCTTGAGAAAAGCAGAAGTGTCAAAACGGTTCAATGTTGTATAAGTCAATATTTAAAGCTACATTTCCCTTTCTCAATAATAAATTTAGTAAAGCCGATTTGGCGTACATTACAAAATTGTTTGCATTATTTTTACTATTAATCGATTAACGGTTCTTTGCTTTTGCTTTCCGCAACAAGCTTTTCAAAATATTTTTACTTAATTATACAACATAACTGTAAACTATCTATTATTTTCGGAATATTTAAACGACATAGTGAAATTTCAATCTTTATCTTTAATGGTAAACTAGTAGGATTGATTATTTTTCTGAACTAATTACTATGATTGCTTATTTTTTTTACTGCTAATCGATTAACGGTCCTGTTCTTTAGTTTCTAAATATTTTTAATTAAGTAAACATAAAACTAAAAAGTTGGAAATTTTGTTTTATAATGATCAGAGTTGAAATACTTAGTAATTTTGCTTAATAATAAATAAAGAAGTAAATAACAAGATAGCCACTAGAATGAACTATTCAGAACCGCTGATGTGTCGCGTGCCAAACTTGCACTACGAAATTTAATAGGGGATGTTGTTGTCCCTTAGGCGCGCGGCTAGCAAAACAGTGGAGAAGGGGGGTTCGAAACGGTAAACCCTTCAATAGGGTAGTCATAATAGGGATGAAATAGGGCGCCACTGTGATACTAAAGTCACCCTAAAATCTAGATAGGAACCCACCACAGAAGATTCCCATAGGGCTCGGAAAAGGGGGTTGTAGCTGCACCTTGTGGCAAGATGTGACTTACCTTGCTTAATGAAATACCAACTGCTACTTGTGGATAGGCTCACAAAGCTATACACAAATATCTTAAAGTAAACACAATAACCACAAATAAAAGACAAGAATGAATTGACAATGAAATTTAATGAAAGCAAAGAATATTCAAAACATGACACAAAAGGGGTTTATAAATTCAATCTTAAATTATGTGAAAGGGGGTGATTAAGGTATGTCACACTACTTGAGTTAAAGCAAAAGGAAATAATCAATAGCTAGACTCCCTTAACCGCAGTTAAAGAATGATGATAACAAAACTTAAGTTAGAAAATCCAATTACAAATGGTTTTATACATGCAACATGAAATACATAAAAAAACCAACGGTAACACACACTAGTTGAAGACTTAACACTTGTTGAACCAATTAACGAAAGAAGAAGTATGCTTGAAGTACTTGAATGATTGACAGTAAATTTAACTAATGCCTTTCCACGAGTAAACACAAAAATTAATAAACCAACCTAGCCAATCGTTTGCCAGCGGCCCTCAACCTTTACAATGTGAATGTTCAATCCGCCCAAGGCGTTTCACAAAGCCTTCAACATTACCACCGGACAAACAGATTGACCAGGAGCCGGCTACCAAATTAAAGCTTGAATCTGATGTTGAAACAAAAACTGCAAAGCAGGTGCAGTGTAAAGGAAACGCAGATTTTACCTGGCGAGATGGTTGTACTTGAATTAGAAGATCAGGGAGTACGTGACAGACGTGAGACTGGGAGGAGCTAGTTGGTGGTAGCCCAAATGGAAGCGATGGTGTCCTTCCCGGAAACGGGTGCAAAACAACGAAGAATAATCCTAGGCTATGGGTTTTCTTAATACCTCAAAAAGGAAATTGCGTGAACGACACTAACTTTCACACAAAACTATGTTTCTCCGAGATTATATGGCACCCTCTGGGAGTATCCGGCTTTTTTTCTCCACGAGAACTACGAAAATGAGAAATACCCAAGCGATAAAATTTACACGTCCCGTCTTAAGCCAAAGACGTCCGATATGCTTGAAGAGTTATCACGTACTCAAGAGGGGGGATGTAGAAGACTCGAACGACGCTAAAACGGGTCAGCTGACAAAGCCTCGCGTACAAGGGATTTCCCGAACCCTATCACGAGGAGCTGCATGCAATGAAACAAGATGAGATCATGCGTTAACAAAACACACGTGAATTAGGTCATCTTGGAATTTTTAACAAAGGCAAATTTCTTCAACGACGAACATTGGGGTGACTGAAGATTCGTAGAACTGCAAGGAAAACGCGCTGAGTTGGCGTAACCTTGGATGCCCTACAGACTAACATGAATTTAAAATGTAACAAAAATAACATAATTAACACGGGATTCAAATTAAAAGAACAGGGCCGTACTAAGGGATTTTTACCAAAAATTCAAAAAGTAACGCAGAATTGCAAAACCACGTGACAGATGTTTAAGCAACCGTCCTGCTCAAACGCTGGATGTGATACGCAAACCTCAGAATGCTTTCTAGTTCTCGGCTACTTTAGCAGCAAATTAAAAAAAATCGCTATGTCGCAAAACATGGGGTTGGATTATCTTGAATATATTTTTATTAATTTATAAAATACCCAATTTTTTTCTTTTAAACGGCTTAATTGAATTAAAACTTATGTATCTGGATGACAATGGAAGAACTTTTTAATTTTTTCCACAACTGACAGGACCAAATTTAAAAACTAGGTTTTTACTAGGATGCTCGCTGTTTAACAGCTATATCCAAATTTTAGAAGTATTTGAAATAATTTTATAACTAAAAATTTAAAATATGTACCTTCTGCATTAATGGTACCATTCGTGTAACAAAATGGTCACATTGAAGATGCCTACTTTATAGATAACTGCAGTGGAAATATGAGAATAATGACGAACTTAACCAATAAGCATGCTGTACCCTGTACCTACCATCAAAAATTAAAAAAATGAAAGTGTCCAATTGTGCACAAGTATTTAGTAATATTGTAGCAACTACTAAGTTGTGATAAAACAGTAAGCATTGATGGTCATAGGCAGATGCCTACAGAAGGAATAGACACTGCACTGTTACTTCAGTATTTTGATAAGTTATGTATTTGACAGGGTCCAATGGAGGCATAAAAAGTAATAAAAGCCTTAAAATATTATGAGGAAAAAATGTTACAAGAGGGAAGTACTGTCAAGAAGACTGTTGGAATAAAGCTATAAAGGCATTAGATACTATGGAATTTGTCCTTATATCTTACTTAGGGATCTCGGGAAATCACAGTTTTTTTTTTAAACAGTTCATTAATCAACGTTTAAGTGGTTTGTTTGAATTGTAAGTTTTAAATTTTCACAAAATAATTAGTGATAAAACAATTAGCCGTAAAAAATGCGACCTCGTTGTGTTCCTAGTTGTAATAAGTAAAACAGCTAAAAGGTAAGTAGATATTCAGAAAAATAAATGAAATGGTTATTTACACAGGATTTTGTTTTGACTAGAACTTCAATTTTTTAAATACTGCATTCCAACAGAAATAGGAATACGGGATATTTGGATGGAACATATTGGAAATGAAAAACTTACTGGTGAAAGTGATTCCAACGTTCTAAACAATTGCAGGGTTTGCGCTATACACTTTGCTAATATTTGCTCATTGCCTACTTTAAATTTACCAGGTGAGTTATAAAATACACAGGTACTTTATAAGTGTATTAATATAAATTAATTTTAGGATACAATAAAGAATTTACCGAAGAGAACTGCTTTAGTTTTCCTATGGATAAGCAGATTTAATATGAAGCTCCAGAAAAAATAAAAGGTAAAATTAGTTACTTAAAGTAACAAAAGTCGGTAAATACAATTAACACTGATTTTTGATTTCAATTTAGATATTTTAAATAGTATGAAATGGCATTACCATCAACATCAACTTTTGAAAGTCCACCGTTCAAAGTGGCAATACCTATAGTCCACCTTCTAAAAAATTGAAATCTTGTGAAAAATATTCTGGTAATAATTTTTCTTTCATTATTTGATTTAATACATGTATAGTTGCCGCCAATGAAAATGCAAAAAAGTACTTGAGATTTTACATCTATAATCTCTTGTAAAACCTAGTAATAAGCGACCTTTAAATAGATTGCAAGCACCTTGTCGGCATGGGCCGTTCTACAGTTATACCGAAACATCTTTTCGCTTTTAGGTATTTATTTCCTGCTTTTAAATAGAATTTTTAAATACGGCTCTGCTATTTTTAGCTGCAGTCGACACCTACATTAGGTTTTACAAGGGATTATAAATGTAAATCTCAAGTACTTTTTGGCATTTTCGTTGGCGAAAACTATATAGGTATATGACTGCTAGGTACTGTTTTGTTTAGGTATTTCGAGTACAAGCAAAATTCAAGATATCAAAAGTGAATCACATCTGTCAGGTGGTAAGTTAGAATTATTATTTTTTTTACATTATACATTCACAGGTGCTCAACATCTTGCAAAAGAATTAGGAGTAGCTATTCTGCTTCAAAAACCATCAATCGGACCACCTACAGCAGAAAAAAACTAAAATAATTATGCTTCATTTTCTCTAGAAATATAAGTGGCACGATTGTTACATTCAATTTTCACATCACAATTTGCAACATGCATTTTATGAACATGTTCTAGTATCCACATTTTTGTCTGAAATTTCTAAATTCATATGTTATAAGCATTCTAAATATTTTTAAAAATGTTGGCATGCAGCAGTATATAGGGTGCTTAAAAAATGGCGAAACAACGCTATACCAAACTATTCAGGGACACCCCCTGAGTACTAGAAAAATGTTTAAAAAAAATTTATTTGAAGTTTTATTTTTCATGTTTTGCACAAAAATCATTGGAAAAAATAAAACTTCATATACCTAAAGGTACTATTTATTGATTTTAAATAAATATTATTGTTGAACATTATTTTAAATATGTCTTTCACTACAAAAGTTGTTGAAATATTCAAAATTGGTTAATAATAAAAATGTTAAATTCCGATCTTATAACCTCCATATCTTCAAGGAATCACGAGATTTTTTTAAACATTTTTCTAGTACTCAGGGGGTGTCCCTGAATAGTTTGGTATAGCGTTGTTCCGCCATTTTTTAAGCACCCTGTAGAAAGTAGAAATTATTAATATTTTTAACTCGGAAAATGCATTAAAATATAATCCCTGCAAATTAAAGAAAAATAAAATTAGAAACGCTTAGCTGGCCATCGCAGCATATTTTTTTAATTATGAAATATATGTAATTATAAGCTCTAAGCAACACAAGAATTATTTAACTTGCAACATTAAATACGTAGGTACTGTTATTTAAGTAATTAATTATTTTTTTTTAGTTATTACTGTTATCTAAACTTATTTAAATAACATAAGTCAGTTTGCCAAAAAGTTGTAGATAATGTAAATTAATACAACTGATCATGTTTTTGCAATATATTACTAGATTTTAATGATGTTAATAAATGAATACTTAATTTAATTTTTGTCTTTGTTTAATACTTAAAAATGTGTCAATAAATAAATATCATTAATTTATTACTAAGTGTAGTTATTGATATTACAAACATATCTTTTATGAAATTCAAAAACAAAAACTATAATAATTCAAAACAGTTTCAAAATTCCCGCCATATAAATACGTTGCGTTGCGCCTTTATTTAATTAGATATTCAGTTTACTGCAGAATATGAATGTTACTGTATGAACTTTCGTGGATTGCCCAATAGATGGTGGTAAAAATTGTGTTCCTGTGATTGCTAGAGATCCGTCAAAAGCTCATGGGTGGTGGCACATAAACCAACTTAAGGTGCACTCAGACATTTTGTCCGGAAAGTTGACGGAGAAATTTAAACGAACCAATAAGGAGGTGTGTAGAATTTGAATCGTAAGAAGCGGTAAAGTGAATCTCCAAAACTCCGATCTATTCGACAAGTACCCCGGTAAGGAAAGCAAACGAACCGTGGCGTGCACATGAGTAGGTTGTTGAATAAACACGTGATGTTTGTTTCTTTTAACCACACTTTATCCTACATTATTTTCAAGCTTATTGTTGCGTGATTTTCAGTTTTCGTTTGCTTTGCATAATTATCGTAGGTTATTTTGTCGATTTGTCTAATGTTACAACCAAAGATGAGAAACGAAGGTTACAACTAACAGCTGTTCACCTCGCACTTGCGCAATTAAACCAAATCGTTAGCTACGAAACGTCCGGCGAGTCTGAATTGCCAAATTTTGTCCGTCAACTTTCCGGGCAAAATTTCTGAGTCTAAATGCACCTTTAGGTTCGATTGGAATAGCGATCAAGTGGCATTTAATTGTCTTACCTGAAAACGTCGTCATTGTTTATTTGGTTGTTGTGTTGGTTAGTTGTGGTGCGGTGAGAATTGTTTTGTTTGGCGTTTTAAATTGTTTTGTTAAAGGACTATTTTACAAGATTTAAGATAAGCAGGTGCTGTTATTGTGTAAGTAAATATAAATTGTAATTTCAAATTAACGATTTACCGCCAACAGTGGCATGCTCAATAGTACCTGATGTTTTTAGGATCGACTAAATCACACTTTACTGCTTTGCTCTCGGTTATTCCGACGATATAACCGACGCGCATTCCCACCACCCATGAGATTTTGACGGATCTCTACCACAGTATTTAAGAAAGAACAGGTAGAGCACAGTGGGTAGGGTTAATTCGTGTGGCTCCTTTGAATATATAAATGACATGGAGAAGGAACAAACCCGGTTCGAGTGTGTCCATCAAAGAGAGAAAGAATCTATACCTGCATTCGCACTGAAATAAATTGTGCGCATGCGTTAGCGCTAGCCCTTCTAAAAGCTTCTGACGATGTTGCAAAAATAGGCAGGGCAGATTTTTTGGTAAACCAGGTATATTCTAATGTAGCAACTGAAATTTTTAATCAACAAGAAATGATGTACCATATAATGATGCAAGATGTATTTGATAACAGATAACCACAAAAATCAATTGATTAACGAATGTCGCAAAAGTTATTTCAAAGTTCGTTTATATCACGAAGGTCGGTGTCAGACAAACACAAATGGAACCGAGTTCATTAGAAATAAGTATACAAAACTAATTTTATTCAAAAATCAATAATTAACTAAATTTATAAATTTATTTTGTAAGTAAGTACTTACTTGTATTAAAGTAAATACCTAAGTAATTTTGTAAATACCATTTAAATAAAGTCTACATTGAACTAAAAATGATTGCTATAGTCGCACCTTTCCCTGGATTAAATTTAGTCTCCCCGATTTTTGCCTGGCTGTTCTCGAGTAAGTATACAGGGTATTTACGGTCTTCTCTGTATCCTTTTTACTAAGGTGTTTTAAGGTTTATCGACTCCTTTTGACCCGTACCATCGCCCCTTAAAAGGGTACAGAGAAGACCGTAAACACCCTGTATACATACATCCTTGAAAGTAATATTTCAAATTCCCGCCTAAAAGTTTATCCCGGCACATGCGCATATCGCACTTGGGTACAACTATGTCCATCCTTGTTGCACAGATATTGGACACCTGCGACTGTGGACTTGAATACGGCTTTTCTTCTCCATATACCATATATAATTATATACTCAAAGTGTGACTCACTGATATCCTTGACATTGGTCTTACATAAAGCATAAGTTATCCTATCTTCCAACAAGTAGTGACCCCTCTACATTCAGATCATCTACCAGTTATCGTAAAGCTTAATCAACAACCTGAAATATTAACCCCACCACCAAAGCTAATTAACGGCATTATAAACTGGGAAAAATACACATCATACCTCGACAATAATATAATACCACAAAACCTTCAGTACACCTCTCAGATGGCAAACACGGTTGTAAGTCACGTAACATCAACTATTATAAACGCTACGCAATTCGCCACAACTCGTTTCCGGCATCAAAGAAATTCTCAACAAATGCATCCACCTCTGCGTATCCTGGACCTTATAAAACAAAAAAACGCTGTAAAAAGAATCTGGCAACGTAAGCGAGACAGAAGAGTAAGAATTCTATTAAATAACTTACAACACCAGATAAAATGGGAACTTGACCAGCATCGAATTAGTTCTTTCCGACAACACATTAGTGAGCTGGACAATAATGATACATCCCTTTGGAAGGCAACCAGGAAGATTATAAACAAACCATACCTTCTTCCAATAATTAAATACAACAATACTAACTACGTAACGGATTTGGATAAGTGCAGTCTTCTATCTGATCACTTGGCAGACACTTTTTCCTTAAGTATCAATCCTAATAATCACGAGTTTACAAATCATGTTGAAACTTTAGTTGAAGATCGAACTCCAGTCAGAGATAATATCGTACCACTTACAACCACACCTTCGGAAATTAAAGAAATTATTACCCAATTACCCAATAAGAAAGCTCCCGGTCCTGATCTAATAACAAACATTCTATTAAAAATTAAAACATCTGTCCACTAAGTGCTTAGCTTACCCGGCAACAATCTTCAATGTTTGTTTGAGTATAGGATATTTCCCTTCTGCATGGAAACATGCAGAAATTATCATCTTTCCAAAACCGGGTAAGGACCCTGACAACCCTAATAGCTACAGACCAATAAGCTTGTTATGTACATTATCCAAAGTATTTGAAAGAATCATCTTCATAAGACTTAACCGAATCATCACAGAAAATAATATACTTCCGGAATTTCAGTTCGGCTTTAGACATTCCTACTCAACTACTCATCAACTTCTAAGACTTACTGAGATCATAACGGCTGGCTTCGAACAAAAACAATACACCCTAGTGGCCTTCCTAGATCTGGCCCAAGCGTTCGATAAAGTTTGGCATAAAGCAGTCATCTACAAAATGATTAAACTTAACTTTCCCGCTTACCTGATCAACTCTGCTAAATCTGAAATAAAGCCTATTCATTCAGGAGTCCCACAAGGCTCAGTACTGGGACCTACTCTCGTTAACCTGGCTATCTACGATATTCCAACACCCGAAAACTGCAATAATTTTCTTTACGCAGACGACACCGCTGTAATCAGTTAGCATAGAGAAATTCAGACAGCTGTTCAATTATTACAAACCGCTATAAACGAAATAGGAGCGTGGCTAAACCAATGGAACCTAAAGCTAAATTACAATAAATGTGAGTCTAAAATCTTTACGCTACGCAAACACTTAACTTACCACCTATCAGCATAGACAATCACCAGATAGCGTGGAACCCAAGGATCAAACTGTCAAATACCTAGGACTTCTGCTAGACTCAAGACTAACTTGGGGGTCACATATAAATTACAAGCTAAATGAAGCCTACGCTCGCCTTGCCATTCTATATCCCTTACTAAATAAACGTTCTGCTCTTAAAATAGAATGCTGTAAATTAATCTATCTGGGAATACTTAGACCACTCATTTCATACGCTTGCATTATTTGGGGCACCGCAAGTAAAACACACCGCACCAAAATGTGGATGTAGTGAAATGGTTCGCCGATACAAAACTAAACACTTCACTCTAGCGATTCAACATGTATCAACGAACCACTCGCAGGTGGGGGATGACGTATTCGTTACCATGGCAACGAGCAGAGTTAAAGCCAGTCAATTCCAACTCTTCCCTTCAGGCGCGTTCGTTTCAGTCGAATGCGGTGTAGACAGAGACAAAATAGGCTAGTGGCCAGTTGCGTATATTATGGTAAATAATATGCATTTCTAATTAAAAAAATCCTCTAAATACGTAGTATTGAAGTGTCGATAAATAAAAAATTATTTGAATATAAAATAATTTGGATGCGCAAATTTTAGGTGAAGAGGCACTTCACCTGGCGAGCCGCCACTGAATTACAGTGGCTCAAAAAAGATTGATTGACCCTTGTATAACTGCAGGCGGATTCTGTTTGCTATCGTCTTGACATAGCCGCATCGTTTACGCCATTTTTCCGAGATGGAGCGATTCTGATTGCTATCGTCTGCTCTCGCAGGTCATGTGCTTTTGTCTAGATCTGTCAGTTTTTAAACGACACCTAAGGTGGTCCCGAGTAAGGCGAAATGTATAGCTATTTCACTTTAACTATCAGCGTCTTTTTCTTTTTCCAAAGTGTAAGCGCGCGAAAAGTTTAAACACGCTCGAATACCAAGACAGCAGGTAAGATACACTTATTATAGTAAAAGTAATAAAACATGTGCACTGCAAATGTGAAATTTAGGGATAACAGGTATTCATTTATTTATAAAGCGTTGGTGTGAAGCTGAACGAAAAATTGTTATCCCTTTAAAAAAAACATTGATTAAACATGTAAGTAATAATTTGGTCCCTATATCAAACGAATATCCTCGCTTTTTAATTTATATTTCAAATATTTTAAAATTTGTGAAACAGAACGGAATATTTTAGAAAAAATATAAGTTTCCAAACATTTTAGGGTGCCATTTAAAGTAGTAAAAGACGCAAAAATTTTTGCGGATTTTTTTGAAGACCACCCAAACTTTGCGTCTGGAAAATTAAATGTGGCAGCTGGAAGGGAGAAATATAGAAAATTGTGGGCTGAATACTTCAAGAGGGGCAAAAGGGCTAATTGATGTTACCTACTTTATTTATTATTATTATTTGATTGTATATTAGCTGTAGAGCACGAAGTATAATTTATTATACTTCGTGTTGTAGAGTAAATGTAACTTGTATTTAGTACCTACTCATTAGGTTATTAGCACTATGATAACTAATTAGTGTAACTTTTTTTAGGAACTAGTCTTTGCACTACAGATATAAGAACAATGCCAGTTACCAGTACATAAATTTTATCAGAAGTTTGACTTTTAAAAGGGTTGAATTATTTGGAGCGTACACCCATGGCATGTTCGTCTCTCAAAAACATCGGGTAACGACGGTTGCTATGGACGAAAGTGCTTCAGACGAAGCGAATTGACTGTCGACGTGCAGTATTATCGTCCGAGGCGGTCCGTCTGCGTCGATAACAAACAGAATCCCACTGGTTTCCTATACGTATAGCTAAGCGCATTTATAGTGTGTGAAATGTTAAAGTATCTGTTGTATACAACTAGAGTAGAACGATTAACACCAATTAATACACATAGGCTAATATCCCGATTTTTAAGAGAAAACAGGCGTCCATTTAAATATTTTTTGCATGTAAGTATAAGTGCACAATAGAGAGATTTGTAATTATATTATTTTACCATTTTTGCTACAATTTAAGAATTAGTCTTAAGGCATTATTATGAAACCTGTTACTACAGGGTGTGTATAAATTGGCGAAAGAACTACACCTGGCGATGTTGGTAATAAAATTCTGAGTCGAAAATCTCCATACCAAAAGTCTTTTAATAAGTATTTTAATTCAGAAGAGCTGCAAATTAGAAGAAAGCGAATGAATGGGCAAATATTTGGCTGGGATCAATATTTGCACCTGTTCTAAATGGCTAATCACGCAGCAGTTCACGAAACCACCGACCTGTATGATGTTTGGACGCGAACTGCGGCTACCCTGCGACTTCGAATTTGGATGTCCGCCTGCGGAACAAGAGATAGCAGGAGATGATTACGCCACTAAATTGAAAATAAAGTTGGAAGACATCCACAATCGGGCCCGCGAAAATACTCAAATTGCTAGTGACCGAATGAAGAACTCGTACGACGTAAGGACCCGAGAAGGTGGATTTCAGCCTGGAGATTTGGTTTGGCTGTACAACCCGCAGAGGCGTCGTGGTTTATCACCGAAGCTACAACGAAATTGGGAAGGTCCGTATCAAGTGAAGAAACGAATAAACGACGTGATCTATCGCATTCAGAAACTACCCAAAGGAAAACCAAAGGTGGTACATTCCAATCGTTTAGCACCATACGAGGGAAGTAATAACAGAACCCTGGATGTTGAAGACGAGGTCAGAAGAATGGAGCCCACAGGAAGCCGACCGACTTTTGAAGAATTCATGTCCGCGTTTTCCGGAACCGGGAAAGCACGATTTGGAGTGACGACTGAAGTGCAGCAAGATCTCTTCAAGGTACCTACTAACTATTCGATAGCTCACTGCGTTTCCAAGGACCTTCGTTTAGGAAGGGGAATTGCGGTTGTATTTAAGAAGAAGTTTGGGCGACTAGACGAGCTCCAAAGACAGTACACCACGGTCGGCAAAACCTTACATCTCCCAGATCAACAACGATTCGTTTAGTATTTGGTTACGAAACAGTTCTACTACCAGAAACCGCATTATGGAGACCTCTGGAACGCTCTATGGGATTTGAAGAAGAGCCTGTTCGCTAAGCGCGTTAAGAAGTTTTTCAAAAATATAGTGCTGTGTGATAGTGCTATAAAACTAAATCTTGGGCAAAAGGGAATCCATACTCGCTTAAAGAGGAAGCTCCCGCAAGACTTGATTTAAATTTAAGGCTTATAAATTTAACTTTATTTACTGCTATATAATATACAGGGTGATTCAAAAGTATTGTCATTAAATTAAATGGGTATATGCTGACCTTAATAGAAGGACATTAGAGCAAAAATTTAAAGCTTATCGCGATTTTTTTTTAATTTTAAATTTTGATACCTACTTTTGAGAACCGCTGTCTAATATGCGCGGTAGAAATTTGACCCCGCAAAAATAAATGAAACATTACACAATTATGTAATTATATAGGTTTCACTTTCCTCTGCGGTATACTGAAAGAGAACTTTTAACGATGCTAGGATGGGACGAAAGAAAACGAACTTACGAGCAAGTTTGTATTGTTTTTAAGAAAACTTACCCGAATCATACACCTCTGATTCCATCGTCGTCTTCTGAAACGTTTTCAAACTACAGGAAGTGTTAAAGATCGAGAAAAATCAGGGAGACCTAAAAGGATTGCAAGTGAAGATAAAGCATTGGACGTGTCGAGGAAAATTCCAAAGTTTCTACAAAGCAACTTGCACTTGACCATAATATTGATCAACAATCTGTTAGAAACTTATTTAAAAAGAAGAATTTGCATCCCTATAAGGTACAGTTATTACAAGAACTTAATGAAGATGACTTCGACAGAAGATCACAATTCTGCGAAGAAATGATGGAAAGATATAATAACAACGATGGATTTGCTGAGAAAATTATTTTTTCAGATGAAGCAACGTTCTGTCTTAATGGATCCATAAACAAACATAATTGTCGGTATTGGTCAAAGAATGATCCTCACTGGATGGAAGAAATCCACACACAGAGACCTCAGAAAGTAAATGTCTGGTTAAGAGTTATCGGTCGTCACTTCGTTGGACCATTTTTCTTAGACGGGAATTTAAATGCTGCTAGATATTTAGAACTTTTACAAAATGATGTGGTACCGTACCGGTTTGCCAAACTTTATTTCTATTTGAAGAATTTAACAACGTTCGGTTGCAACAACATGGCGCTCCTCCACATTACGGGGCTGAGGTCAGGACCTATTTAAATACTGTTTTCCCTCGAAGGTGGATCGGAAGAAGGGGTGAAGTGGAATGGCCTGCGGGATCCCCGGACTTAACTCCTCTCGGCTTTTTTTTTGTGGAGTCACCTCAAAAGTGTGGTCTATAATAATTGGCCAAATAATTTAGAAGACTTAAAAGCCCGAATTAGAATGGCAATAGAAGAAATTACACCCAATACATTGGAAAATGTTATCAAAAATTTTAGAGATAGGTTAGGACATTGTTTAACGGTTAATGGGGGACACTTTGAACATTTATTGAATTAAGTTCTTTTGTTTAACCTTTCCAAATAAACAGCAACGGCGCGAGGCGGGTTCAGCGCGATACCCGGAACCCGGCCCCGCGCTTAGATGTTCCGGACGATTATGCCGGAAAATTGTTCGAGTCTTGACACATGAAATGTGTTATAAAAAACAATCTTTCAGAAGCATACCCCAATTTATTAATTGCATTGCAAATAATGTTGGCAACGCCAGTAACCGTAGCTTGAGCCGAATGTAGTTTTTCGCGATTAAAATTAATTAAGAATTAGGTACTTTCGATCTAAAGTAAGCCTAGAACGTTTTACATCTATGGCTATTTTGTCTATCGAAAGCGAGATAGCGAATTCCGTAAATTTTGATGACGTATTTAAAGACTTTGTTACGAAAAAAACAGAAAAATTATTTAATAGGTAATACTTCTATATAATATCAATAATATGTAATAATGTGTTTATAATAAATAATTTATTTGGAAAGGATTTTTTGGCCCCGCGCAATTGTTAAACCCGGCCCCGCAAAAGTTTACGCCGGCCCTGCTAATAAAGTTCTTTTTGCATAAAACACAGTTGTAAGCTTTATTGGACTTGAAATCTTACTTAAACTTTTCCCAAAATTTTACTAATGCAACATACTAAATTTTTTATGCTGCCAGAAGCAATAAAATCTGACGATTCCAGGAATGTAAAAAAAATCATAAGTTGCCTTTTACAAAAGTGAAGTTGCATGCCCCTGTACTTACACGTGATGACGTAAGACAAATTTATATACCCGATATTTGAAAAGCAACAGAAAAATCGGGCACAGTAACATCAGGATAACAGGGTGGCCATGCTGTGGTATCATGGTACCATTTAGTGAAATTTAGCTATTTGGAAAACATTCTCAGCACATTTCGATTACTAAATATTTCCAAACCTCATTTATTTTATTTAAAAATGCTGTCGCGTTTGTAACTGATTTTATTTTTATTCAATTAAAATGAAATAAAAATAAAATACTTGGTGTTTCTTACTGGGCCCTGTAAAATACCGTCAAAATGTCGCCGGGTTGCTAAACACTACAATTTCTCCCAATATCCCCTCCATTTCCACCATAAACTGCCGTACAGTGGATAATGCAGTTGTCTGTTTGATCGAATTGCTCGCTGAATTCCTTTTATCATTTGGTTTTGTTAAGCTGATGACACGATGAAGGTAAGGGTGGAAATTTTACAAAATATAGGTAACAAATTTATAAAAATGTGATCATATTGCCGTATAAAACAAAAGTGAAGTTATTTCAATCGATTGAATGCGGTAAAATATATTTTTCGTCTGTGATGATCGTAATAAGTGCGGATTGTGATAATGGACGCAACCGACTGTCATGTGTTCGCATGGCTAATTTGTTGCTAATTTAAATTCTGCAGTGTATTTTAATATTGTAATGTAACTATCTTAGCCGCGACGAATTTAGATGATTTTTTAATACTGATTGCAACTGTAGCGGTAGTTCTTGATACATAACCTATACATCTGTAAATATTGATTTGGAACAGATGGATAGTGGTGCTTACTGAAAATTAACCTAGCAAGAAAACGAATAATATTGTAAGTGTTGCTTTTTGTAGCTAAACGTGTCATTTCCGGCGACAGGATGCCAAAAACTATTTGAAGTTGTGGACGAACACAAAGTCCGCATCTTTTATGAAAAACGTATGGGAACAGAAGTTGAGGCTGATCCCCTAGGTGATGAATGGAAAGGTTATGTTTTACGTATTACCGGAGGAAATGATAAGCAAGGTTTTCCTATGAAACAAGGTGTATTAACGAATGGTAAGTTATTATTCGTATCTAATTTTCATTAAGAATGGTGTTAGATTCACGTTTAATATGGGTAACTAATGGTGATTATTGTGAAACCGATTGGCGTGTTATTTTATGAAGTCGTTTAGTTTGAAATTGGACATTTTCGATTTCAAATTTGGAAGTTATGTTTATTATTCCGCCCTTTTATGTTATAACGAAAACTTAAACCTTAAATCGCAATATATAAATAAAGTACCAAAGAAGTCCGTAGTACAAAATAACCAAATTTAGCTATCCATACCGAACGTAAAGTTAATTATAATCCATCTGAATCATGAAAGAAGTACATGCTCCATAAGCGCTTATACTTACTAACTTTTAAGGTTGATGCGGACCTTTTTCTATGAATTTTCCGTTTGTGTTTGTAGATATTTTTGTATTTCTTCCAACTAATAACATGTTTTAAATGAAGAATATTAGTTATATTGACCTTTCATGATATTTTGTCGATGATTGTTCAGAATTAAGTGCATTCCAATATTCAAGCGCAATTGGTGTCCGATGTAAATATTTTTAAACTTTTATAAATCGTGAAATTAAATGAATTCAGATTATTTAAGAATACAAATGCTAAACTAGGTTTAAATTTACCTATAAATTTTATTTTTCCGATATTATAGGTTTATTAAACCTTTTACCTTGTGCATCTATGGTTTTCTTTTGAGATATGAATTACATTTGCATGATATGTAATTCATTGATTGATAATGCACTAGTTAATATCTTGTTATTACAAAATTTAAAAGAAAATCTGAAGAAACAAAGTCTGGTTTTTAACATTTAATATGGGAAACTTACAAGAAAACAATTGGAAAGTCTATTAAAAAAAGTTATTTGAAAGGTTGTTTAAATTGTTGAAATTACATCAGGTAATTAATTAAAGCCCTTTGTTATTTTTAGGACGTGTTCGTTTGTTATTATCCAAGGGACATTCATGCTACAGACCACGTCGTACAGGTGAACGTAAAAGAAAATCTGTTCGTGGTTGTATTGTAGATTCAAATCTAAGTGTTCTGGCCTTAGTTATCGTACGCAAAGGAGAACAGGTAAAAAGTGACTGTTTTTATTTTACCACTTCAAAGCAATTTCGTCTGATTTTAAAATATTAAAATGCGCGGTTGTGCTTATAGGAAATTCCTGGACTCACTGATACCACAGTTCCCCGTAGATTGGGACCTAAGAGAGCTTCACGCATTCGCAAATTGTTCAACCTTGGCAAAGAAGATGATGTACGTCAGTATGTAGTAAAACGTCCATTGCCACAGAAAGAAGGCAAAAAGCTACGTTTCAAGGCACCTAAAATTCAACGTTTAATTACTCCCTCTGTCTTGCAGGTTGGTTGGAATTTAAAATTATTTGAAAATTGTGTAAAATTAATATAAGACCATGCTCAGGCAGTTTCATAGTTTGTGTAACTTTAGAAACGTTCAAGTGCATGGAATATTATGACCGATTGTGAAAGATTTACGTTTTTCTATAGGTAAATCTTGACCTTTTTGGTGACATTCGTCTATTTTTAATTTGTATAGTTGTAAGGTATAAAGTAAAATTGCTACGAATTCTAAGTTGAGCAATTTTAAATAAAATCGCTTTAATAACATGTAATTAATATGGGGTCTTCTTATAGCGCAAACGTCATCGACTTGCATTAAAAAAGAAGCGCTGCTTGAGGCGTAAAGAGCAAGCTGATAACTATGCAAAACTGCTTGCCCAAAGAAAGAAGGAATCTAAGGCTCGTAGACAAGAAGAATTAAAGAGGCGTCGTTCTGCTAGCATGCGGGACAGTAAATCGAGCAATCAGAGCTCCCAAAAATAAGTAACATTTTATATTTATAATGGTATGCCTGAGAGCAACATGTAATTATTTGTTAATAAATAACTAATAACTGGCTCTCACTTTGTTGTTTTTGTATGATGCAAATAAATTTAAAAAATCTTTATAAAATTACATTTAGCATAATTTATAGCAAAACAACAATTTTAATGATTCTACCGTAAGGTAAGTTGAGTTTACAGTTTAGTATTAGCTTATACTTGGAAAATTAACTATTAAACATTTTGTTTAAATTGTAGTATTATGAATAGTGCAAGATCTAGAGCTGATATGTTGTGTTTCTGACATATTGGTGTGGTACTCTTGCTAAAGCAATTGAATATGTATTTTATCTGATTAATATGTAATTATTAGTCCACATTTTTCATATTCTTACAGTTTACTGTTGCAAAATTTGATTTGATTTAAAATTTTTGTTTAACTAAATTTCATTTTTTAATTTGTTTTTAAATGGAAACTCGGAATGCTTTACATTACATAAATTTAAAGTCCATAATAAGATACCTAAGGTTATTTATGGTTTTTAAATTTTAAAACATTTGTGTGGTACTATTTTTTTGCAGCATCTTCGTTTTCAGCTGCAGCAGTGGGCTAAATGAAAAGGTAATTGTTATCAGTTTTAAATAGATTTGTGGTGTTCAATAAGTTTAAGTTAACGTTTTTGAAATGATGATTTATTAATTGTCTTCTTTTCCCGACTGAATTATTTGATGCTAATTATTCATCTGAGTTTAATTTTATTTAATTAATTGTATGTTTTGTCGTCGATATATTATTTACGGTAATCCTTTTTTGTTTCAGTTCGTCTGCAGTCTATCGTTGGAAGTGTAATAATACATATTAAGGTTCTAGAATTATATTTAATAATATACGAATAAACAATTTTTTTTTATTCTGTCTACGTTATTTGTTGCATTTGTTTGTCTCCACGATTTATTCATCGCTGTCGATAACAGTGCTTGAATATATTTTATGTCTGGAAGTACACAAGGATAGCATTTACTATACTTGAATGGTAATAAGTAATAACAAAGGGCAAATGCATGAACAATAAGAATTTTGTTGTATGTCATTTGATACTTCATTGTTTCTTTAACCATTTAGGCATAAACAAAATTCAGCGGCGGTCGTACGTTTGATGATCAAACTTTGATCATCATCAAGTTTTTGGAATCCTTTGTTGCAAGATGATTTACAATTAACTTGCAACAATTTAGTAATAATGATACTGTAGTTTTCTCAAAATATTTAATTTTACATATACATCTTTAAATTAGTATGGGAAAACTACATTTTAAGAAAAAACAGCTATAAAATTAAGGAGTTTGCGGAAAAATTGCGCGATGGTGCGTTATTGTTTGCAATTAATCGTAATTAACTTCTAAATGGTGGCAGAGCATAGAACAGCATTATAAAATAATATTGAATAAAAATAATGTAAACTGCAATTTGCACCTAATCAATTACATTTGGAAGTAATTTGAGAAGACGGTTGTATTTTTAAATCGAGTAGCATTACTGTGGTATATGAAAATTATTGCATCTAGTTAACATTTCAACATCACGAGGAACTATTTCAAGTGATATTTGGTGTTTCAGAAAGCAGTATTCTATCAGAGTTTTCTTTATCGCCCCCAAAAGCTTCGTATTTGATTTTGGAAACACTTGGCCCATATTTTTATAATGAAAATAAGAGCGATGCTAAAAAAGCAGTAGTAGCCTTTACGTTGCAAATGCTGAAGACAAAAAGGAAAACTATAATCTCGCATAAAATGATTATGCTTTCCAGTAATAGTCCAAATATCAACAGAATGATATGTGTTAACATTTTTCTTATAGAATATAAATAGTAACATACAGGGTGATTCAAAAGGTATGGTCCAAACTTAAGGGTGTGATTGGTGATGTTAAAATAAGTAAAAAATGCCAATAAACTAATGTCCGATTCACAATTGTTTTCAAGTTATAACAACATTTAGGATAATTTATTATTAATAAAGAGCATATACAATTATAAGAAAAATTAAAAAGTATCACAACAAAAAATGTTCAAAATGTCCACCTAGTACTTGTATACAAAGTTGGCAACGCCGACGCACAGAATCTCGAACATTCCTCAACTGTTGAGGATGTTTTCGAATATCTTCAACAGCTTCATTTATCCTATTAACTAAATGGCCCCTGTCCTGAATTTCCGTTGCATAAACTTTTTCTTTTAATGCACCCCACAAGTAAAAATCTAGTGGATGTGAATTGTGCAACGGTGCCCCGTCATGCTGATACCACATGGATCTTCGCACATCAAGATGCAGATCTTCTAATAATTCCGACAAGGCATTATCTAAAAGGTCTAAATACATGTTCGGTGGTCAGACTGTCTCCGGTGAGGATACCTTCTCCCATATTCTACCACAGGTGCATGGGCATTTCCGCTGCAATAACCATACACAAAATGCATTTCTGCACGTACAGAAAATGGCTCCATCATTACCACGATTATTGAAAACTACTCCAATTCAAGCTTGAAACGTCTTCTGCCATAAGGAATTAACATTTGTTTTACTTAGTTCCTTGATAACGTGATTTGGCAAAACACAGATAAAAACAAAGAAAACCTCTGTAACTAGATAGCGGTTGGAACTAAGATATGTGTTTATTGGCATTTTTTGCTTATTTTAACAACACCAATCACACCCTTAAGTTTGGACCATACCTTTTGAATCACCCTGTATAATATTGATGGTTAGGTCTATTAATTGATAGAGACCTAAGACAAAACACAAAAATGTTTGGGAAGTTTTGTGGAAGAAGAGAAGATACCAGGACTTGTAACATACATAATATTCACAATACCTACCTTTAATAATGGACAGGAAAAAAGTCTTAAGAAGCGTCAGGTTTAATTCTGCAAATTTGGGAACTTTTTCATGTGACGTGCACGTTTGGAAGATTTTGCGGAAATTCAAATGCAAATGAAAAAACATTTTTCAAAATATATACCTACTAAACGCCCTGATATATGTACGTACTATCACGTGCAAAAGTAATGACATCCCCTAAGATTTGTTATTGTATGATAAACAGCCTTGCAGCAGTCGATGAGTAACTTGGGCATAAACATAACATCTTGTAGGTAGGATTAACAAGTTAGAATAAGAAAGTCGCTCATCGACTGTTGCAAAGGCTGTTTATCATACAATAAAAAAGCTTAGGGTTTTCTTTCTATCCTCTTATACTTTACAGTGTCGAAGGAGCCGAACACACTGAGATGCAGAATGGTCACCTATTCTTGTTCTGACCAAGCAGTTATTTGCTTAACTTTCTATATTGCAGTACTACGTGTGCTCCCACTCTGCCGTACTGCCCTACAAAATATAAAAAGATACTTCTTCTTTTCCATTTCCCTTATGCCTATGGCGTCGGGTTGCTCATCCATTTGCGGTATTGGTCACGATCAGCTGCCATTCTCTTTAGTTGTCCTAACTTTGAATATTTAAAACTGCTCACAACCAGAATAGATATTAGAAATAAGAAAGACATAGATAATAAACAAATAAAAAAGAGGTATTAAGACTATTAAGAAATAAAACGAAGATCTTATTCAAACAGATATGATAAAAGAAAAAGCACTTATAGAAGCTAAATTAATGTTAAACGAAGGTACTGAAAAGAAAGTTTTTCATTTGGTTGGACTGGGTGAAGCCATGTTAGAAAATGCTACAACGTTTACCCAAAACATTAAACATAATTTAAATACTAACAAAATTCTTTTAAAAACGAAATGCAATAAAATGATAGAAAAACATTCTAAAAAGTTTAAATTGGATTAATATCTTATTAAAATTGCTGTATTTTTAGTTTGAAAAATTATACTGTTTCCATTAATATACGATTTAGTAGTGAGTTTCATGTAACTGTTTCGTACTTAAATTAGATTCTTAATATTCTTATATTTATGGAGCTACTTTTTTGTTACTTTTTCCAGTATGCTGTGAGCCCTGTGACTACGAAAAGTAAGGTGACCGTAATTGTTTGGATCCAAAAGTTTTTAATAAAAGGATATTTTGTAACTTCATTAAATGTGCAGTTTCTCTTCGGCAAGGCTTAATTAGATGTATATTAATAAATTATTTACTTATTTGACGACCCGACGCTCTGAAGGGCATAAGGGAAAGGAAAAGAAGACTTATTTGACAGTTATTGAGGTGTAAAAAAACTACCGTATAATTCGAGCAAACGGGATTTCCCAGCACTACAGCAACATCTTTAATACGCACATGGGCTCGTTCGTAATCTGGACGGACAAATTTATGTGCGAGGCCGGGCTGTAGCACCACCAATTTGAAATTAGTTCTAGTGTGCGTTGATTATTTGGCTTGGCAACGTTAAACTTTGCAAGCCAGTTCGTAGAGGGTAACATGTCATATCATCTGCAGCAAACATTTCGAAAGTTTTGGCATATGTGAAAAATTAAGCAAAATATTACTGCTTGTTAAAAAAAAACGGGACTGAAGAAATT
Source organism: Melanotus villosus (assembly GCA_963082815.1). Classification (NCBI taxonomy): domain Eukaryota; kingdom Metazoa; phylum Arthropoda; class Insecta; order Coleoptera; family Elateridae; genus Melanotus; species Melanotus villosus. The sequence goes on from OY720427.1 coordinate 2,075,719, forward strand.
CATTCTGGTACTTTGATATATGTTCCTTTCTACTGCACTGCTAAAAAGAACAACTGAAATTATTTATTTGATCAGGAAACTACTTAATGATAAAATATATTTGAGATATTTAATAGGTTATATTTAGTCAATATAATTTGGTATGGACAGTTAAGGAGTATTTTGTACCGCCGAAAAGTAAAAACCACAATCGATTCCAAATCTAAATAAATTTGACTAAATTTTGGTAATGGGTAATTCTGACTTTTTCAAGAATAAAAAGATTGGACAGTTTCATGTAATTCGTTTTGTAGGTACTTCAAATTCCTTGGTCTTTGTTTACCATATTGAACGATTTTTAGTTTCAGATGACTATTGATTATATTAACCATTTAGAAACGTCAAAGATATCCCATCTAACCATGAATGCTATTCAGCTTAATTATTTAATTACCTAAATAGGATTATACAGGGTGAGTCATAATGGGCGGAACAAATTTTACCAGTATGTAGGAGAAACTTTTAAGTAAAAAAGTTCCTATAAACCTATGTCCTAATCCGCACAGTTGAGGAACTACAAGAAGTCAAAGTTTTTCTTTTTTAAAAATAAATTCAAAAGGTAAGTAATCAAGTAGTTTGCGGTCGTTCATTGTTTTGTTAACAGTCGATGAAATTTTTATTTCGTTTGTATTATGAAATTAATGAATAGGTAATTAATTATAATGAAATTCGCAATGGTCAAGTAGGTAGAGTGTACGATTCCCTTTATTCGTAGAGCTCGTGCTTGTATTAGAGCTCAAGGAGCACAGTCACAGTTTGAACAGTTTTTGTAAAATTATTCAGTACAGAACTAAAATATATTAATATAAACTCTATTGGAAAATGTATAATCAACTCTAAAAGTATCAGCTAGATATTTATTAACCCTGACAATGTTGCGATTTATCTAAATAAATTTACTTACATAATACATAGTGCTAAATAAACTAATTGAAACACAGTTTGGGAAATGCAGGTTGTCAAGCAAAGCTTATGTGGGTTTAAAACAGCTTGATGGCAAAATATTATTCCTGTTGCTTTAATTACATTGTGTAAGTATTTAAAATCTACCTATATATTTTTTAACCTATCTATACCAGTGGCGTAGTGAGGCTTGCGCGGGCCCTTGTCTCAAACTACCCGCGGGCCCTTGTCTTTGCTGTCAAAATAATAATAATAAAACCCTTAATAATAATAATAATACCATCAACAATCTCATTTGACTACTTTTATTTTTACATACAAGGTGTGAAATAATTGCGTCACCGTAGCATATCTCAATTGCGTTCCAACTTCCTACTGACACTGAACACTGAACTGTGCAAGTAAACTGAGTCAAATCAAAAGGACCAAAAACGAAAAAATAAATATCAGAGCTATTCACGTGTGAAAATAATAAATAGTGTATCGTTTTGCATTTTTATCTAAATTCGCTGCGACTTAGTCAAAACAATTTTAGTGCCGCAGCGTCAGAGAAGAATAGGTATATTCGTTAGCGTTCAGTCGGCGATCTTTTGTTTGCACTATTGATTTATAAAGAAATAGAAAATAGCATTATGTTGCAGTATTCCAGTAACATATTACAGGGAACTGGCCGCCGGGCCCCTCTGAGCCTTCGGGCCCGTGTCTTTCGAACACCCTGAACACCCCCTCACTATGCCACTGCTTTATACCTCGATATATCCAGGGTGTCAATGTAACCTGGGGAACCCCTATTTTTTAAATTATATTTTAAGATATCAAATCGAAATTTGGTAGGTACCTATATATGATGCACTCTTAAAATTGTATTATATGACATGGAACACGAACTTCTGTCACTTCCGGTTTCACCCTGCATGTTTATACATTTTGAGAATTTGCGTTTAATTTTATACTTATATTATGTTAGTAGGTATTAAGTTTGAAAGATTTTGATGACAAATTAAATTTTTGCAAAAAAAATTATTTATTAATGTAGAGTAACTAGAGTGCCATTGTAAATTTGCATATAAGTACATCACATTTCTTTCAAGTATATCAGTATATGTATTTCTTTCTGGATACTGAAAATAACGTATCTGTTGCAGCACTCTACCGCTACCCTATGCAAAACCCATAATTATACAGTAAGTGATAAAAATAATGTTCCAAACCTTTTGGGTTGCATAAGCTAACCACAGTGCATGTGCTTTTTAACTACGATATGCCTACATATTTCAAAGCCAGTTTAGTTTATGCCAGTATGATTTACCTTGTTGACGATTCTCAGGTAGAAACCTATTGTTTACTTCTATTATGTGTTTTTAGCAAAGAATTATATTTTGTACTTAGCGCTTTAGCAAAGATTGCTCAATAATTCTAATTAAAAGGTTCGAATTCAAATTCAATTGAGTTACTATTTCAGTTTGAAACAGACAAAACCCCTTTATTTGTAATGTAGGTATAGTATATTCGCTACCACATTGGGATTCAAGGACAAGTCCGCTTGAAGCCACACCGTATGACTCAAGAGTTAAAGATTACAGAGCTTGTTCCAGCGGTTCTGAACATACGGCATTGTTACTAATAAAACTGTAACGCCTAATATTTATTTATTTTAGCGAGTTTCCGGTACCCTATGCATAAACTTCAGTCCCAATGTGATAGCGAATATACTATATCAAATTCAATTATAAGAAGCATTAAAAATGGGATAATTTTAGTATACTAATTTAAAACAAATAAAATAAGGGGATTTCATGGAGAGTGCAATGCTTGGCTCTCAATATGAAATAAAAATATATGTCTTCATTTATTTATAATTCCATAATTTAAACATGTTCTTTTCAACAAATAGAAAATATTTAATTAATAGTATTGTATGCTTTACAAGAAGAAGATGAGATGAGTTCAAAACTAACTTTATTTTACATTTTCCATTTAAGAAAAGGCAACCTGCTTCACATAGTTACAACTATGGTTACATACATATCTACAACATCCCCCTTATTCATAAAAGATATTACAAAAGAGCATTATATTTAATCTGAAATTAGTTTCATATCTTAAATTTATGCCCAATAACTACCTACGTACTTATAGTAAATAAGTGAAATTTTGTGTAGCTGTAAATAATTCAGGTTGGAAAAAAAAGAAGTAGGTATAATCGATTCTCTCAGCACTGTTGATTTGCTGGAGGCATTTTATAACTTAGTGGTGGATTATGTTATTATACATAAATCATTTTTATCAGGCCGAACTCGAAAATTTTTACAGCTATACTTGAACTTGCTTTTAAAATTTTAAAAGCAAATTCTTCTGTGCTCATGTATAAAATGTAAAAATTTTCGAGTCCGGCCTAGTTAAAATGATTTATGATGGTTGTATTTAACCCTCATAATCCACCACTAAGTTGTAAAATGCCTCCAGCAAATTGACGGAAGTGAATGAATGCTCTATACAACGTCTAATTGGCATTGAAATTCTTTATTGTTCTCGAATTAGCCAGAGCTATTGCTAATTAAACGTCAATTTTTAACTAGTAGACTTGCGAGACCGGCATATTTAATTTTACACAGGAAATTCACACCTATAGATGCATGGCATTTTTAATTATCTTGTATAATTAATTAGTTCTATTTGAGGTTGTTATTTAATTAAAGTTTATAGTCTTTAATTCAAAACATCTAAATGGGTTTATTAAAGATAATGCAAAAAAATATTAACTGTAGATAACGCGTCTTAAATATACTGTCTCCCTTACTAATTCCTCTACTTTTCAGTTCCTGAAGTTATTTGGGTTGCATAAACGCTCGAATGTTTTTTTAGGAAGTATGCATGTTGAAACTTGACTTCTCAAAAATTTGTTTACAAATCCTATTCGTAGAAAATACTTTGTAGCTTTGTTAAGATTCTCGTTCTATCCCCAATTCCATTCAAATTTATTCTACGAGAGCCTTTTTTTTATTTGGAGGCTATATTTATCTGCTGCCATTTAAAAAAAAAACCCGAAAGATAATTTTTATATTGTGCTAAATACGTAGTTTTAGACGGATAGATAAATGAAACTGCCTCAGTAATTCAATTTATTTATAATTGTGTATAGTTGGTCACATAAAAACAAAAATTAGCGATTGCTACGTGACATTTTCCAAAAAATATGCTACCATCTAGTGGAGAATTATAAAAATATTATTCGAGATCTAAACTTTAACTTTGAAGTTTCGATATTGTTGACAGCAGCGAGCAGCGGAGTAGAAAATGGTGGTGTCAGTGTATTCTTGACGGTTTGGACGTGTGTTTTACGTTGTAAGTGTGGAAAGTGCAATATTTATGAAGTTGGGATTTTTGTATCACCTAAATTTTGCGATTTTAGTTGAATAGGTAAGTTCAGTCTCGAACTGTTTTTAGTACAATGGGTTAGTTTTCACTTTTTAGGCTATTGTTATTAGGTCAGGGATAGGTATTTAATAGTACTTGGAAAAAGGATTCGGTCATTCTTATTTACATATTTTATACGAGTTACGTTTCCTTAATATTTCTTCTAGTATTTGACACTCGGGTGCGATTTGTTTGCCTATAAATACGGCGATGATTATTCCGGGATTAGTCAGCAGAGATAAATGTAATAACTAAACCATTCATTCTAACAAGATAAACATTTTCCTGTTCTAAAGCGTTCCTCGTTATTTATTTAATTCGCCCCACGTTATATAAATTTATTAAAGGGAATTACGAAGTCGACTTTAATTCAACGCGAATCTCATATTAAAATTAGAACTCTGGGATTTTGAAACTTACATTTGTAACCTTGTAGATCTTTGCCTGTGTAATAATAAAACCTGTACACTTTTAACTGCTAATGGGAACTTTAAGCAATTCGCAAATAAATAAAACAAATAGAAAAAATATTGCTTAGCCACTAACAGATATTTTGCTGAATGCCAATGGTTTATTATTTGTAACTTGGTAAACACTTTTTTCCATTGGTTACTGATTTTACAATATTTAAGGCGATTTAATATCGAACAGGTATTGGTACCTATTATTTTACTGTATATGGTGTTTGACCGATTCTCTTCTAACTAGTAAACAGATGTATATTTGTGTAACATTTGTAGGAAATTGGAGAGTTAAAATTAATGATTCACATTTAACATTCTTACCATTTTAAACCTGTTTATTATATAAGAAATTATAGTCTAGAGATTTTAAAACATCTATAAATTTATGTAAGTAAACACCTTGTAAATCGTTAGAAATTTCGATTAAAAAATTACATTATTGGTTTAATAAATAAACTTGTATAGTCAGCGAACTTTAAAAATAAGACTTTTTTAACTTCAGAATTAGAACATAAATTATAAAATAAGGTACAGGTTGTACTTTAAAATGGCATTGGAGTTTTAAGTTAATTGCTTGTTTAGTTGACTGTTTTAAATATTACATAATTAGAAACCTGTACTACCATTCTAATTGAAAATACTCTAAGGTCATCTAGGGTAAATGCGGTTAGAAAAATCGAAGTTACCATGTTCAGCTTAACCAAAACAAGGTTTTCGTGTTACACATATGTTTCATTAGATTTTAGAATAGTCCCCCCATTGCCTTTTTCAATTACTTATTGCCTTATTGGTTTATTTTCTTGTAGACGTTTGAATATTATACAAACGTATAAGCATCGTGTAGTATGCTCTAGTTGTGGGTCTTAAAATCTTCGAAGAAAATGCAACACAAAATATTTAACGCAGAGATCAGAAAACTTCAAGAAGGGTTACATAACAACCTTAAAACGAAGTGTAACATTGAAAGGGGTTTATAATTGTTTTTTAGTTTTTTCCTGCAAAACATCACAACCTGTATTTGGGTTAACACGAAACATTACTACAAAAATGAGAAGTCTTAACTAAGTATATGTGTATGTACGCATGTGTCGCATGCTTGTGATTGTGAGAACTTTAAAAGTATAAAAGGCATTTTCTTTTAAACTAACAGCTAGTAGATTCACACGCGTCATTTCTATTTAATCACTAAGAATTTGAACCACTTTAACACGTTTACACAGCACAAGACTTGAGGGAAATACGCTGTCTGATGCCCAAAACAAATTCCTCTTTTCTATGCTTTAAGAACAGTTTCTAGAAAACAACAGATTAAATATTTATGAAAATACATGAAGAAGGACCTATTTTCAGAAAAAGTTAACAAGTCAACACGAAAGGAGAAACGTTGACGTTAAAAGTGCAATTTCCACAATAATTTTAAAATGTAACTTTATCATCAAAATTGTAGAATTTTAGTAATACCATCACGAGTTTGTTTAAAGCATATGTTTTCTCCTCAGTGTTTTCTAATTTAAATGACAAACCAGGAAGGTATAGTTTCTGTTTCAATTCAATTTTCTCAATAACTAACTGTTATCTAAATAACTTCTTTTCCGAATATTTCAATAGCAATACTGGGTAATGCGTAAGGGGCTGTCATGTTTATTAATGATTTAATGTAATAAGTAGTGGAATGTCTTCTAGTAATCTAGAGAAAAATCGAGTGTATGGTTAATCTGTTAAGTTTTGGTTAAAAAAATGATTCAGTTATGTGGTCACCTAACACATCATACATACACATTCATTCACACAAGGTGGATTTTCTTGAGTTGTGTTTTGTCATCATTGTTTGAAAATTTCAGTTCATTATTGAAAATTGTGATTCAGTCGAATTTAATCATCGTAGAGCAAAAATATTTAACACCCGTAATCCATACAGCGGAGTATTTAGATATCTAAGGGCTAGTCCAGACACGGCGAAATCCGCGCGTTTGGGACCGCGCGTTTTGAACCGTGGAAATCAGACAGCCCGCGGTGAACGTGCGGATAAGCAGAAGAGGGGTGAAGTTACTTACACATCAGGGCACGCCATAGTAATAGAGCCGCACGGATCTATTTTTCGGCGGTCGAGTGGCGGCAGCCGCGCGGATTGACGATCAGCGCGGACAGGTATGAACGAATATGAAGACGCTAATGTAAATAAGCTCCGCGCAACCGCGCGGTTTCCGTCTGCACGAATTTTCGCCGTGTCTGAACTAGTCCTAAAAGATGTGATGGGACGAAACAAACATGCGTTAATTGAGATTAACATTTATAAAATAGTGAATAGAATGCAACTCTTAAGTGCTATCGAAATGAACGCACGAAAACAAAATGAGACAATATGCAAAATATAAGACGCAACAAGATGGATAGAAAAATGAAAATCAGAAGTATATTTGTTATTCTGTTATTCAAGAGTTACGTTTCATTTATAGAATTAAAATAAGGTCTTATTTTCAAAATTTTATATTGCTTGCATGTTTAACCTCTGAGACGAATATCTACTTAAAAAAATTAAGGATTAACCGAGTTATATTGAAAATTAATCGACCGGAAACTGAAGTTAAATAGCTTTTTATGTAAATTTTATCCTGGGAAAATGATTACTTCAGAAATCAGTAGAGGAGCTTAAAGCAAAAGTTTTTTTCTTCTTCGCCCCCTGAAAATTCCAACTTTAAAACAATTTTCTTAACGTCAAATTATAACCCCAGATCCACTACTTATACCTACAATTCTAACAAAAGTTTCTAAAATTTAAAAAATGGAATTTTTTCTAAAACTGCGTTCGATTAAAAAAACTTGGTCGTAAAATATCTTTCTAATGCCGTTTGTCCCATTTCCAAACGTTTCTCTAATATTGAAATACTAGTTGAAAAATTATGCAGTGGTTTAGATAACCACACGTATTATATTTTAATTTGTTTTAACCTTGTTTTTCAGCATATTGTTGTCAGCATTTTTATTCCAAAACCAAAGTACAGTATACAGTATAAAATTAAATGTAAAATTTAACAAAGCCATTTAGGGGTTAGTCAGAGGATTAACAACAGAGAGGTAGGCATAGTCTGTTCGTTCGGGTCCGCAAAATAGCTGGAGGCATTTTACAACTTAGTGGTAGATCGTAATTCATTCATTCTACATCTATATAAATTCTTCTGTGTTGAGATATAAATGTAAAATTTTTCGAGTTACGCTTAGTACAAATGATTTATGATAGTCGTAGTTAAATCTCCTAATCCACCACTAAGTTGTAAAATGCCTCCAACTATTTTGCGGACCCGAACGAACAGACTATTGTTTAAGTAAATCTTTGGGAAGTTCTAGGAAAACACTTATTATATTTTAAATACTTTAAGTACTCGTTTGTCCGAGTGATTAAATTAAATATGCAACTAATTTGAAAGTATAAAAAATGAAAATAACATTAACATAGACAATTTAAAACAAGGTACAAGGTTCGTAACATATGATTACTAAAATGAAATAATTTCAAATCATGGGCCCGTCATTGATTCTGCTTGAAATAAGCTAGTTGTACCGTCTGCCTAAATTAGTTGGATCTTATTTATCACAACACTTGATTAAGAATAATTTCAGTTAGTAAGAGAAGGTATTTTTTTAAATTAAATTAAAAAAGTTTTAGGTTTCATACGAATAAAATATTTCCGCCTTACAAGGGTGACTTTTATTTGAACTATCTAATTTGTTTATTAAAATATGAATAATATAAAGAAAAAGCACGGTATAACGCTTAATTTCCTAAAAATATATTTCCATGCATACAGTGTGTCCCCGGATCGACGCATGAATAGGTGAAAAAGTCTGAAAATTTTTGAGTTGAAATTTTATCTTCGGCGGTTCAGCCCTGCTTGAATAGAAACTAATTTGTGTCATAATTTTAGTTTCGAAAAATCAAGTATGCCTGGGAAATTTACAGACAAGTTTTTCCCACTAGCAAAGTGCGTTTTCTGTACTTGATACGACAAAAAGTTATTAAGAAAAGTTGTTCATGTTCAGCATGTTACATTATGCTAGTGTACAAAATTTCAACAAGATTTATTACTTCCAATATGTTCATTAGACATTCAGATAATTATAAAAAAAAGGAAATTCAACGTTATTCCATTCCCACCCCGGAGAGATGAGGTGGCGGGCCGCTTTTAGGAGGGCAGAACTCCTCTTCAGCCACGGAGAACGGATATGTAAGGATAGGTTAAACTAGGATGTGGATAAACTAGGATAAAGAGCTTATAGGTGGAAAATTACCTGCCCCGGTATTTACCCCAGAGATGGGTAACTCTGTTGAATCGGGAAAACCACCCAAAAACCCGATTCGAGGCAGTCGGCAGTGGGGTTCGAATCCGCTACATCCCGAATGCTACGCCGCTCGGTAATAATTATAAGTGATAATGATAAGAATACTACAATAATAACAAACCACAAACAAAACATAAACAAAATACAAACAAATCACTAAAAAAATTTTCAAAAAAATTTGGAAATATTTATTTATTCAATAAGTCCGCCGCCTTTATCTGCACATTTCTCAATATTTTTTCGAAATGCAGTGAACGCTGCTCTTGTCTCTTCAAGGGGAATATAATTTATAGCATCTCTAATGCGATGCTTTAACACTTCTGAGGCATTTGGAAGCCTAGTCAAATATACTATTTGTTTTATTCGGCCTCAAAAGTAAAAATCCGTGATTGTTAGATCCGGAAATCTAGGCGGCCACAAAATGGGACCAGCATTGGCTACTCATTTTTCTTGAAACTGCTCATTCAGCCATTCACATACTCGCAAAGTCGAGTAAGCAGGACAACCGTCGTGTTGAAAATATGAAAAATATCTTGCTTCGTATGGGAGTTCGTCCACAAACTGATTCAAAACATTTAAGTAAGTATGCTGGTTAAGTCTTCCCTCAATAAAGTATGGTCCAATTACTCCACTTTTTCACCTGCGTCGAATCCGGGGATACACTGTATATGTAGTCGATCATCAAAATTAAAGGTGTGAAATTTTATAAAAACTTTTTATTATTAAAAAAGTAATATGTAATTTGGATTTAAAGTTTCGTCGTAGTAGCTAATTCCTTTAAACAGTTTAAACGCAGGTTAAGCATACTTGGTTTCTCAGGAAAAAAAAAACTAGAAACAACCTTCTTTCCCTTACTAAATTTCAAGATACTTTACTTATTCTATCAACATTTTAATACTTACTTATGTGTATACAAATGCGCCAATTAACCATTTTTAATATAATAAATATGTGATGCAGACTTGCAGACTAAAACTAATCGATGGGTAAACCGCAGTGGAATTACAGTGTACAATTGAATGGAATTTGCTGGGAGTCGGTGTGTACTGATAGGGTAGTCGAATTTAATTCCGTGGAATTCCTGGTTATATTTTCATTAATTTCCCCGTGGAAATCCTTTACAATTCTGGTGTAGACAATTTTTCTAGCGATTTACCACCTATATATAATTAATTGAATGATTTTCGGTAAAATTCCCCGAGACTGACATACAGTGCGCGTCTAAAGTATGGAATATATTAATTAAAACCGAAACAACCCAGTTTTCGAATAAATCCTCGAACACGTCGATTTTATTTTATGAAAATGCACATTTTTCCATTAAATTCGATTTTCGATCGTCATTTGTTTTCGAGTAATGACGTAGGCGGCATTTTTTGCGACTTCACGGTGATTTTTTTAAATTTGCCGCTATACCAGTAGTAATGTGACATACCACAAATTTAATTTTTAGGTTATCGGACATGCAGAACCCATCTCCCATAAAAGTTTTTTTGATACTCTAATAATAAAAATTTTTCCCATATGTTGCGAATTTTTTGCCGGTCACCGTATAAATATTTATAAATGTATGAATATATATTTATACTAAATATGTACCAATACAATATCGAGGTAACTAAATTTGAAACTTATGGTGCAAGTAAATTAGAAGGATAACTCTTATAACTCAGAATCTGCTGTTTTTCTGAAATGTTTCTGTATAATAAGTATTTAATTCAAACATTAAATTTTTCAAAAATAAATAAGTAAATAAAATGAGAATTCATCAGTTGCGTAAATAAAAAATCATATAAGGTTAGATGTTTTGCGTTGTTATTTTCATTCATTGTTACTTTCAAAGTAAGTCTCTTAGTTAAGTTATATACAAAAATAGATGCAACTGTTCTCAGTTCTTTATTTGTCTGTTTCTCAGCTCTCAATTGTAAGCGTGGAAATTTACACACTTATAACAATGTATGTAACGTTTTTTCTTAACTTCCGACTTCTTTGTTGGGAATTTTATAACAATTCTTACGTTAACTTTCTGTATCAGAGTTATTCAAATAAAGCGTTAATAAATTTCATATTTTTTGTACGTTGGCCTTTTCGAGCTGTTTTTGTAAATTTTTATACATTTATAAACTAGGTTATCGGTTAAAAATAACCACGATACGAAAATAGCATTTTAAGTGGACATCTGACAGGAAAAGCCTCAGAAAGATGTACATCACTGACTGTTAATTTACTTCCACTGTTATTAAACCTTTAGGTTGGCCGTATGTTAAGGATTTTTCCAACTAGAAACACATAAATCATGCAAAAACGGAAAAGTTTATTAAGAAGGGAAAGGTTAAAGGGCAAAATTTAGAAATTGGATTTACCGTTTGTAGTTGCCAAATCAGGCACGAAAAAACGCCATTTATAAAATTTCTAAACATTAAATGTATTCCATGGCCATCCCAGTATAAGGAAATAACGCAAATGAATACAAATCCATTTACACGGAAATTAATGTTGAGTCGGCACTATCAAGTAACAATTGACCACGTTTTATTTATTCATTCATATTATGTATGCATTTATACAGTTTTGTATTGATGTAAATTTCAATGTTTAGGGAAATAAATATTTGAATATAATAATATTAATAAGGAGGTACATATTTACATAAATTATTGTTCGTAGTTGTATTAGGTTAAATCTTTGAATATACAGGGTAATCCTTAAGTAATGGTTCACAGTGCAGTAGGTTCGTGGGGTCAATATATATTACGATTTACCTAAGATTACCTTAGCCCAAAAGTTAATAAGAGATACAGGGTGTCAAGTCAAAATTTTGAGTTTAATTTTCTTCTGTAATTTTAAGGGTCCCAAGTTGCATTAGCTAAGTACCCCCCATTTCCGCTCGATCAGGAGAGTTAAGAATAGTTTTTTTTCCTGTCAGTGCTGGAATGGGTAGCCGATTGCTCCATTAACGCATCACCTCTTTCCCACAATGGGAGAGTAACTTTTGCTACCCCAATGTCTTAAAAGTTATGGCAGATTTTAATTGGAAAAAGCGGTTGGCCTATCTTTTTATATAAAAGAGGTATACTGTTTAAATATCGCTAAAGTTCTCGTTTTCAAGATATTTGCTGTTGAAGTAAGGTATGCAACATTTTATTCGTTATTTAAGTAATCTTAAGCCTGTTTGACATGGTGACAAATTTACCGCAAAATTTTATGCAATTTTTAATGTAATTTTTTTAGGATTTTTACATTTTCCTGTTTGCAACTGCAGCAATTTTTTGCGGTAAATTTATCACTCACGCCTGCGTATTGACGCAAGAATTTAGTAATTTTATTGTTGTAGTAGTTGTAGCAATGGTATCCCTGTTAACCACTTTAATTACATTTTTGACGTTTTGTCTTTCGCGGGTTCGTGTAACTTAAGACACGCCCGGTAAAAATTATTGTTACGTTTCTGCGCATGATTTCGCGCACTTCTTGCATACAATTTATAATTTTTAGAACGTGTTCTAAAAATTTTGCTGCAAAATTTAGCGAAAATTCTTGCACCTGCGTTTTCTGTATGCAATGACGGTAAATGCAATTTGTCACCGTGTCAAACAGGCTTTAAACGCAATAGGCTTGCATTTGACGAAAACCGTTTTGACACATTCTTGTCAAAAATGCGTGTATGGAACTGTCCGAAATGAATTAGTAGATCAAGAAGCAATTCATCAAGATTGTATTAAGTGTGTAGTTAAATCTCCAAAAGGAATGTATGTTCAGCAAATATTTAGAAGAACCTGAATTTATCGACGGAGTTGTCAGAAGTATTTCACAAAACTAAAAAGGAACTTGTTGACCACCTATCACACGGAACTTACAACCCGGCAATGATTGTGCTTCATATCTTTAAAATTTTTAAATAAAATACCCCACTGAATTTACTAGCCATTTATTTTATTTATTAATTTTTACTTTTGTGACATATTGTTTCAAGAAAGTTCCTTTACCGAATAAACAATCGTCTATAACTCTATAATATCATTTTCAGGAAATATTTTGCTATTTTTAAGCATGGTCCATTGTAGTCGAATTGTTTTTAAGCACAATAACTTTAAATACTGCAGGCAATTAGCATAAAATAAATCAAGTTTCACTAATATCTCCATCGTCTATTAGAATTTTCAAATCATTACCAATAACTTACGATAACAATTCTGAATATCATTCATTCGTTGCAGCGGCGTAGCCAGGTAGGGGTTAGGGGGAGGTTTAACCCCCCCCCCCATGAGAACCTGGAAGGGCCCAAAATGTAGTGCCGAACAAGGCATCAGTGAAATAAAGCTGTGGTGGCAACATATTTCTAGCCTTGATACAGCACCGAAATTTTTTTAATGTGCGACAAAAACGTGTTGCCTATAGTAAATATATTACTACAGGTATTAATCACGTTGCCAGTTACAACTGCTACCAGTGAACGACCATTTTCGACACTTAGACGTTTAAAAACGTATTTAATAAACATGGTGAGCGAAAATCGATTGAATGGTTTGGCATCAATCAGTGGCGTGCAGTGAGTTTTTTACTTGGGGAAGCGCTTCTGTTTTACTGATAAGTACAAAAAGTGACAGCTTTTGATAATGCAAAACGTCAGTGTCAAAGAAATTGGCATAATTCAGTTTTAGGCTAAAAAGCTTTCTTTGGAAAACGAGATTTGTTGTAGCTAGTGAAATAATATAATTCAACAAATTTTAATTCATTAAAATTCTGAAACCTGACTCAGTTGTTACGTAATATTATTCAAAATTTCTAATGTAGCTCTCAAAAGAACCTCATTTTTGCTATAAAGGTATTATGTGTAGCGAAAATAAGATTCTATAAAGAGCTATGTTAAAATTGAGGTCGGATTATTGTTCCTCGTGCCAAAAAAGGTAGTTTCCCCAATTTTCATATCAATATTTCGAAAACTTTTGAAATTACAGCAAAAAATTAAGATTAAAATTTCGACTTTGACACCCTGTATCTCCCTAAATATTAACTTTTGGACTAAGGTAATTTTAGGTAAATCGTAATATTTTGGTTTCGCAAATCTACTGTTGGTCTTTGTCCCATTACTTTTGGACAACCCTGTATAAAATTAATAAATTTTTGAATGAACAATCAGTCATTTTAACCCATAAAGGTTATAATATTTTATATTTACGACGTTTACAAAAAAAATCATTCAAATCGGAGAAGTTTGAACCGATTTCGAGATATAAACGTAAAGTTACTCCACTAGAAGGCAAGTACAAATATGTGCCTTGCGCCAGCGACCACCGCTTCTCGTACAGCTAGAATCACGTATGTGAAATTACAACAGCGCAGATGCAACAAACGATTGTTATACGGGACCTTGTGCGAATATTTCGGAGCGGCCCAAGCGGGCCCAAGATAACTTTCGACGTTCGAGCCGATGTTTCCCGGTAAAGTTCAACGCTACACGGCCAACGTTGAACGGCGCGTTACAAAATGCGTTAATTTGCAATGAGTATTCGCATGATATTAAAAGCGAAAATTAAATAAATAATTTTAACATACTGCTGAAACAAAAATAAAATTAATAAATTATATTGCTTTGCCTTATGAAGGCAAGGGAAGCGGTGCTTCCACCGCTTCCATGGACCGCACGCCACTGGCATCAATGAATATTCATCGTGACATAATAATAAAATCAGAAGAAGTACTTGACAAACTAGCAGAAAATCCAAGACGTCTTCAGCTACGTCTGTGAAAAATATAATATGTATATCTAATATTCCATTAATTTTTGTTTAAATATTTTTTTGTTCTTTATTTTATTACAAATATTAATAAAGTTATTATATTACTTCAAAATATATATTGCTCTGTAAAGCCTCACATTGTAATGCTAATAATGCTATGACGGGATACTACTTTGTGATGCTCTAATAATTGCTTTGATGGATTTCTTCTTTTAGCTTTTAAGTTAATTACAATTTTTAAAATTTACTTACCCTTACTTTATTACTTTTGCTTTTATTTTATGCTCCGGCTAAACTCAGTATCTCTTAGGCGTTGATGAGGTTCTTAATTTGAGATTTATTTAACATCCTGGCTACACCACTGATTCGTTGTAATTT
Organism: Melanotus villosus; assembly: GCA_963082815.1. NCBI lineage: Eukaryota > Metazoa > Arthropoda > Insecta > Coleoptera > Elateridae > Melanotus > Melanotus villosus. The sequence continues at coordinate 2,090,996 of OY720427.1, forward strand.
ATTTTTAATTTACTAATTTCTCCAGCTACTTCAATTAGAGTATTTCTATCTTCTTTAATATTCTTAATTTCCTTGTACGTATTTGTATAAAAACAGAAAATTGTGGCGAATTTAAATAGTCTAAAAATGACCCTTTCAGTTAAGATAAGAATTTATTAAGAATGTGATTTTCGTTGAATTAAATATAAATTTGTGTACGATTTTATTCGAATTATATAACATCGACGAAAAAATGTGTAGTTTTAATCTATTTAATTTATTTATAAAATCGTTATTGTTTTCGTCACGTTTACTTTAATAGCAACAAGTGACCTTATTGTATTTTTATATTTTGTGATCAAACAGTTTTTGCTAGGATAGCGTGCCATGTGTAAAAAAGCAGATTAACATACCTACTGTGAACTTCCACCACCATTTATTACGATCTTCCAAATTTGTAGCAGGGCGTTGTTACTTCTAATATAGGTATACATTCATAGTTTAAAGTATAGTCAAAGAGTGTCATCTTGAAAAAATTGCATTTACTTAAAATTACAATTTGACCTTATAAAATTAAAATTTTCGAGCTTCATTTTTTTTTAAATTTACATATTTTGCTAGTTAAGGCTTTGTTATAATATATGTGTAAGCATGTAGTTCCATTCAAGCGTATAGAACGCCTACACTTCTTTATTGATCACTATATTTGTAGCACAGTGTTAAGGTAAAGTTTAATTTTCAATTTACTGATAAAACATTGGAAATTCTTTGTAGAGTTACTGATTACATTGATTAATTGCAGAAGGGTTCGAATTCGGTGGGTTTTTAAAATGTGATGAATACCAAAAAGAACCCAAGGGCCAAGCTTCTACTAACTATTAATTAAAAATTACCTAATATTTTTAAGATCTACGCAACTTTTTGTAATAAACAATAAATATATTGAATGAAATTTTCATGCAATTTTAGTGCCTTCTCTGGAAAAGTCGAAGTGAAGGAGGCGGAACGGGGAACTAAAAATGGAGATGGCGATGTAGGAAAATTATTTTACGTTTAAGTATGTACATACAACATACATAACTGTTAAATTTTATTTTCGACCTTTCTGTCGCTTTTCTATTAACTAAATCTGCAGTTTAGGTAAGAAGTATCGTCGACTGCGATAAATAAACAATAAAATTAACTGAACTACGACATTTAATAGGGGATGTTGTTATCCCTTAGGCACGCGGCTAGCAAACAGTAGAGAAGGGGGGTTCGAAACGCTAAAAAAAACTTCAATTAGGGGTAGTCTTAATAGGGACGAAGTTAGGGCGCCACTACGGAAAGTCACCCAAAGATGGTTACAAGGATCGTACCGCAGATAGTTCCTCTAGGGCTCGAAAGGGTTAGATTTGCTGCACCCCGCTGCAAGATGTGACTTACCTTGCTCAATTGAAAATTACTTATTTACTGAACAAACTGCTACTTGTAGATAGGCTCACAAAGCTATACACACATATTCTAAAGTAAACACAGTAAACACAAATAAAAGACAAGAATGAATTACACTGAAATTTAAGAGAATTGTTCAAAACATGACACAAAAGGGGTTTATAAATTCAATCTTAAATTACGTGAAAAGGGGTGATTAAGGGATGTCACATTTACTTGAGTTAAAGTAAAAGAAAATAATCAATAGCTGGACTCCCTTAGCTGCAGTCAAAAGAATGATGGTGATGGCAAATACAAACTTAAGCTACAAATTCAATTACAAAAAATTACACGCATGTAACATGAAATACATAAAATGCCACGGCAATTCGCAATGTTTCTAAATTCTAACCAACCTAGCCAACTGATTGTCAGCGGTCCCCAACCTTTACAATGTGAATATACAAATCCGCCCAAGGCGATTCACAAAGCCTTCAACATTACCACCGGATCAAACAGATTGACTAGGAATCGGCTACCAAATTAAAGCTTGAATCTGAAGTTCAACAAAAACGGCAAAAGCAGCTGTAGCATAAAGGAAAGTAGATTTTACCTGGCGAGATGTTTGTACTTGTTCAAAAGACCAGGGAGCACGTGACAGACGTGAGACTGGGAAGAGCTAGTTGGTGGTAGCCCAAATGGAAGCGATGGTGTTCTTCTTCCCGGGAAGCGAGTGCAAACAAGCGAAGAATAATCCTAGGCCATGGGTTTTCTTAATCCCTCAAAAAGGAAATTGCGTGAACGACACTTCCACTTTCACTAACTTTTCACACAAAACTATGTTTCTGCGAGATTATATGGCACCCTGTGGGAGTATCCGGCTTTTTGCCGTAACTAGTTCTCCACGAGAACTACGAAAATGAGGATCCTTCCCGGTGTAATTTAAATACCCAAGCGATAAAATGTGCACGTCCCGCCTTAAGCCAATGACGTCCGATATGGTTGAAGAGTTATCACGTACTGACGAGGGGGGATGTAGAAGACTCGAACGACGCTAAAACATTTCAGCTGGCCTGGCGTGCATGGGATTCCCCGAACCGTATCACGAGGATCTGCATTCAATGAAACAAGATGAGATCATGCATCGACAAAATACACGTGAATTAGGTCACCTTGGGATTTTTAACAACGGAAAACTTTTACAACGACAAAACATTGGGGTGACTCTAAAGATTTCGTAGAACTGCAAGGAAAATGCGCTGACTTGGTTTAATCTTTGCATGCCCTACAGACTAACATGAATTTAAACTGAGCAAAAATAACATAATTAACACGGGATTAAAATTAAAAGAACAGGGCCGTACTAAAGAACCAAAAATTTAAAATGACGCAAAATTCAAAAAGGAACACAGAATTGCAAAACCACGTGACAAAGTATTAGCGTTGAATGAATAATATAATATGTATTATTCATTCAACGGTGTTAGGTACCCATTGTCAGAATTGATACGCCTTTTCGGCGACTATGGCATGGCAGTTGGCGTCAAATGTTCTTTCTTTAGTGCCATGGATATTGTTCTGATACTTTTTGTAAGCCTAATTGGTATATTTCGAAGTAGAACTTGTTTGTTTCTTTCTTTCTCTTTTATCCTTATGCCCTTCTGTGCGTCGGATCTCCTTTCATCTACCCACCCACTGTGTCTTATCCAATTGTCCTACTCTCTCATAGTTACCATGCGGGAGGGAGAATTCACGTTAACGGAGCTGACCCGAGATAACGAAGCTTAAACTCTCGTGATCGCACTTGACTGGGGTACTCAGCTACCGCAACTCAGCACCTTAGGACTTATTTAAAAATTTTAAATTGACTCAAGTGCCCTCTTGTAGTTACCCTATGTATTATCAAATTTAAAAAAAGGGCATGCTTATGATCAAGTGTCGATTGTCAAAAGTCAAAGGGTCAGATTGTCAACATGTGAATTGTCTATAACATTCGAAATTACATTTTCCTCTAAGTTTTTATTTAGCGTTATTAAATATTGTGTTACGTTGAATGGAAGCAGGGTTGGCGCGTCTATTTTACTATTACGTAATTATAATAGGACAAGCAAAAAATACGCTTATGTGAGTTGTAAATTGTTTATTTTAATATAAAAAAGAAATTGGATAGCTAGAGTAATTGTTAGGTTTCTTATCAGAAAATAGTAAATATTATTGTGATTGTAAAAGGTTTGAATAGCTAAATAGGGATACTAGATAACGGTGTTGTAAATACGGTTGCCAGGAATGTGAAGAAATTTTTTAATTGGATGGGGGTGTTTTGAAAAACCGGGAGAACGAAAAAAACAAGAAAAATAAAAAAATGGAAAAATAAATTTTCACGGGAAGGAAGATAAAATCTTCCAGATTAAAATAAAGTTGTGAGAAGAATAATTTTACAAGAAGGAAGATAACATTTTCCAGATTAAAATAAATGAAGAATTGTATCTGGATAAAATAACGTTCAAAATAAATTAGTTACTGCATTTGAATTGGATATTGAAGATAAGTTTTTGTTACTGCAAAGATTGGTTATTGGTAACCTGCATCAAATTTGGAATTTTATATGGTGGGAACTGTTGGACGAAAATAACAATTTGAACTTTCAAAATAACCGTGAGTGTAACATCAAAATAGATAAATTAATAGGGAATTTAGGGATTAACTTTTAATTGTAATAAATCCATACTAATAAAATTGATTAAGTTTCATTTAAAAAAAATATAATTGAAAATAAAGATTAGATCTTTAATAATAGAAAAGTAAAAGTAAGAACCTCAGTAACGACCCGTGATAAGAGTTCCCATTAAATACCAATTATAATATCAAAGTATTTTGACAACACAACGTTTAAATTTTAATAAATCAAAATTAATATCACATCCATTTATTATTCTCAATATAATAAACGTGAGAGGCGAGATAATAACACCTCAATATATTATTATATTGGCTTAAAGTCAAAGGGATACGTTTTTGTTTTTGACGCCCTTCTTAACATTGCATATTTGATCGGAGGGATAAATAATATTTTTCTATCGACCCCTAACAATGTTACATCGACCCCTGGGGGTCGATATCGACTACTGCTCTAAATAGATCATGCGTCAGTGCTAGAGCGCGTACATTTTGTCATGGACCGCGAAATGCCTAGAGCGGGGAAAGAGATGACTATAGAAAAAAGAAGACCAATATACTTAAAAGAGAAACCCGAAAACATCGAACTCTTGCGCGGCAAATTTAATAGTTTTTAGAAGCCCCAAGGTCAAGACAGATAATTAAACACAACGACAACTCAAAACAAACGCACGTGCTAACCCAAGATGGACGCAATGACAATAATAAACGAATGACGATGGCCTGTAACCGCCGTAAACCCAATTTCGTCTTCCGCGCAGTAGTCCACGAGAAAATAGAAAATGTATGCGGTCTACATGTAACTCTTGACCATGTTTAAATATCACATCAGAATCTACAAAGCTTACAGACTTAATGCAATATAAAAACTCAAATAAATGGCTATGTGTTTCCATTTGATTAAATCTTTCTTGGACAGAATTTAGACATACACCCTCGGCCAGAAGTACTAACCACTCGGTATTTTTGCTATATCTAAAAAAATTATTTAAGAAAACTGCTCTTTATTCATATTACATTACCGGTACATTTAAAATAATATTGAAACTGTAACGAGATATTAAGTGAAGCTTGTTCATTCAGTTGCATACATAATTACAGTTTTTGTAAAACACGAGGTTGTCTGCTATCGCTGCTCATGTTGGAAGCACCGCTGCGATTTTCGTGTTCTATTGTTTATAGTTATAAAAATATTTATCGTCGTTGTGAAAAAATGCCTATAAAAAAGGAACTAAGTCTCCAACAACGCCTTTACATTGAATTATTGCATAAAATGGTAAAAACACCCACCGAAAATGCCAAACAAGTAAAATGTTCGTTCTGTGCCGTTCGATATAGAAAACAAAGGTAAAACAGACAGAAAAACAGTCACTTCAAAACGTGAGAACCGAGGACTTATCAAAGAATCCTTAAGAAACCCAAAAAAAACCTCTTTTGAGCTTGTTGTGACTTTTCTCGAAAGTTTTGAAAGAGCGATCAGCATTTGAACAGTGAGAATACTTGGAGAAGCGGGCCTAAAAGGATGCAAAGTAAGAAAGAAACCATTGTTCTGTGATAGATATAAGAAGTCGCGAAGTCGCACCTAGAGTGGGCCATAAGGCATCAACATCTAACTGAAGAAGATTGGTCAAATTTTGTATGGTCCGACATGTCAAACTTCGAGGTATGATCAATTTTGCTATAACTAGTCTTAATAAATCGTGGTAACTAATGCCAATTACAATTTTCAATTTGCTATGGCCTCCAGATATAGCAATGGTTTTTCCCAAAATCTTAGGTGTTTCAAATCCCAGTTGTGTCTTACTTGCGTAGAGTAGAAGAACTTTTTCCTGAGCGTGTGATATCCATTGTCAAGCACGATGGAGGGAGTTTAATAATGTGGGGGTGCATGCATGACGTCTAACGAAGTCGACGAAATATTCGCTTGTGAAGGTTGCATGAACACCCAAAGGTACATAAATGCACTGGAAACCCCCTTTTTCAGTCATTTTCGAAATTTTTCGGCGACACCAACTACCACAAAACAATGCTCCGTGCTACAAATCGACGGTTACAATGAACTGATTCTCAAAGAATAACGTAATGCTCCTGGATTGGCCTGCACAATCCCCGGATTTTAATCCGATCGAGCATTTATTGATAATTTTAAAGTGAAACATCTGGGAGCACAACATCGCTTCAAAGGAAGCGTTACAAAATATTTTAAGGCAAAAATGGAAAGCAGTTTCACAAAATAGTGCAGAATTTACCAAAATGAATTGCTGCGGTCGTCAAGCCAAAGGTAGCCCTACGAAATATTAATTTTTTTGAAATAAAAAATGATACTATAGTTATTTATTATACAAGACGATAAAATTGTATTTTATCTTCGAGGGCGTATTTTAGCGTCGAGACGCCAGTCGAGACGCTAATTACGCTCGAGAAGATAATTAAATTTTATCGTCGTGTATAATACTCTATTTTTTTTATAGCATTTATTTTAAAGGAAAAAAAATTATAAAATAAATTTTAATTGACATTTATTTGACACTGACGTTTAAAAAATTACAAATCGAGTCACGTTTTAAAATGTCATTAGTATGGGTGTTTTAGGGTTAAAAACAAAAAATAAAGTACTTTATCGACCCTTGCTGTTAAAGTAGTACTTTATCTACCCTTGCTGTTAAAGTGCTACTTTATCTACTCAAATTAATAGATAAAGTAGCACTTTAACAGCTGCTATAGAAAAAAGTTATTTAGTTTCATTTTACCCCTCTTTTACAAATAGGCCAGTTATTTGGATATTTCCATTGTAGCTAATACTTTTGGCATGGCTGTATATCCAATAAATAATTGAAAAATAAATAACTAAATTATTTTTGATACCACCGCATGGCAATTGTTGTTACAATTACTGCACCTAAGTACATATGTATATTTGTTTATAGAAAATTAGATACTATTCTACCATAAAGGAACTAATGTGAGGGCGGTCTACAAAAAAGAATTCTCTATTAGTAGATTAATTCTCGTTCTGCAACACTGCAACACAACGACTGGGGTTTATATACAAATTTATGTGACTAGACACAACAACGCGTACTTAAAAAATGTCGCCCCAAGTTAAATGCCGCCTGAGGCGTCACCTCACCCCTAGCGCCGGCCCTGAATGGGAGGGAAAATTATGGGCAAAGGTAATAAATATAGCAGATAAATCTTGTAAATGCACGTCAATAAATATTTGTAAGTTGGTTACAAGCTACGACTTCTTTTAAAAAACATTAAAATGAAACTATGAAACTTGTAAATAATGCGAAGCATATTTAACGATGGCCAAAATATCCCCTAATGCACAGCAAAAGTACGTGCATTGTCAACCGCACTCGTTTCTATGGAAACATAATACCAAGTAGGGTGGGCTGGAAGGGAAACCGCTGGGCAGTATGGTGTACAATAAAGCTAGGAATTACTAAGTCAATAAGGAAATTTCAAGGCGGTGAATTTAGCGAACGATACATTATTTCTGTGCAAATGTTATGATACTTGGGGGCTACAGGGCCGCAAACCCCAGAAATTGCTATATGTTCGTATACATTACGTTTCATAACGGTATTATATTAGTTTTTTTTTTTATTTGTTATTGCTGTTTTTTGGTGCGAAACCTAGACTTAGAAGTGGCGTAGCCATTAGCGTTATTCAACTAGAACTTTGTCATATCCAAAGAGCTTCCACCGCTGGTGGATTTTAATCTTGCCATATATAGCATTGACTGGAAACCTACGCTTTCTGTTCTCGCCTGTTAAAGTTTATGCCGATCTGGACTGAGAATAGAACCCCCGAAACCTTCGATTAAATTTTTTTAAAGGCTAAAGAACGCTGCTTGAATTTTTGTACATAGCTTCAGTAAAAAACAAAAATAATTTATTTGTGGAAACTTTTCTAGAGTATCGAAAAAACACGTTTGATAATTCAGTATTAAAGTACCTTAAAACAAAGCAAGATTGTACGTTAGCAGACTTTCCATAAAGTGACTTCCAAAATATTTGTGGAATGTAATTTACTGAAATTTCTAGCAAAATGGTACAGCAAAGCTAATGCCGTGGAATTTATAGTAAAATCCCGACTGGACATAAAATTGTCAAGTGGTGTTAAATAGCAAGTCAATTCTAAAATTAAGTATAATGTATAAGTAGAATTTGTAAGGGGAATATGGGGATATATGGGAATAACACGAGGCAGTATTTTCCAATGAGTCAATATTCTGTACAAACCATAGAGGGTGGGCGATATTGATTTTTTGATATCGATCATCCATATTATTTTCATATACGTACGTATTTATCGATGTGTCAAAACAATTAAATTTTATAAATATCGACCACGGTATTTTAGTATTTTAGACAATTATTAGGAACTGCAGCGAAATGACGATTGCATTTGTTATATTTAGAGAGCGGATTTTATGCACTATAAAATGTCGAAATATGTGCATAAATATGCACTTAAAAACCTTAAAATATGCAACAAAAATGCATTATTAATTCAAAATATGCACAAATAATGAATTTTCTATTTGCCCGTATTACTTCCAAATTATATCATGAAATATAAAAAACTATATGCTGGTAATTCTTTTAATAGGAAAAACTTAATTACATACAAAATTATTATTATTATTTTGTCCGTTACTCGCAAATGGTTTTCAAGAAGGATTAAATAACTAAACAGTTACGTTGGGGAAGTCCAAATAACTTTAACTACTTAGAACCTTTAGAATTTTAAAATATGTACTAGGAAATAGTGGCATTGCAGCTTCATAATCTGGAAGTATTAATGTTGCTTTTAACGCCAGATAATAACTGTTAATCTTTGATTAAAGCTATTATTCATTTTAAAATAGAGTTTCTAAGTTAGAAAAATGCATTTTAAAGCGAATTTGGAACTCGGGATCGAAAAAATTAGACACTGAACTACGCACATCTGGCAATGGTAATTAAAAAAAAATGTTAAATATATGTTAATTTATGCATAAAAATGTAAAATATGCATAAAATTCCAATATATGCAGTATTTGGCGAAATATGCAAAATATGCAAAAATTAGTTAACGTCAAATAATAGCATTTAGTGCAATTCGTCTAAAAACAAAACGATATTCTTCAACTATAAAAAATAAGCGATATGCATTTTGCATAAAATCCTCTCTCTAGTCATATTTAACTCGTTAAACGTAGGTATGTACGAAACATAATTTCAGCTGCTTTATTTGTTAATACTAAGTTTAATTTCTACTCTACTGCTTAAATAAATACATCATTCCACATCAAAATGACTTTTGTGTATAAATTAGAACATGTAGGAAATACTCGACTTGTACATGAACAATAGTAGACTTTATCTTCTGGGGTAGCAAGAGATAATTAATTATGAGATCGATCAATGCGGTTGATGTAGAGTAATATAAATACTCAATTTTTATGATTTAAAGATTTGTAAAAAATACGTATAAATTGCGGCATATCGATTCTAACTTATTATTTTTTACGACGCATTGTTTCTTAGAAAACGCTGACTTTGACTAACACTTGATAGTATTTATGATTCAACCACACATTCATTGTGGATAATTTTATGCTCCTATGCCATTAAGCATTATTAATTATTAGCTTCTTTGCACGATGTTAGTTACATCATTAAATATAAAAATATTGTTTTTGCTATTGTTAACGAATGTTTATGTTCATTCAACATAAATTTCGAGCAATCCGTTGCCTCCCTCTTTCTCTCTTTTCTCCCTCTTCCTTTCTCATCCCCCCTACCCTCTAATTCTTATCCTCCCTCTCACTATCACTCAAAAATTCACGAATAAAAAGTCATAGCTAAAATGAATTAAAAAAATTTTACACGGCAAATATACTAATCCTTCATTCATATCATATCTGGCCTTCAAATTTTTGTAAAGACAATACTGTGTTGAATTGATAGTTAAACAAGTATCAAGTTTAACCGATGTTCTTAGTTTGTTAGCTACTTTATCGTAAGTCAAATGTAGGTGTTTTTCTCCGACAAACTAGAAATTTGATGCACGATATAGATCTCTAAAGTGAAAATCATGTTAGACCAATAACAGCAATTCGGCTCAAGTAAAGCGGTTTTGCTTGTGATTCAACTGCAGACTAGCTCTAATAATAATTATAACTGATGGTACAGTTAAACAAAAACAATTAGTGTTTTAGAACTTTAGAAAACAAAATAGCCTTCATTCCGTTGGTCTGGCTTCACCGTCCCAGTTGTCTCCAGCAATCTCCATTTTGTTCAACATGTCTCCAATCAAACCCAGTTTTTTTTTTAATTATCGCCCCATCTCATTTTGGGGTCGCCCTCTTATTCTGTGTCCTATATATAATGTCCATTGTTGAGTTATCGTATTCCATCTGTTGTCCTTTTATCTAACTGTGTGTTCTGCGAAACTTTGTTTCAGTTTGACAATTTTTGCTACTACGTCCTCGACTTTCGTTCTAACTCTTAGCCAAGTACGTATCTGTTTTTGTAGGCCCAGTTTTACCTCCAATATCGTTCTGGTTTTTCTATGTTAGTTTTGGTGAATATTCAGGTTTGATAGACGTACGTCTTTTAGTAGGCAGAACGCAGTGGTTGAAAACCTTGCTTCTTCAGTATTGCGATATTTATTATTATTTTTTAATTTTAGAATCTGTAGTAGATTACTTTATTGTTTCCAGAGTGCAATGCTTTCTACTTAGTTGGATAAACAAGTTATTGCGGGTTCTTGCCGTTTGTGTTAATGCCATATTCAGATCAGTTACACATCATCCATTGCTAACATAAATAGTCTTGTTGCACTTTAGTAGGTGTATTAAGTTAGTTAGTTTCATAATTGTGTATTTCTCATTCTACAGACCCATAAGTAGTTTGTTACTGTCGAATGCTTTATGAAAGCTTACAAAAGCAAAACACGAGGGAAGATGGTATTTATTTTCTTTTTCTGTTATTGTCCTTATAATCCGGAGCTAGTCGAGATGTGCTACATGCCTCGCAGATGCCAGCCTGTCGAACGGGTGAATAGCTATAGTTTAGGTGTTAATCTATTGTTGATTACTTTCATAAAAAGTGTATATGTTTGAGAAAAATAGGTCGGTAATTCGTTATGTTACTTCTTAAATAATAGTATTACAAACCTTTCATTTCTTTTCCCTGAAGTTTCTCACTTACCGCGGGCATTCGTTACTTAGATTTTTTAGTATTGACGCTATGATTTCTTCACCTGACTGATGCCTTGTCATTTTGTAAGTCTCTCAAAGCTTTTTCAGTTTCCTATTCTTCGGTATTTCTTCACACCCTACATTCTGTATTTTCTGCTAGTGATTCGGTTTTGTGTATACATACACTGTCACGTGCTAATTCCGCACTACGACAACTTATAGGGGACGTCGAAGTCCTGTGGCTCGCGGCTAACAAGCAGTCGAAGAAGGGGGATTCGAAACGCTAAACTCTTCAGATGGGGGTCGTAATCGGGAGGAAAATGGGCGCCATTGCGGAAATCACCCAAGATGGTCTCGAGGAACGTACCACAGATTGTTCCTTTGGGCTCGAAAGGGGTTGGGGTGGCAGCACCTTACTGCTGGATGTACTTGCCCTTTACTTACTGAAAGAAAACACTGGTACTGGGAGTAAGGCTCACAAAACACAAGTAAAAGGCAATAATGAATTAACAACGAAATTTAATGAATGTAAGAAATATTTAAAACATGACACAAAAGGGGTTCGTAAATTCTATCGTAAATTGCCACATTTACTCAAGTTACGGCAAAGATAATTAACAACTAGGCTCCCTTAATTGCAATCGAAATGAGTGGTGATGATAAAACTTAAGCTAAAAATATGATTTCAAATGATTTCACACATGCAACATAAAATGGGTAATCATCGCGAGAGTTCGCACTGTTTCTGAGTTGTTAACACTAACTAAAGCAAAAAGTAATACGCACCGATTAAAGATTTAAACGCTTCGCCGAACAAATTAAACTAAAAGAAGAATGCTTGATGTACTTAAATTACAGACAATAATTAACTGGTGCTTGTCCACGAGTAAACTGTAGTATGCGGTACTGAATTAGGGTTGAGCTGGTACAGTTACAACCGGCAAGTAAAAGGGACTTAAATATCGTTACCTCGTAAAAGGGCTTTGTTGAGGGTAACCCAGTGGAAGCGATGGTCGGCTTCCCCAGGGAGAGATAGCAGTGGTCGGCGAAGAAACGAAGAAAGGGATGGAATCCTTTTCCGGAAGCAGGTGCGAAGACAACGGGATGTCCTTGAACTGGTAGCTGATTTAATCCAAAAACGAAACCGTGTGAAAACTGTACCTACTTCAACCAACACTAACTTCAAACGAAACTTTCACACGGAACTTATGCTACGTACAAACGTTGACATTATAAAATGTCGACATTTGTGTCTAGATCAGTCTACAGCTTGTTTACATTATGTAGCAAATTATTTGCGTAGAGCGGTATCTAGAGCACTTCAGTAGACTGTGTACACTTTATTTTTTGACACTTCTCTATCGTGTGTTTAGACGGGCCGGGCGTAGGAAATCTGACACTTGATACTCCTAGTTTTTAATCATGTCACGAAAGAGATATCGTTTAGCAGCCGCAGTGATCATTAACTATATTATTAAAAAAATGAAGGAAGAAGCGAACAAGAAAATGCTGGTGAATAGCAAAGAGAAGTACGGAAGGAGCATAGTCTAAGTTGTTAGCGGTTAGATATGAAGATTGACAATATTTTAAATATTTTCTTCGAATGTCTGCTTCAGACTTGCAATTCCTCATCGAGAAAGTTAAACCAAAAATTGAAAAACAGGATACAGTGATGGGTTGTGCAATTTCAGTTATAAAGTTACCAAGTTACCATCACCTAAAATATTTTATGGCATGTAAAACCCTAGGTGCATCGGGCTAAATGGCATACTACATATTGTTTTTAGAAAGATGTGAGATCTAAGCCGAGCGAAGTGTGGATTAGATGCCAGGAATGCCAAGCATGGGCATACTGTGACTGTGCCGGGGTTTCCAGAAAATTAAAGAACTATGTAAACTCTGTGCATAGATTTCTTTTTTTTTTTAATAAATATTGCGTTTGTATTAACTAACATATATTGTATTTCCTATTTTATATTAAACAGGACCCAAAAAAATAAATGAAAACGAACGTAGACCTCTGACGAATTTCAAATTCTAGAACATGCGGGAGGCCAAGATATTGTAAAAAGTAATAACAAAGGATAAAAACGCAACAATAAACAATGATGGAATGGAACCCAGAAGTAAACAGAAAAAGAGGGCGATCACGGGCAAGATGGTTAGACGAGGTAACTCAAGACTTAAGGATATTAGAAGTACAAAACTGGAGAGAAAAGGCACAAAACAGAAAAATATGGAAAGCGATCGTCGAACAAGCAAAAACCCACAATACATTATAATACGAAAGGAAAATGAAGAAAACATGGAGACTAATCCACTCCAACTAAGCGGATTATGAAAGTTCCTATGGAATGGCCCAAACCCACAGGGGTTGTAGAGCCAACCGAAGAAGAAGAAGAAGAAGATTAAACATTTTAGTAAACTTTTAGCGCTGCTAGTTAAGCAAAGCGATGTCAAACTAGTGGCATCCTCTTCTGCATTACTGGTTTACTCGCCGTAAAATGAACACGTATGACTCAGTCACGTCGAAACTGAATCCACTGCATAAAGGAATTTTAAGCACTAGAGTTGTGTATTGGCTAAACGTACTATAATATGTATTTTTTATTTTAAATTAAACATTTAGTTACCGTGTTTGGGCAAAAAAATGTACCTGTGTCGTTTTACCCAGTGTATCAGGGCAAAATAATTTTTGTAATGTTTTCCTTTAAGTGCAATAAATAATTATAAGTTTCAAGAATACTCCTGATAATGTGATTGGTGAAAAGGGCAATGTATGAGCATCTTATACCTATGTTTGCAAAGAGTTTAAGCAATAAGTATATTAACATCGAAAAATAAATTCAAACAAAAAGTATGTTATTTTAGGCACAATTCCCCTGCTTACTTTTAACTTATTTACTGCATACAATAAAGCGGCTCTAGCAACAAATTTCTAACCTGCCGGTACACTTTAGATCGTGTGTCGACACGTTCAAGAAATGTATTCAGACGTAAGTCTACGAACTTGCTAGAGCGGCTATCGTGACACGAATGTCTGATCTAACGACACTACTCTACATAGTGTACATACGAAGACACTCGATCTATAGAGCTTGTCTAGACATTAAAGTGTCTACGTCTGTACGTAGCATTAAATTTTCCCGGTACGATAAAACGCTCTCTGTGATAATCCGACAAATATGTCCGTAAAATAGTTTTCCAAAACTAAACGAAACGAGAGGCTAACAAACGGGAATATGTTCTACCAAGGGCCCGTAAGAATTCGCCATTGATCGACGGATATGAAAGCTTGCTATACTCTTATTTGTCTCTACTTTTCCGTAAAGCGAAGGATGTTAGAAGAAGATGGACAAACGCGCCTTTGTACGCGGGGAAAACCTTGCATGACGCGACTCTTGGCGTTGCCTCGTGATCGGTGTGTGCTTCCCCGAACTTTTTAACAAAGAAACACTGAACCAAATATTGCATCATCCTATTCGGTCATTATATTTGGGACTTCTGTGAATTATTTCGCAACCAAAAAGGAATGTGCTTATTTGGCATTATTCACGCAGATTCTGCAAGCTCCAGGGCCGGCTTAACTTCGAACAACAGGACCGTATTCTATTTAATTCACGCAAGATTTCAAAAGCCGTGACATTATGTCTGGGTTGTACGTTGAGCTATATGGATATTGCATATTGCTTATTTTGTTTTTTGGATCCCATTTTCCATGTAAATCCTTTCTAGATATCATTTTGGTTTCAGACCTTTCATACATCTTATTTTTTGCAGAACTTGTTTGACTAATGCTTCGTTCTTTCTTATTAGGTCTTCTTATTGTCTTATTCAGCTCTTTGTATTCTACTAGCATTCTTCTTTGGTTCATTCGCTGTTTTATTTTTTTGATAAACTTATAGCCTCTTTTTGGTTTTTTTTAGCTGTGTTCTTACCCACATGAAGGAGCTGTTTATATAACATTTTGTTGGTTTCGTCTATATTATTATGATTGTTATTCTGATGTAGATGCGCACACATTCTCTGATTGTTCTCCAAAACCCTTCGCGATGCAACCTTAACTTTGTTCCTTTAAATTTTTTCTTCTGGGTGGATTCTGGCTCTCACTATTCGGCGGTTGCTTTTTGTTGCAAATTGTTTATCACTGTCACACCTTTAAAAATGAATTTGTTTGTGATCAGGATTATGCGTCCTCTTTTTTATTGAACCGTCTGGTGAGATCCAGGTCAATTTTCGTTTTGATTTCTTTTTAAAAAAGGAAGTTCATGGTATGTAGATTTTCTTATTGTAGGAATTCGTAGAAACGTTACCCTCTTTCGTTTTTTGAATCACGTGGTAATGCGGAAATTTTTCATTTTTGCACGTCGATTTTGAGTTCTGTATAATTTTTCAGTCGACATCGCTTTTTCTTATATTCCCCTATCATAATACGATCATAAAACACGGTGGCTGTCGAATCAAACCACCCTCATTCTAGAATTTCCAATTTACTCTTAACATGTAGACATGTACTCCAGGCCGGCTTAAAATCTAATTATCGAAAAGGGTATACAACCCTGTAATTATCAATTCAGATTGTATCAGTAGCAATTTCAATAGGGATCATGATGTCAATTAGAAGAATGTATATTTGTCTATAGATTCAAAGGCTTGTGCATATAAGTAGGTAATATCTATTGTACAACATGTAATCTGTTCGAGTGAAGATTGCCTTAGATAATTAAATGTAAACAGGAAACGGATTGCTTGTTCCGAGTTTGTATTACATTTACCTTCAATAATTCCCGGTATAACCCTTATAATCCACCTTATCAAGTTATGCGAGGTAAAATTTAACAGCAAAATCTCATTATTAAAACGCGAAGAGTATGTATAAACCTATAAACGTAAATTAGATTAATTATTTATATCATAAGCACATACGTTTCATTACGTAAAAGCATACACACCTAATAAATATACGTATATTGTTTGATTTTAGTGATTAATGGTTTTTAGTTTAAGTATTTGTTTGTAAACGACTTTATTGACCATATTAGCCTTTGTACTTACCTAGTTAAAACATTTTTGATTAACTGTTACTGCTACGAATTTTGCTTATACACAAAAATCTTGAATTTCAAACACGTTATGTAGAAGGCATTTAAAATCTTTATGGTGTTTGCAATTCTGTCAATTTATTAGTTTTTCATAAATTTTCTTATCGTACGTACCACTCACGCAATTTTAAGAAAACGCGTTGTATTTATTACATTATAAATATGAAACCATTGTTGCTTTCCTGCAACTTTTTTTTTCAATTACATCATTGATCTTTTATTATTATACAGGGTGGCCCACTCAAAACAGTAAACGCAAGTTTTGGCCACTTAACATCAATTTTGCGAAAAATGCTCGAACACGTCAATTTTAGTATCAAGGGGGATATCTGAATTGATTAGTATTATTTACGCAACTTCAGCCCTAATATGAGGGTGAATTGCACCCCGAAAATTTTAAATAGAAATAGGTGTCAAACGTTACACAATTCTAAAGGCTCTTTTCAACAGTCTTTTTATTTCTCAAATCCGATCATTAATTCCAGAAAAAAATATATTTAAATGTTGATCAAGTAGGCTTAAACAATTGATCGTAGCAAACAAAAGCACTTCATCTCACAAGTTGTTTGTAATAAGCAAGTACTTTGTGAGTTTGTCAGCATTTAAATCGATAATGTTAAGTGGCCAAAACCTGTTTACTGTTTTCAGTGGGCCACCCTGTATACCTATCTATAATACAATTCACAAAACAACTTTTAACTAGTGATTCTACGAAGAAAATATTATTTATATCTGAAATTTGCATCAAGTTGGTATCTTTTAACTATAAACTAGGCCGCACACTGGAGAGGCAAAATTCAAAATACATGCTTGATGCATGCATCAGTCAGTGCAAAAGATCTGTACACATTATTTTTAATCGAGTACTGCATACTGATGAGCTGATGACGTATGATTGATTAGATGCGTGATGCATCGGTCGGGCATGCCTTATCAAGCTGGACGTGCTCAGCTTTTGCTGCAAACAATATGCAGTAGTACGTATTTTTGTGTTCAAGAAATGCAGTTCTAGTCATTCGATAGAATAGATTTAGTTTTACACATATGGGCAACCCGCCTTATCCGGCCCTCTACTTCTTTTGATCCGGCCCTGACTTGTTGAATCGTGGAGTGGCCTTCTCAGAAACCAAACTGGGGGTCTGCAATAATGGTATTTAGTTCGGCAGCAAACATAATAATGTCATCATCAGAAGACGACATATTACAAACTAAATAATAGTATGGTAGAAAAATCCAAAATTTAAATCGCCTGCATGATTCATGCATATTTGGTGTGCGGATGCATAAAGTCATTTGTGTGATGCATGCATCATGCGAGCTTTTGACGTTCATATGCGTCTTTACTATGCGGCCTCGCTAATTTAAAAGGGAGACGCGTTATGTCTAAGTAAATGTTCTTATTTTTAGCTCTAGAATCGTTAATTTACATTACTTTCTAAAATCACCCCGTATGTGTGCGCAGTATTAGACTTCTGTAGGATCTTCATTCCACATCTTCTTCGTCTGTTTGTAACTGTATGAAGCGCAGGTGCGTTGCCCCTTACAGTTTTTCGCTATGACCGTCTAGTTTTTCACGAAGATTTTCTTTACCCTCAACAAATACACCATCCAGTTTAATACATATATTATAAAGTCATATTTATGTACAGATATTTACAAATACCGTAAATAATTAAGCATAATGAATGAACATCAAACGAGGCAAGTTAAATTATGGGCAGTGGCTCGAATAATTACTATTCTCTTGTTTTATGATTCTGATGTAATCAGGGTGGCCCGATTGCAGTGGTTTGATCACAAGAAATTAAGTCAGTGCGTCTGTCAGATATGCGATACAAGATCGATCTTTTGTGGGATTGATATTAAAATCAATCGTAAGAGGTCGGAGCCAGAGGTGGTAGTACAACCAACCTTTAAAGTTTGACGAGGGTGCAATTTTTCTCCAATGGAGTACGTGCGCTATGCACGACTCTTAAGTACATGAGTAAGCGTTGCTCCTCATTTAACGGGAATGTATGTTGTACAACTCGGAATGTACGAGTACTAGGTACCTCGCAATTCTACGGGATGTTTATTGAGAATATGCCCAAGACATATCTCAGTAGTCAGAATTGTCGTTTTGTTGTAATTAATTGTTATCAGCACCTACAACAGGGTAACCCTAATTTAATTTTGATAAAGCCTAATCTTTGATAGAATAATTATATTAAAGGTGCCAACTTTTAAGTTGTGGTGTTAATTTGGATTTCGCAGGGAGACCCCTCAACTGGAATTACTTTATTGTAACCAACACGCAACCGTACAGCAATACTTTACAGCGGGGTACGTATGGTGATTAATTTCTACCAGTTAATGCAAAGCAACTAAGTGCCATACAACGAACTGTATATTTTACAGTATAATTAGATACACTAATCAGCGTACTAATCGACTATACAGATAGACTGAATAATCAAGACTGGATGCTTGGTAACATTTGATCTCGTATTTATACTGAAAAATCCGCGTACAGCGGGGCGATGATTGCACGTTTTCGCGGTGGGTTGGTATCAAAACGTTCCCATGAGTGACACTTGCCCCAAAACTAATACATTTCATAGTTGAGTTAAATTCCTAATACTGTGTTATATTTTAAATTCCGTTGCAATTTGATATTTTAGTAGGCGGCGAAACTAATAATTTGTAAAAGGGCCGGTGATTTCACTGCTTTAAGTCCGACAATTTATGATATGCTGTTTTTAGTTTCCAAATGAAATTAACTCTCTTGCCACACTATTGTCAAAAAAAACACCCGTAACACTATGCTTGGAATAAAAGGAAATACATACATTAAAATATAATCACTGAAAATAGAAATTAAAATTATTAACCCGCAGGTGGCCATCACATGTTCCATCTCAGTTTCTCCATTTCGCTACTCAATTTTCCTATTATTTTAAATCGCATTCTTATCTATCTGAAGTGTAAACCATGTTTTCCGACCTTGGCTTTTGACAACGTTTAATAATTTAAACCGGATATTTTTGTCAATTAGTGATAGTGATGGTGAATTTTTTGATCGCAGATTTTCATGATGATTTTTTTTACTGAACGCAATTGGGGAAGCACTATTTTGTTTTACCTACCTATACAAAATGCGTATTTTCTGTGAAGTTGTTTACCTAAGTTTTTCTTTCAAAGTACATACCTTATTCTAAATCTGAATAAATTACTAAATTTCGCTTTTTATTTTTCACAGTTTTGATTATTTAATCTTTGTTGGAGCTCTTTAAAAAAATACAAATATGACTTTCAAGAAAATGTCCACCCTGTATGGTGTACTTTCATTCCATAATAGGTATTTTGAAGTGAAATTAATTTAAAAAAAATCGAATTTGATAGATGCAACTACAGTGTCATATTTGTTGTTTGGTGTTTTTTTTGTATTCATTAAAATGTTCTAGTTACTGATTTCGACCAGCAGTTCTCAACCCTTTGAGTTTCGCGTACCACCCAAATTATTACATAAAAAGGCAGTATAAAAAACTTCTTTATTAAAATTAATAAGAACCTTGAGCTTGTTTTACAAAACACAAAGTTACTTAGTTTTAAGCGTAAATTAGGCCCAAGTATTAATTTGTTCTATATTTGTATTTTAAATATAACATTGTTGAAAGTCCTGTTTTGCATATATTGTCGGTGCAAAATGGCATTAAAATTTATTTTAATAGCTTTATCTGCAATTTCTTTCTCCGAATAGAAAAATTTACTAGTGTATTATTTTTAAAATCTTCCATCGGTATATGTACATATGAATATAATTTTACCATGTATTAAAGACAAAGCCAAATATTCATACTAATGCACTGGGCGTGCTTGTTTATTTTTACATAAAGACTTAAACCTTGGATGATTATTTGATACTACAGGACGTAGAGCTTTTATAAACGTTAATGCTGAAAATGCCGGTTTGCATAAATACGCAGTATAAAATGTTCGTGTCATTATTGAGACAGAAGAACTCAACCTTCTGAAGGGTTTCGCCTCTGGCTTGGTTGACAAGTGTAGTTACCGTTACCCTTCTGCATTTTGCTAAAAGAGTTTCGCCTGTCGCATGGTTGACACGTTGAGTTACCGTGCTCTTTTAGTGTTCGCCTTTTCATCCTGAAGAAGCCCCTTAAAAAGGGAGCGAAAGGTTATTTTCAATTATAAAAGCTGTAAACATTTCTAAAGATTCATTTTCCACTCTATTTTTCCATATGTTCACTTTTTTAACAAAACTTGCAATTTTATATTTTAACGTAAATATGTTACAATTATGTATTTCCTTGAAGTGACATGTTTAAATCATTCAATTTTTCAAAAATATCTGACAAATAATACAGTTTTAAAAGCCATAATTCATTGCGAAAGAAATCAACAAAATCGGATTTTTGCTCAGTTAAAATTATATCATCTTTCAACTGTAATAATCTGTATAAACTTCGTCCTGTTCTGCATGTAGGAATAAGGTTTGGTAATCGCAATTCATATCTTTGCAAAGGTTTGAAAATAGACGACTGTTAAGGGCTTGGCTTTTTATGAAATTAATGATTTTGATAGCATCGCAAAGCACAGCATTTAAATCTGGTGATATATTTTTGTTTTTTAGTTTTGCTAAAATTTCTGCGACCCCCACATTTAGTTACGCGACCCCATCACACTGAGAAGCCCTGATCTAAAGCGTGAAAATTAAATCCTTCTTTTTACTTTAAATTCATGAACTGCGAATGTAAAATGTTGAATTTCCTATAGTTCGCTTGTTTTTTTTTTTTACTGTATAATTTAAGTTGATATCGGTAATAAATTTCTGTTTTTACAACTTTAATTATAAAAGTCAAATCGGTTGTTTTCCTCTTTTGCATTAAACATACAAATCGTAAATATATTAACACAGCGATTAGTGTTAATCAATGTTATCCATAATTTTATTGCGCTTTCCTAATTATAACTTTTAAAATACCAGGGCTCGGACTGGGTTACTATTTTACCTAAAAGTACACATTTTTCTTAAAGTTTATTATCATATATTTGTTCAGAAGCTGTCACTAAAGGTTTCTAAAATTTAACAGTGTAAAATCGCCGTTTTTTGATGTAACTAAATTTTATCGCACACCAAAAGAACGGAAATTTAGAGTTAGAAAAAGCAGTACAGTTAAAATTAGTGCTAAATTAAAAAATCCTATTTTTTCCGCCCGTGATTGTATACACTCATATTTATATTGTTAGGGTGTTATTTGCTATTTTTAGTGATTCACGGCTTGACTTGATATTCAAGCTACTTGACTTGACTTGACATCAAGTCAAGTAGTCACTGCCAAATATCAAGTCAAGTCAAGTAGTTATGTATCAAGTAGTTTGACAAGACTACATGATTTTTTATTTAAAAAACAGAAATTCTGAGTAAATTTTTATTGTAGTTTGACTGCCTTGACTTGTAGTCATGCCAGTGTCAGCCGAACGTTAAAACGTTTAAAATTATAATTTAATATACTATAGCAATTGATTAGCTTAGTTAAAATAAATAAATAAATAAATGTCTCGGAGTATTCAGAATAATCTGTATTTTTATTCTTTTTGCCACTTTTAACTGTATGTTCTTGAACGATTTCGGAATGTTCGGATGAACAGTCTTCCACCACATATGTATTTTGATCCGCTGCTCTGAAAAGGTTCCGTTTCTATTTCCGATAAATTACTTATTGCTTTTTTAATAACGTATAGGCGTCAACATTCACACATCACACTACTTCATACACTGAGCAGTGAGCAAGTCTATTCTAAATGTTATGTATATGCAAGCGTTTCAGTTAGCTCGGGGAAACCCCCAACTTGTATCTGAATACTAAATGCGCGCATGAGCCTGTGACAATGAAAAAGAATGAATGATTTGAGCGTTTTCGCAGATAGTCGGTTTGTTATCAAGTAATGTCAAGCAGCTTGAAATAGTTTGATATCAAGTCAAGTAGTAACGAAAGAAAATCAAGTCAAATCAAGTAGTGAATTTTTGAAAAGCTTGGTTTTCAAGTCAAGTCAAGCAATTTATAAAAACATCAAGCTACTTGACTTGATGAATCTCTAGCTATTTTGCGCACAAATGAGTCGAATAATTTTTAAAGCGTTATGGCACCATTTTGTTTTTATTTTTAAAACTGACCACTATTTAAATATTTATAGTGGTTTAAGCTGTGAGCATTTTAATTCTCCAATTATGGTATGTTCAAGTGCGAACTTCTCCATGGTTATTTATTAAAAAATAGCAAAATCAAATCATTTAAACTGGTTTGTTGTCGTGTAGTAGGCAACAAATAAAAATCTGAATAAAGTTTTTGGTTTAAATGTCATATTCTGTTTGACATTTTAGGTTGGGTGACATTTTTAAGTAAATGGTGAATATTTTTCACGAGACTTGTAATTTAGGAGCAAACTATCGTAGGCAAAATTCTTAGCATTAAAAAGCTATCCTAGGATTTGGTATTTGAACCTAAATATGCAACTTATTTAAGTAGTGAATCTCGGTATGTACTTTAGCCGATATTGCATTTCCCGTTTTCAGCTAGTTCCTATGTTTGGGGTTGGATTATCACTTTTAATATCAAGTTTCGTAGCTTGACTTACATGCACTTTTCTTAGCGTTGGTGCCAGTTCATAGACAAAAATGCCAATGATAATACACTGCTCAAAATCGTACAGGGATATTTTAATAATTAAATGTAAAATGAAAACTATAAATTATATTCAAATATTTGTTAGAAAAATAATACGTATAAGCTATTCTCATATTATATTTTTACCAATGACACGATGTTCTTTTGTTTTCTTCATTTGTTTAATATTTGTTATAATCACGCGTCTTATGTTTTTCATTTAACTGTAGAAAAACGTCAGTTTTTGCATCATTGTTTTACAGATTTAGATTCTGTGTGTAAATTTAAGTTTTCTTACCAATGGAAAGGCGACATTTATCACGAGAACAAATGTTACGTGCCATTGGTATGTTACAAGCTGGACGACGTCAAATTGAAGTTGCAGCCGAATTTGAAGTTGGACAAAGTGTCGTAAGTGGGTTATGGCGGCGTTATAGGGAAACTGGTGATGTACGTAACCAACATCATGGCAACGCACGGATTACGAGCGCAGTGCAAGACCGTTACATCCAAGTTAGTGCTCGACGAAATCCAACCTGTACTGCTCGCCAACTTCAAAATCAGTTGAATCGGACACATGGCGTACTGGTTAGCGATCAAACTGTACGCAATAGGTTACACGAGGTACAGTTAAGATCCAGGCGACCCCTTAGAGTCCCACCTCTAACGGTAGGGAATCGCAGAGAGCGCCTTTTATGGGCACAAGAACACCAACATTTTATAAATGAGCAATGGTCATATGTAATGTTCACCGATGAATCCAGATATGGTATTTACAGCGATTCAAGAAGAATCCGAGTATGGAGGCCGCCAGGC
Source organism: Melanotus villosus (assembly GCA_963082815.1). Taxonomy (NCBI): domain Eukaryota; kingdom Metazoa; phylum Arthropoda; class Insecta; order Coleoptera; family Elateridae; genus Melanotus; species Melanotus villosus. The sequence goes on from OY720427.1 coordinate 2,114,845, forward strand.
TGCTTAAATCGCTTGAATACATTCCAGGAAGTCCATTCTTTTAGAGGTGGTACAATCATGGTGTGGGCTGGCATAAGCATTGGAGGAAAAACGGATCTCGTTTTGATCCAAGGCAATATGACAAGTCAAATTTACATTGAACAGGTCATTTTACCTGTCGTAGTGCCATATGCAGGTGCGGTAGGTGAAAATTTTATTTTGATGCAGGATAATGCACGTCCACATACTGCCCTAATTGTAATGAATGAGTTAGATCAACAGCAAATTTCATTGTTACCATGGGCTCCTCAGTCTCCGGATATGAATCCCTTGGAACATGCATGGGATATGTTGCAGAGAAGGGTGACAAATGCAAATGACCATATTAACAATCACCGAGACCTTTTCACAGTTCTTCAAAGAGAGTGGAGAGCAATACCACAAGAAGACATTGACCATTTAATTTTAAGCATGCCTAACCGTATTAGGGCGGTGTTAAATAATCGTGGAGGTCATACTAGTTACTAAAAAATTTATTAGCTACCGTTTATAGGATTTCTTTTCCATTTAATCATCTTAGATTTTAGGCTGTTTCTTTGTTAACATAATTTATAATTAAATACTTAAGTCTAACTGATTTTTCAAGTCTCTTTTTTTGATTTTTGTACCATTTTAGTTAAATCATATTGTAAATAATCTAATTAGGCTAATAAATATATTTAAAAATAGAAAATAATCTTAATACTTTTAATTATGTAAAATATCCCTGTACGATTTTGAGCAGTGTATTATTCTAGAGTTTTCATTTAAATATGTGTACTTTAAAGAACTTGTTCGTTTTGTACAGTTTTAACGTCAAAGTAATTATGATTATAGCAATAAAGATTTAAACCCAGTGGCCAGTTTTTATTAAAGAATGCAGCTTGAAAAAATTGTTCATGTTTTACGCAAATTTTGCTGAAACTTGGTAAAACAATATAAACGGACGTTTCAACCTTTACATATAAGTTAATTTTACGTGGTTGTTATTTAATATTTTAGGTTATACATACATTGTTTTTATCATATGATAATTCGAAAAACACCAAGTCGTCATTGGTATATGGTAGTTATTTTTTATTCTCTTTTCCGTTGCATAATATGTGACTATGCTAACAAAAAGAAAATAAAAATATTTGTAGGTATTTGTGATTTTCTATTACAAACGTACGTATACAAACTTGATTTTTAAATAACAAAGTTAAAATATATTCAAGGTTACAAACCCATGCATATTTTTAAAGTCGTTCCTTTATTATTCATAGCTCAGTATATGTTGCATAATATTATTCTTACAATTATCTTAAAAACATGTATTACATGAAATTTAAGTATCCCTTTTGTATTGGTTATTAGACCCATAATAAGAACAGACTTTTTTAAATAAGAAGCTAACATTCAGAATTTTATTATTTGAATCACAGTAACCGTGAACTTTAAAATCGAAAATATGAGTAGGTCACTGAATATTTATCAGTTATTTAAAAGTTAACCGCTAGTTATAATTAAACCCAAATACAATGTTTTACTTTTAATCGTGTCAAGTATTTATTTCGCAGGTATAATTTTGTTACATTATTAAAGCGTTGTAAAAGACGGCAGATTTTGGAGAAAGAACTTTAGAAGTGAAAGTTATGCTAACAACATGTTACCGTGTAAAAAACTGGAGCAACGTGTATATTTTAAGGCCGGTACAGATTATTTGTGTGCTTTTGTCCAGATTTTCCAGTAGTATCTATATGTACATATATCATTTGTACGTTCAATGAAAGTTTTTGAAATTTAACTACATTTTAATTAGTGCAATATATTTTGGTATTACTACATTCATATTAAAAAATCCAGAGTTTGATGAGCCAAAGTGTTTTTTTTTGTAGAAGGAATTCCATTTTCTTTGCAGTAGGTTAGCACAGCCTCAAACCTCTTTTATCGTAAAATCATGCTCAAGATGTAAGCGTCCACCAGTAATTCTCCTTAGAAGATTGTTACGAACCCCGATCGATAATAGTAATAAATTTTGAGTATATAAAAACAAGCAAATAAGTTACGTTTCGTAGGATAGGGTTCGGATTAGCGCGGTTTTATTCGGATGAAAGAGATCGAAAAACTGCCCGGATTACTAAATGTTTATATTAACGTAAATGAACTCGTTCGTTGTTTTAAAAAATAAATATTAATAACGTGTTGGAGTTGCCAATGAGAAAACTTACTCCCTGCATTAAACAAACGGGTACGTATTTGATTCTGTTAATATCCCTTATCCAGGGGCATTCATTTGTTGTTTATCTACTTTAATCCTTGGAATAAACAGTATAACATAACATCTGGTTATCAAATTAATCGAATACGTAAATTAATTAAATATTCACTTTTTGCTTATCTCCCAAATTTATCTCTTTCTAACGCTCGTAGTTACTTGAATTTGTAATCAAAACAAGGATTGTCTCTTATATGAATGTAATAGGGTCATTTTGAACCGCAGTTGTAAGTATTGTAACTGTGTACAAACCCCAGGTGTGTTACCCTTTACAGTTTTCCCCATGATCGTCTAGTTTTTCGCTAACCCTTATTGGTTAATTGACAATCTTACCCTTTACTTAGATAACTGACTATTTAGTCAGAGGACCCTTAATGTTGATCTAGATCTAGAGTAGCTCACCTTATAAACAAGAAATAAATACTCCGTCCAGTTTAATACATATATTATAAAGTCATATGTATTTATGTACAGATATTTACAAATACAGTAAATAATTAAGCATAGTGAATTGACATCAAACTAGGCAAGTTAAATTATGGACAGTGCCTTGAATAATTACTATCCTTTTGTTTTATGATTTTGATTCTATCAGGATGGCCTGTGCAGTGGTTCGATCACAAGAAATTATGCTGGAAGTCAGTGCGTCAGTCAGATTTGCGATACAAGATTGATTTTTTATGGGATTGATATTAAAATCAATCGTAAGCGGCCGGAGCCAAAGGTGGTACTACAACCAACCTTTAAAGTTTGACGAGGATGCAATTTCCCTCCAACAGAGTACGTGCGCTATGCGAGACTTATAATAATAATAATAATAATAATAATGTTTATTCCAGCTTCATTACCTACAAAACACAAAAAAAACTAATAATAATAATAATAATAATAATAATATAACAACAATAATAGCTAAATGCTAGCAGTAATTTGAAGCCATAAATCGATGGCAATCAGATGACCACCTACAAAAGGGGTCCCTGCTCTACCTTACCACCGGCATATAATATATAAAAATATAAAAAAAATAACAAGTAAAATATAAAGTCCAAATAAGCAATAACAAAAAACAATACGAATAAGCAATACCACAATATAATATAATACCAATATAACTAATATAATATAATAAATATAATACCCAACGAGTATATATCTAAAAAAGATGAAAAAGAAAGGAAAATCACAAAAAACTAATTTTTAAGTTTAAACAACCAATCTTTAATACGGTTCTTAAATGTAAAAAGTGAAAAAGATTTAAATTCAGAAGGAATAAAATTATAAAGTTTAGGTATACTATACGAAAGTGAACGTTTGAAGATCTCGAAGCGATGCAGCGGATAATCTATTAAACCTCTATGTCGCAGATTCAAGTTATGAATGTCGGTTCTGAACCGTATTTTTTCATATAGATAAGGAGGAGATTTACTAAGAATTATTTTATGAAAAAATACAAGAGAATGTAATTTACGGCGATCTTCCATATTGAGCCACTTGGTCTCTTTAATTTTATGTGATATGTGCTCTCTACGTCTAATGCCATGAATAAGTCGCAAACAGGAATTCTGTACTAACTGTATCCTTTTACTAGTCAATTTGTCAATACAAGCTCCATAAACTACATCGCAATAGTTAAATTGCGACAACACCAGGGATTCAAATAAGAGTATCTTAACCTCTTTATTCAAAACTTGTCTGTTGTTGTAAAGAAGCTTAAGATTAGAATAAGCTTTACGCATATAATTATTGATGTGCTCGCGAAATCTGAGTTTGTAGTCAATGGTTAAACCCAAATTTCGAGCAGTGTCGGTAAAAGGAATAATGGTATCATTTAAATTTATCTTAATGCGATCAATTTGATGCAATCTGTTGTTTTTACTACCAAAAAGGTGTAGCAACGGACTTAGTAGGGTTAACCTTAAGAGAACGAGATTCAGCTGTTTTAACTAAATTCTTTAAATCTTCGTTGATAAAGGTACAGGCAGTAACGGCATCATTTGGATAAAATGAATAGTACATTTGTGTGTCATCTGCATACTGATGATATGAACAATGTTTTAGAGTATTACATAAGCCGGAAGCATAAATTATGTAAAGCAATGGGCCCAAGATAGATCCTTGTGGAACACCATATTTTAAATTAACTAGTATATGCGTTATGCATAACTCTAATTTAAGTACATGAGTAAGCCTTGCTCCGCATGTAACGAGAATGTACGTTATGTACAACTCACAATGTATGAGTACAAGGTACCTCGCAATTGTACGGGATGTTTATCCCTATCGTTGATTAGTCAGAATTGTCGTATGGTTATAATTACTTGTGATCAGCAACTACAACAGGGCAAGCCTAATGTAATTTGGATAAAGCCTAATCTTGAATACGTTAAGTATATTAAAATTGCTAACTTTTACGTTGTGTGTTAATTTGGATTTCGCAGGGAGACCCCTCAATTGGAATTACGGAACTTTCACCCCTTTGATCAATACACACAATCGGAAAGCAATGCTTTACCGCGGTATACGTAATATGAAGGATTTCTATCAGTTAATCCAAAGCAACAAAGTGCGATACAAACTCTACAGTAATTAGATGCACTCGATCAGCGTACTAATCGAAATTCCAGACGACTATACAGATGGACTGAATAATCAAGATTGGATCCTGGGGTAATATTTGATCTCTTATTTATAGTGAAAATCCGTGTACAGTGCGGCGAAGATTATACGTTCTCACGGGTATTTCCTAAGTGAGTTGGAATCAAACGTTCCCGTGAGTGACACTTGCCCCAAAACTAATAAATTTCATAGTTGAGTTAAAATCCTAATACTTTGGTATATATTAAATTCCTTTGTAATTTGATACGTTTGTAGAACGCGTGTTTGTCCGCTTGTTTACATATAGGCGCCGAAATTAATTTTTAAAAGGAACCTGATTTCACTTAAGTCCGGGGATTTATGATACCTATTGCTGTTATTAGTTTAGAAATGAAATTAACTTTCTTGCCACATTCTTACCAAAACAAAAACACCGTTATGCTTTGAATAAAAGGAAATACATTAAAATATCCGAAAAATAGAAAATTGAAATTATACACGCGCAGGTGGCCATCACAGTATATGTTCAACTTGAACATAATATTGTAGTTTACCAAGAAATTGTGCAGTTGGTTAATAAATAGACGCATATATGACGTTGTGTTAAAATATGAAAACTTCCGTTTGATAGCAAAACATAATTTCCGTGACATGACAGTCGGGCAGGAAGTGCTGTGAAATTTTGAATGAGAAATTGACATTTTGATCAGGAAACAAACAACCCTTTATTTAAAAATCATAGGTTTAAGCCATGTTAAATTGTAGTAATTTGGTTACAGTTTTTAGAACCAAAGTCGCGATTTATATATTTGTGGCTACAGCACATGTCTCTTGTAACTGTGTCAAATTTAAGTCTGTGGATATTTTTTATTTTATGCGCCAGATTTATTTTCTATCATTTAAAAAGCTTTAGGAACAATATAATTTATTTTCGTATTTATGGCGCTGTTTACCTCAGATAACTGAGTTTGATTGATTTTTGCTTAGTTAGAAGTGCAGTTTATTCTCACCAAAAGGGAGAAACGTTTCAAAACGTTTTATTTGTTTCCTTTTTACTCATTTTTAAATCATAAATTTCTTCCTGATGTGTATGAACTGTTTCTTATTTAATTGTAAAATCGGGGAAATTTATAAAACTGGCTTCTCGTTGGATTTAGTGCCATGCACAGAACATTAATGTTTTAATTTATTTGAAAGTGGAGAAAATCGAACTATTTTCTCTTTTGTATTTGTTTTAAATAACATTTTCTTATAATGAATTACAAGTAAAAATTCGGAAATACCGAATTGAACAAAGTTTTAATCAGGATTAATCAAGATACACTTCCCCATAGCCATAGGGATCAAGTATATAGACTAACCACATGAGCCTTACTACTTTATGATACTTACTAAACAGGGATACAGTTTAGGAAACGATTGTCCTAAGAATCTAAAGGATTTATTAAAAAACGAATTTCTGTCAACAGCAAACAGAAGTACTAATTTATGTCAGAAAAAGTTATTAATACCTGCATGAACTCCCAACTTTCACCGGCCTAATATGTAAAAATAGGACTGTAATGATGTAGGGGTGCATAAATTTTACATATTTAAACCATTCAATTCGAAAGTCAGCAAATAAAATGTGCAATATTTCTGCTACTAAATTATGAAAATTCTTCAGATCAATATGAGGATGACGTTATGGGTCGAGCTATACGGCCTTTTATATTTTTTCGAAACTGTGCGCGATTATCTAAAGCTTTATTTAATTTACGATCAGAGAAGAATGCATTCTGATTAAAAATGGGGCGGTTTTGTCATTCAAGCCTTATCATAATGAATACCCTATTTAGTTAAGAGGATGCCGGTTCATACACCGGCCTTTTTAATTCATATGATATCACAAAAATCTGGGATTTTACCCGCTTACACTGTAAACTCGATCATCTGAATAAATGGGATAGCGTATACTCTGATCAACAAAATTTGCCGTCAACGAAAGTGATTAAAACCACTTGAGATTTACATCTACAGGGTGTCTCTAAAAGGTCTGTACAAAACGCTAGCACAAATTCCCGAGGCTAAAATATGAGGATCTAGCCCAATTTACCTTAGTCCAAAAGTTGATAGTTTCCGAAATACAGGGTGCCAAAGTTAATATTTTTTAAAACTTTTTTGTAAATATTTATCTTAATAATAGCATGATTTGCACGAAATTTGGTACTTAGGGGTTTTTTAGGATGAGAAATCGAGATCTGATCATAGTTTCGATGCACATTGCAGAGGGCGCTACCAGCAGCACTTCGCCTACATCTAAAGCTTCATAACTTTTTTATGCCTCGGTGCATTAAATTTCTGGTTAAAAATTCTTATTCCTTGGCATCTTTTGTCCAAAAAAGGTATACTTAGCAGGTGTCGCTTCGAGCAGCCGTTTCTGAGATAATCGAATTTAAATGTTTTATTGCGTACTGAAACTCGTCGTAGCCCCCCTTCACACTTTATCCAGGTTTAGGACTGGTCCAAGAAATTTGGAGCGTGTTTAAGGGCCAACAGGCCAGCAACAATAAAAATTTAAATAGCAACGAGCTAACTATGATAAGAATGTAAGAATGAACTGGCAAAGTACAATAGGAATAAAGTCTAAGTAAATTTTCAAAATGACCTCCGTTTTCATTCACACAAAGATTAAATTATACGGAGAAAGTTGAACTGCACCCTTTCCATCATCTGTGTATCTAGCCTGGATAAAGTGTGAAGGGGGGCTACGACGAGTTTCAGTACGCAATAAAACATTTAAATTCGATTATCTCAGAAACGGCTGCTCGAAGCGACACCGACTAGGTATACCTTTTTTGGACAGAAGATGCCAAGGAATAAGAATTTTTAACCAGAAATTTAATATACTGAGGCACAAAAAAGTTATGAAGCTTTAGATGTAGGCGAAATGCTGCTTGTGGCGCCCTCTGCAATGTACATCGAAACTGTGATCAGATCTCGATTTCTCATCCTAAAAAAACCCTAAGTACAAAATTTCGTGCAAATCATGCTATTATTAAGAAAAATATTTACAAAAAAGTTTTAAAAAATAATAACTTTGGCACCCTGTATTTCGGAAACTATCAACTTTTGGACTAAGGTAAATTGGACTAGATCCTCATATTTTAGCCTCGGGAATTTGTGCTAGCGTTTTGTACAGACCTTTTAGAGACACCCTGTATAACCCTTTGTAAAACCTACCGAAAGCGTGAGCCGCACTTAAAAATTCTATTTAAAGGAAGGAAAATTGTAAAAAGATTGCTACACTAAAATTTAACAATACAGTCTACGCCGACAATCAGTTTAAGAGCCTCTTGTTACTGGGTTTTACAAGGGGTTGTAGCTATGTAAAACTCAAGTGGTTTTAATCATTTTCGCTGACGGCAACTATAAGAGAAAACCCTCTTGGATCCTTGGTTATTATGAAAAAAATATGTGAGAGTCTGTCTTTATATTAAAAGAAAAATGAACAGCGATAAATTTCGTGTAATAATAAAGTACTTTCTTGTTGATGAATGAGCATTCGCATTAACATATGTTATTATGGAGTTTCGATCATATTTAAGAATAAATTAAATAATACCGGAATTGTTGATAAATTTCGAAAGCATCAAATTAACAAGTAAAATAGGTTGCACCCAATATTATTTGCATTAAAATATCAGCAAACTGCTTACGGATTAAAAGCCATAATATTGTGGTTATTTAGAGAAACAGTAAATAACGTTACCCATCGAGGCAAACACAAATCCTTGAGTGTATTTTACCGTAGAAAAAAATTAATTTGGAATTTTTGGGCTCAAAATGAGTAACCCCAACCTTTGTAGAGAATGAAAGTAGCATTAACAATTCTATTTAAGCCGTTTGAATCTGGAATACTATCTCGTGATAAATTAATGTCGCATCAAGATAAAATTAACCTATATCTTCTTTTCATAAACATTAGAGTTTAACATTTCATCTGAGAAAATCTTTTCCCTCTCCCTCTCACTGCCTATCTTCCTTTGCCTATAAATTAATACGTTTATTGCAAATCCCATATATTAATATTAAAATACCAAACCCCAGCTGTCCATCTCTTTCGACATGGAAACGAAACTCATATTAACTTCAGATCTAAAATGTGATTTGTTTAATTATTTGCTTAAAATAAATCTAAAAATAGTGCCCACTCACATGTAGGTCTGCAATTCCTCAACTGTGTGGTCTGAACTGGTGGTACACCTTACAGCACTTGAGTTATGCTGATGATATTTTAGTATTTGCGATCGCAGAAAATGAACTGGTGAACATGCATCATTGACCTAAAATTAAATTTTACAAACACGAAATACATTAACCATCGTGAAAGAGGAAGAATCCACGATTTAACTAACAAAAAATGAAATAGAAACAATCTTTTATTACGTTTATCTAACCACAACAATATGCAAATTAAATTATAGATCAAATTAAACCATTAAAGTATATAGGAATAGACGGATAGTTTATAGTAAACTGGAAGATATAATGAGCATCAACATATTTACATTCCTAAAATCTAAGTTAAACTATAGGTACATCACAGAACAGTAGATGCAGATGCCGGGAATAAAAGTGGAATACCGTAAGACGATACAGTGGAGTCGAAGATGTAATTAGAAGAATAGCGTTACTGAAATAGGTAGTGCACGTGGCCAAAGAAGACGATAAGTGGAGTGATAAAATCATTAATTGGAGACTATCGAGAGAGAAAAGAAAAGGGCGGCTACAAATGAGATAGAGCGAATAGTAGGTCTTAATTGACATCACGTCGATCAGAATACAATAAATTGGAAACGACTAAGCGAAGTTTATATTCGAAAGAAAGAAAACGGCTAAAAGAAGAAAACTCACTGTACAATACGGGCACAGCACTCAACAGCCGTACATTCAATAATTATATTGGAGTGTACTACAAATTTTGTGCTGCTTTGATTCTCTTAATATTTGTCACATTTTGGTTGTACCAAAACCATCTTCAAACCTTCTCTAAAAGTATCACAGATACTCCCTTCGGCAAAAAGCAAGCCTCAACCCTGTCATCAAGAGGCGTCTACAGCATTTCTTGTTCTTATGGTTTAGTGTACATTGGAGAAACTGGCCGCTTAGTAGAGACACGTCACGACACATCATTGCCAATTCTCTTTTTTTGGTAGGAAAATCCGTGAGGCCATTGAAATCATCAAGGCTCCTAACAACTTGAATCGTGACGCAGGTTTCCATCTGTCAGACATATGGAAGTCTGTCACCGCTACTGGCTCCGCCCCCTCCAATTCTGACCAATCGCCATCTTCGTCTGATACGCTTGACCGATTACAACCGGTATGAAGTCATTGCTTTCTTCTGTTTTTATTCTTGTTAAAAGGGTTTCACCTTTGGCGACGTGATTCACACGTTGAGTTACCGTGTTCTTTTAGTACCTAATGAAGCCCCTTCAGAAAATGGGCGAAATGTTGAGTTCTTCTTTCTAAACAATGACACGGTCCCAACCTGGAAGACTCGTTCTTTATATTATGACAACGAATAGTACAGGGAGTTTTTGATTAACTGCAGTATCTTTTCCATTAATTGTTTCAAGGGAGAGCGTTGTCTACGTATGTCTTAGTATTCCTTTTCAGTTGTGTCTCTTAGAATTCGTCCATAAAATCGGCTCATAATCCCCGCTACAGATAATCTTGTATAATTACCAGTATCTTGTTTATTCGCCTTCTTGTATATTGAAGATATAATGCCTCCTTCAATGTTTCTGGGTCTTTCAGTCCATTTATGCAATGTTCAACAATGCATGTCAGGATTTTAAATATTTTTTAGTGCTACGTTTTAGTAATTTGGCATAGATTTCCACGAGCTCCTTTACTATTCTTTTATTGTAGATTTTGTGTTAAATTTCCTATAGGTTTTCACCATTTTTTGTCAAAAAATTGTACGAACTAGAAATTGGAAGAAAATGGCACAATCTGAGGTGCCAATTGAATTCGGAAATTCGTAAAATTAAAAAAAAAAGAAATCCTCCGAAGTAGCTGATGAAAGTTTGTGGAAAAGCAACTGGAAGTTCTTTGATTCTTTCCAGTTTATGTGTGGAGTATTATAATTTAGTGAAAAATCCGCTCGCTTGCCTTTTTAATACCCAATTTCTAACGCACGCACTTCTTTTCTTTTTATTTCTCCGCTGTTTACTTTTTTCTTGTTTTTGATCAAAATAATAGCAGCAGCTGCAACTTTTTTTGAATTCAATAAACGTGACATTTCTACGACACCACTAGTAATTAGTAAACCACAAATTGAGCTAGACTGAAACAAGCAGATTACATGTTTATAATGTGCATACCAAATAGAGACGTATAGATAGATTTAATCTAGACCGCTCTACAGTACTCTGGCTAGAGATAAAAATTATTCCAATGACACACACAACTAGATTCGTATAGCTAGAGAAAGTAAAATCTAGCTAAATTTTTCACTACAGTGTACACGTACCATCTTCTTCTTGCAGTGGCTTTGCCTTTATAGGGCGTTGCCTCTCTCCTTATGCCTGTGGTGTGCTTGTTAAATTACCTACAGACATAGGGGACCTACAGCTTTACGTGGGCTCCGAACCACGGAAGTGCTTGCACTTCTGCTCCAGAGAGAACTTGCTAGGCAGAATACACCTCGGTGATTTGCCATTGCCTTCCGAGGGAAGCGGTCGGTTTTTTCGGTGTATATGTGTCTCTGGGAATCGAACCCGGGCCATCTCAGTGGTCAGACGCATGCTGAATCAAGTGAGCCACGACCGCCTTACACGTACCATAAGAATGGCCTTAATAATCACTCGGCCACTCCGACGATGTATATTATCCATTACAGAACCTCCAGCCTTGAATCCATACTCATTTTCTAAATTTTCAACAGACAAATATTCGGATTATAATTTATAATTTTATCGTAAATCGGAAATAAGAAAAAAACGCAGGAAAGACCGGGTAATTTTGATTTGCCCTACTCAAGTCGTGTTTAAAAATAAATGCATTTGATATTTACGTAGTTTTAAATGTACGTTTTCTGGCATGCTGGAAGTCTAACTGACAAGTGTATAATTTATCACAAATAATAAGGTTTCACATAAACACTTTGTTTTGTTTTAATGCTCTTTTATTCTGGAAATCCCTTGTGAAAAGTGAAAAGTAAAGAAAAAATGCAAAACTGACTGGGATTTATTAATTGATTCGAAGCTTTAACGTGTCAGTTATCAGGAAATACCTATTTAAATGTTAAAGGATGACATATCTGCATATTTTAACGCGCTTTTTTTTACCTTTGGTATTTACGCATCGTAGTACGAACGGGAAAACATGTCATTCAGAATTGTAGGTTTTATGTATATTTAATTTACACAGCCAAATCTGGACATCGCTTTACAATCGTGCGTGGAACTTTATTTTTAAACATTTCTACCTTTTAACAGACAGAAAATCAATGTCAACGTTATTAAAAAATCAACTGCTGACTGTGATTTTGCATTACGTCAAGCTAGGACTAACGTTGTTGTTGTTAACGTAACGGTTGTTTAGTAAATAATTAAACTACGCAATTTAATTAATTTTCTTTTTAAATTTCGTAAAAAGTTGTCAAATATACAAACGAAAATATCCATTTGTATAAAACGTTCGTCTTGTTTCTGCATCAACACATTTCGAATTTATAATGCGAAAATAGCAACAAGGAAATATTTCAACGAGAGAGACGAACTGAACATTAAAATACGCTTCGTCGCACTTTGATCAGAGTCCTCGAAGCGTGTCAATTGTTTGGGTATATAAACTGCTTTACATTATAATTAATTTAGTCACGTATTAATTTTTCGTGATAAATTAAATATTTTAAGGTTAACAAATTAGATGTCTCTAAATAAATGACATTTACTTAGAATTGATTAAGCGAATCTGTGAAGTTAGCTTATGCCGTCAAAACCGTCAACGATAAAAATTATGGTATAGGTTTGCCATTTTTAAATTACGTTGTTGGTTGTTTATCATATAATTTGTTATTTTCAATTATTTAGCCTTATTTATTTTTATAACATTATCTAATAAAACCCAAGAAGGCGCTTCTCACATTAGCTTTTGTATTGAATGTTAAAAGAACGGCATACCAGTTTCAGTTGATTTTAGATTAATGGCTGTATATTAATTTATCTAATATCATTTTGTACATCCACAATGGGTAAAAATCTTACTTCCTAAAAGTGTCATTTAATTTCTTGAGCGTTATATGGGCAACATTTTTTATTGGTAAATATGGAGAAACTGTTAAATGTGCAGTTTTTTATGGGGAATTCAGTGGTGTAAAAAAACTTGATATACAAGGTGTCATCAAAAAGTTATTAGTGAAAAATTAAAAAAAATATTTTTTTATTCCACGTACTTCATTTATTCTTTTGAATTAGAACATAAACTCCCATTACTTTTTTTAGAAATTTTTACGTAGAATAATGAATGCTAAATACGTAGTTTTTTGATAACTGTTACCGTTTTCTAGTAATTGGCCAAGGTTGTATTTTTATAAAATGGAAACCATAGTTAATTGTGATGTAATTAAAACCCTATGTTTAGTCGAATATTTTATGCAGAGTAGGTCTTGGATATAATAGTAACCACTAAGATCATTTCTTCCTCGCTTTTGCTTCTTCGAAGTGCTGGCCTTGGCTTTGCGTTGAAGACCCTCCTTCTCGCGCGTGGTGTTAGGTTCCACCTCTTCTGATGTTTTCATCTCTTCTGATGCCTTCACCACAATTGCTCTGTTAGCTTGTGCATTGCAAGTTTTACTATTATATGCCAAATAAAAAAGAATGTGAATGGAATTGTCGCACCATCTGCGAAGAGGCGTGCAACTGCATCAACAAGTCCCTGAAATGTTTTTTTTACTTGCTTCAGTTTTCTCTTCACTTTCTTCTTTATCACTTGCCATTTTTAGCAAGTTCTCCATTGCTGCTATGTATCTCTGTCATAGGCGCCGGATTTTGAAAATTTTGTTGGGTGCAAATTTTCATTTGAAGGTTATACTTACCGGGAGGTCTGGGGGGGTACTCAGTACCTCCCCCCCCACGTAGAAAGGGGGGTTCTTCCCCGAAAAAATTTGAAAAATTTGAGTATAAATACACAGTTTTAACGCTCCTAATTGACTATATTTTTGCCACTGATTATCTAATTTAAGCTCCGGAAAACATAAAAAATAACGCAGCGTAGCGACGTAGCAGTACAGTTTCGAATGCGTTAAGCAATGCAATACTGGTGGATGTGTTGAAGGGGGGGGGGTGTTTGGTATAGACGGCGGCAAGCACATCTGGAGTCTGGACTGTCTGGCGGTCGGTGCCGGTGGCGGTGGTATTATTAGTTGACGTATACGTACAGTACGAGTACGACCCATTACGATTACGCAGTACGGTTTGACTACCGTTCTCAACGAGCTGGGCGGCTGACCGTTCCAACCGGTAGACGATTGTTTTTTTATTTATTACTCTTACCAGAATTGGTTTAATCCTTAACTATTGTTACATCACAGTGCATCACACAAAAACTACAACAGATATTTGCAAAGCATTTTTCGTTTCTTCAAAATATGCCGCCCCCTAAAATTTGCCGCCGGGGGCACGTGCCCCCCCCTGCCCCATCTAGTTTCGGCGCTGCACAGCGATTCGTACACGCCGCACACGCATCGATTTCAGGCTTCAAACTAACAAAATATGAGTAAGTAATGACTAATGTAGGATGAGGTGGAAAATGCTCCTGGCAGAGCGGCGCGGCGCCTTGATTCTGTAGTCTGTATTACCCCGACTAGATAACTTTGTCCGGTGGGGTGCAATTACATACCTTTGCACCCAACAAATTGTTTTGTCGGGTGCATAAGTACCATGCACCCCACGAAACGGCGCCTATGATCTCTGTATATTCTTAGGCTTGAGTTTGTACTTTATTTTAAACAGCGATGCACTGTAACATTTACGTTGGATTTCCCTGTTTATATCCCAATGGTATCTTCAGTGCATTCAACAAACCATCATCCCACAGAAGCTGTAAGAAGAAATTCACTTGTTCGTCTTCTAACTCAATCTGTGTATCACAAATAGTCTTTTTCCGTTCCAAAATATTGTCATATGTTGGCCGATCTGAACTTATTGCAATGGTTTCATTTTCAAGAAGTTTCTCGTGGGGCTTTTGTATCTCAGGTTTCACAAGCAATTTTCCTAATATGCCCACAAAGCCTGAATGGGCGGCCCCAATAGCTGTCAAACATTTTTGTCCTGCTGTGAAACACTATTTTTCAAATAATTTATAATAGACCTGCTGCTGTAAATACTGTTTTTTCATTATTTAATGTTTGGTATCCATCATACCACTTTTTGACACCCTCAGAAACCTTCCCCGCTTCAAATTCTTTTTTATTAAGTAGATCATCTACTTCCTCTACTGTGCATCCATATACTGACGAAAAATCAGCATTTTGCAAGAATTGAGCATCCTGTTGATTGTTTAAGTCATAGGAAAATACTCCAGATAAACTAACACTTGAATTAGGTAATGCACGCTCGAAATGGTTATTGCCCTTCAAGCTTGCTCACAGCAGAGCCTTAATAGTTAATACAATTTATCATGTAGTGCAGGAGTTGATCATCCATGTTCTCTTGAATAGCTCTCATAATGGGCGTCGGTCTCGTCTTTCAGAACAATAACTTCTTTGTTGAAGTGAGTGTACAAGAATTTCAATCCATCTCTTACATCATCTTGAACTAGCTCTTGGTGCCTAGCTATAATCCAATATTTCAGAAATGTGTCAACACCGTTTAACTTTTTATTTGTTAAACTTTTTGAACCATCAGCAGCTGTTTCCACAAGGTACGAATGCTCCTTGAATGCTTCACAAAGAGCGTCCTTCAGCGGGTCTAAAATGTCTATCGTTGTTTCACCTCCCACCCACACTCATAAAAATTATGGGATATTGGCCATAATGTGTCTTAACGACCCATAAACATCTTGTAATTCTCACTATTTTCTGCGTTTAGAACGGCTGTTGCATCTTCATTTACTGTCATCTCCAAAAAGCTCCTGAACATGTTCATAAATATCGACTTCTCGAAACGTCTGGGGGCTGTCACCCCAACCACAGACGGGTACTGGTATCAGCTATATTTAGTGCCTTCGGTATCTTGACACCAGAATTGAAAGCGAATTTAGATGTAGTAGCACTTCCAACTTTGGCATCATCATCCTGTATATTTACACATTTTTTAAAATATTCATATAAATTTACGTATGTCAGTAACACGTTTGAAACATTTTTACGATAAAATCTATTTTTGCAGAAAAATCCATTTTTATTCCATGAAGGTACCATGTTCTGCGTAAAATGAAAAACAGGGAGCCCCAACACTCGAGACAAATTGTTTTAGAACTTCAACGGTTTTCGTCGGTGTATTAGAATGACCTAAAGTTCGCAAAAATGATTTTTCGAGAATAACTCTTTTTTTTTTCAAATGCCACTATGATGGGATAGGATACTAGGATATGTTTTTCAAGGATTTAATTGATACCAATAACGTAGGATCAACATCAAATTGAAATTAGAAACACAATATATCAGTTTAAATGTTGGGTGCGTTTCTATGTATGCCAACAACTTTACTTCTATGTCTTCATTAATCACGAAGTTCTCCTCATTCTCGGAATTTTCTTTCCAACTTTCCAAAATAAAATCTCGATGGTTGGCGTAGTTCAGAATACTTTTCCAAATGCAAATGAGCAGCAGCAGCAGCAACAGCATTTTTTTGGTATTTGATGTAAATATCGACTTTTTCAATTGAATGTTTCTATATTTTATCGACTTTACTTAAACATTTTGGAATAAATAATGAGAACACAGTGGTTTTGAAACAAAACTGTGACAATTTGGCATATGTATGCCACTTGTTTTATGCATTTCGAATGCCTGAATTGTTTTGAACCCGGTGCCTAGATTTAAATGTCCAAAATATCGTTTTTAAAGACGGCCAGCGTTATTCAAAATTAAATTATTAGATTAATCCCACGTTATTGGTATTAATTAAATCCTTAATAATAATAATAATACCCGTTTTTAATATCCCAGTGCTTCACCATAGTAGAGTGCGAACGCTGTTAGTTTATCACCGCTACGTTACCGATCGACAGCGACAGTTCTTGGTCTCCGCCTACTTAAGCTTAAGAGGCGCATTGTGTTATATTAGATCTACTCATTTAGTTAACATTTTTAGTTTTATTTAAATAACTTAAATCAAATCTAAACACCATAAACACCAAAATAAAATAGACTACCGCTTATAGTCTAAGTAAGTTTTAAATGGCGGTTGAACGGGTTTTTGTTTCCTCGCCCTATGCAGTTTCAGATTTAGTTACAAGAAGATATAACGCATGGCAAATTTCACGAGTCAGAGCGGGACACGGATATGCGTTATATCTTGTTGTAACTAAATCTGAAACTGCATAGGGCGAGGAAACAAAAACCCGTTCAACCGCCATTTAAAACTTTCTTAGACTATATTACGTCCAAAACCCGTGGGTCAGTTTTTAATTAACGTAAGCATAATGTAAATATTTTCTATTAATTGCAAAGTCGCTTACGACGAACTTACTGGATTTATTAGGAACCAATTTTAGAGTTTTAATTAACAAAAAAACTTTAAAAACGAACCTGTTAATTAAAATAAGAATAAACAAGTTCTTACGGTCACACATTCTTCAATTGTTGATGTTTGGGAATTCTAGCTGTAGTTTATTGGGTACTTTCCGTGTTTTCGATGCATTTGCATTGTTCAGTCGCAATGTTGTTAGTTTTTTATCAGTAAGGCTTTTATTGCCTTCCTGAAGCAGAACCGAACCAACGAACAAAAAATGAAAAACTCGCTTGCAGCCTGCAGCAAATAAGTAGTTAGTGTGATAAGTACAAAATTATCCGTGTGTGGCGGACGTCATCTTTCAAAATCTAATGACTCTCACAGTAAAGAAGCCTTTTTTTCTGAGTCGACCGTAAGTAAATACAAGTATAAAATACGTGCATTGTTTTCCCCAAAATTTTTAGTATATTAAATATTGTACGGGCAATGTAGAGTTGTCAACTTGTTTTTTTATTTTCATGGCCCATCCTAAGCGTGTCGCTTTTTACAAACTCCAAATATAACAGAATTTCCCGCTCCCTTAGGGTTCGTTATATCTAGGCTCTACTTACTCTACCAGTCTACTCTAATTATTTTCGGTCATTTATTATTCTCAGAAAGAAATACGTAATATATTTTAAGTAACAATTTCAAAATGAATTGTTTTGGTTAAAACGGCGAATTTAATTTTTAATTTTGTTTCGGATAATAGGGATTTGGTTATTCGCGATTCAGATAACTGAGGTTTTACTTTATCAATCACGCCCTCAAAAATAAGAACGACCGTGGCCTTAAAAAATTCCAGTGAATAATGTATACAAATAGCACAGTCAAAAATATTATGAAAGTGTTTGTTCACACGAATGGCACTCAAAAATGTCTGTGAAATACGTTCTTAGCATATAGGTATATGTATCTACTTAAATTCGCCTAATTTATTTTCAAATCTTTGTGTTTTTTGACAGTATTAATAATCGTTTTAGTGATTTCAATACTTATTAGCCTCGGTTATGAACGGTTTCATTGACATTTTTGGTGGCGTTGCCAGTTAACATTCTTAACGTGGTGTTTTGTTTTATTACATTACATTTTTGAAAGAATTTTGAATTTGAACTTTTGTTAGAGAATGACTGGAAGCTGCAACGTAAAAGAAGAGCACATAAAGGTAATTATGTTTAACACCACTCGGTATCCCTTTTTATATGGCTAACATTTCTAGCTAGTTAATAATATTCAATGGATCATTTCCAGTGACGTCACCAATATGGCGTCGTACAGCTGATCTGGAGGGTGACAAATAGTGGCGGTATATGCAATCCCGTATTCGTTGCGCTGTTTTCAAACTCAAATTCTCAAATAAAACCTGTTTGTGTGTTTATAGTGGTTACATATTAGTGATAGGATAGTAAATAAGGTTATATACTTTTTTAACATTCATGTTATAGATAAAAATCTTTATATTATATGTATTTTATTAATAGGTTGATCTCTGAATCATCTTGATTACATGTAACTATATTTGACGCATGTGGTCGCTCAATATCAGAAGTATAAGAACTGCTCTTTTGAAAATTCTTTATTACCTACAATAAAATATATTAGGTACATCTTAAATTATGCAGCATGATTTTAATCTGTGGGTGATAATTTGTTTTATTTTTAAAACTGACACTTGGCATAAGCTTTTATATAACGTATTAATCAAAAAACAAAATTTAAATTTATGTATTGAATTTACCGTCTTAGAAGCTGTGTTGGCCTTTTTTACTGCTCTTTCCTTTATTCTGGCATATCTGCGTGCAGCAGACTGTGCATTTGATTTACATGACCGATAACCCATTTTTAAATTTGGTACGTAATCAGGATTGTCGATGTCTCCATATGCAGCTGGTTTTCTATTAAAAATGCTCTTAAAATTTCTACTTTTAAAATATAAAGCAATTAATTTTATCTGATACGAAATGGTCAGAACATATCCTCATATATTTAATTTTAGATTCGGTCAAATCACTCCTATGTAATGACTGTATCCAAGCCTG
Source organism: Melanotus villosus (assembly GCA_963082815.1). Classification (NCBI taxonomy): domain Eukaryota; kingdom Metazoa; phylum Arthropoda; class Insecta; order Coleoptera; family Elateridae; genus Melanotus; species Melanotus villosus. The sequence goes on from OY720427.1 coordinate 2,134,463, forward strand.
TCATCTTTTAATCATTCCTTCTAATGTTTGACCCCTGTTGTCCCTCTCTGAAGGTATGAGGAAGAACTTTTTTTGCCAGTTTCGCATACTGTTATTAAAGCAGTCCACAACTGCATAAAAATGAGGCACTAAAACATTGTTAATATGTGGGTAAATTTTAACAAAAAACAATGTTATTGCTGCAATTAAATCATTTATCTATTAAATGAAATAAATTATACAAATCAACTTACTTTTAAAAGCTCAAATTACTTTAATTGTCTATTGCACAACACAATTTTAACTACGTGTAATACGTTAAACCACTTTGTTTACCTCCAAAGCAGCCCTGTTGTTACTCCCACCCTTCCTTGTGACGTCACTGGGAAATGACCCATTGAAATTTTATTTAAAGTTTGTATAATTTACATGATATGTTTGTTACCGAAAACAAAATTATTTAATCAATGCTCAAGTTTCATTTCATACGGTGTAAGGGCGCATTGTCAGAAGAGCGGGTTTGTTACAAATTATAACTTCGATTTTCTGTCCTGGTAGGACATCTAAAGGTCTCTTACAATAGTTCAGTCAAGCTCAACCCTAATAAATGAAGCAAAAAGATCAATGTCCCACTCGAATACGTAAAACTAAATAGAAATTCATGTGTGTGAAATATATTGTAAAGACTACATTTTTAAGTGAAGACATAGTTTCAATGAATTGGAATGAGCTTTGAAATATCCATAGCCTGAAAATATTTTTCGTAATTTATTCGGGTTTATTAAAAGTAGACTGAAGTTTCTATGTTTTCGCGCTATGCTTATAGATTTTAGTACATACATAATTGCATTAATTAATTGCGACTGTACTGTTGTGGGGGTCTGCAGTCTATTAGTGCTGACTTTATGGAGATTTCTATCTGTTGTGCCTTTTTTTTTTCTATTATGTACTAACATTTAACAGTTCCCGTTGTAACTGTACGAGCCCCAGGTGTATTACCCTTTACAGTTTTCGCTGTGATCGTCTAGTTTTCACTAAGATTTCGTTTACCCTCAACCCTTATTGGTTAAGTGAAAATCTTACCCTTTACTTAAATAACTGACTATTCAGTCAGAGGACCCTTAATGTTGTTGTGATTCATTGATCTAGAGTAGCTCACCTCATAAAACAAGAAATAAATACTCCATCAAGCTTAATACATATATTGTAAAGTCATATTTATGTACACATATTTACAAATACAGTAAATAAGTAAGCATAGTGAATGAACATCAAACTAGGCAAGTTAATTATGGACAGTGGCGTGAATAATTACTATTCAATTGTTTTATGATTTTGATGTAATTAGGGTGGCCTGTGTGTGTGGTTCGATCACAAGAAATTATGCTGAAAGTCAGTGCGTCAGTCTTGCGATGCAAGAGCGATCTTTTAAGGGATTGATATTAAAATCAATCTTAAGCGGCCGGAGCCAAAGGTGATATTACAACCAACCTTTAAAGTTTGACAAGAGTGCAATTTCCCTCCAAGTGACTAGTATATGCGCTATGCATAACTCTAAGTACATGAGTAAGCGTTGCCCCTCATGTACGAGAATGTACGTTATATACAACTCAGAATGTACGAGGTACTAGGTACCCTCGTACAGTGCAAGGGATGTTTCACCTTATCGTTTTGTTGTAATTAATTGTGATCAGCACCTACACCAAGGCAACCATAAAGTAATTTTGATAAAGTCTAGTCTTGAATCCGTGAAGTATATTAAAATTGCTTACTTTTACGTTGTGGTTAATTTGGATTTCGCAGGGAGACCCCTCAATTGATATTACGGCACTTTCACACCTTCGATCAATACACACAATCGGAAAGCAATGCTTTACCGCGGTGTACGTAATATGAAGATTCTCTACCAGTTAATGCAAAGCAACAAAGTGCAATACAACTAACTGTAAACTTTACAGTAATTAGATACACTTGATCAGCGTACTAATCGAAATTCCAGACGACTATACAGATAGACTGAATAATCAGGACTGGCTGCCGGGGTAAGATTTGATCCCGTATTTATATTTAAAAATTCGCGTGTAGCGGGAAGGTAATTACACGTTCTCACGGGTGTTTTCATAAGTGTGTTGGTATCAGACATTCCCATGAGTGACAGTTGCCCCAAAACTAATAAATTTCATAGTTAAGTTAAAATGCTAATATTATGGTCTCTTTTAAATTCTTATGCAATTTGATATTTTCGTTTCCACACAAGGCGGCGAAACTAATTTGCAAAGGAATGATGATTTTACTGCTTTAAATGCGAGAATTTATGACATTGCTGCATTTAGTTTCCAAATGGAATTACATAACTTTCTTGCCACATTATTGCTAAAAAAAACACCCCTAATGTTATGTTTTGAGTAAAAGGAAATACATTAAGATATAATCCCTGAAATTAGAAAAATAAAATTATAAACGCGCAGGTGGTCATCACACCGTTATATATTTTATTAAAAGCAAAAAACATAATTTCAAAAGCTAAATTCCACACCAGAATAAGATAGTCATATCAATAACAAAATTTTGACAGAGTAGGTTTTTAGTGGCTGTCAAAAACAATATCTACTCATTTTAGCAATCAAGTTTTAATTTTCGGTGAAAATTCTCTTGATAAACGTAGTTGGAGCTGAAGATGAAGGATGTACCTTGTAATTGTACCTAAACCAACCTTATGTTTGCTTTCCATCGATATTTATAACTTATAAGTATGTATTTGTTTTTATTTTTGATTGGTCTATTTACTACTTATAAAATGTGCTTCGTTTAAACTTAAAGCTTTAGCAGTAGAAAACCGGAATTTCATGGCAAAAATTATGAATTTTGAAAATAACTACCCTCCGCTCTATATAGTTAAATGACTGAAAACGCCTTCTGAACAGAGAGCATGGCCATGGAAGGTTGATTCCAAGTATTTTCTTTCCATCTTGTAAGCGTTATTCTACGCCGGTGAAATCCCTATATAAAATCAATTGCAAAACAAGTCGTATGCATGATTATATTTTGGAAATATTGTTAACATAACAGGCAGTTTGTCACGTACTGTGCAGTTTCCGAACGTAAACAAAAAGTCGTAATCGAGTAACATGTTGAAAGCAACATTCCGTTAACGATCTTTTGTATTTTATTATGATAAAACATTACAAAGAACTTCCGCAGTTCGCAGTTACGCTTGTTGTTTTGTAATGTTTTCTTTATTTATTTTAGAATTACCGAATTTATGCTTAGCACCCTAAATAACTGCAATAAGTTCATTAAGCAGCGGTTACACGAATATATAGTAGTTCAAGCAAGTACTAAATCAAGTAGCTAAAATTTATTAGAATTTTGTTTTAGTACTGTTTATACAGTTTTTAGTTAGATTGTTTAGCTGTGTGAAAATGGAGGCATCGAATTTTATTTCTAATTTTGTGCTATTTCTGTATTCCATAACCTCTTACATTTTATATTACATATATCTCGTGCCTATTTATTTTTATAAACAAATATTTTCACGTTGCATGAACTAAGTACACACACTAAACTACTTCATTAAATCGATCAGTTTACACTTGTTTAGTACAGCGGAAGTCGTGAAGGGGTAGTTACTTGTACTTGCACAAGTAAATGGAAATGAATCCTATTTGCCTGACTAAACAACGAACTAAATCATGTTCATGTACTAAACATAATAGTTCAGACAATTCAAGTAATTAAATTTCGTTACTTGATTCTACTGTAGCTTTATTTTGTAACTCCCGTGTCCCACAGGTAACAGGAATTAATCTTGAGAAACTAAGTGGTCACCCTAGAATTCTAAATATTTTAATTTTTGATGTAGTTTGTGTTTTCTCATACCGTTGTGAAAGTTCACCTAAGCACTTTGTCCTCCAATTTGAAAAAAGTATCTACATATATTTAGAAAGAAAGAATAATTTTACGGGAGAGTCCGGGTTCTATATGATTGTTTGGAAGAACTAGGTAACTAAGACGAAACATGGAAGTGCAAAACAGAATGGACATCAGATTTGAAAGTGTAAAACCAATGTTGAACCGGCAGCCAGAGATAATAGCAGCTTATATATAAATATATATAGGCGGTTTCTACAGCTATCTTGGCCGTCTTCCGCATCCCAATGTCCATGCTTTCCTATCCATATGGTCTCCCTCCCGTAACTCTCGGTTTTGCATGACCTCCTTAATACCTCTATTCCATTCTTTTCTCGGTCTGCCTCTTCTTCTTCGCCGCGCTGGTTTCCATTTCCAGATTATTTGCGGTAACCTGTATTCAGCCATTCTCCTCCTGTGTCCATACCATTTGAGCTGTTTTTTTTCAACTTCGTCTACTATTACTGATGTTTCTACTTGCATTATTTGTTTAATTCTATCATTTCTGACATGGTCTAATGAAGTAATTCCACAACATTTTCTCCAGTACATCATTTCAGCGGAACATCATCACGACACTGGCCATAAAATATTGTTTGAAAAATCTTCCGATCATTGCCAATGCCCTTATTTTTTCAATAGGAAAATCCGTGAGGCCATTGAAATCATCAAGACCCCTAATAACTTGAATCGTGACACTGGTTATTATCTATCCTATATTTGGAAGTCCGCCATCATCACTGGTTCCGCCCCCTCCACCCCTGACCAATCGTCGTCACAGTCGGATACGCTTGGCCCGGTACGGGCGGTATAAAGTCGCTGCTCTCTCTGTTTCTCTTCAGAAGGGTTTCGCCTCTGGCTTGGTTGTCAAGTTGAATTACCGTTACCCTTCTGCTTCTTACTAAAAGAGTTTCACCTCTGGCGTGGTTGACACGTTGAGTTACCGTGCTCTTTTAGTGCTCCCTTTCCTCCTGAAGAAGCCCCTTATAAAAGTGGGCGAAACGTCTTTTGTCTCAAAATGACACGGTCCCAATCCTGAAGACGTTTTGTTAATAGGACTTCATAACGCCAGTGAAACAAAATTCAAATATATGATTACTTCAAGAAGTACCATGAGATCGAAAAAAAGATGATTCTGAGCAGGCCTTCACTAGTACAACACGATTGGCAAGACTGATTTCAAAATGTGGCAGTAAGTTAGAGGTTAATAAATGTCAAGTAAATTAAAACACAAAACAGTATTTATTTAGGGAACAAACTGAAAACTAAGATGAATACATGTTAGAGTAGGTGTTCAAAATGTGATCCTTCACTAGTATTACAACGATAAACTTAAATAATTCTGGAAACAAGATTGCAAAACTGAGTTACATTTGAAATGTCACTGTCACATTATAATTCATAGGCATTCTCGAACCAGTGTAACCAATCGTGTTGTACTAGTCAAGGCCTGCTCAGAATCATCTTTTTTTCGATCTCATGGTACATCCACTCAACAACCCCTTGAGGTCCATCAATGTACTTTCGAACAAGTTTTATTGCGTCAAGTACCTTGGCGCAATAATATCAGAAACAAATGAAATTACAGACGATATAATTGCAAGGCTAGCAGCAGCGAATAGATGTTACTATACTTTAAGGATGTCTCCATTAATTCAAAGCTAACTATATATAAAATTTTGACCGATAGCAACGCAAAATACGGAGCAAAGGCATAGCCGTTGAACAGAAAACAAAGTAATGTATTGAATATGTGGGAGTGGAAAGTGTTAAGGGGCATTTTCGGTGCGGCAAATGAAAAGAACTAGACGATATAACTATGAACTTAGGGAGAGTTACAGCGCACCGAGTGTGTTCTGAGTGAGATTAAGAGTAATAGGGTGGATTGGCTGGGTCACGTACAAAGGATGGAAGAAACAAGGCGTGTGAAAAGAACCCGTAGAGAAAACTTCGAAGGAAGAAGGCCTCCGACACGCTGGTTGATATGGCCGAAAAGGACTTGCAAGCGGCAGGGGATAGCAATTGAAGGACATTAGCAACAAACCGAAAAGAGTGGAGAGAAAAAGTAGTGTCAATGTAAGATCAGGCGAGGATCTAACTAATCTGCTCTGGTTGCATTAAAAATTGGGAAGCGCAGAAGAGACCATGGCCCTTAATGGGTTTCTAAAGCCCTAGGAGTATGTACTGTTATAAGTCTATTGCGTAATCGAACGAAGCACGTGACAAAACATCTGCGGTTAGTTGAATATTTTATACAACTTACAATTTGGTTATTTCTACATTCGATACGGTAATGGATCCACTGTAGCCGTGAGAGACATATTTACAGTATAACCTATTTAAATACAAACACTTTTCAGACGCCTACTGGTAGACCCATCTATACTCACTGAGGGTCTGATTGACGATATTAGAGTTACAGTGCAAATCATGCAGAAAGCATTCTCTTCAGACATTTCTAAACCCATTTATACGAGGGAAAAGTTAAAGTAGTCTCTTTATACTCCAAATGCACTGATCCGATCAAAATATTTTATTTCTTTAATCAGGAGCCCAGTAATTCCCACTTATACTATTCTTATTGTTTCCTTTTTATAGGTTTATCATAAGAAAGTTACTCAAATATATTTAAATGTAAATTAAAATTCCGTCCCCATAAAACAGACCAATATTTTTTGTAGTAATATAATTTGAATACTAAATAAATCAGTATAGAAAAAAAGGTTCAAAGAACACACGGAAAAATGGACGAATCTGTCTTTACACAAAAAAAGAATGAAAGAATGTAAAAATGATGACCGGTCAAGAATGTAAATGATTAAGAGCTTGAAAAACATCTTCGTTTCTTCTTCTTCTTCGTTAATTGGGCCATGGGCCTATTTTTCTTCGATTTTGCTTAGTTACTCCATAGAGCTATTGGCATGATGGTACCAATGATTGTAACTAGCACTTTGGTGGTCTACCCGGTGGTTTTTCCAGTGGTGCTATTTTAGCTAATCTGCTGTCGTCCATCCTTGTGGCATGACATGAACTCACGAGTTCTCACTCGTGCCCATAGTACTGCATCTTGGGTTGCCCATCTTCTTCTTATTTCAGAGCTTCCAACTGTTCTGGATGTTTCAGCTCTTATCTCTATGCCATATGTTAATATGGGTCGCACCGCTGTCTTGTATATTTGGACCTTACTTTCAGCGGGCATAAACGGATGTTTCTAAATTATATCACATCCTGAAGTCTGGGCTGCTTTTACTCCTTCGGTGTTTTACTTCTTGTAAGTTTCTATCCCTTGTTGATTCTACACCTAGGTAGATGTTTGACAACTAGTTTGCATCTGATAGGATTCTTTGCCACTACCATAGATTTTGTTTTGGCGATGAAGATTTTCATGTTATACTTTTCAGCTGTTTGTTAACGCCGCATCGTCAGCATAACAGACGATTTTGATGTCTTTGTTTCCTAGTCTGTAACCCTCGTTTACTGTTCGTACATTCTCTCCTATCTCATTCATGATTAAATTGAACAAAACAGGACTTAGGCTGGCTCCTTGTCTTATGCCAGTGTGTACATGTATTCTTCCGTTATGATGTTTATTAATATCATAGACAACATATCATTAAAGGAATAAATAGGTTTTCGAGTAGAATGTCTTTCGCATACTTAGGGGTGCAAATAACTAGCAACGGAATACTATCAAGAGAAGTAGTCCACCAAACAAACAAAGCGGCAAAGGTCTCCGTATGCCTGAATGAAACTATATGGTACAACAAATTCCTGCGGAAAGAATCAAAAGTAAAGATTTACAAACCAGTCGTAAGACCAATAATGACGTACGCTATAGAAATAAGACCTGCTACCATAAAGACGAAACAAATGTTGGAGACAACGGAAATGCAGACCAATAACTTGACGAGATCACATCAGAAACGGCAGTGTGACATTCAAGACATCGGAAGCTGGGTAATACGAAGACGTAATGAATGGAATGAACCTATAAATAGGATGACAGACGATAGGACCGCGAAAATAGTAAAAGACTCTAGATCGCCAGGAAGACCAAGAAAGCGATGGAAAGAATCATTGGAATGAACAGGCTCTAAGCCTACCAAACAAGAAGAAGAAAATGAGTAAGAACACGTTCTGAAAAGTCATTAAAAAAAAAGTAGAAAAATGCAAAGAATACAAAAAGGAAACATAATCCTCTTCGTAGAATTTATTAAGGGATTGATAAAATCCTGTGTATTTCTAACAAACTGTTAGAAATAAAGCAAACGAGATTTATCCATAATTTTGATCAATATCTTCTTGATAATTAAAAAAAATCAACGTTTTGTGCATGTCAATAGAAATAACTTAAGTATATCATCATCAGCATTGGCTCTACCACCCCTTTATGGATCTTGACCGGTTGAAGAAGATTCCCCCATTCGTTTCTGTTTAGGGCGACTCTTTTCCAGTTTCTCACTTCTAGTTTTTGTAGGTCTTCCGTAACCTGGTCAATATACCTAGATTTTGGTCTTGCTCTAGTTCTTGCCCCTACAGGGGTTTGTGTGCTGATCTTTTTCGTTGGTTCTGTATCCTTCATTCTCTGAACATGCCCTATTCATCGCAATCTTGCTATCCTTACTGTATGTTTCTTTATATACTTGGTACAGCTCAAAGTTATATCTTCTACGCCAATGTCCATTTTCTTGGGTTCCTTTATATATGCATCTAAGAATTTTCCTCTCAAAGCACTCGAGTAGTCGTTCCTCACTTTTTGTTAGGGTCCAAGTCTCCGATCCATAACTTAAGACAGGTCTTGTAGATTAGGCATTTTGTTTTCTTTGTGATTACATCTGATTGGAGCTGTGGTAGCAGACCAAAAAACGCTCTATTGGCCAAATATAGTCTTCTTTTTATTTCAGCACTTATGTCATTTTTTTCTTTGATTAGGGTTCCCAGGTATGTAAATTCCGAAACAGTTTCAAAACTGTAGTTGTCTATTGTTAAGTTTCTTTTGTGTCCAACTCTACCTGGTCCGCTCTTTCCTTGCACATGCATATAGTTATTTAGTTTTTGTATCGCTTATACACAATCTCATGTTGCTTGCGGCGTGTTCTATAGCTCTGAAGGCTTCTGTCATGTCTCTGCGTGATCTGTCTATAATATCTATATCGTCGGCATAAGCCAAAACTTGGACGCTTTTGTTTATTATTGTTCCCCTAGTGTTTATCCCGGAGTCACGGATGGATTTTTCTAGAGCTAGGTTGAATAGTATGCACGATAGCTTATCTCCTTGTCGGAGTCCTGTCTGTGTAATGAAAGGGCATGATTTCTCTTCTTGTATTTTAACAGTACATTCTACTCTTGACAGGGTTTCTTGAACTAGTTTTATTAAGTGTCTCGGTATCCCCGGTTCCAGCATTGCCCTTTAGAGTGCGTTTCTCTTGACATTATCGTAGGCACTTTTGAAATTTACGAAGAGATGGTGGGTTTCAATGTTGTACTCACGTGTTTTTTCTAGTATTTGTCTGAGTAAGAAGATTTGGTTTACTGTTGATTTTTGGATACGAAAGCCACATTGGTAGCTTCCTATGATTTCTTCTGCGTATGGCTGTATTCGATTGTATAGTACATTGGCTAATAGTTTGTATGACGTGTTTAGTAGGGATATGCCCCTATAATTATCACACAGAAGTTGATCTCCTTTTTTATGTAGCGGGATTATTACATTTTTTTCCCAGTCACTGGGCATTTTAATTTGTTTCCATATTTCCGATATAATTTTATTCATATGAGTTGTAAGTTGTTTTCCCTCTTTCATCAGTTCTGAGGGGATTCCATCTGACCCTGGCGCTTTGCTGTTTTTGAGTTTCTTTAGAGCATTTATCACTTCTTCTTTTTGTCGGTCATCTGGTAGTTCGTCTAATGACACCTCTTCATCTTCCTGTATATCATATATCCTTGAATTCAGAAAACAAAGCTGTATTCAATTATAGAAAGGTCTCATATGGTGGCCACAATAAAAAAAAACCCTGATGGTGGTGGAGGCAGACGAAACGTTCTTGTAAAATTATGACTGCATTGCCTATCAGAGTTTAAAGAATTGCCTAAAAATGTTTATAGTTTTTTGATATTACTTCAAATAGGCCAATGAAGTTTGGATTTTTTTCACTAATCCATAAACGGTTGCAGTTAGGGAGTTTCTTTACGGTATTGTATTAGGCATAAACTTTTGGAAAGGTGCCAAATTTAAATGTGAAACTCCCATGTTGCCCCTCGATTTTGAGGGTTAATGCCTTCTAAGTCGCTTTTCATATCTCGATTGTTTCGCATGTTATACTTACACTGGTGTGGCCTTCAACAACCGCTTACCTTCCCTACTCCACCACTGTGTTTCGGTTCCCAATTCTTTCAGTGCTGTAGTCAAATGCTTTAATCGCTCGGCCACTCCGGCGATTAATAATGTTATAATAGATTACACAAAATTTCGTTGACCTTTCGAAATAAACTTAGCGTCGAATAATAAATCCAGATCTACTAATTATAATTACTTGCGCAAAATTTTCCCAAAATTTTAAACTCTTAAAAATTGATCAATTTTGGAAATTTTTGAATTTTCAAATAATTCTTCATCGAAAACTATACACGCGATTATTTTTAATTTTCTTAATCGATAGTGGATGAACATACCTTTACAGTGTTATTGTTTCAATTTTCAAAAATTTTCCGGAATGTCTTCTGACGATTCGAAATTTTTAACTTTTTTCTCCAAGGTGGGAGGAGTTTTCTGCATATTTATACCTAAAATCGATTTCACCAGAAATATTTTTAAAAATGTCGTTTTAGAATGGACTGGGTTAACCCACAGGAAATAAATTTTTGTTGTTTTGTCCAAAGTTATTTAGATTTTTGTCATTACATACTAACAAATATGTTTTATATTAATTTTTGTCATTTTTAACCGGTCGCATAATTTAAGGGCACTAAATATTTTTTTTAAATAAATTTTAAAATCTAAAAACTCTTAGAAAATCAAAAATTAAAATTTCCAAAATACGTCAAAAATCCTAAATAGTGGTTAAACTGGTCTATCGATGTACATTTATTGTATTTTTAGCTTTTTAACCTAGATTTCGAGTCTGTCGCATAAAATGTTGTTTCAACATTTTTATTTCAAAAATAGAGAACAATAAATTTAAATTTTTTACCTATCACTGTGGTATAGGGATAACGCGGGCAGTCTACGGGTATTAACAAAAAAGTGCAAATACTCAGATTATTTTTTTAACTCTACAGAAAATTGGCGTTTTAAAAAAAATGCGTGCATTAGATATAATTTTTTTCTGTTTTTACAAATTATTTTCATACAATTTTACTCCAAAATAATTAGGAATTCTTTCGTATGTGTTATAGTATATCTCGTATCACTCAAAACTGTTGCCAGTTTCTGTTTTTGTCTGAAATTTGTATGATTAATTTTGCAAATATTTTAATTCCGCCGACGCTTGCATTTTTGCATAAATGACGTTGTATAACTAATTTCACTTTTAAATGATATGCAATAGTGGAAATATTTCAGTATTGTGTATTCAATGTTTTTTTATACGGGCACAGCTGTATATGTATAGGAAACCAACAATTTTTTCCACTGAAATAGAACTGTTGCTTATGGTTATAAATTAATGTTTTAAAAGTATGTTATTTTAGTTATTTTGTGTTTGAATTACTACGTTAGGAAAAATTACAATATAACGAGTGTCATCGAAACCTGGGGGTACCCCTACTTTTTAAATTATATTTTAAGATATCAAAATGTAAACATTAAAACTGCATTATTTGACTTAAAACACAAGTTTCTGTTACTTCCGGTTTTTCCGAAATTAACCTCAACTTTGTTATTTTAAATGGAACACCGTTTGGAATCTCCATTTAATTTCATTTTGATATCTTAAAAAATAAAAAATATATAGGGGTGCCCCAGGTTTCATTAACACCCTGAATATTGTGCTAAATATGCCATATACTATTTTGTTATAGATACTAAATTGCATTGTAAAAATTAAGATAGTTCAATCAAGTGTGTATCTGTTTTCCAAAGGTTGTTGTGTAGAACCGTGCTGGGAAGAAAGGTTTAGTAGTTTAATTAGTGTGTACAAATTTGACTATTGCTAATTATACATGGACAAAGTTTTTAAGGTGCCAAAATGTCAGGGCTGCCGACAGCTAAATAACAATAATCAATGTTTAAACAATCGAAATATGCAAATTTCTGATTTGACATATTGAAAATCGGGATGCTTTATTGTTTTCTCCGTCAAATTGCCTTTGCTAATTTTAGGATAAAGTCAATATTGTTTTAATTTAAAAACTATCAAACTGTTAATAAAATGTTTACTATAAAATAATACTAACGGCTTCTCGGGGCCAAACACAACTGCCTTTTAATTATTTAAAACAAATTTAATTAAAAATTGCCAGGGTTTTTTCTGTCTTTGGCTAACAATTAGTCTGGAGTTTGAGTTACTTTTCAGAAATATTTATGTTTCGAGGAATTGTAATTTTCTGCGAACTGCAAATTTGACTAAATTTTGCTTTCATCGTGATAGATAAACAATAAAAAAATGTTTCTTTGTTACAGAATTTATTATGATGTTCCGAGGAGGTTGAGGGACAACATTTAAGCGTAATGACAAGTCAAAATCTACACAGTTCTTCCTTAACTCAGGTTTGTAAGTGTGTAATGAATCTATTGTCATTCCTTCCTTTTAACTTCCTGCTTAACTTCGCAATTATCCAATTTGTTTAACTATCATTAGACATAAGTCAAGTTAAGACCAATTTAGTAATGTAATCACGTATAATTTTAACAAAATAAATCTTGTGGCCGTTTTTGGCAAATTCATTAACTTATGTAATTTTGAAAGGATTCTCTCACCAAAGTGGTTGGAATATTGATTATTAAGGACTGTTACGATTAACTTTAAACTTGCATTTATTCATTTTCTTGGAGATGGCGATAACAATAATTTACATTTTTTGATGTTTTTGGTTTGGATATGTTGAAAAATTAACCTACATTTTATATATACCAGGCGCAGAATTTTCATAAATGCTTGTAAATAAACTTACCAGAAACAAAAGACAAATGATGCTTAACTAGTACAAATGTCGATTGGTCGCTATCGCTTCCGGATTTACCGGAAATGATATCAACTATACATATTCTTTGGGCTAGAAAGCAAATATAAAATTCTACAAGATTTATAAATAACGGTTATCCTTTTACTTTAATTTAAATTTGATTGTTTTTGTGCCATATAAAAGAAGTCGTGTTAAATTTAATGCCATGCAAATAAATTTTAAGTCACATACGTGTACACTCTTTGCATAAAGAACGAAATTAAAGATAGCCCATGTCCAGGAAAAGGCTTAAATAAAGCCATTGAACTTGCTGTCTATAGTGTCTATGTAAATTATTTATCGTCGAAATTTGTTGACATCATTAATGCAATGCAATGAATATCTTTAGAAGGTACTCTATTAATTATAAAAATAACTGCCACAGATTATCATATTTTCTACGTAAATAATTTCTGTGTAAATATAGAATTGAAATTGGAAATGTTTCAATTACTATGTAATTTTTTTATTTTACTTTATTTAAATTCCGGAATATGCAGAAAATTTATTGAAAATATATAGGGTGTTCCAACGATCTGGGATTTTTCGATAGCATCTTCTTTATTATCACAGTTACGTCAAAACTTTATTGAGAAAAGTTGTAGAAATTGATGTTCTGTATATTTTAAATTTTTTTTTCGATGTACAGGTTGTTCAATAAAAACGGGACAACGTAAAGTTATATATTTTTAACCAAGTATATAATTTAACATTGGATACATAACATAACAACAAAATTGGAATTTACTTCTTTCAGTCCATATAATAATAGGTATATGTAATACCACTATAGGCATAGTAACCCTTTGGTTTATTAGTTCTTCTTTTCCAGTCTTTTACCACATCACCTAAATATCCTTGGTTGTCCCGTTTTTTATGTCCGCTGGTTTTGTTTTTGGTGTGTGTTTAAGGATTGTTTTTTTCAGACATTCTCATAATGTGGTCAAACCTTCGCTATCTTTTGTGGTTTGAATGAATAAATAGCGCTACATGCTACCGAGGCCCTTGGCTTCTGAAACGGTCTGTTTGTTCTTCTTGATTCTCCACATGTTTTCTTCGGTCTCTTGCCTCCTGTCTTGCGGATATGTTCTGTGTAAATTTTCGTTGCCATTTTCCTATTTTCTAGCCATTGTACTCGTATATGCCCTACCCATCTGAACCGCTGCAGTTTTACAATTTTACACTTGTCACTGTGTCAACTTCTTTTCATGTATTCCAAATACACTTACATCTTACAACGTTTGGTCGTCAAAATAACAATTGACAAATATACAAATGGCAATAAAGTTGGTCACTGATGTGTTTTGAGTAGAATTATTTAATATTAACCGAAAGATGCGCTTTGTAAATTTTATAACGATTCAAATTTAATAGATTTTTTCATTAATAAGTATGGAAAATAATGTCTACTGAATGATCAGTCGCTGTCGTGGCTCAGTTGGTTTAGCGCTGAGATGGACCGGGTTCGATTCCCAGGGCCACACATACACCGAAAAACCTGACCGCTTCCCTCGAACGGCAATGGCAAACAACGTAGGTATTTAATAATAATAATAATAATAATATAGTCATTTATTGGGCAAAAATATTGAAACATATATAAATTGAAACATAACAAATAAATTTTATATTTACCCAACAGGGCGAAGTTCAGATTGGTATGATGACAATACATCATACCACCTGCTCTACCACTTAACCCTATTAAATGAAATAAATACAATATAAATGCCTACGAATTACACAAACTTAAATATATAAAAAATAATAACTTACACATATTAACACAACCTATTAATTTTTTTTGAGCAAGATGTTGTGCAGTTTTAATTTAAAGGTATTGTATGATAAATGTTTAATATGACTTGGTAAAGAATTATAAAAATGAGCTATGTTATATGAAAAACTTCGTTTGAAAAAGCTAGTCTTGTGATGATGTAGTGTAATATCATATTTTGATCGGACATTAACTTGGTGCAAATCTTTTCTAAATTGAATTTTGTTAAACAAGTAGTAAGGAGTTTTCGTCGTTATAATCTTATGATACAAACATCCCAGATGCAAAAGTCTACGATTATGCATATTTAACCAATTAAGTTCTTTTAATTTGTGAGATATATGCTGATTCTTCCTAATTCCAAAGATTAATCGAAGACAAGAGTTTTGCATACGCTGAATTCTCTTAACATCAATATTATCCAGACAAGGGCCATAAACGCAATCACAATAATTAAATCTGGACAGTATCAGAGACTCACAAAGCATAATTTTCATTTTGCGATTTAAAATGTGTCTATTATTAAAAATTAATTTCAATACAACATACGATTTTTGCAATATTAAAGATATATGTTTTTTAAATCGCAGTATTGAATCAAACCATAAGCCAAGGTTCTTGGCATGATCCACAACATTGACTGTTGTACTATCAATTTTTAATGATATATTTTGCAAATGTGAATCTCTCAACTTAGGCCTGCCAAATAACATAACTGCACATTTTTTGGCATTTATTGCCAGCCCATGTTCATTGGAGAATTTGAGGAGACTGTCAATGTCAGTATTAACTTTATCATTAGCTTCAGCACACTCGTCAGCATCAAAGGCATACAACAGTTGTGAATCATCAGCATAAAAGTGATATTCACAATATTTTAAAGACTTACTAAGCTGAGATGTATAAATGATATATAGTAACGGGCCTAAGATGGACCCCTGAGGTACGCCAGTTGTCAAAGGCAATGGTGCAGCTTTAGATTCCTTTACGATTACACTCTGATAACGATTTTTTAGATAATTACCAATAAATTCAATTGTTTTGTTGTCAAAACCAATGTAATGTAGTATAGACAGTAATATTCTATGATTGATTGTATCAAATGCTCTTGAGTAATCTATAAGAACTAAAAGACAGAGTTTATTGTTATCAATAGCATTTATAATAAAATCAGATACATTTAGAAGTGCTGTCGTACAACTGAAGCCAGACCTAAACCCTGACTGTTTCTGAGGAAGTATTTCATACTTATTAAGATGGCCTCGAATTTGTTCTGCAATAATTTTCTCCAAAACCTTAGATAAGCATGGTAAAATACTGATCGGACGGAGATCTTTAAATTCCGTTGGTTGTTTTATCTTAGGTATAGGGATAACATTGGCATTTTTCCATGCTTCAGGAAATACGCTGTTCGCTAGACAAAAATTAATTACATGAGTGATGTAGGGAACTATAAACGGACAGCATAATTTCCACATTTTGATACCAATGTTGTCTGAACCAAGAGCGTTGGATTTGATATTAAAAAGAGCTTTTGAGACCTCAACATCCGTAACCTCACGGAAATTTAATCGCATATCAAACTCTAAGCATGTATTATTATTGTAAAAATCAATTCTTTTAGAACTATTCGTTATTCTGCCAGAGCTTACAGAATTAATAAGAGCATTATTTATTTCATCTGGATCAGACAAATGGGACGGAATTTCACAATTTCCCTGTGCACCGTATACACCCGTACGTTTAAGCTCACTCCAAATCGAATTAATATCATTATTGTTAGTTCGTAATTTATACTCTAAATAAGCCTTCTTTTCATTCCTTATAGTTAATGTTATTAAATTACGCAAAGACTTGTAGTAGTTCCAGTGATTTAAATTTTTAGTTCTTTTGAAACGAGTTAAGGCTTTATCCCTTAATGCCATCATGAACTTAAGATTATTAGTAAGCCAAGGAGCAGCAGGTTTTGAAATTCTAACCGTTTTCTGTATCGCGTGTCTTTCAAATAAACTCAGTATGTTGGTATTTAGAAAATCAATTTTATCGTTTATGGTGCTCAATTGATAAATATTACGCCAAGGTATAGACATTAATTCAGCAGTAAAATGTTCATTATTAAAATTGGTATAATCTCTATATGTAAATAAAAATTGTTTCCTTTGTATTATACAGTCTACAGGATAATTGCAAAATATCAAATGATGGTCCGATACAGTATCCATATTAATAATACCAAATTCCATAATTTGCTTACTTAGTGGGACTAAGATAGCATCAATTAAAGAAGAGCTTGACTTAGTTATACGAGTGGGTTCACTTATGATTTGCTTTAACCCTAAAGAATCAATCATAGAATAAAACTGAGTAGTAACAGTCTCGGTAAACTTTAATAGGTCAATATTGAAATCGCCCAAACAAACTATATCATCGCATAACGGAATAACAGTAGACAGTGATTCCTCTAGATGATCAAGGAACTCAACGCAAGAAAACTCCTGTCTCCTATAAATTACACCAACAGTTAATTTGATTTTAATTAATTTTAAACTGATCCATAATTGTTCAATTGCATTACTATTATTATACACAGTGTCAATTAATGAAAAATCAATATTTTCGTTAATATAGAGACCCAGCCCTCCACCCCAAGTCTCGATAACACGATCTTTACGTATAAAGGTGTATCCATTTATAAACACAAGATCATCCGAAAGTTGAGGAGAGAGCCATGTTTCACTTACCGCCACAACATCATACTTTTCCGACAAGATAAATTCCTTAAAATTATTAAAATTAGCTGTTAGAGACCTTACATTTAAATGGGCAAATTTTATACAATTAGCCATACATAACAAGCAGAAACATTTTAATCAGAATAAAATTGTTATTACGAATATATATACAAAAATTTAAATGACGGATGCGAAAATACAAAGAAAGCAATAATATTATCAAACGCATACAAAATGCAAGATATTTCAATTTTACTAAAATAAACATGCCTTTGGTGACCCACATCAAATACAAAGTAAAAACATTTATCATATCCCAAACCAAACGCAATAAATAAATTTCTATTTTTCCAGAATTTGTACGAATAGAATTCCAACTTAATAAAATATTCAGGCTATTTGAAATTAAATAGTTATAATCAATGAACATCTTTAAGATCATTTATGGTTTTAATTTCGTATATTCGCGAATTATTTTCTTTGCGCATTAATATCTTACCATTGCGACACCACAGGTACTTAACATTGTGCTGCTTTTTGAAATCTTTTGCTTTAGAAAATAAGATTCGATTATATTGTGTAAGTGATTCGTTTACATATATCTGATTATCAGACCTACCCAATCTAGCTATATCTTCTACTAACTCACCAACCACTAAGTTGCGTTTCACTTTTCTTTTACGCAAAAATTCGTCCTTATCTAGTCGACTAACAAACTTTACTATTATTGGACGCACTTTTTGATTTTCACCTATTGAACCAATACGATGACAAGCATCAATCATGGTTTTCTGAAAATCAAAGCCAATAGCCGTGCCAACTGCCTGGACAACACTAATCACATTTTCATTTCTTGCTTCAGGGACACCAATGATATCCAGAATGTTACGGCGCGAATATTGTTCCAATTCGTTTAAATTTAATTTTAACTGTTCATTTTCTTTTTGTAGAATACCATTTTTAGATTCTAATACTTCAATTTTATTTACGCATTCAACTATTTTTAACTCTTGATTTTTTAATAATTGATTACATTCGTTGATCTGTTCATGACAACTATTAAGGGAATATTTAACATCCTTTTGTTCTTCTAAGATTTTATTTAGTTGTTGCATGATGTCAAGCAAAGTTATTGGAGTTTTATCAGACTTTTCTGATTCATTATCAGATGAAGTATTAGAAACAGCCACTACTTGTTTGCCATCAGTACATGCAATGCATAGCCACTCATCAGTATTAGAAGATTTTCTAAGATTTTCAAATTCAGTAGCTTCCATGCCGATGCACTTTATATGATAACTGCACAAACACTTTTTAAATTCTAAATAGTCATCATATCGCCCACATTTATTTTTGCACTTCATACAATGCGAATAAGGCATTTTTGTTAGATATCACCGCACACCTTACACACGTCTGTACTCTTCGAAGGCTTGAAGCATAGCTTCTGCCCCTTCTGCCCCTATGTTTGTAGACTACTTATACGCACACGACAGACATATGGTGAGAAGACCGCCAATGCGCTATAAAGGGCATACCACTTCAAGAAGAAGAAATGATCACTATTATTGCACTCACAAATGTATGCTCTCTTTACCACACTCGGCATAACTTTTTGTTTGAATCGATATTAAATTTATCTCCTCTCGAATGTTATCATTCAGAGATCATATTGTCACGTGCTTATCTCGCACTACGACATTTAAAGGGGACGTTGGAAGTCCTGTGGCACTCGGCTATCAAAACAGTAGAGAAAGGGGGTTCGAAACGCTAAAACCCTTCAATTAGGGGTGGTCATAATCGGGATGAAATTAGGGCGCCACTACGGGAAGTCACCCAAAGATAGTTACGAAGAACGTACCGCAGATGGTTCCTCTAGGGCTCGAAGGGGTTGGGTTTAGCAGCACCCTGCTGCAAGATGTGACTTAACCTTGCTTAACGGAACTAAAGACTGTTACTGGTAGAAAGTCTCAAAACGCTATGCACAAATATCTTAAAGTAAACAAAACACAATAAACACAAATAAAAAGGCAAGAATGAATTGACAATGAAATTTAATGAATGCAAGTAATATTCAAAATATGACACAAAATCATTTACAATAAGGTTCCCTTAACCGCAGTCAAAAGAAATGATGATGGCAAATACAAAACTTAAGTTAGAAATTCAATTACAAATAATTACACACATGCGACATGAAATACGTAAAAATGCCACAGCAATTCGCAATGTTTCTACATTATTAACACTAAAACGAAACAGTAACACACACTAGTTGAAGACTTGAACACTTGTAGAACCAATTACACGAAAGATAGTATGCTTGAAGTACTTGAGTTATTGTCAGTAAAATTTAAGTAATGCCTTTCCACAAGTAAATCACCAAAACTAATAAAACAAACTAGCCAAGCGTTTACCAGCGGCCCTCAACCTTTACGATGTGAATATTATCAAATCCGCTTAAGGCGAATCACAAAGCCTTCAACAATACCACCGGGCAAACAGATCGACCAGAAGTCTGCTACTAAATTAGGGCTTGAAACTTGTGTTGAAACATAAACGGCATAGCAGGTGCAGCGTAAAGAAAAGTAGATTACCTGGCAAGATGTTCGTACTTAAACGTTAAGCCAGGGAGTACGTGACGGACGTGAGACTGGGAAGAGCTATGATGTCCTTTCTTTCAAAACGGGTGCAAAACAACGAAGAATAATTCTGGGGCTGTGGGTTTTCTTGGTCCCAATTAAGGAAATTGTGTGGAAACGGTACTTTAACTTTCACTAAACTTCTCACACAAAACTATGTCTTTCCGGAATTATATATGGCACTCTTTAGTAGAATCCGAACAAATTTCATTGCTACCTTGTGTTTTCTACGATGGAAGTAACCATCATATTACAGTGACCTTACTAAAAGAAACAGTCGTTTACGCTTTTGTGAAATGGAAGTAATATTTTTGGAAGTCAATCAAAAATTACAAGTAAACTGAGCTTAAATTATTGATTGTTTTGTAAAAATAGGTAAGCAATTCCTTATCCATTCGTCTCGTCCACACATTTCACCCACTTGCTTGTATTACTGGTATCCAAAATATTCGGGACTGGTGCTGCCATCTGGTCAAAAACTTACTTTGGGCCTAACGACCGCCATCACCCTCGAAGTAGTCCCCTTCCTGCCATTTTTCAAATGCACCCTGGAAGTCGTGTTCTGTGAGGGTGTTCAGCACCGACTGCGTTTCTTCTTGGATTACCTCAGTCGAATAGAGCAAAGTCGCAGGATGCCAAATCTGCTGAGTAGGGTGGATGGGGGACAACAGGAGACGACATGACAAAGCTCTTCGCAAACTTCACCACGCTGCGCCTTCTGATCAACAGTCAAGGATCCTCGGTACAAATTTTGCGGCGACACGATGCATGCCCAATTCATCAGTCAGAATTCGTTGGAATGTCCCGTAACCAATTCCCACCTCATTTGCAAGGTCATGAATGGTGCGACGTCGATCATCACGAATGAGTTGTTGAACTTTGGCAACAAAGTCGGGCGTTGTGCAGCTGACGGGCCTTCCTGAGTGTTCGTCGTCTTCAATGGATGTCCGGCCGACTCTGAACCGAGCATGCCACTCAAACACACGTGTACGGCTCATGCTTTGTTCTCTAAACACTTGTTTAATCATTGCCAGGGTCTCCGTAGCACTTTTTCCGAGATTCTCACAAAATTTAATGCACACCCACTGTTCCTTCCTCAGATCCATCATCAAATCGTCACACACCACAGACAGGGTATCACAAAGAAAATCGTAAAATCTCAACACGTCCAGCCAGCTGCATGAAGTTATGGACACTAACTCATTACATATGCTAGTGCTACGATCTATCGTTGCAGAACACTACTGCTATATCCTACTCGTATATCCTTTTTCAGTCTTTTTTTCTCCCATCTATGGATATTTGCTTCATATATTTTATTAAACCCATACAACACAACTGGTTTACTTACTGTTTTATACTCTTTTACTTTTATATTATGTGGTATGTTTTTCTTCTAATACTTTGCTTCAGTTATTTCAGATACAAGATATGTAAAACTTTCTCATCCCTTAAGCCTACATTGAGACTTTATCCAGGTTCTATTCTCTTTTTTCCCTGTTCTCATGTATTTTATATTACCTTTAGAACTAAATTGCAAAGAAACGTAGATAATGGGTCTCCTTTCTTTACGTCACTCTTCATTTGAAACTGTTCAGATAGATGTTCAATTATTGTACTCTGACGTGATTTATTGTTTCGCTTAATGTCTTCTTTCTTAGTTTTATTGTTACGCCTTTCTATTGCATTAAAATTTGGAATATTAATCTGTACTGGAAAAAGGTACTTTCGACATCATGTTTGGGGGCCATACGAATCAAAGCACAAAACCGGAAATTACCATAGAAGAAAATGGAAAATCACCTGGAAACACGACATAACGAAGAAAATACTGGCAGAAAGAATCGCTGCAGTAATAAAGTTCTGAGAATACTATTAACTAAATAGAGTAGAGTACATTATGTGGCGCGTAACAATCCGAAAATAAAACAAAAATTATAGAAATATACATTTGAAATCGGATAAATCAATTTGAATAACCTTGTATAATTCAAGACTGACTGACACCCATGGTTTAAAAAAAGAAAAAATGGAAATGTCTCGGCTGTCATGGTTAGATTGCATAAAACTGTTGTTGTTGGCTTACGCTATTGAAGATGTGCAGGAGGAAGGTCTACTGGTGAGTACTGAAAGCAGAGACGAAGATGTTGAGCTACTTCGTTCAGCCTCGGGTGCTACTGGCTGTCCCCCGTCTTATTAACGTTACGTCGTCTGCAAAGCCTCACTGCCTTCAATCACTTTGTTCTTTGAACTTGTTTTATTCATATCATTCTGGTCGTCACATTTTTATTGAACACTGCACACCGGAAAATAATTTGAAAATGTGCAGAAGATCAATCTCTACAACTTTTCTTAATAACGTTTTGTCGTAACTGTGGCATTAAAGACACTATTGCAAAATCCCAGCTTGCTGAGACACCCAGTATATGTTGTTCAATGTTTTACCCCCATTTTTTATTGCCTGTGATTCAATTTCTTCTAGAGTTTTTCTGTCGTCTCTTTGGCCTCATCTCTCGTTGTTTTTTCCACCCTTTTCTGTTCTATTTTTCTATTTCTTCCTCTTGGCCATCTTGTTTTCCGTCTATCATTTAATATTTTATAGGAGTATCCTTTCTAACGGTCCGCTGTTTCTGTTTTCTGACTTCCTGGAATTTTTTTTTATTTTTTTCCTTGTAGTTTTTTTACATTCCTATTCACATATTTTAATTGGCGGTATCTTTTTTAACCTCTGTTGCTGTAGATTGTTGTATTTTTATCTTGCTTTTTTATCATTTTTATAGATTAAAGCTATTTTGTTTATATTTCCTTAATAAATAGATGGTTGGGTTTCCTCATCCATACTTTAGATATCATCTTATTAGAGAGCGAATTTTATGCACCAAAAATATTTAAAAAATTGGGTAAATAGAGACGAAAACAATAGAAACTAGATAACAGAAAATTCTGAATAGCCATTCAAAAATTTTTTTTTTAAGATGTTGCCTTTCAAAAATACAAAAGCTTCTGTTTTATAATTAAATTATAATAAAAAGGTAGATTTAATGTTTATCATCAAATATACTCTCACAATCTATTATCAAAACATGTTCTAAATTAAGTTCAGTGAAATTATGCCTTCATCGGTAAACTATCTTTTTCTATGCTTATTTTGTTAAATAATGCCCTAATTATTGTATCGTTAAATTTTTACGTAACTCATAGATCGTGCCTGCAGATCCCATTACTCACGATTTCTTGCGAATCGCAAAGATGAAAATGCTTTATTTCACTGTTGCATTAATATTTAGTAGCCATATATGGGTATGTCATCCAGCGCGCTTTACTCATAAAATGCTGTCATAAATTCGCGTTTTTATGCGTTTTTAATTTTCCCCAACAAGGAAATAGTGGTAGAAAAAAATATAGTATTCTATTCACGTATAATAGCAGCTATTATTACTCACTTGGGCGAATTGCAACAATAATAAAAGAGCTTTCTACATCAACGTTAGTTAATACAATATATTTATATTTAGTTGCATTAGATACTTGTACTATATTTTCAAAATTTATTTTTTGCTGTTCAGCACCCTGCAAGCACACTATACTTACAAATTGCATTAATATACAAGCTGTTTCTTTTTTAATTTTGCAGATGATTTCTATGTAACTGACGTGACTTTTCCTACTGTTTTACTTTATTGCCTATGCGTTTTTTATTGTTGCCCAACAAAGTCATTTTAGACAAAAAAAAACAAGAATCTAGTAAAATAAATGTCAATTGGGAAACTTTTTTATTATCGATTTCTCAAAAAATATTAGGCTTGATAAAAGTTTGTGCATCGTTTAATTGTATTTAGAAACAAAAAAGTGTAGTGTTAGCAGTATTTTAGTGAAAAAGAAATCTTTTTAATGTGACACTAGTTACTATCTGCCAAAAATACGAAAAAAAAACAAACACGAAAACCGTTGTAAAGCAACAAAACTTCATATTTGACGATATCTTTTGTAACGATGCGGGGTATTGAAAATTCACAATTTTCTGTAACTGGTGAAAAACCCCAAAGCTTTGGACCTTCGTTTGTTTTTGTTGTGTATTTGTAACTCAGTCTTTTATAAATGGTAAGAAAGAAAAGTCAAAGAAACGCAGATATCAGACATATTTGTATATTTATTCAATTGAATTAGTTAGGCCGAGTCCAGTGTGATCCCTCAAGAGTGGATGGTCGGCACGGGCGGCGTAGTCTCAACCCAACGGACTGGTCGGTGCGGAACTGCGGATACCGTGGGCGCTGATAGAAGGGTGGTGCCCGAAGGGTTTTGTTTTATAGTATTTACGTTTGTGTCCCTGAAAAATAAACAAATGGTGTCGGAATGTAGGAGCCTAAGTATGACTTGTGAGATTACAGATTAGCTCTCATACAGAATGGAGACGAAGGAGTGTTATCGGAGCCTAGTATGACTTGTCAGGTCACAGAGTAGCTACCAGTTAGGAAAAATGGTCCCTTCTGGTCAATTGTATTTATACCATTATTTTGGACTACCCCAAACTAGAAGAAACTATTGAAGTTTAGCCGTGATTGGTTGACCGGTTTTGGTACAAACTTGGTACAGAATGGGCCTTAATATTACTTACAATCCTTTACATAAAATATAAGAAAAACCAATAAGTCCTTATTTTAAAATGTCTATAACATGCGCGCCGTTACACTTTACAATACAATCAAACTTTGGTTATGACTTTTTTAAATTTCCCTCCAAACTGCACATTAACAATTGTTTTAGGTATAATTTAAGTTTTAAAAGATGCAACATTTTTATTGAGCGTATTTTTTTTTAATCATTAACATAAAGGTTACCTGTTTGTTGCATATTTTTTGGGATCACTATACATATATCGTCTTGCCTGAAATATAAGTTAATGATATAAAAGAAATTTGCATAAGCTCTGAACTCATAATTGCCTGGATTGTTATTGTTTTTATGTTTATTGCTTTAATGTTATTGTGGGAATTATAGCAGACGACTGATGTTCAGGTGGGGTCCGGCGTGCATTGGACGAGAGTAGTAAGTCTAGTGCACGAGAAGTACGACAACAACGGTGGACGTGCGTGACGGTTTTCCTTTTTCAACCTCCCCCATCTTCGTTTTATTTTTTCTTTCCGTTATTTCTATCTTGTAGGCACCTTGATCCTCTTGATTGTTTTTATTATTTAGCAAATCGTTGAAATATTCAAATCATCTTTTCAACTGTTCTTCTTTTCCGCGAGTTAATTTGATTTTATGTTTTACCATATACATTATACATGCGTCTTCAGTTTGTGCAAAAAAATTACATTATGTGTGAATTTGTAGTAATTATTATTGTTTATTTATTGGGCAATATTTGGGTTCGAGGGCGTTTTAACCAACTAAAACCAGACCCAGAAGACTTTCAGCTATGGTATATGGTAGGAATTTTTATCATACCATACATCAACCCTTTTGAAAAAAAAATAATTGTAAACAATTGGAAAATATACTGTATTCAAATCTCTGATAAAACGAATGTTATGAAACTTGCAAGGAAGCTTCAATATGGTATCCAATATCAAGCAGCGGTACTAGTCAAGTAGAATTAAATTAAATACAGAATGAAGGGGGGCATATGAGATAATAATTGGCAATATGGTGTACAGAATATAGAAAGGATATCTTTGATCTGGAAGATAAATTATTAATACTTTAATGTGGAGATGTGACAAAATTATAGAAGTATTTGGACTAAAAATAAAAATGCCGCTTCTGTATATGTTATGTGAATGTATTAAGAATATAATTAAATTTGTCGAAGTAAAATTTACAAATACATTTCTAAAAACCTTTTTAATACCTCAAATGGTGACAGGAATTACATAAAAAAAGTTATGCGAACCAGTTTTAATTATTTAATTAATTAACAAATTTTTATTTTGAAACCTGTTATAATTTCTTAAGCTGGTTCTAAAATCTGTCGTAACCAACTGCATATAATTAAGTTAATATAAGATAAACGTGTTAGTAATTTACATGATGCTGATCATAAACATACGTTCCGTATCAACGCTAATGAGGAAATGTGATTTATATGCCTCGTTGACTGTCAACTATTTTAAGTAAAATATATTTTCGATCGCTTGATTTTATTTACTGTAATATTAATCATGCCATCATATACCTCATTTGTATTATTTTCAGAGATATCAACCCGTGGCAGTGGTTGGGCCTTATCAAGAACCTTCCAATCAGTGGACCTCGCCAAATGCAACTGCTGGTCCTCCACCCATTGTACCTGCGAGAGGAATCAAAAGAAATACCCCTAGCGATTGCACCCATTCACATGAAAGCAACTCTAGAGTTGTACCGGATGCTTGGGTAAGGAATTCTCCAAAATACAATTAAAGTTTTTCTTTTAGGAATAAATATATATAAAACTAACGATGTCTGAATCATTGTGGTACTTCAAAAAAACTTCTTTCTTAACCAGTCATATTTGTATAAATATAAAGATATGGAGTCTTATATCACTTTAGAGATGCAACACATACTTACACTTATTTACATATTAAAATAATTAATCACAAAACCTCGTGTATTTTTTGTTTTTTTTTACCCAAAAGTTAAACGAGAATTGCACCTTTCCCATTGTCATTTTTTTAATCTTCACTAAGTAGGTTATTTAACTCTAAAGAAATGAACTAGTTTTAATTTTTAATATGCATGATTTAATAAACCAGTAACAGTCCGAAGAAAATAAAAAGATATCTAGGACATCTGAGATCTCCATTTAAAGGTGCAGTTTTTGTTACAATTGACCAACATTATGACATCTTACTGCTTTTCTGAGATACAAGATCCAAATTGATGAACATTGAATACTTTGAACTTCTGACGTGCTTCTGGCTAAGCTTCCAGAAAAATTAAGAATCTATTTTTGTTTGCAAACTCGCCAATTCCAACAAACATTAATCCGTATATTCAGCAATCTGAACACAATTTAGTTGAGTTTGCCAATCTCCGTAATCCAAACAAAATTTAGCTAAGAAACTTATTGTTTTCTTTCTCTGATATACATCCCAGAACAAATTTATTTAGTTGTTGCTAAGTCTCCATAATTTGTTTCAAATTATTTATGCTCGTGTTCGTAATAAAATTTAGAGGGGAGTTACTGATAAATACTGTAACGGTTTTAAAACGTCTATTTAAAACTTCGGTTCGTGGTGTGAATTATTTATTAACAAATATTAAAATTAGTAAACAACGAAGAAACACGAAATAACAACTTAACACTAAAACACAACACTAATATTAATCCGTAACACTAACTAATTTATTTAACAACTTAATTCACGCACTTATTTATCTTCACTGAGACACGCATTCGCGACCGTTTGGTAGGTTGATTAGACTTTGGTATCACTACCCGTTCGTCCGACGAAAGGTGCCTTATACTCGCTGTGCCATCTGGAATCCATTCTGGAACGATTGAGACGATGAATAGCCTGGAACACTCTGGCGAGCTTCTGTTAGATGACGCATAGGACTGACATCATCAGCGTGTTTCGTTACAATACTAACATTTTGTACATTTTATGATAAGTACAAAATGTGGTTTGTGATCAAACCCTTCAGTTGTATTTAAGTTACTTCTAAAAACATCAAAGAACTGCAAACTTTGAAAGGCGGCGAGAGAAGATAAACTAATATGTTAAAATTACTTGTTTGTAGGCGCTTTGCCCTTAATAGAAGTTTATTTTTATTGTTCCATGAGATTTGTTTGCTATTTATATTTACATATAAAAAAAAATCCTCCTGATTAAGTTCCCTTTGAATAAAAGTTTTAGAAAAAGCCACAAAGTTAGCTATAGCACTATCATTCAGATAAATGCCATGGAATAGCCTCCTGAGTTGTTAGCAAATTATTGAATGTGCACCGTTCAGAATGTAGATTTGCATAAAACTCCAACGAGCAATCCTATTACTGGGATTTTCAGCTGTATGCTAAAATTGCACAAAGTCATGGAAATGAAGTTGATTGCACGCGGTTGAAGGTTTAAGTGGAGTTTTATATCAAAATATACCATTTCCAGCTGGATTTCGATTATCGTAATTGTCTTTGCAGTTAGAATTAATTTAACGGGCCATTAAGATTAGTCCTTATTTAATTCGTTCTATATATTTTTGGAAATTTCGAGAAGCAACCTATAAAAGCCAACTACGGTTGCTATTTGAAAAAACACAAGTTTATAAATTCTATTTGTTTCCATCCCTGTACGACGAAAGTATTTGCGGCGATTCAAAGTATGACCAACAAAATGAAAAGCGTAGAAGAGACAATAAAGGAGATTAAAAAGGTCATCGAAACAAGTAATTATGTAATAAACAAAATGGGAAAACAACTAAGGAGGATAAAACCGGATAAAAGGCGAAATGTTAACGAAGTAGAATGGAAACAGGAGAAGCATCTTCTAAAAATAGAAAAAGAGAACGGAGAATCGGGAAAGTGCTAGCAGAAGGAACAACTCAGTAATCAAAAGTTGCCAATTCCGAGGGAATAACATAAAAGGGCAAATAACAGAAGAAAAAAGAAATAGAAAAATAGTCCAAGTGATCGTAGAAGATGCCCATAAAATTGGTAAACAGAATAAACAGCACCTAACAGTGGTTTTGAGCAAAAACTGGCTGTACTAAAGCAAAAACACGAACTTGTAGGAAAAAAAAGTAGAATATATTGACAGCGACTTAAGAACAGAAGAGAGAAATTCGCAAAAAGCTACATAAGAAGGACAAAAAGAAAAAATAACAAAAATCGTGGACCAGAAACTTGAATGTAATGGAATAATACGAGTGGAGTAGGAAAGAGGAAAGATTAAAGGAAGTAGAATATACAGAAAATTAAGCGGATTTCACGACGACGACCACGACGAAGGGACGAAAAGGACTACCGATAAAGAAGGTATTACAAGTTTACAAGGCATCGAGACAAATTTTATAACGATTAAACAAACAATACTGATGAACAAAGGACTAATTGGGTGAAAGGAGAAAAAACAGGAAATGAAGAGTACACAGTCGCAACATGGAACGTAAGAGTGACGTATGTAAAGGCTGCTATAAAAACACTAATACAAGAAATCAAAGAAACAAAGTAAAAGAAAAAAGAAGTTAGAAAAACAGGAAATTATAATATTTTTCAACACGTTAGGAACGGATTTCCTGGTGAGGGAAAAGTCGAAGAGTGCCGTAATAAAATGTACACCGGTGTGTGAAAGATTGTGCAGTAGTATCAGAATTATAGGTGGAAAAAGATGTACAACTTTCATAAACATACATGTGCCGGCAGAAGAGAAGGACGAAGATAACAAAGAAGAATATTACGAGTTAATACGAGGACGTATTTTTATGTTATCTACCTAGCCATGGAAAAAAAACACGTGTCATTACACATTAACACCCTGTCACGTGCCAAACTGGCACTTCGACATTATAGGGGGATGGTAAAGTCCCTTAGGCGCGCGGCTAGCTAAAACAGTGGAGAAGGGCGGTTCGAAGCCGTAAAACCCGTATTCAAATATCCTTATTTGTAGTCATAATGGGGATGAAATTGGGCGCCACTGTGATATGTCACACTGAGGTCTAAATAGGAACCCACCACAGAAGATTCCCAAAGGGCTCGGACAAGGGTTGTCGTAGCTGCATCCTACTGCAAGATGTGACTTACCTTGGTGAACTGACAATTACTTACTTTACTGGAATGCTTAAACTTGTAGGCAGGATAACACTGTATACATAAATACCAAAACACTAATCCACAAAATATTATCGGGGTACACTGAACACAAATAACAAGAACAAACTAAATTGACAATGAAATCGAAAGACAAAAATGAATACAAAGAAATTACACAAGAGGCAATCAAAAATATGTTACGTTACAAACAAATAATAAAGGTGCGCTTACTTTAAGGGACGATAGAATTGAGGGTATATTTACGTTATTTACTGCAAAACATTTACAAACTTAGCTCTCAATTCCCAGGCAAAAACATAAGGAACAACAGATCTTAAATTAACAATTCAACAAGCACCGTTAAATTTTACACATGCAACAAGACACAAAATATTCACTTAAATTGACTTAAAACTTGAACTATAATCCAAACACAAATGAACTTTACTTGACTTTAGCACAAAACCACTGATTTGCCGGGGGCCCTCAAACTTTACCATGTGAATATCAAAGCCGCCAAAAGGCGATTCACAAAGCCTTTAACCATGCCACTGGATCAAACAGATTGACCACGAAATCGGCTTACTACTTTACAAGTTGCAATCAAAACACAAAAATACTAAAAAGGCGGTACTGATTAAACTTCAAAACAACTGAAGAACGTTAAAAAGGGCCTGCCAGCAAGAGACAATTGTCGGCATTGAAACTAACGTTGAAACGGAACGGCAAAAGCAGGAGCAGCAAAGAAGTAGAGTAGATTTACCTGGCGAGATGTTGGTACTTGCTCGGCACAGGGGTGATGTGACGGACGTGACTGGAAGAGCTAGGATGTTCCTTCTTCCAAACGGGTGCAAAACAACGAAGGATAATCCTTAGGCTTTGAGTTTTCATAATCCCTCAAACAAGGAAATTGTGTGGAACGGTACTTCGATAACTATCACTGAAACTTCTCACACAAAACTATATCTTTCCGGAGTATATGGCACTCTTTTAGTGAATCCGACTAAGTCGCAAATGTAATCCTCCCCGAGGATTACCGGTATAGAGGCCTTCCGGTGACGGTCTAGGACATTTAACCGAGGCCACTTCGGCGCGGCGGTTTAACCGCGGCCGTTTCGACGTAAACATGCTTGGACGCAGGGACACTACGCCATAGGGACAAAATGACGCAGTAAACTTGGCCGCGAGAATTTAGGGCGCAGAAACATTAGGACGTAGGGACATTAAGCCGCAAAGTTTAACATCTGTTTTCAAAAATGAAGCTTTCTTTTGTCGATTGACATATTTATGTATCCGTTAACACATTTGGACTTTTGTATTAGATGGTGATTAGTGTCTTATGCATTTGTATGTATGTGTATGACAACTCAACTATTTAGAGACTGATTAAATATAAAATCAATATTAGTTAGTGGATTTTTTATGTAAAACTAAGTTACAACAGCAGAACAAAATATACCTGTAAGAGTTTAGTTTCAAAAATTGGATTCTTTAAGAAACATAGACATTAATACTTTAAATTAGTTTTTACACAGAAAGTAATTGAGTAAAATATAAAAAGGGGCGAATTGGATATTTTCGGTTATTTAGGAAATAAAAATAAAATATATTGTAGATAACCCATAAATTTAAATCCTGTTATTTACTCTGAAAAATACAATTTTAGGAAAATAAATTACAAATATTCATATGGTGAGCAATTTGAAAATAGTCGTCTTTGTAACGTTTATTCCGAAGATAATCTTCGGTAGGCAGTTTATCCCTTTTTGAAGTGACTACCTACTAAGGGTTTA
The DNA here is from genome assembly GCA_963082815.1 of Melanotus villosus. Classification (NCBI taxonomy): domain Eukaryota; kingdom Metazoa; phylum Arthropoda; class Insecta; order Coleoptera; family Elateridae; genus Melanotus; species Melanotus villosus. The sequence goes on from OY720427.1 coordinate 2,166,184, forward strand.
GGACCTTTTAAGTCTTTTTGTTTCTACCTTACATTCAATACCATCCTACTATGTTTATCTCCGTCTTACGAATATAGTTAAATTTGTGACATTTAGTGAAAATGGTTGATAAATATGTCTCTCATTACAATTACAGGTCTTTAAAAATCACTATTTAACGATATACGAGTGTGAAGATACTTATGCCTAAAATTACTCTTAATATTTTTAATTCGCAAAATTGTTAGGTAAAAATAACTTAGCGTTTATTTTATTTAGTATTATGTAAACCCAATTATTATGCACTTTCAACTATTCTGACTATTTAATTTTTTATTTCTAGTTTTAAATCGTTTATTGTACAGGGTATCCTAAGCTATACAGATAAATTTTTTTAGCGGAACAATTAAAAACCGACCACTAGGAACTTATAGTTATTAAAATTCAAATAGAATTCGTTTAATTTTAGCAAGTACAAAGAAAATAATAAACTCTGTATTGTACAGAAAACTGTTGAAAAATTTTGTTTGTAATTAGTAACAGCATTTTTTTGTTTCTTACAGTTTTTTCATAATTACAAGATTAATAATTGCTAATATTTGTTAAGATCTCAATAAGGACTTTCATTTAAATATACAGCCACGTATTTTATTTTGTATGGGTAATTACATTTACATTTTACAGCGTAAAGCCTAAAGAAAGGTCAGTTGTTAAAATAACACAACTGCACGCGTCTTAGTGTCTCTGCGCCTTAACGTCTTTGCGTCCTACTGTTTCGCGTCTTAAGGTCTCTGCGGCCTTTTGCCCTGCGTCTTAGTGTCCCTGCATCCAAGTAGGTCTGCGGTTAAACGGCCGCGGTGAAACCGCCGCGCCGAAATGGCCGCGGCTAAACGTCCGGCTCCGCTTCCGGTGATTTAAGGACCCAAGCTGGGAACGATAAACTTGCACCACGTCTTAAAAGACGTCCGACATAATCGAGATGTTGTCACGCACTGAAGTGGGGAGCGGAAGAGGACTCGAAAGGACGCTGAAATACAGTTGGGCCGCTGTAAGTTGGCGAGAACTCAAGATGTTCAAGTTAGCACAATCAGTCATTAACCAAATACTACTTAGAAATTTGTTGCAATTGTGACACTCATAAATCGCCTACACAACTGAATTACTTTCAATACTGAAGCATGACCTTGAACTCACACGAAATAAATATTCGATATGCGCCGGCGCTCGCCAACTTACAGCGGCCCGACTGTAAGTCAGCTGACAGGGCCTGACGTACAGGGGATTCCCCGAACTGTATCACGAGAAGTTGCAATAACCGAAAAAAGATGAGATCATGCCTTGATGAAATACGCGTGAATTGGGTCACCTTGGGATTTTGAACAACGGAACATTTCTACAACGACGAAACATATTGAAATGACTTGAGGATTTCGTAGAACTGCAATGAAAACGCGCTGACGGGCTTAACCTTTCGTGCCCTTCAGACTAAAACGGAATTAACTGTAGCAAAAATAACATACAAAAGCAAGAAATTAAAATTACGAAGAACAGGGCCGTACTAAAGAATTTACCACAAATTCAAAATGACTCTAAACTTCCCAAATAACACGGAATTGCAAAACCACGTGACAAACCCATTTTTCTGCGTAACTCCCTTCAACACTTATACCCTTATTCCATTTTTTAACCAAGTATTCCATACTCCCAGAAAAAAATTCCTTCGGCAACTCAGCAAAATATTGTTCAACAGCTTTTTTGAGTACTTCATCAAATGCAAAATGCTTTCCCCTGAAATTCTTTTTTAAGTTTTTGAATAGAAATAAGTCTGCCGGACCTAGGTCAAGGCTAGAAGGTGGATGTTCCACCTTAATTTCACTCATTTTATCAAGAAGTAAACCTTCCCAAATCTCTATAAACTGCAAGAATTTAACACAACTTAGCTTAATAATTGGTTTGACATCGTCGTCTTTTGGTTTCATGGCTAGGTAGATAACATAAAAATACGCCCTCGTAGATAAGGAAATGTGGAAAACATCAAGATCTGACGTCAAGATAATGTGCGACTATAACACAAAAATTGGATGGGAGGAAATATACGTGCCAATAATAGGTAAGCAGAGGAAACAAAAAAGGTAATGAGAATGGAAAGAGACTGATACAATTTACTACAGAAAAGAAGATGATAGCAAGAATTACCCTATTCAAGCATGAAGAAATCCACAAAGGGACACGAATAGCGTGGGATGGGCGAACGATAAATCATGTAGATATCAGAAGTTACAGCGGTGCGGACGCAGTCAACGACCATATTTTGGTTATAGCACTCATGAAGAGTGACAAACCACTTAAAAACTACAGCACAAAACTTAGAGAGAATAGATATGCATACGAAATATTACAACAAAAAGAAACACAGAAAAGTAAATAGAAAGTGTAGCAAGAGAACTAAAGAAGAAGGAACAAGAAAAGAATATTAAACTGGAATGGAAAAAATAGTCTATAAAGACTGCAGGAAAATGACTAAGAGTAAAGAATAGTATGATATAGAATGCAGAAGACTAATAGGGGAAAGAAGGAAGGTAAGAGAAGTAATGTTAAGAAATAATATTGCAGCAAATAGATAAAAGTATAAGCCCAAAAGAAGAGAGGTAAAAAATATTTGCAGAAAGAAAAAAAGGATCGACTATGAAAATAAAATAAAGGGTATAGAAAAAAGATTCAAAAAAGAGATAAGAAATTTCTATCGGGAAGTCAGCAAGGAAATGAGAGAATACCAGAGTAAACAAATTTACCACAAGGATTCTTCTTGAAGTGGCAACGCCCTGCACAAGGATGCAGAAGACAATTTAATAAGAGAGAAAGACAAAATAAGAGACAGATAGAAGGAATTTTTTGAAAAACTACTAAATAAGCAACACGGAATGTATGAAGTATTAACATTTTCGGAAGGCAACGAGCCTTGACTTCTTTGTAACTTAGATAACTATAATGCACACTTACGTTACGAAGTGCCTAGAACACGCGGCAACTTTCGACTCAAAACTTATACATAGCTATTGCAATAGTCTATGTATATGTGATTTCTCTGTGCAGGTCGCAACTAGAGCGGTTTCGAAGTTGAAATTGTACGTATCAATTGCCTTTGATTCACTCTAGTGCCAAGACGGCTCATTGGCGAACACGGGCTTATCAACAAAAATTGCTTGTTTTGGTGTCCTTTATAACCACCCAAAGTTTGTCGGTCTACTTTTGGGACACCCTGTATAATATACCCAAGTTATCTATATTTTATGAGTATTATGCATGTGGGACAAGGTAGAATTTTGCTTATAATTTGGTCTACATATTTAGATCTATACTCTGCCTCAGCTTTCACCGAGAATGTTTGTATTAATTTTGTTTGAATTTTCTCAATTACATCATTCTTTTTTTACAAAAGTGTTATTAGTTTCATTATAGGCAAACTTTCGCATTATGTTTTCATGGTCTGTAAATGCTACGGGGGGGGGGGGGGGGGGGGCAGTATAGTAATGATATTCTTTATAAAGCCCTGTACTTCTTTCTCAAGTTGAGATGGACAAACAAACAAATTCGTGTACTTTCCGTCATAAACTTATGTATGATATACGAGGCCTGTCTAAAAAAAATCCGATCTTCAATTTTCCTGCGCAAAATAATGACGGTAGGGCGGCGCCACTTTCCACAGTGGAGGGGGACACCTTCATGCGAATGCCTGAATTTTCGCTTCGCCATCGGGTGCGTCATTCGCTGCTTGGTGGCTGCTGTGTGAGGTGTTGTTCCAAGTATTCGTCGAATTTCTGATTCGCTCGAAATGACTGAACGCGTTGAGCAAAGATGCTGCATCAAGTTTTGTCAAAAGCTTGGTGACTCTTAAAGCGAAACAATTCGTAAGATTCGCCAGGTGTTTGGAGACGATGCCATGGGGTGAACACAAATAAAGGAGTGGTTCAACCGATTCAAAAATGGCCGCATATTCTGGGAGGCCACAAGCCGCTCGCGGTGCAACTGTTGTTGAGGGAAGGACAAACAGTGACGAAAGAGTACTATCAAGAAGTTCTCCGCCGTCTCCGTGATGCAGTTCGACGCAAAAGACCAGACCTCTGGAAGGCGAAAAACTGGCAGTTGCATCATGACAATGCTTCAGCTCATTCATCGCCCCTGATCCAGAATTTCTTGGCGAAAAATGGAATTCCAGTCGTTCGCCATGCTCCCTACTCTCCAGACATGGCTCCTTGCGACTTCTGGTTGTTTCCGAAATTTTAGAGGCCACTGAAAGGATCCCGTTTTGAGAGTAGAGAAGAGATAATGCGGAACGCGACGGCGGAGCTGCAAACCATTCCAAAAGAAGACTTCCAGATGTGTTTCCAGCAGTGCAAGGATCGGTGGGCTAAATGTGTGGAGGCGCAAGGGGCCTACTTTGAAGGGGATTAGGGTCCCAACCCCGTCAGGTACGCGATATTCTTTCCTAGCCGAAGGTCGGATTATTTTTAGACAGGCCTCGTATACCACGTGAATTAACATTGCCTAAAATTCAATATTGTGACACTTCTGTCTATATGGGATATTCATGACAATTCTAATTACTTAAATTAACATATTAATTCATGCGCTGTAAATATTATGTGAAGTAAAAGTAATAAATCTTTAGAAAATAATCTTAACTTACATTCTTTACTTATCTATTGTGAATGGCTAAGGTAAGAAGAATGTAAAGTTTAGGTAAATGATTCACTTTTCGGTATATTTCTATCATAAATAGTTTAACCAAGTGTTCTTTCAAACGGAACACTAGAATAATGCACGTAACTAATAAAGAAGTACCATAATGAGAGACAGTTGATGTTTCCTGAGTGAGTAAGTGCTATTTTAGTTGTAGTCTTTGTGATATACGGTAGTATTAAGCTTATGGTACAAATATTGTAACTTCTAACCTTGAAGTTGATAGTATGCAATTATTTAATTTGTATAGGTATGAATCACATCACAGTCAGATTTGTACATTGTTGCCTCATATATAATGTTAATTTAATTCGTAGATGTCAATGTCAATGGTTTCATTTGCATTTGCTTAATTGTTTGTTCCTTCGGAATATGTTTTAAGTAAATATGTGTTTATTCTAGGAAAAGATTCTAATTTTGAGTTACATATTGAAATTTAAATTTTTCTTTTCTTTTCTCTACTTATAATATAACATTTATAAGAAGCTGTTACCAATCCATTTAAATAACAAGAAAAAATGTATCAGCTGTTAATCGCCATATTTTTCAGACAAATTCGACCCATGATCAAATACGACATCCGAATAGCAACTTTATACACGAATGCAACCTACTATTAAGACCCCAAAACAATATGAATCTAAGTACAGATGGCAGTATTAAAAATCATTTGGGAAATAATGTTCACGACGTTAATGTTAATAGAGTGCAGAGTCCAATTAGTAAAACCGATATAAAATGGAATTCAATGCCGTAAGTACATTTGCTGGAAATTCTATATAAATATGTTGTTTACTGTAAAGCAAATTGAATGCCAAATAAAATTTGCTTTTAAGCTGGTGGAACAGATTTGATTATTAACAAAATCTAGTAAATTTGAATAATATTGGTAGTGCTTCATTTTTAATTTGTGTAGTCAACTGATGGTGAAGCAGAAATGTGTGTTTATTTTTATACATAACAGAAGTATGGATAATAATGGAAATATGAATACAAACAATAGCATTGTAAATTTCTACAATATTCAAGTATAAATTCTTTAAAAAAAAAACGTTTCAGTATGATTAAAGTCAAACCCCAAACATGTAGATAAAGTGAATCACAGACAATAAACAACTAATGAAATGAGGAAAAGGCATGACAGCCTGTTACTGTTTAATTATAAGGTGCACAATGTGATGACATGACATTTAGGGGAGAGTCATTGGATTTTTAGTAGAGGGAAAACTTGCTTGTCCCTTGTTTACGTTTGTACTGTCATGTTAATGTCATTTTATTAGGTTACATTTACTTGCTTAACATGACGCTTATGGCAAAAGGGTTTATTTTATAAACAATAAAGTTTACTCTGAATTTCTTATCTTGGTTTCAAAGTAAACTTTTTATAAAGCAATTTGGAAAGGAATACTAATAGACCAATTGTTTTGCCATTAACAAATTTATTTTCTTATTTATTTAAAAATAATTACAAATCATTTAGAAACCCTTAAAAAATAAGTGCCTAAGCTTACATCATAAATGTTTTTTTTTTTAAATTAATTTATTTATGACTTCAAAACAGCTTGTTAGATGGTACCAAAGTCTACTAATACATTGCTTGATATATTAATCGAAGAAACCGTTATCGTGAAAGAAGAGATATTAATCGGATATGAAATTGAATGCCCGATTTGTAAATCATATCATATAATGTTAAGGATGTATTTGAACTGAATAGCATATCCTTGATATACCGTCCGATTTATAAAAAAGGCCCCAGCTTATGGTGCTTTTATTATTAATATTACACCCAATAAACTATATATATTCTTAAATGGCATTATAAAAGCTATATTTTCCCATTATAACTTTATCAATATCAGTCAACTGTTTTGAAGCGCGATATTCAACTTTCTTATTTTAAATGCAATACCCTGTATATTTTATTTTTTTTTGGATAGATTTTTAAATTATCGTTCTAGGGGTACCATATAAGTATACTTTTAATACATAGATGAACGATTTTTTAAATTTAATACCTAAGATCTAGTAGCCATGATTAAATACAAAACTACCATGATATTCACTCATTTAACAGCACTATTATTAACCAAATTACTGAATAAAATGCATAAAACGAATTAACAATTTTGGTATTGAATGCCCGATTTATAAATCATATCATATAATGTTAAGGATATATTTCAACTGAATAGCATATCCTTCATATATTAATCAAAAAAACCGTTGTCGTGAAAGAAGAGAGATATTAATCGGATATGACATTGAATGCCCGATTTATAAATTATATCATATAATGTTAAGGATATATTTGAACTCAATAGCATATCCTTGATATATTAATCGAAAAAACCGTTATCGTGAAAAAAGAGAGATATTAATCGGATATGAAATTGAATGCCTGATTTATAAACCATCATATAATGTTAAGGATATATTTAAACTGAATAGCATATCCTTGATATATTAATCGTAAAAACCGTTATCGTGAAAGAAGAGAGATATTAATCGAATATGAAATTGAATGCCCGATTTATAAATCATATTGTATAATGTTAAGGATATATTTGAACTGAATAGCATATCCTTGATATATTAATCGAAGAAACCGTTATCGTGAAAGTAGAGAGATATTAATCGGATTTGAAATTGAATGCCCAATTTATAAATCATATATAATGTTAAGGATATATTTCAACGGAATAGCATATCCTTGATATATTAATCAAAGAAACCGTTATCGTGAAAGAAGGAAGAAATTAATCGGATATGAAATTGAATGTCCGATTTATAAATCATCATATAATGTTAAGGATATATTTAAACTGAATAGCATATCCTTGATATATTAATCGAAAAAACCGTTATCGTGAAAGAAGAAAGATATTAATCGAATATGAAATTGAATGCCCGATTTATAAATCATATAATCGCATATCCTTGATATATTAATCAAAGAAACCGTTATCGTGAAAGAAGGGAGAAATTAATCGGATATGAAATTGAATGCCCGATTTATAAATCATATCGTATAATGTTAAGGATATATTTGAATTGAATAGCATATCCTTCATATATTAATCGAAGAAACCGTTATCGTGAAAGTAGAGAGATATTAATCGGATTTGAAATTGAATGCCCAATTTATAAATCATATATAATGTTAAGGATATATTTGAACTGAATAGCATATCCTTGATATATTAATCAAAGAAACCGTTATCGTGAAAGAAGGGGGATACTAATCGGATATGAAATTAAATGCCCGATTTATAAATTATATCATATAATGTTAAGGATAGGTATATTTGAACTGAATAGCATATCCTCGATATATTAATCAAAAAAACCGTAGTCGTGAAAGAAGAGAGATATTAATCGGATATGAAATTGAATGCCCGATTTATAAATCATATCATATAATGTTGATATATTTGAACTCAATAGCATATCCTTGATATATTAATCGAAAAAACCGTTATCGTGAAAGAAGAGAGATATTAATCAGATATGAAATTGAATGCCCGATTTATAAATCATATAATGTTAAGGATATATTTAAACTGAATAGCATATCCTTGATATATTAATCAAAAAAACCCTTATCGTGAAAAAAGAGAGATATTAATCGCATATGAAATTGAATGCCCGATTTATAAATTATATCATATAATGTTAAGGATAGGTATATTTGAACTGAATAGCATATCCTCGATATATTAATCAAAAAAACCGTTGTCGTGAAAGAAGAGAGATATTAATCAGATATGAAATTGAATGCCTGATTTATAAATCATCATATAATGTTAAGGATATATTTAAACTGAATAGCATATCCTTGATATATTAATCAAAAAACCCCTTATCGTGAAAGAAGAGAGATATTAATCGGATATGAAATTGAATGCCCGATTTATAAATCATATTGTATAATGTTAAGGATATATTTGAACTGAATAGCATATCCTTGATATATTAATCGAAGAAACCGTTATCGTGAAAGAAGAGAGATATTAATCAGATACGAAATTGAACGCCCGATTTATAAATCATCATATAATGTTAAGGATATATTTAAACTGAATAGCATATCCTTGATATAGTAATCGAAAAAACCGTTATCGTGAATAGCATATCCTTGATATATTAATCAAAAAAACCCTTATCGTGAAAGAAGAGAGATATTAATCGGATATGAAATTGAATGCCCGATTTATAAATTATATCATATAATGTTAAGAATAGGTATATTTGAACTGAATAGCATATCCTCGATATGTTAATCAAAGAAACCGTTATCGTGAAAGAAGAGAGATATTAATCGGATATGAAATTGAATGCCCGATTTATAAATCATCATATAATGTTAAGGATATATTGAAACTGAATAGCATATCCTTGATATATTAATCGAAAAAGCCGTTATCGTGAAAGAAGAGAGATATTAATCGGATTTGAAATTGAATGCCCAATTTATAAATCATATATAATGTTAAGGATATATTTGAACTGAATAGCATATCCTTGATATATTAATCAAAGAAACCGTTATCGTGAAAGAAGGGAGAAATTAATCGGATATGAAATTGAATGCCCAATTTATAAATCATATATAATGTTAAGGATATATTTGAACTAATTAGCATATCCTTGATATATTAATCGTAAAAGCCGTTATCGTGAAAGAAGAGAGATATTAATCGAATATGAAATTGAATGCCCGATTTATAAATCATATCGTATAATGTTAAGGATATATTTGAACTGAATAGCATATCCTTGATATATTAATCGAAGAAACCATTATCGTGAAAGTAGAGAGATATTAATCGGATTTGAAATTGAATGCCCAATTTATAAATCATATCGTATATTGTTAAGGATATATTTGAACTAAATAGCATATCCTTGATATATTAATCGAAGAAACCGTTATTGTGAAAGAAGGGAGATATTAATCGGATATGAAATTGAATGCCCGATTTATAAATTATATCATATAATGTTAAGGATATATTTGAACTGAATAGCATATCCTTTTTTTTTTAAATTAATTTACTTATTACTTCAAAACAGTTTGTTAGCTGATACCAAAGTCCACTAATACATTGCTTGATATATTAATCGAATAAACCATTATCGTGAAAGAAGAGAGATATTAATCGAATATGAAATTGAATGCCCGATTTATAAATCATATTTTCTAAGGATTAAGGCCTTTATTTATTGTTTTCTACAAGCTGGATTAAATTGTCTTTAGCTCGGTACATTACCAAAATACTGATTCTAATTTTTATTTTTGTTGATATTTTCTTTTTATTGATTATTGTTTGGAAAAGACATATATATCACAAATACGTTCAACACTGAATGCACCTCTTGGGGAATCTAGTGTGTATCCTTGACATGTATTAAAAAACAGTCGTGTGTTTTGTAAATTATCAAAAGTTCATTAGTTAATGTTAATAAAATCAACGAAAACCTCGTGTTGTTTCAACCAACAAATCAGTTACAGTCCACTCATTCAATTCACAAACAATTATCAACTAAAGCACGGATGGTCTCAGGGTGAAACCTGAGTCAGGTGCTTAGCAAGTGGCCTACCTAGTCGCTGAAAATAATTAGAAACCGAAACATAGTGGTGTGAAGTAGGGAAAGTAGGCGATTGTTGAGGGTGTGATGCTTACCACAACATCCTGTATATATAACATGTGAAACAACCGGATATGAAAAATCATACTCTCTCACCGATGCCTTTATCTCTACTTGTATAAAATATACGAAAGCGACATATTAGAAAAGTGAAACAGTTACAAAAGTAATTAAAGAAAGAACATGTATTAATAATAAAATCATAATCATAATTGTCGAAGAATTTAATAAATATTATTGTAGCAATATGGCAAGAACATAATGTTAATCAATATATTTGACATCATAAATGTAACGATAATTGCAAATTGTATAAATAATTTAAAAAATCAGGAAAAATCCCAAGAGTCAACAATATAACTGTGGAAAATTTAAAAGAAGCCCAGAATTATATAGTTACTCTTTTGTAATGTATATACCTACAATGCTATACCATCTAATGGTATTTTTCTGGATGTTTAAAAATAATTTATTAAACAAAACTCAATTTTGATTCTGTGAAATTGGGAGTTAAAAGTGTAGGACTAAATATTTTTAAATCATACTTAACAAAAAAAATACAAAAAGTTTATTGTGATTATTTTTCATGTACAATGCTAATGTCTTAGATTTAAGCAAATTATAATATTATTGCCTATGCAGATGATACAGTCTTAAAGTTTAAAGGAAGCTCTTGGCAAGATGCGTATCATAAAACTAGCATGGAAATGAAACACCTGATAAACAATTTACTTACATTAATTGTCGAGAAAACGAAGTGTATGCCATTTTCAATTTATCTGTTTATAGAGATAAACTTAATGTTTACATTAATATCAGTAAGGCTATCTAGTATTTTGAGTGTTTTTGTAGATTTAACCTAAAGTGTAATTTACACGGAAGTCAATTAGTTTTATATTTTCAGACTGCTGAAATTCTTTTTAAAGGTTCACAAAGTAAAACTAATACGTTATTACAGTTTTATTCAATCTGTGTTGCAGCGTAGTTTCTTGGATAGAAATAAATACTTTTCAGATGGTTAACAGTTGTGCAAAACATAATATTGAATGGTGGCCAACTCCTCAGAAATACTTTATCGGAATATTATTCTTAATAAATACGAAATAAAGAACTAATTAATCGGAAAAAATAATGATGAGTCATATGGAGTTAATCATTGCTGAAATATATTCCTAAAATAACTGTGCCATGTTTCATAAACCTTTTATACTTCTTAAATGGGTATTTTTCCACCAATTGCTAAAATTGAAATTAAAGTAATAAACTATTCACTTACTGAATGTAACATTTCGGAGACGAACCTGTTACAATTTTTATGAAAATTTTGCTGCTGCTGAAAATTAAATCTGAATTGCCCATATTAGAAACCAAGGCTTAGTCTATTTGTTTGTTTTTGTTTAAAATTTGTATTTTAAAGATCTTTGTACGTACATTTTGGAAGGACGAGGGTATGTCATAACCTAGTTTTTAAAAAAAAAGTAGTAATCTTTAAACTGTTTTTATCTCTTAAACATTTTAATTATTTACATTATTATTATTATTATTAGCCTGCAATATCCCTATAGTATGTAGGGCAAAGGCCTCCCTCTTTCCCTTATTCTTTTTACAGTTATATACAGGGTGATTCATGAGAAATGTGCGAAACTTCGGGAATGTATTATACACATTAATATATGACTAAAAAACCCAAAAGTTGTAATCCAATTTTTATTCGTTTTCGAATTACAGCTCTTAAATGTTTGAGTTCAATATAGTAAGCTGGCACATTTTAATTGTCAAATAATAATTTCTAATTGTCAAACAATAACGTGTCAGTTGTTAGTAAATGTATTTAAATTTGTTAAACAATGCCCAACACCTTTACGCATTTAGAAAATCGGATTACAACTTTTGGGTTTTTTAGTTATATATTAATATGTATAATACATTCCCGGAGTTTCGGACATTGCTCATGCCTCATCCTGTATATATAAAACTGATTCTCTATATTTATAAAAGAGGTCAATTTACTGGTTGAACATTATGCTTTATAGAAATTTTTTAACATTTTATATAATTTTAGATGGTTTCATGGAAAAATATCGAGAGAACAAGCTGAACAACTTCTTCAACCTAGAACAGATGGTTTGTTTCTTGTAAGAGAATCCACAAATTTTCCAGGGGATTATACGTTATGTGTCTGTTTCCAAAATAAAGTAGAACATTATAGAGTGAAATATCACGACAGAAATCTTACCATCGATGATGAAGAATTCTTTGAAAACTTAGAAAAATTAATAGAACATTATCAATTTGACGCGGACGGTTTATGTACGAAACTTGTGAAATGTTTGCCTAAAGAAACTAATTTTAAAAGTGCAACCAAGGAAATTGTTTCTAATTCTCACGATAACGATTTGTTTGTAATAGCCGAAAATGAATTAGAGGTAAGTATTTGCTTGAGTCGTCTCTTTCAAAATAATCGCTTGACTTTTACAGATATGTGAACCCATCGGTAAAGGAGAATTTGGAGAAGTAATGTTAGGAAAATGGAAAAAGCAACGCGTAGCCGTTAAAGTTTTAAAAGATTCTAGCGAAGCCGAAGCAATTCTTATGAAGCGAGTAGTCGAAAGTTAAATATGCGAAATAAGTCTAAAAATCATTTATTTTTAGGTCATTACACCATGAAAATCTAGTAAATTTATTGGGAGTTGTAAGAAGAAAGGAGCAGGTACTTCTTGTGACGGAATACATGAGTAAAGGAAGTCTCGTAGATTATTTGAGATCACGAGGCAGATTACATGTAACGAAACGAGATCAAATTAATTTCGCATTCGATACAAGTGCCGGTATGGAGTATTTAGAACGAATGCACGTAGTTCATAGAGATTTAGCCGCTAGAAATGTTCTTATTGCTGAAAATGGAATTGCAAAAGTATCCGACTTCGGTTTGGCTAGGAACGAGAAAAATACTTGTTTGGAATCCGCCAAACTACCCATTAAATGGACTGCACCTGAAGCACTAAAATTAAATGTAATGTATTATTAAAAAACATACACATACCAGGTGCCCTATTTCTTTAACATTTGTTAGATTTTTATCATTTTGTAACTTATGGTTTGTGCTTTGTTTCGTGGCTATGTTGATTTATTAACTAGGCAACTTATTTTTTTTCACAATAGCTTTTTAATAACCACAACTCGTATATAAAATTTGTTTACACCATTAAATTGCACTAACTTGCCCATTTAACCATTTCTCTATCTTTACAAATAACGTTCAAGAAATAGGCACCCTGCATAGGTACTTAGTACCACATAAGTAGCAGCCGGTAGGACTAATAATGGCAAGTTTAAAGACAGCAAACAGAAAAAGGTTTTAGTTTGTAAATGCAAATTTAATAATAATTTACATGCAATGTTAGTTGTAATTTTTCTATATAAATTCACTAGTGATGGGTGAATTCGGATAAAAAAAATCGGATCATTTGATTGTCGTCGGTATTCGGAGTGTTTCGATTGTTGTCATCAAAATCATTTGAATGATTTTTAATTCGGAAACGAATAGCGAATGAATTCCTATCCACATCGAGTTATTTTTGTACCACGGCTGGCACTTGCGGGTTGTCGCTGTTGCTAGACAAGCGTTAGACAAAGATAAAGCAAACATAACTGCACATCGTATTACTTTAATTTTGAATTTTCACATTCCGAATAATTACTCGCATTCTGCCGGATTCGAGTGATCATTCGCAATTGAATTGCGAACGATCATTTGGTTGTTGAAATTATCCGATTGCCGATTATTCGATTCTCAAAATCATTCGATTGTTCTCATCACTATAATTCACCCTTCAAACATTCACTCACATTCAATGGTTGAGAAGTATAATGTCTGCCATTTTTAGTTAAAATAATTTAAAAAGTTATTGATTTACTTTTGGCTATTATTTGAAAGCTCTAAAATTACATATGTACAGCAAACGCAAATTACAGAGACAAATTCACTGCGCAGCTTACCTCGTGAAATAAGCGAGTCCTTCCGAGAGTCGGCATTTCATTGGCTGTACTGCATAAAACGGTAACGCCTTCTCATGAAATATGTTTACTGCGTATCCAAGAATTTGCCTCTGTAATTTGCGTTTGCAGTAGTTTACTATAATTGCTAAAATACTGGTTATATTCGGACATTAAAATGTGCATACAAATTCATAATTTTAATATGAGGCGCGTTCAATGTATGTAGCGATTTATGTGAATTGCTAGCAGCTGCTTTTAGGAGCAAACGGTCGCACGCGAAATAATAGTAACAAATAAGAACAACATAACCTTAAAATAATTTATTACAAAAATGGTTGGAAACTATGTGCTCAAACATATTATGTTGCAGCTATTAAGTAGTAACGAAGAAGGCCAAGAAATTTATAATAAATATAATGTAATAACCACCCTTGTCTGTGTCACAATTGAGGTTATGTTTTCAATTTTTAGTATCGTTCTAAAAAGTAGCGTAAAATTTTGCGCTCCAAACTTTCGTTAGATCGATACCAACTGCTAGTACGTATTGAATGCAAATGATACATAGTGCTTGCAATCGCTAAGTACATTGAACGCACCTTTTATCTTTCAAAAATAATTTTAAATAATTCGAAATAATGTTATTAATTGCACAATTAATTTATTTACCTTAAAATTTGTTGAAGATGCTAAAAATTCAGCTAAATAAAATCCATTTTTAATCTATTAAAATTTGTAGACAAAAAACAAGATTGGTTATTATTTAAGTTAGCATAAATTTGAGACTAATATTTTTTAGTCATTTTTATAAATGAAAAATTCAATTGAAGGTTTTATTACACATCTGGAATAATAGGATATGAGTATCTCTTTTTACCAAATTAATATTTGATAAAACTGTCAATTTTTAATTTTCTATGTAATAACTGGTTATAATAATTTTTAATCAGTTTCTGGTAAAAGAGGTTTACCGATTAATAGTAGGGCTGTACAAACTTATGATTTTTCGAACCGAACTTTAAAAAAAAATGCGAACCGAACCCGAACTATTTTCGAACTATAAAAATTAAATGCTTTTATTGGTATACAGTAAAGGGAACTAAATTTTATTTGTACCTTTAAACAAACTATATATAGAAAAAACAACTAATATAAGTATATAAGTGGTAATGCAAAAACATCTTTATATTAAAATTTAAGAATTGAAAATATTAGTAAACAAGTAATATACGCTACAGTTACAGTAAGTCTGCATTGCGCGTACTCGTATGATAAAAAGTTTTAAAACGAGGATCTAATAGAGTAGCCATTTTAATTACCCTTGAATTTCTCAACTCCAAAAATCTAGGCTTAACTGCATCCAGTAAAGCCTGTGAAAATTTACTTGCCAAACTTAGGGATCCTTCTTGAATATGATTTTCACATTCTTTTTCAATGCAGTACAGAAGTGGAATTATTATTGAAATTGTGGGATAGTTTTCCCCACAAGCTTCCCGAGTTGCTGTTTCTATTGGATCCAAAATTTCTATAATATCTTTTGCCAGCCGCCACTGCTGGCCTGTCAAGTTGGATATGTCAGAGTCTAGAATAATTGCAGATACTGCAGTTTTTTGTTCGAGCAGTCTGCTGAGCATGTAAAATTCGCCGTAATGAAACAAATGATTCATTATTTCTTGATCTCCACAGATCGGTGGTAACTGCTAGGGAATGTAATGATTGCTTATTATTATTTAATGTATCTTTTAAAATATTGACCGTGTTTTTATACAACTCTGTTCGGCTTGGAAGGACATATCGTGGTTCTGCTAACTCCAGCACATTCTTAAAACCATAATCTTCCACTATACTGTATGGTTGAAAATCGACAGCAATCATTTTAGCTACTGCCAGCGACAGTGCTTTAGCCTGTGGGTGACTCGAATCTCATTTATTTTTGTGTTTGAGAACCAGTGTCGTTTGTTTCATAACTGCCGCTGGTGCTTTGTCATTAATTGACAATTGATCTTTAAATTTTTGAAAATGTTTGTGCACATGTTCATGCCCCTTTGTTTTCAAATGCCGTTGTAAATTGGTTGTGGTACTGGTTGGCAATAAAATTAAATTCTAAGCAACTTTTTCAAATACTTTTCTTCGATATTTTGTCACCTAACCCCACTTTCTGCGACTTCACCGTGATGTTTTTTAATTTGCCGCCATACCAGTGGTCACGTGACCTAACTCAAATTCGATTTTTAGGTTATCGGACATGCAGAACCGATCCCCCATAAACGTTTTTTCGATACTCTAATAATAAAATTTTTCCCCATATGTTGCGAACTTTTTGCCCGTCACTGTATATTAAAATCAGTTAAAACAATTCTTGGAATAAAACTCAATTTTTTTGGACAGTAACCGATTAATCGATAATCATTGATCGCCCTAATATTTAATAAATTAACTTAATAACTCACGTTGCTGAACACTATCTCTTATATCGTTATTTTTTAAATATTGTTAAAAGATCTTCTTGTAGTAGTTTAACCCTAAACGGGTTTTTGCTTGCTCAACTATGTCCTTCCAGGTTTTTCTGTTACTACACTTCATTTTCTAATTTCTTGCTTTCATGTTTTTCATATTTTTAGTATATACTTTTTTGACTTGTTTTTAATTTTTTACTTTTAGTACGTTGAACTTCCTTAGCTTTGGGTTCTTATTATTATTATATTTTTGGCTTGTAATCTTGGTACTTGTATATGTGCGAGTTTGTACTTGTTTAATATCAGCTTTTGGACTTTCTTTTATTGGAGACCGAATTATTTTATTTTTAGTCTCCATTTCTTTTGTTATTCCTTTGGGGTTATTTTTTATGTCTTCTCGATTTATTCTCTTACTATTTCCTGGTTGCCTTTCTAAGTCTGGGAATCTGTCGACTGTAGATTTTTTGTCTCTCATTTCCGCCTCCTGTAACATTTCTAGAGTGTTAAAATCATTATTTATTAACAGTCTAGTTTCTCGCAGTTTTGCATTATAGGCCTCAAACATATGTTTTTTAAGTACTTTACATTTTCTTGTTCCTTTTTAGTATATTCTTCGCTTAGCCAAACTTTTGCATTTTTTAACTTGTTGGTCTTGCTCTTTGATAACCTCTTTTAATTTTTGATTCTCGAAAATTAATAGATTCAAATAGAATTTACTTACAAATTTTCGATTTCAATTTTTTCCCATTTTAAAAAACTTTCTATGCACATGTTTTAATAAACAATTTACTTTTCAGTACATATAAAATTAAGTTGATTGATTAATATCAAAGAAATTGAAAAGCATCTGCTTTTTTTTTCTTTCAAAGAATATTTAAACTAAAATGCAGCTGTTTTATTTCAAACAAACAGAATTTCTGGGCAATAAAATTACAATTAAACTTATTTAAAAATTCTGCAATCTTAAATTATTGGTATTGATTGGTTCGTTTATAGAGCTTTGCTAACTTATTTATTCAGACATTCAAAAGAATTATTAGTGTTCCCTATATACCATTTTAGTAAGTTTAATGATTATTTCAATTGCACTAAATTGTTAGTGTTGTTTACAGTGCCAGATTAAGAATAGTTGCGACAATTTTTATTCGCCTCAATTCTTATAAGTATACAAATTTTGTGTCGCTTACAGAATGATTTGAACTAATTTTTTAATATTTATAATAATAATATTTAGCATAACATTCCTGAAGGAATATAGCTGTTTCAATTTGAAACTATATAGATCCATTTAATGGGGTGGATCAGTTCTCAAGGGTAATGCCTCGGTGATTTCGACAATCTTCTGGATCTCCTTTCTTTTTAATCGTTACTATGGTTCCTTCATTCCAATCCTTGGGTATTTGTTCTTCGTTTCAAGCTTGCGTTACCACATCATATAACCTTTTATGCAAACTTTCGTCCCCGTTTTTTATCAATTCTTCATTAATACCATCTATTCCAGGTGCTTTTCCATTTTTAATGTTATTTATTACTTTAATAAATTCTTCTTATGTTGGTTTCTGTATTTCTTCATTATTAAATGCTTCTTTTTCATTTTGTACTTCCATTGTTTCCTCTTCGTTTATGTTTAATAATTGGTAGAAGTAATTTTCCCATATTTTTTTATTTTATTCGGCTCATATTCAACCTTATCTTCTTCGTTCTTTACTCCTTTTGTTCTGATTCTATAATTTGGTTTTTGTTCTTTTATTTTCTTAAAGAAGTTCCTTGTATTATTTTTTCTATTAGCTTGTTCCATCTTTTTGCTTAGCCACGTATTCTTTTTTTGTTTATAGTGTTTGTAAGCTTCTTTCCTATGTTCTTTAGAATGTTTCATATCTTCTTCCGTGTTAGTTTGGAGCCATTTTATTCTTGCTTCTCTCTTCAGTTTATTTTTTTCCTCGCAGTCTTTATCAAACCATCCTTTCCATATCCTTCTTTGTTTATATCCAATTGTTTGTTGTGCACTGTTTTTCTTGCTATTCCATTCTTCATCCATATTCTGCTTCTTCCTTTTTTCCCCGATTTCATAGGTTATATTTTGTTTGTATTCTTTTTTGCAGCTCTTCCATTTAGTTTTTCTGCATCGTATTTGTTATTGGTTATCTTTTCATTTTTACTGTACTTTGCTATCTTCTTTTTTATTTCTGCTATAATCAGGTAATGGTCTGTGTCAGCATTGATCCCTCTGTATGCTCTTACATCCCTCGTTGACGTTTCCACCTGGCCATTTCCATGTTATCTTACGTAATTTCTTGTGTTCAAATTTGGTACTACTTATTATTAGATTTTGAGATGTTGCGAAATTACATAATCTGTTTCCCTTATTATTTGTGATGTTATGAATTATATGTTTTCCAGCTAAGGTGGTTATATGTTTACTTTATTATATATTGCTATGACGGGTTATATATAAATTATTTACAAAACACCTTCACACATTACTTCACGTTACAAGGTGGAAAATGTTAAAATATGTCTGCTTGTAAAACCCACAACTTACAGATTACTTTCAACTGCACGTTCTATGTCAAAATATACTTTGTTTGGTTTCTTCTAGCTTTATAAATTAATTTAAATTTGATTTACTTACCCTGACAGAATTTTCTTTACTAATTTTATTTCAATTTAAGCTCCGGCTAACTCAATATTTCTTAGGCGTTGATGAGGTTCTTAATTTGGTGTTTATAAAAATTCTAAATTCATTTTTGTTATTTTGTATCAATAAAGTTAAATTAAAAATGTGTTATACAGATTTATTAACAAAAATATTAGTTGAAACTTAAACAATATAAACTCTCTATATGCGCTAGCTAAAGAGGAAAGTTGACCAAGAAATTTAAACGAACCAATCAGGAGGTGTGTGGAATTTGAATCGTAAGAAGCGGTAAATTATACACACCTCCTGATTGGTTCGTTTAAATTTCTCGGTCAATTTTCCGGACAAAATTTCTGAGTCTGAATGCACCTTAACAAATGTGAATGAAATACCATAATTTTTAAGCCTATTTAAATACAAAATCTACAAGGTATTCCAAATTTGAAAACATCAGATTCACCTTTTAACTTTTACTGTAGCTCTTAAAATAGAAAAGTTTCTTATCCAACTTACTAAAGAAAGTAAAACTTTGTGTAGTTATTTCCAAACCAAAACGTTTAAAAAAACAAAAAGATATGAAGAAGTTTAAAATAGATAATAGATAAATAAATAAAACGCAAAAAAAAACTTAAAATCTTGTCACAACTGAATGTCCGATTTTCAAATTTGGCAAATTGCTTAATTAATTTATATTATTGAGCAAATCAACCTCAATCAAAAATAGTCCAAAGAGTAATTCCTCTATTGTTTTTTTTATCTAAAATTTGGCGAACTTAAAATATTACTAATACTGTCCTGCTTTGTCTTGTCACTTTGTTTGTGTTAAATACTCAATACTACATAAATACCACCCTGCAGTGAACATTTTTATTTCATTTGTTATGTCTTTAATTTTACATTCACACCATTTTATTAATTAGTTATAAAATATTGTTATCCGCTAATTAATTTATTTACCGTTTTATTTCAGAAATTTTCAAATAAGTCTGATATGTGGAGTTTTGGAATCTTGCTATGGGAAATCTATTCTTTTGGTCGAGTTCCATATCCTAGAATAGTAAGTATATAAAATATATATAATTAACGAATAAAAATCATTAATCTTATTTTTAGCCCCTTGCTGATGTTGTGAAACATGTGGAAAAAGGTTATAAAATGGAAGCACCTGAAGGTTGTCCGCCTGAAGTTTACGAAATTATGAGACAGGTAAAAAACATAAATAAGCAACATGCATAACTGGCATTCCTTTCACGATATGCTTGGCAAATCATTCTTACCACGATACTATGTAGTAATATACTAGCCGAAAACTAGAAAGCATTCTGAGGCCTTCAACAGCTTTTAAGCAACTATCCTCTTTTTACACGTTGCAGTATATGAGCCAAACAGCGACTGTATTTTCTTCGAGTATTTGTATGCGTTAAAAAGAGATGAACGCGTAACTTGTTGAGGGTGATTACCGCATGCTCTTAAAGATGGGAGAAAAGCAGAGATGTCAAAACGGTTCGTTGTACGAGTATGTTTCTAATATTTTTGATTAACCCTTAAGGGCCTTAAGTAGTCGCGGGGGGTGCTGGCGGTTCCAGAGCATTTTTTATTTAGTACAATATTTTTTGGCAGTCTGTTATGCGCCAATGCATTTAGGTAATCCTCGCATGTGTTGTAAAGTATGATTTGGCGTGTTTGGATGCAGATAGTTTCAACGGATTTTCTGAAAAAAAATTAAAAGTAGGTGTTTTTATCCCAGTTCAGTTTTTTCAATTTGAGGCTTTAAATTATTTGTATGTTGATTCCGATTTATGTGAACCTCAAAATATTAGCAGATCAACACAAAATAAACTCATGAAATGCGTAAACACCTTAAATGTCCGCCAGTTGGAAGAACTTGCAAAATCAGTGCTTGAAGAAAGCTTAGACATAGTTTAACTCCAATTTTTTCTGCTAGCATAAGTTTATTTGTGTGTTGAAAATGTATTGTAAGATGAGTAAGATATAATATATATTTTAGCGCTAGAGGCCCTAAAGGCCCTAGGCTTTTTCAACTATATTCCTCCATGCTTTCCTATCCATAGTTATAATCTCCCAGTTGTTAATTTTCAGTTTCTTCAAATCCTGTTCTATTTCATTTTTCCAGTTTGGTCTGTGCCTGCCACGCTTATTCCTTCTGGTTCCAACGTGTAAACTTCCTTCACTGATCTTGTGTTTGGTAATCTGGTTAGGTGGTCTATCCATCATTTTCTATTTTGTTTTATAATTTTTAATACTGTTACGTCTCTAAATAGTTCCTCTAATTCTTTGTTTGTTCGTCTTCTCCAAATGCTCCATATATTAGTCTCAGTATCTTCCTTTCCCATGCTTCAATTTTGTTTTCTTCCTGCTTTGACATTACCCAGCACTCGCTCGCGTATAGAACTACTGGTCTTATAATTGATTTATAAAGTTTAACTTTAGCCGAACTAGAAAGCACTTTTGAAGACAGCAAATGTTTGGATACCCCCACACACTTAGACCCTAATGTTAGTCTTGGTTTTACTTCACTACTTATTTTACCATTTGACGCTGTTTCTGTTCCTAGGTATATTACACTTTCTGCGGGTTTTATTTTAAGCACATTGTCTTCTGTTGTAATACATAGTGATTCGTTTTCTTTTGTTTCTCCTATTATTATAAATTGTGATTTTTGATCATTCTATTTCTAACCCTACCTCTTTTGCATTTTTTATTATTGAAGTTGTATAATCTTAAAGCGCATGTTTAGTTCTCGTTAAGACCAAAACGTCATCTGCAAACGCTGAGGTCCTTTAAGTATTTCTTCTGATATTGCTTTTCCTTATTATTTGTTCTAGTACCAGATTGAATATCGTACTTGACAGTGGGTCCCCTTGTTTCAGTCCTCTACATATAATTTTCTTGTCTTCATTTCCCACTCTTACTTTACTGATGGTTTCTTTTAATGTTATCTTTATTAATCTCTGAAGTTTGTTAAGGCAATTAAATTGTTTAAGGTTTCTATTATCTTTGTTCTTTTGATTTTATGATAGGCTTGGTGAAAGTATATGAAAAATGCATAAGTCTTGATATTTTTTCTCCAACATTTTTCTTGTACTTGCTTTATGGTAAAGATATGGTCGATTGTTGATCTATTTACCCGGAACCCGGCTTGATATTCTCCTAGTAGTTGATTTGTTATTGTTTTTAACTTCTGATCAATTAATTTTGCTAATATTTTATAAACTACGTTTTCTAAGCTAATCAGTCTGTAATTTTCACATTTACTTTTTAAAGATTGGGATTATTCCTGATTCTTTCCACTCGTCTGGCATTTCTTCTTCCTTCCAAATCCCTACTATTAATTTGTATATTCTTTCGGTTAGAGCTGGTCCTCCATATTTTAAAAATTCATTGTACATTCTGTTCTATTTCATTTTCTTCTTTCTCCCATTGCAGTTCATCTTTAAACATCTCTTCAAAATATTCTACCCATAGTTCTTTAATTTTTTGTTTGTTTCCTATTTTAGCTCCTTCTTTTTCCATAAATATTTGTTGTTGTCTCTTCTTTTTCATTCCTCTCGTTTTTGCGTAAAACCATTTTAGTTTGTGTTGCTTAAAATTTTCTTCCCTTGCTTCCATTTGTTTATTCTCGTATTGTCTTTTTTTAATTCTGATTATATTTTTAGTTTCTCTTCTAATTTCTTGATATTTATCTTTAGTCACTTTATTATTTTCCTTCAAAAACTCTAGCTTGGCTTTCTTTCTGTTTTCTATTGCTTTTTTACAATCTTCGTCAAACCATTCATTTCTTTCCTTCTTCTCATTCTTTAATGTTTCTTCTGCCTTCTCTTTTACTAGCTTGCTTATTTTTCCCCATTCTTCGTTAATATCTATTTCATTATCAATCGTTTCTAATTATTTTCTAATAGATTTCATATATTTATTTTTTTATATCTTCATTTTTTAGTGATTCAATACTTCTTTCCAGCTATTCTTTACTTGAATTATTTCTTCCTTTAATGTAATCCTTACCATTATGTGATCACTACTTATATCCGCTCCTCTTTGACTTCTTACGTTTGTAACATTATTTGCATGTTTCGCTTCTATAAGCAGATGATCAATTTGGTTTATAGTATGTCCATCAGGACTAATACAAGTCCCCTTATGTATTTCCTTGTGTTGTAAGTACGTGGATTTAACTTGTAATTTCCCTTCTGCAGCGAAGTTTAGTAATCTTTCCCCTTCATCATTTGTCTTATTATGTTTACTATATTCACCTATTATGCTTTCATATACATCTTCCTTCCCCAACTTGGTGTTGAAAACCCCTATTACCATTTTCAAGTCAAATCTTGGGCAGTTGTCATAGACTTTCTCCAAATCTTCGTAGAATTGTTCTTTTTGGTTCTCAGGGATTTCTTCAGTCGGTGAATGAGCATTTATTATACTCATTTTTCTTTGATTTCCTTTTACTCTCATATAACTTATTCTTTCATTTACCCCTTTTATATCTATAATTCTATCTACCATTTGTTTCTGTACTAAGAATCCAGTTCCAAATCTGTTTAGATTTCCTCCATAGTTAATAAAGACATAGTCTTCGTAAACGTTTTCTGATTCTCCTTTAATGTTTGTTTCTTGTAATGTCATTATTTGTATGTGGTATTTTTTAGCTTCACTGACAAAATTTTTTATAGCTCCTGTTGAATTAATCCCTTGTAGATGCCGTGTTGCAAAGTGCAATTTATGTTTATTACTATTACTGTTTCCATCTTCTTGCTTATGTATTTCTTTTCCTTCTGTTTTCCTGTTTACCCTAATTTTTAACTCTGTGATTCTTTTTTATCTTTCTCTTTTCTGCTATCTTTTTTGTTTTGTAATCGTAGAAGTTCTTCTTTGTTGTATGTTATTCTTGAATTTCTACTAGGAGCTCTCTATTTTAGTTCTTTTCCGGTTCCAAATTTTCCTTTTGCATTTCCTGTGTTTCCTTACTCTTGTCTGTGTCATTATTCATTCCTGTACTCTTAGCATTGTTCATTGCCAGTGTTGTCTTATTAGTTGGCGGTCCATTATATTTGAGAGTTATAAGGTTTTTGAGGGGAAAGGGACACTCTTTGTTTTCTCCGTTAATTTCTCTAGTTGTTCATTCCAGATCATTTCTTTTCCCTCAATTATCAACTTCTGATATTTAATTTTAACGGTCGAACCCTTACTTCTTTCCACCTTTGCGGCATCTTTTAATAGTTTCTGAGTTTTTCTTTCTTTCTTTGTTAATTCACTGTCAATAAATATGTTACTCCTGTTTTGAATAATTTTCCTTTTTTCATCCATATTTTCCATTTCTGTTATGTATTTTTCATCTCTCAATTTATAGGCATTCTTTACTACGACATGTATTAGTAGAGTATCCATTATAAAGTTTTTAGTGGCATTTTTCAAATTGATTCTATCCACTATATCAATTTTTATTCCCGAGATAACTAAATTATTTTTAATTCTATCCCGTTCCAGTTTTTCAAGTTTTGTTTCTATTTCTTCCATCTTTACATTCTTATTAACATTAACTTGTTCTTCAGTGTTCTGCTTTTGTTACTCGTGTTTTTCCAGTTTTTCTTCTATTTTATCGATTTTATTGATTTTCACTTTTATTTGTTGCTTTTCTATCTCCCAGACGTCTTCTTTCAAACACATGTAAGCATATGGTAAACATCACACTAAGTGCAATATCTTAATTATTACAACTTTTAAAGCACGTATTTGATAGCAATATAAAGTGCCCTCTTGTATGGTACTTGGTTGGAAAAAAAATACAGTAACATGCCAGCGACTATAAATGCAATACTTTTTTCACTAAATAGTGTCGGAAACGCCAATTGTGAGTTATTCAATATTAAATTGAACTGCAAATGAGCTATTACCTATTATCCTAATCCTAATCTCCACCAAATGTAACGAAGTGCTTTTTGCATTTATTGATTATGATGGTAGAGACTTATAGCAACTTTATTACGAGTGTTTAAGCTTTGCTTTTGCAAGAGGTTATATTAAAGTACACGATCAACTAACATCAAATATATTGTTATTACTTTATGATACAAACAATATTTAACGGTTTAACAAACATAATCCAAATACCGAACTGGATGAACTACTCAATACAGTGTACAAAAACGTTAGCATTACATTTTATTAACAAACACTAATCTTACATGAACATCTTTCGAGGTGCACACATTTTGGTAACAATATTTAATTCAACTTCTAGTTTACTACTAGAGTTGGTTCTGTTAGAGTCTCTCGTCTTGATCTTAATCAGACATCGTATGTGAGACTTATAAGAGACTGACTTCCCTATGGTAGGGTTTCTATATTATACTCTCAAGATGTATTCTTTCTCTCTCACATTTAACATCTGCTTATGTTAGTACAAGGGTTTCATTCATTCTTACATTGCATAAATATAGGTCAGTTAATATAAACTAATGCAACTTTGTATTACAATGTTATGATTGTGCAATACAACCAGCTGCTTCGTATGACTCATATTTATACAAGTGCATCTTTAGTTAGTAAACACATTTAATTACTTCTTACTTTGCAATGATTGCGAAACCTTGTTATATCAAATACAACCAAACGCTAACTTATTGAATATATTTCTGATGGTAATGCTTTACGTTATTACAATATAATAATTAATAAAGACACTACAAAAATATAAAATTGGTCATTGATGTGACTACTTCAATGATACTCTTAGAAAAACGTTTTCCCAGGTTACATGCAATTTTTATTGTAATAGGTACCTACATATAAAATAATAAAAAATATATTTTCTATTTTATTTATTAATGCAACTATCAATTATTCTTCTGATTCACTGTCCTCTCTCATTTGTTTCATTTGTTGAACAGTTTCTTAATATAAAACAAAACATTTTTTTTCTATAAAGAACAAAAAAAATAGACTGAAATTGTATGTACCCCATGCGACTAGTTATGAGACCCCGACTAGGCGCGACTACCTAAGGGTTAAGTAAACATAAAACTAAAAAGTTGCAAAGTAGAAATATTTAATAATTTCGCTTAATAATAAATAAAGAAGCAAATAACAAGACAGCTACTAGAATAAACTATTTAGGACCGCTGATATTTAAACAACCGTCTAAGTCAAGCGCTAGACGTGATGCGTAAACCTCAGAATGCTTTCTAGTTCTCGGCTATGTTCAATAAATATTTAAATAACTTTCAATAAATAAAATAAAATAGAAGAAATACTGTTTCAGTTGGCTTAAAACAATTTATTTCAAATCGGTAACAGTGTTAACGGCTACTTCTTATTGTTGACGATGACATTTAAAAGTTTGAATTTAATTTATATTTTGATCTAAGCCTTTTCTGTATTTTCAACAGTAAAGCTGTTGTTTCACTTGCTTGAATCCTTATCATTCTTCAGGTAACCTACTGGACACTTTCTCAAATTAAGTAACACAACCAGTTAGCAAGTTATGCTAACCATTCCACAAAAAAGTTGCTAATTGAAACAATATTTCTTGATCATGGGGCATATAGTAACTTGAAAAATGACCAAGTTCTGAGGCTTTCTTAATTTTGCGATACTTAAATAAATTTCCCGCTGTATAACTCATACTTCTTTACTTTTCCTTCTCAATATATCCTGATTAATCTAGAAAAAATTATAGATAATACGATTCTCTACAAAAGAATTTTATACAAACTTTTTGTAAGATTCACTACTACAGAGATATAGCCGAGAAACTAATTAACCCTTCTTTTCAAGATGGCGGTCGAATGGGTGGGGGGGTTACCACCCCGAAAACTCTGATTTAGACTCACCACTGACTCCTCTATACACCGATGAAAAAAAATTGCTGCCTACCCAAAATGCAAAGTTGAATTACCATTTAATGGCAAACTTTTTTTAAGACTTTTAAATCACTGTAACTCTTTTGTTATTGGGTTTTGGTCAAAAGTTTATTAAGTAAATAACTTTATTTTGGTCCCCTCTAGCTACCCTTTCAGTCTCCTCCATATGTTATGAAACACCTTGTATATTAGCAGTTTGTTTTTTCTGCTAATCTCCGTTTTGCCAAAGATAGTTTTATTTAGTGAGTAATATGCCATGTTTGTCTATTTGGTTTTATTTGCTATTTCTAGGTCTATTTTACCATCATTTGTGAAAGTGCTTCCTAGATATTCTATCGTCGTTACCTCTTCCAGTGTTTTCCCCTTGTAGTTGAAATTGTATGGTTCATCTTTTGATGTTTTATTACCTACAAATCATTATTTTGCTTTTGTTTATATTTACTTTTATGTGCAGGTTTCTATTTCATCTATCCATGCATTTACCAATTTCTGCAATTTCTTTTTGTTATCTGCCAATAAAATTATATCATCTGCATATAAGAGAGCATCCATTTGTATTGGGTTCAAATTTTTATAGCCTATTGTAGTTTCCAGACCTTTATTTTTTTCTCTAACGTTCTTCAATATTCTATCCATGACATGGTATTTTTGTGTACTGAGTTGATCAAATTTATTAGTTTTCTGGGTGTCCATATTTTTCCAAACATTCTTTTATTAGTGATCTTTGTACAGCGTCAAATGCTGCTTGTAAATCTATAAACGCTATAAACATTTCTTCACCTGTTTGTATCTTCTTCTCTATTAAATTTCTAAGAATATATCAATTGCCTGCTCTAATGGCTGCTTGCTCTTCTGCTAGTTTATTTTCTGTACATCCTCTAATTTTTTTCTCTATGATTCGTGTATATGTTTTGTAAATCACTGAAGATAGACAATTTGTTTTATCCCCTTTTTTATGGATAGGGAGTATTAGATTATTATCATAGTCTTCAGGTATTTTGTTTGTCTTGTATGCTTCCCTGTACATATTTCAAATCCAATCTATTCCAGTATCTCCAAGCCACTTGATCATCTCTGGTTCTGTTTGGCCTCTCCACATGCCTTTCCTGTTTTAATTTTAGCTATTGCTTCTGTTACTTCTTTTCTATTTATATTGTATAGTTTTATCTCTTCTTCGTGTAATTCGTCTTCATATTGTTCTTCTGTATCGAATTCTTCTGAAAAGAATTCTCTCCACCTTTCTGACATCTCTACAACCTTATTAGAAGTTTATTGTTTTTGTCTTTTATCGCACTTAATTCCTTTTTATTTTGTTCCAGAACTTTCTGTTGCTATTTTTGAAATCTTCGTTTAGTTCTTCCCTGAATTCTTCCCAGGTCTTCTTTTTTGCTTTCTTCACTCTTTCTTTCGCTTGTTTATTTAATCTGTCGTATCTTTTTGTTTGTTGATATCTTTTCCATGCTAGTTTCTTCTGTTTGACTATACCTCTTACTTCTTCATTCCACCATTTGGTTCTTTTACTACCTTTCTTTATATTTCTAGTCCCACAGGTTTTAATTTCCGTCTCCAGTACCTATTATTTCTTTGAATATTTTCCATCTACTTTCTAGTGTAAGGTTTTGACTGGTTTGTTCTTGGATTTGTAATAAATTGTCTATTTTATTGGCATATTCCTTCTTTATTTCTTCATTCTTTAGTCGACTTATATTTATTCTTGTCAATTCATTAAATTCTTCTTGTACCTCTATAGATTCATGTATCTTTGCTATGACTAGCCTATGCTGTGTGCTAATTCTGCCTCTTTTTGTACTGAAATTTCTTCAATGTTATTTTCGAATTCTTGATTGTATACGATGTAGTCTATTATACTCGTTGCATTTCTTTCTTCTGCTCTAAATGTATATCTGTCTTCAGTAGGTTGATACCAAAATGAGTTTCCTATTTTTAGATTGTTAGTGATGCAGAAATCTATCATTTTATTACCGTTTCTATTGATTTCTTTTTTTCCGTATCTTCCTATGCATCCCATTCCTTTATGTATGTCATTTTCCATGTTGCAATATGCCAGTTATAGATTATGTTTGTTTTGTCCGTTTTATTTTTTCCATTGTCCTTGTCCATTTGCTGGGCCATATATCCTATGTGTTTCATATTCGGATACTGTATTAGTTTTTTGGAATGTGTCTACTAGTTTTCGTTATTTTCAGTAGTTCTTCCCTTCTAAAATCATCTTCTGTTAGAGTTCTTTTGCTTGTCGTTCTCGTTTTTCCTTTAATTCTTGGGGTTCGTATATATACATCTTTATGCGTAATACATAATATATATATAATCTAAACCTTATGTACCCTAAGGTGTAAGGTAATACACAGATAAAAAACATTTTCATTTCACTATTTAGTCTTTCAGTTCATACACTAATTTTCTCCACTTCCTCTTGTCTCTAGCCAGTCTTTTAGCAGCTTCTTTCATTATCCCTCTTCTCTGTAAAGCTTGTTCAATATTGTCTTCCCAAGTTTTTGGTGGTCGCCCTCTCTTCTTCCTTTCCTTCATTCATTCTTGTTTGCCACACTTTTCTCACTTGTCTTCTGTCCTCCATCCTTGTTAAGTGTCCATACCACCTTAACTGACTTCTTTCTACTCTCTCCTCTACAGACACTACCCCCAGCTCTTCCCTCACATCAACATTTCTAATCCTATCCATTCTTGTTATCCCTAGACTCTTAGGTATTTCATTTCTAAGCTTTGTACTTTATTTTTCCATTTATTTGAAAAAATCCAACTTTCACAGCTGAAGGTTAGAATGGGCACAAATATCGCATTGTAAACACTTATTTTCGTTCTTCTTGTGATTTCTTTTTTATTGATCGATGCATTTCTCATTGAATAGTACATATTTGCTGCGCTTTGTATTCTCGCTGTATATTCCATTTCTTGATTTCCTTCATTGTTAATGTGTACACCCAAATATTTAAATGTTTCGGTCTGTTCCAGTTTCTTCCCATTTACTTCTATATTAATTGCTGTCTGTTGTACTTCTACCCCCATTATTTTTGTCTTGTCTTCACTTATTTCTAAATTCCTTTCTTTAAATGCTTTATCCCATATTTCCAGATTCTATTGTAATTCCCTTGGACTACTCGCAAACACCACTACATTGTCAGCAAATGCACAAGCTTCTATCCATTCTGGTGTTAGGTGTCTATGTCCTGTATATAATTTTGATGAGTTTGTTTTTATTTCTCTTATAACATCATCTATCACCACGTTAAATGGTACTGGGCTTAATACCCCTCCCTGTCTCAAGCCTTCCTCAACTGTGAATTCCTCTGAGTGTCGATTGTCTGCTCTTATGTAGTTCCTTGTTTTGTTATATAGACTCATTATTGCTCTTCTCAACTCTCTATTCACATTTCTTCTTTCTAGGCTTTTTCTTACTATTTTCCTTGGTATCCTATCGAATTCCTTGACTAAGTCAATAAATGCCATGTACACATTGCGTCCTGCTCTTCTGGCTCTCTCTATTACCTGTTTAGCCGTAAAGATG
This sequence comes from Melanotus villosus, assembly GCA_963082815.1. Classification (NCBI taxonomy): domain Eukaryota; kingdom Metazoa; phylum Arthropoda; class Insecta; order Coleoptera; family Elateridae; genus Melanotus; species Melanotus villosus. The sequence continues at coordinate 2,197,069 of OY720427.1, forward strand.
TGGTCTTGAATGCCTCTTCCCTTCCTGAACCCACTCTGTGGTTCTTCTAACTGTGTTTCCACCTCCTTCAATTTCCTTTCCAGAATTCTCTCGTATCTTGGAAACCGTACTCAACAGAGTAATGCCTCTGTAATTCCCACATTTTTCTTTATCTCCTTTCTTGAAGATTGGCACTATAATGCCAATTTCCCAGTCTTTCGGTATATTCCCCGGTTTCCATCCCTGTTATATATATCTGTAAGTAGTTTTGTCCCTCTTTTGCCTAGCTTTTTATCATTTCAGCCATGATGTGATCATGTCCCGCTGCTTTCCCTTTCTTTAACATCTTTATTGCCTGTTCCACCTCTTTTTGTTCTATTTCTGTTCCTCCCCATTGGCTTGGTATATTCTGGTCCCTTTGTTGGTGGAGTCTTCCATTGCCTTCTTTTGTGCATAGTAAGTCTTGCAAGTATTGTTTCCAGTTCTCCATGATTTCCTCTCCATCTGTTATTATACTTCCATTTTTATCTTTCATTTGTCTTATTTTTGGTTGTTGCTTCCCAACTCTTAAATTTTTAACCACTCTGTAAAATAACTTTTGATATGCCTGATAATATTCCTCCATTTTCCTACCGAATCCCTCCCATGCTTTTTTCGTGGCTTCTTTCAGAAATTTTTTCACTTTGTTCCTCTGCTCTTTATATTGTCTCTGGCTCTCCTCTGTCCCCTTCATCAAATATATCTTCCATTTCTGCTTCTTTATTTTGATTTCCTTCTTGATATTTTCGTTCCACCATGGTGTTTATTTGCCATTTTTGTTTATTTTCTTTGTCCCACATACCTGCTTTGCCGTTTCCATAACTACCGTTTTAAAATATTCCCATAGTTGTTCCATACTCATACCTTCTGCGATCCCGTTTTTGATCCTTTCCTCTGTTTTCTATGTGAACTGTACGGTTATCCCTTTCTCTGCCAACTTATAACATTTAATTCCAAATATGTTCTCAGCATTCTCTATTTACTATCACATAGTGTATTATAGACTTTTCGTCCGTACTTCTTACTTCCCTCGTATACCAATGTATCTCTTTATGTTCAAAAAATGAATTTGCTACTATACAATTATTCTTGTACCATTGTTATTCCTAATCTCTTCCCCATGCCTCCCTAGTATGCCTCCTGAAGCCTGGTCTTTCTTTCCCACTCTCCCATTTAAATCACCCATGATAATCACTTTTCCATTACTGTCTTCTATTACTTCTGTCACCTTTGCCCAAAATTTTTCTTTCATCTCAACTTTTTCGTTCTCATCCGGGCCATACAATACTATCATGTAAATTTTTTCCCTATCTTCCATCTCAAAATCTAACTTTAAAATTCTTTCCTTAAATATTTCCTTGTATTTGTACCAATTATACATCCTACTCCAGCTTGCGCTCTCACCTCTTTTTTAACCCCGCTGAGTATTACTACTTGACCCTTCTCCATTTCCACTTCTTTGGTTCTTTTTTTTCTTCGTTTCCGTGTGAAGTCTTCGAATTCTTGTAGTACTTCTTGTTCTTTCCCGTTTAACCCTCTTACGTTCCTAACGGTTTTTTCTCTTTTATGCATCCTATTCTTAAATCATTATTCCTTTTTATCGCAGTTGTCATCGTAAGTCCATCTCTTTTCCTTACTGTTAGTTTTTTTACAACTTACCCCCATTTTTCTTGACTAATTGTCCTTTGAATTATCCCATATCAATTCCACTCCCTCTACTATCACTTTTCCATAGTGTACCCTCACTCTCTTATCCTCTTTTCTTGCCTCCCTAGCATAATCGTTCAGTGTTTTCTGTACTTTCCTTTCTCTCTCCGTTAAATCGTTATTTATGTATACTTCTTTCCCTCTTAGCTTATTTTTATTTTTCATCACCGCTTCCTTATCCTCCCATCTTTCCAACTTAACTACCGTCATACCTTTCCTTTGATTTATTGTAAATGCCATGTTTGGATCCATGCTTACTTCTATTTTACTCTCTAGAAATTGTTACACTTCAATTTTTGTTTCTCTTTGATTGAATTCCTTTCCTACTGTTATGATGTTATTTTTCTTTTCATTTCTTTCCATCTTGCTAGTTAGCACTGTTACTTATTTGGTCCTGATAACGTTGTTGTTCTTCTCTCAAATCTCTTATATCATCCCTCAGTAATTTAGTTTGTTCATTTTGATCTCTGCGCAGTTCTTTTAGCTCTATCATTATTTCTCTCATTATGTTTACCATTTCTTTATCGCCGTTTTGTTGCTCCTTCCCTTTTTCCCTTCCTGGATGACTACTTTTACCTGGTGATTTATTGGACCTTTTTCTCTTTTCTACTACTTTCGCCTTTTCATCAGTTGATTCTTTACTTTCCTCATACCCATCCTACTTTCTGCCCCCTTCTTTGCTGTTTATTGGGGATCGCGCTGTTTTCTTACTTCTCTGGAATAGTTCTGTTGTTTTCTCTTGTCTTTTCCTTTTTCCCCTCTTCGTTTGAGGACACTTCTGTGTCGTAGTTAACTCTTAGCATCTTGCTGTATGTTTTAGTTCAAGTGCTTGCTGGTAGTTCTAATGGTTTCCAGTAGTTCTTGCTGCCCAATCTTGCGTTAGTTCAATCGCCCCAAGGCTTTCACTTTCTCTCCGCGCTCGCGATTTTCGCCTTTATCGTTTTAGATTGATTTTTAAGACTTTGTAAACACTTTCACTTATTTTCTTCCTCACCCTTCTCTTTCATACAGTCATTCTCCACTACTTCACTTTCCACTTGTTTCTATTCACCATGCCGTAAATTTGGGTTTAACAATTTAAATTTACTTGTTAGTTGGACACGCCCTAGTTTGGTCACGCGTCGCAACCTTTGTATTTGTTCTATTTCGTCCCGGTTTTGCTCTTGGGATTCCCGTTTTTTGAGATCTTCTATTGAATATGCTGTACCATTTACAATAAGCTTATTATCTATAATTGTTGCCTTATTGCCATGTTCTCTCGCCTCTTTCATGTGTTTCATTAGCTGTTTTCTTTGCATCTGTATTTCCTTTGGATAGTCCTCACTTATTCTCCAGGTTGTATTTTTCAGATTTCTGGCTGACTTCAGTACCTATTTAGTTTTTCTTATTCCCGTTTATTATTGGTCTTTCAGACAATTTAACTTCTTCTTCTTCTTCTTCTTTATCTATTGCCTTTTGCCTTACGGTGTCCACCCATGTCCTCCACTTTTTCCTATCTTCTGTCATTTGCTTTAGTTAACTGACTGTTTTTTTCCCTTTTATTTGCCAATTCTTCTATTCTTTGCTCCATATTTTTGCTTGGTCTTGCAACCCTTCGTTTCCCCCGTCTTTTGGATTCTGCTACTTTCCTGGTTAGTACGTCCTTTTGCATTCTCTGAACATGTCCGTACCATTTCAGTTGTTTTTCTTGTATTATTTGGGTGATTGGCTTTTGTTGTATGCTTTTTCTTATGTCTTGGTTTCTACATCTGTCTCTTTTTGTTTTTCCTGTTATTTTCCTGAGGAACTTCATTTCTGCTGCTGTTATTGTTCTAGTTCATCTTCACCACACTTGATATTTTGTTGATCTTTTTTCCATTTATTATCATGATGTATTATTGTTTTGTCCCATTGATTTAGTGTCTTTTGTATGTCCATCCGGCTGTTTCCCATAATTAATATATCATCTGCGTATAGCAGGCTCTGTAGTTGAACTGGACACAGGTCTCTATTTCCTTTTTTGTATAAAGGTATAATTATATTTTTTTCTCAATCCTTAGGTATTTTATTATTAAGCTTTTCTAAATATTAGTGCTATCCATTTTATCATTTCTTTACCTCCCCATTTGATTAATTCTGGTGTTATTTCATCCCTCCCTGCTGCTTTTCCACTTTTTAAAGTTTTGAGTGTCTGCATTATTTCTTCTTGTGATATTTCGTTTTCAGGTTGTTCATTGTGCATATTTTCTTCTGTTGTCTCGATTTCGTGCTGGTTTTTATCTTTCTGGAATTTCCTTTCATAGAATCGGCTCCACACTTGTAAAATTTCCTATGTTTCAATTTTGAGCTCTTTATTATGATCTTCTACGTTCCACATTTGCTCGTGTTTCTTGCTCTTCAGCTCTAATTGTTTTTCAGAACTTGCTTTTATTTGTGCCATATTCTCTTTCCACTTCTTTTGCAAATTCCTCCCAGGTTTTATTTTTTGCTTTTTTCACTTCCTGTTTGGCCTCATCTCTTTTTTGTATGTATTTTATTTTGTCTTCTATCTTTCTGGATATTATGTATTTTTTCCATGCTTTTTTCTTTTCTTTTATTTTTGCTTTTACTTCGTTATTTCATCATCTGCTGCATTTCCTATTTCCATTTATTTTTCTTGTTACCATGTCGCTTAGCTTCTCTGTCTGTATTTTTATATACTGTTTTATATCTTCCTTTGTGAATAGTTCTTCTTCTATTTCCATCAATATTAGCTTATGATCCGTTCCTAGTTCTGCTTGTTATTTGACCCATACGTCTTTTACTTTTCCTTCGAATCCTTTTGTGTAGGTTATATAATCTATTATGCTTTTATGTCCTCCGTCCTATGATTCGTATGTATATTGTGATTCTTTTCCGTGGTTGAAGAAAGTATTCCCTATTTGCATGTCGTTTATTATACAGAATTCTAGAATTCACTTGCCGTTCTTATTTATAGTCTCTTCTGTTCCATATCCCCCCATGCATCCGATTGCTTTATTTGTATCTTTTCCAATTCGTCCATTACAATCGCCTATTATTAGGATTTCCCGATCTCTTTCTCTTGCTTCTTCCATTTGTTTTTGCAGTGTTTCGTAGAATTCTTCTATTTTTTGTATTTCTGTACCTTCTCTTGGTGCATATATTTGTATTATTGTTATACTTGTTTCCAAGTTTACATCCATATAAATAATCCTAGAGTTTATTGCTTTCCAATCCACTATTTTCTCTTCTATTTCTTCGTTTGTTAACAGTGCTACCTCTTCAGTTGCTCTTTTGGTTTTATCGACTCCTGAGTATCTTAGTGTATAACTATTGTTTAAAACTATGCTCCCTGTGCCCTTTTTCTTGGTTTCACTAACTCCTAGTATCTGAATACTCCTTTCCTTAATTTCTTCGATTATTTCTTGCTCTTTTCCATTTATCGTTTGTATGTTCCATGATCCTATTTTTATTTTTTGTTTCTTTTCTTTGCCTATTTTTCTTTCTTCTTGTTCTTTTATATTTTTTACAGTCCATGTAGCGATTTTATGTGTTATTTTTTGTTTTTTATGTTCTTTTCCTTTACCTATTAGAGAATCTTTCCTATTGCTCTCATTTATTATCTCTCTTTGTCCTATTTCTTCGCGTGTCGTCGTCTGTATTTCTGTCTGGCTTCTTGTTTTTGGCAGTTTTTTGACTCTTGTTGTTGCTGGTATTGTTTTGTGTTTGTAATCCTCTTTAGGTTCTTTTTTAACGTTTATTCTTCTGCTGGCAGCTTATTTCCTATGCTGTCTCCTGATTCCTTTTCTTTGCTAATACTGTTTGTGTCCAATATTTATTTTTTTTTTCCTTGGAACTGTTCCTGAAGGTGCTGTTTCCTTGGGGGTATTTCCGTTTTCCTCGTCGGTGGATCTTCCTCTTTTTTTGTCCTCCTTGTTTTCCTCTATATTTGTTGTCTCTTCCTCATCTGTTTCGTCTTCCCTCTGTTTCTCTAGTTGTGATGTCTGTCTTTCCTTTGAATTTTGCTGTTTCGCACTTATGTCTTCCCTCATATCGTTTCCCGGTCCCTGTTCTGTTAGCTGCTCCACTGTATAGGGTTCGCCACTGACAATAAGTTTATTGTACGCTAAGTTTCATATATTTCACTAATTCTTTACGTTCTTCTTGTACTGCTTTTGGGAAATCGTCTGAGATCCATACCTTTGTATTCTTCAGCTTTCTTTTATTGCCCATCACCTCAATTTTCTTTTTCGGGGATCCAAATTCTACCAGTACAGGTCTAACGTTCCTTTGGTTTGGTTCCTTTCTACCTAATTTTCTTGCCTCTTTTTCCATATTGATATTAATACCCATATCTCGCAACAGTATTCTAATCTCATTTAATTTTAAACTTGATTCATCTTCTTCGGTAATACCTTGTATTACCATTTTTCATATGTTTTTCCTGTATTTTTAGTTTCGCTTCCAACATCCTGTTTTGCTTCTTTAACTCATTGTGCTCGCGTCTCGTTTCCTCTATTTCTAGTTGTAATTTGTCCATTTTTATTTCTATATTTCCAATACGTTCTGTCCTAGTATTGCTTCCATGATTTGCCTTTTCTATTCCCTAATTGTTTATATGCTGCTATGTTTTGTGTGTTGCCGGTAAAGTATTTATAATGTATTATTACTCAGCTGTCTATTGGGTTGCCTATCCTCTCTTGCGCAAAGACCGCTTCCCGGGTCTACTTCTCGAAGGTCGCGCCCTTATCCGTAGGTATTTATTTCCTAATCCATATTGACAGTGCCGCGTTTACAAAATCAGCGCCCAGGGGCTTATGATCTTCAAGCGCCCTACCATACTTAAAATAGCAGACGAAATGGACAAAACCGTACAAAAGCTCGTAAATTCGGATAAAAACGGTTATAGAACTTATGAGCTTTTGTACAGTTTTCGTCCATTTTGTCCGCTTCTTTGAGAAGGGCAACTGGTCATATCTTAAAAATAATAAAGAAACAATAAATGAGTTAGAAGAAGAAACATTTAATTGATTCAATTAAACAAAATTCCAATCCACCTATTCAATTGAATCAATGAAATCTTTTTTCTGGGTGTAGAGCTAGAGATTAATTCGATATATTTACCAGAAATTTGTTGTACAACTATAAATGAATGATTTTGCTCTATCAATTCAGAACGTCAAGTCTCATTTAACCCGGTATTACATTAATAATACTAGTGCAATAAGAACTTAATAGAAAATTACCTTTCGACAATATTACTTGAGCTTTTAGCTTCATCGGATTCATTATCTTGTTTTTGTGCAAAGAAAATATTTATTTTTGGCACTTTCTCAAGTACTACTTGTTGTTTTTGAACTTTTTCTGCATTCAATTTTCTTCTTGCACCACCACTTAACTTTTTATACATTTTGGAAAAATTTAGAACAGATATAACAAGCTAAACAACTGAGAACTGACTATTGTCAGTGATAGAGGATGAACATGAAATACACGGCGCACTTTTTATTTTGACTAGTTGCTCGGTGACGCTTGGCGGGAGAGTCGATGAAGGCCGTGAGGCGGCGCGTACAGTGTTGGTGGGGGATACGCGCGCCACTCGTGTTGTGGAAAGACAGAGAATTTTGCACGTTGCATTGTTTTGATCACATTTATAGATCGAGCTAAAAAAAAAATCCGCTCGTCCGAGAGTCGAACCTTCGACCTCGCGCTCAGAAGAAGTTTCACTTCAAAAAACTTTTGCCCAATTGTTCGTCACGGTGGGCGCCCCCTGACGTCCGGCGCCCTCTCACGCCCGGCGCCCTCTCACGCCCGGCGCCCTCTCACGTCCGGCGCCCTAGGGCTCAAGCCCCATAAGCACATAGGTAAACGCGCTACTGCTGATATTGAGGTTAATTTTCCTACTTGTTATTTTATAAAACTTCTCCCAGCTCACGTGCTCTAATCGTCTCTCTCTCTTATTTCTTCAGTTCATCGGCCTGCCATTACTTACGTCTCCCTGATTCAATCTATTTTTAACACTTTAAAAACTTTTAAAATTTTCACGACCAACACAACAGTGTCACATACATATTCGAAACTCAAATTACTAATTTACAATTTAACAAACAGTAAATTTGTTTTTACATTATGAAAATAAGAAAAAAAATTAAAATATGTTTTTTTATTTTTCAGGCGTGGGATTTAAATCCTGACAATCGACCCACATTTAGAGATGTAAAAGCCAAGTTACAAATATTAAAACAAACGACGACTTTGTGAAATACAATAAAATGAAGTACTGTGTATAGTTGCTAATTGAATGTCTTGAATGAGTGTTGTATGAAGTGAAATGCACATAATGTAATTATCAGTTATTTTCCAAATCACGCCTAGGTTAAGTTCATAATCACATTTTGATGTGTTTTGTTGTATAACTGTCACGAATATTGTAATTGCAAATTACGAACAGGGAAGCAAATGCTGTAATTTTTAAACGATGTATCCTCCTGTTGTTCTCTTTGAGAAAATCAAAGACTAATAATAATCGTTCGATTTTGTATGATGATAGTACAATATGTTAATTCTTCCCAAAATAAGTAGTGGTGTGGTTTAATATAAGGAGGTGTTTTTAAAATGTACCGTACTTTTTGTAACGAACTTTAATATTTATTTGTACCTTTTGTGAGGGTAGTTAAAATTGTCGTACTTAAAACTTTAAATTCCTAACTTTTTTTTGGTTCTGAAAATGTAATTCACGAAAATTGTTCAAAAGATCAAAGTATTATAAATGTGATAGAAAAAACACTCGTAATTTACTATTAGAACAGTATAGTTACTAATGATAATGGATTGGCAAGTAATTAATTATATTAAATATTCAGCGCCATTAAATTGTGTATCATCAGTTAATTCGACTGTCCATTTTTATTTTTCTAATTGTGTGTTAATTTGTGAATACTTTCGTAAATATAACCATCAGTCATAGAAACTTCTATCGCTATTTTTTCTCCCGTTCTAAATCCGTTTTTAATGTTTATCGGTTTTTCTGTTAATACCTTAATCGCACTGTTGTAGACAAGCAGCATGTCACTACTCTGTACATAAACTAAGCCTGCAATCTTATTTTGCAAATATCTACCTCATATAAAATAATCGGCCAGACTATAATGTAAGTCATGTCATGCTCAAGAAATCGGTCACCAAAACATCGTTTTTTAATGATAAATAGCTATCTAATCATTTCACTTCTTATAATACTTGAAGTAGGAGGATTGCATTTAATTAATAGTATATAAAATTTTAATTTCCTGTATTTTTTTGGTATATAAACGGGTTACTCAGACACAAATATGTAGCTATTTTTACATTGAATTACGATTAATCAAAATTCACTTATTTAATTAATTCATCTCAACTCGAGCAACGATAAAACCTATTATAAAACTAAATTAGAATTGATAGGGGAAAATCAGTTTTAATTGTTTTAAATATTCAGACTACAAAGTTGAGCGAGATAATAGAAATTGTTATTTTAACCAAGCGGAGATCGATTTAAGTATAAAGAAGGTATGATTACATTTAAACAATATTAACAAAAAATTCTATTTGTTATTTTAAATATTTTTAATACAATCAAAAATAATTGAAATACAGAGAAAGTTCGATTGCACTTACATTACATTCATTAAAAATTCAATTTTAATTATTTTAAATATTTGAAATATCAGTGAAGGTAGATCAGGTAGAGGAAGTTATTGTTACACTTTAGTTAAATAAAACAGTTTAATTTATTGCCTTTGTATTCTTTATCGTCACTGTCCATCCATTAAATTAAAAAAACATTAGGGTTAAACTGATATTTTATACCAGGTGGCGAAAAATAAAAATTGGGTATGGTTCTGCTTAAATTTGCTGTATTTATTATTAATCTTTGTAAAGGTGTTAATACACATTTTATAACTGTGGTAGTACTTGTTTTAAAATTGCTGGGCACCTTTGGCACTTTTTTTGTTGTATGGGCCACCACGGTGTATAACTATCGTGAAGACTTATACAGGGTTTGTCAAAAAGTACGGGTGAGTCATATGGGATTTTTTTTATTAAAGTATTTATTAAAAAAATCGATACAGCGTTGGTTTGTGCTTGTCTAAGACTAAAAAACGTGCACACAGATTTGGTCAAATGACATTCTGTACCTGTCAAATTTGACATTTTTTGAAAAAAATCTTCAAAAGTGGCCTTATTTATGGTTTTTTCGAAAGTTTTTATTTGGAAAAATTGTTCAGAATGGCATTTTCCGTCGGTTCGCAAATTTTCAGCTAAAAATTCGGACTTATTAGTTTTTACTCATTTTTTTGAATTTTCCAAGTACTACTACAAAATTGTCATTTTTTTCATTGAAATCTGATGAAACGTGTGGAATCAGCTTATTTCGTTAAATAATTGCCCACCTGGGCTGGCGAGAATTTTGTAGTATACTTTATACTTGGAAAATTAAAAAAAAATGAGTAAAAAATAATAAGTCCGAATTTTTAACTGAAAATTTGTGAACCGACGTAAAATGCCATTCTGAACAACTTTTTCAAATGAAATCTTTCGGAAAAATCATAAATAGGGCCACTTCTGAAGATTATTTTCAAAAAGTGTCAAATTTGACAGATGCAGAATGTCATTTGACCAAATCTGTGTGCACTTTTTTTAGTCCTTAGGCAAGTACAAACCAACGCCGTATTGATTTTTTTAATAAATTCTTTAATAAAAAAAAATCCCATACGACCCGTACTTTTTGACAAACCCTGTATATGCTTATATTGTCATTAACTGCATAGATAGTTCATCTAAGAAGCTGGAAAGAGTAGTTTGTACTGTGAAAATTTACCCATAATAAAAAAAAAGTATCTTTCAAGATCTTTTTTTGTTTTATAAAATCGAAGGAGTGACTCAAAATAACAAATTGACTAATCTAATAGTTAGTGAAGTAATTAATTTATTTTTAATTGTAATCAATAAATGGTTTTGAAAAGCTGCTAGGGTAACTACTCTTTTTGGTGTAAGAAATTACGCTTTAGTTTTCACCAAATGCTCTAATAAACAATTAAACGGTGTATAAATTAATAATAATAATAATAATAATAATATTTATTTGACTACTTTATATAAATAATTACATTTGTAGCAAGTCAATAATAAAAGAACAAACAAGATTACAATAAAAACAGCCTTAGTACATTTAATCATGTAAATGGTTTGGTAGTACATCAACTAGAAACTCGTTTACAGAGTAATAACATTTGACAATAAGCAACTGTTTGACTTTAAGTTTAAATTTCCTTAAATTATAACTTTTCCATGTAGACGGCAATTTATTAAAAAGTCTGACATCTAACGAATTACGCATAGATTTGGTTTTTTTGTATTTATTCGCTATGATTAGGTTACACGATCTTGTTTCATAATGATGATTATCTGAATGAGTTCGAAAATAATCCAACTTCTTATAAATTATTATCACCGAGTGATAGATGAAGAGACAAGGGAGCGTCATAATTTCTAATTCCTTGAAGAATGGTCGACAAGACTCTCGAAAATTAATGTTTGCTAATATTCGAATCGCTTTTTTCTGCATTATAAACACCTTGCCAGCATGACACGAGTTACCCCACAAAGTAATGGCATAGGTCAGATGTGACTGAAGAAGGGAAAAGTATGTCATTCTCAGGACACTTCTGCTTACGCAGTTCTTAAGCTGTCTTAGTAAGAATAACTGTACCGAGAGCTTGCTACAAAGATGGTTAATATGTGCCAACCAACTTAGGTTGGAATCAAGAAAAACTCCAAGTAATTTCAACTCATTGTTGGAGTGAGAGTTATTATTATATGAGAAGATGATATTTTGAGTTTTATCTTGGTTGAGGTTTAATTTATTTGCGTTAAACCATTCCCTAGCTCTTACGTTCGTATTTTCTAAATGTTGAATTAAGCTATTATAATCCTCCTTGGCACAAAGTAAGGTAGTGTCGTCTGCAAATAGAATGCATGTAGTTGGTGACATGTATTGCACTAAGTCGTTAATATATATTATAAAGAGCAAGGGTCCTAAAATGGACCCTTGCGGTACACCTTGATTAACTGGACATTTGTCTGAAGATTTATCTTGGTAAGACACAAACTGTAGTCTATTAGTTAAGTAAGACCGAATCAAAGACAACGGAGAACCTCTAACGCCGTAATGTTCAAGTTTATGAAGAAGTAAGTCAAAACTGACACAATCAAATGCTTTGCTCAGATCGCAAGCTGTTGCAGCTACCTTACTGTCAAGTTCTAGGTGTTCAACTACTTTTTCAATAAGAAGAGAAACTGCTTGAGAAGTTGACCGTTCTTTCCTAAAGCCGAATTGAAAGTCGTTAAGCAAATTACGGTTTTCAAAATAGTTATACATCCTAATATTTATCAATTTTTCAAAAATTTTGCTAAAGATGGGAATAATTGAAATGGGTCTATAATTACTAGCAAGAGTTGCATCGCCTTTCTTAAGGATTGGAGTGACCTTAGCTAGTTTAAAGGCATCAGGATAATCACCTTCGACAAAGCATCTATTAAATAAATGGGTAAGCGGATCTGCTATCAATTCGCTTGATATTTTGACTAACTTACTATTTAAGCCATACGCATCTAAAGAAGTGGAAGTGCTTAGATTATGGATAACGTTCCTTACCTCGGTAACCGTAATAGGTACAAAAAAGAAGGAAGAAGTGATATGAAAGTGTTTGTTTAGATTATCAATCGGATTAATTTTTGTATTAGGTAAAGAACTGATAATATTTTCTGCAACAGTACAAAAGTGTTTATTAAGTTCGTTATGTTCAATTGGAATGTCCTTAGAAGAACATTTCGTGGTATTACGTTCATAATTAATTACCTGCCATGCATTTTTAGAGACATTTTTCGAATTCACAATAAACGAATTGTATGCAACCTTTTTTGCATTGCGAATAGCTGAGTCGTAAGACCTTTTGTAAAGTTTAAAACAGATTATGTCCTGAATATTTTTTGTGGAGTCACTGATTATTTTCAAAATATCTAATTTATTTCTCATAGACTTTAAATCATCATTGAACCAGTTAACGGGAGGTTTATTGCGAGGTTTAATATGTAATTAGCATGTTATTATACAGGGTGTAAATTAATGTCATGCAGATATTTCAGGGGGTGATAGAACTCAACAAAATAAGAAAAAAATGTTAATATACACATGATCAAAAACGCGCCATTTTCGATATACAGGGTGGCGAAGTTTCAATTTTTTTTTTATATTTTGCGTTTTGAGATAATTATTTGAAATTTAGTATAGCTACTAGCTTTTAAAATCTCTGCAATAAAATGTCAAAATCATCAGTTGCAGTATACAGGGTGTTACAAAAAGAAACAAAGAGAAAATTATTTTGACTACACTTGGTGTGTATTGATCGCTATTCTTTCAAATAACTCAAAAACGGTGACAGATACGGGAATAATGAAAAAACCAAAAAGCTGGAGAAAAGAACAAGGGATTCAAGTAAGATATAAAAATGTATACAGGGTGCTCCAAAAAAAAGTTCCGGAAGGTAAAATGGTCGGTAACCCAAAGAAATGTAACACCCTGTATACTGCAACTGATGATTTTGACATTTTATTGTAGAGATTCGAAAAGACAGTAGCTATACTAAATTTCAAATAATTATCTCAAAACATACGGGAGAAAAACGCAAAATACGAAAAAAAATTGGAAACTTCGCAACCCTGTATATCGAAAATGGCGCGTTTTTGATCATGTGTATATTAACAGTTTTTTCTTATTTTGCCGAGTACTATCACCCCCTGAAATATCTGCATGACATAAATTAATGCCCTGTATATTCTTATATTACGTAATTAATCTGTTGAACATTTTTAAGGCTTCAGCATTGCTTGTATTTTAAAAACATATACTTACAGTTGCCAAAAATTATCAATGCAAGACCTATCAAAATGCCAGCGACAAACAAAGTGATGATAGAGAGTCCCTCTTGCAAATAAACTTGGTCAGACACTTGTGAAAAGGTTACCAGGTATGCCTAAGAAGTCCCTAAAACTACCAACCGAAGTATCCCATACACCAAACTAAATATCATCTTAGTATATCAGTTAATCATACTTAATGAAAACCTTAATCTTATGAGATTTTCTATCACACTTTGAGTAAATCCGTGGGCATAATATAGTGATGGACTGTCCCTATTGTTGCCAACATATGTTAGGCAACCCACGTTGCCAATGCATGGCAAGAATGCTACTGGAAGCATAAGAAAATAACGATGAAACTTAAAATATGAGAACTTAAATTTTATTTATTAGGTAAGAAACTAAAATTAGATCTATTTAATTTTAATATTTGTTGAATCGAATCAGTTTGTCTGACTCTGAACGACTGATTATTTTACTGTGTGTATTATCGGGTGTGCAGCTTCTTTGCTGTGTCATTGTAATATATCTACAAATTTATAGTTATAATTTAAAAATATAAAATATATACTTAAGAAAAATTAAAACAAATACACCGATTTTAAACTATTAGGCATTTACAGTTACATAAAACGTATTTGTTCTTGCTTTTGACTAACTTGGTTGTGCTTAGACTTTTTGTAGTACAATTAGTAGCAATTTTCTTTATAATACAGTTCAAAAAAATTAATTTACTAGAAACTCCACTTTTAAATAATCTTTTTTTCCCTACTAAAGCCCTTGTGACACGGTATTAAATTTATGCTAAAATTTTTCAGTAAATATTTTCATAAAAGTTGATAACTTTCTGTTTGCAACAGTTTTACTTTTTAATGCAAAATTTGTGAATTGCGCTTGCGTATGAATGTATTTTTTTATTGTTATTTGTGACTGCCATATTTGTAGCACTGATATAACCAAGAGTTGCCTTCCATGTTTGTTTATAACGGGTGATCAAATGAATTTCACATCTAGTAGGCTATTTATTTTTTAGGCAATGTCTTAGTTTAAGAAGCGTAAGTTTGGCTTTGTATTTCAGCCCAAAATTAATAATTTTGCATACTCGAAAATGAACTGTTTATAACAGGAACACATGAGTTAAGATGGGTAAGTTTGGCTTTGTATTTCAGTCCAAAATTGATAATTTGTAGCACTCGAAAACGAACTTTTGGTAATAGAAACACATCAGTTAAGAAGGGTAACTTTGGCTTTGTATTTCAGTCCAAAATTAATAATTTTTAATACTCGAAAATGTACTGTTTGTAACAGGGACACATGAGTTAGGAAGGGTAAGTTTGGCTTTGTATTTCAGGCCAAAATTAATAATTTTTCGCACTCGAAAAAGAGCTTTTGGTAATAGGAACACATGAGTTAAGAAGGGTAAGTTTGGCTTTGTATTTCAGGCCAAAATTAATAATTTGTCGCACTCGAAAAAGAGCTTTTGGTAATAGGAACACATGAGTCAAAAAGGGTAAGTTTGGGTTTGAATTTCAGTCCAAAATTGATAATTTGTCGCACTCGAAAACGAACTTTTGATAATAGGAACACATGAGCTAAGAAGGGTAACTTTGGCTTTGTATTTCAGTCCAAAATTAATAACTTTTCATATTCGAAAATGAACTGTTTGTAACAGGAACACATGGGTTAAGAAGGGTAACTCTGGCTTTGTATTTCAGGCCAAAATTAATAATTTTTCGCACTCGAAAAAGAGCTTTTGGTAATAGGAACACATGAGTCAAAAAGGGTAAGTTTGGGTTTGAATTTCAGTCCAAAATTGATAATTTGTCGCACTCGAAAACGAACTTTTGATAATAGGAACACATGAGCTAAGAAGGGTAACTTTGGCTTTGTATTTCAGTCCAAAATTAATAACTTTTCATATTCGAAAATGAACTGTTTGTAACAGGAACACATGGGTTAAGAAGGGTAACTCTGGCTTTGTATTTCAGGCCAAAATTAATAATTTTTCGCACTCGAAAAAGAGCTTTTGGTAATAGGAACACATGAGTCAAAAAGGGTAAGTTTGGGTTTGAATTTCAGTCCAAAATTGATAATTTGTCGCACTCGAAAACGAACTTTTGATAATAGGAACACATGAGCTAAGAAGGGTAACTTTGGCTTTGTATTTCAGTCCAAAATTAATAACTTTTCATATTCGAAAATGAACTGTTTGTAACAGGAACACATGGGTTAAGAAGGGTAACTCTGGCTTTGTATTTCAGGCCAAAATTAATAATTTGTCGCACTCGAAAAAGAGCTTTTGGTAATAGGAACACATGAGTCAAAAAGGGTAAGTTTGGGTTTGTATTACAGTCCAAAATTGATAATTTGTCGCACTCGAAAACGAACTTTTAGTAATAGGAACACATGAGCAAAGAATGGTATGTTTGGCTTTGTATTTCAGTCCAAAATTAATAATTTTTCATATTCGAAAATGAACTGTTTGTAACAGGAACCCATGAGTTAAGAAGGGTATCGCTGGCTTTGTATTTCAGGCCAAAATTAATAATTTGTCGCACTCGAAAAAGAGCTTTTGGTAATAGGAACACATGAGTTAAAAAGGGTAAGTTTGGCTTTGTATTTCAATCCAAAATTGATAATTTTTAGCACTCGAAAACGAACTTTTGATAATAGGAACACATGAGTTAAGAAGGGTAAGTTTGGCTTTGTATTTCAGGCCAAAATTAATAATTTGTCGCACTCGAAAAAGAGCTTGTGGTAATAGGAACACATGAGTCAAAAAGGGTAAGTTTGGGTATGAATTTCAGTCCAAAATTGATAATTTGTCGCACTCGAAAACGAACTTTTGATAATAGGAACACATGAGCTAAGAAGGGTAACTTTGGCTTTGTATTTCAGTCCAAAATTAATAACTTTTCATATTCGAAAATGAACTGTTTGTAACAGGAACACATGGGTTAAGAAGGGTAACTCTGGCTTTGTATTTCAGGCCAAAATTAATAATTTGTCGCACTCGAAAAAGAGCTTTTGGTAATAGGAACACATGAGTCAAAAAGGGTAAGTTTGGGTTTGTATTACAGTCCAAAATTGATAATTTGTCGCACTCGAAAACGAACTTTTAGTAATAGGAACACATGAGCTAAGAATGGTATGTTTGGCTTTGTATTTCAGTCCAAAATTAATAATTTTTCATATTCGAAAATGAACTGTTTGTAACAGGAACACATGAGTTAAGAAGGGTAACTCTGGCTTTGTATTTCAGGCCAAAATTAATAATTTTTCGCACTCGAAAAAGAGCTTTTGGTAATAGGAACACATGAGTCAAAAAGGGTAAGTTTGGGTTTGAATTTCAGTCCAAAATTGATAATTTGTCGCACTCGAAAACGAACTTTTGATAATAGGAACACATGAGTTAAGAAGGGTAAGTTTGGCTTTGTATTTCAGGCCAAAATTAATAATTTGTCGCACTCGAAAAAGAGCTTTTGGTAATAGGAACACATGAGTCAAAAAGGGTAAGTTTGGGTTTGAATTTCAGTCCAAAATTGATAATTTGTCGCACTCGAAAACGAACTTTTGATAATAGGAACACATGAGCTAAGAAGGGTAACTTTGGCTTTGTATTTCAGTCCAAAATTAATAACTTTTCATATTCGAAAATGAACTGTTTGTAACAGGAACACATGGGTTAAGAAGGGTAACTCTGGCTTTGTATTTCAGGCCAAAATTAATAATTTGTCGCACTCGAAAAAGAGCTTTTGGTAATAGGAACACATGAGTCAAAAAGGGTAAGTTTGGGTTTGTATTACAGTCCAAAATTGATAATTTGTCGCACTCGAAAACGAACTTTTAGTAATAGGAACACATGAGCTAAGAATGGTATGTTTGGCTTTGTATTTCAGTCCAAAATTAATAATTTTTCATATTCGAAAATGAACTGTTTGTAACAGGAACACATGAGTTAAGAAGGGTAACGCTGGCTTTGTATTTCAGGCCAAAATTAATAATTTGTCGCACTCGAAAAAGAGCTTTTGGTAATAGGAACACATGAGTCAAAAAGGGTAAGTTTGGGTTTGAATTTCAGTCCAAAATTGATAATTTGTCGCACTCGAAAACGAACTTTTGATAATAGGAACACATGAGCTAAGAAGGGTAACTTTGGCTTTGTATTTCAGTCCAAAATTAATAACTTTTCATATTCGAAAATGAACTGTTTGTAACAGGAACACATGGGTTAAGAAGGGTAACTCTGGCTTTGTATTTCAGGCCAAAATTAATAATTTTTCGCACTCGAAAAAGAGCTTTTGGTAATAGGAACACATGAGTCAAAAAGGGTAAGTTTGGGTTTGAATTTCAGTCCAAAATTGATAATTTGTCGCACTCGAAAACGAACTTTTGATAATAGGAACACATGAGCTAAGAAGGGTAACTTTGGCTTTGTATTTCAGTCCAAAATTAATAACTTTTCATATTCGAAAATGAACTGTTTGTAACAGGAACACATGGGTTAAGAAGGGTAACTCTGGCTTTGTATTTCAGGCCAAAATTAATAATTTGTCGCACTCGAAAAAGAGCTTTTGGTAATAGGAACACATGAGTCAAAAAGGGTAAGTTTGGGTTTGTATTACAGTCCAAAATTGATAATTTGTCGCACTCGAAAACGAACTTTTAGTAATAGGAACACATGAGCTAAGAAGGGTAACTTTGGCTTTGTATTTCAGTCCAAAATTAATAACTTTTCATATTCGAAAATGAACTGTTTGTAACAGGAACACATGGGTTAAGAAGGGTAACTCTGGCTTTGTATTTCCGGCCAAAATTAATAATTTGTCGCACTCGAAAAAGAGCTTTTGGTAATAGGAACACATGAGTTAAAAAGGGTAAGTTTGGCTTTGTATTTCAATCCAAAACTGATAATTTTTAGCACTCGAAAACGAACTTTTGATAATAGGAACACATGAGTTAAGAAGGGTAAGTTTGGCTTTGTATTTCAGGCCAAAATTAATAATTTGTCGCACTCGAAAAAGAGCTTGTGGTAATAGGAACACATGAGTCAAAAAGGGTAAGTTTGGGTATGAATTTCAGTCCAAAATTGATAATTTGTCGCACTCGAAAACGAACTTTTGATAATAGGAACACATGAGCTAAGAAGGGTAACTTTGGCTTTGTATTTCAGTCCAAAATTAATAACTTTTCATATTCGAAAATGAACTGTTTGTAACAGGAACACATGGGTTAAGAAGGGTAACTCTGGCTTTGTATTTCAGGCCAAAATTAATAATTTGTCGCACTCGAAAAAGAGCTTTTGGTAATAGGAACACATGAGTCAAAAAGGGTAAGTTTGGGTTTGTATTACAGTCCAAAATTGATAATTTGTCGCACTCGAAAACGAACTTTTAGTAATAGGAACACATGAGCTAAGAATGGTATGTTTGGCTTTGTATTTCAGTCCAAAATTAATAATTTTTCATATTCGAAAATGAACTGTTTGTAACAGGAACACATGAGTTAAGAAGGGTAACTCTGGCTTTGTATTTCAGGCCAAAATTAATAATTTTTCGCACTCGAAAAAGAGCTTTTGGTAATAGGAACACATGAGTCAAAAAGGGTAAGTTTGGGTTTGAATTTCAGTCCAAAATTGATAATTTGTCGCACTCGAAAACGAACTTTTGATAATAGGAACACATGAGTTAAGAAGGGTAAGTTTGGCTTTGTATTTCAGGCCAAAATTAATAATTTGTCGCACTCGAAAAAGAGCTTTTGGTAATAGGAACACATGAGTCAAAAAGGGTAAGTTTGGGTTTGAATTTCAGTCCAAAATTGATAATTTGTCGCACTCGAAAACGAACTTTTGATAATAGGAACACATGAGCTAAGAAGGGTAACTTTGGCTTTGTATTTCAGTCCAAAATTAATAACTTTTCATATTCGAAAATGAACTGTTTGTAACAGGAACACATGGGTTAAGAAGGGTAACTCTGGCTTTGTATTTCAGGCCAAAATTAATAATTTTTCGCACTCGAAAAAGAGCTTTTGGTAATAGGAACACATGAGTCAAAAAGGGTAAGTTTGGGTATGAATTTCAGTCCAAAATTGATAATTTGTCGCACTCGAAAACGAACTTTTGATAATAGGAACACATGAGCTAAGAAGGGTAACTTTGGCTTTGTATTTCAGTCCAAAATTAATAACTTTTCATATTCGAAAATGAACTGTTTGTAACAGGAACACATGGGTTAAGAAGGGTAACTCTGGCTTTGTATTTCAGGCCAAAATTAATAATTTGTCGCACTCGAAAAAGAGCTTTTGGTAATAGGAACACATGAGTCAAAAAGGGTAAGTTTGGGTTTGTATTACAGTCCAAAATTGATAATTTGTCGCACTCGAAAACGAACTTTTAGTAATAGGAACACATGAGCTAAGAATGGTATGTTTGGCTTTGTATTTCAGTCCAAAATTAATAATTTTTCATATTCGAAAATGAACTGTTTGTAACAGGAACACATGAGTTAAGAAGGGTAACGCTGGCTTTGTATTTCAGGCCAAAATTAATAATTTGTCGCACTCGAAAAAGAGCTTTTGGTAATAGGAACACATGAGTCAAAAAGGGTAAGTTTGGGTTTGAATTTCAGTCCAAAATTGATAATTTGTCGCACTCGAAAACGAACTTTTGATAATAGGAACACATGAGCTAAGAAGGGTAACTTTGGCTTTGTATTTCAGTCCAAAATTAATAACTTTTCATATTCGAAAATGAACTGTTTGTAACAGGAACACATGGGTTAAGAAGGGTAACTCTGGCTTTGTATTTCAGGCCAAAATTAATAATTTTTCGCACTCGAAAAAGAGCTTTTGGTAATAGGAACACATGAGTCAAAAAGGGTAAGTTTGGGTTTGAATTTCAGTCCAAAATTGATAATTTGTCGCACTCGAAAACGAACTTTTGATAATAGGAACACATGAGCTAAGAAGGGTAACTTTGGCTTTGTATTTCAGTCCAAAATTAATAACTTTTCATATTCGAATATGAACTGTTTGTAACAGGAACACATGGGTTAAGAAGGGTAACTCTGGCTTTGTATTTCAGGCCAAAATTAATAATTTGTCGCACTCGAAAAAGAGCTTTTGGTAATAGGAACACATGAGTCAAAAAGGGTAAGTTTGGGTTTGTATTACAGTCCAAAATTGATAATTTGTCGCACTCGAAAACGAACTTTTAGTAATAGGAACACATGAGCTAAGAAGGGTAACTTTGGCTTTGTATTTCAGTCCAAAATTAATAACTTTTCATATTCGAAAATGAACTGTTTGTAACAGGAACACATGGGTTAAGAAGGGTAACTCTGGCTTTGTATTTCAGGCCAAAATTAATAATTTGTCGCACTCGAAAAAGAGCTTTTGGTAATAGGAACACATGAGTTAAAAAGGGTAAGTTTGGCTTTGTATTTCAATCCAAAACTGATAATTTTTAGCACTCGAAAACGAACTTTTGATAATAGGAACACATGAGTTAAGAAGGGTAAGTTTGGCTTTGTATTTCAGGCCAAAATTAATAATTTGTCGCACTCGAAAAAGAGCTTTTGGTAATAGGAACACATGAGTCAAAAAGGGTAAGTTTGGGTTTGAATTTCAGTCCAAAATTGATAATTTGTCGCACTCGAAAACGAACTTTTGATAATAGGAACATATGAGCTAAGAAGGGTAACTTTGGCTTTGTATTTCAGTCCAAAATTAATAACTTTTCATATTCGAAAATGAACTGTTTGTAACAGGAACACATGGGTTAAGAAGGGTAACTCTGGCTTTGTATTTCAGGCCAAAATTAATAATTTTTCGCACTCGAAAAAGAGCTTTTGGTAATAGGAACACATGAGTCAAAAAGGGTAAGTTTGGGTTTGAATTTCAGTCCAAAATTGATAATTTGTCGCACTCGAAAACGAACTTTTGATAATAGGAACACATGAGTTAAGAAGGGTAACGTTGGCTTTGTATTTCAGTCCAAAATTAATAACTTTTCATATTCGAAAATGAACTGTTTGTAACAGGAACACATGGGTTAAGAAGGGTAACTCTGGCTTTGTATTTCAGGCCAAAATTAATAATTTTTCGCACTCGAAAAAGAGCTTTTGGTAATAGGAACACATGAGTCAAAAAGGGTAAGTTTGGGTTTGAATTTCAGTCCAAAATTGATAATTTGTCGCACTCGAAAACGAACTTTTGATAATAGGAACACATGAGCTAAGAAGGGTAACTTTGGCTTTGTATTTCAGTCCAAAATTAATAACTTTTCATATTCGAATATGAACTGTTTGTAACAGGAACACATGGGTTAAGAAGGGTAACTCTGGCTTTGTATTTCAGGCCAAAATTAATAATTTGTCGCACTCGAAAAAGAGCTTTTGGTAATAGGAACACATGAGTCAAAAAGGGTAAGTTTGGGTTTGTATTACAGTCCAAAATTGATAATTTGTCGCACTCGAAAACGAACTTTTAGTAATAGGAACACATGAGCTAAGAAGGGTAACTTTGGCTTTGTATTTCAGTCCAAAATTAATAACTTTTCATATTCGAAAATGAACTGTTTGTAACAGGAACACATGGGTTAAGAAGGGTAACTCTGGCTTTGTATTTCAGGCCAAAATTAATAATTTGTCGCACTCGAAAAAGAGCTTTTGGTAATAGGAACACATGAGTTAAAAAGGGTAAGTTTGGCTTTGTATTTCAATCCAAAACTGATAATTTTTAGCACTCGAAAACGAACTTTTGATAATAGGAACACATGAGTTAAGAAGGGTAAGTTTGGCTTTGTATTTCAGGCCAAAATTAATAATTTGTCGCACTCGAAAAAGAGCTTTTGGTAATAGGAACACATGAGTCAAAAAGGGTAAGTTTGGGTTTGAATTTCAGTCCAAAATTGATAATTTGTCGCACTCGAAAACGAACTTTTGATAATAGGAACATATGAGCTAAGAAGGGTAACTTTGGCTTTGTATTTCAGTCCAAAATTAATAACTTTTAATATTCGAAAATGAACTGTTTGTAACAGGAACACATGGGTTAAGAAGGGTAACTCTGGCTTTGTATTTCAGGCCAAAATTAATAATTTTTCGCACTCGAAAAAGAGCTTTTGGTAATAGGAACACATGAGTCAAAAAGGGTAAGTTTGGGTTTGAATTTCAGTCCAAAATTGATAATTTGTCGCACTCGAAAACGAACTTTTGATAATAGGAACACATGAGTTAAGAAGGGTAACGTTGGCTTTGTATTTCAGTCCAAAATTAATAACTTTTCATATTCGAAAATGAACTGTTTGTAACAGGAACACATGGGTTAAGAAGGGTAACTCTGGCTTTGTATTTCAGGCCAAAATTAATAATTTGTCGCACTCGAAAAAGAGCTTTTGGTAATAGGAACACATGAGTCAAAAAGGGTAAGTTTGGGTTTGTATTACAGTCCAAAATTGATAATTTGTCGCACTCGAAAACGAACTTTTAGTAATAGGAACACATGAGCAAAGAATGGTATGTTTGGCTTTGTATTTCAGTCCAAAATTAATAATTTTTCATATTCGAAAATGAACTGTTTGTAACAGGAACCCATGAGTTAAGAAGGGTATCGCTGGCTTTGTATTTCAGGCCAAAATTAATAATTTGTCGCACTCGAAAAAGAGCTTTTGGTAATAGGAACACATGAGTTAAAAAGGGTAAGTTTGGCTTTGTATTTCAATCCAAAATTGATAATTTTTAGCACTCGAAAACGAACTTTTGATAATAGGAACACATGAGTTAAGAAGGGTAAGTTTGGCTTTGTATTTCAATCCAAAATTAATAACTTTTCATATTCGAAAATGAACTGTTTGTAACAGGAACACATGGGTTAAGAAGGGTAACTCTGGCTTTGTATTTCAGGCCAAAATTAATAATTTTTCGCACTCGAAAAAGAGCTTTTGGTAATAGGAACACATGAGTCAAAAAGGGTAAGTTTGGGTATGAATTTCAGTCCAAAATTGATAATTTGTCGCACTCGAAAACGAACTTTTGATAATAGGAACACATGAGCTAAGAAGGGTAACTTTGGCTTTGTATTTCAGTCCAAAATTAATAACTTTTCATATTCGAAAATGAACTGTTTGTAACAGGAACACATGGGTTAAGAAGGGTAACTCTGGCTTTGTATTTCAGGCCAAAATTAATAACTTTTCATATTCGAAAATGAACTGTTTGTAACAGGAACACATGGGTTAAGAAGGGTAACTCTGGCTTTGTATTTCAGGCCAAAATTAATAATTTTTCGCACTCGAAAAAGAGCTTTTGGTAATAGGAACACATGAGTCAAAAAGGGTAAGTTTGGGTATGAATTTCAGTCCAAAATTGATAATTTGTCGCACTCGAAAACGAACTTTTGATAATAGGAACACATGAGCTAAGAAGGGTAACTTTGGCTTTGTATTTCAGTCCAAAATTAATAACTTTTCATATTCGAAAATGAACTGTTTGTAACAGGAACACATGGGTTAAGAAGGGTAACTCTGGCTTTGTATTTCAGGCCAAAATTAATAATTTGTCGCACTCGAAAAAGAGCTTTTGGTAATAGGAACACATGAGTCAAAAAGGGTAAGTTTGGGTTTGTATTACAGTCCAAAATTGATAATTTGTCGCACTCGAAAACGAACTTTTAGTAATAGGAACACATGAGCTAAGAATGGTATGTTTGGCTTTGTATTTCAGTCCAAAATTAATAATTTTTCATATTCGAAAATGAACTGTTTGTAACAGGAACACATGAGTTAAGAAGGGTAACGCTGGCTTTGTATTTCAGGCCAAAATTAATAATTTGTCGCACTCGAAAAAGAGCTTTTGGTAATAGGAACACATGAGTCAAAAAGGGTAAGTTTGGGTTTGAATTTCAGTCCAAAATTGATAATTTGTCGCACTCGAAAACGAACTTTTGATAATAGGAACACATGAGCTAAGAAGGGTAACTTTGGCTTTGTATTTCAGTCCAAAATTAATAACTTTTCATATTCGAAAATGAACTGTTTGTAACAGGAACACATGGGTTAAGAAGGGTAACTCTGGCTTTGTATTTCAGGCCAAAATTAATAATTTTTCGCACTCGAAAAAGAGCTTTTGGTAATAGGAACACATGAGTCAAAAAGGGTAAGTTTGGGTTTGAATTTCAGTCCAAAATTGATAATTTGTCGCACTCGAAAACGAACTTTTGATAATAGGAACACATGAGCTAAGAAGGGTAACTTTGGCTTTGTATTTCAGTCCAAAATTAATAACTTTTCATATTCGAATATGAACTGTTTGTAACAGGAACACATGGGTTAAGAAGGGTAACTCTGGCTTTGTATTTCAGGCCAAAATTAATAATTTGTCGCACTCGAAAAAGAGCTTTTGGTAATAGGAACACATGAGTCAAAAAGGGTAAGTTTGGGTTTGTATTACAGTCCAAAATTGATAATTTGTCGCACTCGAAAACGAACTTTTAGTAATAGGAACACATGAGCTAAGAAGGGTAACTTTGGCTTTGTATTTCAGTCCAAAATTAATAACTTTTCATATTCGAAAATGAACTGTTTGTAACAGGAACACATGGGTTAAGAAGGGTAACTCTGGCTTTGTATTTCAGGCCAAAATTAATAATTTGTCGCACTCGAAAAAGAGCTTTTGGTAATAGGAACACATGAGTTAAAAAGGGTAAGTTTGGCTTTGTATTTCAATCCAAAACTGATAATTTTTAGCACTCGAAAACGAACTTTTGATAATAGGAACACATGAGTTAAGAAGGGTAAGTTTGGCTTTGTATTTCAGGCCAAAATTAATAATTTGTCGCACTCGAAAAAGAGCTTTTGGTAATAGGAACACATGAGTCAAAAAGGGTAAGTTTGGGTTTGAATTTCAGTCCAAAATTGATAATTTGTCGCACTCGAAAACGAACTTTTGATAATAGGAACATATGAGCTAAGAAGGGTAACTTTGGCTTTGTATTTCAGTCCAAAATTAATAACTTTTCATATTCGAAAATGAACTGTTTGTAACAGGAACACATGGGTTAAGAAGGGTAACTCTGGCTTTGTATTTCAGGCCAAAATTAATAATTTTTCGCACTCGAAAAAGAGCTTTTGGTAATAGGAACACATGAGTCAAAAAGGGTAAGTTTGGGTTTGAATTTCAGTCCAAAATTGATAATTTGTCGCACTCGAAAACGAACTTTTGATAATAGGAACACATGAGTTAAGAAGGGTAACGTTGGCTTTGTATTTCAGTCCAAAATTAATAACTTTTCATATTCGAAAATGAACTGTTTGTAACAGGAACACATGGGTTAAGAAGGGTAACTCTGGCTTTGTATTTCAGGCCAAAATTAATAATTTTTCGCACTCGAAAAAGAGCTTTTGGTAATAGGAACACATGAGTCAAAAAGGGTAAGTTTGGGTTTGAATTTCAGTCCAAAATTGATAATTTGTCGCACTCGAAAACGAACTTTTGATAATAGGAACACATGAGCTAAGAAGGGTAACTTTGGCTTTGTATTTCAGTCCAAAATTAATAACTTTTCATATTCGAATATGAACTGTTTGTAACAGGAACACATGGGTTAAGAAGGGTAACTCTGGCTTTGTATTTCAGGCCAAAATTAATAATTTGTCGCACTCGAAAAAGAGCTTTTGGTAATAGGAACACATGAGTCAAAAAGGGTAAGTTTGGGTTTGTATTACAGTCCAAAATTGATAATTTGTCGCACTCGAAAACGAACTTTTAGTAATAGGAACACATGAGCTAAGAAGGGTAACTTTGGCTTTGTATTTCAGTCCAAAATTAATAACTTTTCATATTCGAAAATGAACTGTTTGTAACAGGAACACATGGGTTAAGAAGGGTAACTCTGGCTTTGTATTTCAGGCCAAAATTAATAATTTGTCGCACTCGAAAAAGAGCTTTTGGTAATAGGAACACATGAGTTAAAAAGGGTAAGTTTGGCTTTGTATTTCAATCCAAAACTGATAATTTTTAGCACTCGAAAACGAACTTTTGATAATAGGAACACATGAGTTAAGAAGGGTAAGTTTGGCTTTGTATTTCAGGCCAAAATTAATAATTTGTCGCACTCGAAAAAGAGCTTTTGGTAATAGGAACACATGAGTTAAAAAGGGTAAGTTTGGCTTTGTATTTCAATCCAAAACTGATAATTTTTAGCACTCGAAAACGAACTTTTGATAATAGGAACACATGAGTTAAGAAGGGTAAGTTTGGCTTTGTATTTCAGGCCAAAATTAATAATTTGTCGCACTCGAAAAAGAGCTTTTGGTAATAGGAACACATGAGTCAAAAAGGGTAAGTTTGGGTTTGAATTTCAGTCCAAAATTGATAATTTGTCGCACTCGAAAACGAACTTTTGATAATAGGAACACATGAGTTAAGAAGGGTAACGTTGGCTTTGTATTTCAGTCCAAAATTAATAACTTTTCATATTCGAAAATGAACTGTTTGTAACAGGATCACATGGGTTAAGAAGGGTAACTCTGGCTTTGTATTTCAGGCCAAAATTAATAATTTGTCGCACTCGAAAAAGAGCTTTTGGTAATAGGAACACATGAGTCAAAAAGGGTAAGTTTGGGTTTGTATTACAGTCCAAAATTGATAATTTGTCGCACTCGAAAACGAACTTTTAGTAATAGGAACACATGAGCAAAGAATGGTATGTTTGGCTTTGTATTTCAGTCCAAAATTAATAATTTTTCATATTCGAAAATGAACTGTTTGTAACAGGAACCCATGAGTTAAGAAGGGTATCGCTGGCTTTGTATTTCAGGCCAAAATTAATAATTTGTCGCACTCGAAAAAGAGCTTTTGGTAATAGGAACACATGAGTTAAAAAGGGTAAGTTTGGCTTTGTATTTCAATCCAAAATTGATAATTTTTAGCACTCGAAAACGAACTTTTGATAATAGGAACACATGAGTTAAGAAGGGTAAGTTTGGCTTTGTATTTCAGGCCAAAATTAATAATTTGTCGCACTCGAAAAAGAGCTTGTGGTAATAGGAACACATGAGTCAAAAAGGGTAAGTTTGGGTATGAATTTCAGTCCAAAATTGATAATTTGTCGCACTCGAAAACGAACTTTTGATAATAGGAACACATGAGCTAAGAAGGGTAACTTTGGCTTTGTATTTCAGTCCAAAATTAATAACTTTTCATATTCGAAAATGAACTGTTTGTAACAGGAACACATGGGTTAAGAAGGGTAACTCTGGCTTTGTATTTCAGGCCAAAATTAATAATTTGTCGCACTCGAAAAAGAGCTTTTGGTAATAGGAACACATGAGTCAAAAAGGGTAAGTTTGGGTTTGTATTACAGTCCAAAATTGATAATTTGTCGCACTCGAAAACGAACTTTTAGTAATAGGAACACATGAGCTAAGAATGGTATGTTTGGCTTTGTATTTCAGTCCAAAATTAATAATTTTTCATATTCGAAAATGAACTGTTTGTAACAGGAACACATGAGTTAAGAAGGGTAACTCTGGCTTTGTATTTCAGGCCAAAATTAATAATTTTTCGCACTCGAAAAAGAGCTTTTGGTAATAGGAACACATGAGTCAAAAAGGGTAAGTTTGGGTTTGAATTTCAGTCCAAAATTGATAATTTGTCGCACTCGAAAACGAACTTTTGATAATAGGAACACATGAGTTAAGAAGGGTAAGTTTGGCTTTGTATTTCAGGCCAAAATTAATAATTTGTCGCACTCGAAAAAGAGCTTTTGGTAATAGGAACACATGAGTCAAAAAGGGTAAGTTTGGGTTTGAATTTCAGTCCAAAATTGATAATTTGTCGCACTCGAAAACGAACTTTTGATAATAGGAACACATGAGCTAAGAAGGGTAACTTTGGCTTTGTATTTCAGTCCAAAATTAATAACTTTTCATATTCGAAAATGAACTGTTTGTAACAGGAACACATGGGTTAAGAAGGGTAACTCTGGCTTTGTATTTCAGGCCAAAATTAATAATTTGTCGCACTCGAAAAAGAGCTTTTGGTAATAGGAACACATGAGTCAAAAAGGGTAAGTTTGGGTTTGTATTACAGTCCAAAATTGATAATTTGTCGCACTCGAAAACGAACTTTTAGTAATAGGAACACATGAGCTAAGAATGGTATGTTTGGCTTTGTATTTCAGTCCAAAATTAATAATTTTTCATATTCGAAAATGAACTGTTTGTAACAGGAACACATGAGTTAAGAAGGGTAACGCTGGCTTTGTATTTCAGGCCAAAATTAATAATTTGTCGCACTCGAAAAAGAGCTTTTGGTAATAGGAACACATGAGTCAAAAAGGGTAAGTTTGGGTTTGAATTTCAGTCCAAAATTGATAATTTGTCGCACTCGAAAACGAACTTTTGATAATAGGAACACATGAGCTAAGAAGGGTAACTTTGGCTTTGTATTTCAGTCCAAAATTAATAACTTTTCATATTCGAAAATGAACTGTTTGTAACAGGAACACATGGGTTAAGAAGGGTAACTCTGGCTTTGTATTTCAGGCCAAAATTAATAATTTTTCGCACTCGAAAAAGAGCTTTTGGTAATAGGAACACATGAGTCAAAAAGGGTAAGTTTGGGATTGAATTTCAGTCCAAAATTGATAATTTGTCGCACTCGAAAACGAACTTTTGATAATAGGAACACATGAGCTAAGAAGGGTAACTTTGGCTTTGTATTTCAGTCCAAAATTAATAACTTTTCATATTCGAAAATGAACTGTTTGTAACAGGAACACATGGGTTAAGAAGGGTAACTCTGGCTTTGTATTTCAGGCCAAAATTAATAATTTGTCGCACTCGAAAAAGAGCTTTTGGTAATAGGAACACATGAGTCAAAAAGGGTAAGTTTGGGTTTGTATTACAGTCCAAAATTGATAATTTGTCGCACTCGAAAACGAACTTTTAGTAATAGGAACACATGAGCTAAGAAGGGTAACTTTGGCTTTGTATTTCAGTCCAAAATTAATAACTTTTCATATTCGAAAATGAACTGTTTGTAACAGGAACACATGGGTTAAGAAGGGTAACTCTGGCTTTGTATTTCCGGCCAAAATTAATAATTTGTCGCACTCGAAAAAGAGCTTTTGGTAATAGGAACACATGAGTTAAAAAGGGTAAGTTTGGCTTTGTATTTCAATCCAAAACTGATAATTTTTAGCACTCGAAAACGAACTTTTGATAATAGGAACACATGAGTTAAGAAGGGTAAGTTTGGCTTTGTATTTCAGGCCAAAATTAATAATTTGTCGCACTCGAAAAAGAGCTTTTGGTAATAGGAACACATGAGTCAAAAAGGGTAAGTTTGGGTTTGAATTTCAGTCCAAAATTGATAATTTGTCGCACTCGAAAACGAACTTTTGATAATAGGAACACATGAGCTAAGAAGGGTAACTTTGGCTTTGTATTTCAGTCCAAAATTAATAACTTTTCATATTCGAAAATGAACTGTTTGTAACAGGAACACATGGGTTAAGAAGGGTAACTCTGGCTTTGTATTTCAGGCCAAAATTAATAATTTTTCGCACTCGAAAAAGAGCTTTTGGTAATAGGAACACATGAGTCAAAAAGGGTAAGTTTGGGTATGAATTTCAGTCCAAAATTGATAATTTGTCGCACTCGAAAACGAACTTTTGATAATAGGAACACATGAGCTAAGAAGGGTAACTTTGGCTTTGTATTTCAGTCCAAAATTAATAACTTTTCATATTCGAAAATGAACTGTTTGTAACAGGAACACATGGGTTAAGAAGGGTAACTCTGGCTTTGTATTTCAGGCCAAAATTAATAATTTGTCGCACTCGAAAAAGAGCTTTTGGTAATAGGAACACATGAGTCAAAAAGGGTAAGTTTGGGTTTGTATTACAGTCCAAAATTGATAATTTGTCGCACTCGAAAACGAACTTTTAGTAATAGGAACACATGAGCTAAGAATGGTATGTTTGGCTTTGTATTTCAGTCCAAAATTAATAATTTTTCATATTCGAAAATGAACTGTTTGTAACAGGAACACATGAGTTAAGAAGGGTAACGCTGGCTTTGTATTTCAGGCCAAAATTAATAATTTGTCGCACTCGAAAAAGAGCTTTTGGTAATAGGAACACATGAGTCAAAAAGGGTAAGTTTGGGTTTGAATTTCAGTCCAAAATTGATAATTTGTCGCACTCGAAAACCAACTTTTGATAATAGGAACACATGAGCTAAGAAGGGTAACTTTGGCTTTGTATTTCAGTCCAAAATTAATAACTTTTCATATTCGAAAATGAACTGTTTGTAACAGGAACACATGGGTTAAGAAGGGTAACTCTGGCTTTGTATTTCAGGCCAAAATTAATAATTTTTCGCACTCGAAAAAGAGCTTTTGGTAATAGGAACACATGAGTCAAAAAGGGTAAGTTTGGGTTTGAATTTCAGTCCAAAATTGATAATTTGTCGCACTCGAAAACGAACTTTTGATAATAGGAACACATGAGCTAAGAAGGGTAACTTTGGCTTTGTATTTCAGTCCAAAATTAATAACTTTTCATATTCGAATATGAACTGTTTGTAACAGGAACACATGGGTTAAGAAGGGTAACTCTGGCTTTGTATTTCAGGCCAAAATTAATAATTTGTCGCACTCGAAAAAGAGCTTTTGGTAATAGGAACACATGAGTCAAAAAGGGTAAGTTTGGGTTTGTATTACAGTCCAAAATTGATAATTTGTCGCACTCGAAAACGAACTTTTAGTAATAGGAACACATGAGCTAAGAAGGGTAACTTTGGCTTTGTATTTCAGTCCAGAATTAATAACTTTTCATATTCGAAAATGAACTGTTTGTAACAGGAACACATGGGTTAAGAAGGGTAACTCTGGCTTTGTATTTCAGGCCAAAATTAATAATTTGTCGCACTCGAAAAAGAGCTTTTGGTAATAGGAACACATGAGTTAAAAAGGGTAAGTTTGGCTTTGTATTTCAATCCAAAACTGATAATTTTTAGCACTCGAAAACGAACTTTTGATAATAGGAACACATGAGTTAAGAAGGGTAAGTTTGGCTTTGTATTTCAGGCCAAAATTAATAATTTGTCGCACTCGAAAAAGAGCTTTTGGTAATAGGAACACATGAGTCAAAAAGGGTAAGTTTGGGTTTGAATTTCAGTCCAAAATTGATAATTTGTCGCACTCGAAAACGAACTTTTGATAATAGGAACATATGAGCTAAGAAGGGTAACTTTGGCTTTGTATTTCAGTCCAAAATTAATAACTTTTCATATTCGAAAATGAACTGTTTGTAACAGGAACACATGGGTTAAGAAGGGTAACTCTGGCTTTGTATTTCAGGCCAAAATTAATAATTTTTCGCACTCGAAAAAGAGCTTTTGGTAATAGGAACACATGAGTCAAAAAGGGTAAGTTTGGGTTTGAATTTCAGTCCAAAATTGATAATTTGTCGCACTCGAAAACGAACTTTTGATAATAGGAACACATGAGTTAAGAAGGGTAACGTTGGCTTTGTATTTCAGTCCAAAATTAATAACTTTTCATATTCGAAAATGAACTGTTTGTAACAGGAACACATGGGTTAAGAAGGGTAACTCTGGCTTTGTATTTCAGGCCAAAATTAATAATTTGTCGCACTCGAAAAAGAGCTTTTGGTAATAGGAACACATGAGTCAAAAAGGGTAAGTTTGGCTTGGTATTTAAATCCAAAATTGATAATTTTTAGCACTCGAAAACGAACTTTTGATAATAGGAACACATGAGTTAAGAAGGGTAAGTTTGGCTTTGTATTTCAGGCCAAAATTAATAATTTGTCGCACTCGAAAAAGAGCTTTTGGTAATAGGAACACATGAGTCAAAAAGGGTAAGTTTGGCTTTGTATTTCAATCCAAAATTGATAATTTTTAGCACTCGAAAACGAACTTTTGATAATAGGAACACATGAGTTAAGAAGGGTAAGTTTGGCTTTGTATTTCAGGCCAAAATTAATAATTTGTCGCACTCGAAAAAGAGCTTTTGGTAATAGGAACACATGAGTCAAAAAGGGTAAGTTTGGGTTTGAATTTCAGTCCAAAATTGATAATTTGTCGCACTCGAAAACGAACTTTTGATAATAGGAACACATGAGCTAAGAAGGGTAACTTTGGCTTTGTATTTCAGTCCAAAATTAATAACTTTTCATATTCGAAAATGAACTGTTTGTAACAGGAACACATGGGTTAAGAAGGGTAACTCTGGCTTTGTATTTCAGGCCAAAATTAATAATTTGTCGCACTCGAAAAAGAGCTTTTGGTAATAGGAACACATGAGTCAAAAAGGGTAAGTTTGGCTTTGTATTTCAGGCCAAAATTAATAATTTGTTGCACTCGAAAAAGAGCTTTTGGTAATAGGAACACATGAGTCAAAAAGGGTAAGTTTGGGTTTGAATTTCAGTCCAAAATTGATAATTTGTCGCACTCGAAAACGAACTTTTGATAATAGGAACACATGAGCTAAGAAGGGTAACTTTGGCTTTGTATTTCAGTCCAAAATTAATAACTTTTCATATTCGAAAATGAACTGTTTGTAACAGGAACACATGGGTTAAGAAGGGTAACTCTGGCTTTGTATTTCAGGCCAAAATTAATAATTTGTCGCACTCGAAAAAGAGCTTTTGGTAATAGGAACACATGAGTCAAAAAGGGTAAGTTTGGGTTTGTATTACAGTCCAAAATTGATAATTTGTCGCACTCGAAAACGAACTTTTAGTAATAGGAACACATGAGCTAAGAATGGTATGTTTGGCTTTGTATTTCAGTCCAAAATTAATAATTTTTCATATTCGAAAATGAACTGTTTGTAACAGGAACACATGAGTTAAGAAGGGTAACGCTGGCTTTGTATTTCAGGCCAAAATTAATAATTTGTCGCACTCGAAAAAGAGCTTTTGGTAATAGGAACACATGAGTCAAAAAGGGTAAGTTTGGGTTTGAATTTCAGTCCAAAATTGATAATTTGTCGCACTCGAAAACGAACTTTTGATAATAGGAACACATGAGCTAAGAAGGGTAACTTTGGCTTTGTATTTCAGTCCAAAATTAATAACTTTTCATATTCGAAAATGAACTGTTTGTAACAGGAACACATGGGTTAAGAAGGGTAACTCTGGCTTTGTATTTCAGGCCAAAATTAATAATTTGTCGCACTCGAAAAAGAGCTTTTGGTAATAGGAACACATGAGTCAAAAAGGGTAAGTTTGGGTTTGTATTACAGTCCAAAATTGATAATTTGTCGCACTCGAAAACGAACTTTTAGTAATAGGAACACATGAGCTAAGAAGGGTAACTTTGGCTTTGTATTTCAGTCCAAAATTAATAACTTTTCATATTCGAAAATGAACTGTTTGTAACAGGAACACATGGGTTAAGAAGGGTAACTCTGGCTTTGTATTTCCGGCCAAAATTAATAATTTGTCGCACTCGAAAAAGAGCTTTTGGTAATAGGAACACATGAGTTAAAAAGGGTAAGTTTGGCTTTGTATTTCAATCCAAAACTGATAATTTTTAGCACTCGAAAACGAACTTTTGATAATAGGAACACATGAGTTAAGAAGGGTAAGTTTGGCTTTGTATTTCAGGCCAAAATTAATAATTTGTCGCACTCGAAAAAGAGCTTTTGGTAATAGGAACACATGAGTCAAAAAGGGTAAGTTTGGGTTTGAATTTCAGTCCAAAATTGATAATTTGTCGCACTCGAAAACGAACTTTTGATAATAGGAACACATGAGCTAAGAAGGGTAACTTTGGCTTTGTATTTCAGTCCAAAATTAATAACTTTTCATATTCGAAAATGAACTGTTTGTAACAGGAACACATGGGTTAAGAAGGGTAACTCTGGCTTTGTATTTCAGGCCAAAATTAATAATTTTTCGCACTCGAAAAAGAGCTTTTGGTAATAGGAACACATGAGTCAAAAAGGGTAAGTTTGGGTTTGAATTTCAGTCCAAAATTGATAATTTGTCGCACTCAAAAACGAACTTTTGATAATAGGAACACATGAGTTAAGAAGGGTAACGTTGGCTTTGTATTTCAGTCCAAAATTAATAACTTTTCATATTCGAAAATGAACTGTTTGTAACAGGAACACATGGGTTAAGAAGGGTAACTCTGGCTTTGTATTTCAGGCCAAAATTAATAATTTGTCGCACTCGAAAAAGAGCTTTTGGTAATAGGAACACATGAGTCAAAAAGGGTAAGTTTGGCTTGGTATTTAAATCCAAAATTGATAATTTTTAGCACTCGAAAACGAACTTTTGATAATAGGAACACATGAGTTAAGAAGGGTAAGTTTGGCTTTGTATTTCAGGCCAAAATTAATAATTTGTCGCACTCGAAAAAGAGCTTTTGGTAATAGGAACACATGAGTCAAAAAGGGTAAGTTTGGCTTTGTATTTCAATCCAAAATTGATAATTTTTAGCACTCGAAAACGAACTTTTGATAATAGGAACACATGAGTTAAGAAGGGTAAGTTTGGCTTTGTATTTCAGGCCAAAATTAATAATTTGTCGCACTCGAAAAAGAGCTTTTGGTAATAGGAACACATGAGTCAAAAAGGGTAAGTTTGGGTTTGAATTTCAGTCCAAAATTGATAATTTGTCGCACTCGAAAACGAACTTTTGATAATAGGAACACATGAGCTAAGAAGGGTAACTTTGGCTTTGTATTTCAGTCCAAAATTAATAACTTTTCATATTCGAAAATGAACTGTTTGTAACAGGAACACATGGGTTAAGAAGGGTAACTCTGGCTTTGTATTTCAGGCCAAAATTAATAATTTGTCGCACTCGAAAAAGAGCTTTTGGTAATAGGAACACATGAGTCAAAAAGGGTAAGTTTGGCTTTGTATTTCAGGCCAAAATTAATAATTTGTTGCACTCGAAAAAGAGCTTTTGGTAATAGGAACACATGAGTCAAAAAGGGTAAGTTTGGGTTTGAATTTCAGTCCAAAATTGATAATTTGTCGCACTCGAAAACGAACTTTTGATAATAGGAACACATGAGCTAAGAAGGGTAACTTTGGCTTTGTATTTCAGTCCAAAATTAATAACTTTTCATATTCGAAAATGAACTGTTTGTAACAGGAACACATGGGTTAAGAAGGGTAACTCTGGCTTTGTATTTCAGGCCAAAATTAATAATTTGTCGCACTCGAAAAAGAGCTTTTGGTAATAGGAACACATGAGTCAAAAAGGGTAAGTTTGGGTTTGTATTACAGTCCAAAATTGATAATTTGTCGCACTCGAAAACGAACTTTTAGTAATAGGAACACATGAGCTAAGAATGGTATGTTTGGCTTTGTATTTCAGTCCAAAATTAATAATTTTTCATATTCGAAAATGAACTGTTTGTAACAGGAACACATGAGTTAAGAAGGGTAACGCTGGCTTTGTATTTCAGGCCAAAATTAATAATTTGTCGCACTCGAAAAAGAGCTTTTGGTAATAGGAACACATGAGTCAAAAAGGGTAAGTTTGGGTTTGAATTTCAGTCCAAAATTGATAATTTGTCGCACTCGAAAACGAACTTTTGATAATAGGAACACATGAGCTAAGAAGGGTAACTTTGGCTTTGTATTTCAGTCCAAAATTAATAACTTTTCATATTCGAAAATGAACTGTTTGTAACAGGAACACATGGGTTAAGAAGGGTAACTCTGGCTTTGTATTTCAGGCCAAAATTAATAATTTGTCGCACTCGAAAAAGAGCTTTTGGTAATAGGAACACATGAGTCAAAAAGGGTAAGTTTGGGTTTGTATTACAGTCCAAAATTGATAATTTGTCGCACTCGAAAACGAACTTTTAGTAATAGGAACACATGAGCTAAGAAGGGTAACTTTGGCTTTGTATTTCAGTCCAAAATTAATAACTTTTCATATTCGAAAATGAACTGTTTGTAACAGGAACACATGGGTTAAGAAGGGTAACTCTGGCTTTGTATTTCCGGCCAAAATTAATAATTTGTCGCACTCGAAAAAGAGCTTTTGGTAATAGGAACACATGAGTTAAAAAGGGTAAGTTTGGCTTTGTATTTCAATCCAAAACTGATAATTTTTAGCACTCGAAAACGAACTTTTGATAATAGGAACACATGAGTTAAGAAGGGTAAGTTTGGCTTTGTATTTCAGGCCAAAATTAATAATTTGTCGCACTCGAAAAAGAGCTTTTGGTAATAGGAACACATGAGTCAAAAAGGGTAAGTTTGGGTTTGAATTTCAGTCCAAAATTGATAATTTGTCGCACTCGAAAACGAACTTTTGATAATAGGAACACATGAGCTAAGAAGGGTAACTTTGGCTTTGTATTTCAGTCCAAAATTAATAACTTTTCATATTCGAAAATGAACTGTTTGTAACAGGAACACATGGGTTAAGAAGGGTAACTCTGGCTTTGTATTTCAGGCCAAAATTAATAATTTTTCGCACTCGAAAAAGAGCTTTTGGTAATAGGAACACATGAGTCAAAAAGGGTAAGTTTGGGTTTGAATTTCAGTCCAAAATTGATAATTTGTCGCACTCAAAAACGAACTTTTGATAATAGGAACACATGAGTTAAGAAGGGTAACGTTGGCTTTGTATTTCAGTCCAAAATTAATAACTTTTCATATTCGAAAATGAACTGTTTGTAACAGGAACACATGGGTTAAGAAGGGTAACTCTGGCTTTGTATTTCAGGCCAAAATTAATAATTTGTCGCACTCGAAAAAGAGCTTTTGGTAATAGGAACACATGAGTCAAAAAGGGTAAGTTTGGCTTGGTATTTAAATCCAAAATTGATAATTTTTAGCACTCGAAAACGAACTTTTGATAATAGGAACACATGAGTTAAGAAGGGTAAGTTTGGCTTTGTATTTCAGGCCAAAATTAATAATTTGTCGCACTCGAAAAAGAGCTTTTGGTAATAGGAACACATGAGTCAAAAAGGGTAAGTTTGGCTTTGTATTTCAATCCAAAATTGATAATTTTTAGCACTCGAAAACGAACTTTTGATAATAGGAACACATGAGTTAAGAAGGGTAAGTTTGGCTTTGTATTTCAGGCCAAAATTAATAATTTGTCGCACTCGAAAAAGAGCTTTTGGTAATAGGAACACATGAGTCAAAAAGGGTAAGTTTGGGTTTGAATTTCAGTCCAAAATTGATAATTTCTCGCACTCGAAAACGAACTTTTGATAATAGGAACACATGAGCTAAGAAGGGTAACTTTGGCTTTGTATTTCAGTCCAAAATTAATAACTTTTCATATTCGAAAATCAAGTGTTTGTAACAGGAACACATGGGTTTAGAAGGGTAACTCTGGCTTTGTATTTCAGGCCAAAATTAATAATTTGTCGCACTCGAAAAAGAGCTTTTGGTAATAGGAACACATGAGTCAAAAAGGGTAAGTTTGGGTTTGAATTTCAGTCCAAAATTGATAATTTGTCGCACTCGAAAACGAACTTTTGATAATAGGAACACATGAGTTAAGAAGGGTAAGTTTGGCTTTGTATTTCAGGCCAAAATTAATAATTTGTCGCACTCGAAAAAGAGCTTTTGGTAATAGGAACACATGAGTCAAAAAGGGTAAGTTTGGGTTTGAATTTCAGTCCAAAATTGATAATTTTTAGCACTCGAAAACGAACTTTTGATAATAGGAACACATGAGCTAAGAAGGGTAACTTTGGCTTTGAATTTGAGGCCAAAATTAATAATTTGTCGCACTCGAAAAAGAGCTTGTGGTAATAGGAACACATGAGTCAAAAAGGGTAAGTTTGGGTTTGAATTTCAGTCCAAAATTGATAATTTGTCGCACTCGAAAACGAACTTTTGATAATAGGAACACATGAGCTAAGAAGGGTAACTTTGGCTTTGTATTTCAGTCCAAAATTAATAACTTTTCATATTCGAAAATGAACTGTTTGTAACAGGAACACATGGGTTAAGAAGGGTAACTCTGGCTTTGTATTTCAGGCCAAAATTAATAATTAGTCGCACTCGAAAAAGAGCTTTTGGTAATAGGAACACATGAGTCAAAAAGGGTAAGTTTGGGTTTGAATTTCAGTCCAAAATTGATAATTTGTCGCACTCGAAAAAGAGCTTTTGGTAATAGGAACACATGAGTCAAAAAGGGTAAGTTTGGCTTTGTATTTCAATCCAAAATTGGTAATTTTTAGCACTCGAAAACGAACTTTTGATAATAGGAACACATGAGTTAAGAAGGGTAAGTTTGGCTTTGTATTTCAGGCCAAAATTAATAATTTGGCGCACTCGAAAAAGAGCTTTTGGTAATAGGAACACATGAGTCAAAAAGGGTAAGTTTGGGTTTGAATTTCAGTCCAAAATTGATAATTTGTCGCACTCGAAAACGAACTTTTGATAATAGGAACAGATGAGCTAAGAAGGATAACTTTGGCTTTGTATTTCAGTCCAAAATTAATTACTTTTCATATTCGAAAATGAACTGTTTGTAACAGGAACACATGGGTTAAGAAGGGTAACTCTGGCTTTGTATTTCAGGCCAAAATTAATTATTTTTCGCACTCGAAAAAGAGCTTTTGGTAATAGGAACACATGAGTCAAAAAGGGTAAGTTTGGGTTTGAATTTCAGTCCAAAATTGATAATTTGTCGCACTCGAAAACGAACTTTTGATAATAGGAACACATGAGTTAAGAAGGGTAAGTTTGGCTTTGTATTTCAGGCCAAAATTAATAATTTGTCGCACTCGAAAAAGAGCTTTTGGTAATAGGAACACATGAGTCAAAAAGGGTAAGTTTGGCTTTGTATTTCAATCCAAAATTGATAATTTTTAGCACTCGAAAATGAACTTTTGATAATAGGAACACATGAGTTAAGAAGGGTAAGTTTGGCTTTGTATTTCAGGCCAAAATTAATAATTTGTCGCACTCGAAAAAGAGCTTTTGGTAATAGGAACACATGAGTCAAAAAGGGTAAGTTTGGGTTTGAATTTCAGTCCAAAATTGATAATTTGTCGCACTCGAAAACGAACTTTTAGTAATAGGAACACATGAGCTAAGAAGGGTAACTTTGGCTTTGTATTTCAGTCCAAAATTATTAACTTTTCATATTCGAAAATGAACTGTTTGTAACAGGAACACATGGGTTAAGAAGGGTAACTCTGGCTTTGTATTTCAGGCCAAAATTAATAATTTTTCGCACTCGAAAAAGAGCTTTTGGTAATAGGAACACATGAGTCAAAAAGGGTAAGTTTGGGTTTGAATTTCAGTCCAAAATTGATAATTTGTCGCACTCGAAAACGAACTTTTGATAATAGGAACACATGAGTTAAGAAGGATAAGTTTGGCTTTGTATTTCAGGCCAAAATTAATAATTTGTCGCACTCGAAAAAGAGCTTTTGGTAATAGGAACACATGAGTCAAAAAGGGTAAGTTTGGCTTTGTATTTCAATCCAAAATTGATAATTTTTAGCACTCGAAAACGAACTTTTGATAATAGGAACACATGAGTTAAGAAGGGTAAGTTTGGCTTTGTATTTCAGGCCAAAATTAATAATTTGTCGCACTCGAAAAAGAGCTTTTGGTAATAGGAACACATGAGTCAAAAAGGGTAAGTTTGGGTTTGAATTTCAGTCCAAAATTGATAATTTGTCGCACTCGAAAACGAACTTTTGATAATAGGAACACATGAGCTAAGAAGGGTAACTTTGGCTTTGTATTTCAGTCCAAAATTAATAACTTTTCATATTCGAAAATGAACTGTTTGTAACAGGAACACATGGGTTAAGAAGGGTAACTCTGGCTTTGTATTTCAGGCCAAAATTAATAATTTGTCGCACTCGAAAAAGAGCTTTTGGTAATAGGAACACATGAGTCAAAAAGGGTAAGTTTGGGTTTGAATTTCAGTCCAAAATTGATAATTTGTCGCACTCGAAAACGAACTTTTGATAATAGGAACACATGAGCTAAGAAGGGTAACTTTGGCTTTGTATTTCAGTCCAAAATTAATAACTTTTCATATTCGAAAATGAACTGTTTGTAACAGGAACACATGGGTTAAGAAGGGTAACTCTGGCTTTGTATTTCAGGCCAAAATTAATAATTTTTCGCACTCGAAAAAGAGCTTTTGGTAATAGGAACACATGAGTCAAAAAGGGTAAGTTTGGGTTTGAATTTCAGTCCAAAATTGATAATTTGTCGCACTCGAAAACGAACTTTTGATAATAGGAACACATGAGCTAAGAAGGGTAACTTTGGCTTTGTATTTCAGTCCAAAATTAATAACTTTTCATATTCGAATATGAACTGTTTGTAACAGGAACACATGGGTTAAGAAGGGTAACTCTGGCTTTGTATTTCAGGCCAAAATTAATAATTTGTCGCACTCGAAAAAGAGCTTTTGGTAATAGGAACACATGAGTCAAAAAGGGTAAGTTTGGGTTTGTATTACAGTCCAAAATTGATAATTTGTCGCACTCGAAAACGAACTTTTAGTAATAGGAACACATGAGCTAAGAAGGGTAACTTTGGCTTTGTATTTCAGTCCAAAATTAATAACTTTTCATATTCGAAAATGAACTGTTTGTAACAGGAACACATGGGTTAAGAAGGGTAACTCTGGCTTTGTATTTCAGGCCAAAATTAATAATTTGTCGCACTCGAAAAAGAGCTTTTGGTAATAGGAACACATGAGTTAAAAAGGGTAAGTTTGGCTTTGTATTTCAATCCAAAACTGATAATTTTTAGCACTCGAAAACGAACTTTTGATAATAGGAACACATGAGTTAAGAAGGGTAAGTTTGGCTTTGTATTTCAGGCCAAAATTAATAATTTGTCGCACTCGAAAAAGAGCTTTTGGTAATAGGAACACATGAGTCAAAAAGGGTAAGTTTGGGTTTGAATTTCAGTCCAAAATTGATAATTTGTCGCACTCGAAAACGAACTTTTGATAATAGGAACACATGAGCTAAGAAGGGTAACTTTGGCTTTGTATTTCAGTCCAAAATTAATAACTTTTCATATTCGAAAATGAACTGTTTGTAACAGGAACACATGGGTTAAGAAGGGTAACTCTGGCTTTGTATTTCAGGCCAAAATTAATAATTTTTCGCACTCGAAAAAGAGCTTTTGGTAATAGGAACACATGAGTCAAAAAGGGTAAGTTTGGGTTTGAATTTCAGTCCAAAATTGATAATTTGTCGCACTCGAAAACGAACTTTTGATAATAGGAACACATGAGTTAAGAAGGGTAACGTTGGCTTTGTATTTCAGTCCAAAATTAATAACTTTTCATATTCGAAAATGAACTGTTTGTAACAGGAACACATGGGTTAAGAAGGGTAACTCTGGCTTTGTATTTCAGGCCAAAATTAATAATTTGTCGCACTCGAAAAAGAGCTTTTGGTAATAGGAACACATGAGTCAAAAAGGGTAAGTTTGGCTTGGTATTTAAATCCAAAATTGATAATTTTTAGCACTCGAAAACGAACTTTTGATAATAGGAACACATGAGTTAAGAAGGGTAAGTTTGGCTTTGTATTTCAGGCCAAAATTAATAATTTGTCGCACTCGAAAAAGAGCTTTTGGTAATAGGAACACATGAGTCAAAAAGGGTAAGTTTGGCTTTGTATTTCAATCCAAAATTGATAATTTTTAGCACTCGAAAACGAACTTTTGATAATAGGAACACATGAGTTAAGAAGGGTAAGTTTGGCTTTGTATTTCAGGCCAAAATTAATAATTTGTCGCACTCGAAAAAGAGCTTTTGGTAATAGGAACACATGAGTCAAAAAGGGTAAGTTTGGGTTTGAATTTCAGTCCAAAATTGATAATTTGTCGCACTCGAAAACGAACTTTTGATAATAGGAACACATGAGCTAAGAAGGGTAACTTTGGCTTTGTATTTCAGTCCAAAATTAATAACTTTTCATATTCGAAAATGAACTGTTTGTAACAGGAACACATGGGTTTAGAAGGGTAACTCTGGCTTTGTATTTCAGGCCAAAATTAATAATTTGTCGCACTCGAAAAAGAGCTTTTGGTAATAGGAACACATGAGTCAAAAAGGGTAAGTTTGGCTTTGTATTTCAGGCCAAAATTAATAATTTGTTGCACTCGAAAAAGAGCTTTTGGTAATAGGAACACATGAGTCAAAAAGGGTAAGTTTGGGTTTGAATTTCAGTCCAAAATTGATAATTTGTCGCACTCGAAAACGAACTTTTGATAATAGGAACACATGAGCTAAGAAGGGTAACTTTGGCTTTGTATTTCAGTCCAAAATTAATAACTTTTCATATTCGAAAATGAACTGTTTGTAACAGGAACACATGGGTTAAGAAGGGTAACTCTGGCTTTGTATTTCAGGCCAAAATTAATAATTTGTCGCACTCGAAAAAGAGCTTTTGGTAATAGGAACACATGAGTCAAAAAGGGTAAGTTTGGGTTTGTATTACAGTCCAAAATTGATAATTTGTCGCACTCGAAAACGAACTTTTAGTAATAGGAACACATGAGCTAAGAATGGTATGTTTGGCTTTGTATTTCAGTCCATAATTAATAATTTTTCATATTCGAAAATGAACTGTTTGTAACAGGAACACATGAGTTAAGAAGGGTAACGCTGGCTTTGTATTTCAGGCCAAAATTAATAATTTGTCGCACTCGAAAAAGAGCTTTTGGTAATAGGAACACATGAGTCAAAAAGGGTAAGTTTGGGTTTGAATTTCAGTCCAAAATTGATAATTTGTCGCACTCGAAAACGAACTTTTGATAATAGGAACACATGAGCTAAGAAGGGTAACTTTGGCTTTGTATTTCAGTCCAAAATTAATAACTTTTCATATTCGAAAATGAACTGTTTGTAACAGGAACACATGGGTT
Organism: Melanotus villosus; assembly: GCA_963082815.1. Taxonomy (NCBI): domain Eukaryota; kingdom Metazoa; phylum Arthropoda; class Insecta; order Coleoptera; family Elateridae; genus Melanotus; species Melanotus villosus. Next base: position 2,240,629 of record OY720427.1, read on the forward strand.
AAGAAGGGTAACTCTGGCTTTGTATTTCAGGCCAAAATTAATAATTTGTCGCACTCGAAAAAGAGCTTTTGGTAATAGGAACACATGAGTCAAAAAGGGTAAGTTTGGGTTTGTATTACAGTCCAAAATTGATAATTTGTCGCACTCGAAAACGAACTTTTAGTAATAGGAACACATGAGCTAAGAAGGGTAACTTTGGCTTTGTATTTCAGTCCAAAATTAATAACTTTTCATATTCGAAAATGAACTGTTTGTAACAGGAACACATGGGTTAAGAAGGGTAACTCTGGCTTTGTATTTCCGGCCAAAATTAATAATTTGTCGCACTCGAAAAAGAGCTTTTGGTAATAGGAACACATGAGTTAAAAAGGGTAAGTTTGGCTTTGTATTTCAATCCAAAACTGATAATTTTTAGCACTCGAAAACGAACTTTTGATAATAGGAACACATGAGTTAAGAAGGGTAAGTTTGGCTTTGTATTTCAGGCCAAAATTAATAATTTGTCGCACTCGAAAAAGAGCTTTTGGTAATAGGAACACATGAGTCAAAAAGGGTAAGTTTGGGTTTGAATTTCAGTCCAAAATTGATAATTTGTCGCACTCGAAAACGAACTTTTGATAATAGGAACACATGAGCTAAGAAGGGTAACTTTGGCTTTGTATTTCAGTCCAAAATTAATAACTTTTCATATTCGAAAATGAACTGTTTGTAACAGGAACACATGGGTTAAGAAGGGTAACTCTGGCTTTGTATTTCAGGCCAAAATTAATAATTTTTCGCACTCGAAAAAGAGCTTTTGGTAATAGGAACACATGAGTCAAAAAGGGTAAGTTTGGGTATGAATTTCAGTCCAAAATTGATAATTTGTCGCACTCGAAAACGAACTTTTGATAATAGGAACACATGAGCTAAGAAGGGTAACTTTGGCTTTGTATTTCAGTCCAAAATTAATAACTTTTCATATTCGAAAATGAACTGTTTGTAACAGGAACACATGGGTTAAGAAGGGTAACTCTGGCTTTGTATTTCAGGCCAAAATTAATAATTTGTCGCACTCGAAAAAGAGCTTTTGGTAATAGGAACACATGAGTCAAAAAGGGTAAGTTTGGGTTTGTATTACAGTCCAAAATTGATAATTTGTCGCACTCGAAAACGAACTTTTAGTAATAGGAACACATGAGCTAAGAATGGTATGTTTGGCTTTGTATTTCAGTCCAAAATTAATAATTTTTCATATTCGAAAATGAACTGTTTGTAACAGGAACACATGAGTTAAGAAGGGTAACGCTGGCTTTGTATTTCAGGCCAAAATTAATAATTTGTCGCACTCGAAAAAGAGCTTTTGGTAATAGGAACACATGAGTCAAAAAGGGTAAGTTTGGGTTTGAATTTCAGTCCAAAATTGATAATTTGTCGCACTCGAAAACGAACTTTTAGTAATAGGAACACATGAGCTAAGAATGGTATGTTTGGCTTTGTATTTCAGTCCAAAATTAATAATTTTTCATATTCGAAAATGAACTGTTTGTAACAGGAACACATGAGTTAAGAAGGGTAACGCTGGCTTTGTATTTCAGGCCAAAATTAATAATTTGTCGCACTCGAAAAAGAGCTTGTGGTAATAGGAACACATGAGTCAAAAAGGGTAAGTTTGGGTTTGAATTTCAGTCCAAAATTGATAATTTGTCGCACTCGAAAACGAACTTTTGATAATAGGAACACATGAGCTAAGAAGGGTAACTTTGGCTTTGTATTTCAGTCCAAAATTAATAACTTTTCATATTCGAAAATGAACTGTTTGTAACAGGAACACATGGGTTAAGAAGGGTAACTCTGGCTTTGTATTTCAGGCCAAAATTAATAATTAGTCGCACTCGAAAAAGAGCTTTTGGTAATAGGAACACATGAGTCAAAAAGGGTAAGTTTGGGTTTGAATTTCAGTCCAAAATTGATAATTTGTCGCACTCGAAAAAGAGCTTTTGGTAATAGGAACACATGAGTCAAAAAGGGTAAGTTTGGCTTTGTATTTCAATCCAAAATTGGTAATTTTTAGCACTCGAAAACGAACTTTTGATAATAGGAACACATGAGTTAAGAAGGGTAAGTTTGGCTTTGTATTTCAGGCCAAAATTAATAATTTGGCGCACTCGAAAAAGAGCTTTTGGTAATAGGAACACATGAGTCAAAAAGGGTAAGTTTGGGTTTGAATTTCAGTCCAAAATTGATAATTTGTCGCACTCGAAAACGAACTTTTGATAATAGGAACAGATGAGCTAAGAAGGGTAACTTTGGCTTTGTATTTCAGTCCAAAATTAATTACTTTTCATATTCGAAAATGAACTGTTTGTAACAGGAACACATGGGTTAAGAAGGGTAACTCTGGCTTTGTATTTCAGGCCAAAATTAATTATTTTTCGCACTCGAAAAAGAGCTTTTGGTAATAGGAACACATGAGTCAAAAAGGGTAAGTTTGGGTTTGAATTTCAGTCCAAAATTGATAATTTGTCGCACTCGAAAACGAACTTTTGATAATAGGAACACATGAGTTAAGAAGGGTAAGTTTGGCTTTGTATTTCAGGCCAAAATTAATAATTTGTCGCACTCGAAAAAGAGCTTTTGGTAATAGGAACACATGAGTCAAAAAGGGTAAGTTTGGCTTTGTATTTCAATCCAAAATTGATAATTTTTAGCACTCGAAAATGAACTTTTGATAATAGGAACACATGAGTTAAGAAGGGTAAGTTTGGCTTTGTATTTCAGGCCAAAATTAATAATTTGTCGCACTCGAAAAAGAGCTTTTGGTAATAGGAACACATGAGTCAAAAAGGGTAAGTTTGGGTTTGAATTTCAGTCCAAAATTGATAATTTGTCGCACTCGAAAACGAACTTTTAGTAATAGGAACACATGAGCTAAGAAGGGTAACTTTGGCTTTGTATTTCAGTCCAAAATTATTAACTTTTCATATTCGAAAATGAACTGTTTGTAACAGGAACACATGGGTTAAGAAGGGTAACTCTGGCTTTGTATTTCAGGCCAAAATTAATAATTTTTCGCACTCGAAAAAGAGCTTTTGGTAATAGGAACACATGAGTCAAAAAGGGTAAGTTTGGGTTTGAATTTCAGTCCAAAATTGATAATTTGTCGCACTCGAAAACGAACTTTTGATAATAGGAACACATGAGTTAAGAAGGATAAGTTTGGCTTTGTATTTCAGGCCAAAATTAATAATTTGTCGCTCTCGAAAAAGAGCTTTTGGTAATAGGAACACATGAGTCAAAAAGGGTAAGTTTGGCTTTGTATTTCAATCCAAAATTGATAATTTTTAGCACTCGAAAACGAACTTTTGATAATAGGAACACATGAGTTAAGAAGGGTAAGTTTGGCTTTGTATTTCAGGCCAAAATTAATAATTTGTCGCACTCGAAAAAGAGCTTTTGGTAATAGGAACACATGAGTCAAAAAGGGTAAGTTTGGGTTTGAATTTCAGTCCAAAATTGATAATTTGTCGCACTCGAAAACGAACTTTTGATAATAGGAACACATGAGCTAAGAAGGGTAACTTTGGCTTTGTATTTCAGTCCAAAATTAATAACTTTTCATATTCGAAAATGAACTGTTTGTAACAGGAACACATGGGTTAAGAAGGGTAACTCTGGCTTTGTATTTCAGGCCAAAATTAATAATTTGTCGCTCTCGAAAAAGAGCTTTTGGTAATAGGAACACATGAGTCAAAAAGGGTAAGTTTGGGTTTGAATTTCAGTCCAAAATTGATAATTTGTCGCACTCGAAAACGAACTTTTGATAATAGGAACACATGAGTTAAGAAGGGTATCGCTGGCTTTGTATTTCAGGCCAAAATTAATAATTTGTCGCACTCGAAAAAGAGCTTGTGGTAATAGAGACACATGAGTCAAAAAGGGTAAGTTTGGGTTTGAATTTCAGTCCAAAATTGATAATTTGTCGCACTCGAAAACGAACTTTTGATAATAGGAACACATGAGCTAAGAAGGGTAACTTTGGCTTTGTATTTCAGTCCAAAATTAATAACTTTTCATATTCGAAAATGAACTGTTTGTAACAGGAACACATGGGTTAAGAAGGGTAACTCTGGCTTTGTATTTCAGGCCAAAATTAATAATTTGTCGCACTCGAAAAAGAGCTTGTGGTAATAGGAACACATGAGTCAAAAAGGGTAAGTTTGGGTTTGAATTTCAGTCCAAAATTGATAATTTGTCGCACTCGAAAACGAACTTTTGATAATAGGAGCACATGAGTTAAGAAGGGTAAGTTTGGCTTTGTATTTCAGGCCAAAATTAATAATTTGTCGCACTCGAAAAAGAGCTTGTGGTAATAGGAACACATGAGTCAAAAAGGGTAAGTTTGGGTTTGAATTTCAGTCCAAAATTGATAATTTGTCGCACTCGAAAACGGACTTTTGATAATAGGAACACATGAGCTAAGAAGGGTAACTTTGGCTTTGTATTTCAGTCCAAAATTAATAACTTTTCATATTCGAAAATGAACTGTTTGTAACAGGAACACATGGGTTAAGAAGGGTAACTCTGGCTTTGTATTTCAGGCCAAAATTAATAATTTGTCGCACTCGAAAAAGAGCTTTTGGTAATAGGAACACATGAGTCAAAAAGGGTAAGTTTGGGTTTGAATTTCAGTCCAAAATTGATAATTTGTTGCACTCGAAAACGAACTTTTGATAATAGGAACACATGAGCTAAGAAGGGTAACTTTGGCTTTGTATTTCAGTCCAAAATTAATAACTTTTCATATTCGAAAATGAACTGTTTGTAACAGGAACACATGGGTTAAGAAGGGTAACTCTGGCTTTGTATGTCAGGCCAAAATTAATAATTTGTCGCACTCGAAAAAGAGCTTTTGGTAATAGGAACACATGAGTCAAAAAGGGTAAGTTTGGGTTTGAATTTCAGTCCAAAATTGATAATTTGTCGCACTCGAAAACGAACTTTTGATAATAGGAACACATGAGTTAAGAAGGGTAAGTTTGGCTTTGTATTTCAGGCCAAAATTAATAATTTGTCGCACTCGAAAAAGAGCTTTTGGTAATAGGAACACATGAGTCAAAAAGGGTAAGTTTGGGTTTGAATTTCAGTTCAAAATTGATAATTTTTAGCACTCGAAAACGAACTTTTGATAATAGGAACACATGAGCTAAGAAGGGTATCGCTGGCTTTGTATTTCAGGCCAAAATTAATAATTTGTCGCACTCGAAAAAGAGCTTGTGGTAATAGGGACACATGAGTCAAAAAGGGTAAGTTTGGGTTTGAATTTCAGTCCAAAATTGATAATTTGTCGCACTCGAAAACGAACTTTTGATAATAGGAACGCATGAGCTAAGAAGGGTAACTTTGGCTTTGTATTTCAGTCCAAAATTAATAACTTTTCATATTCGAAAATGAACTGTTTGTAACAGGAACACATGGGTTAAGAAGGGTAACTCTGGCTTTGTATTTCAGGCCAAAATTAATAATTAGTCGCACTCGAAAAAGAGCTTTTGGTAATAGGAACACATGAGTCAAAAAGGGTAAGTTTGGGTTTGTATTACAGTCCAAAATTGATAATTTGTCGCACTCGAAAACGAACTTTTAGTAATAGGAACACATGAGCTAAGAATGGTATGTTTGGCTTTGTATTTCAGTCCAAAATTAATAATTTTTCATATTCGAAAATGAACTGTTTGTAACAGGAACACATGAGTTAAGAAGGGTAACGCTGGCTTTGTATTTCAGGCCAAAATTAATAATTTGTCGCACTCGAAAAAGAGCTTTTGGTAATAGGAACACATGAGTCAAAAAGGGTAAGTTTGGCTTTGTATTTCAATCCAAAATTGATAATTTTTAGCACTCGAAAACGAACTTTTGATAATAGGAACACATGAGTTAAGAAGGGTAAGTTTGGCTTTGTATTTCAGGCCAAAATTAATAATTTGTCGCACTCGAAAAAGAGCTTTTGGTAATAGGAACACATGAGTCAAAAAGGGTAAGTTTGGGTTTGAATTTCAGTCCAAAATTGATAATTTGTCGCACTCGAAAACGAACTTTTGATAATAGGAACACATGAGCTAAGAAGGGTAACTTTGGCTTTGTATTTCAGTCCAAAATTAATAACTTTTCATATTCGAAAATGAACTGTTTGTAACAGGAACACATGGGTTAAGAAGGGTAACTCTGGCTTTGTATTTCAGGCCAAAATTAATAATTTGTCGCACTGGAAAAAGAGCTTTTGGTAATAGGAACACATGAGTCAAAAAGGGTAAGTTTGGGTTTGAATTTCAGTCCAAAATTGATAATTTTTAGCACTCGAAAACGAACTTTTGATAATAGGAACACATGAGTTAAGAAGGGTAAGTTTGGCTTTGTATTTCAGGCCAAAATTAATAATTTGTCGCACTCGAAAAAGAGCTTTTGGTAATTGGAACACATGAGTCAAAAAGGGTAAGTTTGGCTTTGTATTTCAATCCAAAATTGATAATTTTTAGCACTCGAAAACGAACTTTTGATAATAGGAACACATGAGTTAAGAAGGGTAAGTTTGGCTTTGTATTTCAGGCCAAAATTAATAATTTGTCGCACTAGAAAAAGAGCTTTTGGTAATAGGAACACATGAGTCAAAAAGGGTAAGTTTGGGTTTGAATTTCAGTCCAAAATTGATAATTTGTCGCACTCGAAAACGAACTTTTGATAATAGGAACAAATGAGCTAAGAAGGGTAACTTTGGCTTTGTATTTCAGTCCAAAATTAATAACTTTTCATATTCGAAAATGAACTGTTTGTAACAGGAACACATGGGTTAAGAAGGGTAACTCTGGCTTTGTATTTCAGGCCAAAATTAATAATTTGTCGCACTCGAAAAAGAGCTTTTGGTAATAGGAACACATGAGTCAAAAAGGGTAAGTTTGGGTTTGTATTACAGTCCAAAATTGATAATTTGTCGCACTCGAAAACGAACTTTTAGTAATAGGAACACATGAGCTAAGAATGGTATGTTTGGCTTTGTATTTCAGGCCAAAATTAATAATTTGTCGCACTCGAAAAAGAGCTTGTGGTAATAGGAACACATGAGTCAAAAAGGGTAAGTTTGGGTTTGAATTTCAGTCCAAAATTGATAATTTGTCGCACTCGAAAACGGACTTTTGATAATAGGAACACATGAGCTAAGAAGGGTAACTTTGGCTTTGTATTTCAGTCCAAAATTAATAACTTTTCATATTCGAAAATGAACTGTTTGTAACAGGAACACATGGGTAAAGAAGGGTAACTCTGGCTTTGTATTTCAGGCCAAAATTAATAATTAGTCGCACTCGAAAAAGAGCTTTTGGTAATAGGAACACATGAGTCAAAAAGGGTAAGTTTGGGTTTGAATTTCAGTCCAAAATTGATAATTTGTCGCACTCGAAAACGAACTTTTGATAATAGGAACACATGAGCTAAGAAGGGTAACTTTGGCTTTGTATTTCAGTCCAAAATTAATAACTTTTCATATTCGAAAATGAACTGTTTGTAACAGGAACACATGGGTTAAGAAGGGTAACTCTGGCTTTGTATTTCAGGCCAAAATTAATAATTTTTCGCACTCGAAAAAGAGCTTTTGGTAATAGGAACACATGAGTCAAAAAGCGTAAGTTTGGGTTTGAATTTCAGTCCAAAATTGATAATTTGTCGCACTCGAAAACGAACTTTTGATAATAGGAACACATGAGTTAAGAAGGGTAAGTTTGGCTTTGTATTTCAGGCCAAAATTAATAATTTGTCGCACCCGAAAAAGAGCTTTTGGTAAGAGGAACACATGAGTCAAAAAGGGTAAGTTTGGGTTTGAATTTCAGTCCAAAATTGATAATTTGTCGCACTCGAAAACGAACTTTTGATAATAGGAACACATGAGCTAAAAAGGGTAACTTTGGCTTTGTATTTCAGTCCAAAATTAATAACTTTTCATATTCGAAAATGAACTGTTTGTAACAGGAACACATGGGTTAAGAAGGGTAACTCTGGCTTTGTATTTCAGGCCAAAATTAATAATTTGTCGCACTCGAAAAAGAGCTTTTGGTAATAGGAACACATGAGTCAAAAAGGGTAAGTTTGGGTTTGAATTTCAGTCCAAAGTTGATAATTTTTAGCACTCGAAAACGAACTTTTGATAATAGGAACACATGAGTTAAGAAGGGTAACTTTGGCTTTGTATTTCAGGCCAAAATTAATAATTTGTCGCACTCGAAAAAGAGCTTTTGGTAATAGGAACGCATGAGTCAAAAAGGGTAAGTTTGGGTTTGTATTACAGTCCAAAATTGATAATTTGTCGCACTCGAAAACGAACTTTTAGTAATAGGAACACATGAGCTAAGAATGGTATGTTTGGCTTTGTATTTCAGGCCAAAATTAATAATTTGTCGCACTCGAAAAAGAGCTTGTGGTAATAGGAACACATGAGTCAAAAAGGGTAAGTTTGGGTTTGAATTTCAGTCCAAAATTGATAATTTGTCGCACTCGAAAACGGACTTTTGATAATAGGAACACATGAGCTAAGAAGGGTAACTTTGGCTTTGTATTTCAGTCCAAAATTAATAACTTTTCATATTCGAAAATGAACTGTTTGTAACAGGAACACATGGGTTAAGAAGGGTAACTCTGGCTTTGTATTTCAGGCCAAAATTAATAATTAGTCGCACTCGAAAAAGAGCTTGTGGTAATAGGAACACATGAGTCAAAAAGGGTAAGTTTGGGTTTGAATTTCAGTCCAAAATTGATAATTTGTCGCACTCGAAAACGGACTTTTGATAATAGGAACACATGAGCTAAGAAGGGAAACTTTGGCTTTGTATTTCAGTCCAAAATTAATAACTTTTCATATTCGAAAATGAACTGTTTGTAACAGGAACACATGGGTTAAGAAGGGTAACTCTGGCTTTGTATTTCAGGCCAAAATTAATAATTAGTCGCACTCGAAAAAGAGCTTTTGGTAATAGGAACACATGAGTCAAAAAGGGTAAGTTTGGGTTTGTATTACAGTCCAAAATTGATAATTTGTCGCAGTCGAAAACGAACTTTTAGTAATAGGAACACATGAGCTAAGAATGGTATGTTTGGCTTTGTATTACAGTCCAAAATTAATAATTTTTCATATTCGAAAATGAACTGTTTGTAACAGGAACACATGAGTTAAGAAGGGTAACGCTGGCTTTGTATTTCAGGCCAAAATTAATAATTTGTCGCACTCGAAAAAGAGCTTTTGGTAATAGGAACACATGAGTCAAAAAGGGTAAGTTTGGGTTTGAATTTCAGTCCAAAATTGATAATTTGTCGCACTCCAAAACGAACTTTTGATAATAGGAACACATGAGCTAAGCAGGGTAACTTTGGCTTTGTATTTCAGTCCAAAATTAATAACTTTTCATATTCGAAAATGAACTGTTTGTAACAGGAACACATGGGTTAAGAAGGGTAACTCTGGCTTTGTATTTCAGGCCAAAATTAATAATTTTTCGCACTCGAAAAAGAGCTTTTGGTAATAGGAACACATGAGTCAAAAAGGGTAAGTTTGGGTTTGAATTTCAGTCCAAAATTGATAATTTGTCGCACTCGAAAACGAACTTTTGATAATAGGAACACATGAGTTAAGAAGGGTAAGTTTGGCTTTATATTTCAGGCCGAAATTAATAATTTGTCGCACTCTAAAAAGAGCTTTTGGTAATAGGAACACATGAGTCAAAAAGGGTAAGTTTGGGTTTGAATTTCAGTCCAAAATTGATAATTTGTCGCACTCGAAAACGAACTTTTGATAATAGGAACACATGAGCTAAAAAGGGTAACTTTGGCTTTGTATTTCAGTCCAAAATTAATAACTTTTCATATTCGAAAATGAACTGTTTGTAACAGGAACACATGGGTTAAGAAGGGTAACTCTGGCTTTGTATTTCAGGCCAAAATTAATAATTAGTCGCACTCGAAAAAGAGCTTTTGGTAATAGGAACACATGAGTCAAAAAGGGTAAGTTTGGGTTTGTATTACAGTCCAAAATTGATAATTTGTCGCACTCGAAAACGAACTTTTAGTAATAGGAACACATGAGCTAAGAATGGTATGTTTGGCTTTGTATTTCAGTCCAAAATTAATAATTTTTCATATTCGAAAATGAACTGTTTGTAACAGGAACACATGAGTTAAGAAGGGTAACGCTGGCTTTGTATTTCAGGCCAAAATTAATAATTTGTCGCACTCGAAAAAGAGCTTTTGGTAATAGGAACACATGAGTCAAAAAGGGTAAGTTTGGCTTTGTATTTCAATCCAAAATTGATAATTTTTAGCACTCGAAAACGAACTTTTGATAATAGGAACACATGAGTTAAGAAGGGTAAGTTTGGCTTTGTATTTCAGTCCAAAATTAATAACTTTTCATATTCGAAAATGAACTGTTTGTAACAGGAACACATGGGTTAAGAAGGGTAACTCTGGCTTTGTATTTCAGGCCAAAATTAATAATTTTTCGCACTCGAAAAAGAGCTTTTGGTAATAGGAACACATGAGTCAAAAAGGGTAAGTTTGGGTTTGAATTTCAGTCCAAAATTGATAATTTGTCGCACTCGAAAACGAACTTTTGATAATAGGAACACATGAGTTAAGAAGGGTAAGTTTGGCTTTATATTTCAGGCCGAAATTAATAATTTGTCGCACTCTAAAAAGAGCTTTTGGTAATAGGAACACATGAGTCAAAAAGGGTAAGTTTGGGTTTGAATTTCAGTCCAAAATTGATAATTTGTCGCACTCGAAAACGAACTTTTGATAATAGGAACACATGAGCTAAAAAGGGTAACTTTGGCTTTGTATTTCAGTCCAAAATTAATAACTTTTCATATTCGAAAATGAACTGTTTGTAACAGGAACACATGGGTTAAGAAGGGTAACTCTGGCTTTGTATTTCAGGCCAAAATTAATAATTAGTCGCACTCGAAAAAGAGCTTTTGGTAATAGGAACACATGAGTCAAAAAGGGTAAGTTTGGGTTTGTATTACAGTCCAAAATTGATAATTTGTCGCACTCGAAAACGAACTTTTAGTAATAGGAACACATGAGCTAAGAATGGTATGTTTGGCTTTGTATTTCAGTCCAAAATTAATAACTTTTCATATTCGAAAATGAACTGTTTGTAACAGGAACACATGGGTTAAGAAGGGTAACTCTGGCTTTGTATTTCAGGCCAAAATTAATAATTTGTCGCACTCGAAAAAGAGCTTTTGGTAATAGGAACACATGAGTCAAAAAGGGTAAGTTTGGGTTTGACGTTCAGTCCAAAATTGATAATTTGTCGCACTCGAAAACGAACTTTTGATAATAGGAACACATGAGCTAAGAAGGGTAACTTTGGCTTTGTATTTCAGGCCAAAATTAATAATTTGTCGCACTCGAAAAAGAGCTTGTGGTAATAGGAACACATGAGTCAAAAAGGGTAAGTTTGGGTTTGAATTTCAGTCCAAAATTGATAATTTTTAGCACTCGAAAACGAACTTTTGATAATAGGAACACATGAGCTAAGAAGGGTAACTTTGGCTTTGTATTTCAGGCCAAAATTAATAATTTGTCGCACTCGAAAAAGAGCTTGTGGTAATAGGAACACATGAGTCAAAAAGGGTAAGTTTGGGTTTGAATTTCAGTCCAAAATTGATAATTTGTCGCACTCGAAAACGGACTTTTGATAATAGGAACACATGAGCTAAGCAGGGTAACTTTGGCTTTGTATTTCAGTCCAAAATTAATATCTTTTCATATTCGAAAATGAACTGTTTGTAACAGGAACACATGGGTTAAGAAGGGTAACTCTGGCTTTGTATTTCAGGCCAAAATTAATAATTTGTCGCACTCGAAAAAGAGCTTTTGGTAATAGGAACACATGAGTCAAAAAGGGTAAGTTTGGGTTTGAATTTCAGTCCAAAATTGATAATTTGTCGCACTCGAAAACGAACTTTTGATAATAGGAACAGATGAGCTAAGAAGGGTAACTTTGGCTTTGTATTTCAGTCCAAAATTAATAACTTTTCATATTCGAAAATTAACTGTTTGTAACAGGAACACATGGGTTAAGAAGGGTAACTCTGGCTTTGTATTTCAGGCCAAAATTAATAATTTTTCGCACTCGAAAAAGAGCTTTTGGTAATAGGAACACATGAGTCAAAAAGGGTAAGTTTGGGTTTGAATTTCAGTCCAAAATTGATAATTTGTCGCACTCGAAAACGAACTTTTGATAATAGGAACACATGAGTTAAGAAGGGTAAGTTTGGCTTTGTATTTCAGGCCAAAATTAATAATTTGTCGCACTCGAAAAAGAGCTTTTGGTAATAGGAACACATGAGTCAAAAAGGGTAAGTTTGGGTTTGAATTTCAGTCCAAAATTGATAATTTGTCGCACTCGAAAACGAACTTTTGGTAATAGGAACACATCAGCTAAGAAGGGTAACTTTGGCTTTGTATTTCAGTCCAAAATTAATAACTTTTCATATTCGAAAATGAACTGTTTGTAACAGGAACACATGGGTTAAGAAGGGTAACTCTGGCTTTGTATTTCAGGCCAAAATTAATAATTTGTCGCACTCGAAAAAGAGCTTTTGGTAATAGGAACACATGAGTCAAAAAGGGTAAGTTTGGGTTTGAATTTCAGTCCAAAATTGATAATTTGTCGCACTCGAAAACGAACTTTTGATAATAGGAACACATGAGCTAAGAAGGGTAACTTTGGCTTTGTATTTCAGTCCAAAATTAATAACTTTTCATATTCGAAAATGAACTGTTTGTAACAGGAACACATGGGTTAAGAAGGGTAACTCTGGCTTTGTATTTCAGGCCAAAATTAATAATTTGTCGCACTCGAAAAAGAGCTTTTGGTAATAGGAACACATGAGTCAAAAAGGGTAAGTTTGGCTTTGTATTTAAATCCAAAATTGAGAATTTTTAGCACTCGAAAACGAACTTTTGATAATAGGAACACATGAGTTAAGAAGGGTAAGTTTGGCTTTGTATTTCAGGCCAAAATTAATAATTTGTCGCACTCGAAAAAGAGCTTTTGGTAATTGGAACACATGAGTCAAAAAGGGTAAGTTTGGGTTTGAATTTCAGTCCAAAATTGATAATTTGTCGCACTCGAAAACGAACTTTTGATAATAGGAACACATGAGCTAAGAAGGGTAACTTTGGCTTTGTATTTCAGTCCAAAATTAATAACTTTTCATATTCGAAAATGAACTGTTTGTAACAGGAACACATGGGTTAAGAAGGGTAACTCTGGCTTTGTATTTCAGGCCAAAATTAATAATTTTTCGCACTCGAAAAAGAGCTTTTGGTAATAGGAACACATGAGTCAAAAAGGGTAAGTTTGGGTTTGAATTTCAGTCCAAAATTGATAATTTGTCGCACTCGAAAACGAACTTTTGATAATAGGAACACATGAGCTAAGAAGGGTAACTTTGGCTTTGTATTTCAGTCCAAAATTAATAACTTTTCATATTCGAAAATGAACTGTTTGTAACAGGAACACATGGGTTAAGAAGGGTAACTCTGGCTTTGTATTTCAGGCCAAAATTAATAATTTGTCGCACTCGAAAAAGAGCTTTTGGTAATAGAAACACATGAGTCAAAAAGGGTAAGTTTGGGTTTGTATTACAGTCCAAAATTGATAATTTGTCGCACTCGAAAACGAACTTTTAGTAATAGGAACACATGAGCTAAGAATGGTATGTTTGGCTTTGTATTTCAGTCCAAAATTAATAATTTTTCATATTCGAAAATGAACTGTTTGTAACAGGAACACATGAGTTAAGAAGGGTAACGCTGGCTTTGTATTTCAGGCCAAAATTAATAATTTGTCGCACTCGAAAAAGAGCTTTTGGTAATAGGAACACATGAGTCAAAAAGGGTAAGTTTGGGTTTGAATTTCAGTCCAAAATTGATAATTTTTAGCACTCGAAAACGAACTTTTGATAATAGGAACACATGAGCTAAGAAGGGTAACTTTGGCTTTGTATTTCAGTCCAAAATTAATAACTTTTCATATTCGAAAATGAACTGTTTGTAACAGGAACACATGGGTTAAGAAGGGTAACTCTGGCTTTGTATTTCAGGCCAAAATTAATAATTAGTCGCACTCGAAAAAGAGCTTTTGGTAATAGGAACACATGAGTCAAAAAGGGTAAGTTTGGGTTTGTATTACAGTCCAAAATTGATAATTTGTCGCACTCGAAAACGAACTTTTAGTAATAGGAACACATGAGCTAAGAATGGTATCTTTGGCTTTGTATTACAGTCCAAAATTAATAATTTTTCATATTCGAAAATGAACTGTTTGTAACAGGAACACATGGGTTAAGAAGGGTAACTCTGGCTTTGTATTTCAGGCCAAAATTAATAATTTTTCGCACTCGAAAAAGAGCTTTTGGTAATAGGAACACATGAGTCAAAAAGGGTAAGTATGGGTTTGAATTTCAGTCCAAAATTGATAATTTGTCGCACTCGAAAACGAACTTTTGATAATAGGAACAGATGAGCTAAGAAGGGTAACTCTGGCTTTGTATTTTAGGCCAAAATTAATAATTTGTCGCACTCGAAAAAGAGCTTTTGGTAATAGAAACACATGAGTCAAAAAGGGTAAGTTTGGGTTTGTATTACAGTCCAAAATTGATAATTTGTCGCACTCGAAAACGAACTTTTAGTAATAGGAACACATGAGCTAAGAATGGTATGTTTGGCTTTGTATTTCAGTCCAAAATTAATAATTTTTCATATTCGAAAATGAACTGTTTGTAACAGGAACACATGAGTTAAGAAGGGTAACGCTGGCTTTGTATTTCAGGCCAAAATTAATAATTTGTCGCACTCGAAAAAGAGCTTTTGGTAATAGGAACACATGAGTCAAAAAGGGTAAGTTTGGCTTTGTATTTCAATCCAAAATTGATAATTTTTAGCACTCGAAAACGAACTTTTGATAATAGGAACACATGAGTTAAGAAGGGTAAGTTTGGCTTTGTATTTCAGGCCAAAATTAATAATTTGTCGCACTCGAAAAAGAGCTTTTGGTAATAGGAACACATGAGTCAAAAAGGGTAAGTTTGGGTTTGAATTTCAGTCCAAAATTGATAATTTGTCGCACTCGAAAACGAACTTTTGATAATAGGAACAGATGAGCTAAGAAGGGTAACTTTGGCTTTGTATTTCAGTCCAAAATTAATAACTTTTCATATTCGAAAATGAACTGTTTGTAACAGGAACACATGTGTTAAGAAGGGTAACTCTGGCTTTGTATTTCAGGCCAAAATTAATAATTTGTCGCACTCGAAAAAGAGCTTTTGGTAATAGGAACACATGAGTCAAAAAGGGTAAGTTTGGGTTTGAATTTCAGTCCAAAATTGATAATTTGTCGCACTCGAAAACGAACTTTTGATAATAGGAACACATGAGCTAAGAAGGGTAACTTTGGCTTTGTATTTCAGTCCAAAATTAATAACTTTTCATATTCGAAAATGAACTGTTTGTAACAGGAACACATGGGTTAAGAAGGGTAACTCTGGCTTTGTATTTCAGGCCAAAATTAATAATTTGTCGCACTCGAAAAAGAGCTTTTGGTAATAGGAACACATGAGTCAAAAATAGTAAGTTTGGCTTTGTATTTAAATCCAAAATTGATAATTTTTAGCACTCGAAAACGAACTTTTGATAATAGGAACACATGAGTTAAGAAGGGTAAGTTTGGCTTTGTATTTCAGGCCAAAATTAATAATTTGTCGCACTCGAAAAAGAGCTTTTGGTAATTGGAACACATGAGTCAAAAAGGGTAAGTTTGGCTTTGTATTTCAATCCAAAATTGATAATTTTTAGAACTCGAAAACGAACTTTTGATAATAGGAACACATGAGTTAAGAAGGGTAAGTTTGGCTTTGTATTTCAGGCCAAAATTAATAATTTGTCGCACTCGAAAAAGAGCTTTTGGTAATAGGAACACATGAGTCAAAAAGGGTAAGTTTGGGTTTGAATTTCAGTCCAAAATTGATAATTTGTCGCACTCGAAAACGAACTTTTGATAATAGGAACACATGAGCTAAGAAGGGTAACTTTGGCTTTGTATTTCAGTCCAAAATTAATAACTTTTCATATTCGAAAATGAACTGTTTGTAACAGGAACACATGGGTTAAGAAGGGTAACTCTGGCTTTGTATTTCAGGCCAAAATTAATAATTTTTCGCACTCGCAAAAGAGCTTTTGGTAATAGGAACACATGAGTCACAAAGGGTAAGTTTGGGTTTGAATTTCAGTCCAAAATTGATAATTTGTCGCACTCGAAAACGAACTTTTGATAATAGGAAAACATGAGTTAAGAAGGGTAAGTTTGGCTTTGTATTTCAGGCCAAAATTAATAATTTGTCGCACTCGAAAAAGAGCTTTTGGTAATAGGAACACATGAGTCAAAAAGGGTAAGTTTGAGTTTGAATTTCAGTCCAAAATTGATAATTTGTCGCACTCGAAAACGAACTTTTGATAATAGGAACACATGAGCTAAGAAGGGTAACTTTGGCTTTGTATTTCAGTCCAAAATTAATAACTTTTCATATTCGAAAATGAACTGTTTGTAACAGGAACACATGGGTTAAGAAGGGTAACTCTGGCTTTGTATTTCAGGCCAAAATTAATAATTTGTCGCACTCGAAAAAGAGCTTTTGGTAATAGGAACACATGAGTCAAAAAGGGTAAGTTTGGGTTTGAATTTCAGTCCAAAATTGATAATTTGTCGCACTCGAAAACGAACTTTTGATAATAGGAACACATGAGCTAAGAAGGGTAACTTTGGCTTTGTATTTCAGTCCAAAATTAATAACTTTTCATATTCGAAAATGAACTGCTTGTAACAGGAACACATGGGTTAAGAAGGGTAACTCTGGCTTTGTATTTCAGGCCAAAATTAATAATTAGTCGCACTCGAAAAAGAGCTTTTGGTAATAGGAACACATGAGTCAAAAAGGGTAAGTTTGGGTTTGTATTACAGTCCAAAATTGATAATTTGTCGCACTCGAAAACGAACTTTTGATAATAGGAACACATGAGCTAAGAAGGGTAACTTTGGCTTTGTATTTCAGTCCAAAATTAATAACTTTTCATATTCGAAAATGAACTGTTTGTAACAGGAACACATGGGTTAAGAAGGGTAACTCTGGCTTTGTATTTCAGGCCAAAATTAATAATTTTTCATATTCGAAAATGAACTGTTTGTAACAGGAACACATGGGTTAAGAAGGGTAACTCTGGCTTTGTATTTCAGTCCAAAATTAATAATTTTTCATATTCGAAAATGAACTGTTTGTAACAGGAACACATGAGTTAAGAAGGGTAACGCTGGCTTTGTATTTCAGGCCAAAATTAATAATTTGTCGCAATCGAAAAAGAGCTTTTGGTAATAGGAACACATGAGTCAAAAAGGGTAAGTTTGGCTTTGTATTTCAATCCAAAATTGATAATTTTTAGCACTCGAAAACGAACTTTTGATAATAGGAACACATAAGTTAAGAAGGTTAAGTTTGGCTTTGTATTTCAGGCCAAAATTAATAATTTGTCGCACTCGAAAAAGAGCTTTTGGTAATAGGAACACATGAGTCAAAAAGGGTAAGTTTGGGTTTGAATTTCAGTCCAAAATTGATAATTTGTCGCACTCGAAAACGAACTTTTGATAATAGGAACACATGGGCTAAGAAGGGTAACTTTGGCTTTGTATTTCAGTCCAAAATTAATAACTTTTCATATTCGAAAATGAACTGTTTGTAACAGGAACACATGGGTTAAGAAGGGTAACTCTGGCTTTGTATTTCAGGCCAAAATTAATAATTAGTCGCACTCGAAAAAGAGCTTTTGGTAATAGGAACACATGAGTCAAAAAGGGTAAGTTTGGGTTTGTATTACAGTCCAAAATTGATAATTTGTCGCACTCGAAACCGAACTTTTAGTAATAGGAACACATGAGCTAAGAATGGTATCTTTGGCTTTGTATTACAGTCCAAAATTAATAATTTTTCATATTCGAAAATGAACTGTTTGTAACAGGAACACATGGGTTAAGAAGGGTAACTCTGGCTTTGTATTTCAGGCCAAAATTAATAATTTTTCGCACTCGAAAAAGAGCTTTTGGTAATAGGAACACATGAGTCAAAAAGGGTAAGTTTGGGTTTGAATTTCAGTCCAAAATTGATAATTTGTCGCACTCGAAAACGAACTTTTGATAATAGGAACAGATGAGCTAAGAAGGGTAACTTTGGCTTTGTATTTCAGTCCAAAATTAATAACTTTTCATATTCGAAAATGAACTGTTTGTAACAGGAACACATGGGTTAAGAAGGGTAACTCTGGCTTTGTATTTCAGGGCAAAATTAATAATTTTTCGCACTCGAAAAGGAGCTTTTGGTAATAGGAACACATGAGTCAAAAAGGGTAAGTTTGGGTTTGAATTTCAGTCCAAAATTGATAATTTGTCGCACTCGAAAACGAACTTTTGATAATAGGAACACATGAGCTAAGAAGGGTAACTTTGGCTTTGTATTTCAGTCCAAAATTAATAACTTTTCATATTCGAAAATGAACTGTTTGTAACAGGAACACATGGATTAAGAAGGGTAACTCTGGCTTTGTATTTCATTCCAAAATTAATAATTTGTCGCACTCGAAAAAGAGCTTTTGGTAATAGGAACACATGAGTCAAAAAGGGTAAGTTTGGCTTTGTATTTAAATCCAAGATTGATAATTTTTAGCACTCGAAAACGAACTTTTGATAATAGGAACACATGAGTTAAGAAGGGTAAGTTTGGCTTTGTATTTCAGGCCAAAATTAATAATTTGTCGCACTCGAAAAACAGCTTTTGGTAATTGGAACACATGAGTCAAAAAGGGTAAGTTTGGGTTTGAATTTCAGGCCAAAATTAATAACTTTTCATATTCGAAAATGAACTGTTTGTAACAGGAACACATGGGTTAAGAAGGGTAACTCTGGCTTTGAATTTCAGGCCAAAATTAATAATTTGTCGCACTCGAAAAAGAGCTTTTGGTAATAGGAACACATGAGTCAAAAAGGGTAAGTTTGGGTTTGAATTTCAGTCCAAAATTGATAATTTGTCGCACTCGAAAACGAACTTTTGATAATAGGAACACATGAGTTAAGAAGGGTAAGTTTGGCTTTGTATTTCAGGCCAAAATTAATAATTTGTCGCACTCGAAAAAGAGCTTTTGGTAATAGGAACACATGAGTCAAAAAGGGTAAGTTTGGGTTTGAATTTCAGTCCAAAATTGATAATTTTTAGCACTCGAAAACGAACTTTTGATAATAGGAACACATGAGCTAAGAAGGGTAACTTTGGCTTTGTATTTCAGGCCAAAATTAATAATTTGTCGCACTCGAAAAAGAGCTTGTGGTAATAGGAACACATGAGTCAAAAAGGGTAAGTTTGGGTTTGAATTTCAGTCCAAAATTGATAATTTGTCGCACTCGAAAACGAACTTTTGATAATAGGAACACATGAGCTAAGAAGGGTAACTTTGGCTTTGTATTTCAGTCCAAAATTAATAACTTTTCATATTCGAAAATGAACTGTTTGTAACAGGAACACATGAGTTAAGAAGGGTAACGCTGGCTTTGTATTTCAGGCCAAAATTAATAATTTGTCGCACTCGAAAAAGAGCTTTTGGTAATAGGAACACATGAGTTAAAAAGGGTAAGTTTGGCTTTGTATTTCAATCCAAAATTGATGATTTTTAGCACTCGAAAACGAACTTTTGATAATAGGAACACATGAGTTAAGAAGGGTAAGTTTGGCTTTGTATTTCAGGCCAAAATTAATAATTTGTCGCACTCGAAAAAGAGCTTGTGGTAATAGGAACACATGAGTCAAAAAGGGTAACTTTGGGTTTGAATTTCAGTCCAAAATTGATAATTTGTCGCACTCGAAAACGGACTTTTGATAATAGGAACACATGAGCTAAGAAGGGTAACTTTGGCTTTGTATTTCAGTCCAAAATTAATAACTTTTCATATTCGAAAATGAACTGTTTGTAACAGGAACACATGGGTTAAGAAGGGTAACTCTGGCTTTGTATTTCAGGCCAAAATTAATAATTAGTCGCACTCGAAAAAGAGCTTTTGGTAATAGGAACACATGAGTCAAAAAGGGTAAGTTTGGGTTTGTATTACAGTCCAAAATTGATAATTTGTCGCACTCGAAAACGAACTTTTAGTAATAGGAACACATGAGCTAAGAATGGTATCTTTGGCTTTGTATTACAGTCCAAAATTAATAATTTTTCATATTCGAAAATGAACTGTTTGTAACAGGAACACATGGGTTAAGAAGGGTAACTCTGGCTTTGTATTTCAGGCCAAAATTAATAATTTTTCGCACTCGAAAAAGAGCTTTTGGTAATAGGAACACATGAGTCAAAAAGGGTAAGTATGGGTTTGAATTTCAGTCCAAAATTGATAATTTGTCGCACTCGAAAACGAACTTTTGATAATAGGAACAGATGAGCTAAGAAGGGTAACTCTGGCTTTGTATTTTAGGCCAAAATTAATAATTTGTCGCACTCGAAAAAGAGCTTTTGGTAATAGAAACACATGAGTCAAAAAGGGTAAGTTTGGGTTTGTATTACAGTCCAAAATTGATAATTTGTCGCACTCGAAAACGAACTTTTAGTAATAGGAACACATGAGCTAAGAATGGTATGTTTGGCTTTGTATTTCAGTCCAAAATTAATAATTTTTCATATTCGAAAATGAACTGTTTGTAACAGGAACACATGAGTTAAGAAGGGTAACGCTGGCTTTGTATTTCAGGCCAAAATTAATAATTTGTCGCACTCGAAAAAGAGCTTTTGGTAATAGGAACACATGAGTCAAAAAGGGTAAGTTTGGCTTTGTATTTCAATCCAAAATTGATAATTTTTAGCACTCGAAAACGAACTTTTGATAATAGGAACACATGAGTTAAGAAGGGTAAGTTTGGCTTTGTATTTCAGGCCAAAATTAATAATTTGTCGCACTCGAAAAAGAGCTTTTGGTAATAGGAACACATGAGTCAAAAAGGGTAAGTTTGGGTTTGAATTTCAGTCCGAAATTGATAATTTGTCGCACTCGAAAACGAACTTTTAGTAATAGACACATGAGCTAAGAATGGTATCTTTGGCTTTGTATTACAGTCCAAAATTAATAATTTTTCATATTCGAAAATGAACTGTTTGTAACAGGAACACATGGGTTAAGAAGGGTAACTCTGGCTTTGTATTTCAGGCCAAAATTAATAATTTTTCGCACTCGAAAAAGAGCTTTTGGTAATAGGAACACATGAGTCAAAAAGGGTAAGTTTGGGTTTGAATTTCAGTCCAAAATTGATAATTTGTCGCACTCGAAAACGAACTTTTAGTAATAGGAACACATGAGCTAAGAATGGTATCTTTGGCTTTGTATTACAGTCCAAAATTAATAATTTTTCATATTCGAAAATGAACTGTTTGTAACAGGAACACATGGGTTAAGAAGGGTAACTCTGGCTTTGTATTTCAGGCCAAAATTAATAATTTTTCGCACTCGAAAAAGAGCTTTTGGTAATAGGAACACATGAGTCAAAAAGGGTAAGTTTGGGTTTGAATTTCAGTCCAAAATTGATAATTTGTAGCACTCGAAAACGAACTTTTGATAATAGGAACAGATGAGCTAAGAAGGGTAACTTTGGCTTTGTATTTCAGTCCAAAATTAATAACTTTTCATATTCGAAAATGAACTGTTTGTAACAGGAACACATGGGTTAAGAAGGGTAACTCTGGCTTTGTATTTCAGGCCAAAATTAATAATTTTTCGCACTCGAAAAGGAGCTTTTGGTAATAGGAACACATGAGTCAAAAAGGGTAAGTTTGGGTTTGAATTTCAGTCCAAAATTGATAATTTGTCGCACTCGAAAACGAACTTTTGATAATAGGAACACATGAGCTAAGAAGGGTAACTTTGGCTTTGTATTTCAGTCCAAAATTAATAACTTTTCATATTCGAAAATGAACTGTTTGTAACAGGAACACATGGGTTAAGAAGGGTAACTCTGGCTTTGTATTTCAGGCCAAAATTAATAATTTGTCGCACTCGAAAAAGAGCTTTTGGTAATAGGAACACATGAGTCAAAAATAGTAAGTTTGGCTTTGTATTTAAATCCAAAATTGATAATTTTTAGCACTCGAAAACGAACTTTTGATAATAGGAACACATGAGTTAAGAAGGGTAAGTTTGGCTTTGTATTTCAGGCCAAAATTAATAATTTGTCGCACTCGAAAAAGAGCTTTTGGTAATAGGAACACATGAGTCAAAAAGGGTAAGTTTGGGTTTGAATTTCAGTCCAAAATTGATAATTTGTCGCACTCGAAAACGAACTTTTGATAATAGGAACACATGAGCTAAGAAGGGTAACTTTGGCTTTGTATTTCAGTCCAAAATTAATAACTTTTCATATTCGAAAATGAACTGTTTGTAACAGGAACACATGGGTTAAGAAGGGTAACTCTGGCTTTGTATTTCAGGCCAAAATTAATAATTTTTCGCACTCGCAAAAGAGCTTTTGGTAATAGGAACACATGAGTCACAAAGGGTAAGTTTGGGTTTGAATTTCAGTCCAAAATTGATAATTTGTCGCACTCGAAAACGAACTTTTGATAATAGGAAAACATGAGTTAAGAAGGGTAAGTTTGGCTTTGTATTTCAGGCCAAAATTAATAATTTGTCGCACTCGAAAAAGAGCTTTTGGTAATAGGAACACATGAGTCAAAAAGGGTAAGTTTGAGTTTGAATTTCAGTCCAAAATTGATAATTTGTCGCACTCGAAAACGAACTTTTGATAATAGGAACACATGAGCTAAGAAGGGTAACTTTGGCTTTGTATTTCAGTCCAAAATTAATAACTTTTCATATTCGAAAATGAACTGTTTGTAACAGGAACACATGGGTTAAGAAGGGTAACTCTGGCTTTGTATTTCAGGCCAAAATTAATAATTTGTCGCACTCGAAAAAGAGCTTTTGGTAATAGGAACACATGAGTCAAAAAGGGTAAGTTTGGGTTTGAATTTCAGTCCAAAATTGATAATTTGTCGCACTCGAAAACGAACTTTTGATAATAGGAACACATGAGCTAAGAAGGGTAACTTTGGCTTTGTATTTCAGTCCAAAATTAATAACTTTTCATATTCGAAAATGAACTGTTTGTAACAGGAACACATGGGTTAAGAAGGGTAACTCTGGCTTTGTATTTCAGGCCAAAATTAATAATTAGTCGCACTCGAAAAAGAGCTTTTGGTAATAGGAACACATGAGTCAAAAAGGGTAAGTTTGGGTTTGTATTACAGTCCAAAATTGATAATTTGTCGCACTCGAAAACGAACTTTTGATAATAGGAACACATGAGCTAAGAAGGGTAACTTTGGCTTTGTATTTCAGTCCAAAATTAATAACTTTTCATATTCGAAAATGAACTGTTTGTAACAGGAACACATGGGTTAAGAAGGGTAACTCTGGCTTTGTATTTCAGGCCAAAATTAATAATTTTTCATATTCGAAAATGAACTGTTTGTAACAGGAACACATGGGTTAAGAAGGGTAACTCTGGCTTTGTATTTCAGTCCAAAATTAATAATTTTTCATATTCGAAAATGAACTGTTTGTAACAGGAACACATGAGTTAAGAAGGGTAACGCTGGCTTTGTATTTCAGGCCAAAATTAATAATTTGTCGCAATCGAAAAAGAGCTTTTGGTAATAGGAACACATGAGTCAAAAAGGGTAAGTTTGGCTTTGTATTTCAATCCAAAATTGATAATTTTTAGCACTCGAAAACGAACTTTTGATAATAGGAACACATGAGTTAAGAAGGTTAAGTTTGGCTTTGTATTTCAGGCCAAAATTAATAATTTGTCGCACTCGAAAAAGAGCTTTTGGTAATAGGAACACATGAGTCAAAAAGGGTAAGTTTGGGTTTGAATTTCAGTCCAAAATTGATAATTTGTCGCACTCGAAAACGAACTTTTGATAATAGGAACACATGGGCTAAGAAGGGTAACTTTGGCTTTGTATTTCAGTCCAAAATTAATAACTTTTCATATTCGAAAATGAACTGTTTGTAACAGGAACACATGGGTTAAGAAGGGTAACTCTGGCTTTGTATTTCAGGCCAAAATTAATAATTAGTCGCACTCGAAAAAGAGCTTTTGGTAATAGGAACACATGAGTCAAAAAGGGTAAGTTTGGGTTTGTATTACAGTCCAAAATTGATAATTTGTCGCACTCGAAACCGAACTTTTAGTAATAGGAACACATGAGCTAAGAATGGTATCTTTGGCTTTGTATTACAGTCCAAAATTAATAATTTTTCATATTCGAAAATGAACTGTTTGTAACAGGAACACATGGGTTAAGAAGGGTAACTCTGGCTTTGTATTTCAGGCCAAAATTAATAATTTTTCGCACTCGAAAAAGAGCTTTTGGTAATAGGAACACATGAGTCAAAAAGGGTAAGTTTGGGTTTGAATTTCAGTCCAAAATTGATAATTTGTCGCACTCGAAAACGAACTTTTGATAATAGGAACAGATGAGCTAAGAAGGGTAACTTTGGCTTTGTATTTCAGTCCAAAATTAATAACTTTTCATATTCGAAAATGAACTGTTTGTAACAGGAACACATGGGTTAAGAAGGGTAACTCTGGCTTTGTATTTCAGGCCAAAATTAATAATTTTTCGCACTCGAAAAGGAGCTTTTGGTAATAGGAACACATGAGTCAAAAAGGGTAAGTTTGGGTTTGAATTTCAGTCCAAAATTGATAATTTGTCGCACTCGAAAACGAACTTTTGATAATAGGAACACATGAGCTAAGAAGGGTAACTTTGGCTTTGTATTTCAGTCCAAAATTAATAACTTTTCATATTCGAAAATGAACTGTTTGTAACAGGAACACATGGGTTAAGAAGGGTAACTCTGGCTTTGTATTTCAGGCCAAAATTAATAATTTTTCATATTCGAAAATGAACTGTTTGTAACAGGAACACATGGGTTAAGAAGGGTAACTCTGGCTTTGTATTTCAGTCCAAAATTAATAATTTTTCATATTCGAAAATGAACTGTTTGTAACAGGAACACATGAGTTAAGAAGGGTAACGCTGGCTTTGTATTTCAGGCCAAAATTAATAATTTGTCGCAATCGAAAAAGAGCTTTTGGTAATAGGAACACATGAGTCAAAAAGGGTAAGTTTGGCTTTGTATTTCAATCCAAAATTGATAATTTTTAGCACTCGAAAACGAACTTTTGATAATAGGAACACATGAGTTAAGAAGGTTAAGTTTGGCTTTGTATTTCAGGCCAAAATTAATAATTTGTCGCACTCGAAAAAGAGCTTTTGGTAATAGGAACACATGAGTCAAAAAGGGTAAGTTTGGGTTTGAATTTCAGTCCAAAATTGATAATTTGTCGCACTCGAAAACGAACTTTTGATAATAGGAACACATGGGCTAAGAAGGGTAACTTTGGCTTTGTATTTCAGTCCAAAATTAATAACTTTTCATATTCGAAAATGAACTGTTTGTAACAGGAACACATGGGTTAAGAAGGGTAACTCTGGCTTTGTATTTCAGGCCAAAATTAATAATTAGTCGCACTCGAAAAAGAGCTTTTGGTAATAGGAACACATGAGTCAAAAAGGGTAAGTTTGGGTTTGTATTACAGTCCAAAATTGATAATTTGTCGCACTCGAAACCGAACTTTTAGTAATAGGAACACATGAGCTAAGAATGGTATCTTTGGCTTTGTATTACAGTCCAAAATTAATAATTTTTCATATTCGAAAATGAACTGTTTGTAACAGGAACACATGGGTTAAGAAGGGTAACTCTGGCTTTGTATTTCAGGCCAAAATTAATAATTTTTCGCACTCGAAAAAGAGCTTTTGGTAATAGGAACACATGAGTCAAAAAGGGTAAGTTTGGGTTTGAATTTCAGTCCAAAATTGATAATTTGTCGCACTCGAAAACGAACTTTTGATAATAGGAACAGATGAGCTAAGAAGGGTAACTTTGGCTTTGTATTTCAGTCCAAAATTAATAACTTTTCATATTCGAAAATGAACTGTTTGTAACAGGAACACATGGGTTAAGAAGGGTAACTCTGGCTTTGTATTTCAGGCCAAAATTAATAATTTTTCGCACTCGAAAAGGAGCTTTTGGTAATAGGAACACATGAGTCAAAAAGGGTAAGTTTGGGTTTGAATTTCAGTCCAAAATTGATAATTTGTCGCACTCGAAAACGAACTTTTGATAATAGGAACACATGAGCTAAGAAGGGTAACTTTGGCTTTGTATTTCAGTCCAAAATTAATAACTTTTCATATTCGAAAATGAACTGTTTGTAACAGGAACACATGGGTTAAGAAGGGTAACTCTGGCTTTGTATTTCAGGCCAAAATTAATAATTTGTCGCACTCGAAAAAGAGCTTTTGGTAATAGGAACACATGAGTCAAAAATAGTAAGTTTGGCTTTGTATTTAAATCCAAAATTGATAATTTTTAGCACTCGAAAACGAACTTTTGATAATAGGAACACATGAGTTAAGAAGGGTAAGTTTGGCTTTGTATTTCAGGCCAAAATTAATAATTTGTCGCACTCGAAAAAGAGCTTTTGGTAATAGGAACACATGAGTCAAAAAGGGTAAGTTTGGGTTTGAATTTCAGTCCAAAATTGATAATTTGTCGCACTCGAAAACGAACTTTTGATAATAGGAACACATGAGCTAAGAAGGGTAACTTTGGCTTTGTATTTCAGTCCAAAATTAATAACTTTTCATATTCGAAAATGAACTGTTTGTAACAGGAACACATGGGTTAAGAAGGGTAACTCTGGCTTTGTATTTCAGGCCAAAATTAATAATTTTTCGCACTCGCAAAAGAGCTTTTGGTAATAGGAACACATGAGTCACAAAGGGTAAGTTTGGGTTTGAATTTCAGTCCAAAATTGATAATTTGTCGCACTCGAAAACGAACTTTTGATAATAGGAAAACATGAGTTAAGAAGGGTAAGTTTGGCTTTGTATTTCAGGCCAAAATTAATAATTTGTCGCACTCGAAAAAGAGCTTTTGGTAATAGGAACACATGAGTCAAAAAGGGTAAGTTTGAGTTTGAATTTCAGTCCAAAATTGATAATTTGTCGCACTCGAAAACGAACTTTTGATAATAGGAACACATGAGCTAAGAAGGGTAACTTTGGCTTTGTATTTCAGTCCAAAATTAATAACTTTTCATATTCGAAAATGAACTGTTTGTAACAGGAACACATGGGTTAAGAAGGGTAACTCTGGCTTTGTATTTCAGGCCAAAATTAATAATTTGTCGCACTCGAAAAAGAGCTTTTGGTAATAGGAACACATGAGTCAAAAAGGGTAAGTTTGGGTTTGAATTTCAGTCCAAAATTGATAATTTGTCGCACTCGAAAACGAACTTTTGATAATAGGAACACATGAGCTAAGAAGGGTAACTTTGGCTTTGTATTTCAGTCCAAAATTAATAACTTTTCATATTCGAAAATGAACTGTTTGTAACAGGAACACATGGGTTAAGAAGGGTAACTCTGGCTTTGTATTTCAGGCCAAAATTAATAATTAGTCGCACTCGAAAAAGAGCTTTTGGTAATAGGAACACATGAGTCAAAAAGGGTAAGTTTGGGTTTGTATTACAGTCCAAAATTGATAATTTGTCGCACTCGAAAACGAACTTTTGATAATAGGAACACATGAGCTAAGAAGGGTAACTTTGGCTTTGTATTTCAGTCCAAAATTAATAACTTTTCATATTCGAAAATGAACTGTTTGTAACAGGAACACATGGGTTAAGAAGGGTAACTCTGGCTTTGTATTTCAGGCCAAAATTAATAATTTTTCATATTCGAAAATGAACTGTTTGTAACAGGAACACATGGGTTAAGAAGGGTAACTCTGGCTTTGTATTTCAGTCCAAAATTAATAATTTTTCATATTCGAAAATGAACTGTTTGTAACAGGAACACATGAGTTAAGAAGGGTAACGCTGGCTTTGTATTTCAGGCCAAAATTAATAATTTGTCGCAATCGAAAAAGAGCTTTTGGTAATAGGAACACATGAGTCAAAAAGGGTAAGTTTGGCTTTGTATTTCAATCCAAAATTGATAATTTTTAGCACTCGAAAACGAACTTTTGATAATAGGAACACATGAGTTAAGAAGGTTAAGTTTGGCTTTGTATTTCAGGCCAAAATTAATAATTTGTCGCACTCGAAAAAGAGCTTTTGGTAATAGGAACACATGAGTCAAAAAGGGTAAGTTTGGGTTTGAATTTCAGTCCAAAATTGATAATTTGTCGCACTCGAAAACGAACTTTTGATAATAGGAACACATGGGCTAAGAAGGGTAACTTTGGCTTTGTATTTCAGTCCAAAATTAATAACTTTTCATATTCGAAAATGAACTGTTTGTAACAGGAACACATGGGTTAAGAAGGGTAACTCTGGCTTTGTATTTCAGGCCAAAATTAATAATTAGTCGCACTCGAAAAAGAGCTTTTGGTAATAGGAACACATGAGTCAAAAAGGGTAAGTTTGGGTTTGTATTACAGTCCAAAATTGATAATTTGTCGCACTCGAAAACGAACTTTTAGTAATAGGAACACATGAGCTAAGAATGGTATCTTTGGCTTTGTATTACAGTCCAAAATTAATAATTTTTCATATTCGAAAATGAACTGTTTGTAACAGGAACACATGGGTTAAGAAGGGTAACTCTGGCTTTGTATTTCAGGCCAAAATTAATAATTTTTCGCACTCGAAAAAGAGCTTTTGGTAATAGGAACACATGAGTCAAAAAGGGTAAGTTTGGGATTGAATTTCAGTCCAAAATTGATAATTTGTCGCACTCGAAAACGAACTTTTGATAATAGGAACAGATGAGCTAAGAAGGGTAACTTTGGCTTTGTATTTCAGTCCAAAATTAATAACTTTTCATATTCGAAAATGAACTGTTTGTAACAGGAACACATGGGTTAAGAAGGGTAACTCTGGCTTTGTATTTCAGGCCAAAATTAATAATTTTTCGCACTCGAAAAAGAGCTTTTGGTAATAGGAACACATGAGTCAAAAAGGGTAAGTTTGGGTTTGAATTTCAGTCCAAAATTGATAATTTGTCGCACTCGAAAACGAACTTTTGATAATAGGAACACATGAGCTAAGAAGGGTAACTTTGGCTTTGTATTTCAGTCCAAAATTAATAACTTTTCATATTCGAAAATGAACTGTTTGTAACAGGAACACATGGATTAAGAAGGGTAACTCTGGCTTTGTATTTCATTCCAAAATTAATAATTTTTCGCACGCACTCGAAAAAGAGCTTTTGGTAATAGGAACACATGAGTCAAAAAGGGTAAGTTTGGCTTTGTATTTAAATCCAAAATTGAAAATTTTTAGCACTCGAAAACGAACTTTTGATAATAGGAACACATGAGTTAAGAAGGGTAAGTTTGGCTTTGTATTTCAGGCCAAAATTAATAATTTGTCGCACTCGAAAAACAGCTTTTGGTAATTGGAACACATGAGTCAAAAAGGGTAAGTTTGGGTTTGAATTTCAGTCCAAAATTGATAATTTGTCGCACTCGAAAACGAACTTTTGATAATAGGAACACATGAGCTAAGAAGGGTAACTTTGGCTTTGTATTTCAGTCCAAAATTAATAACTTTTCATATTCGAAAATGAACTGTTTGTAACAGGAACACATGGGTCAAGAAGGGTAACTCTGGCTTTGTATTTCAGGCCAAAATTAATAATTTTTCGCACTCGAAAAAGAGCTTTTGGTAATAGGAACACATGAGTCAAAAAGGGTAAGTTTGGGTTTGAATTTCAGTCCAAAATTGATAATTTGTCGCACTCGAAAACGAACTTTTGATAATAGGAACACATGAGCTAAGAAGGGTAACTTTGGCTTTGTATTTCAGTCCAAAATTAATAACTTTTCATATTCGAAAATGAACTGTTTGTAACAGGAACACATGGGTTAAGAAGGGTAACTCTGGCTTTGTATTTCAGGCCAAAATTAATAATTTGTCGCACTCGAAAAAGAGCTTTTGGTAATAGGAACACATGAGTCAAAAAGGGTAAGTTTGGGTTTGTATTACAGTCCAAAATTGATAATTTGTCGCACTCGAAAACGAACTTTTAGTAATAGGAACACATGAGCTAAGAATGGTATGTTTGGCTTTGTATTTCAGTCCAAAATTAATAATTTTTCATATTCGAAAATGAACTGTTTGTAACAGGAACACATGAGTTAAGAAGGGTAACGCTGGCTTTGTATTTCAGGCCAAAATTAATAATTTGTCGCACTCGAAAAAGAGCTTTTGGTAATAGGAACACATGAGTCAAAAAGGGTAAGTTTGGCTTTGTATTTCAATCCAAAATTGATAATTTTTAGCACTCGTAAACGAACTTTTGATAATAGGAACACATGAGTTAAGAAGGGTAAGTTTGGCTTTGTATTTCAGGCCAAAATTAATAATTTGTCGCACTCGAAAAAGAGCTTTTGGTAATAGGAACACATGAGTCAAAAAGGGTAAGTTTGGGTTTGAATTTCAGTCCAAAATTGATAATTTGTCGCACTCGAAAACGAACTTTTGATAATAGGAACAGATGAGCTAAGAAGGGTAACTTTGGCTTTGTATTTCAGTCCAAAATTAATAACTTTTCATATTCGAAAATGAACTGTTTGTAACAGGAACACATGGGTTAAGAAGGGTAACTCTGGCTTTGTATTTCAGGCCAAAATTAATAATTTGTCGCACTCGAAAAAGAGCTTTTGGTAATAGGAACACATGAGTCAAAAAGGGTAAGTTTGGGTTTGAATTTCAGTCCAAAATTGATAATTTGTCGCACTCGAAAACGAACTTTTGATAATAGGAACACATGAGCTAAGAAGGGTAACTTTGGCTTTGTATTTCAGTCCAAAATTAATAACTTTTCATATTCGAAAATGAACTGTTTGTAACAGGAACACATGGGTTAAGAAGGGTAACTCTGGCTTTGTATTTCAGGCCAAAATTAATAATTTGTCGCACTCGAAAAAGAGCTTCTGGTAATAGGAACACATGAGTCAAAAATAGTAAGTTTGGCTTTGTATTTAAATCCAAAATTGATAATTTTTAGCACTCGAAAACGAACTTTTGATAATAGGAACACATGAGTTAAGAAGGGTAAGTTTGGCTTTGTATTTCAGGCCAAAATTAATAATTTGTCGCACTCGAAAAAGAGCTTTTGGTAATTGGAACACATGAGTCAAAAAGGGTAAGTTTGGCTTTGTATTTCAATCCAAAATTGATAATTTTTAGCACTCGAAAACGAACTTTTGATAATAGGAACACATGAGTTAAGAAGGGTAAGTTTGGCTTTGTATTTCAGGCCAAAATTAATAATTTGTCGCACTCGAAAAAGAGCTTTTGGTAATAGGAACACATGAGTCAAAAAGGGTAAGTTTGGGTTTGAATTTCAGTCCAAAATTGATAATTTGTCGCACTCGAAAACGAACTTTTGATAATAGGAACACATGAGCTAAGAAGGGTAACTTTGGCTTTGTATTTCAGTCCAAAATTAATAACTTTTCATATTCGAAAATGAACTGTTTGTAACAGGAACACATGGGTTAAGAAGGGTAACTCTGGCTTTGTATTTCAGGCCAAAATTAATAATTTTTCGCACTCGCAAAAGAGCTTTTGGTAATAGGAACACATGAGTCACAAAGGGTAAGTTTGGGTTTGAATTTCAGTCCAAAATTGATAATTTGTCGCACTCGAAAACGAACTTTTGATAATAGGAAAACATGAGTTAAGAAGGGTAAGTTTGGCTTTGTATTTCAGGCCAAAATTAATAATTTGTCGCACTCGAAAAAGAGCTTTTGGTAATAGGAACACATGAGTCAAAAAGGGTAAGTTTGAGTTTGAATTTCAGTCCAAAATTGATAATTTGTCGCACTCGAAAACGAACTTTTGATAATAGGAACACATGAGCTAAGAAGGGTAACTTTGGCTTTGTATTTCAGTCCAAAATTAATAACTTTTCATATTCGAAAATGAACTGTTTGTAACAGGAACACATGGGTTAAGAAGGGTAACTCTGGCTTTGTATTTCAGGCCAAAATTAATAATTTGTCGCACTCGAAAAAGAGCTTTTGGTAATAGGAACACATGAGTCAAAAAGGGTAAGTTTGGGTTTGAATTTCAGTCCAAAATTGATAATTTGTCGCACTCGAAAACGAACTTTTGATAATAGGAACACATGAGCTAAGAAGGGTAACTTTGGCTTTGTATTTCAGTCCAAAATTAATAACTTTTCATATTCGAAAATGAACTGTTTGTAACAGGAACACATGGGTTAAGAAGGGTAACTCTGGCTTTGTATTTCAGGCCAAAATTAATAATTAGTCGCACTCGAAAAAGAGCTTTTGGTAATAGGAACACATGAGTCAAAAAGGGTAAGTTTGGGTTTGTATTACAGTCCAAAATTGATAATTTGTCGCACTCGAAAACGAACTTTTGATAATAGGAACACATGAGCTAAGAAGGGTAACTTTGGCTTTGTATTTCAGTCCAAAATTAATAACTTTTCATATTCGAAAATGAACTGTTTGTAACAGGAACACATGGGTTAAGAAGGGTAACTCTGGCTTTGTATTTCAGGCCAAAATTAATAATTTTTCATATTCGAAAATGAACTGTTTGTAACAGGAACACATGGGTTAAGAAGGGTAACTCTGGCTTTGCATTTCAGTCCAAAATTAATAATTTTTCATATTCGAAAATGAACTGTTTGTAACAGGAACACATGAGTTAAGAAGGGTAACGCTGGCTTTGTATTTCAGGCCAAAATTAATAATTTGTCGCAATCGAAAAAGAGCTTTTGGTAATAGGAACACATGAGTCAAAAAGGGTAAGTTTGGGTTTGAATTTCAGTCCGAAATTGATAATTTGTCGCACTCGAAAACGAAATTTTGATAATAGGAACACATGAGCTAAGAAGGGTAACTTTGGCTTTGTATTTCAGTCCAAAATTAATAACTTTTCATATTCGAAAATGAACTGTTTGTAACAGGAACACATGGGTTAAGAAGGGTAACTCTGGCTTTGTATTTCAGGCCAAAATTAATAATTTTTCGCACTCGAAAAAGAGCTTTTGGTAATAGGAACACATGAGTCAAAAAGGGTAAGTTTGGGTTTGAATTTCAGTCCAAAATTGATAATTTGTCGCACTCGAAAACGAACTTTTGATAATAGGAACACATGGGCTAAGAAGGGTAACTTTGGCTTTGTATTTCAGTCCAAAATTAATAACTTTTCATATTCGAAAATGAACTGTTTGTAACAGGAACACATGGGTTAAGAAGGGTAACTCTGGCTTTGTATTTCAGGCCAAAATTAATAATTTTTCGCACTCGAAAAAGAGCTTTTGGTAATAGGAACACATGAGTCAAAAAGGGTAAGTTTGGGTTTGAATTTCAGTCCAAAATTGATAATTTGTCGCACTCGAAAACGAACTTTTGATAATAGGAACACATGGGCTAAGAAGGGTAACTTTGGCTTTGTATTTCAGTCCAAAATTAATAACTTTTCATATTCGAAAATGAACTGTTTGTAACAGGAACACATGGGTTAAGAAGGGTAACTCTGGCTTTGTATTTCAGGCCAAAATTAATAATTTTTCGCACTCGAAAAAGAGCTTTTGGTAATAGGAACACATGAGTCAAAAAGGGTAAGTTTGGGTTTGAATTTCAGTCCAAAATTGATAATTTGTCGCACTCTAAAACGAACTTTTGATAATAGGAACACATGAGTTAAGAAGGGTAAGTTTGGCTTTGTATTTCAGGCCAAAATTAATAATTTGTCGCACTCGAAAAAGAGCTTTTGGTATTAGGAACACATGAGTCAAAAAGGGTAAGTTTGGGTTTGAATTTCAGTCCAAAATTGATAATTTGTCGCACTCGAAAACGAACTTTTGATAATAGGAACACATGAGCTAAGAAGGGTAACTTTGGCTTTGTATTTCAGTCCAAAATTAATAACTTTTCATATTCGAAAATGAACTGTTTGTAACAGGAACACATGGGTTAAGAAGGGTAACTCTGGCTTTGTATTTCAGGCCAAAATTAATAATTTGTCGCACTCGAAAAAGAGCTTTTGGTAATAGGAACACATGAGTCAAAAAGGGTAAGTTTGGGTTTGAATTTCAGTCCAAAATTGATAATTTGTCGCACTCGAAAACGAACTTTTGATAATAGGAACACATGAGCTAAGAAGGGTAACTTTGGCTTTGTATTTCAGTCCAAAATTAATAACTTTTCATATTCGAAAATGAACTGTTTGTAACAGGAACACATGGGTTAAGAAGGGTAACCCTGGCTTTGTATTTCAGGCCAAAATTAATAATTTTTCGCACTCGAAAAAGAGCTTTTGGTAATAGGAACACATGAGTCAAAAAGGGTAAGTTTGGGTTTGAATTTCAGTCCAAAATTGATAATTTGTCGCACTCGAAAACGAACTTTTGATAATAGGAACACATGAGTTAAGAAGGGTAAGTTTGGCTTTGTATTTCAGGCCAAAATTAATAATTTGTCGCACTCGAAAAAGAGCTTTTGGTAATAGGAACACATGAGTCAAAAAGGGTAAGTTTGGGTTTGAATTTCAGTCCAAAATTGATAATTTGTCGCACTCGAAAACGAACTATTGATAATAGGAACAGATGAGCTAAGAAGGGTAACTTTGGCTTTGTATTTCAGTCCAAAATTAATAACTTTTCATATTCGAAAATGAACTGTTTGTAACAGGAACACATGGGTTAAGAAGGGTAACTCTGGCTTTGTATTTCAGGCCAAAATTAATAATTTTTCGCACTCGAAAAAGAGCTTTTGGTAATAGGAACACATGAGTCAAAAAGGGTAAGTTTGGGTTTGAATTTCAGTCCAAAATTGATAATTTGTCGCACTCGAAAACGAACTTTTGATAATAGGAACACATGAGCTAAGAAGGGTAACTTTGGCTTTGTATTTCAGTCCAAAATTAATAACTTTTCATATTCGAAAATGAACTGTTTGTAACAGGAACACATGGGTTAAGAAGGGTAACTCTGGCTTTGTATTTCAGTCCAAAATTAATAATTTTTCATATTCGAAAATGAGCTGTTTTTAACAGGAACACATGAGTTAAGAAGGGTAACGCTGGCTTTGTATTTCAGGCCAAAATTAATAATTTGTCGCAATCGAAAAAGAGCTTTTGGTAATAGGAACACATGAGTCAAAAAGGGTAAGTTTGGCTTTGTATTTCAATCCAAAATTGATAATTTTTAGCACTCGAAAACGAACTTTTGATAATAGGAACACATGAGTTAAGAAGGTTAAGTTTGGCTTTGTATTTCAGGCCAAAATTAATAATTTGTCGCACTCGAAAAAGAGCTTTTGGTAATAGGAACACATGAGTCAAAAAGGGTAAGTTTGGGTTTGAATTTCAGTCCAAAATTGATAATTTGTCGCACTCGAAAACGAACTTTTGATAATAGGAACACATGGGCTAAGAAGGGTAACTTTGGCTTTGTATTTCAGTCCAAAATTAATAACTTTTCATATTCGAAAATGAACTGTTTGTAACAGGAACACATGGGTTAAGAAGGGTAACTCTGGCTTTGTATTTCAGGCCAAAATTAATAATTTTTCGCACTCGAAAAAGAGCTTTTGGTAATAGGAACACATGAGTCACAAAGGGTAAGTTTGGGTTTGAATTTCAGTCCAAAATTGATAATTTGTCGCACTCGAAAACGAACTTTTGATAATAGGAACACATGAGTTAAGAAGGGTAAGTTTGGCTTTGTATTTCAGGCCAAAATTAATAATTTGTCGCACTCGAAAAAGAGCTTTTGGTTTTAGGAACACATGAGTCAAAAAGGGTAAGTTTGGGTTTGAATTTCAGTCCAAAATTGATAATTTGTCATACTCGAAAACGAACTTTTGATAATAGGAACACATGAGCTAAGAAGGGTAACTTTGGCTTTGTATTTCAGTCCAAAATTAATAACTTTTCATATTCGAAAATGAACTGTTTGTAACAGGAACACATGGGTTAAGAAGGGTAACTCTGGCTTTGTATTTCAGGCCAAAATTAATAATTTTTCGCACTCGAAAAAGAGCTTTTGGTAATAGGAACACATGAGTCAAAAAGGGTAAGTTTGGGTTTGAATTTCAGTCCAAAATTGATAATTTGTCGCACTCGAAAACGAACTTTTGATAATAGGAACACATGAGCTAAGAAGGGTAACTTTGGCTTTGTATTTCAGTCCAAAATTAATAACTTTTCATATTCGAAAATGAACTGTTTGTAACAGGAACACATGGGTTAAGAAGGGTAACTCTGGCTTTGTATTTCAGGCCAAAATTAATAATTTGTCGCACTCAAAAAAGAGCTTTTGGTAATAGGAACACATGAATCAAAAAGGATAAGTTTGGGTTTGAATTTCAGTCCAAAATTGATAATTTGTCGCACTCGAAAACGAACTTTTGATAATAGGAACACTTGAGCTAAGAAGAGTAACTTTGGCTTTGTATTTCAGTCCAAAATTAATAACTTTTCATATTCGAAAATGAACTGTTTGTAACAGGAACACATGGGTTAAGAAGGGTAACTCTCTGGCTTTGTATTTCAGGCCAAAATTAATAATTTGTCGCACTCGAAAAAGAGCTTTTGGTAATAGGAACACATGAGTCAAAAAGGGTAAGTTTGGCTTTGTATTTCAATCCAAAATTGATAATTTTTAGCACTCGAAAACGAACTTTTGATAATAGGAACACATGAGTTAAGAAGGGTAAGTTTGGCTTTGTATTTCAGGCCAAAATTAATAATTTGTCGCACTCGAAAAAGAGCTTTTGGTAATTGGAACACATGAGTCAAAAAGGGTAAGTTTGGCTTTGTATTTCAATCCAAAATTGATAATTTTTAGCACTCGAAAACGAACTTTTGATAATAGGAACACATGAGTTAAGAAGGGTAAGTTTGGCTTTGTATTTCAGGCCAAAATTAATAATTTGTCGCACTCGAAAAAGAGCTTTTGGTAATAGGAACACATGAGTCAAAAAGGGTAAGTTTGGCTTTGTATTTCAATCCAAAATTGATAATTTTTAGCACTCGAAAACGAACTTTTGATAATAGGAACACATGAGTTAAGAAGGGTAAGTTTGGCTTTGTATTTCAGGCCAAAATTAATAATTTGTCGCACTCGAAAAAGAGCTTTTGGTAATAGGAACACATGAGTCAAAAAGGGTAAGTTTGGGTTTGAATTTCAGTCCAAAATTGATAATTTGTCGCACTCGAAAACGAACTTTTGATAATAGGAACACATGAGCTAAGAATGGTATGTTTGGCTTTGTATTTCAGTCCAAAATTAATAATTTTTCATATTCGAAAATGAACTGTTTGTAACAGGAACACATGAGTTAAGAAGGGTAACGCTGGCTTTGTATTTCAGGCCAAAATTAATAATTTGTCGCACTCGAAAAAGAGCTTTTGGTAATAGGAACACATGAGTTAAAAAGGGTAAGTTTGGCTTTGTCTTTCAATCCAAAATTGATAATTTTTAGCACTCGAAAACGAACTTTTGATAATAGGAACACATGAGTTAAGAAGGGTAAGTTTGGCTTTGTATTTCAGGCCAAAATTAATAATTTTTCGCACTCGAAAAAGAGCTTTTGGTAATAGGAACACATGAGTCAA
This sequence comes from Melanotus villosus, assembly GCA_963082815.1. Taxonomy (NCBI): domain Eukaryota; kingdom Metazoa; phylum Arthropoda; class Insecta; order Coleoptera; family Elateridae; genus Melanotus; species Melanotus villosus. Next base: position 2,278,491 of record OY720427.1, read on the forward strand.
AAAGGGTAAGTTTGGGTTTGAATTTCAGTCCAAAATTGATAATTTGTCGCACTCGAAAACGAACTTTTGATAATAGAAACACATGAGTTAAGAAGGGTAAGTTTGGCTTTGTATTTCAGGCCAAAATTAATAATTTGTCGCACTCGAAAAAGAGCTTTTGGTAATAGGAACACATGAGTCAAAAAGGGTAAGTTTGGGTTTGAATTTCAGTCCAAAATTGATAATTTTTAGCACTCGAAAACGAACTTTTGATAATAGGAACACATGAGCTAAGAAGGGTAACTTTGGCTTTGTATTTCAGGCCAAAATTAATAATTTGTCGCACTCGAAAAAGAGCTTGTGGTAATAGGAACACATGAGTCAAAAAGGGTAAGTTTGGGTTTGAATTTCAGTCCAAAATTGATAATTTGTCGCACTCGAAAACGAACTTTTGATAATAGGAACACATGAGTTAAGAAGGGTAAGTTTGGCTTTGTATTTCAGGCCAAAATTAATAATTTGTCGCACTCGAAAAAGAGCTTTTGGTAATAGGAACACATGAGTCAAAAAGGGTAAGTTTGGGTTTGAATTTCCGTCCAAAATTGATAATTTTTAGCACTCGAAAACGAACTTTTGATAATAGGAACACATGAGCTAAGAAGGGTAACTTTGGCTTTGTATTTCAGGCCAAAATTAATAATTTGTCGCACTCGAAAAAGAGCTTTTGGTAATAGGAACACATGAGTCAAAAAGGGTAAGTTTGGCTTTGTATTTCAATCCAAAATTGATAATTTTTAGCACTCGAAAACGAACTTTTGATAATAGGAACACATGAGTTAAGAAGGGTAAGCTTGGCTTTGTATTTCAGGCCAAAATTAATAATTTGTCGCACTCGAAAAAGAGCTTTTGGTAATTGGAACACATGAGTCATAAAGGGTAAGTTTGGCTTTGTATTTCAATCCAAAATTGATAATTTTTAGCACTCGAAAACGAACTTTTGATAATAGGAACACATGAGTTAAGAAGGGTAAGTTTGGCTTTGTATTTCAGGCCAAAATTAATAATTTGTCGCACTCGAAAAAGAGCTTTTGGTAATAGGAACACATGAGTCAAAAAGGGTAAGTTTGGGTTTGAATTTCAGTCCAAAATTGATAATTTGTCGCACTCGAAAACGAACTTTTGATAATAGGAACACATGAGTTAAGAAGGGTAAGTTTGGCTTTGTATTTCAGGCCAAAATTAATAATTTGTCACACTCGAAAAAGAGCTTTTGGTAATAGGAACACATGAGTCAAAAAGGGTAAGTTTGGGTTTGAATTTCAGTCCAAAATTGATAATTTGTCGCACTCGAAAACGAACTTTTGATAATAGGAACACATGAGCTAAGAAGGGTAACTTTGGCTTTGTATTTCAGTCCAAAATTAACAACTTTTCATATTCGAAAATGAACTGTTTGTAACAGGAACACATGGGTTAAGAAGGGTAACTCTGGCTTTGTATTTCAGGCCAAAATTAATAATTTTTCGCACTCGAAAAAGAGCTTTTGGTAATAGGAACACATGAGTCAAAAAGGGTAAGTTTGGGTTTGAATTTCAGTCCAAAATTGATAATTTGTCGCACTCGAAAACGAACTTTTGATAATAGGAACACATGAGTTAAGAAGGGTAAGTTTGGCTTTGTATTTCAGGCCAAAATTAATAATTTGTCGCACTCGAAAAAGATCTTTTGGTAATAGGAACACATGAGTCAAAAAGGGTAAGTTTGGGTTTGAATTTCAGTCCAAAATTGATAATTTGTCGCACTCGAAAACGAACTTTTGATAATAGGAACACATGAGCTAAGAATGGTATGTTTGGCTTTGTATTTCAGTCCAAAATTAATAATTTTTCATATTCGAAAATGAACTGTTTGTAACAGGAACACATGAGTTAAGAAGGGTAACTCTGGCTTTGTATTTCAGGCCAAAATTAATAATTTGTCGCACTCGAAAAAGAGCTTTTGGTAATAGGAACACATGAGTTAAAAAGGGTAAGTTTGGCTTTGTATTTCAATCCAAAATTGATAATTTTTAGCACTCGAAAACGAACTTTTGATAATAGGAACACATGAGTTAAGAAGGGTAAGTTTGGCTTTGTATTTCAGGCCAAAATTAATAATTTGTCGCACTCGAAAAAGAGCTTTTGGTAATAGGAACACATGAGTCAAAAAGGGTAAGTTTGGCTTTGTATTTCAATCCAAAATTGATAATTTTTAGTACTAGAAAACGAACTTTTGATAATAGGAACACATGAGTTAAGAAGGGTAAGTTTGGCTTTGTATTTCAGGCCAAAATTAATAATTTGTCGCACTCGAAAAAGAGCTTTTGGTAATAGGAACACATGAGTCAAAAAGGGTAAGTTTGGCTTTGTATTTCAATCCAAAATTGATAATTTTTAGCACTCGAAAACGAACTTTTGATAATAGGAACACATGAGTTAAGAACGGTAAGTTTGGCTTTGTATTTCAGGCCAAAATTAATAATTTGTCGCACTCGAAAAAGAGCTTTTGGTAATAGGAACACATGAGTCAAAAAGGGTAAGTTTGGGTTTGAATTTCAGTCCAAAATTGATAATTTGTCGCACTCGAAAACGAACTTTTGATAATAGGAACACATGAGCTAAGAAGGGTAACTTTGGCTTTGTATTTCAGTCCAAAATTAATAACTTTTCATATTCGAAAATGAACTGTTTGTAACAGGAACACATGGGTTAAGAAGGGTAACTCGGGCTTTGTATTTCAGGCCAAAATTAATAATTTGTCGCACTCGAAAAAGAGCTTTTGGTAATAGGAACACATGAGTCAAAAAGGGTAAGTTTGGGTTTGTATTACAGTCCAAAATTGATAATTTGTCGCACTCGAAAACGAACTTTTAGTAATAGGAACACATGAGCTAAGAATGGTATGTTTGGCTTTGTATTTCAGTCCAAAATTAATAATTTTTCATATTCGAAAATGAACTGTTTGTAACAGGAACACATGAGTTAAGAAGGGTAAGTATGGGTTTGAATTTCAGTCCAAAATTGATAATTTTTAGCACTCGAAAACGACCTTTTGATAATAGGAACACATGAGTTTAGAAGGGTAAGTTTGGCTTTGTATTTCAGGCCAAAATTAATAATTTGTCGCACTCGAAAAAGAGCTTGTGGTAATGGGAACACATGAGTCAAAAAGGGTAAGTTTGGGTTTGAATTTCAGTCCAAAATTGATAATTTGTCGCACTCGAAAACGAACTTTTGATAATAGGAACACATGAGCTAAGAAGGGTAACTTTGGCTTTGTATTTCAGTCCAAAATTAATAACTTTTCATATTCGAAAATGAACTGTTTGTAACAGGAACACATGGGTTAAGAAGGGTAACTCTGGCTTTGTATTTCAGGCCAAAATTAATAATTTGTCGCACTCGAAAAAGAGCTTTTGGTAATAGGAACACATGAGTCAAAAAGGGTAAGTTTGGGTTTGTATTACAGTCCAAAATTGATAATTTGTCGCACTCGAAAACGAACTTTTAGTAATAGGAACACATGAGCTAAGAATGGTATGTTTGGCTTTGTATTTCAGTCCAAAATTAATAATTTTTCATATTCGAAAATGAACTGTTTGTAACAGGAACACATGAGTTAAGAAGGGTAACGCTGGCTTTGTATTTCAGGCCAAAATCAATAATTTGTCGCACTCGAAAAAGAGCTTTTGGTAATAGGAACACATGAGTTAAAAAGGGTAAGTTTGGGTTTGAATTTCAGTCCAAAATTGATAATTTTTAGCACTCGAAAACGAACTTTTGATAATAGGAACACATGAGCTAAGAATGGTATGTTTGGCTTTGTATTTCAGTCCAAAATTAATAATTTTTCATATTCGAAAATGAACTGTTTGTAACAGGAACACATGAGTTAAGAAGGGTAACGCTGGCTTTGTATTTCAGGCCAAAATTAATAATTTGTCGCACTCGAAAAAGAGCTTTTGGTAATAGGAACACATGAGTTAAAAAGGGTAAGTTTGGGTTTGAATTTCAGTCCAAAATTGATAATTTTTAGCACTCGAAAACGAACTTTTGATAATAGGAACACACGAGCTAAGAAGGGTAACTTTGGCTTTGTATTTCAGTCCAAAATTAATAACTTTTCATATTCGAAAACGAACTGTTTGTAACAGGAACACATGAGTTAAGAAGGGTAACTCTGGCTTTGTATTTCAGGCCAAAATTAATAATTTGTCGCACTCGAAAAAGAGCTTTTGGTAATAGGAACACATGAGTTAAAAAGGGTAAGTTTGGCTTTGTATTTCAATCCAAAATTGATAATTTTTAGCACTCGAAAACGAACTTTTGATAATAGGAACACATGAGTTAAGAAGGGTAAGTTTGGCTTTGTATTTCAGGCCAAAATTAATAATTTGTCGCACTCGAAAAAGAGCTTTTGGTAATAGGAACACATGAGTCAAAAAGGGTAAGTTTGGCTTTGTATTTCAATCTAAAATTGATAATTTTTAGTACTCGAAAACGAACTTTTGATAATAGGAACACATGAGTTAAGAAGGGTAAGTTTGGCTTTGTATTTCAGGCCAAAATTAATAATTTGTCGCACTCGAAAAAGAGCTTGTGGTAATAGGAACACATGAGTCAAAAAGGGTAAGTTTGGGTTTGAATTTCAGTCCAAAATTGATAATTTGTCGCACTCGAAAACGAACTTTTGATAATAGGAACACATGAGTTAAGAAGGGTAAGTTTGGCTTTGTATTTCAGGCCAAAATTAATAATTTGTCGCACTCGAAAAAGAGCTTTTGGTAATAGGAACACATGAGTCAAAAAGGGTAAGTTTGGGTTTGAATTTCCGTCCAAAATTGATAATTTTTAGCACTCGAAAACGAACTTTTGATAATAGGAACACATGAGCTAAGAAGGGTAACTTTGGCTTTGTATTTCAGGCCAAAATTAATAATTTGTCGCACTCGAAAAAGAGCTTTTGGTAATAGGAACACATGAGTCAAAAAGGGTAAGTTTGGCTTTGTATTTCAATCCAAAATTGATAATTTTTAGCACTCGAAAACGAACTTTTGATAATAGGAACACATGAGTTAAGAAGGGTAAGCTTGGCTTTGTATTTCAGGCCAAAATTAATAATTTGTCGCACTCGAAAAAGAGCTTTTGGTAATTGGAACACATGAGTCATAAAGGGTAAGTTTGGCTTTGTATTTCAATCCAAAATTGATAATTTTTAGCACTCGAAAACGAACTTTTGATAATAGGAACACATGAGTTAAGAAGGGTAAGTTTGGCTTTGTATTTCAGGCCAAAATTAATAATTTGTCGCACTCGAAAAAGAGCTTTTGGTAATAGGAACACATGAGTCAAAAAGGGTAAGTTTGGGTTTGAATTTCAGTCCAAAATTGATAATTTGTCGCACTCGAAAACGAACTTTTGATAATAGGAACACATGAGTTAAGAAGGGTAAGTTTGGCTTTGTATTTCAGGCCAAAATTAATAATTTGTCACACTCGAAAAAGAGCTTTTGGTAATAGGAACACATGAGTCAAAAAGGGTAAGTTTGGGTTTGAATTTCAGTCCAAAATTGATAATTTGTCGCACTCGAAAACGAACTTTTGATAATAGGAACACATGAGCTAAGAAGGGTAACTTTGGCTTTGTATTTCAGTCCAAAATTAACAACTTTTCATATTCGAAAATGAACTGTTTGTAACAGGAACACATGGGTTAAGAAGGGTAACTCTGGCTTTGTATTTCAGGCCAAAATTAATAATTTTTCGCACTCGAAAAAGAGCTTTTGGTAATAGGAACACATGAGTCAAAAAGGGTAAGTTTGGGTTTGAATTTCAGTCCAAAATTGATAATTTGTCGCACTCGAAAACGAACTTTTGATAATAGGAACACATGAGTTAAGAAGGGTAAGTTTGGCTTTGTATTTCAGGCCAAAATTAATAATTTGTCGCACTCGAAAAAGATCTTTTGGTAATAGGAACACATGAGTCAAAAAGGGTAAGTTTGGGTTTGAATTTCAGTCCAAAATTGATAATTTGTCGCACTCGAAAACGAACTTTTGATAATAGGAACACATGAGCTAAGAATGGTATGTTTGGCTTTGTATTTCAGTCCAAAATTAATAATTTTTCATATTCGAAAATGAACTGTTTGTAACAGGAACACATGAGTTAAGAAGGGTAACTCTGGCTTTGTATTTCAGGCCAAAATTAATAATTTGTCGCACACGAAAAAGAGCTTTTGGTAATAGGAACACATGAGTTAAAAAGGGTAAGTTTGGCTTTGTATTTCAATCCAAAATTGATAATTTTTAGCACTCGAAAACGAACTTTTGATAATAGGAACACATGAGTTAAGAAGGGTAAGTTTGGTTTTGTATTTCAGGCCAAAATTAATAATTTGTCGCACTCGAAAAAGAGCTTTTGGTAATAGGAACACATGAGTCAAAAAGGGTAAGTTTGGCTTTGTATTTCAATCCAAAATTGATAATTTTTAGTACTAGAAAACGAACTTTTGATAATAGGAACACATGAGTTAAGAAGGGTAAGTTTGGCTTTGTATTTCAGGCCAAAATTAATAATTTGTCGCACTCGAAAAAGAGCTTTTGGTAATAGGAACACATGAGTCAAAAAGGGTAAGTTTGGCTTTGTATTTCAATCCAAAATTGATAATTTTTAGCACTCGAAAACGAACTTTTGATAATAGGAACACATGAGCTAAGAAGGGTAACTTTGGCTTTGTATTTCAGGCCAAAATTAATAATTTGTCGCACTCGAAAAAGAGCTTTTGGTAATAGGAACACATGAGTCAAAAAGGGTAAGTTTGGCTTTGTATTTCAATCCAAAATTGATAATTTTTAGCACTCGAAAACGAACTTTTGATAATAGGAACACATGAGTTAAGAAGGGTAAGCTTGGCTTTGTATTTCAGGCCAAAATTAATAATTTGTCGCACTCGAAAAAGAGCTTTTGGTAATTGGAACACATGAGTCATAAAGGGTAAGTTTGGCTTTGTATTTCAATCCAAAATTGATAATTTTTAGCACTCGAAAACGAACTTTTGATAATAGGAACACATGAGTTAAGAAGGGTAAGTTTGGCTTTGTATTTCAGGCCAAAATTAATAATTTGTCGCACTCGAAAAAGAGCTTTTGGTAATAGGAACACATGAGTCAAAAAGGGTAAGTTTGGGTTTGAATTTCAGTCCAAAATTGATAATTTGTCGCACTCGAAAACGAACTTTTGATAATAGGAACACATGAGTTAAGAAGGGTAAGTTTGGCTTTGTATTTCAGGCCAAAATTAATAATTTGTCACACTCGAAAAAGAGCTTTTGGTAATAGGAACACATGAGTCAAAAAGGGTAAGTTTGGGTTTGAATTTCAGTCCAAAATTGATAATTTGTCGCACTCGAAAACGAACTTTTGATAATAGGAACACATGAGCTAAGAAGGGTAACTTTGGCTTTGTATTTCAGTCCAAAATTAACAACTTTTCATATTCGAAAATGAACTGTTTGTAACAGGAACACATGGGTTAAGAAGGGTAACTCTGGCTTTGTATTTCAGGCCAAAATTAATAATTTTTCGCACTCGAAAAAGAGCTTTTGGTAATAGGAACACATGAGTCAAAAAGGGTAAGTTTGGGTTTGAATTTCAGTCCAAAATTGATAATTTGTCGCACTCGAAAACGAACTTTTGATAATAGGAACACATGAGTTAAGAAGGGTAAGTTTGGCTTTGTATTTCAGGCCAAAATTAATAATTTGTCGCACTCGAAAAAGATCTTTTGGTAATAGGAACACATGAGTCAAAAAGGGTAAGTTTGGGTTTGAATTTCAGTCCAAAATTGATAATTTGTCGCACTCGAAAACGAACTTTTGATAATAGGAACACATGAGCTAAGAATGGTATGTTTGGCTTTGTATTTCAGTCCAAAATTAATAATTTTTCATATTCGAAAATGAACTGTTTGTAACAGGAACACATGAGTTAAGAAGGGTAACTCTGGCTTTGTATTTCAGGCCAAAATTAATAATTTGTCGCACTCGAAAAAGAGCTTTTGGTAATAGGAACACATGAGTTAAAAAGGGTAAGTTTGGCTTTGTATTTCAATCCAAAATTGATAATTTTTAGCACTCGAAAACGAACTTTTGATAATAGGAACACATGAGTTAAGAAGGGTAAGTTTGGCTTTGTATTTCAGGCCAAAATTAATAATTTGTCGCACTCGAAAAAGAGCTTTTGGTAATAGGAACACATGAGTCAAAAAGGGTAAGTTTGGCTTTGTATTTCAATCCAAAATTGATAATTTTTAGTACTAGAAAACGAACTTTTGATAATAGGAACACATGAGTTAAGAAGGGTAAGTTTGGCTTTGTATTTCAGGCCAAAATTAATAATTTGTCGCACTCGAAAAAGAGCTTTTGGTAATAGGAACACATGAGTCAAAAAGGGTAAGTTTGGCTTTGTATTTCAATCCAAAATTGATAATTTTTAGCACTCGAAAACGAACTTTTGATAATAGGAACACATGAGTTAAGAACGGTAAGTTTGGCTTTGTATTTCAGGCCAAAATTAATAATTTGTCGCACTCGAAAAAGAGCTTTTGGTAATAGGAACACATGAGTCAAAAAGGGTAAGTTTGGGTTTGAATTTCAGTCCAAAATTGATAATTTGTCGCACTCGAAAACGAACTTTTGATAATAGGAACACATGAGCTAAGAAGGGTAACTTTGGCTTTGTATTTCAGTCCAAAATTAATAACTTTTCATATTCGAAAATGAACTGTTTGTAACAGGAACACATGGGTTAAGAAGGGTAACTCGGGCTTTGTATTTCAGGCCAAAATTAATAATTTGTCGCACTCGAAAAAGAGCTTTTGGTAATAGGAACACATGAGTCAAAAAGGGTAAGTTTGGGTTTGTATTACAGTCCAAAATTGATAATTTGTCGCACTCGAAAACGAACTTTTAGTAATAGGAACACATGAGCTAAGAATGGTATGTTTGGCTTTGTATTTCAGTCCAAAATTAATAATTTTTCATATTCGAAAATGAACTGTTTGTAACAGGAACACATGAGTTAAGAAGGGTAAGTATGGGTTTGAATTTCAGTCCAAAATTGATAATTTTTAGCACTCGAAAACGACCTTTTGATAATAGGAACACATGAGTTTAGAAGGGTAAGTTTGGCTTTGTATTTCAGGCCAAAATTAATAATTTGTCGCACTCGAAAAAGAGCTTGTGGTAATGGGAACACATGAGTCAAAAAGGGTAAGTTTGGGTTTGAATTTCAGTCCAAAATTGATAATTTGTCGCACTCGAAAACGAACTTTTGATAATAGGAACACATGAGCTAAGAAGGGTAACTTTGGCTTTGTATTTCAGTCCAAAATTAATAACTTTTCATATTCGAAAATGAACTGTTTGTAACAGGAACACATGGGTTAAGAAGGGTAACTCTGGCTTTGTATTTCAGGCCAAAATTAATAATTTGTCGCACTCGAAAAAGAGCTTTTGGTAATAGGAACACATGAGTCAAAAAGGGTAAGTTTGGGTTTGTATTACAGTCCAAAATTGATAATTTGTCGCACTCGAAAACGAACTTTTAGTAATAGGAACACATGAGCTAAGAATGGTATGTTTGGCTTTGTATTTCAGTCCAAAATTAATAATTTTTCATATTCGAAAATGAACTGTTTGTAACAGGAACACATGAGTTAAGAAGGGTAACGCTGGCTTTGTATTTCAGGCCAAAATCAATAATTTGTCGCACTCGAAAAAGAGCTTTTGGTAATAGGAACACATGAGTTAAAAAGGGTAAGTTTGGGTTTGAATTTCAGTCCAAAATTGATAATTTTTAGCACTCGAAAACGAACTTTTGATAATAGGAACACATGAGCTAAGAATGGTATGTTTGGCTTTGTATTTCAGTCCAAAATTAATAATTTTTCATATTCGAAAATGAACTGTTTGTAACAGGAACACATGAGTTAAGAAGGGTAACGCTGGCTTTGTATTTCAGGCCAAAATTAATAATTTGTCGCACTCGAAAAAGAGCTTTTGGTAATAGGAACACATGAGTTAAAAAGGGTAAGTTTGGGTTTGAATTTCAGTCCAAAATTGATAATTTTTAGCACTCGAAAACGAACTTTTGATAATAGGAACACACGAGCTAAGAAGGGTAACTTTGGCTTTGTATTTCAGTCCAAAATTAATAACTTATCATATTCGAAAACGAACTGTTTGTAACAGGAACACATGAGTTAAGAAGGGTAACTCTGGCTTTGTATTTCAGGCCAAAATTAATAATTTGTCGCACTCGAAAAAGAGCTTTTGGTAATAGGAACACATGAGTTAAAAAGGGTAAGTTTGGCTTTGTATTTCAATCCAAAATTGATAATTTTTAGCACTCGAAAACGAACTTTTGATAATAGGAACACATGAGTTAAGAAGGGTAAGTTTGGCTTTGTATTTCAGGCCAAAATTAATAATTTGTCGCACTCGAAAAAGAGCTTTTGGTAATAGGAACACATGAGTCAAAAAGGGTAAGTTTGGCTTTGTATTTCAATCTAAAATTGATAATTTTTAGTACTCGAAAACGAACTTTTGATAATAGGAACACATGAGTTAAGAAGGGTAAGTTTGGCTTTGTATTTCAGGCCAAAATTAATAATTTGTCGCACTCGAAAAAGAGCTTTTGGTAATAGGAACACATGAGTCAAAAAGGGTAAGTTTGGCTTTGTATTTCAATCCAAAATTGATAATTTTTAGCACTCGAAAACGAACTTTTGATAATAGGAACACATGAGTTAAGAAGGGTAAGTTTGGCTTTGTATTTCAGGCCAAAATTAATAATTTGTCGCACTCGAAAAAGAGCTTTTGGTAATAGGAACACATGAGTCAAAAAGGGTAAGTTTGGGTTTGAATTTCAGTCCAAAATTGATAATTTGTCGCATTCGAAAACGAACTTTTAGTAATAGGAACACATGAGCTAAGAAGGGTAACTTTGGCTTTGTATTTCAGTCCAAAATTAATAACTTTTCATATTCGAAAATGAACTGTTTGTAACAGGAACACATGAGTTAAGAAGGGTAACGCTGGCTTTGTATTTCAGGCCAAAATTAATAATTTGTCGCACTCGAAAAAGAGCTTTTGGTAATAGGAACACATGAGTTAAAAAGGGTAAGTATGGGTTTGAATTTCAGTCCAAAATTGATAATTTTTAGCACTCGAAAACGAACTTTTGATAATAGGAACACATGAGTTTAGAAGGGTAAGTTTGGCTTTGTATTTCAGGCCAAAATTAATAATTTGTCGCACTCGAAAAAGAGCTTTTGGTAATAGGAACACATGAGTCAAAAAGGGTAAGTTTGGGTTTGTATTACAGTCCAAAATTGATAATTTGTCGCATTCGAAAACGAACTTTTAGTAATAGGAACACATGAGCTAAGAATGGTATGTTTGGCTTTGTATTTCAGTCCAAAATTAATAATATTTCATATTCGAAAATGAACTGTTTGTAACAGGAACACATGAGTTAAGAAGGGTAACGCTGGCTTTGTATTTCAGGCCAAAATTAATAATTTGTCGCACTCGAAAAAGAGCTTTTGGTAATAGGAACACATGAGTTAAAAAGGGTAAGTTTGGCTTTGTATTTCAATCCAAAATTGATAATTTTTAGCACTCGAAAACGAACTTTTGATAATAGGAACACATGAGTTAAGAAGGGTAAGTTTGGCTTTGTATTTCAGGCCAAAATTAATAATTTGTCGCACTCGAAAAAGAGCTTGTGGTAATAGGAACACATGCGTCAAAAAGGGTAAGTTTGGGTTTGAATTTCAGTCCAAAATTGATAATTTGTCGCACTCGAAAACGAACTTTTGATAATAGGAACACATGAGCTAAGAAGGGTAACTTTGGCTTTGTATTTCAGTCCAAAATTAATAACTTTTCATATTCGAAAATGAACTGTTTGTAACAGGAACACATGGGTTAAGAAGGGTAACTCTGGCTTTGTATTTCAGGCCAAAATTATTAATTTTTCGCACTCGAAAAAGAGCTTTTCGTAATAGGAACACATGAGTCAAAAAGGGTAAGTTTGGGTTTGAATTTCAGTCCAAAATTGATAATTTGTCGCACTCGAAAACGAACTTTTGATAATAGGAACACATGAGTTAAGAAGGGTAAGTTTGGCTTTGTATTTCAGGCCAAAATTAATAATTTGTCGCACTCGAAAAAGAGCTTTTGGTAATAGGAACACATGAGTCAAAAAGGGTAAGTTTGGGTTTGAATTTCAGTCCAAAATTGATAATTTGTCGCACTCGAAAACGAACTTTTGATAATAGGAACACATGAGCTAAGAATGGTATGTTTGGCTTTGTATTTCAGTCCAAAATTAATAATTTTTCATATTCGAAAATGAACTGTTTGTAACAGGAACACATGAGTTAAGAAGGGTAACGCTGGCTTTGTATTTCAGGCCAAAATTAATAATTTGTCGCACTCGAAAAAGAGCTTTTGGTAATAGGAACACATGAGTTAAAAAGGGTAAGTTTGGCTTTGTATTTCAATCCAAAATTGATAATTTTTAGCACTCGAAAACGAACTTTTGATAATAGGAACACATGAGTTAAGAAGGGTAAGTTTGGCTTTGTATTTCAGGCCAAAATTAATAATTTGTCGCACTCGAAAAAGAGCTTTTGGTAATAGGAACACATGAGTCAAAAAGGGTAAGTTTGGCTTTGTATTTCAATCCAAAATTGATAATTTTTAGTACTCGAAAACGAACTTTTGATAATAGGAACACATGAGTTAAGAAGGGTAAGTTTGGCTTTGTATTTCAGGCCAAAATTAATAATTTGTCGCACTCGAAAAAGAGCTTTTGGTAATAGGAACACATGAGTCAAAAAGGGTAAGTTTGGCTTTGTATTTCAATCCAAAATTGATAATTTTTAGCACTCGAAAACGAACTTTTGATAATAGGAACACATGAGTTAAGAACGGTAAGTTTGGCTTTGTATTTCAGGCCAAAATTAATAATTTGTCGCACTCGAAAAAGAGCTTTTGGTAATAGGAACACATGAGTCAAAAAGGGTAAGTTTGGGTTTGAATTTCAGTCCAAAATTGATAATTTTTAGCACTCGAAAACGAACTTTTGATAATAGGAACACATGAGCTAAGAAGGGTAACTTTGGCTTTGTATTTCAGGCCAAAATTAATAATTTGTCGCACTCGAAAAAGAGCTTTTGGTAATAGGAACACATGAGTCAAAAAGGGTAAGTTTGGCTTTGTATTTCAATCCAAAATTGATAATTTTTAGCACTCGAAAACGAACTTTTGATAATAGGAACACATGAGTTAAGAAGGGTAAGTTTGGCTTTGTATTTCAGGCCAAAATTAATAATTTGTCGCACTCGAAAAAGAGCTTTTGGTAATTGGAACACATGAGTCAAAAAGGGTAAGTTTGGCTTTGTATGTCAATCCAAAATTGATAATTTTTAGCACTCGAAAACGAACTTTTGATAATAGGAACACATGAGTTAAGAAGGGTAAGTTTGGCTTTGTATTTCAGGCCAAAATTAATAATTTGTCGCACTCGAAAAAGAGCTTTTGGTAATAGGAACACATGAGTCAAAAAGGGTAAGTTTGGGTTTGAATTTCAGTCCAAAATTGATAATTTGTCGCACTCGAAAACGAACTTTTGATAATAGGAACACATGAGTTAAGAAGGGTAAGTTTGGCTTTGTATTTCAGGCCAAAATTAATAATTTGTCGCACTCGAAAAAGAGCTTTTGGTAATAGGAACACATGAGTCAAAAAGGGTAAGTTTGGGTTTGAATTTCAGTCCAAAATTGATAATTTGTCGCACTCGAAAACGAACTTTTGATAATAGGAACACATGAGCTAAGAAGGGTAACTTTGGCTTTGTATTTCAGTCCAAAATTAATAACTTTTCATATTCGAAAATGAACTGTTTGTAACAGGAACACATGGGTTAAGAAGGGTAACTCTGGCTTTGTATTTCAGGCCAAAATTAATAATTTTTCGCACTCGAAAAAGAGCTTTTGGTAATAGGAACACATGAGTCAAAAAGGGTAAGTTTGGGTTTGAATTTCAGTCCAAAATTGATAATTTGTCGCACTCGAAAACGAACTTTTGATAATAGGAACACATGAGTTAAGAAGGGTAAGTTTGGCTTTGTATTTCAGGCCAAAATTAATAATTTGTCGCACTCGAAAAAGAGCTTTTGGTAATAGGAACACATGAGTCAAAAAGGGTAAGTTTGGGTTTGAATTTCAGTCCAAAATTGATAATTTGTCGCACTCGAAAACGAACTTTTGATAATAGGAACACATGAGCTAAGAATGGTATGTTTGGCTTTGTATTTCAGTCCAAAATTAATAATTTTTCATATTCGAAAATGAACTGTTTGTAACAGGAACACATGAGTTAAGAAGGGTAACTCTGGCTTTGTATTTCAGGCCAAAATTAATAATTTGTCGCACTCGAAAAAGAGCTTTTGGTAATAGGAACACATGAGTTAAAAAGGGTAAGTTTGGCTTTGTATTTCAATCCAAAATTGATAATTTTTAGCACTCGAAAACGAACTTTTGATAATAGGAACACATGAGTTAAGAAGGGTAAGTTTGGCTTTGTATTTCAGGCCAAAATTAATAATTTGTCGCACTCGAAAAAGAGCTTTTGGTAATAGGAACACATGAGTCAAAAAGGGTAAGTTTGGCTTTGTATTTCAATCCAAAATTGATAATTTTTAGTACTCGAAAACGAACTTTTGATAATAGGAACACATGAGTTAAGAAGGGTAAGTTTGGCTTTGTATTTCAGGCCAAAATTAATAATTTGTCGCACTCGAAAAAGAGCTTTTGGTAATAGGAACACATGAGTCAAAAAGGGTAAGTTTGGCTTTGTATTTCAATCCAAAATTGATAATTTTTAGCACTCGAAAACGAACTTTTGATAATAGGAACACATGAGTTAAGAACGGTAAGTTTGGCTTTGTATTTCAGGCCAAAATTAATAATTTGTCGCACTCGAAAAAGAGCTTTTGGTAATAGGAACACATGAGTCAAAAAGGGTAAGTTTGGGTTTGAATTTCAGTCCAAAATTGATAATTTGTCGCACTCGAAAACGAACTTTTGATAATAGGAACACATGAGCTAAGAAGGGTAACTTTGGCTTTGTATTTCAGTCCAAAATTAATAACTTTTCATATTCGAAAATGAACTGTTTGTAACAGGAACACATGGGTTAAGAAGGGTAACTCTGGCTTTGTATTTCAGGCCAAAATTAATAATTTGTCGCACTCGAAAAAGAGCTTTTGGTAATAGGAACACATGAGTCAAAAAGGGTAAGTTTGGGTTTGTATTACAGTCCAAAATTGATAATTTGTCGCACTCGAAAACGAACTTTTAGTAATAGGAACACATGAGCTAAGAATGGTATGTTTGGCTTTGTATTTCAGTCCAAAATTAATAATTTTTCATATTCGAAAATGAACTGTTTGTAACAGGAACACATGAGTTAAGAAGGGTAACGCTGGCTTTGTATTTCAGGCCAAAATTAATAATTTGTCGCACTCGAAAAAGAGCTTTTGGTAATAGGAACACATGAGTCAAAAAGGGTAAGTTTGGGTTTGAATTTCAGTCCAAAATTGATAATTTTTAGCACTCGAAAACGAACTTTTGATAATAGGAACACATGAGCTAAGAAGGGTAACTTTGGCTTTGTATTTCAGGCCAAAATTAATAATTTGTCGCACTCGAAAAAGAGCTTGTGGTAATAGGAACACATGAGTCAAAAAGGGTAAGTTTGGGTTTGAATTTCAGTCCAAAATGGATAATTTGTCGCACTCGAAAACGAACTTTTGATAATAGGAACACATGAGTTAAGAAGGGTAAGTTTGGCTTTGTATTTCAGGCCAAAATTAATAATTTGTCGTACTCGAAAAAGAGCTTTTGGTAATAGGAACACATGAGTCAAAAAGGGTAAGTTTGGGTTTGAATTTCAGTCCAAAATTGATAATTTTTAGCACTCGAAAACGAACTTTTGATAATAGGAACACATGAGCTAAGAAGGGTAACTTTGGCTTTGTATTTCAGGCCAAAATTAATAATTTGTCGCACTCGAAAAAGAGCTTTTGGTAATAGGAACACATGAGTCAAAAAGGGTAAGTTTGGCTTTGTATTTCAATCCAAAATTGATAATTTTTAGAACTCGAAAACGAACTTTTGATAATAGGAACACATGAGTTAAGAAGGGTAAGTTTGGCTTTGTATTTCAGGCCAAAATTAATAATTTGTCGCACTCGAAAAAGAGCTTTTGGTAATTGGAACACATGAGTCAAAAAGGGTAAGTTTGGCTTTGTACTTCAATCCAAAATTGATAATTTTTAGCACTCGAAAACGAACTTTTGATAATAGGAACACATGAGTTAAGAAGGGTAAGTTTGGCTTTGTATTTCAGGCCAAAATTAATAATTTGTCGCACTCGAAAAAGAGCTTTTGGTAATAGGAACACATGAGTCAAAAAGGGTAAGTTTGGGTTTGAATTTCAGTCCAAAATTGATAATTTGTCGCACTCGAAAACGAACTTTTGATAATAGGAACACATGAGTTAAGAAGGGTAAGTTTGGCTTTGTATTTCAGGCCAAAATTAATAATTTGTCGCACTCGAAAAAGAGCTTTTGGTAATAGGAACACATGAGTCAAAAAGGGTAAGTTTGGGTTTGAATTTCAGTCCAAAATTGATAATTTGTCGCACTCGAAAACGAACTTTTGATAATAGGAACACATGAGCTAAGAAGGGTAACTTTGGCTTTGTATTTCAGTCCAAAATTAATAACTTTTCATATTCGAAAATGAACTGTTTGTAACAGGAACACATGGGTTAAGAAGGGTAACTCTGGCTTTGTATTTCAGGCCAAAATTAATAATTTTTCGCACTCGAAAAAGAGCTTTTGGTAATAGGAACACATGAGTCAAAAAGGGTAAGTTTGGGTTTGAATTTCAGTCCAAAATTGATAATTTGTCGCACTCGAAAACGAACTTTTGATAATAGGAACACATGAGTTAAGAAGGGTAAGTTTGGCTTTGTATTTCAGGCCAAAATTAATAATTTGTCGCACTCGAAAAAGAGCTTTTGGTAATAGGAACACATGAGTCAAAAAGGGTAAGTTTGGGTTTGAATTTCAGTCCAAAATTGATAATTTGTCGCACTCGAAAACGAACTTTTGATAATAGGAACACATGAGCTAAGAATGGTATGTTTGGCTTTGTATTTCAGTCCAAAATTAATAATTTTTCATATTCGAAAATGAACTGTTTGTAACAGGAACACATGAGTTAAGAAGGGTAACTCTGGCTTTGTATTTCAGGCCAAAATTAATAATTTGTCGCACTCGAAAAAGAGCTTTTGGTAATAGGAACACATGAGTTAAAAAGGGTAAGTTTGGCTTTGTATTTCAATCCAAAATTGATAA
The DNA here is from genome assembly GCA_963082815.1 of Melanotus villosus. Classification (NCBI taxonomy): domain Eukaryota; kingdom Metazoa; phylum Arthropoda; class Insecta; order Coleoptera; family Elateridae; genus Melanotus; species Melanotus villosus. Next base: position 2,296,005 of record OY720427.1, read on the forward strand.
TTTTTAGCACTCGAAAACGAACTTTTGATAATAGGAACACATGAGTTAAGAAGGGTAAGTTTGGCTTTGTATTTCAGGCCAAAATTAATAATTTGTCGCACTCGAAAAAGAGCTTTTGGTAATAGGAACACATGAGTCAAAAAGGGTAAGTTTGGCTTTGTATTTCAATCCAAAATTGATAATTTTTAGTACTCGAAAACGAACTTTTGATAATAGGAACACATGAGTTAAGAAGGGTAAGTTTGGCTTTGTATTTCAGGCCAAAATTAATAATTTGTCGCACTCGAAAAAGAGCTTTTGGTAATAGGAACACATGAGTCAAAAAGGGTAAGTTTGGCTTTGTATTTCAATCCAAAATTGATAATTTTTAGCACTCGAAAACGAACTTTTGATAATAGGAACACATGAGTTAAGAACGGTAAGTTTGGCTTTGTATTTCAGGCCAAAATTAATAATTTGTCGCACTCGAAAAAGAGCTTTTGGTAATAGGAACACATGAGTCAAAAAGGGTAAGTTTGGGTTTGAATTTCAGTCCAAAATTGATAATTTGTCGCACTCGAAAACGAACTTTTGATAATAGGAACACATGAGCTAAGAAGGGTAACTTTGGCTTTGTATTTCAGTCCAAAATTAATAACTTTTCATATTCGAAAATGAACTGTTTGTAACAGGAACACATGGGTTAAGAAGGGTAACTCTGGCTTTGTATTTCAGGCCAAAATTAATAATTTGTCGCACTCGAAAAAGAGCTTTTGGTAATAGGAACACATGAGTCAAAAAGGGTAAGTTTGGGTTTGTATTACAGTCCAAAATTGATAATTTGTCGCACTCGAAAACGAACTTTTAGTAATAGGAACACATGAGCTAAGAATGGTATGTTTGGCTTTGTATTTCAGTCCAAAATTAATAATTTTTCATATTCGAAAATGAACTGTTTGTAACAGGAACACATGAGTTAAGAAGGGTAACGCTGGCTTTGTATTTCAGGCCAAAATTAATAATTTGTCGCACTCGAAAAAGAGCTTTTGGTAATAGGAACACATGAGTTAAAAAGGGTAAGTTTAGCTTTGTATTTCAATCCAAAATTGATAATTTTTAGCACTCGAAAACGAACTTTTGATAATAGGAACACATGAGTTAAAAAGGGTAAGTTTGGCTTTGTATTTCAATCCAAAATTGATAATTTTTAGCACTCGAAAACGAACTTTTGATAATAGGAACACATGAGTTAAGAAGGGTAAGTTTGGCTTTGTATTTCAGGCCAAAATTAATAATTTTTCGCACTCGAAAACGAGCTTTTGGTAATAGGAACACATGAGTTAAAAAGGGTAAGTTTAGCTTTGTATTTCAATCCAAAATTGATAATTTTTAGCACTCGAAAACGAACTTTTGATAATAGGAACACATGAGTTAAGAAGGGTAAGTTTGGCTTTGTATTTCAGGCCAAAATTAATAATTTGTCGCACTCGAAAAAGAGCTTGTGGTAATAGGAACACATGAGTCAACAAGGGTAAGTTTGGGTTTGGATTTCAGTCCAAAATTGATAATTTTTAATACTCGAAAATGAACTGTTTATAACAGGAACACATGAGTTAGGATGGGTAAATTTGGCTTTGTATTTCAGTCCAAAATTGATAATTTGTAGCACTCGAAAACGAACTTTTGGTAATAGAAACACATGATTTAAGAAGGGTAACTTTGGCTTTGTATTTCAGTCCAAAATTAATAATTTTTAATACTCGAAAATGTACTGATTGTAACAGGGACACATGAGTTAGGAAGGGTAAGTTTGGCTTTGTATTTCAGGCCAAAATTAATAATTTGTCGCACTCGAAAAAGAGCTTTTGGTAATAGGAACACATGAGTCAAAAAGGGTAAGTTTGGGTTTGAATTTCAGTCCAAAATTGATAATTTGTCGCACTCGAAAACGAACTTTTGATAATAGGAACACATAAGCTAAGAAGGGTAACTTTGGCTTTGTATTTCAGTCCAAAATTAATAACTTTTCATATTCGAAAATGAACTGTTTGTAACAGGAACACATGGGTTAAGAAGGGTAACTCTGGCTTTGTATTTCAGGCAAAATTTAATAATTTGTAGCACTCGAAAACGAACTTTTGGTAATAGAAACACATGAGTTAAGAAGGGTAAGTTTGGCTTTGTATTTCAGTTCAAAATTAATAATTTATCGCACTCAAAAACGAACTATTGGTAATAGGAACACATGAGCTAAGAAGGGTAAGTTTGGCTTTGTATTTCAGTTCAAAATTAATAATTTTCCATATTCGAAAATGAACTGTTTGTAATAGGAACACATGAGTCAAGAAGGGTAAGTTTGGCTTTGTATTTCAGTGCAAAATTAATAATCTGTCGCACTCGAAAACGAACTTTTGGTAACAGGAACACATGGATTAGGAAGGGTAAGTTTGGCTTAGTATTTCAGTTCAAAATTGATAATTTGTCGCACTAGAAAACGAACTTTCGGTAAAAGGAACACATGAGTTAAGAAGGGTAAGTTTGGCTTTGTATTTCAGTCCAAAGTTAATAATTTTTCATATTCGAAAATGAACTGTTTGTAGCAGGACCACATGAGTCTAGAAGGGTAAGTTTGGTTTTGTATTTCAGTCCAAAATTGATAATTTTCATATTCGAAAATGAACTGTTTCTAACAGGAACACATGAGTTAAGAGGGGTAACTCTGGCTTTGTATTTCAGGCCAAAATTAATAATTTGTCGCACTCGAAAAAGAGCTTTTGGTAATAGGAACACATGAGTTAAAGAGGGTAAGTTTGGCTTTGTATTTCAGTCCAAAATTAATAACTTTTCATATTCGAAAATGAACTGTTTGTAACAGGAACACATGGGTTAAGAAGGGTAACTCTGACTTTGTATTTCAGGCCAAAATTAATAATTTGTCGCACTCGAAAAAGAGCTTTTGGTAATAGGAACACATGAGTCAAAAAGGGTAAGTTTGGGTTTGTATTACAGTCCAAAATTGATAATTTGTCGCACTCGAAAACGAACTATTGGTAATAGGAACACATGAGCTAAGAAGGGTAAGTTTGGCTTTGTATTTCAGTTCAAAATTAATAATTTTCCATATTCGAAAATGAACTGTTTGTAATAGGAACACATGAGTCAAGAATGGTAAGTGCGGCTTTGTATTTCAGTCCAAAATTAATAATTTTTCATACTCGAAAATTAACTGTGTGTAACAGAAACACATGAGTCAAAAGGGTAAGTTTGGGTTTGTATTTCCGTCCAAAATTGATAATTTGTCGCACTAGAAAACGAATTTTTGGTAATAGGAACACATGAGTTAAGAATGGAATGTTTGGCTTTGTATTTCAGTCCAAAATTAATAATTTGTGGCACTCGAAAAAGAGCTTTTGGTAATAGGAACACATGAGTTAAAAATGGTAAGTTTGGCTTTGTATTTCAATCCAAAATTTATAATTTTTAGCACTCGAATACGAACTTTTGATAATAGGAACACATGAGTTAAGAAGGGTAAGTTTGGCTTTGTATTTCAGTCCAAAATTAATAATTTGTGGCACTCGAAAAAGAGCTTTTGGTAATAGGAACACATGAGTTAAAAAGGGTAAGTTTGGCTTTGTATTTCAATCCAAAATTGATAATTTTTAGCACTCGAATACGAACTTTTGATAATAGGAACACATGAGTTAAGAAGGGTAAGTTTGCCTTTGTATTTCAGGCCAAAATTAATAATTTGTCGCACTCGAAAAAGAGCTTGTGGTACTAGGAACACATGAGTCAAAAAGGGTAAGTTTGGGTTTGAATTACGGTCCAAAATTGATAATTTGTCGCACTCGAAAACGAACTTTTGGTAATAGGAACACATGAGCTAAGAATGGTATGCTTGGCTTTGTATTTCGGTCCAAAATTAATAATTTTTCATATTCGAAAATGAACTGTTTGTAACAGGAACACATGAGTTAAGAAGGGTAACGCTGGCTTTGTATTTCAGGCCAAAATTAATAATTTGTCGCACTCGAAAAAGAGCTTTTGGTAATAGGAACACATGAGTTAAAAAGGGTAAGTTTGGGTTTGTATTTCAATCCAAAATTGATAATTTTTAGCACTCGAAAACGAACTTTTGATAATAGGAACACATGAGATAAGAAGGGTAAGTTTGGCTTTGTATTTCAGGCCAAAATTAATAATTTGTCGCACTCGAAAAAGAGCTTGTGGTAATAGGAACACATGAGTCAAAAAGGGTAAGTTTGGGTTTGAATTTCAGTCCAAAATTGATAATTTGTCGCACTCGAAAACGAACTTTTGATAATAGGAACACATGAGCTAAGAAGGGTAACTTTGGCTTTGTATTTCAGTCCAAAATTAATAACTTTTCATATTCGAAAATGAACTGTTTGTAACAGGAACACATGGGTTAAGAAGGGTAACTCTGGCTTTGTATTTCAGGCCAAAATTAATAATTTGTCGCACTCGAAAAAGAGCTTTTGGTAATAGGAACACATGAGTCAAAAAGGGTAAGTTTGGGTTTGAATTTCAGTCCAAAATTGATAATTTGTCGCACTCGACAACGAACTTTTGATAATAGGAACACATGAGCTAAGAAGGGTAACTTTGGCTTTGTATTTCAGTCCAAAATTAATAACTTTTCATATTCGAAAATGAACTGTTTGTAACAGGAACACATGGGTTAAGAAGGGTAACTCCGGCTTTGTATTTCAGGCCAAAATTAATAATTTGTCGCACTCGAAAAAGAGCTTTTGGTAATAGGAACACATGAGTCAAAAAGGGTAAGTTTGGGTTTGTATTACAGTCCAAAATTGATAATTTGTCGCACTCGAAAACGAACTTTTAGTAATAGGAACACATGAGCTAAGAATGGTATGTTTGGCTTTGTATTTCAGTCCAAAATTAATAATTTTTCATATTCGAAAATGAACTGTTTGTAACAGGAACACATGAGTTAAGAAGGGTAACGCTGGCTTTGTATTTCAGGCCAAAATAAATAATTTGTCGCACTCGAAAAGGAGCTTTTGGTAATAGGAACACATGAGTTAAAAAGGGTAAATTTGGCTTTGTATTTCAATCCAAAATTGATAATTTTTAGCACTCGAAAACGAACTTTTGATAATAGGAACACATGAGTTAAGAAGAGTAAGTTTGGCTTTGTATTTCAGGCCAAAATTAATAATTTGTCGCACTCGAAAAAGAGCTTGTGGTAATAGGAACACATGAGTCAACAAGGGTAAGTTTGAGTTTGGATTTCAGTCAAAAAGTGATAATTTGTCGCACTCGAAAACGAACTTTTGATAATAGGAACACATGAGCTAAGAAGGGTAACTTTGGCTTTGTATTTCAGTCCAAAATTAATAACTTTTCATATTCGAAAATGAACTGTTTGTAACAGGAACACATGAGTTAAGAAGGGTAACGCTGGCTTTGTATTTCAGGCCAAAATTAATAATTTGTCGCACTCGAAAAAGAGCTTTTGGTAATAGGAACACATGAGTTAAAAAGGGTAAGTTTGGCTTTGTATTTCAATCCAAAATTGATAATTTTTAGCACTCGAAAACGAACTTTTGATAATAGGAACACATGAGTTAAGAAGGGTAAGTTTGGCTTTGTATTTCAGGCCAAAATTAAAAATTTGTCGCACGCGAAAAAGAGCTTTTGGTAATAGGAACACATGAGTCAAAAAGGGTAAGTTTGGCTTTGTATTTCAATCCAAAATTGATCATTTTTAGCACTCGAAAACGAACTTTTGATAATAGGAACACATGAGTTAAGAAGGGTAAGTTTGGCTTTGTATTTCAGGCCAAAATTAATAATTTGTCGCACTCGAAAAAGAGCTTTTGGTAATAGGAACACATGAGTCAAAAAGGGTAAGTTTGGCTTTGTATTTCAATCCAAAATTGATCATTTTTAGCACTCGAAAACGAACTTTTGATAATAGGAACACATGAGTTAAGAAGGGTAAGTTTGGCTTTGTATTTCAGGCCAAAATTAATAATTTGTCGCACTCGAAAAAGAGCTTTTGGTAATAGGAACACATGAGTCAAAAAGGGTAAGTTTGGCTTTGTATTTCAATCCAAAATTGATAATTTTTAGCACTCGAAAACGAACTTTTGATAATAGGAACACATGAGTTAAGAAGGGTAAGTTTGGCTTTGCATTTCAGGCCAAAATTAATAATTTGTCGCACTCGAAAAAGAGCTTTTGGTAATTGGAACACATGAGTCAAAAAGGGTAAGTTTGGGTTTGAATTTCAGTCCAAAATTGATAATTTGTCGCACTCGAAAACGAACTTTTGATAATAGGAACACATGAGCTAAGAATGGTATGTTTGGCTTTGTATTTCAGTCCAAAATTAATAATTTTTCATATTCGAAAATGAACTGTTTGTAACAGGAACACATGAGTTAAGAAGGGTAACTCTGGCTTTGTATTTCAGGCCAAAATTAATAATTTTTCGCACTCGAAAAAGAGCTTTTGGTAATAGGAACACATGAGTCAAAAAGGGTAAGTTTGGGTTTGAATTTCAGTCCAAAATTGATAATTTGTCGCACTCGAAAACGAACTTTTGATAATAGGAACACATGAGTTAAGAAGGGTAAGTTTGGCTTTGTATTTCAGGCCAAAATTAATAATTTGTCGCACTCGAAAAAGAGCTTTTGGTAATAGGAACACATGAGTCAAAAAGGGTAAGTTTGGGTTTGAATTTCAGTCCAAAATTGATAATTTGTCGCACTCGAAAACGAACTTTTGATAATAGGAACACATGAGCTAAGAATGGTATGTTTGGCTTTGTATTTCAGTCCAAAATTAATAATTTTTCATATTCGAAAATGAACTGTTTGTAACAGGAACACATGAGTTAAGAAGGGTAACTCTGGCTTTGTATTTCAGGCCAAAATTAATAATTTGTCGCACTCGAAAAAGAGCTTTTGGTAATAGGAACACATGAGTTAAAAAGGGTAAGTTTGGCTTTGTATTTCAATCCAAAATTGATAATTTTTAGCACTCGAAAACGAACTTTTGATAATAGGAACACATGAGTTAAGAAGGGTAAGTTTGGCTTTGTATTTCAGGCCAAAATTAATAATTTGTCGCACTCGAAAAAGAGCTTTTGGTAATAGGAACACATGAGTCAAAAAGGGTAAGTTTGGCTTTGTATTTCAATCCAAAATTGATAATTTTTAGTACTCGAAAACGAACTTTTGATAATAGGAACACATGAGTTAAGAAGGGTAAGTTTGGCTTTGTATTTCAGGCCAAAATTAATAATTTGTCGCACTCGAAAAAGAGCTTTTGGTAATAGGAACACATGAGTCAAAAAGGGTAAGTTTGGCTTTGTATTTCAATCCAAAATTGATAATTTTTAGCACTCGAAAACGAACTTTTGATAATAGGAACACATGAGTTAAGAACGGTAAGTTTGGCTTTGTATTTCAGGCCAAAATTAATAATTTGTCGCACTCGAAAAAGAGCTTTTGGTAATAGGAACACATGAGTCAAAAAGGGTAAGTTTGGGTTTGAATTTCAGTCCAAAATTGATAATTTGTCGCACTCGAAAACGAACTTTTGATAATTGGAACACATGAGCTAAGAAGGGTAACTTTGGCTTTGTATTTCAGTCCAAAATTAATAACTTTTCATATTCGAAAATGAACTGTTTGTAACAGGAACACATGGGTTAAGAAGGGTAACTCTGGCTTTGTATTTCAGGCCAAAATTAATAATTTGTCGCACTCGAAAAAGAGCTTTTGGTAATAGGAACACATGAGTCAAAAAGGGTAAGTTTGGGTTTGTATTACAGTCCAAAATTGATAATTTGTCGCACTCGAAAACGAACTTTTAGTAATAGGAACACATGAGCTAAGAATGGTATGTTTGGCTTTGTATTTCAGTCCAAAATTAATAATTTTTCATATTCGAAAATGAACTGTTTGTAACAGGAACACATGAGTTAAGAAGGGTAACGCTGGCTTTGTATTTCAGGCCAAAATTAATAATTTGTCGCACTCGAAAAAGAGCTTTTGGTAATAGGAACACATGAGTCAAAAAGGGTAAGTTTGGGTTTGAATTTCAGTCCAAAATTGATAATTTTTAGCACTCGAAAACGAACTTTTGATAATAGGAACACATGAGCTAAGAAGGGTAACTTTGGCTTTGTATTTCAGGCCAAAATTAATAATTTGTCGCACTCGAAAAAGAGCTTGTGGTAATAGGAACACATGAGTCAAAAAGGGTAAGTTTGGGTTTGAATTTCAGTCCAAAATGGATAATTTGTCGCACTCGAAAACGAACTTTTGATAATAGGAACACATGAGTTAAGAAGGGTAAGTTTGGCTTTGTATTTCAGGCCAAAATTAATAATTTGTCGCACTCGAAAAAGAGCTTTTGGTAATTGGAACACATGAGTCAAAAAGGGTAAGTTTGGCTTTGTACTTCAATCCAAAATTGATAATTTTTAGCACTCGAAAACGAACTTTTGATAATAGGAACACATGAGTTAAGAAGGGTAAGTTTGGCTTTGTATTTCAGGCCAAAATTAATAATTTGTCGCACTCGAAAAAGAGCTTTTGGTAATAGGAACACATGAGTCAAAAAGGGTAAGTTTGGGTTTGAATTTCAGTCCAAAATTGATAATTTGTCGCACTCGAAAACGAACTTTTGATAATAGGAACACATGAGTTAAGAAGGGTAAGTTTGGCTTTGTATTTCAGGCCAAAATTAATAATTTGTCGCACTCGAAAAAGAGCTTTTGGTAATAGGAACACATGAGTCAAAAAGGGTAAGTTTGGGTTTGAATTTCAGTCCAAAATTGATAATTTGTCGCACTCGAAAACGAACTTTTGATAATAGGAACACATGAGCTAAGAAGGGTAACTTTGGCTTTGTATTTCAGTCCAAAATTAATAACTTTTCATATTCGAAAATGAACTGTTTGTAACAGGAACACATGGGTTAAGAAGGGTAACTCTGGCTTTGTATTTCAGGCCAAAATTAATAATTTTTCGCACTCGAAAAAGAGCTTTTGGTAATAGGAACACATGAGTCAAAAAGGGTAAGTTTGGGTTTGAATTTCAGTCCAAAATTGATAATTTGTCGCACTCGAAAACGAACTTTTGATAATAGGAACACATGAGTTAAGAAGGGTAAGTTTGGCTTTGTATTTCAGGCCAAAATTAATAATTTGTCGCACTCGAAAAAGAGCTTTTGGTAATAGGAACACATGAGTCAAAAAGGGTAAGTTTGGGTTTGAATTTCAGTCCAAAATTGATAATTTGTCGCACTCGAAAACGAACTTTTGATAATAGGAACACATGAGCTAAGAATGGTATGTTTGGCTTTGTATTTCAGTCCAAAATTAATAATTTTTCATATTCGAAAATGAACTGTTTGTAACAGGAACACATGAGTTAAGAAGGGTAACTCTGGCTTTGTATTTCAGGCCAAAATTAATAATTTGTCGCACTCGAAAAAGAGCTTTTGGTAATAGGAACACATGAGTTAAAAAGGGTAAGTTTGGCTTTGTATTTCAATCCAAAATTGATAATTTTTAGCACTCGAAAACGAACTTTTGATAATAGGAACACATGAGTTAAGAAGGGTAAGTTTGGCTTTGTATTTCAGGCCAAAATTAATAATTTGTCGCACTCGAAAAAGAGCTTTTGGTAATAGGAACACATGAGTCAAAAAGGGTAAGTTTGGCTTTGTATTTCAATCCAAAATTGATAATTTTTAGTACTCGAAAACGAACTTTTGATAATAGGAACACATGAGTTAAGAAGGGTAAGTTTGGCTTTGTATTTCAGGCCAAAATTAATAATTTGTCGCACTCGAAAAAGAGCTTTTGGTAATAGGAACACATGAGTCAAAAAGGGTAAGTTTGGCTTTGTATTTCAATCCAAAATTGATAATTTTTAGCACTCGAAAACGAACTTTTGATAATAGGAACACATGAGTTAAGAACGGTAAGTTTGGCTTTGTATTTCAGGCCAAAATTAATAATTTGTCGCACTCGAAAAAGAGCTTTTGGTAATAGGAACACATGAGTCAAAAAGGGTAAGTTTGGGTTTGAATTTCAGTCCAAAATTGATAATTTGTCGCACTCGAAAACGAACTTTTGATAATAGGAACACATGAGCTAAGAAGGGTAACTTTGGCTTTGTATTTCAGTCCAAAATTAATAACTTTTCATATTCGAAAATGAACTGTTTGTAACAGGAACACATGGGTTAAGAAGGGTAACTCTGGCTTTGTATTTCAGGCCAAAATTAATAATTTGTCGCACTCGAAAAAGAGCTTTTGGTAATAGGAACACATGAGTCAAAAAGGGTAAGTTTGGGTTTGTATTACAGTCCAAAATTGATAATTTGTCGCACTCGAAAACGAACTTTTAGTAATAGGAACACATGAGCTAAGAATGGTATGTTTGGCTTTGTATTTCAGTCCAAAATTAATAATTTTTCATATTCGAAAATGAACTGTTTGTAACAGGAACACATGAGTTAAGAAGGGTAACGCTGGCTTTGTATTTCAGGCCAAAATTAATAATTTGTCGCACTCGAAAAAGAGCTTTTGGTAATAGGAACACATGAGTTAAAAAGGGTAAGTTTAGCTTTGTATTTCAATCCAAAATTGATAATTTTTAGCACTCGAAAACGAACTTTTGATAATAGGAACACATGAGTTAAGAAGGGTAAGTTTGGCTTTGTATTTCAGGCCAAAATTAATAATTTGTCGCACTCGAAAAAGAGCTTGTGGTAATAGGAACACATGAGTCAACAAGGGTAAGTTTGGGTTTGGATTTCAGTCCAAAATTGATAATTTTTAATACTCGAAAAAGAACTGTTTATAACAGGAACACATGAGTTAGGATGGGTAAATTTGGCTTTGTATTTCAGTCCAAAATTGATAATTTGTAGCACTCGAAAACGAACTTTTGGTAATAGAAACACATGATTTAAGAAGGGTAACTTTGGCTTTGTATTTCAGTCCAAAATTAATAATTTTTAATACTCGAAAATGTACTGATTGTAACAGGGACACATGAGTTAGGAAGGGTAAGTTTGGCTTTGTATTTCAGGCCAAAATTAATAATTTGTCGCACTCGAAAAAGAGCTTTTGGTAATAGGAACACATGAGTCAAAAAGGGTAAGTTTGGGTTTGAATTTCAGTCCAAAATTGATAATTTGTCGCACTCGAAAACGAACTTTTGATAATAGGAACACATAAGCTAAGAAGGGTAACTTTGGCTTTGTATTTCAGTCCAAAATTAATAACTTTTCATATTCGAAAATGAACTGTTTGTAACAGGAACACATGGGTTAAGAAGGGTAACTCTGGCTTTGTATTTCAGGCAAAATTTAATAATTTGTAGCACTCGAAAACGAACTTTTGGTAATAGAAACACATGAGTTAAGAAGGGTAAGTTTGGCTTTGTATTTCAGTTCAAAATTAATAATTTATCGCACTCAAAAACGAACTATTGGTAATAGGAACACATGAGCTAAGAAGGGTAAGTTTGGCTTTGTATTTCAGTTCAAAATTAATAATTTTCCATATTCGAAAATGAACTGTTTGTAATAGGAACACATGAGTCAAGAAGGGTAAGTTTGGCTTTGTATTTCAGTGCAAAATTAATAATCTGTCGCACTCGAAAACGAACTTTTGGTAACAGGAACACATGGATTAGGAAGGGTAAGTTTGGCTTAGTATTTCAGTTCAAAATTGATAATTTGTCGCACTAGAAAACGAACTTTCGGTAAAAGGAACACATGAGTTAAGAAGGGTAAGTTTGGCTTTGTATTTCAGTCCAAAGTTAATAATTTTTCATATTCGAAAATGAACTGTTTGTAGCAGGACCACATGAGTCTAGAAGGGTAAGTTTGGTTTTGTATTTCAGTCCAAAATTGATAATTTTCATATTCGAAAATGAACTGTTTCTAACAGGAACACATGAGTTAAGAGGGGTAACTCTGGCTTTGTATTTCAGGCCAAAATTAATAATTTGTCGCACTCGAAAAAGAGCTTTTGGTAATAGGAACACATGAGTTAAAGAGGGTAAGTTTGGCTTTGTATTTCAGTCCAAAATTAATAACTTTTCATATTCGAAAATGAACTGTTTGTAACAGGAACACATGGGATAAGAAGGGTAACTCTGGCTTTGTATTTCAGGCCAAAATTAATAATTTGTCGCACTCGAAAAAGAGCTTTTGGTAATAGGAACACATGAGTCAAAAAGGGTAAGTTTGGGTTTGTATTACAGTCCAAAATTGATAATTTGTCGCACTCGAAAACGAACTATTGGTAATAGGAACACATGAGCTAAGAAGGGTAAGTTTGGCTTTGTATTTCAGTTCAAAATTAATAATTTTCCATATTCGAAAATGAACTGTTTGTAATAGGAACACATGAGTCAAGAATGGTAAGTGCGGCTTTGTATTTCAGTCCAAAATTAATAATTTTTCATACTCGAAAATTAACTGTGTGTAACAGAAACACATGAGTCAAAAGGGTAAGTTTGGGTTTGTATTTCCGTCCAAAATTGATAATTTGTCGCACTAGAAAACGAATTTTTGGTAATAGGAACACATGAGTTAAGAATGGAATGTTTGGCTTTGTATTTCAGTCCAAAATTAATAATTTGTGGCACTCGAAAAAGAGCTTTTGGTAATAGGAACACATGAGTTAAAAATGGTAAGTTTGGCTTTGTATTTCAATCCAAAATTTATAATTTTTAGCACTCGAATACGAACTTTTGATAATAGGAACACATGAGTTAAGAAGGGTAAGTTTGGCTTTGTATTTCAGTCCAAAATTAATAATTTGTGGCACTCGAAAAAGAGCTTTTGGTAATAGGAACACATGAGTTAAAAAGGGTAAGTTTGGCTTTGTATTTCAATCCAAAATTGATAATTTTTAGCACTCGAATACGAACTTTTGATAATAGGAACACATGAGTTAAGAAGGGTAAGTTTGGCTTTGTATTTCAGGCCAAAATTAATAATTTGTCGCACTCGAAAAAGAGCTTGTGGTACTAGGAACACATGAGTCAAAAAGGGTAAGTTTGGGTTTGAATTACGGTCCAAAATTGATAATTTGTCGCACTCGAAAACGAACTTTTGGTAATAGGAACACATGAGCTAAGAATGGTATGCTTGGCTTTGTATTTCGGTCCAAAATTAATAATTTTTCATATTCGAAAATGAACTGTTTGTAACAGGAACACATGAGTTAAGAAGGGTAACGCTGGCTTTGTATTTCAGGCCAAAATTAATAATTTGTCGCACTCGAAAAAGAGCTTTTGGTAATAGGAACACATGAGTTAAAAAGGGTAAGTTTGGGTTTGTATTTCAATCCAAAATTGATAATTTTTAGCACTCGAAAACGAACTTTTGATAATAGGAACACATGAGATAAGAAGGGTAAGTTTGGCTTTGTATTTCAGGCCAAAATTAATAATTTGTCGCACTCGAAAAAGAGCTTGTGGTAATAGGAACACATGAGTCAAAAAGGGTAAGTTTGGGTTTGAATTTCAGTCCAAAATTGATAATTTGTCGCACTCGAAAACGAACTTTTGATAATAGGAACACATGAGCTAAGAAGGGTAACTTTGGCTTTGTATTTCAGTCCAAAATTAATAACTTTTCATATTCGAAAATGAACTGTTTGTAACAGGAACACATGGGTTAAGAAGGGTAACTCTGGCTTTGTATTTCAGGCCAAAATTAATAATTTGTCGCACTCGAAAAAGAGCTTTTGGTAATAGGAACACATGAGTCAAAAAGGGAAAGTTTGGGTTTGAATTTCAGTCCAAAATTGATAATTTGTCGCACTCGACAACGAACTTTTGATAATAGGAACACATGAGCTAAGAAGGGTAACTTTGGCTTTGTATTTCAGTCCAAAATTAATAACTTTTCATATTCGAAAATGAACTGTTTGTAACAGGAACACATGGGTGAAGAAGGGTAACTCTGGCTTTGTATTTCAGGCCAAAATTAATAATTTGTCGCACTCGAAAAAGAGCTTTTGGTAATAGGAACACATGAGTCAAAAAGGGTAAGTTTGGGTTTGTATTACAGTCCAAAATTGATAATTTGTCGCACTCGAAAACGAACTTTTAGTAATAGGAACACATGAGCTAAGAATGGTATGTTTGGCTTTGTATTTCAGTCCAAAATTAATAATTTTTCATATTCGAAAATGAACTGTTTGTAACAGGAACACATGAGTTAAGAAGGGTAACGCTGGCTTTGTATTTCAGGCCAAAATAAATAATTTGTCGCACTCGAAAAGGAGCTTTTGGTAATAGGAACTCATGAGTTAAAAAGGGTAAATTTGGCTTTGTATTTCAATCCAAAATTGATAATTTTTAGCACTCGAAAACGAACTTTTGATAATAGGAACACATGAGTTAAGAAGAGTAAGTTTGGCTTTGTATTTCAGGCCAAAATTAATAATTTGTCGCACTCGAAAAAGAGCTTGTGGTAATAGGAACACATGAGTCAACAACGGTAAGTTTGAGTTTGGATTTCAGTCAAAAAGTGATAATTTGTCGCACTCGAAAACGAACTTTTGATAATAGGAACACATGAGCTAAGAAGGGTAACTTTGGCTTTGTATTTCAGTCCAAAATTAATAACTTTTCATATTCGAAAATGAACTGTTTGTAACAGGAACACATGAGTTAAGAAGGGTAACGCTGGCTTTGTATTTCAGGCCAAAATTAATAATTTGTCGCACTCGAAAAAGAGCTTTTGGTAATAGGAACACATGAGTTAAAAAGGGTAAGTTTGGCTTTGTATTTCAATCCAAAATTGATAATTTTTAGCACTCGAAAACGAACTTTTGATAATAGGAACACATGAGTTAAGAAGGGTAAGTTTGGCTTTGTATTTCAGGCCAAAATTAAAAATTTGTCGCACGCGAAAAAGAGCTTTTGGTAATAGGAACACATGAGTCAAAAAGGGTAAGTTTGGCTTTGTATTTCAATCCAAAATTGATCATTTTTAGCACTCGAAAACGAACTTTTGATAATAGGAACACATGAGTTAAGAAGGGTAAGTTTGGCTTTGTATTTCAGGCCAAAATTAATAATTTGTCGCACTCGAAAAAGAGCTTTTGGTAATAGGAACACATGAGTCAAAAAGGGTAAGTTTGGCTTTGTATTTCAATCCAAAATTGATCATTTTTAGCACTCGAAAACGAACTTTTGATAATAGGAACACATGAGTTAAGAAGGGTAAGTTTGGCTTTGTATTTCAGGCCAAAATTAATAATTTGTCGCACTCGAAAAAGAGCTTTTGGTAATAGGAACACATGAGTCAAAAAGGGTAAGTTTGGCTTTGTATTTCAATCCAAAATTGATAATTTTTAGCACTCGAAAACGAACTTTTGATAATAGGAACACATGAGTTAAGAAGGGTAAGTTTGGCTTTGCATTTCAGGCCAAAATTAATAATTTGTCGCACTCGAAAAAGAGCTTTTGGTAATAGGAACACATGAGTCAAAAAGGGTAAGTTTGGGTTTGAATTTCAGTCCAAAATTGATAATTTGTCGCACTCGAAAACGAACTTTTGATAATAGGAACACATGAGCTAAGAAGGGTACTTTGGCTTTGTATTTCAGTCCAAAATTACTAACTTTTCATATTCGAAAACGAACTGTTTGTAACAGGAACACATGGGTTAAGAAGGGTAACTCTGGCTTTGTATTTCAGGCCAAAATTAATAATTTGTCGCACTCAAAAAAGAGCTTTTGGCAATAGGAACACATGAGTTAAGAAGGGTAAGTTTGGCTTTGTATTTCAGTCCAAAATTAATAATTTGTCGCACTCGAAAACGAACTTTTGGTAACAGGAACACATGGACTAGGAAGGGTAAGTTTGGCTTTGTATTTCAGTCCAAAATTGATCATTTGTCGCACTAGAAAACGAACTTTCTGTAATAGGAACATATGAGTTAAGAAGGGTAAGTTTGGCTTTGTATTTCAGTCCAAAGTTAATAATTTTTCATAGTCGAAAATGAACTGTTTGTAGCAGGAACACATGAGTCGAGAAGGGTAAGTTTGGTTTTGTATTTCAGTCCAAAATTGATAATTTGTCGCACTATAAAACGAACTTTCGGTAATAGGAACACATGAGTTAAGAAGGGTAAGTTTGGCTTTGTATTTCAGCCCAAAATAAATAATTTTTCATACTCGATAATGTACTGTTTGTAACAGGAACACATGGGTTAAGAAGGGTAACTCTGGCTTTGTATTTCAGGCCAAAATTAATAATTTGTCGCACTCGAAAAAGAGCTTTTGGTAATAGGAACACATGAGTCAAAAAGGGTAAGTTTGGCTTTGTATTTCAATCCAAAATTGATAATTTTTAGCACTCGAAAACGAACTTTTGATAATAGGAACACATGAGTTAAGAAGGGTAAGTTTGGCTTTGTACTTCAGGCCAAAATTAATAATTTGTCGCACTCGAAAAAGAGCTTTTGGTAATAGGAACACATGAGTCAAAAAGGGTAAGTTTGGATTTGTATTTCAATCCAAAATTGATAATTTTTAGCACTCGAAAACGAACTTTTGATAATAGGAACACATGAGTTAAGAAGGGTAAGTTTGGCTTTGTATTTCAGGCCAAAATTAATAATTTGTCGCACTCGAAAAAGAGCTTTTGGTAATAGGAACACATGAGTCAAAAAAGGTAAGTTTGGGTTTGAATTTCAGTCCAAAATTGATAATTTGTCGCACTCGAAAACGAACTTTTGATAATAGGAACACATGAGCTAAGAAGGGTAACTTTGGCTTTGTATTTAAGTCCAAAATTAATAACCTTTCATATTCGAAAATGAACTGTTTGTAACAGGAACACATGGGTTAAGAAGGGTAACTCTGGCTTTGTATTTCAGGCCAAAATTAATAATTTGTCGCACTCGAAAAAGAGCTTTTGGTAATAGGAACACATGAGTCAAAAAGGGTAAGTTTGGGTTTGTATTACAGTCCAAAATTGATAATTTGTCGCACTCGAAAATCAACTTTTAGTAATAGGAACACATGAGCTAAGAATGGTATGTTTGGCTTTGTATTTCAGTCCAAAATTAATAATTTTTCATATTCGAAAATGAACTGTTTGTAACAGGAACACATGAGTTAAGAAGGGTAACGCTGGCTTTGTATTTCAGGCCAAAATTAATAATTTGTCGCACTCGAAAAAGAGCTTTTGGTAATAGGAACACATGAGTTAAAAAGGGTAAGTTTGGCTTTGTATTTCAATCCAAAATTGATAATTTTTAGCACTCGAAAACGAACTTTTGATAATAGGAACACATGAGTTAAGAAGGGTAAGTTTGGCTTTGTATTTCAGGCCAAAATTAATAATTTGTCGCACTCGAAAAAGAGCTTTTGGTAATAGGAACACATGAGTCAAAAAGGGTAAGTTTGGGTTTGAATTTCAGTCCAAAATTGATAATTTGTCGCACTCGAAAACGAACTTTTGATAATAGGAACACATGAGTTAAGAAGGGTAAGTTTGGCTTTGTATTTCAGGCCAAAATTAATAATTTGTCGCACTCGAAAAAGAGCTTTTGGTAATAGGAACACATGAGTCAAAAAGGGTAAGTTTGGGTTTGAATTTCAGTCCAAAATTGATAATTTGTCGCACTCGAAAACGAACTTTTGATAATAGGAACACATGAGTTAAGAAGGGTAAGTTTGGCTTTGTATTTCAGGCCAAAATTAATAATTTGTCGCACTCGAAAAAGAGCTTTTGGTAATAGGAACACATGAGTCAAAAAGGGTAAGTTTGGGTTTGAATTTCAGTCCAAAATTGATAATTTGTCGCACTCGAAAACGAACTTTTGATAATAGGAACACATGAGCTAAGAATGGTATGTTTGGCTTTGTATTTCAGTCCAAAATTAATAATTTTTCATATTCGAAAATGAACTGTTTGTAACAGGAACACATGAGTTAAGAAGGGTAACTCTGGCTTTGTATTTCAGGCCAAAATTAATAATTTGTCGCACTCGAAAAAGAGCTTTTGGTAATAGGAACACATGAGTTAAAAAGGGTAAGTTTGGCTTTGTATTTCAATCCAAAATTGATAATTTTTAGCACTCGAAAACGAACTTTTGATAATAGGAACACATGAGTTAAGAAGGGTAAGTTTGGCTTTGTATTTCAGGCCAAAATTAATAACTTTTCATATTCGAAAATGAACTGTTTGTAACAGGAACACATGGGTTAAGAAGGGTAACTCTGGCTTTGTATTTCAGGCAAAATTTAATAATTTGTAGCACTCGAAAACGAACTTTTGGTAATGGAAACACATGAGTTAAGAAGGGTAAGTTTGGCTTTGTATTTCAGTTCAAAATTAATAATTTATCGCACTCAAAAACGAACTATTGGTAATAGGAACACATGAGCTAAGAAGGGTAAGTTTGGCTTTGTATTTCAGTTCAAAATTAATAATTTTCCATATTCGAAAATGAACTGTTTGTAATAGGAACACATGAGTCAAGAAGGGTAAGTTTGGCTTTGTATTTCAGTGCAAAATTAATAATCTGTCGCACTCGAAAACGAACTTTTGGTAACAGGAACACATGGATTAGGAAGGGTAAGTTTGGCTTAGTATTTCAGTTCAAAATTGATAATTTGTCGCACTAGAAAACGAACTTTCGGTAAAAGGAACACATGAGTTAAGAAGGGTAAGTTTGGCTTTGTATTTCAGTCCAAAGTTAATAATTTTTCATATTCGAAAATGAACTGTTTGTAGCAGGACCACATGAGTCTAGAAGGGTAAGTTTGGTTTTGTATTTCAGTCCAAAATTGATAATTTTCATATTCGAAAATGAACTGTTTCTAACAGGAACACATGAGTTAAGAGGGGTAACTCTGGCTTTGTATTTCAGGCCAAAATTAATAATTTGTCGCACTCGGAAAAGAGCTTTTGATAATAGGAACACATGAGTTAAGAATGGTAAGTGCGGCTTTGTATTTCAGTCCAAAATTAATAATTTTTCATACTCGAAAATTAACTGTGTGTAACAGAAACACATGAGTCAAAAGGGTAAGTTTGGGTTTGTATTTCCGTCCAAAATTGATAATTTGTCGCACTAGAAAACGAATTTTTGGTAATAGGAACACATGAGTTAAGAATGGAATGTTTGGCTTTGTATTTCAGTCCAAAATTAATAATTTGTGGCACTCGAAAAAGAGCTTTTGGTAATAGGAACACATGAGTTAAAAAGGGTAAGTTTGGCTTTGTATTTCAATCCAAAATTTATAATTTTTAGCACTCGAATACGAACTTTTGATAATAGGAACACATGAGTTAAGAAGGGTAAGTTTGGCTTTGTATTTCAGTCCAAAATTAATAATTTGTCGCACTCGAAAAAGAGCTTGTGGTACTAGGAACACATGAGTCAAAAAGGGCAAGTTTGGGTTTGAATTACGGTCCAAAATTGATAATTTGTCGCACTCGAAAACGAACTTTTGGTAATAGGAACACATGAGCTAAGAATGGTATGCTTTGCTTTGTATTTCGGTCCAAAATTAATAATTTTTCATATTCGAAAATGAACTGTTTGTAACAGGAACACATGAGTTAAGAAGGGTAACGCTGGCTTTGTATTTCAGGCCAAAATTAATAATTTGTCGCACTCGAAAAAGAACTTTTGATAATAGGAACACATGAGTTAAGAAGGGTAAGTTTGGCTTTGTATTTCAGTCCAAAATTAATAACTTTTCATATTCGAAAATGAACTGTTTGTAACAGGAACACATGGGTTAAGAAGGGTAACTCTGGCTTTGTATTTCAGGCCAAAATTAATAATTTGTCGCACTCGAAAAAGAGCTTTTGGTAATAGGAACACATGAGTCAAAAAGGGTAAGTTTGGGTTTGTATTACAGTCCAAAATTGATAATTTGTCGCACTCGAAAACGAACTTTTAGTAATAGGAACACATGAGCTAAGAATGGTATGTTTGGCTTTGTATTTCAGTCCAAAATTAATAATTTTTCATATTCGAAAATGAACTGTTTGTAACAGGAACACATGAGTTAAGAAGGGTAACGCTGGCTTTGTATTTCAGGCCAAAATAAATAATTTGTCGCACTCGAAAAGGAGCTTTTGGTAATAGGAACACATGAGTTAAAAAGGGTAAATTTGGCTTTGTATTTCAATCCAAAATTGATAATTTTTAGCACTCGAAAACGAACTTTTGATAATAGGAACACATGAGTTAAGAAGGGTAAGTTTGGCTTTGTATTTCAGGCCAAAATTAATAATTTGTCGCACTCGAAAAAGAGCTTGTGGTAATAGGAACACATGAGTCAACAAGGGTAAGTTTGGGTTTGGATTTCAGTCCAAAATTGATAATTTTTAATACTCGAAAATGAACTGTTTATAACAGGAACACATGAGTTAGGATGGGTAAATTTGGCTTTGTATTTCAGTCCAAAATTGATAATTTGTAGCACTCGAAAACGAACTTTTGGTAATAGAAACACATGATTTAAGAAGGGTAACTTTGGCTTTGTATTTCAGTCCAAAATTAATAATTTTTAATACTCCAAAATGTACTGATTGTAACAGGGACACATGAGTTAGGAAGGGTAAGTTTGGCTTTGCATTTCAGTGCAAAATTAATAATTTGTCGCACTCGAAAACCAACTTTTGGTAACTGGAACACATGGGTTAAGAAGCGTAAGTTTGGCTTTGTATTTCAGCCCAAAATTAATAATTTTTCATACTCGAAAATGAACTGTTTGTAACAGGAACACATGAGTCAAAAAGGGTAACTTTGGGTTTGAATTTCAGTCCAAAATTAATAACTTTTCATATTCGAAAATGAACTGTTTGTAACAGGAACACATGGGTTAAGAAGGGTAACTCTGGCTTTGTATTTCAGGCCAAAATTAATAATTTGTCGCACTCGAAAAAGAGCTTTTGGTAATAGGAACACATGAGTCAAAAAGGGTAAGTTTGGCTTTGTATTTCAATCCAAAATTGATAATTTTTAGCACTCGAAAACGAACTTTTGATAATAGGAACACATGAGTTAAGAAGGGTAAGTTTGGCTTTGTATTTCAGGCCAAAATTAATAATTTGTCGCACTCGAAAAAGAGCTTTTGGTAATAGGAACACATGAGTCAAAAAGGGTAAGTTTGGGTTTGAATTTCAGTCCAAAATTGATAATTTGTCGCACTCGAAAACGAACTTTTGATAATAGGAACACATAAGCTAAGAAGGGTAACTTTGGCTTTGTATTTCAGTCCAAAATTAATAACTTTTCATATTCGAAAATGAACTGTTTGTAACAGGAACACATGGGTTAAGAAGGGTAACTCTGGCTTTGTATTTCAGGCAAAATTTAATAATTTGTAGCACTCGAAAACGAACATTTGGTAATAGAAACACATGAGTTAAGAAGGGTAAGTTTGGCTTTGTATTTCAGTTCAAAATTAATAATTTATCGCACTCAAAAACGAACTATTGGTAATAGGAACACATGAGCTAAGAAGGGTAAGTTTGGCTTTGTATTTCAGTTCAAAATTAATAATTTTCCATATTCGAAAATGAACTGTTTGTAATAGGAACACATGAGTCAAGAAGGGTAAGTTTGGCTTTGTATTTCAGTGCAAAATTAATAATCTGTCGCACTCGAAAACGAACTTTTGGTAACAGGAACACATGGATTAGGAAGGGTAAGTTTGGCTTAGTATTTCAGTTCAAAATTGATAATTTGTCGCACTAGAAAACGAACTTTCGGTAAAAGGAACACATGAGTTAAGAAGGGTAAGTTTGGCTTTGTATTTCAGTCCAAAGTTAATAATTTTTCATATTCGAAAATGAACTGTTTGTAGCAGGACCACATGAGTCTAGAAGGGTAAGTTTGGTTTTGTATTTCAGTCCAAAATTGATAATTTTCATATTCGAAAATGAACTGTTTCTAACAGGAACACATGAGTTAAGAGGGGTAACTCTGGCTTTGTATTTCAGGCCAAAATTAATAATTTGTCGCACTCGAAAAAGAGCTTTTGATAATAGGAACACATGAGTTAAGAATGGTAAGTGCGGCTTTGTATTTCAGTCCAAAATTAATAATTTTTCATACTCGAAAATTAACTGTGTGTAACAGAAACACATGAGTCAAAAGGGTAAGTTTGGGTTTGTATTTCCGTCCAAAATTGATAATTTGTCGCACTAGAAAACGAATTTTTGGTAATAGGAACACATGAGTTAAGAATGGAATGTTTGGCTTTGTATTTCAGTCCAAAATTAATAATTTGTGGCACTCGAAAAAGAGCTTTTGGTAATAGGAACACATGAGTTAAAAAGGGTAAGTTTGGCTTTGTATTTCAATCCAAAATTTATAATTTTTAGCACTCGAATACGAACTTTTGATAATAGGAACACATGAGTTAAGAAGGGTAAGTTTGGCTTTGTATTTCAGTCCAAAATTAATAATTTGTGGCACTCGAAAAAGAGCTTTTGGTAATAGGAACACATGAGTTAAAAAGGGTAAGTTTGGCTTTGTATTTCAATCCAAAATTGATAACTTTTCATATTCGAAAATGAACTGTTTGTAACAGGAACACATGAGTTAAGAAGGGTAACGCTGGCTTTGTATTTCAGGCCAAAATTAATAATTTGTCGCACTCGAAAAAGAACTTTTGATAATAGGAACACATGAGTTAAGAAGGGTAAGTTTGGCTTTGTATTTCAGTCCAAAATTAATAACTTTTCATATTCGAAAATGAACTGTTTGTAACAGGAACACATGGGTTAAGAAGGGTAACTCTGGCTTTGTATTTCAGGCCAAAATTAATAATTTGTCGCACTCGAAAAAGAGCTTTTGGTAATAGGAACACATGAGTCAAAAAGGGTAAGTTTGGGTTTGTATTACAGTCCAAAATTGATAATTTGTCGCACTCGAAAACGAACTTTTAGTAATAGGAACACATGAGCTAAGAATGGTATGTTTGGCTTTGTATTTCAGTCCAAAATTAATAATTTTTCATATTCGAAAATGAACTGTTTGTAACAGGAACACATGAGTTAAGAAGGGTAACGCTGGCTTTGTATTTCAGTCCAAAATTAATAACTTTTCATATTCGAAAATGAACTGTTTGTAACAGGAACACATGAGTTAAGAAGGGTAACGCTGGCTTTGTATTTCAGGCCAAAATTAATAATTTGTCGCACTCGAAA
The DNA here is from genome assembly GCA_963082815.1 of Melanotus villosus. Taxonomy (NCBI): domain Eukaryota; kingdom Metazoa; phylum Arthropoda; class Insecta; order Coleoptera; family Elateridae; genus Melanotus; species Melanotus villosus. Next base: position 2,319,217 of record OY720427.1, read on the forward strand.
AAGAGCTTTTGGTAATAGGAACACATGAGTTAAAAAGGGTAAGTTTGGCTTTGTATTTCAATCCAAAATTGATAATTTTTAGCACTCGAAAACGAACTTTTGATAATAGGAACACATGAGTTAAGAAGGGTAAGTTTGGCTTTGTATTTCAGGCCAAAATTAAAAATTTGTCGCACTCGAAAAAGAGCTTTTGGTAATAGGAACACATGAGTCAAAAAGGGTAAGTTTGGCTTTGTATTTCAATCCAAAATTGATCATTTTTAGCACTCGAAAACGAACTTTTGATAATAGGAACATATGAGTTAAGAAGGGTAAGTTTGGCTTTGTATTTCAGGCCAAAATTAATAATTTGTCGCACTCGAAAAAGAGCTTTTGGTAATAGGAACACATGAGTCAAAAAGGGTAAGTTTGGCTTTGTATTTCAATCCAAAATTGATAATTTTTAGCACTCGAAAACGAACTTTTGATAATAGGAACACATGAGTTAAGAAGGGTAAGTTTGGCTTTGCATTTCAGGCCAAAATTAATAATTTGTCGCACTCGAAAAAGAGCTTTTGGTAATAGGAACACATGAGTCAAAAAGGGTAAGTTTGGGTTTGAATTTCAGTCCAAAATTGATCATTTGTCGCACTCGAAAACGAACTTTTGATAATAGGAACACATGAGCTAAGAAGGGTAACTTTGGCTTTGTATTTCAGTCCAAAATTACTAACTTTTCATATTCGAAAACGAACTGTTTGTAACAGGAACACATGGGTTAAGAAGGGTAACTCTGGCTTTGTATTTCAGGCCAAAATTAATAATTTGTCGCACTCAAAAAAGAGCTTTTGGCAATAGGAACACATGAGTTAAGAAGGGTAAGTTTGGCTTTGTATTTCAGTCCAAAATTAATAATTTGTCGCACTCGAAAACGAACTTTTGGTGACAGGAACACATGGACTAGGAAGGGTAAGTTTGGCTTTGTATTTCAGTCCAAAATTGATCATTTGTCGCACTAGAAAACGAACTTTCGGTAATAGGAACATATGAGTTAAGAAGGGTAAGTTTGGCTTTGTATTTCAGTCCAAAGTTAATAATTTTTCATAGTCGAAAATGAACTGTTTGTAGCAGGAACACATGAGTCGAGAAGGGTAAGTTTGGTTTTGTATTTCAGTCCAAAATTGATAATTTGTCGCACTAGAAAACGAACTTTCGGTAATAGGAACACATGAGTTAAGAAGGGTAAGTTTGGCTTTGTATTTCAGCCCAAAATTAATAATTTTTCATACTCGAAAATGTACTGTTTGTAACAGGGACACATGAGTTAGGAAGGGTAAGTTTGGCTTTGCATTTCAGTGCAAAATTAATAATTTGTCGCACTCGAAAACGAACTTTTGATAACTGGAACACATGGGTTAAGAAGCGTAAGTTTGGCTTTGTATTTCAGCCCAAAATTAATAATTTTGCATACTCGAAAATGAACTGTTTATAACAGGAACACATGAGTTAGGGTGGGTAAATTTGGCTTTGTATTTCAGTCCAAAATTGATAATTTGTAGCACTCGAAAACGAACTTTTGGTAATAGAAACACATGATTTAAGAAGGGTAACTTTGGCTTTGTATTTCAGTCCAAAATTAATAATTTTTAATACTCGAAAATGTACTGTTTGTAACAGGGACACATGAGTTAGGAAGGGTAAGTTTGGCTTTGCATTTCAGTGCAAAATTAATAATTTGTCGCACTCGAAAACCAACTTTGGGTAACTGGAACACATGGGTTAAAAAGCGTAAGTTTGGGTTTGAATTTCAGTCCAAAATTAATAACTTTTCATATTCGAAAATGAACTGTTTGTAACAGGAACACATGGGTTAAGAAGGGTAACTCTGGCTTTGTATTTCAGGCCAAAATTAATAATTTGTCGCACTCGAAAAAGAGCTTTTGGTAATAGGAACACATGAGTCAAAAAGGGTAAGTTTGGCTTTGTATTTCAATCCAAAATTGATAATTTTTAGCACTCGAAAACGAACTTTTGATAATAGGAACACATGAGTTAAGAAGGGTAAGTTTGGCTTTGTATTTCAGGCCAAAATTAATAATTTGTCGCACTCGAAAAAGAGCTTTTGGTAATAGGAACACATGAGTCAAAAAGGGTAAGTTTGGCTTTGTATTTCAATCCAAAATTGATAATTTTTAGCAGTCGAAAACGAACTTTTGATAATAGGAACACATGAGTTAAGAAGGGTAAGTTTGGCTTTGTATTTCAGGCCAAAATTAATAATTTGTCGCACTCGAAAAAGAGCTTTTGGTAATAGGAACACATGAGTCAAAAAGGGTAAGTTTGGGTTTGAATTTCAGTCCAAAATTGATAATTTGTCGCACTCGAAAACGAACTTTTGATAATAGGAACACATGAGCTAAGAAGGGTAACTTTGGCTTTGTATTTCAGTCCAAAATTAATAACTTTTCATATTCGAAAATGAACTGTTTGTAACAGGAACACATGAGTCAAAAAGGGTAAGTTTGGGTTTGAATTTCAGTCCAAAATTGATAATTTGTCGCAATCGAAAACGAACTTTTGATAATAGGAACACATGAGCTAAGAAGGGTAACTTAGGCTTTGTATTTCAGTCCAAAATTAATAACTCTTCATATTCGAAAATGAACTGTTTGTAACAGGAACACATGGGTTAAGAAGGGTAACTCTGGCTTTGTATTTCAGGCCAAAATTAATAATTTGTCGCACTCGAAAAAGAGCTTTTGGTAATAGGAACACATGAGTCAAAAAGGGTAAGTTTGGCTTTGTATTTCAATCCAAAATTGATAATTTTTAGCACTCGAAAACGAACTTTTGATAATAGGAACACATGAGTTAAGAAGGGTAAGTTTGGCTTTGTATTTCAGGCCAAAATTAATAATTTGTCGCACTCGAAAAAGAGCTTTTGGTAATAGGAACACATGAGTCAAAAAGGGTAAGTTTGGCTTTGTATTTCAATCCAAAATTGATAATTTTTAGCACTCGAAAACGAACTTTTGATAATAGGAACACATGAGTTAAGAAGGGTAAGTTTGGCTTTGTATTTCAGGCCAAAATTAATAATTTGTCGCACTCGAAAAAGAGCTTTTGGTAATAGGAACACATGAGTCAAAAAGGGTAAGTTTGGCTTTGTATTTCAATCCAAAATTGATAATTTTTAGCACTCGAAAACGAACTTTTGATAATAGGAACACATGAGTTAAGAAGGGTAAGTTTGGCTTTGTATTTCAGGCCAAAATTAATAATTTGTCGCACTCGAAAAAGAGCTTTTGGTAATAGGAACACATGAGTCAAAAAGGGTAAGTTTGGGTTTGAATTTCAGTCCAAAATTGATAATTTGTCGCACTCGAAAACGAACTTTTGATAATAGGAACACATGAGCTAAGAAGGGTAACTTTGGCTTTGTATTTCAGTCCAAAATTAATAACCTTTCATATTCGAAAATGAACTGTTTGTAACAGGAACACATGGGTTAAGAAGGGTAACTCTGGCTTTGTATTTCAGGCCAAAATTAATAATTTGTCGCACTCGAAAAAGAGCTTTTGGTAATAGGAACACATGAGTTAAAAAGGGTAAGTTTGGCTTTGTATTTCAATCCAAAATTGATAATTTTTAGCACTCGAAAACGAACTTTTGATAATAGGAACACATGAGTTAAGAAGGGTAAGTTTGGCTTTGTATTTCATGCCAAAATTAATAATTTGTCGCACTCGAAAAAGAGCTTTTGGTAATAGGAACACATGAGTCAAAAAGGGTAAGTTTGGCTTTGTATTTCAGTCCAAAGTTAATAATTTTTCATAGTCGAAAATGAACTGTTTGTAGCAGGAACACATGAGTCGAGAAGGGTAAGTTTGGTTTTGTATTTCAGTCCAAAATTGATAATTTGTCGCACTAGAAAACGAACTTTCAGTAATAGGAACACATGAGTTAAGAAGGGTAAGTTTGGCTTTGCATTTCAGTGCAAAATTAGTAATTTGTCGCACTCGAAAACGAACTTTTGGTAATAGAAACACATGAGTTAAGAAGGGTAAGTTTGGCTTTGTATTTCAGTTCAAAATTAATAATTTATCGCACTCAAAAACGAACTACTGGTAATAGGAACACATGGGTTAAGAAGCGTAAGTTTGGCTTTGTATTTCAGCCCAAAATTAATAATTTTGCATACTCGAAAATGAACTGTTTATAACAGGAACACATGAGTTAGGATGGGTAAATTTGGCTTTGTATTTCAGTCCAAAATTGATAATTTGTAGCACTCGAAAACGAACTTTTGGTAATAGAAACACATGATTTAAGAAGGGTAACTTTGGCTTTGTATTTCAGTCCAAAATTAATAATTTTTAATACTCGAAAATGTACTGATTGTAACAGGGACACATGAGTTAGGAAGGGTAAGTTTGGCTTTGCATTTCAGTGCAAAATTAATAATTTGTCGCACTCGAAAACCAACTTTTGGTAACTGGAACACATGGGTTAAGAAGCGTAAGTTTGGCTTTGTATTTCAGCCCAAAATTAATAATTTTTCATACTCGAAAATGAACTGTTTGTAACAGGAACACATGAGTCAAAAAGGGTAAGTTTGGGTTTGAATTTCAGTCCAAAATTAATAACTTTTCATATTCGAAAATGAACTGTTTGTAACAGGAACACATGGGTTAAGAAGGGTAACTCTGGCTTTGTATTTCAGGCCAAAATTAATAATTTGTCGCACTCGAAAAAGAGCTTTTGGTAATAGGAACACATGAGTCAAAAAGGGTAAGTTTGGCTTTGTATTTCAATCCAAAATTGATAATTTTTAGCACTCGAAAACGAACTTTTGATAATAGGAACACATGAGTTAAGAAGGGTAAGTTTGGCTTTGTATTTCAGGCCAAAATTAATAATTTGTCGCACTCGAAAAAGAGCTTTTGGTAATAGGAACACATGAGTCAAAAAGGGTACGTTTGGCTTTGTATTTCAATCCAAAATTGATAATTTTTAGCAGTCGAAAACGAACTTTTGATAATAGGAACACATGAGTTAAGAAGAGTAAGTTTGGCTTTGTATTTCAGGCCAAAATTAATAATTTGTCGCACTCGAAAAAGAGCTTTTGGTAATAGGAACACATGAGTCAAAAAGGGTAAGTTTGGGTTTGAATTTCAGTCCAAAATTGATAATTTGTCGCACTCGAAAACGAACTTTTGATAATAGGAACACATGAGCTAAGAAGGGTAACTTTGGCTTTGTATTTCAGTCCAAAATTAATAACTTTTCATATTCGAAAATGAACTGTTTGTAACAGGAACACATGGGTTAAGAAGGGTAACTCTGGCTTTGTATTTCAGGCCAAAATTAATAATTTGTCGCACTCGAAAAAGAGCTTTTGGTAATAGGAACACATGAGTCAAAAAGGGTAAGTTTGGCTTTGTATTTCAGTCCAAAGTTAATAATTTTTCATAGTCGAAAATGAACTGTTTGTAGCAGGAACACATGAGTCGAGAAGGGTAAGTTTGGTTTTGTATTTCAGTCCAAAATTGATAATTTGTCGCACTAGAAAACGAACTTTCGGTAATAGGAACACATGAGTTAAGAAGGGTAAGTTTGGCTTTGTATTTCAGCCCAAAATTAATAATTTTTCATACTCGAAAATGTACTGTTTGTAACAGGGACACATGAGTTAGGAAGGGTAAGTTTGGCTTTGCATTTCAGTGCAAAATTAATAATTTATCGCACTCAAAAACGAACTATTGGTAATAGGAACACATGGGTTAAGAAGCGTAAGTTTGGCTTTGTATTTCAGCCCAAAATTAATAATTTTGCATACTCGAAAATGAACTGTTTATAACAGGAACACATGAGTTAGGATGGGCAAATTTGGCTTTGTATTTCAGTCCAAAATTGATAATTTGTAGCACTCGAAAACGAACTTTTGGTAATAGAAACACATGATTTAAGAATGGTAACTTTGGCTTTGTATTTCAGTCCAAAATTAATAATTTTTAATACTCGAAAATGTACTGATTGTAACAGGGACACATGAGTTAGGAAGGGTAAGTTTGGCTTTGCATTTCAGTGCAAAATTAATAATTTATCGCACTCGAAAACCAACTTTTGGTAACTGGAACACATGGGTTAAGAAGCGTAAGTTTGGCTTTGTATTTCAGCCCAAAATTAATAATTTTTCATACTCAAAAATGAACTGTTTGTAACAGGAACACATGAGTCAAAAAGGGTAAGTTTGGGTTTGAATTTCAGTCCAAAATTAATAACTTTTCATATTCGAAAATGAACTGTTTGTAACAGGAACACATGGGTTAAGAAGGGTAACTCTGGCTTTGTATTTCAGGCCAAAATTAATAATTTGTCGCACTCGAAAACGAACTTTTGATAATAGGAACACATGAGCTAAGAAGGGTAACTTTGGCTTTGTATTTCAGTCCAAAATTAATAACTTTTCATATTCGAAAATGAACTGTTTGTAACAGGAAGACATGGGTTAAGAAGGGTAACTCTGGCTTTGTATTTCAGGCAAAATTTAATAATTTGTCGCACTCGAAAAAAAGCTTTTGGTAATAGGAACACATGAGTCAAAAAGGGTAAGTTTGGGTTTGGATTTCAGTCCAAAATTGATAATTTGTCGCACTTGAAAACGAACTTTTAGTAATAGGAACACATGAGCTAAGAATGGTATGTTTGGCTTTGTATTTCAGTCCAAAATTAATAATTTTTCATATTCGAAAATGAACTGTTTGTAACAGGAACACATGAGTTAAGAAGGGTAACGCTGGCTTTGTATTTCAGGCCAAAATTAATAATTTATCGCACTCGAAAAAGAGCTTTTGGTAATAGGAACACATGAGTTAAATAGGGTAACTTTGGCTTTGTATTTCAGGCCAAAATTAATAATTTGTCGCACTCGAAAACGAACTTTCGGTAATAGGAACACATGAGTTAAGAAGGGTAAGTTTGGCTTTGTATTTCAGTCCAAAGTTAATAATTTTTCATAGTCGAAAATGAACTGTTTGTAGCAGGAACACATGAGTCGAGAAGGGTAAGCTTGGGTTTGAATTTCAGTCCAAAATTGATAATTTGTCGCACTCGAAAAGGAACTTTTGGTAATAGGAACACATGAGTTAAGAATGGTATGTTTGGCTTTGTATTTCAGTCCAAAATTAATAACTTTTCATATTCGAAAATGAACTGTTTGTAACAGGAACACATGGGTTAAGAAGGGTAACTCTGGCTTTGTATTTCAGGCCAAAATTAATAATTTGTCGCACTCGAAGAAGAGTTTTGGTAATAGGAACGCATGAGTTAAGAAGGGTAAGTTTGGCTTTGTATTTCAGTTCAAAATTAATAATTTGTCGCACTCGAAAACGAACTTTTGGTAACAGGAACACATGGATTAGGAAGGGTAAGTTTGGCTTTGTATTTCAGTCCAAAATTCATAATTTGTCGCACTAGAAAACGAACTTTCGGTAATAGGAACACATGAGTTAAGAAGGGTAAGTTTGGCTTTGTATTTCAGGCCAAAATTAATAATTTGTCGCACTCGAAAAAGAGCTTTTGGTAATAGGAACACATGAGTCAAAAAGGGTAAGTTTGGGTTTGAATTTCAGTCCAAAATTGATAATTTGTCGCACTCGAAAACGAACTTTTGATAATAGGAACACATGAGCTTAGAAGGGTAACTTTGGCTTTGTATTTCAGTCCAAAATTAATAACTTTTCATATTCGAAAATGAACTGTTTGTAACAGGAACACATGGGTTAAGAAGGGTAACTCAGCCTTTGTATTTCAGGCCAAAATTAATAATTTGTCGCACTCGAAAAAGAGCTTTTGGTAATAGGAACACATGAGTCAAAAAGCGTAAGTTTGGGTTTGTATTACAGTCCAAAATTGATAATTTGTCGCACTTGAAAACGAACTTTTAGTAATAGGAACACATGAGCTAAGAATGGTATGTTTGGCTTTGTATTTCAGTCCAAAATTAATAATTTTTCATATTCGAAAATGAACTGTTTGTAACAGGAACACATGAGTTAAGAAGGGTAACGCTGGCTTTGTATTTCAGGCCAAAATTAATAATTTGTCGCACTCGAAAAAGAGCTTTTGGTAATAGGAACACATGAGTTAAATAGGGTAACTTTGGCTTTGTATTTCAGGCCAAAATTAATAATTTGTCGCACTCGAAAAAGAGCTTGTGGTAATAGGAACACATGAGGCAAAAAGGGTAAGTTTGGGTTTGAATTTCAGTCCAAAATTGATAATTTGTCGCACTCGAAAACGAGCTTTCGGTAATAGGAACACATGAGTTAAGAAGGGTAAGTTTGGCTTTGTATTTCAGTCCAAAGTTAATAATTTTTCATAGTCGAAAATGAACTGTTTGTAGCAGGAACACATGAGTCGAGAAGGGTAAGTTTGGTTTTGTATTTCAGTCCAAAATTGATAATTTGTCGCACTAGAAAACGAACTTTCGGTAATAGAAACACATGATTTAAGAAGGGTAACTTTGGCATTGTATTTCAGCCCAAAATTAATAATTTTTCATACTCGAAAATGAACTGTTTGTAACAGGAACACATGAGTCAAAAAGGGTAAGCTTGGGTTTGAATTTCAGTCCAAAATTGATAATTTGTCGCACTCGAAAAGGAACTTTTGGTAATAGGAACACATGAGTTAAGAATGGTATGTTTGGCTTTGTATTTCAGTACAAAATTAATAACTTTTCATATTCGAAAATGAACTGTTTGTAACAGGAACACATGGGTTAAGAAGGGTAACTCTGGCTTTGTATTTCAGGCCAAAATTAATAATTTGTCGCACTCGAAAAAGAGTTTTGGTAATAGGAACACATGAGTTAAGAAGGGTAAGTTTGGCTTTGTATTTCAGTTCAAAATTAATAATTTGTCGCACTCGAAAACGAACTTTTGGTAACAGGAACACATGGATTAGGAAGGGTAAGTTTGGCTTTGTATTTCAGTCCAAAATTCATAATTTGTCGCACTAGAAAACGAACTTTCGCTAGTAGGAACACATGAGTTAAGAAGGGTAAGTTTGGTTTTGTATTTCAGTCGAAAATTGATAATTTGTTGCACTCGAAAACAAACTTTTGGTAATAGAAACACATGAGTGAAGAACGGTAAGTGTGGCTTTGTATTTCAGTACAAAATTAATAATTTGTCGCACTCGAAAAAGAGCTTTTGGTAATAGGAACACATGAGTTAAGAAGGGTAAGTTTGGGTTTGTATTTCAGTCCAAAATTGATAATTTGTCGCACTCGAAAACGAACTTTTGGTAATAGGAACACATGAGTTAAGAAGGGTAAGTGTGGCTTTGTATTTCAGTCCAAAATTAATAATTTTTCATACTCGAAAATTAACTGTTTGTAACAGAAACACATTAGCCAAAAAGGGTAAGTTTGGCTTTGTATTTCAGCCCAAAATTAATAATTTTTCATACTCGAAAATGTACTGTTTGTAACAGGGACACATGAGTTAGGAAGTGTAAATTTGGCTTTGTATTTCAGTCCAAAATTGATAATTTGTAGCACTCGAAAACGAACTATTGGTAATAGGAACACATGAGTTAAGAAGGGTAAGTTTGGCTTTGTATTTCAGTTCAAAATTAATAATTTATCGCACTCAAAAACGAACTATTGGTAATAGGAACACATGAGCTAAGAAGGGTAAGTTTGGCTTTGTATTTCAGTTCAAAATTAATAATTTTCCATATTCGAAAATGAACTGTTTGTAACAGGAACACATGAGTCAAGAAGGGTAAGTTTGGCTTTGTATTTCAGTGCAAAATTAATAATCTGTCGCACTCGAAAACGAACTTTTGGTAACAGGAACACATGGATTAGGAAGGGTAAGTTTGGCTTAGTATTTCAGTTCAAACTTGATAATTTGTCGCACTAGAAAACGAACTTTCGGTAAAAGGAACACATGAGTTAAGAAGGGTAAGTTTGGCTTTGTATTTCAGTTCAAAATTAATAATTTGTCGCACTCGAAAACGAACTTTTGGTAACAGGAACACATGGATTAGGAAGGGTAAGTTTGGCTTTGTATTTCAGTCCAAAATTCATAATTTGTCGCACTAGAAAACGAACTTTCGGTAATAGGAACACATGAGTTAAGAAGGGTAAGTTTGGCTTTGTATTTCAGGCCAAAATTAATAATTTGTCGCACTCGAAAAAGAGCTTTTGGTAATAGGAACACATGAGTCAAAAAGGGTAAGTTTGGGTTTGAATTTCAGTCCAAAATTGATAATTTGTCGCACTCGAAAACGAACTTTTGATAATAGGAACACATGAGCTTAGAAGGGTAACTTTGGCTTTGTATTTCAGTCCAAAATTAATAACTTTTCATATTCGAAAATGAACTGTTTGTAACAGGAACACATGGGTTAAGAAGGGTAACTCAGCCTTTGTATTTCAGGCCAAAATTAATAATTTGTCGCACTCGAAAAAGAGCTTTTGGTAATAGGAACACATGAGTCAAAAAGCGTAAGTTTGGGTTTGTATTACAGTCCAAAATTGATAATTTGTCGCACTTGAAAACGAACTTTTAGTAATAGGAACACATGAGCTAAGAATGGTATGTTTGGCTTTGTATTTCAGTCCAAAATTAATAATTTTTCATATTCGAAAATGAACTGTTTGTAACAGGAACACATGAGTTAAGAAGGGTAACGCTGGCTTTGTATTTCAGGCCAAAATTAATAATTTGTCGCACTCGAAAAAGAGCTTTTGGTAATAGGAACACATGAGTTAAATAGGGTAACTTTGGCTTTGTATTTCAGGCCAAAATTAATAATTTGTCGCACTCGAAAAAGAGCTTGTGGTAATAGGAACACATGAGGCAAAAAGGGTAAGTTTGGGTTTGAATTTCAGTCCAAAATTGATAATTTGTCGCACTCGAAAACGAGCTTTCGGTAATAGGAACACATGAGTTAAGAAGGGTAAGTTTGGCTTTGTATTTCAGTCCAAAGTTAATAATTTTTCATAGTCGAAAATGAACTGTTTGTAGCAGGAACACATGAGTCGAGAAGGGTAAGTTTGGTTTTGTATTTCAGTCCAAAATTGATAATTTGTCGCACTAGAAAACGAACTTTCGGTAATAGAAACACATGATTTAAGAAGGGTAACTTTGGCATTGTATTTCAGCCCAAAATTAATAATTTTTCATACTCGAAAATGAACTGTTTGTAACAGGAACACATGAGTCAAAAAGGGTAAGCTTGGGTTTGAATTTCAGTCCAAAATTGATAATTTGTCGCACTCGAAAAGGAACTTTTGGTAATAGGAACACATGAGTTAAGAATGGTATGTTTGGCTTTGTATTTCAGTACAAAATTAATAACTTTTCATATTCGAAAATGAACTGTTTGTAACAGGAACACATGGGTTAAGAAGGGTAACTCTGGCTTTGTATTTCAGGCCAAAATTAATAATTTGTCGCACTCGAAAAAGAGTTTTGGTAATAGGAACACATGAGTTAAGAAGGGTAAGTTTGGCTTTGTATTTCAGTTCAAAATTAATAATTTGTCGCACTCGAAAACGAACTTTTGGTAACAGGAACACATGGATTAGGAAGGGTAAGTTTGGCTTTGTATTTCAGTCCAAAATTCATAATTTGTCGCACTAGAAAACGAACTTTCGCTAGTAGGAACACATGAGTTAAGAAGGGTAAGTTTGGTTTTGTATTTCAGTCGAAAATTGATAATTTGTTGCACTCGAAAACAAACTTTTGGTAATAGAAACACATGAGTGAAGAACGGTAAGTGTGGCTTTGTATTTCAGTACAAAATTAATAATTTGTCGCACTCGAAAAAGAGCTTTTGGTAATAGGAACACATGAGTTAAGAAGGGTAAGTTTGGGTTTGTATTTCAGTCCAAAATTGATAATTTGTCGCACTCGAAAACGAACTTTTGGTAATAGGAACACATGAGTTAAGAAGGGTAAGTGTGGCTTTGTATTTCAGTCCAAAATTAATAATTTTTCATACTCGAAAATTAACTGTTTGTAACAGAAACACATTAGCCAAAAAGGGTAAGTTTGGCTTTGTATTTCAGCCCAAAATTAATAATTTTTCATACTCGAAAATGTACTGTTTGTAACAGGGACACATGAGTTAGGAAGTGTAAATTTGGCTTTGTATTTCAGTCCAAAATTGATAATTTGTAGCACTCGAAAACGAACTATTGGTAATAGGAACACATGAGTTAAGAAGGGTAAGTTTGGCTTTGTATTTCAGTTCAAAATTAATAATTTATCGCACTCAAAAACGAACTATTGGTAATAGGAACACATGAGCTAAGAAGGGTAAGTTTGGCTTTGTATTTCAGTTCAAAATTAATAATTTTCCATATTCGAAAATGAACTGTTTGTAACAGGAACACATGAGTCAAGAAGGGTAAGTTTGGCTTTGTATTTCAGTGCAAAATTAATAATCTGTCGCACTCGAAAACGAACTTTTGGTAACAGGAACACATGGATTAGGAAGGGTAAGTTTGGCTTAGTATTTCAGTTCAAACTTGATAATTTGTCGCACTAGAAAACGAACTTTCGGTAAAAGGAACACATGAGTTAAGAAGGGTAAGTTTGGCTTTGTATTTCAGCCCAAAATTAATAATTTTGCATACTCGAAAATGAACTGTTTATAACAGGAACACATGAGTTAGGATGGGTAAATTTGGCTTTGTATTTCAGTCCAAAATTGATAATTTGTAGCACTCGAAAACGAACTTTTGGTAATAGAAACACATGATTTAAGAAGGGTAACTTTGGCTTTGTATTTCAGTCCAAAATTAATAATTTTTAATACTCGAAAATGTACTGATTGTAACAGGGACACATGAGTTAGGAAGGGTAAGTTTGGCTTTGCATTTCAGTGCAAAATTAATAATTTGTCGCACTCGAAAACCAACTTTTGGTAACTGGAACACATGGGTTAAGAAGCGTAAGTTTGGCTTTGTATTTCAGCCCAAAATTAATAATTTTTCGTACTCGAAAATGAACTGTTTGTAACAGGAACACATGAGTCAAAAAGGGTAAGTTTGGGTTTGAATTTCAGTCCAAAATTAATAACTTTTCATATTCGAAAATGAACTGTTTGTAACAGGAACACATGGGTTAAGAAGGGTAACTCTGGCTTTGTATTTCAGGCCAAAATTAATAATTTGTCGCACTCGAAAAAGAGCTTTTGGTAATAGGAACACATGAGTCAAAAAGGGTAAGTTTGGGTTTGGATTTCAGTCCAAAATTGATAATTTGTCGCACTCGAAAACGAACTTTTGATAATAGGAACACATGAGCTAAGAAGGGTAACTTTGGCTTTGTATTTCAGTCCAAAATTAATAACTTTTCATATTCGAAAATGAACTGTTTGTAACAGGAACACATGGGTTAAGAAGGGTAACTCTGGCTTTGTATTTCAGGCCAAAATTAATAATTTGTCGCACTCGAAAAAGAGCTTTTGGTAATAGGAACACATGAGTCAAAAAGGGTAAGTTTGGGTTTGTATTACAGTCCAAAATTGATAATTTGTCGCACTTGAAAACGAACTTTTAGTAATAGGAACACATGAGCTAAGAATGGTATGTTTGGCTTTGTATTTCAGTCCAAAATTAATAATTTTTCATATTCGAAAATGAACTGTTTGTAACAGGAACACATGAGTTAAGAAGGGTAACGCTGGCTTTGTATTTCAGGCCAAAATTAATAATTTGTCGCACTCGAAAAAGAGCTTTTGGTAATAGGAACACATGAGTTAAATAGGGTAACTTTGGCTTTGTATTTCAGGCCAAAATTAATAATTTGTCGCACTCGAAAAAGAGCTTGTGGTAATAGGAACACATGAGTCAAAAAGGATAAGTTTGGGTTTGAATTTCAGTCCAAAATTGATAATTTGTCGCACTCGAAAACGAACTTTCGGTAATAGGAACACATGAGTTAAGAAGGGTAAGTTTGGCTTTGTATTTCAGTCCAAAGTTAATAATTTTTCATAGTCGAAAATGAACTGTTTGTAGCAGGAACACATGAGTCGAGAAGGGTAAGTTTGGTTTTGTATTTCAGTCCAAAATTGATAATTTGTCGCACTAGAAAACGAACTTTCGGTAATAGAAACACATGATTTAAGAAGGGTAACTTTGGCATTGTATTTCAGCCCAAAATTAATAATTTTTCATACTCGAAAATGAACTGTTTGTAACAGGAACACATGGGTTAAGAAGGGTAACTCTGGCTTTGTATTTCAGGCCAAAATTAATAATTTGTCGCACTCGAAAAAGAGTTTTGGTAATAGGAACGCATGAGTTAAGAAGGGTAAGTTTGGCTTTGTATTTCAGTTCAAAATTAATAATTTGTCGCACTCGAAAACGAACTTTTGGTAACAGGAACACATGGATTAGGAAGGGTAAGTTTGGCTTTGTATTTCAGTCCAAAATTCATAATTTGTCGCACTAGAAAACGAACTTTCGCTAGTAGGAACACATGAGTTAAGAAGGGTAAGTTTGGTTTTGTATTTCAGTCGAAAATTGATAATTTGTTGCACTCGAAAACAAACTTTTGGTAATAGAAACACATGAGTGAAGAACGGTAAGTGTGGCTTTGTATTTCAGTCCAAAATTAATAATTTGTCGCACTCGAAAAAGAGCTTTTGGTAATAGGAACACATGAGTTGAGAAGGGTAAGTTTGGGTTTGTATTTCAGTCCAAAATTGATAATTTGTCGCACTCGAAAACGAACTTTTGGTAATAGGAACACATGAGTTAAGAAGGGTAAGTGTGGCTTTGTATTTCAGTCCAAAATTAATAATTTTTCATACTCGAAAATTAACTGTTTGTAACAGAAACACATGAGCCAAAAAGGGTAAGTTTGGCTTTGTATTTCAGCCCAAAATTAATAATTTTTCATACTCGAAAATGTACTGTTTGTAACAGGGACACATGAGTTAGGAAGGGTAAATTTGGCTTTGTATTTCATTCCAAAATTGATAATTTGTAGCACTCGAAAACGAACTATTGGTAATAGGAACACATGAGTTAAGAAGGGTAAGTTTGGCTTTGTATTTCAGTTCAAAATTAATAATTTATCGCACTCAAAAACGAACTATTGGTAATAGGAACACATGAGCTAAGAAGGGTAAGTTTGGCTTTGTATTTCAGTTCAAAATTAATAATTTTCCATATTCGAAAATGAACTGTTTGTAACAGGAACACATGAGTCAAGAAGGGTAAGTTTGGCTTTGTATTTCAGTGCAAAATTAATAATCTGTCGCACTCGAAAACGAACTTTTGGTAACAGGAACACATGGATTAGGAAGGGTAAGTTTGGCTTAGTATTTCAGTTCAAAATTGATAATTTGTCGCACTAGAAAACGAACTTTCGGTAAAAGGAACACATGAGTTAAGAAGGGTAAGTTTGGCTTTGTATTTCAGTCCAAAGTTAATAATTTTTCATATTCGAAAATGAACTGTTTGTAGCAGGACCACATGAGTCTAGAAGGGTAAGTTTGGTTTTGTATTTCAGTCCAAAATTGATAATTTTCATATTCGAAAATGAACTGTTTCTAACAGGAACACATGAGTTAAGAGGGGTAACTCTGGCTTTGTATTTCAGGCCAAAATTAATAATTTGTCGCACTCGAAAAAGAGCTTTTGGTAATAGGAACACATGAGTTAAAAAGGGTAAGTTTGGCTTTGTATTTCAATCCAAAATTGATAATTTTTAGCACTCGAAAACGAACTTTTGATAATAGGAACACATGAGTTAAAAAGGGTAAGTTTGGCTTTGTATTTCAGTCCAAAATTAATAATTTGTCGCACTCGAAAAAGAGCTTTTGGTAATAGGAACACATGAGTTAAGAAGGGTAAGTTTGGCTTTGTAGTTCAGTCCAAAATTAATAATTTTTCATATTCGAAAATGAACTGTTTGTAACAGGAACACATGAGTGAAGAAGGGTAACGCTGGCTTTGTATTTCAGGCCAAAATTAATAATTTGTCGCACTCGAAAAAGAGCTTTTGGTAATAGGAACACATGAGTTAAAAAGGGTAAGTTTGGCTTTGTATTTCAATCCAAAATTGATAATTTTTAGCACTAGAAAACGAACTCTCGGTAATAGGAACACATGAGTTAAGAAGGGTAAGTTTGGCTTTGTATTTCAGGCCAAAATTAATAATTTGTCGCACTCGAAAAAGAGCTTTTGGTAATAGGAACACATGAGTCAAAAAGGGTAAGTTTGGGTTTGAATTTCAGTCCAAAATTGATAATTTGTCGCACTCGAAAACGAACTTTTGATAATAGGAACACATGAGTTAAGAAGGGTAAGTTTGGCTTTGTATTTCAGGCCAAAATTAATAATTTGTCGCACTCGAAAAAGAGCTTTTGGTAATAGGAACACCTGAGTCAAAAAGGGTAAGTTTGGGTTTGAATTTCAGTCCAAAATTGATAATTTGTCGCACTCGAAAACGAACTTTTGATAATAGGAACACATGAGCTAAGAAGGGTAACTTTGGCTTTGTATTTCAGTCCAAAATTAATAACTTTTCATATTCGAAAATGAACTGTTTGTAACAGGAACACATGGGTTAAGAAGGGTAACTCTGGCTTTGTATTTCAGGCCAAAATTAATAATTTGTCGCACTCGAAAAAGAGCTTTTGGTAATAGGAACACATGAGTCAAAAAGGGTAAGTTTGGGTTTGTATTACAGTCCAAAATTGATAATTTGTCGCACTTGAAAACGAACTTTTAGTAATAGGAACACATGAGCTAAGAATGGTATGTTTGGCTTTGTATTTCAGTCCAAAATTAATAATTTTTCATATTCGAAAATGAACTGTTTGTAACAGGAACACATGAGTTAAGAAGGGTAACGCTGGCTTTGTATTTCAGGCCAAAATTAATAATTTGTCGCACTCGAAAAAGAGCTTTTGGTAATAGGAACACATGAGTTAAATAGGGTAACTTTGGCTTTGTATTTCAGGCCAAAATTAATAATTTGTCGCACTCGAAAAAGAGCTTGTGGTAATAGGAACACATGAGGCAAAAAGGGTAAGTTTGGGTTTGAATTTCAGTCCAAAATTGATAATTTGTCGCACTCGAAAAGGAACTTTTGGTAATAGGAACACATGAGTTAAGAATGGTATGTTTGGCTTTGTATTTCAGTCCAAAATTAATAACTTTTCATATTCGAAAATGAACTGTTTGTAACAGGAACACATGGGTTAAGAAGGGTAACTCTGGCTTTGTATTTCAGGCCAAAATTAATAATTTGTCGCACTCGAAAAAGAGTTTTGGTAATAGGAACGCATGAGTTAAGAAGGGTAAGTTTGGCTTTGTATTTCAGTTCAAAATTAATAATTTGTCGCACTCGAAAACGAACTTTTGGTAACAGGAACACATGGATTAGGAAGGGTAAGTTTGGCTTTGTATTTCAGTCCAAAATTCATAATTTGTCGCACTAGAAAACGAACTTTCGCTAGTAGGAACACATGAGTTAAGAAGGGTAAGTTTGGTTTTGTATTTCAGTCGAAAATTGATAATTTGTTGCACTCGAAAACAAACTTTTGGTAATAGAAACACATGAGTGAAGAACGGTAAGTGTGGCTTTGTATTTCAGTACAAAATTAATAATTTGTCGCACTCGAAAAAGAGCTTTTGGTAATAGGAACACATGAGTTAAGAAGGGTAAGTTTGGGTTTGTATTTCAGTCCAAAATTGATAATTTGTCGCACTCGAAAACGAACTTTTGGTAATAGGAACACATGAGTTAAGAAGGGTAAGTGTGGCTTTGTATTTCAGTCCAAAATTAATAATTTTTCATACTCGAAAATTAACTGTTTGTAACAGAAACACATTAGCCAAAAAGGGTAAGTTTGGCTTTGTATTTCAGCCCAAAATTAATAATTTTTCATACTCGAAAATGTACTGTTTGTAACAGGGACACATGAGTTAGGAAGTGTAAATTTGGCTTTGTATTTCAGTCCAAAATTGATAATTTGTAGCACTCGAAAACGAACTATTGGTAATAGGAACACATGAGTTAAGAAGGGTAAGTTTGGCTTTGTATTTCAGTTCAAAATTAATAATTTATCGCACTCAAAAACGAACTATTGGTAATAGGAACACATGAGCTAAGAAGGGTAAGTTTGGCTTTGTATTTCAGTTCAAAATTAATAATTTTCCATATTCGAAAATGAACTGTTTGTAACAGGAACACATGAGTCAAGAAGGGTAAGTTTGGCTTTGTATTTCAGTGCAAAATTAATAATCTGTCGCACTCGAAAACGAACTTTTGGTAACAGGAACACATGGATTAGGAAGGGTAAGTTTGGCTTAGTATTTCAGTTCAAAATTGATAATTTGTCGCACTAGAAAACGAACTTTCGGTAAAAGGAACACATGAGTTAAGAAGGGTAAGTTTGGCTTTGTATTTCAGCCCAAAATTAATAATTTTGCATACTCGAAAATGAACTGTTTATAACAGGAACACATGAGTTAGGATGGGTAAATTTGGCTTTGTATTTCAGTCCAAAATTGATAATTTGTAGCACTCGAAAACGAACTTTTGGTAATAGAAACACATGATTTAAGAAGGGTAATTTTGGCTTTGTATTTCAGTCCAAAATTAATAATTTTTAATACTCGAAAATGTACTGATTGTAACAGGGACACATGAGTTAGGAAGGGTAAGTTTGGCTTTGCATTTCAGTGCAAAATTAATAATTTGTCGCACTCGAAAACCAACTTTTGGTAACTGGAACACATGGGTTAAGAAGCGTAAGTTTGGCTTTGTATTTCAGCCCAAAATTAATAATTTTTCATACTCGAAAATGAACTGTTTGTAACAGGAACACATGGGTTAAGAAGGGTAACTCTGGCTTTGTATTGCAGGCCAAAATTAATAATTTGTCGCACTCGAAAAAGAGCTTTTGGTAATAGGAACACATGAGTCAAAAAGGGTAAGTTTGGCTTTGTATTTCAATCCAAAATTGATAATTTTTAGCAGTCGAAAACGAACTTTTGATAATAGGAACACATGAGTTAAGAAGGGTAAGTTTGGCTTTGTATTTCAGGCCAAAATTAATAATTTGTCGCACTCGAAAAAGAGCTTTTGGTAATAGGAACACATGAGTCAAAAAGGGTAAGTTTGGCTTTGTATTTCAATCCAAAATTGATAATTTTTAGCAGTCGAAAACGAACTTTTGATAATAGGAACACATGAGTTAAGAAGGGTAAGTTTGGCTTTGTATTTCAGGCCAAAATTAATAATTTGTCGCACTCGAAAAAGAGCTTTTGGTAATAGGAACACATGAGTCAAAAAGGGTAAGTTTGGGTTTGAATTTCAGTCCAAAATTGATAATTTGTCGCACTCGAAAACGAACTTTTGATAATAGGAACACATGAGCTAAGAAGGGTAACTTTGGCTTTGTATTTCAGTCCAAAATTAATAACTTTTCATATTCGAAAATGAACTGTTTGTAACAGGAACACATGGGTTAAGAAGGGTAACTCTGGCTTTGTATTTCAGGCAAAATTTAATAATTTGTCGCACTCGAAAAAAAGCTTTTGGTAAAAGGAACACATGAGTCAAAAAGGGTAAGTTTGGGTTTGTATTACAGTCCAAAATTGATAATTTGTCGCACTGGAAAACGAACTTTTAGTAATAGTAACACATGAGCTAAGAATGGTATGTTTGGCTTTGTATTTCAGTCCAAAATTAATAATTTTTCATATTCGAAAATGAACTGTTTGTAATAGGAACACATGAGTTAAATAGGGTAACTTTGGCTTTGTATTTCAGGCCAAAATTAATAATTTGTCGAACTCGAAAAAGAGCTTGTGGTAATAGGAACACATGAGTCAAAAAGGGTAAGTTTGGGTTTGAATTTCAGTCCAAAATTGATAATTTGTCGCACTCGAAAACGAACTTTCGGTAATAGGAACACATGAGTTAAGAAGGGTAAGTTTGGCTTTGTATTTCAGTCCAAAGTTAATAATTTTTCATAGTCGAAAATGAACTGTTTGTAGCAGGAACACATGAGTCGAGAAGGGTAAGTTTGGTTTTGTATTTCAGTCCAAAATTGATAATTTGTCGCACTAGAAAACGAACTTTCGGTAATAGAAACACATGATTTAAGAAGGGTAACTTTGGCATTGTATTTCAGCCCAAAATTAATAATTTTTCATACTCGAAAATGAACTGTTTGTAACAGGAACACATGAGTCAAAAAGGGTAAGCTTGGGTTTGAATTTCAGTCCAAAATTGATAATTTGTCGCACTCGAAAACGAACTTTTGGTAATAGGAACACATGAGTTAAGAATGGTATGTTTGGCTTTGTATTTCAGTCCAAAATTAATAACTTTTCATATTCGAAAATGAACTGTTTGTAACAGGAACACATGGGTTAAGAAGGGTAACTCTGGCTTTGTATTTCAGGCCAAAATTAATAATTTGTCGCACTCGAAAAAGAGTTTTGGTAATAGGAACGCATGAGTTAAGAAGGGTAAGTTTGGCTTTGTATTTCAGTTCAAAATTAATAATTTGTCGCACTCGAAAACGAACTTTTGGTAACAGGAACACATGGATTAGGAAGGGTAAGTTTGGCTTTGTATTTCAGTCCAAAATTCATAATTTGTCGCACTAGAAAACGAACTTTCGCTAGTAGGAACACATGAGTTAAGAAGGGTAAGTTTGGTTTTGTATTTCAGTCGAAGATTGATAATTTGTTGCACTCGAAAACAAACTTTTGGTAATAGAAACACATGAGTGAAGAACGGTAAGTGTGGCTTTGTATTTCAGTCCAAAATTAATAATTTGTCGCACTCGAAAAAGAGCTTTTGGTAATAGGAACACATGAGTTAAGAAGGGTAAGTTTGGGTTTGTATTTCAGTCCAAAATTGATAATTTGTCGCACTCGAAAACGAACTTTTGGTAATAGGAACACATGAGTTAAGAAGGGTAAGTGTGGCTTTGTATTTCAGTCCAAAATTAATAATTTTTCATACTCGAAAATTAACTGATTGTAACAGAAACACATGAGCCAAAAAGGGTAAGTTTGGCTTTGTATTTCAGCCCAAAATTAATAATTTTTCATACTCGAAAATGTACTGTTTGTAACAGGGACACATGAGTTAGGAAGGGTAAATTTGGCTTTGTATTTCAGTCCAAAATTGATAATTTGTAGCACTCGAAAACGAACTTTTGATAATAGGAACACATGAGTTAAGAAGGGTAAGTTTGGCTTTGTATTTCAGTCCAAAATTAATAATTTGTCGCACTCGAAAAAGAGCTTTTGGTAATAGGAACACATGAGTTAAGAAGGGTAAGTTTGGCTTTGTAGTTCAGTCCAAAATTAATAATTTTTCATATTCGAAAATGAACTGTTTGTAACAGGAACACATGAGTTAAGAAGGGTAACGCTGGCTTTGTATTTCAGGCCAAAATTAATAATTTGTCGCACTCGAAAAAGAGCTTTTGGTAATAGGAACACATGAGTTAAAAAGGGTAAGTTTGGCTTTGTATTTCAATCCAAAATTGATAATTTTTAGCACTCGAAAACGAACTTTTGATAATAGGAACACATGAGTTAAGAAGGGTAAGTTTGGCTTTGTATTTCAGTCCAAAATTAATAATTTGTCGCACTCGAAAAAGAGCTTTTGGTAATAGGAACACATAAGTCAAAAAGGGTAAGTTTGGGTTTGAATTTCAGTCCAAAATTGATAATTTGTGGCACTCGAAATCGAACTTTTGATAATAGGAACACATGAGCTAAGAAGGGTAACTTTGGCTTTGCATTTCAGTCCAAAATTAATAACTTTTCATATTCGAAAATGAACTGTTTGTAACAGGAACACATGGGTTAAGAAGGGTAACTCTGGCTTTGTATTTCAGGCCAAAATTAATAATTTGTCGCACTCCGAAAAAGAGCTTTTGGTAATAGGAACACATGAGTTAAGAAGGGTAAGTTTGGCTTTGTATTTCAGTCCAAAATTAATAATTTGTCGCACTCGAAAACGAACTTTTGGTAACAGGAACACATGGATTAGGAAGGGTAAGTTTGGCTTTGTATTTCAGTCCAAAATTGATAATTTGTCGCACTAAAAAACGAACTCTCGGTAATAGGAACACATGAGTTAAGAAGGGTAAGTTTGGCTTTGTATTTCAGTCCAAAGTTAATAATTTTTCATAGTCGAAAATAAACTGTTTGTAGCAGGAACACATGAGTCGAGAAGGGTAAGTTTGGTTTTGTATTTCAGTCCAAAATTGATAAGTTGTCGCACTAGAAAACGAACTTTCGGTAATAGGAACACATGAGTTAAGTAGGGGAAGTTTGGCTTTGTATTTCAGCACAAAATTAATAATTTTTCATACTCGAAAATGTACTGTTTGTAACAGGGACACATGAGTTAGGAAGGGTAAGTTTGGCTTTGCATTTCAGTGCAAAATTAATAATTTGTCGCACTCGAAAACGAACTTTTGGTAACTGGAACACATGGGTTAAGAAGCGTAAGTTTGGCTTTGTATTTCAGCCCAAAATTAATAATTTTGCATACTCGAAAATGAACTGTTTATAACAGGAACACATGAGTTAGGATGGGTAAATTTGGCTTTGTATTTCAGTCCAAAATTGATAATTTGTAGCACTCGAAAACCAACTTTTGGTAACTGGAACACATGGGTTAAGAAGCGTAAGTTTGGCTTTGTATGTCAGCCCAAAATTAATAATTTTTAATACTCGAAAATGAACTGTTTGTAACAGGAACACATGAGTCAAAAAGGGTAAGTTTGGGTTTGAATTGCAGTTCAAAATTGATAATTTGTCGCACTCGAAAACGAACTTTTGGTAATAGGAACACATGAGTTAAGAATGGTATGTTTGGCTTTGTATTTCAGTCCAAAATTAATAACTTTTCATATTCGAAAATGAACTGTTTGTAACAGGAACACATGGGTTAAGAAGGGTAACTCTGGCTTTGTATTTCAGTCCAAAATTGATAATTTGTAGAACTCGAAAATTAACTGTGTGTAACAGAAACACATGAGTCAAAAGGGTAAGTTTGGGTTTGTATTTCAGTCCAAAATTGATAATTTGTCGCACTAGAAAACGAATTTTTGGTAATAGGAACACTTGAGTTAAGAATGGAATGTTTGGCTGTGTATTTCAGTCCAAAATTAATAATTTTCATATGCGAAAATGAACTGTTTCTAACAGGAACACATGAGTTAAGAGGGGTAACTCTGGCTTTGTATTTCAGGCCAAAATTAATAATTTGTCGCACTCGAAAAAGAGCTTTTGGTAATAGGAACACATGAGTTAAAAAGGGTAAGTTTGGCTTTGTATTTCATTCCAAAATTGATAATTTGTCGCAGTCGAAAACGAACTTTTGATAATAGGAACAGATGAGCTAAGAAGGGTAACTTTGGCTTTGTATTTCAGTCGAAAATTAATAACTTTTCATATTCGAAAATGAACTGTTTGTAACAGGAACACATGAGTTAAGAAGGGTAACGCTGGCTTTGTATTTCAGGCCAAAATTAATAATTTGTCGCACTCGAAAAAGAGCTTTTGGTAATAGGAACACATGAGTCAAAAAGGGTAAGTTTGGGTTTGTATTACAGTTCAAAACTGATAATTTGTCGCACTCGAAAACGAACTTTTGGTAATAGGAACACATGAGCTAAGAATGGTATGTTTGGCTTTGTATTTCAGTCCAAAATTAATAATTTTTCATATTCGAAAATGAACTGTTTGTTTCAGGAACAAATGAGTTAAGAAGGGTAAATCTGGGTTTGTATTTCAGGCCAAAATTAATAATTTGTCGCACTCGAAAAAGAGCTTTTGGTAATAGGAACACATGATTTAAGAAGGGTAAGTTTGGCTTTGTATTTCAGTCCAAAATTGATAATTTGTAGCACTCGAAAACGAACTTTTGGTAATAGGAACACATGAGTTAAGAAGGGTAAGTGTGGCTTTGTATTTCAGTCCAAAATTAATAATTTTTCATATTCGAAAATGAACTGTTTGTAACAGGAACACATGAGTTAAGAAGGGTAAGTTTGGGTTTGTACTTCAGTCCAAAATTGATAATTTGTCGCAGTCGAAAACGAACTTTTGATAATAGGAACACATGAGTTAAGAAGGGTAACTTTGGCTTTGTATTTCAGTCCAAAATTAATAATTTTTAATACTCGAAAATGTACTGTGTGTAACAGGGGCATATGAGTTAGGAAGGGTAAGTTTGGCTTTGCATTTCAGTGCAAAATTAATAATTTGTCGCACTCAAAAACGAACTTTTGGTAACAATAACACATGGGTTAAGAAGCGTAAGTTTGGCTTTGTATTTCAGTCCAAAATTAATAATTTTTCATACTCGAAAATGAACTGTTTGTAACAGGAACACATGAGTTAAGATGAGTAAGTTTGGCTTTGTATTTCAGTCCAAAATTAATAATTTGTCACACTAGAAAACAAACTTTCGGTAATAGGAACACATGAGTTAAGAAGGGTAAGTTTGGCTTAGTATTTCAGTCCAAAATTGATAATTTGTCGCACTAGAAAAAGAACTTTCGGTAATAAGAACACATGAGTTAAGAAGGGTAAGTTTGGCTTTGTATTTCAGTCCAAAGTTAATAATTTTTCATATTCGAAAATGAACTGTTTGTAACAGGAACACATGAGTTAAGAAGGGTAACTATGGCTTTGTATTTCAGGCCAAAATTGATAATTTGTAGCACTCGAAAACAAACTTTTGGTAATAGGAACACATGAGTTAAGAAGGGTAAGTGTGGCTTTGTATTTCAGTTCAAAATTGATAATTTGTAGCACTCGAAAACGAACTTTTGGTAATAGGAACACATGCGTTAAGAAGGGTAAGTGTGGCTTTGTATTTCAGTCCAAAATTAATAATTTT
Organism: Melanotus villosus; assembly: GCA_963082815.1. NCBI lineage: Eukaryota > Metazoa > Arthropoda > Insecta > Coleoptera > Elateridae > Melanotus > Melanotus villosus. Next base: position 2,344,131 of record OY720427.1, read on the forward strand.
TCATACTCGAAAATTAACTGTTTGTAACAGAAACACTTGAGTCAAAAAGGGTAAGTTTGGGTTTGTATTTCAGTCCAAAATTGATAATTTGTCGCACTCGAAAACGAACTTTTGGTAATAGGAACACATGAGCTAAGAAGGGTAAGTTTGGCTTTGTATTTCAGTTCAAAATTAATAAATTTTCATATTCGAAAATGAACTGTTTGTAACAGGAACACATGAGTTAAGAAGGGTAACTCTGGCTTTGTATTTCTGGCCAAAATTAATAATTTGTCGCACTAGAAAAATAACTTTTGGTAATAGGAACACATGAGTTAAGAAGGGTAACTTTGGCTTTGTATTTCAGTCCAAAATTAATAATTTTTAATACTCGAAAATGTACTGTTTGTAACAGGGACATATGAGTTAGGAAGGGTAACTCTGGCTTTGTATTTCAGGCCAAAATTAATAATTTATCGCACTCGAAAAAGAGCTTTTGGTAATAGGAACACATGAGTCAAAAAGGGTAAGTTTGGGTTTGTATTACAGTTCAAAACTGATAATTTGTCGCACTCGAAAACGAACTTTTGGTAATAGGAACACATGAGCTAAGAATGGTATGTTTGGCTTTATATTTCAGTTCAAAATTAATAATTTTTCATACTCGAAAATGTACTGTTTGTAACAGGGACACATGAGTTAAGAAGAGTAACTCTGGCTTTGTATTTCAGGCCAAAATTAATAATTTGTCTCACTCGAAAAAGAGCGTTTGGTAATAGGAACACATGAGTTAAGAAGGGTAAGTTTGGCTTTGTATTTCAGTCCAAAATTAATAATTTGTCGCACTCGAAAAAGAGCTTTTGGTAATAGGAACACATGAGTTAAGAAGGGTAAGTTTGGCTTTGTAGTTCAGTCCAAAATTAATAATTTTTCATATTCGAAAATGAACTGTTTGTAACAGGAACACATGAGTTAAGAAGGGTAACGCTGGCTTTGTATTTCAGTCCAAAATTGATAATTTGTCGCACTCGAAAACGAACTTTTGGTAATAGGAACACATGAGTTAAGAATGGTATGTTTGGCTTTGTATTTCAGTCCAAAATTAATAACTTTTCATATTCGAAAATGAACTGTTTGTAACAGGAACACATGGGTTAAGAAGGGTAACTCTGGCTTTGTATTTCAGGCCAAAATTAATAATTTGTCGCACTCGAAAAAGAGTTTTGGTAATAGGAACGCATGAGTTAAGAAGGGTAAGTTTGGCTTTGTATTTCAGTTCAAAATTAATAATTTGTCGCACTCGAAAACGAACTTTTGGTAACAGGAACACATGGATTAGGAAGGGTAAGTTTGGCTTTGTATTTCAGTCCAAAATTCATAATTTGTCGCACTAGAAAACGAACTTTCGCTAGTAGGAACACATGAGTTAAGAAGGGTAAGTTTGGTTTTGTATTTCAGTCGAAGATTGATAATTTGTTGCACTCGAAAACAAACTTTTGGTAATAGAAACACATGAGTGAAGAACGGTAAGTGTGGCTTTGTATTTCAGTCCAAAATTAATAATTTGTCGCACTCGAAAAAGAGCTTTTGGTAATAGGAACACATGAGTTAAGAAGGGTAAGTTTGGGTTTGTATTTCAGTCCAAAATTGATAATTTGTCGCACTCGAAAACGAACTTTTGGTAATAGGAACACATGAGTTAAGAAGGGTAAGTGTGGCTTTGTATTTCAGTCCAAAATTAATAATTTTTCATACTCGAAAATTAACTGATTGTAACAGAAACACATGAGCCAAAAAGGGTAAGTTTGGCTTTGTATTTCAGCCCAAAATTAATAATTTTTCATACTCGAAAATGTACTGTTTGTAACAGGGACACATGAGTTAGGAAGGGTAAATTTGGCTTTGTATTTCAGTCCAAAATTGATAATTTGTAGCACTCGAAAACGAACTTTTGATAATAGGAACACATGAGTTAAGAAGGGTAAGTTTGGCTTTGTATTTCAGTCCAAAATTAATAATTTGTCGCACTCGAAAAAGAGCTTTTGGTAATAGGAACACATGAGTTAAGAAGGGTAAGTTTGGCTTTGTAGTTCAGTCCAAAATTAATAATTTTTCATATTCGAAAATGAACTGTTTGTAACAGGAACACATGAGTTAAGAAGGGTAACGCTGGCTTTGTATTTCAGGCCAAAATTAATAATTTGTCGCACTCGAAAAAGAGCTTTTGGTAATAGGAACACATGAGTTAAAAAGGGTAAGTTTGGCTTTGTATTTCAATCCAAAATTGATAATTTTTAGCACTCGAAAACGAACTTTTGATAATAGGAACACATGAGTTAAGAAGGGTAAGTTTGGCTTTGTATTTCAGTCCAAAATTAATAATTTGTCGCACTCGAAAAAGAGCTTTTGGTAATAGGAACACATAAGTCAAAAAGGGTAAGTTTGGGTTTGAATTTCAGTCCAAAATTGATAATTTGTGGCACTCGAAATCGAACTTTTGATAATAGGAACACATGAGCTAAGAAGGGTAACTTTGGCTTTGCATTTCAGTCCAAAATTAATAACTTTTCATATTCGAAAATGAACTGTTTGTAACAGGAACACATGGGTTAAGAAGGGTAACTCTGGCTTTGTATTTCAGGCCAAAATTAATAATTTGTCGCACTCCGAAAAAGAGCTTTTGGTAATAGGAACACATGAGTTAAGAAGGGTAAGTTTGGCTTTGTATTTCAGTCCAAAATTAATAATTTGTCGCACTCGAAAACGAACTTTTGGTAACAGGAACACATGGATTAGGAAGGGTAAGTTTGGCTTTGTATTTCAGTCCAAAATTGATAATTTGTCGCACTAAAAAACGAACTCTCGGTAATAGGAACACATGAGTTAAGAAGGGTAAGTTTGGCTTTGTATTTCAGTCCAAAGTTAATAATTTTTCATAGTCGAAAATAAACTGTTTGTAGCAGGAACACATGAGTCGAGAAGGGTAAGTTTGGTTTTGTATTTCAGTCCAAAATTGATAAGTTGTCGCACTAGAAAACGAACTTTCGGTAATAGGAACACATGAGTTAAGTAGGGGAAGTTTGGCTTTGTATTTCAGCACAAAATTAATAATTTTTCATACTCGAAAATGTACTGTTTGTAACAGGGACACATGAGTTAGGAAGGGTAAGTTTGGCTTTGCATTTCAGTGCAAAATTAATAATTTGTCGCACTCGAAAACGAACTTTTGGTAACTGGAACACATGGGTTAAGAAGCGTAAGTTTGGCTTTGTATTTCAGCCCAAAATTAATAATTTTGCATACTCGAAAATGAACTGTTTATAACAGGAACACATGAGTTAGGATGGGTAAATTTGGCTTTGTATTTCAGTCCAAAATTGATAATTTGTAGCACTCGAAAACCAACTTTTGGTAACTGGAACACATGGGTTAAGAAGCGTAAGTTTGGCTTTGTATGTCAGCCCAAAATTAATAATTTTTAATACTCGAAAATGAACTGTTTGTAACAGGAACACATGAGTCAAAAAGGGTAAGTTTGGGTTTGAATTGCAGTTCAAAATTGATAATTTGTCGCACTCGAAAACGAACTTTTGGTAATAGGAACACATGAGTTAAGAATGGTATGTTTGGCTTTGTATTTCAGTCCAAAATTAATAACTTTTCATATTCGAAAATGAACTGTTTGTAACAGGAACACATGGGTTAAGAAGGGTAACTCTGGCTTTGTATTTCAGTCCAAAATTGATAATTTGTAGAACTCGAAAATTAACTGTGTGTAACAGAAACACATGAGTCAAAAGGGTAAGTTTGGGTTTGTATTTCAGTCCAAAATTGATAATTTGTCGCACTAGAAAACGAATTTTTGGTAATAGGAACACTTGAGTTAAGAATGGAATGTTTGGCTGTGTATTTCAGTCCAAAATTAATAATTTTCATATGCGAAAATGAACTGTTTCTAACAGGAACACATGAGTTAAGAGGGGTAACTCTGGCTTTGTATTTCAGGCCAAAATTAATAATTTGTCGCACTCGAAAAAGAGCTTTTGGTAATAGGAACACATGAGTTAAAAAGGGTAAGTTTGGCTTTGTATTTCATTCCAAAATTGATAATTTGTCGCAGTCGAAAACGAACTTTTGATAATAGGAACAGATGAGCTAAGAAGGGTAACTTTGGCTTTGTATTTCAGTCGAAAATTAATAACTTTTCATATTCGAAAATGAACTGTTTGTAACAGGAACACATGAGTTAAGAAGGGTAACGCTGGCTTTGTATTTCAGGCCAAAATTAATAATTTGTCGCACTCGAAAAAGAGCTTTTGGTAATAGGAACACATGAGTCAAAAAGGGTAAGTTTGGGTTTGTATTACAGTTCAAAACTGATAATTTGTCGCACTCGAAAACGAACTTTTGGTAATAGGAACACATGAGCTAAGAATGGTATGTTTGGCTTTGTATTTCAGTCCAAAATTAATAATTTTTCATATTCGAAAATGAACTGTTTGTTTCAGGAACAAATGAGTTAAGAAGGGTAAATCTGGGTTTGTATTTCAGGCCAAAATTAATAATTTGTCGCACTCGAAAAAGAGCTTTTGGTAATAGGAACACATGATTTAAGAAGGGTAAGTTTGGCTTTGTATTTCAGTCCAAAATTGATAATTTGTAGCACTCGAAAACGAACTTTTGGTAATAGGAACACATGAGTTAAGAAGGGTAAGTGTGGCTTTGTATTTCAGTCCAAAATTAATAATTTTTCATATTCGAAAATGAACTGTTTGTAACAGGAACACATGAGTTAAGAAGGGTAAGTTTGGGTTTGTACTTCAGTCCAAAATTGATAATTTGTCGCAGTCGAAAACGAACTTTTGATAATAGGAACACATGAGTTAAGAAGGGTAACTTTGGCTTTGTATTTCAGTCCAAAATTAATAATTTTTAATACTCGAAAATGTACTGTGTGTAACAGGGGCATATGAGTTAGGAAGGGTAAGTTTGGCTTTGCATTTCAGTGCAAAATTAATAATTTGTCGCACTCAAAAACGAACTTTTGGTAACAATAACACATGGGTTAAGAAGCGTAAGTTTGGCTTTGTATTTCAGTCCAAAATTAATAATTTTTCATACTCGAAAATGAACTGTTTGTAACAGGAACACATGAGTTAAGATGAGTAAGTTTGGCTTTGTATTTCAGTCCAAAATTAATAATTTGTCACACTAGAAAACAAACTTTCGGTAATAGGAACACATGAGTTAAGAAGGGTAAGTTTGGCTTAGTATTTCAGTCCAAAATTGATAATTTGTCGCACTAGAAAAAGAACTTTCGGTAATAAGAACACATGAGTTAAGAAGGGTAAGTTTGGCTTTGTATTTCAGTCCAAAGTTAATAATTTTTCATATTCGAAAATGAACTGTTTGTAACAGGAACACATGAGTTAAGAAGGGTAACTATGGCTTTGTATTTCAGGCCAAAATTGATAATTTGTAGCACTCGAAAACAAACTTTTGGTAATAGGAACACATGAGTTAAGAAGGGTAAGTGTGGCTTTGTATTTCAGTTCAAAATTGATAATTTGTAGCACTCGAAAACGAACTTTTGGTAATAGGAACACATGAGCTAAGAAGGGTAAGTTTGGCTTTGTATTTCAGTTCAAAATTAATAAATTTTCATATTCGAAAATGAACTGTTTGTAACAGGAACACATGAGTTAAGAAGGGTAACTCTGGCTTTGTATTTCTGGCCAAAATTAATAATTTGTCGCACTAGAAAAATAACTTTTGGTAATAGGAACACATGAGTTAAGAAGGGTAACTTTGGCTTTGTATTTCAGTCCAAAATTAATAATTTTTAATACTCGAAAATGTACTGTTTGTAACAGGGACATATGAGTTAGGAAGGGTAACTCTGGCTTTGTATTTCAGGCCAAAATTAATAATTTATCGCACTCGAAAAAGAGCTTTTGGTAATAGGAACACATGAGTCAAAAAGGGTAAGTTTGGGTTTGTATTACAGTTCAAAACTGATAATTTGTCGCACTCGAAAACGAACTTTTGGTAATAGGAACACATGAGCTAAGAATGGTATGTTTGGCTTTGTATTTCAGTCCAAAATTAATAATTTTTCATATTCGAAAATGAACTGTTTGTAACAGGAACACATGAGTTAAGAAGGGTAAAGCTGGCTTTGTATTTCAGTGCAAAATTAATAATTTGTCGCACTCGAAAACGGAACTTTTGGTAACAGGAACACATGGATTAGGAAGGGTAAGTTTGGCTTAGTATTTCAGTCCAAAATTGATAATTTGTCGCACTAGAAAACGAACTTTCGGTAATAGGAACACATGAGTTAAGAAGGGTAAGTTTGGCTTTGTTTTTCAGTCCAAAGTTAATAATTTTTCATACTCGAAAATGAACTGTTTGTAACAGGACCACATGAGTCAAGAAGGGTAAGTTTGGTTTTGTATTTCAGTCCAAAATTGATAATTTGTAGCACTCGAAAACGAACTTTTGGTAATAGGAACACATGAGTTAAGAAGGGTAAGTGTAGCTTGGTATTTCAGTCCAAAATGAATAATTTTTCATACTCGAAAATTAACTGTTTGTAACAGAAACACATGAGTCAAAAGGGGTAAGTTTGGGTTTGTATTTCAGTCCAAAATTGATAATTTGTCGCACTCGAAAACGAACTTTTGGTAATAGGAACACATGAGCTAAGAAGGGTAAGTTTGGCTTTATATTTCAGTTCAAAATTAATAATTTTTCATATTCGAAAATGAACTGTTTGTAACAGGAACACATGAGTTAAGAAGAGTAACTCTGGCTTTGTATTTCAGGCCAAAATTAATAATTTGTCTCACTCGAAAAAGAGCGTTTGGTAATAGGAACACATGAGTTAAGAAGGGTAAGTTTGGCTTTGTATTTCAGTCCAAAATTGATAATTTGTAGAACTCGAAAACGAACTTTTGGTAATAGGAACACATGAGTTAAGAAGGGTAAGTGTGGCTTTGTATTTCAGTCCAAAATTAATAATTTTTCATATTCGAAAATGAACTGTTTGTAACAGGAACACATGAGTTAAGAAGGGTAACTCTGGCTTTGTATTTCAGGCCAAAATTAATAATTTGTCGCACTAGAAAAATAACTTTTGGTAATAGAAACACATGAGTTAAGAAGGGTAACTTTGGCTTTGTATTTCAGTCCAAAATTAATAATTTTTAATACTCGAAAATGTACTGTGTGTAACAGGGACATATGAGTTAGGAAGGGTAAGTTTGGCTTTGCATTTCAGTGCAGAATTAATAATTTGTCGCACTCAAAAACGAACTTTTGGTAACTGGAACACATGGGTTAAGAAGCGTAAATTTGGCTTTGTATTTCAGTCCAAAATTAATAATTTTTCATACTCGAAAATCAACTGTTTGTAACAGGAACACATGAGTTAAGATGAGTAAGTTTGGCTTTGTATTTCAGTCCAAAATTAATAATTTGTCGCACTAGAAAACAAACTTTCGGTAATAGGAACACATGAGTTAAGAAGGGTAAGTTTGGCTTTGTATTTCAGTCCAAAATTGATGATTTGTAGCACTCGAAAACGAACTTTTGGTAATAGAAACACATGAGTTAAGAAGGGTAAGTGTGGCTTTGTATTTCAGTCCAAAATTAATAATTTTTCATACTCGAAAATTAACTGTGTGTAACAGAAACACATGAGTCAAAAAGAGTAAGTTTGGGTTTGTATTTCAGTGCAAAATTGATAATTTGTCGCACTCGAAAACGAACTTTTGGTAATAGGAACACATGAGCTAAGAAGGGTAACTCTGGGTTTGTATTTCAGGCCAAAATTAATAATTTGTAGCACTAGAAAAGGAACTTTTGGTAATAGGAACACATGAGTTAAGAAGGGTAACTATTGTTAGTTATTAAAGTAAAATAACTTGCATCTAAAATAATTTTGGTACAAAAATAGGAAAATTCTTTTGTAAGTCATCGGCAAAACTGAAGTCCTTTTTCGCAATTTCCGGGGGATTTCAGTATTGTGTCAAATCTACTTTATATGGAAAGTAATAATTTTTCTTTAATATCTTTTGAGTTGCTGCCTCTCAGAATAATACATATGTAAATTACAAGTTTAAAGCATTTTCTTAATTTTTCTGCAATATTATACGCATGCATAAGAATACCTATATTTAAATAGTTTAGTAGGCTATGGATGAAAATAGTTGCCATGAAAACAAAACAGGATAAATAATTTTATTTAATGACAGATCGCAACGTGTTTCGAGTTTTGTGTTTAAGTTAAATAAAAATGGTTTACGAAAACTATGAAAAATATGATATGTTATGCGCATATATTGAATGTCAAAGAAACGAAGAAAATGCCTTAAACTTATATTTTCAACGTTACCCTGAGAGGCAGCAACCCTACAGTGATATTTTTAAAAGACTAGAAGACAATCTGAAGAAGTATGGAAGCTTTAGTAAACCGAAACCTCATGAATATTGTAAAGGAAATAAAGAAAATGATATAATAAACGTTCTTGGGTTCGTGGAAGCTGAACATCGAGTAAGTTTCGGTCACTATTACCAATTACCTAGAAAAAAATTTTAAATTACATATTTGTCATAATAATGTTGATAAAATAAAATTTATTTTCAGCAAGGAAATTCTTCATCTATACCTAAAATAGAAAAAGCAGTTGGAGTGTCAAAAACTAAGGTTCAAAAGATTTTAAAGAAAAACCATTACTTCCCATATAAAGTAAACTTGACACAATATTTGCATCCCGGAGATCATGAGAGAAGAATTCAATTTTGCCGCTGGTTTTTAAATCAATGTAACGAAATTCCCAATTTTTACACCAAAATTATATTTTCCGATGAGGTAAGAATTAAAAGTGATGAAATTATGAATCCCCATAATGAAAGATACTGGACCAACACAAACCCGTATTTAGTGAGACCAGTTCGCCGACAGGGCAGATTTGGTTATAACATCAGTTGTTTTTTAAAAGGACATAACTTGTTTATACAATTTTTGAAGAAAATCTGAATACTGAAAGATATTCTGGAAATTAACCTTTTAAATTTGCTGGACGACGAAACCTTGGAGGAATGACTTAATGTATATTTTCAGCAAGATGGTATTCCCAGCCATAACGCCTTAAGAGTAAGGGAATATTTAAATTTAAGGTTCCCAGGTAGATGGTTGGGAACATATGGACCTGTTAGATGGCCGCCGCGCTCACCTGACTTGAGTCCGCCAGATTTCTTTTTATGGGGTCATCTAGAATCAGATATTCCGTAAGATCGGTCAGAAATCGTTGTCAACAGTGTATTGATAGCAATGGAGGGCCATTTGAGTATCTTCGTCGATAAACGTTCCACATTTTTTTCAGAATCTTATAAATTTATGATTAATAATAATTCTTGATTAGCTCGTTGTCATTACTGTTTGACCGTTAACTTAAATTATTTTTCCTATATAAGTAAAAGCAATAAAAAAAAATGTCAAATTGGTTTTTATATTATATTAATAACTAACAATAATTATTTTTTGCGAAAAATGGGATCTTTTATTTCGGTATCTTAGTTCATAATGCACGGCCTACTACTGATTTAATATAAAAATTGAAACTGTTCACTTATTTAAATAATAAAATATATTGTATGTTATATGTTTGAAACGAGAATTAAAAATGCACATGTTTTGGCTAAAAATATATAGGGTGTGCCATTTAAAATAAGAAAGTTAGCTCGGATAACTTTTTGACCTGACCCCGTAGATGCGATTTTCAAGCGGCCTCATATTCTACTTAGCAAACTAAGAAACTTTTATATTAAACAATTTCTGCTATTATTAGTAATAAAGATTATAGTGGTCAATTCTAAAGTCGCCAATTTTTCAATTTACCCCCGCATCTTCTATAAGAGCGAATATTTTTAAATTCTGCTTTTACCATTTTTATTTTCTCCCAAAAACATCTCATGACACCTACATCAGTTTTTTTGGTATATTCAATAATTACAAAGATACCCAGCAAAAGTGTCAAAAATGGATAACCCTGTACAGGGTGGCCCATTTTCGATGTTTTTAAATGGGAAGTACCCTTAATATCGGAGATAGGCAAAAACTGATGTCGGAGTCCAGGACTCTTTTTTGATGCAGGTTCAAGTCCCGAAAACAAAATTCCTCTATCTTTTGTTATTTTTTAGTTATAGCCCAAAACTCAAAATTTGGCCATATCGAAAACTTCAAATAACTCTCTTGGTTTTGAAGATATCCAAAAACGGTAAAAACATTCTACGGGCACTTTTTCAAGTAGAATACGATAGTCAATTCAGATATCTTCTAATTTTCATGTTTTAAGAATTATGACATAAAGTTGGTATTTTTTAAATATAAGTCGTAGTTGGCCATGATACCATTAAATTGCATATTTTTTCTGCTTTCCGAAAATATATAGTTTATAGGGGTTAATTGCAGTAACAATACATTTTTTGAACAAAATAAGATCATATGAAGTTGTTAGCAATTAGTAGGCCATGGTTCATGATAGCAATAAACAAAAGCTAATAGAGCGGGTGCGTGTGACGTCACCAGGCACACAATAACGCGCCCGACTGAAAATGAACGACAGTTTTGAAAGTTAACAAAACTAAATAATTAATTTAATATTTTGTAGAAAATCTCGCGTTATCTTTAACAGCTTTTAATTATCTTGACATATGGAGATTTTACAAGTTTCTACGCATAATCTGGCAAAATTTTTAGTTTCTTGTTTTCCAGAGTTTTTCTCTAACTGCTTTCTCTGTGAAATATTACGTTCCCTAATACTCTTTTTAATTCACGATAAAATTTTCAATTACGTTCGTATCAGCTGACCGCGGGGAAAATTTTAAGTAACTGAAAATTTCGTAATTATGTAGGCTAAATCATCCCTCATCTGGTCAAACATATCTTTATTCGGTTTGATATTGTAATATGTAATATTTCCTTTCTGGTAAAATTAGTATACCGGTGCATACAAATCTACCCTTTGTTTACCCTACAAGTCTTCAGCTGATGGCCTAGTGACGTCACATGCAACCCCTCTATTACTTTTTGTTTTGCTGTCATGAACCATGGCCTACTAATTGCTAACAACATCATAATATCTGATTATGTTCAAAAAAGGTATTGTTACTGCATTTAACCCCTATAAACTATATATTTTCGGAAAGGAGGAAAAATATGCAATTTAATGGTTTCATGGCCAACTATGACTTATATTTAAAAAATACTATCTTTAAGTCATAATTCTTAAAACATGAAAATTAGAAGATATCTGAATTGATTATCGTATTCTACTTGAAAAAGTGCCTGTAGAATGTTTTTACCGTTTTTAGATATCTTCAAAACCAAGAGAGTTATTTGAAGTTTTCGATATGGTCAAATTTTGAATTTTGGGCTATAACTAAAAAATAACAAAAGATAGAGGAATTTTGTTTTCGGGACTTGAACCTGCATCAAAAAAGAGCTCTGGACTCCGACATCAGTTTTTGCCTATCTCCGATATTAAGGGTACTTCCCATTTAAAAACATCGAAAATGGGCCACCCTGTACATTGACCAATATACCTCTGGGCTTAATTAAACTATAGCTGTCAATATAAGATATTTTTATTTCATTACCTTACCATTAACCCCTTGTATATACAATTAGTTGTTTTACAAAGCATATAATACTGAAACACCATTCTGCATATGAACAAGCTAAACTGACCTTAAAATTTACAGCTGGCAACAGCGGCGTAGCGCTACTTAGATGGGCCGTGTAAAATAAATAAAAGCAAAAGGCCCCATTTATATATTATATTTTTTCCGTATACAGTGTCCGCCAAAAAGTTTGCACCATATGGAAAACTTTCTTGTTCAATTGTTTTTTTTAAACGGGTTTCAGCATGATTAATAACCACAAAATTGCCAAACATATTTGTCATGTCACAACTATGACACCTCCAAAATGTCATTAGAAATTTTAAAATGGCCTGAAATGCCCTTATTTATCAAAATATGGAAAAGTACCATAAGGAAAAGTTGTTTATAATTACATTAAGAATCTAAATGTGAAGTTTGGTTTGAAAATTTAAATATAATTTAAATAAATCCAACGCAACATGACAAGGGAACTGAAGAATATTTTGGAAAAGGAGTTTCGGTCCTGCTTCCAAGTGGCAACACCGTTTGAATCAGTATAAAGATTGTCACGTGATTTTGCAATCCCGTGTTATTTTGGAATTTTCGAGTCATTTTGAATTATTGTTATGTATGATGTCATTTGTTCCAGTTAATACGGCTTCTCGTGATACAGTTCTGGGAGCTCCCCTGGACGAGGGGCTGTGTCAGCTGATTTGTTTCTCCGCCGTTCAAGCATTGTACCTCGCCTCTTTAGTACGTGGCAACCTTTCCACCATGTGGGACGTTTTGGCTTAATTATTACGGGCATGCAAGTTTGTTGTTTCCAGTGTGGGGCCTTATACCACCGAGAAGGTCTTTCGTTTCTTTGGTAGCTTCTTTAAGCTATATTACGGAAGAATCAGGATAATCCCAAGAAAGAACCATACAACCTCGGAATGAGACAGTTTTGTTAAGTTTAATGGAAGTTGGAAGTATCGTCATCACACTTTTTCCCTAACTCGGGATCAAGAAAACCCCCTAGAGTTTCTGGAATAGTCTTCGTCGTTTGTCTTGCACCCGCCTTCTGGAGGAAGGACACCATCCCCTTCGTTGTTGTTAGCCTGTTTAACGTCTGCCACGTGCTCCCTTGGCCAAGTACCAATATCGGGCCAGGTAAATCATTTCTACTCTCCTCTTTTCACTGCACCTGCTTTTGCCGTTGTTTTTCAACGTTAGTTTCAATTCCGACGACTGCCTCTTGCTCACAGGCCTTTTCAGTGTAATTCAGTTGTTTGAAGTTTAATAAGTGTCACTTGTATTTATCTTTGTGTTTTGTGTCCAACTTGTTTTTGAAGTAGTCGATGGCTGGTCTATCTGTTTGATCCGGCGGCATTGTGGATTGTCTGTTGGCAGTTTTATTTCCACATTGTAAAGATTGAGGGTCGCCGGCAATCAGTTGGCCAGTTTGCTTTAGTAGTTTTGTGTTTGAATAAAGACTTTTGTGTTCAGATTGTAGTCAAGTGTTAAATCATGTTAGGATATTATTTTGGTTGTGTTGCATGCGTATAAAATTTATCGGTGCTTATTGAATTGTTAAATTGTTATTTTAGTATTTGTCTTTTCCTATATTTTGTTTGGGATTGAGGGGCTAAGCTTGTGAATGATTTGCAGTAAGTAACATAAATATAGTGCCCTCAATTCTATCGTCCCGTAAAGTTTGTGTTAACGTAATATTGTTGATTGTCTTTTGTGTCATTTCCTTGTATTCTTTTTGTACCTTTTGATTCATTAAATATTTCATTGTCAATTTAGTTTGATCTTGTTCAGTGCTTCCCGCTAATATTTTGGTAAAGATTTACGTATAAAGTGTTAGCCTGCCTATAGGTCTTAAGAGTTCCGGTAAAGTAATTGTCAGTTAAGCAAGACAAGTTACATCTTGCAACAGGAAGCAGCTAAGCAACGACCCTTTTCCTTCGAGCCCTTGGGAATCTTCTGTGGTGGGTTCCTTTTAGATATTTGGGTGACTTTAATATCACAGTGGCGCTCAACAATTTCCATCCCTATCATGACCAACCCTTAATTGAAGGGTCTTTAACGTTTCGATCCCCGCATCTTCACTGTCTAGCTAGCCGTGCGCCCAAGGGACCTCAAAATCCCTAATTAAATGTCGTAGTGCGAGTTTGGCACGTGACAAGATGCACAAATATGTTTCGAAGACGTTAATTATACTGGAAAACAAGAAAAAAGAGGAAGTATGCCATGAACACAGATTAGGTTGTAAAGTATGAAGTTCATCTTAAAATAATTTTCTTATAAATAAAGTTTTATAATATCAATTCATATTTTCTTTTCGTATCATGTAGAATAGAAAAACAAAATTTGCTGTTATATTTTTATTAAATAAATTGGACAATTGGTATATACCAAACTAACAGAACAAAATAAATTAAAAAGGTCAAGTGTGCTGCACACTTCTAGTTATAATTTTAAAATATCTACGGAAAATTCGAAGTTTTATAAAAAAATAGGAGACAAAATACACATACAAAATAAACAATGTAGACATAAAATTTATATGTAATTTTTACTTTTAGTATTTAAATTTCTTTTTTTGTGTCTTTAGAGTAGTGATGGGCCTTTCGTAAATGAATCGTTCAATTGCAGCATGCAGCATATGTTGCCCTCAGCGATATATCCGTCAGTTTAAAATGAATGGATGTATGTTACATAGAGCATCAGTACTTAACTTATCTACAAAAGTTTGTTGGGACATATTTTGTATTTCAGTTAACTCTCTTATATCTTTAAACAATTGTTCAGCAATTAAAGATGAAAAGTCAAACATCAAACCTAAGCAGAGTTTGGAATATCAAGCATAGGGCTAAGTTTATGAGGTATTTTATAATAGTATCACATGCAATCGTAATTCTCGTTTTGATTGGTTGGCAGAATCTAATAATTGTTTTCTTTCACGTGTGTAGACTGTGCTTTCCGCATACTGTGTACGATGTGCTGGCTATTTCATGCAAGCATATTATGTACATACAACCTCTGATCACATAACAATCAGATTCGCCAAGTTAATGTAAAATTTGGCAAGCAGTTTTATGATTAGTTTGCATTCGGTTGCCAGGCGGCGCCACCACTGCACGAGCAGACGCAACTCTAAAGTGGTTGAAATCAGCTGATTTGTATGATTCCAAGCACTTCAGGGTCGCGTCTGCTTGTGCAGTGGTAGCGCCGCCTGGCAACCGAATGCAAACTAATCATAAAACTGCCTACCAAATTTTACATTAACTTGACGAATCTGATTGTTATGTGATCAGGGATACAACTAACTTTTGTTCAATTGTTCAATTGAAAGAATCATTCTGAAGGACACTTTCAGAATGCTGAACAAAATGAACAATTTACCCCCATCACTACTTTAGAGCATATATTAACATTGTAATTTATTAATCATATTAATACTTTTACAATTAATTAGTCTCTAAATTTTTAAGTTTATATATCACAATTATATCGCATTTTCAATTTCAGCAATACTCTGCCCTGAAACTGAGTTTTTATTTTAAAAAATGGAATGATTCGACGTAATAACGTCGAATTTACTATTCAGGAGTTTGTTTTTAACCAATTTCTGAAAGTATCACAGTGCTCATCCATTTTATTAAAAAACAATAATAGACAATTTGCTACATTATTTGAAAGTAAACTTTCGTTGTTAATTTGCAGTAAAACAAGCACCACAACATCCTTATTGATCCATCTTGTTATTGTTTTTGTAGTATCTTCCACCTAGAATCTCTACTTGTTCTTTCGTTTCTTCAAAAATCTGTCCGACTCGCTTCCGCTCTAAATTGGCAATATAAAAATTGAGGATAATCTAACGTTTAATTTTTCACTATATTTATTAATCCCCACACACGTTTTTCAAAACTGAAATCATATTATGTATTAAAAAACCGTAATTTTTTGCCACTGATTTACGCTCAATGTAATTATAATTGTAATGTAACTGCTGTTGGTATTAAAAGCTATACCTAAGAACTTCTGAATTAAACTATTCTGTTTAGTTACGAATAAGCACCAATTTATTTGTATATTACGTTGAGGTTTTAATAAACCTAGTAGTTAAAACAAAGAAAACGACGTAATTATAATAGTGTAAGAAAAGAAGTTTTTATTTGCGTTGTTAATTACATTTACATATTACTCACAGTGAGCTTTGAAATTTTGTTAATAACCCAAAGAAATGCATATTTATACCATTACAAATTTACTCAACGTAAGTAACATTTTTATGCAAATAAAATTAAGGAATCGCACGAAAAAAAAAATTCACAAGTAACGAAAATGATGTCCAACACTGGGGATGGAACACAGATGGTGTTCATTGTTTAAAAAGTGCACTTGAGTTAAACATCCAGAAGTTCAGCAGGCATTTCGTTTTTGGGATGCTTGTTTTGGAAATGTTGCTTGTAGGTTTTTGGATCTGGCATTTGGGCCTGTAAAAAATACAAGAATCTCACAAATTTTATTATTGAAAAAAGGATCAGTAAAATGATAAGATAATAAATACATTCTATTAAAAATGATAACTAAAATAGATAATATTCTGTTTACGTTTTGAAAATTATAAAGATAAGAATCTTTATTACATGCAAAAATTTGAAATGCGAGTAAAATCTTGTCTTGAACGAAAAAATAATTTATTACTATTTTTTCTATCTATAAGTTTGACGTATGAATGTTTCAATGTTGAGGACAATATTACGACAGATTTATTCTACAGGTTTCAATGCTTTCAATTATTTTAATAGGACTCAACATTAGGGGAAGCAAAACATACAGTGTGTCCCCGGATCGACGCATGAATAAGTGAAAAAGTCTGAAAATTTTTGAGTTGAAATTTCATCTTCGGGGGTTCAGCCGTGCTTGAATAGAAACTAATTTGTGTCATAATTTTAGTTTCGAAAAATCAAGTACGCCTGGGAAATTTACAGAAAAGTTATTTTTCCCACTAGTAAAGTGCGTTTTCTGTACTAGATACGACAACAAGTTATTAAGAAAAGTTCTTCAGAATGTTACGTTATGCTAGTGTACAAAATTTCGACCAGATTTATTACTTCAATATGTTTATTAAACATTCAGATAATTATAAGTGATAAGAATACTACAATAATAACAAAACACAAACAAATGTATTCGGTACTTTCAGTGATTAGTTACTGTTATCGTTTTTAGTCGCCTTTCACGAGTTCTAATTGCTATCAAAATAATTATGGAAAACTTCTTTCTCAGTCATAACCTCATAACAAATAGTTTTGGTAATTTGAAGCTGTCGAAGCTGAAACCCAAACAATATTTAGATTTTACAGGAGAGTAAAGAAAAGGCTGTAATAATTGATTATGCTGCTCGATTATTTTAATTTAAAAGGTCAATTTTTTAGAAAAACTTATTACTTAAAATATTTTCGGCTTTTTCCCTGACTTTTCCAGGTATAGAAAATTCCCTGACTTTTCCAGATATCGCCACCCTGTTTAATTTACAATTACTTATATCACTTTTCCAAAAAAAATTCGCATTACAAATTGTACCAATAGGAACTTATCACAAACAACAGCTGTACTATAGAAAATAGACAAAACTTGTGTGAATTTTTAATGCAGAGGTGACAATTTGAAATGGTGCAGATACATACTTTAGGGTTTTTGGGTTATTATGAAGGAAAGGCACCAGGATGTGACGAAATATTCCCAGAAATGCTGAAGTTTATGAGCAATTCAGCGACAAAAGAACTAACCAACATCTACCGTGTGTCCCCGGATTGAGTTCACTATAGGTACAATCGACAAAAAATTTGGGAATTTCATTTTCATGTTTTGGGATTCCGCCTTGCTTGGTCTGAAAAGAATTTTAAGCGGATTTTTAGTTTTTTAAAAACTACGACGGCCATGAAAAATGTGAAAAAACTATTCAGGTAAAGTGCCTTTTAGGTCAATAATACGGCAAAATGTTGTTAAGAAAAGTTGTTCAGAATATGAAATTATGGCTCTGTAAAAAATTTCAAAAAGATCAGCTCACTTTCAATAAATCCGCTTTTTGTGTTAATGAACGAAAAATCGTGTCCTAGTAAAGCAAACAATTGAAAAATAATTTGTTAACAAAAGATGTTCAAAATTATATGCTCTATATTATTGTACATTTATTTTATTTCATGGCCTACTGAGGTTTGAGCAATGACATTCAACTTTTTTTATTTTAAATGACACCCTGTATATTTTTTACATTTTTTTTGGAAGAACTATCTTTTCGCTATACGATGCTATAAAAATAATGTGGTGTTAGATGGAACTGGACTGTTAAAACACGATTAAAATTGAAAAATGTCCAAATGTAGCAATTTCGTCTAGTAGCCATGAAACAAAACAGTGAAAAAATTAGTTGTCACATTTTTTGTGTTTTGGCGTTTCCATAACTCAAAACCGAAATAATAAGTGAATTTACAATGGCTAACCACGTTCATTTTTCAACAAACGACTTGGTAGATATGATTTTAGTAATCGGTGAATTCAATTGTGTCATTAAGAGGGCTAAACGTTTGTATTTAGAAAAAGTTCCTGATAGAAGGCAACAAAGAGAAGTTTTTCGGAAAACTTTAAGAAGATTTCGCAACACTGGATTCGTTCAGTATTAGATAAGTCAGCAAAATAGATTTTTAATTAACGAAGACGTTGAAATAGATGTCTTACGTGTAATAAACGTCAATCCACATATCAGTACGAGAAATTTGTCATCAGAAACAGGTATTACCCAAACCGCAATTCTTCGTATTATCAAAAAACACAAATTTCATCTTTACCATTTATGTCTGACGCAACAACTCACACATGACGATTATGTGATGCTACACCAAAAAGGGTAATACCGAGGTAGCTCTCGGGGAACACGCCGCCGACTGCCAGTGGGAAGGTCGGGGTTCTTGACAAGCTATAAAAGAAATGAGTGGGCGCCAATCAGTTACGAGCGTGTTCTTCAGACGAATAAGAACGGCAACTGATAACCGACTTCCTGAAAATTCTTCAAAAGACAAAACCCAATAAAGGACTCTCAGATCGTTCAAGTATTTAATAAAGAAATAATTAATATGTATATCAAGCGAATATATAAACAAGCAAACAAGATAAATATAAATATAGCGAACCATAATATAAATAAGTATATAACAAGTATACAGTCAGGTTATATACTACCACAAACAAATAAAGGTATAACACGTCAACACAATATAACGGGGACTGTTTAATGAAACCGATGTCGGTAATTGAGCAATAAATATTGAAAGTGATCAAAAAGGGTAGGTAATCAGTGAATCAACAAAATTTTAGTGACTGGATAAACAAACAAACTCTTGAACTCAAATAAAAATTAATAGCAAAATAAACGTTTACAAACGAGTCGTCGAAGGGACCCTAGCGTCGCAAGATTGAGGATCTCAAAACGTAAGCAATCGTATAGATTCAGGCCTGTATCTCACGCTAACCCCAAATCGCGTACCATAAAGTCAAATAAAAAGGGACTAATTGAGTGCGGCGCAATAAGCAATCACACAAAAATCCTTGCGTCACCCTTAATATTCGGTATCCCGACAACTCAGGTGTCTTAAAATTCACAAGCAAATCGGTAGTTAAACTTTAAATGAAAAAGGAAACAAAGCATAAATTAATTAATATAAATGACGTTAATGCAAATTGGCAGTGACTAAAAGCAAAATTGAAATATAAAATATGAAGGAATCCTACCTAGGTAATTTTTGTACAATAATAACCTATACGCCTATACGGTGATCTGAATTTACGTATCTCAAAGATTGTACGGTGAATTACAACAATTCGTACGCCTCCTAAACGAAGTTAAATACAACAAGTCTACCCTACAGGTAAAACGGAACCATAAAATATGTTTCTACAACAAGCTCGGCCACATGTCTACTATAACCAAAAATATAACAGGCCGTAAGTTTACTTAACCATCAAAATCGTAACCAGATTAAGGCCGTAAATCTATCCAAAAACAGACCGTAAAACTTAACCAAAAAATATAACGGGCCGTAAATCGGGCTTTTAAGGTGTTTAAGCCCACAAGTCAATAATAACGTCGCATTAAAAACCGCCACATGCATACGAATATCGAAAGTGTCCAAATACCAAAATATCGGCCAATGCCGCTAGAATTCTCAATAATTCACTGCCGAAATTCCATAAATGTGATATTGAAGCGGCGATGACCCATAAGAATTCAGCTTAATCACTGATCATCTCCGCTACGAAAACCACACGTCCATCTTCGACGTTGACTTGTCTGAGAAAAGCGGATAATTGAGAAATATTCAGAACGACCGATTCAGAAATAGAATCAAAAAATCTCTAACTGCGAGGCCAAGCTAGAGGCAACTTAAAATGCCGCAAAGTTCTGCGTAATGCCTAACTATAGCGCGTTTGCAAAACCAAACTTAGAAATATTACAAATATGTCAAAAAAACCTGTAACAGTGAGTCGGACAAATTTTTAATTTTTGCATTTGGTTAATGAACAAATTCAGAACAGAGATGCACTTTTTACGAAAAATCTTTTGGACTGACGAAGCCACATTGAAGAATAACGGTTCAGTGAGTCAACACAATTTACACTACTATGCAACCGACAACCCTCATTGGATGAGAAATGTTGATAACGTTAAATATACGGCAAGGAAGTTATTATCGGCATGAAGGTGCGCCACCCCACTACAGCAGAATGGTTCGACATTTGTTAGATCGCGAGTTTGATGCAAAATGGATTGGCAGAGGCGGCCCTGTAGCTTGGCCCCCAAGGTCTCCTGATTTAACGCCACTAGATTTTTTTCTGTGGGGTCACGTAAAAAATATTGTGTACAGTACAGCACCTACTACTTCTGACGACATGAAAATAAGAATTAGAAATGCGTTTTCCACTATTACTGCCGAAATGTTAAACAGTGTTAGACACACTCATATTATGCGTTTCTTCTTAGAGTGGCATACCCTTTACAGGGCGTTGCCGATCCTCTCTCTATATACCTGGGGTGTGCGTGTCAAGTAGCCTACAGACATAGGGGACCTACAGCTTAACATGGGCTCCGAACCACGGAAGCGCTTGCACTTCTACTCCAGAGAGGACTTTACTAGGCAGATTACATTATGCGTTTACAAGCTTGTATTGACCAGAATGGGGGTAATTTTGAACATTTAGCAAATTAGAATTGATTTTATGTGTTTTCATTTTAGTTATGGCTTTCGATACTTTCTTTTGTATTCATAGAATAAATTATTTTAATAAAAACTTTCTGCGCTCGATACGTTATTATTGTTTTACCACTTTAACGGTATTATTTTTGTCATTTGACTCCATAACAAAAAATGTTACAACAAATATTGTACTGTTACTGCGACGAAACAAGGCTACTGTTGAACAGTGTAATTTTCCCATCTAACCCCACAATATTTTTATAGCACCGTAGAGAAAAGATAGTTCTGCCGAAAAAATGTAAAAAATATACGGGGTGTCATTTAAAATAGAAAAGTTGAATGTCACTGCTCAAACCTCAGTAGGCCATGAAATAAAATAAATATACAATAATATGGAGCATATAATTCTGAACATCTTTTGTTGACAAATTATTTTTCTAATATCAATATTATACGAACTAACAGGGGGGTGCCGTTATCTTAACTCACCCTGTATAAGTCATTCTTTAAGAAAAAGGAAACGAGTAAAACGGCGAAGATTAAGATATATGAGTCGGTACTAGTGTCAATTTTGTCATATACGGAAGTGAGCCGTGGGTGCTGACAGACAACTTAAAAATTAAAATTGTGGCATGTAAAATGAAGATCTTAAGAAAAGTGGAAAGAGTTATAATAATGAACAGAATAAGAAGTGAAGTAATGAGAAAGGGATTAAAAGTAAAAAGTGTAATAGACAAAATCAAAATACAGAAAATGAGGTGGTTCGGCCACATGGTAAGGATGAACGAAGACCGGTTGGTAAAGGAGATATGGGAGATGGAATCCGGCCACAAAAGAAAACGTGGAAGACCCCGAAAAACATGGAAAAAACTTTCAAAGAAAAAGGACTCGGCTGAGCTCAAGCGAAGAAAAAAGCAAGAGATAGAAAAGGATGGAGACGGAACTATGCCTCTACACTCCAGGTAGAAGAGGCTTTGGGATAAGTAGAAGTAGAATTATTATTATTAGTTTTTGATAAGACAGTATAATTATACAATTATAGGCTTTGGGATAAGTAGAAGTAGAATTGTTATTATTAGTTTTTGATAAGACAGTATAATTATATTAATCTAAATAGTTATTGATACTGTGTGTAATTTATTTTGTATTACATTAACCATTATTATTAGTATTGTTAGCTCATTAATCCCGAATCCCGTAGTCGGGCAAAGGCCTCCCTTTCTCTCTTTCATGTTGTTCTATTGGCTGCTTTTGCTTTGCATGTTGGTCCTGCGGCGTTTATCAAATCATCTTTCCACCTTCTAGCTGGCCTACCTCTTCTTCTGGAATTGGGTGGAATCCAATCAGTCGTGATCATCGCCCATTTATCTTCCTTCGTTCTGGCTAGATGGCCTGCCCAGTTCCATTTCTGCATCTATCGGCTACACTAACGGTTCCCATACGTCTGCTCATTTCTTTTATTGTTATGCGGTCATGCTTCTTTCCATCCCAATTTGTGCCACTTCGAGCTTTTTCATTTGTGGCCTTGTTAGACACCAAGTTTGGCATCCGTATATTAATGAAGGTACAATACACATGACTACATGATGAATACTTTCCTCTTCAAATAAAATGGTAGTTTAGCTTTCAGTATATGTTTTAGAGACCAAAATTTTTTCCAACCGACGTTTATTCGTCTCTCAATCTCTTTATTCTGTTTATTAGTGAAGGATGTCGCGGCTTTTGAAATTTTACGTAAATTTAGTATAATACGGCCCCGTTTTTCAAAGTTTAAGCTGGCCCCGAAGCTTGCAGTATCCGTGCAAGTAACGTCAGATCAGCACATTCTTTTTGGCTGCGGGATATTTCGGAGAATAAAATGACCAAATATGGTAATGTAGTATTTGTTCGCTTGATAACGTAATATAGTAACGTAATTCAAGGTTCCCCTCGCGTGCAGCAGGAGTGTTTGTGCATCTCTTTTTAACATCCTTCGTTTTACGAAGGAAAATAGCAAGGCACTTCAGAGTATAGTCAGCTGTCAACATCTTTAGTCGTGCAAATTACCGTTCCCAGACTTTTGGTAGAAAATTCCCGTTTTATTTATCGGCCTTTCGCTTTCGTTTAGTTTTTCGTGGAAAAACTCGTACGACATTTTTGTCGGATTATCCCAGAGAGTGTCGTTTATTTCGTACCGGGAAATATAGGTTCTGTGTTGGAAGTTCCGTTTAAGTTTGACGTTTGGTGAAGTTTCCGTTCCACACAGTTTTTCGTTTTTGGATTAAATCATCTCCCAGTTAAGGACATCTTGTTATCTTCACATCTGCTTCCGGAAGAACTCCATCCTTTCTTTTCTATGCCAACGAAGCCCTTTTCCCAGGTAAATACTTTAGGCTGACCTTTGCTGCCGGTTGTGAGTGTACCAATTCAAGCCTTAATTCAGTGCTATTCTTTTTGTGATTCACCCGTGGACAGGCACCAGTAATTAGTGTATGTAATTCAAGTATTTCAAGCATTCTTTCTTTCATCTAATTTGTTCAACGAAGTGTTTAAGTCTACAACTAGTGCGTATTACTTGTTTTTTGCTTTGGCGTTAATAATTCAGAAACTGTGCGAACTATCGTGACGATTGCTTATCTTGTGTTGCATGTGTAACATTAATTGTTATCGGATTTTTAGTTTAAGTTTTTGTTACCACCATTCTTTTAATTGCGATTAAGGGAGTCTAGCAGTTATTATATTTGTCTCAATTGGAGTAAATGTGACGTCCCTTAATCACCCCCTTTCACGTAATTTAAGATGGAACTTATAAATTCATTTTGTGTCAGATTTTGGATAATTCGTCCATTCATTAAATTTTATTGATAATTTATTCTTGCCTTTTTATTTGTGTCTTTGTGTTTTGTTTTAATATTTGTGTATAGCTTGTGAGCCTATCTACCAGTGGTTTTATTTCAGTAAGCAAGGGTAAGTACCGCCAACAGTAGGGTGCAGCCACCCCCAACCTCTTCGAGCCCAGTAGGAGCAATCTGCAGTACGCTCCCCATCATCATCTTGGGTGATTTTTCGCAGTGGCGTCCATTTTTCATCCCGATTACGACCACCCCTATTTGAAGGGTTTTGCGTTTCGAACCCCCCTTCTCCACTGCTTGCTAGCCGAGAGCCACAGGGCTTCGACGTTCCCCATGACTTGTCGTAGTGCGAAATTAGCACGTGACAAGGAAACACTTTGACCTAAGTATAACACCTCTTCCAGCTCCTTACCTTAAATTTTTATATCATTTATGCTGCCATTTGTCATTAGTTTTGTTTTTCCGAAGTTTACTTCTGGCCTATTTTCTTGCTTTCTGTATGTAATTGTTGTAACATTTTGTTTAGGTTGTTTCTACTTCCAGCGCAAATATGACATCATCTGCGAATCGAAGATTCGTTAGCAGTCGACCCTTTATATGCCATGTTTGTCCCACTTTAGTTTACGGAACACGCATTCTAATGCGCAATTAAACAAAGCAGGTGATAGTAGGTCACCCTGCCTCACCCCTCTTTCTATTCTGAATTCCTCCCCGCAGGTCTCCAATTTAATTCTTGCTGAGCCCTCTTTGTAGATCTTTCTAATTAACTGTATCTAGTTGTTAGGGATTTTCTGTTCTTCAAGTGCCTTCCAAGTTGCTGCATGTTCGAGAAAATCGAATGGAGTAGATGTTGATGTATTCTGTCATTTTTTCAGTAATCTGGTTTATAGACTGTAGGGCAGTGTTTCTCAAAGTGGGTTCCGCGGAACCCTAGGGTTCCATCAGTACTTGTCAAGGGTTCCGCGTAAAGTCCCGCAAAATACAAAACAATATTTTTTGTTACAGTATTGTAACGAAATCTCCCGGACTAATGTACGGCCGTGACATCAGATTCTGGAATGCATCGGGTCGGGTTCCACACAACTTACATTTACAAAAAAGTGTTCCACGTGAAAAAAAGTTTGAGAAACACTGCTGTAGGGGATCAATTGTCGAGTAGTTCTATAAACATTTCTTGGTTTTTCCTAATCTCTGTGCGGATTTTCTTTTTCGCCTACTTATTAAGTTCGCAGTATTCAATTTTTGGGGTTGTCTCTTATTTTGATTAAATCTATCAATTCAGTTGGTAATTGTTTCTTGGATTCATCTTGATTTCCTGTTATGTTGTTTGGCTCCGCAGCCTTATGAATTATGTGTTCGATTAAGTTATTCAATTGTTGGGACGCTCAAATCGTTCAAGTTTTCAAGTTTATCGCAAATGAGTTCAAGTTTTTGTTTATAGTTTGTTATATTCTCTAAATTTAAAGATATTTTGTAAAATCTAGCACCATATGACTTCTTCCCGTTTGCGAAGGTAAATAAATAGCAAGTTATGGAAACCAACTTTCAATCTATAGAGGAGGTGAAACAAAAAAACGGACCATCATATTATCAGCTACATTAGAACACTTGTATGTACCAGTTTTTTTAAATATCTGTCCAGTTCTCAAATAGCCCACCTCCTATTCAGCTTATAATACATTAATTAAGAAAATAAAATATGACTTATTGCTCGAGTTTAATTCATTTAATTGAAGGTTTTATGTCGGAATTTTATCAAATTATCTCAACCATATTTAATGTATTACGATTCAGAACAATTTAGAAGATATTTTAGAATGTGCACTTATATTACTCCCAATTTTGTTTTACTTTTTTTATACTTTCTTAATTGAGAAAGCACTTTCACATTACTAATTCCATACATTGTGAAGCACTGCAAGACCACTTTATAAAAGTGTGAATTAATATTTCATATTCTCAACTCCATAAGAGGCATAGCATAATCACTTTTTCAAATAAAGCCCGATTAAATCCTTCAGGAATTAAAGTGTATTCAATTATACAATTAAACAAAATAAATGTTTTTCTACAGTTTGGGGTTTAAGTACTTTTAGTTCAAAAAAGTAACAAAAAATGTATGTAATTATACAATCTTATACCTCTTTTCAGCCCTTTTAAAATATGGTAATATGGATATATTTAAGTTATGCATAAAATGATACAAGTATAATAAGTGCGCACTCTAGAAGTCAGTGATAGGTTAATTGTGTGTTTATTCAACTCGCCGTCCGTAATAATAAATAAATAATAATAGAGCATTATTTGCTATAACAAACTACATATTTATATAAGTAATTTGGATCCGCCATTACGTTTGTTTAGAATGCGATGTATTTAATTTCGGTTATGTAAATAATTGTAATTTTTACGAATAAAGTGAAATATAAAAATTACAAGTAGGGTTAATACAAACACAAGACACTTATGAACACCTCTAGGGATAATATTAAAAAGAATTAATTCCCTTCCTGCAGTGAAAAACATCAAATCTAGGCTTTTCGTTAAAAGCAAAAACTACCAAATAAATATATAACGTGACGATAAAGAGAGTTGATAAGACGCTTATAAATACATACATTTAACATAGGCGAGTATAGAATAAAGAAACGTGATTCAAATAAAGTGAAAATAGTACTTTAACACAGACCAAGTAGGGCATCCAATCCCGAAACAAAATTGAAATCCCGGGATTCGGGACTGTGAAAAGTAGAATTCCGGGATTTTCAAATTATGAATATATCCCAAAATTTATACAGAAAATTTGAGTAATAATTTTTATTATTTTAATGCGGATATAAACGGATACAAAGATATTAAAATTTAACATAAAAAATATAAAAAGAATAACTTATCAATACTTTAAATCTTAAATAGCATTTTTTCTATGTTCACTGAAAAGAGCACGCATAAATGCAAGTCTATCTAAGGTTTTATCTGCAAGTGACGATCGGAATGTGGTACAGAAAACAGCAGCGGCCGAAAATGCACGTTCCGATTTAACACTGGTAGGTACAATTGTTAATAGAAATTCATAAGCTAATTGAAGGTTGTGTCCACGAATACCTTCTTTTTAAAAAGTGACATCTCTTCTTTTTACAGCGAATTAAATTATTAAGTTTCATCGGAATGCGTAGCTGTATTTTATGACGCGATTCTGCATCTCACGCAGTTCAATGCGCAATGTAAATTAAATCCCGCAAATCCCGGGATCCCGGGATTTGAGATTCCGGGATTGGATGCCCTAAGACCAAGTAAGAGTAGCCGTAAATATTAAACCTCCGACGGGAAGACCGGGGTGAGATATCTACCGTTTTTGGAAATATGTGCTAATATAAGCCGAAATAAAAATGGAGAATATGCTAGAAGAGATAATGGCAAAACTAAAAAATATGGAGGCAAGAAACATGAGAATGGAGGTAAAACTTGATGTGTTAACACTTTTAACAGAACGACTTCCGACTAACACCGACCGTGGGAGTCTTCGAATTCATTGTAAAACTTGATGGTATCATGCAAAAAATTAAGAATGTAAAACTAGAAAACCTACAGTTGAAGCAAGAAAATGCGAAAATAAAAGGGGAAATTAAACTTCAAGATCAAAGAATAATGGAACTGGAAAGAGAAGTTAGGAAAAAGAAACTTATATTTTTTGGCACACAAGAACCAACGGAAGCAAATACTCCTTCGCTAAAAACGGAAATGAAAGACATCCTAAACAAACTAAAAATACAAATAGATGAGAAGAAAGAAATAACAGAAATAAGGAGAGTAGGAGACAAAGAAAAAGATAAACTAAGACCAATATTGATTGAACTTAGCGATTGGAACAAAAAGAGAGATATTCTAAAAGCGGTCCCAAATCTGAAAGGAACAGATGTGTTTATCTTCATATTAAGAAATATAACAGAGAAAAGAATGCAGACTGGTGAACAACTTATATAACTATATAACACCATTGCTGTTTCATCGTTATTATATGCAAGCGAGACATGGGTTCTACAACAAAAATATGAAAGCAGAATTACAGCTATCGAAATGAAAAATTGCTGGGAAAACAAAAAAAGACCACATCAGAAATGAAATCATCAGAAACCAACTTCAACAAAAACAGATAATAAGGAAATACGAAGATAGATTATTAGATTGGTACGGACATGTGATTAGAATACAAGATAATAGGATACCGAAAAGATAATGGAATCAAAATTAAGAAAGAAAAAGAAATGGCTGAACGAGATAGTAAAGCGAAGCAGAACCAGAGACAAAACTATAGAAGAACTAAGAAAAATAGCAAAGAACAAGATAAGTTTTAAGGAGTGGATTAGAAAAACTTAAAAGATCCGACACCCTATGGGTAAAAGGAGTTAAGAGAAGAAGAAGATATATACCGAGTGCTTGACTTAAGGGGCGAACATATGGAAATAGCATGGGAAATCGTATACAGGGTGTCTGATTTTTCATTGACCAGCTTATATCTCGTTTATTATTGGAAATACAAGAAAAAGTCAGAGGAAATAGTTTTTTAGTAGTAATTCTTCTATAAAATGGCATAATCAATTATTTTTCATGGCCTACAGTTTTTCAGGAAAACTGTATAACTTCGGATTTTTAAATGGAACACCTTGTATATTTATTCGCTAATGGATCGAGGGATAAATTCTCTTTGCAAAAATGTACATCGACCAAAAAGTGGAGGATTAAATTAAACGAGACCATGCACTTAGACAAATGGCTAACATGGAAGACACACATATGGCATAAAAGAAAACAACTGGGGACCAAGTTTAGTAAACACTACTGGATGCTCGGAAGAAAATCCAAATTGTCTCTCCGAAACAAGCTCCTGGTCTATAATGTTGCATTTAAAACAATCTGGACCTATGGCATCCAGCTATGGGGCTCAGCAGCAAACACCAACATCCAAATTATTGAGAGATTTCAGGCAAAAGTTCTACGTGCTATGTGTGACGCACCTTACTATTTAAGAAATGTTGACATTTTGTGCGACTTGAATGTGGACACAGTAAAAGAAACAATTACTAAATATAGTGAAAAGTATTTACTTTTTAAGTAATCTCTAGGTTTAAGTCATTGGACTTTAATCCTCACGCCAGTCCATGCCATATTTAATCACTTATGTATCAGATTTGCTTATTGTGTATACAGATTGCAAATAGTCAATAAATTTAAAAAAAAAAAAAGTTAGTAGTGACAGAGTTAAAGCAAAAAATAACAAGAGGAAGTAACTATGCTGAAGTAACAAAGAATTGGGATGTAGAAAAGCTACATAAGAAAACTATAAAAACCGATATATTGAACAAGTAACGAAGAAATAAGAGAAAAAGGTGTTAACAAAGAAGCGGATAACGTAAAAATTGTATGAAAATAGTTGCAGAAGAAGTAACGAATGTGAGAAAGTAATTAAAAAGAAAAAAGATGCTAGACTAATATGGTTATGGGCAACCAAACTATGTAAACAAAAGAATGATGGAAGAAATAGAAAGAAACAGTAAAAACAACCAAATTAAGATAGAAGTATTTTATAACAGCTTATAACAGCAAAACAGACAATATAAAATTAAAAAGGAATTAAAGATCAGATGGGGAAATTATAGAATAAAAAATATAAAGAAATTCTAGAAAAAATATGTTTCAAACTTACTCAGATCAGATCAGGAACAAAAGTAAGCACCTGATAAGAGCAGAATAAGGAAAATATCTCAGCACGGACATACCATGAATTTGAAGAAGTAGTAAAAGTAATGCAGAAACTGGGAGGAAAAAATCCGAAGAATACTAGAAGATAGTGGTTCAACGAAGAAATTAGGAAGAGAATTAGCCAATGGAAAAGTTGGATACACAAGCTAACTGACGCAAACAACAATCAGAAAGAAGGAAGTAGAAAAGGAATAATGAAAATTGCGACAAACTGTTAGAAAGACTTATAACAGTTATAACACATGAAAGAACAGTTAATAAACGGCAAAATACAAAAGATATTCATGAAATTCAAAAAACAGACATTCAAAAGGCAATAAGATAACTAAAGAATGAAAAACCACCAGGTGAAGATAATATTACAGGAAAGATGCTGAATAAATAAGCAAAATGTTGCAATGGATATTTAACAAAGTTTTGAAAAATAAAAGCAATTCAAAATAATGGGCAAAGGCAATAATAATTAATATTACATGAAAAGGGGAATAAAGACGAATAGCTCGCCTAGTCTGTTCACGGAGACCGTGCAGACGATGTAAACAAACAAGTTTGACAGCGGCATGATTCGCACGGCAAATGCTTTGCGTAAAATTGTTGGCTGCGTTAGTGTGCGTGTACACAAGTAAGTACCGTAAATACCTACTTATGTAAAAATGCGTCACCGGTTTATCGGATAAGGAAACTTGTTCCAGTATACAACCAATCACAGTCCCTATTTCGACCTTGTGGTTGCCAATCAGTACGTGGGTTTGTTTTGGGGATTTGTACGGTCTCCGTGAACAGACTAGATTGCATTGACGAGGAGGACTGTGGTAAGATCCAAACTCGAATACATTAGAAGCAAATCCAGAGCAAGAAAAAAATAAAAGTGTAGACCCTACATGCTTAGAAGAACTTGAAAATGAGCTCAAGAGATGCAATAAACATGTATAAAGAATGAAAGATTGGCTCTGCTTTTGACAAGAGATGCGGCTACCTGGTGGCAAGGAGTCAAATAATCCATCTTAAGCTGGAATGCAGCTACGAAACCGTTAGAAAATTCGTACGGTCCGCGAAAGCCTGCTTATCAAATATATCGCGACTTATTTGCAGATGAAACAAGATGATAAAACGTCGACAGATATTTTCGTGAGTCGCGCAAGAGCAATGCTGTCAAAACCAAAAGAAGCTCCTACCGAAAATATACAAATTGACCGATTTAAAACGCGACGACGATCTTCTTACGTTAGAACGCGAAGCGGAGCGGTCTAGCACGAAGCGGATGCCCGGAAACCCCGCAAGCAAGCGGATCCCTCTCGCCAGACAAAAGAGCGGACGCGTTGTGTATTGTATTGTCGGAATTTTGGGCACACGGGCGAAGAGTGCCAAAAGAAAGTACGCAAAACAATCGCCATCTGTCAAGGCCACCGTACCAGATGCACCCGGGATCAAATGTTACGGTTGTGGATCATCAGGGATGATACGCTCAAATTGTACCACTTGCAACAGCGCTACACAACCTTGCTACAACAGCCTTAAATTACACCACGGTAATAGAAACAACCACGACAAATGGATGCCCAAGGCCGCTATGACCGCTAGAAATTTTTGGGCGCACGGGTGTGGCTTGCGCAGACTCCGTGTGTTGGATTACTTACAGTCAATAGATTACCTTGTTTCGAGTACAAGTATGACGCTCGCGTTTGCCGACGGGATAGCTCGTCAGGAAGATGTTGTGGTGGCCCAGGTCAAAATTACCATCAAGGGCCGCACGATACAACGCTGATTATGTTGCCCCGTGTGGAAAATAACACTGTTAGGCATTAATTTTCTTCAAGCGGCGAGCATAGTAATCGATCACGGGCAACAAAGATGGTATTTTGATGACAAACCAGATCATGTATGTATACGATTATGCAGAAGATGTGATGGGTTCCCAACAGGAAAAGGCTTATATGTATGAAATTTCTGTAAAACACTTATAACTGCGGGAGGATGAAGGTACGCAATTAAACGAGTTATTCGAAGAATATGAAAACGTCTTTCGTTCAGGGGGAGATCCCACTCCCTTTGCAGAACATCAAATTGAGACATGAGATCACCCTCCTATAGCAGTGCCTCCCTACAATATTAATCCAATAAAGGAGCTGCTCAAGAAAGAAATCGATCAAATGCTGTCAGATGATATTATAGGAGTGCGAATCCCCATGGCAACTAGTTTTAGTACCAACTAAACAAGGAGAACTACGTGTTTGCGTAGATTTTAGACGTCTGAACACAATAACCAAAAGGGACACTTACCCAATGCCGCGTATGGATGAACTTCTTCACGTTACCAAACCTACTAAATATATCACCACGCTTGATTTACAGTCGAGGTATTGGCAAGTGCGTGTGCGTGAGGAAGATAAAGACAAAATATGTTTCGTTTGTCCTCGAGGAACCTTCCGGTTCACGCGAATGCCGTTCGGCCTTAAAAACGTCCAGATGACGTTTCAAAGGCTTATCGATAGATTTCGCGCGGGACTCGGATCTGGATGACCTAATAATTATAGTGTCGAGTAGTTTCGACGAACATATAGAGGACTTAAAGGCCGCGTTCGGGCATCTCCGCTTATTTTGATTACGCGCGCGCCGTGAAAAATGTACCTATATTGCATCACAGGTGAAATATCTGGGACATGTCATCTCCAACCTAGGCATTCATACAGATAGTGAAAAGGTTCAGGCCATTGTTAGTAGGAAACCTCAACGGACAGCAAAGGAAGTCCTGTCGTTTTACCAAACCTGTTCTTCGTACTGTAAATTTGTACCACACTTTTCAGAAGTTGCACGCCCGTTGCCAAATCTTACAAAGAACCAGGGATGGAAATGGGTAAGAGAAGAGCAAGCCATACATCTTCAGAATGTTCTACTCCAGGGGGAGAGCGGGGACGAACGTCCCATAGAGCATATCAGCCGGTTGCTACTACCAGCGGAAAGGAATTATTCCACAACCGAAAGAGAAGCATTAGCAGTGGTATGGGCGGTAGAAAAGTTAAGGGAATATATTGAATGTGCTGAAGTAATAGTTGGCACCGACCACCAACCACTCAAATGGTTATTCAGAATAAAAACGCCATCCAGACGTTTGGCAAAATGGGCCCTGCGTCTCCAGACCTACGATTTAAAAATCGAGTACACGCCAGGTAAAGCGAATATAGTTGCCGACACTCTATCCAGACCACCAGAACCAGAATCCAACATTGATGTTGAATTGATGGGAGTGAGCGTCGAGGTCCCTCGGATCAACGCTGAAGAAGTACGAAGGGCGCAGGTTTTAGATCCAAAAGTGCGAAAGATTATTAACGCTTTCAAATCTGATGATTCCGTCAACCTGAAAAGATGGATTAATAGGGGGTATTTGCTTTCCATGGGAATCCTTTACAGCAGGACTGGCCAACCCACGGCCCGCGGCGCCCTAATGTGCGGCCCGCGGTCGTATATGACGAATTATATTTTTACAATGTTGTTTGTAAGTATCGGGTATTTCAGAATACCTTTTAAATCGTATGAAAGTAATTAAAAGATGTGATACATTCACAAAATGTATGCGCTCAAGTATTATCTATGAGCCAAGTCATCGATGTTGTTATAAAATCAGTGAACTACGAGGAGAGTTCAAATATGAGTGAGAATCTAGTTGCCTTGAGTATAGAAAACAATGGATGGAAACAAGTACTCTGTGTCATGTTCTGATATGTTCCGACTTGCGATTAGTAACAATCAAATTCTTCTCCGTTACACCTGCCAATAATAATTAGCATGTCAGAGAAAGAAGTATCGTGTTTTGTTGCACAACGCATAATTGTTAAATTTCTGGCGAAAGAAAATGTTTTACCGGTCTGAAATTTTTACAAGACTTCAAGCGCAGTTTGAGGATAATGTATGTCCAAGGCAAGGGTGTTTGGTTGGGCGAAAAAGTTTCGAGAAGGTCGAGATCGCGTAGGAAACATACCCCATCGGAGACGACCGAAAACATCCGTGATAATCCGAAATTGGCCTTTAGAAAAATTAAGATTTTGAACGTTCATGTAATACATAATTGAGTACCTGACGTTATGTAAACCACCTGCTGATGCCCTTAAGTGAGTGCAAAAATGCACGTCATACCGTATCGAGTACAATCGAAACACCGCTGGTACCATGTACGTTAGCTTTTATAGTGTCTTAAACAAACTATGTGCCTAGAGTTGTTTTATTGTAGTCAGAAGGAATTGCTATAAGCTTGTAATGTATTTTTTTCTCCCTTTGTAATACCGATATGAAAGTGAAACGATCGTAATCCAAAGAGATTTTGATTAGAAATCGGTTTTTAATTGAATTAACGCCGCTCTAAATACGTAAATTACTACCGCTTTGTTTTAAATTAATCCAATGTTATCTTCTCTTCTTCTTCTTCAAATCCTTTTACCCTCTTAGGGTGTCGGATATGAGGTCCACTTCCTCCACTCTTTGCGGTCCTTTGCCAAACTTTTCATTTCTCTTAATGGTTTTCCCCTCTTAGTTCCTATCTCTTCAATCCTCTGGAGCTATCGTTTTCTGGGTCTCCTCCTTTTCCTCTTCCGTCCTACTGATGCCTCCGTGATCTTTTTTACCAGTGACTGCTCGTCTTTCCTTATACATATGCCCATACCATCTTAATTGTTTTCTTTCAATAAATTCCACTATACCTTCTTGTTTTAGTGTTTGTCTAATACTTTCATTTCGTCATTCTGTCCCATTTAGTCTTTCCCACGATCTTTCTTAGGAACGGCATTTCTACCGCATTTAGCTTACTTTCATGCTTTTTGGTTACGGCCCATCTCTCACTTCCGTATGTTAATGTTGGTCTTGCTATCGCATTGTAGACGTTTATTTTCACTTGTTTATTTATTTCTCTTTTACTTAATATTGTTGTTTATCGCGTGGTATATGTTTGTTTTTTTTTTGTTCTGTGTGCTATATCAACATCTATTTTTCCGTCATCCGTTACTATTGAGCCTAAGTACTCAACTGCTGTTGCTTCTTCAATTGAATCTCCTTTGATTTCAATTTTCCATATCATCTCTCTGTTTCTGTTGTTTATAATCGTCATTTTCGTTTTAATTGTGTTTATTTCCATTCCCATATTTTCAATTTCTTCACTCCATATTCTTATTAGTCCCTTCATTTTTGTATGTGTATCAGCTATACATACATTAAATTATCTACTTTTATTGGTGGAAGTTGATAATGTCCTATTATTGTCTGCAGATGTTGTGTTCTAGTTCTTGTATTTAAGAGTATCCTGTCCATAATTGTTATGAATAGAAGGGGGCTAAGGCTGTCCCCTTGTTCTATTCATTTTGCCATGTTGAAGTTGTTAGATGCTTCTCCATTCATGTGTACTTTCCCTTTGACATTTCGATACACGCTCTTGTTACCTCTGATTAATTTTCTAGGTGCTTGTAATTCTTTCAGATTCTTCCATATGTGTACTCTGTTTATATTATCGAATGCTGCTTTTAAGTCTATTAGTGTGACAAACAATTCTTCTCCTCTTTGTATTGCTTTTTCCGATAGGTTTCTTATTATGTGAATGTTGTCCGCTGTTTGTTTTCCTGGTCTGTATGCTGCTTGTTCGTCTGCTAATTTGTGGCCTATGTGCAGTAAGAGCTTCTTTTGTAATATTTTCGTATATCATTTATACGTTGTTGGGGAGAGGCAAATGGCTCTGTAGTTTTCGCACTTTCCGGCTTCTCCCTTTTTATAAATCGGTAATATTATGTTCTTTTCCCAATTACCTGGTATCCGCTCTTCTTCCCAAACTTTTTCAAATATTACCAATAACCATTCCTTTCCTATTGGTCCCAATAGTTTTAACATCTCAGCTTCAATCCCATCATCCCCGCATGCCTTTCCTAGTTTTATAGTGCCAATTACCTCCTCTACATCGTTCATTTCAATGCCGGTATCGTTTTCCTGTTCCTCTTCCTCCGTTTCTTCGTCTTCATCGTGTTCTCCTTGTTGGTTTCCATTTTCTTCGAATTTTTCCGTATAGTAATCCTTCCATACTTGTAGTATTTCCTTTGTTTCGGTTTTCAGTTCACCTTTTTTATTTCTTATACCCCTTACCTCTTTTATTTCATTTCCTCTCAGTTTCTTTACTATTCCCCAGAATTGTCTATTGCTTTTGGTATAAGTTTGCTCCAGATCTCTCCCAAAATCTTCCGTTTTCGCGTTTCTTATGTCATTTTTGGCTGTTTCTTTTCCGTATATATTCTTCTTTGTCTTTTTGGTTATTTGTGCTTATATACTTCTTCCACGCTTCTTTCTTATATCTAACTGCTCATTTTACTTCTTCGTTTCACCACTGGTCCTTTTGGTATATTGCTTAACTTTTTTCATTCCACAAATTTGTCTTGCATTTTTTATCACTGCCTCTCTGAAAGTTTCCCATATTTTATCCATCGTCTCTTCCATTTTTATTTGTTCCCGATTTCTCAGTTCTGAATCTACTCTTTCTTTACACTTGTCAGCTTTTTCTGCTTCTTTTAGTTTATATATCTGTATTCTCTGGGATTCCTTCTTTCTTTAGTTTATGATGTTCATGTCACCTATTACTGCTGTTACTAATCTATATTGGGTGGATAGTTCTGCTTCTCCTTTAGTTTTTACCTCATCTATTTTATTCTCTAGTTCCCTCGTATACACTACATAATCAATTAGGCTTTTTGCTCCCCGTTCAACTGCTATTAGTTGGAACCAGAACCCTCAATTATTTTCTTACCATTTCTATTCAATACTTTTTCTCCAAATTGTCCCATACTGCCCAGTCCTGTACTGGTATTATTCCCGACTCTCGCATTCCAGTCGCCTATTATCATTATTTTATTACTTTTCCCTTTTGCTCTATCGATCTCCATTTGTAATTGTTCATAAAATTCTTCTATCTTGTTCTCTTCTGTTCCCTCCACTGGGGGCATATATTTGTACTATATGGATGTTATCAATGGCCTTATTTACTGAAATTTATCTTTACCTTTCAGTTTGCTTAAAAGTGAACGTGTGGATGTGATAAACGTTTAAATCTGATAAAAATTAAGTTATTATTTTTGTCCTAGCAACTAACTGATAAATTAACGATATATCAGTACAATCTGTTCACTTATTCTATAGATTTCAGTTCACAGGAATTTCAGATTACATTTTTTATATGATAAATAGGTAAATCTTTTTAAATTGCCTTAAGTTTTGAATTCATTTATTTATCACAAATATCAAGAAAATTCAATTGTGGGACTAAGAAATGCTAAAAAATTATCAGTTTCGGCTTCACTTTATGTGTTGATAAAAGTATAGAAGCATATTCCCATTTTACAAGTTCAAGAGAAAACGTAAAATCTACATCAAAACAGAGCGTGTGTATAAGATAAATAATGCAATGCTAGGAAAATAAGGCTTGATTATAAATACAAAGTATTACAGGAATATGTCACGTCAAGTAACACAATTTCAGTTTAAAAAACATCTTAAAATGAGGTCTATGTCAACTATGATTCCCATTTAAAAAAACACAAGTTAATGCTGTAAATGAAAAACTATTGTAAATACAAAAAATCTGCATACGCCTTTAAAAATATCTATCAATAACCTCTATCTATACCATATTGAGATATTTCTATAAATAAAGGATTTATAAGGCTTGATAGAATTGAAGTAATTTTTAATTTTCCGCCATAACTCAAAAACAAAAGAAGATTGCCTATTTCTGTTTCGACCACTGAATTAAGTCTGAAAAAGTTTGAATCATTTGAATCTTAATTTTGACAGTACAGCACCTACTCTTGAATTGTTGGACAATTTTTTACTTTGCCCCACTTTAATCTGAAACGTTCCACTTTCTGTTTTGAACATATTTTATTTTTTAAAACGAACGATTCTATACCTAAACATAACTAAGATACTAAGGAACCACGTAAAAATAGTATCTGTTTGTTACAATAATAAACAGCACAAAAAATCCAACTAGTTTGATCTGTTCTCGTTAAAACACAACCCCAAATGTAATATTTGACATATATCCAAATAACAAATATCATGTATTTGTAGTGCGAAAGAATTTTATTCTAGTAAATCTTGCTATACAACCTAATGCAAATCTGTCATCAGTTCTTAGCGGTGTATCTTGATGCAGATTCGTGTCATTGTAAGCAGGTACTGATTCTACATTTATATTCTGCTTAATTATATTAATTTTATTACAGTAAACCTATTAATACATAGTTTTATTAGGAATATTTTAACTAATTTCAAATTAGTGTGCATAGTTATTGAGTGAAAATATGTCCTCAAAGTAATTAAATTCGGAGAAACAATTAATTTGCCTCAGGCAAATCTTGGTTAGATGATTACGATGGGAAAACCCTATTTACTTATGGACTTTTACAAAAAAAAACATGTCCTCCTTAATTTCTCACGGTAAGTATATAACTACATATAATTTAGTCTTACCTTGCAGACGGTGCAAACAAATACTAAAGCCTTTTGAGCAGCTTTTTTCTGGGTATTTGCATTGTGGCCCTGCTGCTTTTTGTGTTTCGCTTGTTTTTCTTGAGCTTTTGCTTGTGATTGTAGTTTTTGCTGTCCACGAGCCATTTTATAATTTATAGCTACTGTCACTTTTAATAAATTTAGCTGCTCAGGATGACTTTACCATTCATAAACTAATAAAAGTTGATAACGTGTTAATAACCTAAAAATTATGAACGACGTGATACCATACATTCGCTTGCTATAAGACAAATATTGTTAAAGTAAAATTAAATTACCTTTTTTTGAGGACAAGGTAAATTATTCATTTATCGATACAAAGATCGTTTAAATAAGATTTTGTTCTTCCGAGACTTGACAGCTGGCTAGCAATGAACCCAGATTTGCACTTCCGTTAACTAAATCCGTTACAATCCCTACTTTAATAGGTTAAATATAAAATTTAAATATTGCTTTTTAAACTGCACTTGTGTAATAACAAATAAGGCTTTCGTATGTTAAAGTATTGCCCACAGGATAATTTGTTGTCGGTTATTCACTTAAAAAAAACTCTACTCGTCTTACGGAAATCTACAACAACACTGTACGACATCAAATTACAAAATGGAACGTGGGTAGAAGTATGGAAGTGGCTCAATTATCGCCTTCGGGTACGTAATCGGAAAGATGAAACTCATCTACGTTTCCTGAGTAGACACGTAAAGTAGGACTTCGATAGTGTGTCTGAATAACTATTAAAGATTTATTTTGTAGGATAATAACAATCGTTTAACCTTAAAACTTACTTTTTAACTTAGTTAACTTATTATAATGAAATCGAAAATTTAAATACGCATTTCTTAAGTTTTATTTTAATGCATTCCAATTAAAATTAAAATAGGTATTTTAACAGTACATATATTATTAAATTTCTCTGTTATGTACGTATACATATACATGTAATAATATATTTAAATGAATTATTTTAAACTAAAGTAAGAAAGAATAATTAGACATAATTAAATATTACCTTTGGGTATTAAACATTAAAAATGCATATTTTAGTTTATTGACATCTAAAGGTTATTAGTTATTAAATTATCGAGTCAACATATTTCTAAATTACTTTATAAAGCACATACTGGCTTTAATGTTGTAGATTTTTAACGAGATTGAATAGTAAGCCAAATGTTTTAATTTTTTGCTCGCAGCCAAGTGGGTCACAATTTTCTTCTGTTTTAAATGGATTTGGGCCCAGGCCCCCCTCAAGATCAAAGTTGTATGTATGTAATCCTTAACCCCTTATACCTTTCGGTGTTGAGGCCGGTGCGTTAGCGTATGTGGTCTTTACGCGTGAAATGCACAATCCGATCTGACTCCGCGGGTTACGTGATTGGAGCACCGTTTTTTGCCTACATACAGCACCATGTGTATAGTGTATGTGTGTGTACGTATAGAACCTTGTTACTCTACCTCGTAGGTCGGTATTCGGAGGAGAGCGTCGTTAATTAGGTGCCCAACAATGGTCACCAGGGCTCGATACCGAACTCCGGGAAAACTTGCACCCAGTGAGATTCGAACCGAGGACTAGCGCAACGCTAGCCTGACGCTCTTACCACTGCGCCACCCTGGCCTTTCAAGATCAAAGTTATTAATCAAAATTTCATTTAAAAAAAAAATCGATTTACAAGATCCACCCAATATGGTGAATTTGAAAACCAATTTTTACGATTTGATCTGTGGTACAATCCCCACTAAGCAGTGGACTGGGCCTCCTACAAACTGGGCCCCCTACAAACTACGTTTCTGGTTACGCTACTGATAATACGTACATATAACGATATACGGTATGATATTTACCATTAATCATAATTTATCAATTATCGCAAAAAAAAATTTTAGACGAGAATCTAATTATCTTGCTCTTAATACGAGATTAAGTAACATAATCAGTCAAAAATGGCTTTATACGGTAGAAAATTAGGTTAAATAAACATTATATAATTTTTAATCAAAGGAAAATTCTAGCAGTTAACAACGTTTAGAAATAAAATTTAAAATAAACTTGCAAATAATAAATTTTACTTTGGTTGATTATTTCAGTATAAATATATGAATTTGTATCTGTATCTATATCTGTAACGTTTTATACATTTTGGTGTCGAGGCTTGTGCGTTAGTGTATGTGGCTTTTACGCGTGCAATGCACGTCTCAGCTCGTCTCTGCGAGTTACGTGGTTGGTGCGTCGTTTTACCTACATACTGCACCATGTGTATACTGTATGTGTATGTAAATGTAGGACCTTGTTACTCTATCTCTTAGGCATGTATTTGGAGGAGAGCATCGTTAATTTGATGCCCAACGACGAATGGTCACCAGGACTGGATACCGACTTCTAGACTTTAGGAACAGCCTACCCATCGAGAGATTCGAACCAAGGACTAACGTAACGCTAGCCTGACGCTTTACCACTGCGCCAGCCTGGCATTGAATATTAATTTGTATATTTTTTTATATTATACTTACACAAATTACTGAATGGTGATTTTAATTGTTTATCAAGTCTCGCCATCAACAAAAAATTGGTAGATTAATTCATATAGAATCGTTGAGAATATCAAATCTTCAATTCAGTCATGTGTAAGTACGGCAGTGCAGGTATAATGTAAATATTAAGTTTCACAAAATATTTATTACTACCTACATACGACCTACCATAGGTATTAAAAATATATCTATATAATGGATGTAAAGGATACTGAGGAACAAAGGCCTGCACTCTTTGCACTCATAAGCGCTTAAACCTTTTTTAAAATCATAATAAATCATGATTTGAAAATGCTCTCTGGTTAATTCCATTTTTTTACTTGTAATGTCACTTAAAAAAAATTAGTAACTTGAGTTATAACGAACGTAATTTCAACAACTAAACTTCAAATGACAGATAAAGAGTTGCTCTAAATAACACTGTATGTTTTGTTTTTCACGGCCTACTAGATTTTCTTATTCTCAATAAATTCAGCTTGGCCCTCGTATTAACTTTTGGACTAAGATAATTTTAGGTTAATCGTAATATTTTGGCCTCACGAATCTACTGTTGGCCTGTGTCCCATTACTTATGGACCACCCTATATATAACCTGTATATACAGTGTGTTTCATGAACCCACTTAAATAACTGTGTTATTAATAACTCAATTAGTATAAAACTTTTAGCAGTGGTAGAGGCCATTATGATGAATGTTTTTGTAGGAATGAAATTTTTTTAGAGTACAAGTCTAGCCAACTATGATTAAAATAATAACTGGCGTTTCAAGTAAAGTCATAGCAGCGATTAAGATAGAGCAAAAAAGTATTTAAAAAAGTTGTTGCTAATCACAAAAATACTCCAAATATGAAGTTTCGCTGAAAAATTTTCATAATACAAAGCCAATACTTTTTTACAGAACAATTAAAAACACGAGTAAAGAAAAAGACAGGCCGAAGGGTTACATCAGAGATAAAAAAAAGGGGAAGCCCTTAGCGACAGTGACAAAATTGTAAAACGCTGGAAGGAACATTTTATGGAGATTTTGGAAGGACAGGACTACAGGGCAGAGAACTAAGTTAAGATCAGGAACTACAAGAACCAAAAGATAGTGAGGTGCGGGAAAAAGTAAGAGAGATACTATTAAATCATTTAAAAAAATGGAAAAGCAGCTGGCATAGATTTGATTAAACCCGAAATATATGGGAAAAGCAGGGCTAGAAGAATTGCACAAGCTGATCAACAAGATCTGGAAATACGAAAAAAAACCCATAGACTGGACCACCTCAGTTCTAGTACCTATATACAAAAAAGGCGGCATGCGAAAACTACAGGGGCATATCATTTCTGAGTACAGTAGGTAAAGTGTATGAGAGGATAATCGAGATGAGATTAAAGAAAGAAGTGGAAAACAAAATATATGAAGCTTAAAGTGGATTCAGTCAGGATATAGTGTGCAAGACCATATATTTACATTAAAACAGCCAAATGAAAAGTTCCGTAAGTACCACAAAGATTTATACAAGGTGTCTCAAAATTGACGCCCCTGCTTCTGGGATTTGATTCAGGGGGATAAAAAAAAAATGAAGAGTGGAAAATTTTCCGTTTGTCTTTTGTTATCGAGATATCAATAAAAAACAAAAATTTAAGTATAAACTTTATTAAAATCGAATAATATTTGAAAACAAGTTATTTTCCACATCTGTTGTCACAAAAAGTGTTCAAATAGGTTGCCTCCTACTTCAAGGCAAACATTCACATGATTTATCATTGAAGCACGAACTCTCTGTCGCATCTTACTTTCAATGTTTCATTATATTGGCTTAGATAGCAACGCTATCATATTTTTTAAAAATTACCTTAGCAATAGATTCCAGCGTATAGCTCTGCCAGAAAATAATTCAGCATTTACTGAAGGTTTATACATCACTCGATTTTGAAAATAAAGATATCGCTTGTGAACGTTTGAACTTTGACTTAAATAAATTGTACGTGCTTTCTAAGAAACATGGTCTTCAGCTTAACCCTGCGAAATCAAATGTTATTTTATTTGGTAATGAACATCTAAGAGCTCAGTGTATGAACAGACTTTCAATTAGAATAAACAATGAAATATTGATATTTAAAGATTTTGTTAGAAATCTTGGACTTCAAATAGACTACAAATTGCGCTTCAAAGATCATGTTAGTAAATGTTTACAGCGTACTTACTATTAGGACTCTGTATAACAACAGACATGTTTTAACTGAGCATAGTGAGCATATGAAAATTTGTTTGTGCCTGTATATGGATCCTGCTTGGATGCGCGCGATGTTAGCAGAATTCAAAAAGTACAGAATACATGCCTAAGGTTAATATACGGTATTAGAAAATTTGAAAGAATCTCACATAAACAAAAAGACGCTGGTTGGCTAAATATGAACAACAGAAGGCTTATGCACTCTGCTTAGTTATATCGTAAAATCATTCTATATAAACAACCACCTTATTTACCTACTCCGAAAGCTCAAATACCGTACAGATGTGCACAACTTAAATTTACGTCATAGGGGTCTCCTGGCCATGCCGCGTCATCGCAAGCACATATTTACTCGATCATTTTCTTACTGCATTGTTAAATGTATTAATAGTAAATCCTTTGATATTATGCCATTTGCAAGTAAAAATTCTTTTAAAGAAAGGCTTAAAATATTACTACTTAATAAACATAATAACGGGATTAAAAAGATCTCCCGCAGAATTGCTACTAAAACGAAAATTAAAAACGGAATTACCTTTATTAGACGTAAAAGATGATCAGACGAGAGAGTATGCTAAGAGTTTAGGGCAAAAGAGGCAAAAGTATAAATATTATTATGATAGAAATGTTAGAGAAAGAGAAGACTTTAATGAGGGGGATAGAGTAGTATATAGACAAAACACTGAATGGCAGCCTGCTCAGGTAGTTTCTAAGTTAAATGAACCAAGGTCTTATGTAATACAGACAGATAAGGGCCAAACTTTAAAAAGAAATAGTTATCACTTAAGAAAATCTAGTATTAAGAAAATGTAAATGTAAAAGATGACCATTCATCTATCTCTAAACTTTCTCTCCTTCGAACGTGCCAC
Organism: Melanotus villosus; assembly: GCA_963082815.1. Classification (NCBI taxonomy): domain Eukaryota; kingdom Metazoa; phylum Arthropoda; class Insecta; order Coleoptera; family Elateridae; genus Melanotus; species Melanotus villosus. The sequence goes on from OY720427.1 coordinate 2,387,765, forward strand.
CTTGCGGAAAATCCACGGCCTCCCCCGCTTCTTCCCTAATGAAGAACTATACCTCAACATCCCCATCCCACCCATAAACATTCGCCTCGAAGCTCCAAATTTGTTTCCAAAGCAATCAATGATCCCCAATCGCCTTCCCGTCTTATCCTCCTCTCCCCCGCTGCCAACGCCCGGAAGCCCAAGGTCAAAAAACCTCACCCGCCGTTGAGACTACTCCAAACCGCTGATGAGCTCCCGGAGCAGTACCCCAAGGTCCTAGATCAGACCGCACTCAACCAACGAAGACGCTGACATCACCTCCTACACCGTACATCCGCGGACACCCACACCGACCGCCTACTTTGCGGTTATTTCTGCTGCGACTTGTGCTTTGTGTCTGTGGTGAGCTAGTTACGGACTCTTTGTGTCTGTGTGGTTCCGGCCTACCTACATCTGCTGTGAATACGCTTGTACTCTTTCTGCTTAAACTCTTATTTCAGGCTGCTCGCCCGGTAGACGAGACCGCCAGCTATTCACTTTATATATCGCATGATCTATGCACCTACGCTATTCCCTTGTCTGTGTTTATTTTGTCTTGATTTGTTGTTCTGTTATATCTTGTATTGCATTGCTTGATCCGTGTGTTGTTGTCACCCGGTTTGTGTAGCTGCACGGCCTTCCCGCTTTGCCGCAATTACAGGTTCCCAGGGGACTTCCCAGATCAACCGCTGGCCGGCCATCGGCTGAGCACTACACACTTACTTACTGTACACAATTATTAACACTCAAACGCTGAGTACTTTATCCTACATTATAACTTATCTTTATCTTTATTATATTATCTCATCCTTTACATATACACTGCATATTATCCTTTCTGTACATTACATATTACCTACTTATCTTTTGTTTATATATACACTACCTACATTTTATCTTTTTTTTATTTTCTTTATACCAATTACATGTATCACTAACCGTAAATATGTAAATATTTGTACAATAAAACTTTGAAATTGAATTGATTTTGCTTTCAACTTGATGCCCAGCTCGTAGCGGTCCATACTGCTCGTCCCACTTCCAGACCGTTCCGTTTACAATCAGTTTCTTATAACCTATCTTTACTTGCTTGCCCTTTTCTTTTTTCTCTTTTGCTATCTTCTTGGTCGATTTTTGGATTTCCAGTTCTTTTTTTGTTAGATCTGATTCGATAAAAATGAGCTCCTTATAACTTTTTAGGTTAGACTTGTTCTTTAAGATTGTTATTTTATCCGTAAAGTTCTCAGTTTTAATTAGGCATAGTTTTTCTTCTATTTTCTTGGCTTTCTGAGCCTGTACATTTGCTTTGATTTATTGATTACCTCAGAGATAAACTTTTCCACAGTTTCTTTTAATTCCTTTTCATCCGTGGTGTCGTATCTTTTTTCCCGATATTACATATTACTAAATTTTGTTTTTTATTAGCTTTCTCGAGGTTTTCAACTTTATCGTTTAAAGATTTAATTTCTTTTTTCATTTCTGTCGTTTCTTTCCTCAATTCTGCCATTTGTTTGTTATTTTCCTTTTGTTCCTTCCTCATCTGTTTGATTTCTTCCATTATTTCATTATTTTTCATCATGCTCACTATTTCGTCTTTATCTTCGTTTCTTTCCTTTCCACTTTTCCTAGGAGACCTTTTTGAATACTTGTTTCCCTAAATACTCCTCCACATCATCCTCTCTTTTGTTTTCGTCGCCTGTATCGGTTGTGCTACCCAGTGGCATTTTCTTTACTTTTAAATTTCTTTGAGCCGTTCCTGTTCTTCTACTCTCCGCATGTATAAGTGTACTGTGTGTTGCCTATCTGAGCGTTATTTCTAATGACGTTTAATAGTTATAGAGCACGAACTTATACTTAAAAGTATAAGTTCGTGTTATAGAGTTATTTCACACATCACACTATTTCAACAATACTTGCCAGGGACGCACCCTTATCAATTTTGTATTCTAAATAATTAACTTCTTATTGGAAAAATTTACATTTAATTTGAATCCTGCTTTGCTTAACCTTGAAAAGACTTCTTTTAAATTTTGCAAATGCTCTTGCCTAGTTTTACCTATAACTACGTCATCAAGGAAATTAATAGCACCCCCGGCCCTCGCTAATACTGTCTCGACAATTTTCTGAAAAATGGCACATACCGGCTTTGTCTCAAATAGAAGACGCAATACTGCATACACATCTCTATGTGTATTCTGTGTAGGCTGTAGGTATTCTATATTTCCTTCATTCCGTAACTGTAGAGGTGAGTACAACAACTAAAACTATATAATGAAATTTGATGATATTCCTTTTAAGATTGATTCTATTCAAGTGTCGAGGAGTTACGTATTTATTTATTTATCTATTTAGGTACTTATAGCTAGGAAAAGTGGGAAAACACTCAATATTTTTCTAAGATCTCTACTTTTGCCTTGTTGGGAGCGGTACAGCTCCACCGCTATTGGTTTCGCAAATGACATAATATGCCAAAGTTTTAGAAAATTGAACCTTAGCAAATAACTCATTCTGAGATGAAGAGCAGTAGAAAGAAGTCGCAGGCCAATAAAAAGATGTGCTGTTTTTTAAAAAGTTTTTTCTAGTAGATCCACGAGACTTCACTGACGTTCGCCAACACATAATTACATTCATTTTGCATCTATGTACCTATACAGATTATTCTGTTTGAAATGAAAGATAATACTTTTATTATTAGAAATAATGAACCAATAAGAGTCGCTGCACTAAATCTATAATTCAGTACCCTTTCACATTAAACAAGAAACAATTTACAAAGTATATGTAGAAAAAATTAGAGAATGGCTTTTGTATTGCACAAGTAGTATATATTTTCATGAAATTTTTTAACACAGCACACACTCACTCCTGGTTTGTCGGCGCTACACAATAATTAATGAACTAGTTATTTTACATAGGTTTTTATAAGTTACTAGGTAATAGGTAATAGTACTATCTGCTTCTGGTGACAATACAATAATTATTTATTTAGACTCACGTGCAAGATATAAAAAACTTAAGTGAGTAGTCTTTGTTTATTCTATTTTAAAATGCGTTTTTTTCTCTCTTATCTTTGTAAAAGTGTAATTACTATGTTTTGAAATAAATAAACATTTATTATTATTATTATTAAACTTGAAAAGAGCCCCTTTTTCGTTTTTCTTTGTAAATTTATCCCCATTCTGTAACCTGTAACATTTGTCGTAAAAAAATTGATACATGAATTTTGTAGGTAATTCAATTCTCTACAAGATTGATTATAAAAACTTTTACGCTAAAATTAAGTGTTACGGAGTTATTACGATGTAAAGCGGCAACAAACTCAGAATATTGCTAAGTACACAAATTTAGACTTTTTTGGAAGCTTCATAGCTTCGTTGCTACTAATCGTACAAAAAAACTTCAAATAAAAAATTTTCAGGAAATTTTCTCCTCTACAACTTGGTAATAATTTTTTTTACGCTAAAATTCACCAGAAGAAAGTTATAGGCAAAAAACTGGAAAAAGTGCCGATTTTCGGTGGTTTCCACAAGATGTCGGGGGGAGCGGGGATTGTGGAAATTTGGATTTTTCACTAACTAACCATCCTATACAACATGTCAGAAATTCAGAACTACCCGACCTTTTGTAGGGTAACCCCCCCCCCCCTGTTTCGATGCTCCGTTCACTGGACTATTAATTAAGAATAATTAAGAAGTGAAGATAAACTACTAACATTGGAAATTTTGGAATTTCAATGGAAATTGGGTAAACAATAATAATAATAATAAATAATTGAAAAGGATCATTCTTAGACAAATAACGATATTTTGGTGGGATTATTCAAAATAAAAAGGATAATTGATAGCGAGCGAGTGTTATTAGATATAGATTTGTCACATTTGTGTTGGTTTTTAAGGTTAGAAATAGATTATTTGTGTAATAAATCTTGCATTTTAAAAGTGGATAGAATGTATTAGTTCATTTTTAATTATCAAAATTTAATAAACGAATCCTTCAAAGACCCTGAGATCAAAATTTTCATTTTGAATTCATAATTTTTTTTTAAATTAGATTTGACGACATTAATAATAATTGATAATTTAAGAGCTAGTTTGGGATATTGTGTGGAGCACCTTTTCTTTTAAAAAAAATTAAAAGGCTGTGATCATATCAATACCTATGTATCATACGGAATTGCAGAAACACCAGCCATCGTAATCGGTATCCTATTAACACTAATATTGACATTTATTGGGCTTAGTTAATTTGTATCTACCACCCTAGCTTCATTTACAATGCTTGAATATAACATTGGTACTTTAATTTGACTATCATCTCTATAATCTGCCTCTAAATAGTGGTTCTGCTGTTCCTGGTTCTTACATACCGACACTAGATGCCCTACTTTTTTTCAAATCTTACATTTATATGTTTTATACTTACATCTAGAGAAATTATGCCCTGCCTTACCACAAGCAAAACAACTACGTGTTCCCTGCGACACTTTTCAATAAACTCCTCTACAAACGTTTTACCTCGTCGCCAATTGTAATATATTAATAAGAACGATAACACATGGTTGTATAATACCATTTATTGAAAAACAGTGATACTTTTTACACAGTAATAGATGGATATGGGATAGGCAATTCTTAGCTTCCCGTTATATACACATTGTCTGACGGTACTAGGTACACATTGTAACTAGATACAGAGGTTTAAAATTTTAAGTGGTTGTTAAGCAACACACCCTTGTGATTAATGTATTATTGTAAATGGCTTTTTGAAGTGGGACATAATTTCAAATAGAAAGAAGTATAATCTTGTATTTTAATACTCTGTTTACCTAATTTGTTTTTTGTAAGGGCTGTTGTCAGGCCCGCTGGGAGCAGGCGTGCAGGGCGTGCACCGCACGCGGGCGCCATCTTCAAGGGGGCGGCAAACACAGGAATCTCCTCATCGAGCTCATTCACATAATTTGCATCTGTTTTTTATTATTTCATAACAACAACATCTATTGATCTATATCGAAAATAAATGCAAACGTCTGCAGGTTCGAACCACTTAAGGTACTCTTGAAGGGGATTCCCCGATATGAAATTTTAAAGAAATGACAATTGAACATTTGAACAATTCGGCGCGGGTGGGAATTCCCCGCTGTCTCATATCGGGCGATGGTTTTACGTACAGGGGAATCCCCGTGCCGCTGCCTGTTGTCAGCCATACCTACCCCTACCTATATGTATCTACAATAAATTATTATTTTAGACATTATTCAAAATAGTAAAAAGTCTTCTCAGAGTGTGTCTATTGCGTGTCTGTTTGCTACTCTTCCACCTACCTAACCAAACTCAAATTCCTTTCTAGAAGCCTAGTCAGGGAAAACAAGATAGAGGCGGGGGGGCGGCATTGTCAGGTTTGCACGCGGGCGCTGAAGCGGCCAGCGGCGGGCCTGGCTGTTGTTTAATATGAATGTTTATTCCGTCGAGGAAAAAGTCCAAATTTTTAATAGCACATTCCTTGCGATAAATTGCAGGTGTTTGTGGCTTTTTTTTGAAAATCGACCTTCGCCTTCTGTAACTACTATCAGAAGAATTGCTAATAACTTTGAAAGGTTTGGTTGCATTAATCCGAAAAGCCATAAAACCGTTGTTGGAAAAACTGTAGAAGACGTCAATAAAGAAATAACTGTACGCGCTGCACTGGAAGAAAATCCTTGCAGATCTTTAAGGCGAGTTAGTGCTGAACTAAGTGTGGGAAAAGACACAGTTCGTAAAATATTGAAAGGCAATGGATATAAATGGTTTAAAATTAAAAATACTCAGGAAATACTTCCTCAAGACCGCTTTTCAAGGATGCAATTTTGCGAAACCATTATGGAACGATGCAATCAAAATCAAAATTTTATTAATAACATTTTGTTCACTGACGAGAGTACTTTTCCCATTCATGGCCATCATAATGCATCTGTAGTACGATATTGGTCCAAAGAAAATCTACATCAACGTTGTAGCTACCGCACTTAATACCCTGAAAAGCTAAATGTGTGGGCTGGACTTATAGGAAACACAGTCATTGGTCCCTTTTTTTATTCATGGCACATTAAATGGATACAAATATTTAGATCTATTGGAGAACCACATAATTCCTGCCCTTCAGGAGCAGAATATTAGAGTAGAAGATGTTTGGCTGCAACAAGATGGCTGCCCAGCTCACGGAAGTGTAGTTGTGCAAGAATTTTTATACAACACATTCATGGGACGTTTAATTAGTCGCAGGGGAGATATTCCACGGGCGCCAAGATCTCCCGACCTATCTATGAACGATTATTTTATTTGGGCTTACATTAAAAGTTATATCTATCGGCCTCACACTTTAGACGAGCTAAGAAATAAAATTATAGAAACTTTTGCCACAATTACTCCATAAATGTTAGCAAATGTGAGGCAGAGCTTTTATGATCGACTGGGTTATTGTTTAGCTCAAGAAGGGGGACTGTTCGAGCATTTATAATAATAATAATAATAATACTAACTGATTTTGACTATTTATTAAACATTAAATACATTAATTCAAGATTGTCTTAGTTCTTACGTTTAATTTATTTCCTTCTTCTAATTTTATGCAAACCATATCAGCATTTTTTTTTAAGAAATACAGTTATCTTCTGAATATAACAATATTTCCATTTTATTTGTTTGTATCTAGTTACCGTGTGTACCTAGTACCTGCAGACAATCTGTATACTAGACTTGCGGTTGGCATTCCTGCCACATCAAACTAACTTACATCTAATATAAGTGGTTACATCGCATGGTACACTACACACAATAACATTGATATAATGCTTATTTCAGAATCCCATCTGACGAAAAAGACCTGTCCGAAACTCTACCTTTTACAGGACTCAACATCCCGATGGCGGTGGAACAGCTATCATCATCAAAACGAGCATCAAATACTACGAGCTCGAATGTTATCAGCAAAATTTGCATCACAAAGACTGATTTAGAAACTTACTTCAACACACTCAGTAACCGATTCATCATTGGTGGAAATTACAACACAAAACACCTCCAATGGGGTTGCAGAATAATGACTCCAAGAGGACGCCAGCTGTATCTTACCCTAAATAATACAAACCCCAAGGGAGTGTCCTCGAGTCCCTTTTATATCTTATCTACGATTCACCCGTCCTGGATACATTCACGAATCATCCAGTCGTAATGCCGTTCCATGCAACTTCTACAAGACTCTAATACCCATCTACCCCCCCACAACCCCCCCTATAAAATAAAACCACCTACCTTACAAATATTACCTGATTTTACGATCATATCCCTCAGACAGATACTTCGTGCAACTTCCACAAGGTTCCAAATCCATCTACTGTAAAATACCAGGAATCCCAAACTTCACTCATTCACATAAGATCAGGGGTCCCCCCAAGGGAGTGTCCTCGGGTCCCTTTTATGTCTCATCTACGACTCACTCCGTCCTGGCTACATTTGCGGATGATACAGCCGTAATAGTGTCTCATGCAAGACTCCAAAATTTAAAACCGTTCTTAGAAAGCTCGCCACTAAGGAAGTAAAAGGCAAAACCCCCCTCAAGAGCCATTTCAACAAATATACCAATACATAATGAACCACCTAAGCAAAAGAAAAACAACAAAATATTAAATCTTGATGTACTTTAAATACAAGAACGGTATTATCAGTATCCATAATTATTCTGTTGTGATCCACCTCCTCTTGAGTAATTCGAACCGCCCCTGTAAGATTTACCTCCTTGCTGGGCACCTCTGTAACGACCACCACCGCTCGGGCCAGCTGAACGTTGAAGCCACGGAGGCATCTCAGGTGGTGGAGGAGCTTGTTCTGATGTGCGACCACCTCTGTCGGGTACCTAAATGTCAAAGATTTAAAACGAATACCCTTGAATTCGGAAAAAGATTTTACCTGGCCAATAATAATTTTATTGATCGACGATTTAGTATTTTTACGAACGGAAGCATTGCTAGTCTTTTCAATAATAGCCAAATCATCTCGAGATGCCAACAAATCAGAAAGATCGACGTCAGGTTCTGCTTTTAAGGATTTCCTTTTTTCCGTATAAGCTTTATTAAACAAATCATCTTTTCCTTTTGTTTTACCTGACCACTAGAATTTGACCATTTAATTTAAATCCTGCTAATGATTAATAATTCGTAAAAACATACTACAAACCTGAAAAGACTGTATGGTGCAATCGAGACGTTTCAATAACATTTCTCTTCTGATTAAATAATCGTCGTGCAATTCCTGCTGTATATTGTCCAAAATTTCCCACTGCTTTTCCGATAATGTTCCATTAAATATTGGATTACCAATAAGATCTGTATGAGCTTTTTTAACAGTGTTTTGAATGGTAGGAATTAATTTTTGCATCAACGTTTGCATCATAATGTTAGCTGGTGGTTTTGAAAACCCTAATATTTGCAGAATTTTTCGTAAATTCGCTGCTTGAGACGATTCTCGCTGTAGAATTAGTGAAAATATTGTTTAATTATAAATATAGTTAGATATCGGTTATATTCTCACCAACTTTAATTCAATTTTTTTCTCCGGCTGGTTTTCCCTGAAGATTCTTGTGGCCATAAGTTCTGTTGCTAAATATTCCACAAGCAATATTCTATCACCTGGAGTACTAAATCTATCAGAAACGTGACCCTTTAATAATGACGAATGCGGGCATCCTGTAAAAATACAAAGTATATTGGGCTAAACACATTCAGTCAAACATACCTAGTTCATTTAAAAATGAACTTGTTTCCATTATAAACGATACTGAATCCTCTGGTGTTGCAATAGCATTAACACATTCATCGAGATTGCAGAGTATACGTAATTCGTTGGAAAGAAAACTAACCAGCTTAGTAAATTCAATATTCTTTGGACCTTCTTCCAGGGCCGTTTTAAACTCATTTTCAACAAGTAATGCACCTTGATATCTAGAATATATATTCTAACCTTAGATTTAAAAAAAACACTATGATTTCTTACTCACCCAACGAGTTTTATAGATTGAAATGTTTCTATTTCGGTATTATTTAACATTGTAAATGAACTATAAAGATCGAAAGTGATTTAAAATGTATATTTCATGCGATTTTAAAAGAAACCTGTGTTCGGTAAATTGGCGGTCAACTTCTAATGTTCTAATGGGTGTTCAGTCGTGTTCTGTGCTTTCCACAGTGCTTTCCACAGATAAGCAGAGTTGCCAATTCTATTTCATCGCAGTCGCTAACCGGCTTCGTAAAAGTCGCTAATTTGGCACTCAAAAAAGTACCTAACTTTTTTTAATTAGTGCTTAGTTTAAATAAAAGCATAAAACAGTGCAGGAAATTGGTAACCATAATAAACAAACAATGAATGGCTTGCTTATATTTGCAGTAGTCAAGGCTAGTACATCAGTTTTGGAGTATCATATTTCAGATTACACTTTTAACTCTATTATGCCGACTGACTGCTTATATACAATAAACATACATTTTACGTATCGGCTGGGTGCTTTATAAGAAAGCAACTGCCATAACAGGCGTTTCTAAAGCTTGTATGACACGATACTAAATTTTTGCGAAAATTTACGAATAAATTTTTGCATAAATTTACTAGTAAATTTTTGACAGATTTTCACCGAAAATTTTTAACACGAAAATTGGTATGTATGCAACGTAGTTCAACATTTTTTCGTAAATTTACTTGTAAACCTGCGCAGTAGGGAAGTAGTAAAACATTTTAGGGATATTTATAATTCATCTACTGTAATAAGTTGGCAGAATTTGTATTTGAAAAGTTTACACTTTTTGGTGTCCTTTATAACCACCCAAAGTGTGTAAAGTTTATTTATTAACACCCTGTATAGGTGGGCTCATAAACTTCATCACAATCGTACATGTGTTTAGGTTAGCGAAGTTGCATTTTTGATATATAGGTTAATATTTAATTTTGCTATTTTGCTAAGTTTGATTGAAGCGACTAGCAAAATTATTGTCTTTTGAATTAGTATGGCTAAACCTTTAGGGAGTCGTAGTTCTCTATATATTTTTTTAGTCATTATTATTATTATTATAAGGTCGTTAGAGAAAACTTTTGGAAATGAGATCAACGCCTCCAAACGATATATTATTATACTACTGATTAAGAAAATTAAAAGTAAGAAAGTGTGTTTAGTTTTCGAAATTGGAATGAAAAATGTTTGTTCAGAAAATGGTGACGTCATAGAATAGTTTAGTATACCCTAATAGATCAAGTATACCAAACCACAGACCAGGTGTATACTGGTCTGTGACCAAACATAAGAAGAGCTTCAATTTCAGAAATTTGGCAACATTGTACATGTGTTGCCGTGCTATTGCGCATCACATTAAAATTATGTTTAGAACGTTCTGTGGAAGTTTACAGGGTTTATGTCAAATGTCAAGTTTATGTTCTGTGGTTTACAATAATGAGTTTACGTTCGAGGTAGAGAATGTGCAATGTGGCGTGTTCAGTAAAACAAAAATATCGACATTTTTTTAAATAATGAACACTAGCTATAAAGAAGTTATTGTTCGGAATAATTAAGAAAACATTATCACGCAAACGAATATACTGTAAATATAATTATTAACACTCATTAATATTAGAGCCGGTAAAACGTTAGGTTAGTCGGTCAATTTTGTAGTCAAAATAAATTTTATAAGAGGTAATACCCTTTAACTGTTTTATATTCTTTTGCAACAAGCTAAGTGACAATTTTTATTTAGCATTTGCCAGAATGGCGGGTTGCGGTCCTAAACCACTAGTACTGTGTGGCCCGTCTGGTTCTGGCAAAAGTACCTTACTTCAACGGCTCTTGGAAGACTTTCCGGATCAGTTTGGATTTAGTGTTAGTCATACAACTCGTAAACCCAGACAGGGAGAAGAAATTGGGATACATTATCATTTCACAACAATGGATAAAATGCGAGCAGATATTGAAGCTGGAAAATTTATCGAATCCGCTACTTTCAGCGGTAACATGTATGGCACTAGTAAGGCAGCTGTGGAGACTGTGTGTAATGAAGGCAAGGTAAGACCGAATAACAATGTTAGGTTAGATTCTATTTTTCATGTAGGTTTCTGTGATAATTGTATTTAAATTAATAAGCATTTTAAGAATTGTCATAATTTTTCTTTAAATACATTTAATTTGTACTTGCAAATGATCACTTAAATTGTGGTCATTCAGTTTGAAATAATTTTGCTGACTCATGAAAACTTGCTATTTTTACATATTCTGAACAGGTTGTGTATAAAAACTATAGCTAAATTTATACGGCACCTTCGAAAACACCTTATACTAGTGATTAATAGTGCTAAATCAAGATTTTGAAATGCATCCTTGTGGATATACAACAAAGTTAGTTTTTTCTTTTCTGTATAGTAAGTACACATACACAGTCATTACATGTGATTAACTGAATTTTTTTTTAAGTTATATCTGCTCTATAAGAGCGTTAGGTAGTGTGTTATTTCAATTTAACCTTCTCGACCCATTCCCTGCCTGAAGGCTTGGTGGGAGCATAGCAACTAAAATGGATTCAAAGTTTAAAACTGTTATTTACGCATCCATCCATACATACTTAACATAATCCTGTCGTCTTCTACCTTTCAGTGTGAGGATTGTCAGATATCACATCCTGCAGGAATTTCCCTACTCATTCCTATTTTTAATAGCTATCATCTTTGCTTAAGCCCAGGTCACATCTTTCTCTTCTAGTATCTTCAGAAACAAACAAGTAGAAGGCAAAACAATGGTGAAGACTTTTATTTCTAATTCTAAATAACTTGTAGTAGAATTTTGCAATATTACAATGCCTTTATACTTGTTAAAGTTCACCAAATTTTAGAATTTTACAGAAATCTCAATAATTCAATATAGTTAATTGCCTATAAGTCTTTAAGTATAATACCATTAGGATTTAGATTATCAAGAGCTATCAGAAATAAACAGTGGGCTTATTTTTATTACAGAATGATTTTATTAGCAATTCTCTCAATTTTATACAGACGCTTATTGTACTTGCAAAGTTCAATTTATTTTTTATTTCAGCAATACTTTGATAATCAGTCAGTATTAATCAATAAAAAAAGCGCTAAAACTGCAATAGAACAGAAATTAAAAACGAAGTTAATAAAATCATGCTATAAAAAAATTATTATTAACAAATATTTTAAAGCGTTGGTTAGACTCAAGACACTTGATGGAGAGGGAATTTAACGTTCATTATTTGTAACATTGTACAATTTTGTTTTTGTTTTCTTGTAAAATTTTCTATTGGTTAGAAAGAGAAAAACAATAAGCTCTTTGATGGTGTATAGTATACCGCCAATTGTTGTTTAAAAAAATTCAAAACAAAAAACTGCAGTAAAAAGTTAATTTTTGTGTCTGAAATCTGCGCAGAAATATCGTATTACATCATGTTATGTTTAAAATCTATACCTCTAACCGTTTTTGCAGAAAAGCTTTGATTCTAAGCTTTTTACTGTAATAGCATTAATTACATTCAGCATATTCAACACAAACTTTACTTCTGATGTTACGTTAGCGATATGTAATGACATTTTGCGCTAAATACTTGCACTCGAAGCACTAGATTTTGTTGCATGCAGGGTTGATAAAAATCACGATTTTGTTTTATTTAAATCGGATTTTTTTGAATTAAATCAAACTCATATGTTACATTATATTCCAGAATGCAAATTTGAATATTGTTTATTTCAAAATAAAAGTTATTTTCTTCAGTTATCTATTCAAGTATCTACCTAATTACTATGAATAATAATGTTGAATATTCTTCTAATGAGAAGAGGGTATTTATTGTCAAAACATTTTATAATAATAACAACAGATCAATAAAAATACCAATTAGGGTAGGCTGTGAAATTGAATTATTTTGAAATGGTACTTTAGCCACATCCACAGAATGACATTTTATAACGTTTGTAATTTGACATTTTTATTGCAAACAAAGTTTATAACCTCAAATGTCATTCTGTGGATGTGGCTAAAGTACCAATTCAAAATAATTCAATTTCACGGCCTACCCTAATTGGTTTTTTTATTGATCTGTTGTTATAAATTTCGTTTAGAGCAGTCAATTCTTTAAATAAAGCTTTTAGTCAATTAGGAAGTGTTTGTCTTTTTACCACTGAAGATCAGTACTTTTGTGTAATTTGTTTTTGTTTGTTAATTTGTCAAAATCTAAAACCGTGATTTAAATCGATGATTTTTTTAAATAAAAAGCTTGATTTAAATCATCTCAACCCTGTGTGCATGCACACTATAGTAAATTATTTTTCAAAAAAATTCAAGTCTTGTATCTGGCAGAATTATATATTTTTTAACAATAGTTGGTTTTCTGGAATTTTTAACATTAGCAACAAGTAAGATATACAAAAACTCTTTAAGAATGATGCACTGAATTAAAGTTACAAAATTTATTTTAATTAATTACACCACCTGCCTGTTGTTATTAGAAAAAATATTCAATACAACAATAATTCATCTTTAATTTATTAAATTTATTATTATTTCTTAGAAGACTTTAAAACACACGAGTATAAGACCGAATAGTATCTCAGTGGAAAAAATATCATTTTTCATTGTGATAATAGCCACTATCAATTAAAAACATGGAAAAATATTAAACCGAGTATGACATTTATTGGAAGTTATCTAAACTTCATATTGAACGTTTCTTAAAAATTTTAAAAAATAAGGGTAGCCTACCTTTGTCATCAATTTAATTTATTGAAATGCACCTACTTGAACAACAATTTTTTATAAATCAATGATAAAGAGGTTGCCCATTTACATGTATGTATTTGTTTTGATGTATACAGCACTACTTATCAACAATTAAATGACAAAAATAAATATTGTAACGGTTTTAAAATGTTTATTTAAAACTTCGGTTCGTTGTGTGAATTATTTATTAACAAATATTAAAATTATTAAGCAACGAACTAAAACACAACACTAATATTAATTCTAATACAAAACACCAATATTAACCTGTAACACTAATTAATTGATTTGTACAGTTTGTTTATTTATAACTATTCACATATACAGGCCTCCCAGTTGTCATAAATTTATAAAAAATAATAAATTGGCCAAAACAGTCATAAATTGTCATAAAATTTTGCATTTGTCATAAAATTCATAATACAGTAGTGTCCGGTTATAATGAACCGCTACTGGCCACCAAAAACGGTTCATTATAGCCGAAATTCATTACATCCAACAAAGCAATAAACTAAATAATAGTAAAAAATGCATACGAACCAAAGATTTATTATGTATTAAAAATAAACAATAAATTTTCTTACTACATACGTTCAATTGGAAAGTAGGCAAATTATTATTTATCAGATTGCTTAAAATAGTTGCTTATTTTAGACTGTTTATAAGACAAAGTTAAGTAAATGTCATTTAAATACATTTCTACATTAGCCGGGCTGTTCAAAATGTTATTTGGCGCATCATGCATTTGTAGAAAATTCCCATTTTACGATTTCCAAGAAAGAAAGTTCATTATATGCGGCACATTTTACCGTTTTGAAGTAAAAGTTGGTTCATTACATGCAAAAGTTCAATATACGCGAGTTCATTATAAGCAAAAATATTTGTGTTGAACTTAATGAACGATATATTTGGGCATCTGTAAAGGTTCATAATATACGAGAGTTCAATATAACCGGGTTCATTATAGGCAGTCACTACTGTAATATGCAAATTTTCGGCATTAGCGCCTACTGACAAACTTAGGGACCATTTCTTCGAATTTATTAATAAAATGGAATTAAACCTTGGCTATTTAATTCAAATAAGTATGGATGGTCCCAATGTAAACCTTTCTTTTCACAAAAAGTTGGAGGCTGAAGTATTAGAAGTAGGAACATAATACAAAACTGATAAATATAGGTATATGCAGCCTGCACCAAATGCATACAGGCTTTATGAAATTGATTTCGATTTTGATGGGTTTGCTACAGATTGTCATTTTTTCTTTAAATATAGTGCAGCTAGTTAGAAGAGAAGATTTTGCTTTATTAAACATTATAACAGAAGTTGATGCAGAACATATGTTGAGACATGAAAAAAGTGCTGATTCGCATATTAGAGTAGTGGGATAATCTAAAACAATATATATAAAAATTTTTACTTAAAGAACATCGTTTTAAGTATGACATCGAGAAAACGGATCGTTACAAGAGAATAGTAAAAATATTAAATGATTTGCATTCCGCCATTTACATATCTTTTGCCATTAACTTTGCAGAATCAATCGAATTCTTTGTTCTAAGATTTCAGTCAACAGGACCATTGACATATCTTTTATATATGTCCTATACCGATTTATTGTTTAAAATAATGTCAAAATTTATTCATAAAAAACATTTAACCCAAGATCATAGACCTAAAAGTGCAAGTGAATTAAAAATGATTAATTTAACTGATACTAAAATATTTTTGAGCACTATACAATTAGATATAGGAATGTCTGCCAAAAAATTGTTATTAAAAAATAATATAGCAGAAACTGAACAACTGCAATTAAGGATCCAGTGTAAAAAATGCTATACCGTGTTTGTTCAATATCTATTTGCGCGGCTACCTTTGGATTCTATTATTCTAAAGGATACGCAGTATTTACATCCTGTGAATAAACACGACAAAAAAAGTTTGAATGCTATAGGTAGATTAGCTACAACAATGATAAATGTGTTAAAACCGAATTCGAACAAATATTTTAAGACTAATATAATTATTAGTTAAAAAAAAAAACTTGTTGAACGCATAAAAACAGAATAGTTGAAATTAATATCAGTGTGAGAAAATTATAAATGCCGACACTAAGGGAATAGATGATTATTGGGAGGAACTTGGAGCAATAGAAGATATCGATGGCCAGCTTAAATATGAACAATTACACTGCCTAACCAAAGCGTTGTTAACATTAAGTCACGGATAATGCAGTACCTGAGAGAGGATTTAGTATTAATAAAAATATATTACATAGTCGCGTTGCACTTGATGAAGATACCTTGGTAGCTTTGAGACTGGTAAAGGATAAAATTAAAACAGCTGAAGCAGTTAGTCAGTTTAATATAACAAAGCGACTGTTAGAACTAGTCAACTAGTACATCATTCTTATGCAAAGTACGCATTATACTTAGAAAACAAAAAACAAATAGAAAAAACCGAACTTTTAAAGAGGAAACAGGACAAAGAAAATGAACGACTTGCCAAAGAAGAAAAAAGTAGAAAAATGCGATATGAAGATAAACTTAATGATGTATCTGAAGAAATATGCAAGAATAGTAATTGACGTCACAAGTCCGGGAACTCATATTTTACAGTACGAGTGAGATGTTTAAAGACGAGGCGACGAAGGAGCCGAGTCTTGAAACTCGAAAAGAGTATAATGAAAAATATCGTTCATTACACGGCGGAAACTGCTTTTCCCGTTCTCACATGACTTCCTGTGTTCGGCTTCGCCTCACAGGAGAATTGTCACGCTCGCACGGGAAAAGCCTTGTTTCTCGCCTCCTAATGAAATATAATATTACCAGACATATGAAATAAAGAAATCGAATTAAAAATTGCAGAAGAGTTGGTAAATTCCGGCAATGCCAAACTTCAAAAAGAAATTGGAAACAAACAGATGAAAAAAGAAATTATTCAACAAGCACGGGCGATGATTTCTATGGGTTTAGA
Source organism: Melanotus villosus (assembly GCA_963082815.1). Lineage (NCBI taxonomy): Eukaryota > Metazoa > Arthropoda > Insecta > Coleoptera > Elateridae > Melanotus > Melanotus villosus. Next base: position 2,404,553 of record OY720427.1, read on the forward strand.
AAAATCTCATCTATTAAAAGCAGCTAGTTATTAATGAATTAAACTCAAAGCAACAAGATTAAAAAAAAATTAAATTTAGAAAATTAAAGTTGTATTTCTATAGTTCATAGGGTTGCCTTTTATTTGTTTTTTTTTCTTTTATGTAAAACCTAAAGCGTATTGGTATTTACGAATTTATATAAAATAATAGTTTATGCAGTATTTTACTCCTACTCTAATAATGATATGTAATGTAGCTTTTTGTTTTTGATTAAAAATGTCATAAAATTGGTATAAATTTCTTAAATTTTTGTCATAAAATCATAAATAAATTTACTAATTTGTTACTGGGAGGCCTGCATATATTTATATTAACTTTACCAACGTACATATTCGCGACCGTTTATGTAGGCTGGATTAGACTAAAGTTCGCTAAGAGAATGCGTCTTATATATACGCAAGCTTCTAATCTAGAACTATCCAATTCCCGATAAGCCTAGTTTATTCTACGGGCGTCTAGAATTATCGATCTCGCCAAGAAACTTCTAGTAGCGGATGACGCATGTGATCTCGCACCTGCTCTCCGCGGCTGCTGATGCAATTCATTACAATATATAATATTATTAATAATACAGTGAGCACGTAAAGGTTGGAACAAATTCGATAAAATCTTTATTGGGCAAGTAAGAAAATAATGCTCGGACACGTCGATTTTATTTTTTTTATGGGCATTTTTTTGGTATATAGATTACGTCATCCCTGTTCGAGTTATGACGTCATCATCAGTGTTTTTAAATGGCAACACCCTCTTTTGATAACACCATTTAAAAGAGCACATTTTTCTGGGTATAGACGCCAAATTTTGTGGCATGTTGCATAACAATATTTTCGAAAAAAGGGTTTTAGAACTCATAACAATGTAATAAAATAACAATAGAAAAAATAATAAATACAACTAAAACTCATTAAATTAAATGTTCAAATTGCATGTCATTCACCTCTTGACAATATCCATCTTTTGGCGAAAACGGTGTTTAGATAATCACGCGCAATCCATGAATAAATGTATAGTGGCGCGCCATATTGTTGGTACCATTTTGGTTCGTCCAGCATTTGGGGATTTTGATTATTTGGATATAGTGCTATAAGTGCGGGAATTATCTGTTTTTGTAGCAAATTCAAATATTTTTCAGCATTAAATGCGCCGTCAATAAAAAATGGGCTACAATTGTGGTACTAATTTCTCGAAAATATTGTTATGTAACATACCATAAAATTTTTTAAATGGTACTATCAAAAGAAGATGTTGCTATTTAAAAAAACTGATGATGACGTCATAACTGGAACAGGGATGACGTAATAAAAAATATGCGTATCACAAAAATAAAATCGACGTGTCCAAGCATTATTTTCTTACTTGCCCAATAAATATTTTATCGAATTTGTTCCAACCTTTGCGTGCTCACTGTATATTTGGCCTAGTTGGGACTACTAAAAATTATTGGCAACAGAAGGTGTCGATTTAGGTTTATATTTGTAAGATAGGTACCTAAAAGAAGCTGTTAGAAATCTTGATGTTATGTCTGCATTTGTAAGATTTTACCAACTTCTTAAGATTGTGCCTCATGCAGTTTGCTATTTTCTTGCATTGTTAATTTCATATGTAATTTTAGTTAAATTTTTTGTTAGAAGAATCAAAAATAGGTATTTAGTATCTATCACTTAAGAAGATAAAATTTTAAGTCCATCATTACTACTTATTTGATTAAGAAACTTGACAGAAAATTAATGATGAAAAAAGGACAATAAAACAGATCAATATCATCTCTATTGTTAGTTAAATACAGGTAAACATCCAGTAATCATCTAATGTCTTATTTATGACAGATAATAAGGTCATGCTGAATGTACACGTCTTTGTTCTTTTAATTAAAACAAACTGATGTTGTTTTAATTAAGTCATGCAAATGTCATTTCAAATTTATGGATGGTAAATATAATTAACCAACCCTGTTTAAATAGGCATTGTTTGCATGTGCGCTTTTATCATGGCATTTTTCAATTTGAACGTAAAACATATTGACCTGGCTTGATCACTTTAAAAATACTATTCGCATGTGCTCCTTATGATTTTACTTACTGACTGCAGGTTATAATCTACCTACAATAATAATTAACAGCTATTAATCCCCAAAATCAAGCATTTGCTGTGATGACATTGAAAGTTCTGTTTTACTCCCGGACATTTTTAAGTCAAAATGAAAAATATATAATATAATATAAATCTTACTCTTATAGAAGTGAACAACATCTTCCTCCCCACTTTATTTCCATGACGTTTAAATGTGAAAGTTGTATCATCCAGGAAATTGCTGAAATTTTTCTTTAAAAACGTAGATGTAAATGTAACGCTTAACCATGGTATTGTTTTTGTTAAAACTTAGATGAACATAAAAACAATCAAAATGGATCCAAACAATTAACTAATTAACCTACAGGAACAAATTATTAAATAAATGAAGACTAGAAAAAAGAGCTAGAAGAGTTTATTGTTTCATTTCCAAAAGAGTTAAGAAAGATGGCTTAGGGGGGTGTCAGACAGAGTTCTTACTTCGATGGTCCTCGATCGACCAACTTTTTAAAGCAATATATCGACTGGTTCGAACTTTAGGGCTTGTTCGAAACTTTGATCGGTGGTCGATGAACAGTCAATGAGTTCATCGGGTTTCTAGCATTGAAATTATTGCAAAAAATTACCAAACAGTTGATTCTATTATTTATATTTATTAGTATTATTCCATGGGGGAGTGGACAGCCGAAGAAATAGACAAATTAATTTGTTTAGTTAGAGACAATCGGTCATTGTATGATCAAGCATTGCCGGCGTATTCAAACCGAGATACTACGGAATTGCTATGGCGTGCAATATCAAACAAATTTATTAATAGAATGGAAATAAGTGTAAACGACAGAACCTTAGTGTAAATTACTGTCATGTATATGTGACAACAACTTTAAAAACTGGCCGATCGTAGATGGTTGATATCTCTCGATTGCTGACGGTCGAAGCACTGTCTGACACCCACCTTTATTAAAGGTACAGTTAAAATATGAATTTTGGAGATATCTATCAAACAATCCAAGAGACATTTAGCCTTAAGCATAAGACATAAATGGAAGCGTAGGGAGTTTTTAAGAGAGCCTTTGTTTCAAATCGTCAGTATATTTAAGTTTTAGCTTGTTTTTGAATAAACATCATCTCTTCTCTTTTCATAAAAGTTGAAAAGGTTGACAATGCCCATAGTTAATTTACTACTTTTATTGTTTTTATTTTACTATTAGGGCAACAGATGCCTTGCATAAAGGTTCAGATGCTAGAGAAGTTGTTATGCCTATATGAACTTAACTTCAATTTAAACCGAGATTCTTTTATGTGAATGTGAGACAAGCTATGCAGTTATAATATACAGGTTGATTCGTTTTATTTATCGCTACTGGTATTTCACACGGCAGTATTCTAGGGCCTGTATTGTTCATTATTTTTATTAACAATATTGTTGGTAAAATATTGATCGCATTCATATAATCAGCCAAATTAATAAAGGTCTATATTGCTTTAATAGATTTAAAAAATCGTTTATTAAGCTTTGAAAGAACAAGGGGTACCTGCAAGTGCAAAATATCTCAAATTAATTCAAAACGTTTATAAATTATAGTCAATAAAATGCATTTTCGTCAATCAAGGCATAAAACATGGTGATCTGCTTTCACCAGTTTTAATTAATGTTGTATTGTAACTATTGCTTATAAATTGAACCAACAAAGGAGTTAATATTAATGATGAACATTTAACCAACTTCAGGTTTGCTGACGATGTTTTATTATATGCAAATAGGGTATGTTGTATCAACGATTCGTCTATACACAACAAATAAAAGATCTAATAATATATGTACAATAAGTAAAATATACTTACTTACATACATACATACAAGTTCCATTATTTCCTTAAAGAGAAATAGGGTGTTGACGAAGTTTCTCCACTTTTCTCTGTCTTCTGCCATCCTCTTCAGCTGTTGGATCGACATTTCTGTTTCCTCTTCCACCTGTTTTCCTTCTTCCTTGAGAGTTCCACTCTAGGACTAAAGGACTACTCTACTGGTTTCTTCTTTGCTTTTTCTTAAGGTATGACCAATCCATCAATATTTTCTTTTACGAATTTCTGTATTTACATCTTGTTAACCCGTTCTTTCCATCAGTTTTTGGTTTGATACCCTGTCTTGCCACCGGATTCCGAGGATATATCTTTGACATCTATTGATGAAGGTGTGTATTTTTGTTTTTATCACACTGGTATTTCCGTACGATTCGCACCCGTATAAGGAAACTGCTTTAACGGTTGAGTTAAACACCTTTAGCTTTGTTTTCACTTTTAACTTACTTGCTCTCCAGATTTTACTCATATTGATGAAAATGCCTCTCGCTTTGTTTATTCTGTATTGGATGTCTTTAGCTGAACCACTATCACTGGCAATTATGCAGGGCTTCGAACCGTTATTTTTTTCGTTTCGGTTTTCATTCCGGTTCAAATAAAAAAAAACATATATCAGTTCGGTTCCGGTTTTCGTTCCGGCAAAAATAACGGTTTTTCCGGTTTTCGGCTCAGTTCCGGTTCGAAGCCCTGTATTATATCAACACAAAAATCAAACCAAATTCCCTTTCTCGTAAGACAAGTTGGGACTACGCTACGAGACCCCGCAAATGAAGAAACAACAAGACAGCAACGACAACTAAAGTGGAAAGTAAGATTGTGTTAATGCACGTGTTTGAACATGTACCGAACCGAAATACACCGATATTTTTTTTTCGGTTCAGCTCCGGTTTTTGTTCCGACTAAAATAACGGTTTTTTCCGGTTTTCGGTTCGGTTGCGGTTCGAAGCCCTGCAATTATGCTACCTAAATATGTTAATTTTTCGTTTTTTTCCACTATACTGTTATCCAATATTCATTACTTCTTTGAAGTAGTCGTGCCGTGCCATCTCTCTAGCTGTGTTTTAGTTGTAGTCAGAATTTGTCCGTTTCTACCTTTTAACTAAAATGTCTGTCTTTCTTTTGATTTTGCCTGCTAATTTGTTTATAACCTTGTATAACTCTTTGCTGTTACCTTTGTTTGCAGCTGCTTTTGCATCTTTTGCCAGGTTTTCTATTTGATTATGCTTGTCTACTCTAATACTTCTTTTAATCTCTTTATTTTTAATTTGATAAAGTCTCTGAATATCCGCTTTTTCTACTTCATCTTGTGCTTGTAGACCTCGTATCTTCAGCTGTCTTCTTTCTTTTATCTTCTCTCAAGTTCATGCGTTGATGTATGCATTTTTGAAATCGATTCTTTGTTGGTTTTGTTTTAATTTTGTTATGAAATTTTCTTTAGCTCTGTTGTCTGTAATGGTATTTGCCAAATTAAGCTGTTTAATTCTATTACTTTCCTTTTTGCCTTTCCTTCTCTCGCATTCGATGCTTATTTTCGCTATACCAGCAGATAATGATCTGTTCCTATGTCTGCCCCTCTTCTAGTACACACATCCAGTAGCATGTTTGTTTTCTATTTATACAGAAGCGATCAATTTGACTTTCCTTTTTTCTAAATGGTGAGACCCACGTTATTTTATCACTTTTTGTGTTCAAAGACAGTTCCTCTGATTTCTTTTTCTTACCCCGTGTTTGCCAATTATACGTTCTACGCCCTTATTTTCTGTCCCTGCTCTGACATTAAGTCCCTCGTCAAAAGTATTGAATCGTTTCTATTTCATTTCTTTAGGGTTTCGTTTAGTGAGTAATAAAATTTGTCTTTTTCCTCATACTCGGGTTTGCTGATGATATTTTATGTTTATTAAAACAGGAGGGATATTAAATAAAATGGTAATAATTGCATGAAAAAGTTTTTGGGCACATAATCATTAAAATGAATTTTCATCTCTTTGGGTTATGGCATGCTGATAAGCATTCATAATCCTTTTTGTTTTTATGTGGAGCAAAGAGGGTTGGACTTTACTGTTACATTTTTTTTCACTTCGCTTATTTTGTTTATTTATTTATCTTTATGGTTTATTATTCTTTACCTTGTTTACTATTTTTTCCACTCACTTTGGTTTTTATTTTTCCCTTCCATTCATGTTTTTGTATTGTTTGTAAATTGTTTTTAATATGATTTAACTATGTTAGTTTAGGTCTACCTCTCTTTCGTTTATTATCTGGCATCCGTCGGTTCTGTTGTCTTTACTGCTTCAGTTTTTTTTTACTTCTTCAAACATCTCAGCCATCTTAGTCTTTGTGATTTGATAAATTTTATTTTTTCATCTCCTAGTTCCTGTTCAATTTTGAAATTCATTTTTGGACACCAGGTATCTTCTTCTAATTTTCTGATGGCATTTTTCCTTGTTCTAAATTTATTAATTGTTAGATTTGAGTAATTAATTTATTTCCTTTTTGCTTCATCTGTATGGAAGTGGTGATTTTTTTAGTTTAATTACAGGGGTCATTTGGAAAGTAAAGAACGTTTGCGCATACAGCCCGCGCTGTTGTTTTGTTGCACCCGATCATTTGTTCGCTGTGTTAAGACTTAACTTGCCGATGTCAAATCCCACCAACTGTGAGGTGCGAGGCATGATTCCTTTTTTGCAGGTGAAATTCATCGAAGACTTGTTGGCGAACGTGTTAGGAAATAGTGCTTAATATTTAGGAATGGGCGAACAGATGTTCATTACGTTGAGAGATCAAGTCGAGCCTTTCTCATGGATATACTGAAGTAGAAGGTGAACCTCAACGATTAGGGAGGTGCACGAACAATGACTGGAAGTGTCTCATACAGTTGTGTACGAAATTGTCAATGAACATTTGTTACCACAAAGTTTGTGCACATTAGGTACCACTGATGTTCACAGATCCTCGCAAAGCTGCAAAAATGGGAGCTTCATTGATGTTCTTGGAACATTACGAATGGGATGGCAACGCGTTCATCGATAGGGGATGGACTTCATAATTGGAAAACTGATGACCTCTGTTTTCTGGGACCATCAAGGGATTTCATGCCCCACAACACAACGATCAATGCTGATGCCTACTATGCAACTCTTCGACGTCTTCATAAGGCTATTAAAAACTGCCTCAGAGGCAAATTTTCTAGTGGCATTGTTCTGATCCATGACAATGCATGCCCGCATAACCACCAGGCAGACACAGACTGTCCTGCATGATGCATTCAATTGGGACACATTTCGCTATCTTCCCTACAGTCCGGACCTAGCACCATTGGACTTTTACCTCTTTGCGAAGATGAAGCAGCACCTTGCTGGCAAACGTTTTACAAATGATAAGGACCTACAGCTTGTTGTCGGGTCTGGCTGAATAGCTAGGCCGTAGAGAAGCAGGTGAAGGTCTATGGTAAAACCTGTATATTCTCTAAATATCTTTGTATGACAAAACGTTCTTTACTTTCCGAATTACCCTTGTATTATATTTTATCTAGCTGTGGTTCAATCACATTCCCCTCTATTCACTGATTTTTTCCTTTCACTTTGTTCACTTTCTTCTGGATTGTTGAAAAGGTTATGGAGGTGCTCTTACCATCTCCTAAGAACCTCATTACTTCCTGTTAGTTTCCCGTTGCATCCGTGTATCCTCTTGTTTGTATATTGGGTTTTCTATACGGTTTTTAAATTTTTTGTCAAATTTATTTATCCTTATGTGTTTGCCATGATTTTCTATTGTTTTTGGTTTTTGATTTTCTTCTTTAATTTACATATAATTTCTACTTAGTGTTTCTTTTAGAATTTTCTCATTCTTTTTGACATTGTTTTTGTTACCATTTCTATTTGGCTAATCTCTTTTGTGCAATTGCTTCTGTACATTCTTCATTATTTGCATTAATGATTTTATTATAGCTGATGCAAATTCTGTGATATTTTTCTACCTCTCTTGTCTGTTTCAATTTTTTCTAATTTAGTGTCTAGGTCTAGAGCAACCCCCATTCTTTTACATTTTGTTTTATTGTTTCTCATGCTCCTGATCTTGCATACAATGTTTGCTATAATCATGTAAAAGTCATAATCACAATATGCTCTTTTATGTTATTTTGGTTGTTTACTGAATATTTTTGAATTTAGAATGTGGAAGTAATATGTTCAGTAGAGAAAATTTAAATAAAGTACATTATTTAGTTTTACTTGAATAACCATACGAAAATTTCAATTTGTTGAAAAATGATACCACCGCGGGGAATCGAACCACCGACCTTAGGTTAAACGCACCAACGCTCTTACCTTTGAGCTACGGCAGCCGTTCTCCGGGGCAGCGTCAAATTTCTACATTAACAATTGAAACCAAATATTGAAGTCTATTCTATGGCCGCATTTAAGTTAAAGAGCCGCATAGCGGATTCACAGAAACTAATTTTGGCAACATAAACTTCTAATTCATCATGAAATCGTAAATATTAATATGTAGAATCCAACTTCCAGGAATTCTAAGTTGATGTTATTTTGGTTGTTTACTGAATATTTTTTATAATTCTCCGCGTTCACTTAAATAATTCTAAAACAACTTACATGATTACAAACATCATTCTTTCTGGATATCGACTTTCTCTGTATATAATTCAGAACTTCTTCTTTGGGAATGAAATCTAACACTGAGAGCTTTTTACGGTAATCTGAACTATATATTGAGATATTCGATCCCCCTCTTACAATCCTCTAATATTAAGTCTTTGTCTTACAATTCTACCGCGTAAGCATTCTTTTTAAGAATGCTGGCTGAGTCATTCTTGTACACGCGTGAACTGTCGCCAAACATGAAGCTGAGGTCATCCTTTCTTCCGTCTTTGTTTCGTACAAACTTATGCGGCAGAGAGATTGACCTTGCCTCGTGGCGCTTGATATCTGACTCGCTCAACATTACCTCGGCTTATCTTTCTCGTATGAAAAAGGGGAAAATACTTGCGTACTGCTCAGTTTAATGTATGAAACTCAAACCTGGGCTACAAGAAAACAACATATTAATAAATTTTCCATTGTACAATATAAAGTGATGGAAAATATTGGAAAACAATTATGTTCAAAAATATAACAGAAACGTGTAAAGTTTTAAAGTGTAATAGACGGAATCGAAAGTAGACAAGTAGAGAGTAGAGTAGAGTAACAGTAGGGAATTCAGCAACAAAATTATAAAAGGGGTATAGGAGTCAGGGGACAGATCGAATCAACCCCCTGACTGGTCTAAATAATATGGTTCTATTAAGTTTCGAGACAACCCTAATACCGGACATAACAGGAACAAATTGCTTAATCACACACGACAAGATCTGCTACAAATCAATGAAATAGATGCATAGAAAATCTAATGCTAGTTTGGAAGACTAAATTTGGATAACATTCAGCAAGGAAATGGTATCGACAGAGGATGACTTCTTCTCTGTGTAGGTTTTAGCTTACTCCGCTATTATTCTCCATTTTCTTCATCATCACAGTCCTTCACTTTCATGCCATGTAATTTTTTTTCCACTTTGTGCCATCTAAGGATGAGTTACAGCTTTACTTAGAGTACTGAAATCAGCATGAGTTTAGATTTGATTACAAACTTTCAATTAAAGATCAAGAAGATCATGAAAATGTTGGTTATATCATGTAGGGGTATGGGGATTTTCTGTTTTAAACTTCCTCGTAGAACTACAAAAGGCTGAGACTACAAGAGATTTCCCCACATTGGCAACTAGCTGGCAGTGCTCTAAATCTAAAAGAGCATTTAGTAACCGTCAGCATTAAGGAAGGCAAGTCCTTTTGTCATGTGGGGTGAGAGGGTCCCCCTTGACAACTTACCTTCTTGAAATCTGCCAGTTTTCAAGACTGAAGGGTTTGTGTTGGTATGCAAGAATGCATATATTATCAGCGTGGCTCACTTACACTATAAATCTACAACCACTATTGTAACAGGAATGCTCTATTATTTCCACACGCATTCTTACAGTATTGACTAGTCACTTGCTGTACGTCTCCATTGAGCTTGAGAATTCCAAATGCTGGTTATATTTGAATTATTCTTTTCCCACAATGAGACAGTTCCACAACACAATGTTAGATGCAGTCTTTGTGTATTATCAAACTTAAGTTTTCAAATAGCTGGCTTATCAATTAATCCCGGCAAATTCAATAATACTTAATATGGGTAAATACAGGGATCGTCAGTAAAAAAAAAACTAGATTAATCTCCCAATTTAAATTCCTGTCTATAAGTACCCTTCTTCCCCTCACATTTAAAACTGTTCCGATGGTAAGTGGTGTTATGGGGAGCATAGGTGAAACTAATCAGGTCAAATAAAGATATTTTACATCACCATCAAGAAGGTGATTTTTGCCATGCACATACCTTATAATTGAAAGGACTTCAAAGGAATAAATTTTATAATTATAGCCACAAACTGAAAACAAAAATTACGTTTATGCCAAAATTGTACGCTATGTAAAATGTATAACTATTTAAATTATTAATTTTTTTAGTTGTTTAAATCAATTTTATTAATTCTATAAATATTCTGACTTTATTTGATTGTGATGCATGATGTTTCTTTCAATAGGCTTTATTATTATTAATGTATTATATAAGGAAGTACAACATGACATTACATAATCTATGACCTCTTATAGGTGAAGGTGTCAAGGTAACAATACGTTATTTACATACTCATCTTAACTATATCATTTATATTGTGGCGAAGTCGGGTTTGGGGTTATTGTTAATAATTAATATAAATAAGTTATTGTAATTAGTTTGGTAGAGTCTTTGACCAACGACGCCACTTGAAGATTGCTTGGCTTTGTTGCGAGAGGTATAAAATCAAAGTCCAATTCAACTAACATTCATATATTTTATATACGTGCTTTAGTGTTACCAAATCTTACATTTTCAGTCTGAGTCCCCAATTCAATGTTATACAAAATTTATACTAAGTTTAATTCTACACAGTCTGTTCTAAGTCCAGAGTCAAAGTGAATTTTTTAACAATTAAGAACTAAGTTTCAGTTACATTTAAACTACTAAATCCGTAACACGGATTTAATTAATTTACTTGAATATGTTGTAAGTTCTAAATAACATTTGAAACGACTAAGTCCATAAAGGGAACTTAGACGAATCACACAAATATTTCATAAGTTTAATTTAACAAAATAGAACAATCTTACATGAATCTGCTGGCAAGCATCGCCTTGGAGGATATCAATTTTCTGGGTGTACTGCTTGATGTTACTGCTTTGACGGATCAAACTTAACCATATTTTTAGCTTAATTTCTCGCAGTATTTATTCAGTAAATTGATCCCTTCCCTTAAAATAACCGTGGGAAATATCAACTTGGACCAGTGCACGGGTGTGGCCTTGACTGTGACCGTATGTTGCCACTGCATATTTGACATTCTTAAATGATGCAAGTTGATATCTTGCCACGTGTAGTTTGCTAAGAGGAATGACCTATCGTTACTTTGCTTGCTCGTGTACTTAAATTACAATTTTAATATTTTTTATATTCGTCTTTATGACATTACCCTCCCCTAACGGGAAGTTTGTCCTCAAACTTAAACAAAAATATTAAAATGTTCACCAACATTATCAATACTGACTTTGAATATTTTATAATTTTATAAACTCCAAATGGCCTGAGCTATGCTTAATCAGTGTTATTATGTTTGGGAATTATTTTTAATGTTGGTTGATCTTTTTGTCATGACATTTTCAATTGATGGCTTTATTAGCAGGTGTTGTTTTTGACCCTCAAATTCTTTTTGACATTTAAAACTAATTGTATAGTATCATTAACTTATTACTAACAAAACTTTTAAAATAATTAGTGTACCACTTTACTAGAGTCTAAACTTTCTGCTTTTTAACTAGATAAATTTAAAAGTATAAAGTCTTAACAATTTTTTTGCAATAACTACGAACGCAATGAAACTTAGTGTTCAAGTAACTTGCTTTTGTAAAGTTGTTTAAGACAAACCGGACCATTAATAGGTTGCAAAATTACAGGTGTGCGTCTTAGACATAGATGTCCAGGGAGTTAAAAAAGTAAAACAAACCGACCTAAATCCTTGGTATGTCTTTGTTAAACCCCCAAGTCTCGATGCATTGGAACAAAGATTGCGATCACGTAATTCGGAAACTGAAGAAAGCTTGAAAGCACGTCTGCAGGTTGCAACGAATGAAATCCAGTATGGTAAGTTGACAGTGTGTTAGTACTTGTTTCGCTAAATTTGCTAAGCTTTTATTATTAATTTTTATTAAGTTTGTTCAATTTCGAAACTAAACGTTTTGTTTATGTAAAATTAAAAAGTTGTTAATATAATTGATTACATTAATTGATTAAATTAATGCTAACAGCAATATGAATATTAACAACATACAATGTATAATATTTCTAAAGGATGTAAACAGTTCAATGGTTACCACAGAATATTTATTTTATTGGCAGTAAAAGAGGCTATATCCAAAAGTTTACAAAATTGTGTAATATAGAGAGTACTTGGGTAATCTATTATCTTGCAATCACTTAACTCTTTACATTTCAGTAACAAAATTTATTACACTTTTGTATTAGTTATTTTACCTGCCCATAAAAATGTGCTCTACTTTCGAAAACATACATACACAGGGAATGTGGAACATAGTGGCTCTTTAATATAACCAAGTATAATTTAGCTTATGCATTGATTTCCAAAACAATAATGGAGAGAATAAGAGATGCTATAGTAAAACATGGTGCTGAGATAGGCAGTGACCACTATCTGCTGGAGTCGGAATTAGTAGTAACACAAGAGGTTAATGATAGTAGAAAGAAAACTAAAAACAAACCGGTACGTAAAATCAAAACATATAAACTAAGAGATGACGATATACAAGAAAAATATAAAGACTAAAAGTATATATAGATGTATAAACCTTGTGAGAAATATATAAAATCAATATGATAGGAAATGCAATAGAAACATATGGAGTGACAGGAAAAAACAGAAATTATAAACAAACGACCTGGTGGAAACCTGAAAAAAAATACTTAAGAAGCAAACACCAAAAAGTTATGAGGTGTACAAGGTTTGCAGGAAAAATGCCAAAAATAAAGTGCTCAAACCCAAGAATTTTGGCCCGAAAATGGAAGAGAACTTTAACGGTAATCAGAATTTTTTCTACAGAGTTGTAAGAACTATAAACACGAAAAACGACAATCAATTAGGTATATTAAAGACAAAAATCGACAACTATTAACGGAAGGTGGCGGGAGTTATTTTAAAGAGCTGTTAGACAGTAATAACGAGGAAGAAAACAATAGAGTAGTGGTGGCATCACCTTCGAGAAATGGAGAAGATGATAGCGACAAAGATTTATCAATGAGGGAACTATCGTATGGCCAAAAAGTCCTTGCATCACTGTTGCTGTGGATGCACATCCTAAACATTTCATATTTTTTTTAAGCTTTTTTAGTTACAATTTACTCACTTTTAAAGGATGCCAAGTAAACTTCAATGACATAAAAATAATAAAAGTATATAATTTCAGAGGTAATTTAAATTCCACAGCAACTATAATAATACAGAAATAAGGAAAGAGCCAGGACATGACGAGATTACCACTGAAATGGTGAGGTCAATGGGAAATACGGAAAAAAGTTTCTTTCTTATTGAATATATTTATGTAGTAGTGAGGACAAGCGAAATACCACAGGAATGGGAAATAGCAATAATACTGCCATTGTTTAAAAAGGGCGACATTAATGATTGTAAAAATTACCGTGGTATTTCACTGTTAAGTGGGAAATTGGGAGATGAGCACAACGAGTTCAGAACGGGAAGAGGGACAACAGATGCTTTACATAGCATTAATCAGAAGATCAATCGACGCTAACAAAACAGTGTATCTCTGTTTTATAGATACATATATCGAAGGCATTCAATTCAGTAATAAGTAGAGACCGGATTTTAGGTGATGAGTCATCCAAATAGGTAAATTTAGCTAAAATCAGCGGCGCACAAAATATTTCTAAATAAGATTTTCTTTAATAACACATGATTGGTTTGGTGACTCAACGAAAGCTTGGCCACGCCCATTGTAAATCTATTGCACCGTAATGATTAGTGAACTTTGTCAACCTGTTTTAGGAAACATTACTATAAGCGGCAATAGTAAAAGTGCTACTTAAGTGTGCTGCTCTACTGAAATGATTTTACTAAATCCGATCTCTAGTAATAAGCAATAACATCAAAAATATTCTCACCAAGCGAAATGTTAATAGCAATGTAATAAGGAAATATAAATACAATAACACTATTAACTATGTAAGAAAAAATAACAATACCTCGCAAAAATTTAGTACTTCTTCAGGTGTGAGATAAGGGGGAACATTGATGGATGAAGTAATAAAAAAATGTAAAAGTAACATTAAAGAAGCCACATGATAAGGTGAAAAGAATAATAATAAACCATTTAGCATATTTCAATGATGAAGTGCTAATGGCCAATAAAAAAAAGATTGTGATGTAACCTACTGATTTGGAAAGAAGAACTTTAGAAGCATCCACTGCTAAAACAAAAACAATATTGAGAAGCCAACCAAAAATTTTGATTAAGATAGAGCAAAAAGAAATACAAGGAAGGCAGTGTAAATACTTAGGTGCAGTCATAACAGAAGATGAAAAAATATGTAGAAGCGGAGGTGGACGAAAGAGTAAAAGCTACCACTAAATTTATTTTGTACTAAATAAACGGGTAATCAATAAAAAGGAAATATCAACAAAAACAAAAGTTAGAATGTATAATTCGCTATAGCTATAGGTATACTACAAGGTGAGTCTTTAAGCGCGGCCCCCGACTCTATATCGGAAAGTAGTTGATGTACGTTAACAGGGGAAAAAATTTACAAATAAACTTGAACCTAAGAAATCCATTAAAAATATTTTTAGCCGCCGATTCTTTCAGGGAGCGGCGCGCAATCGGGGGACGGCAACATTTAATCGCACTTTTTTCGAAAAAATTCTAAATGAAGGTCTATTAGAATATGTCTAGATCAAAAGAACGTCTAATTTGACATAAAATGGATTCTTTGAAGTTTTAATTAACTTTGTCGATGGGCTGCGCGGCGAAAACATAACCTCCAAGGTTATATTATTATTATTATTTTCCTAAAGCTATAATATAAATATTGTCCACTGAAAATATTACTTGAAATTTTTTTCCAACTTTTTTTCTATAATTCTCGGTGCATTTTAGTGGAAACTTGCTTTCAACTACAAGTATCTCAAAAATTTGAAATACAAAGGTATAATAATTTTATTATTACGTTATGAAGAAATTAAAGACGAAGAGAATGCAAAAAACCAGAGGTCTCTACCATCAGAAGAAGCGGAAATATATTGAGCAAAATGCAACCAGGAAGAATTTTTCCAAGTTACCTAAGTTATGAATGGGTTGATTTCATTTGTTTATAAATCTGACTGTATATGTATGTACTAAGGTAGTAAAAAAGCTTCGCTTTGCTATAAAAGAGGGTGATGTTGGATACTGTGCAGCTTTTACTTATGTGAGGTGGCCTATCTATTCTTCAAATAACTATTGTTTTAAGGATACTGTTGAGGGATTTCCCCAAAATAACTTTTAAATAACTCTAAAACTATATGAAATCTAAATTAAAGATTTGGCCTACAGGTAGAACTTCTAAATACTTATGGAACAGTAATGTTGATAGTGAAAGATAATTTTTGTAAGGGCTACTATTTACTTCAATGATAGTTTTTTGTTTTTTATTAACTAAGTATTATTTATCTTTATAAAAATAAAATACAACAATCAAGATTTTGAAGTAAATTAAATTCTATGGCTAAATAAACATATCTTGTTTAATTTTGGCAAATAAAAAGTAAAGTGCAGTACTTAATAAATAAATTTGTTTGCAGGTGAATCCCCTGGAACTTTCAATATCGTTATCATTAATGACAACTTAGAGCATGCATACAGTCAGCTAAAAGGCTTTGTCACAACAGAGGTTTTGAAGAGGGAATGCAATGGTAAACAGTAAATTCAATTTTTGTACCCTATTTTATATTTCTAACTGTATACTTTGTGATTAATTAATTTAGTAGCAATTTCAAGTTTTATTTTTATCTGGTCATTAATTTTCATTACTCTGAAGGTTGAATTTAAAAAATAGTTTAATTAAAGTACTTAAGGCCTAGCACATTATTAAAACAAAGTTGTTATTATTTATTTAATTATGCAAAATAGGCAATACCTAGTTATTATTAGTTTCTGTTCATTTATCAGTTGCCTATATTTTAACAAATTTTTAAAAGATATTTTGATAGTAAATTAGACTTTAGATCTTTATTATAAATAGTGCAGAATAATTTAATGCAAATAATTTTATTGTTAATAGTCACAATATATCTCCTATAACTCTACATACAAACATGCTAATATTAGTAATTACTTGCAAAAGTGTGTTTAACAGGGAAATTGTGTATAACGTAATTATATTGAAACTGATTTGAACAAAAAACTTATTAAAACACTGGCGAATAGAAAGAGTAAATGCAATTAACACTTTTTGGAGGGATAAACGGGGAAATTTTATTGAGGGATAAAATTAAAGGAGCCAGGGTAGCGCAGTGCTAAGAGCGTCAGGCTAGCTTTATATTAGTCCTTGGTTCGAATCTCCCGATGGGCAGGATTTTCCTACAGCCTGGAGGTCGGTATCGAGTCCTGGTGACCATTACATGTACCCATGCACTGACAAGAAAAACATGACCGGTCTAGTAATCTTTACAAAATGGGAGTAGCGGAGTTGGATGAAGATTTAAAGTGTCACTAAGGAAAAAGCAGAAACACTTCCTGCAGAACCCATTCATCATTTTGTATGATAATGTTTGAACATGTATTTCAGGCACTTTGGTTAAATTGCTCTATCATCCATCTTACTCCCTTGACTTAAACCCTTGTGACTTCGCTTGATCGCTCTAGAAGACGAAGAAGATTAACCAAAGTATCATTTAGGTTTTTATTTATTACTTTTGTAGAAGTACACATACATTACACTTTACACATGGTGCAGTATGTAGGTATTAAACAGCGCACCAACCACGTAACCCACAGAGACGGGCCGGGTTGTGCATTGCACCCGTAGACACTCGTAGGTTAACGCACCAGCCTCGAAACAAAAGGTATAATATAATTTTTGTAGAAAATCAAAATATTGACATTTTCAAAAATAAATAAGTAATAACATTTGCTTCCAGAAAAGCTTTTGATGTTGCATAATAAATTGGTATGTATCGCATAAATAAAATAAAATAGTCCGACAGTGTTTATCAAGTTGTAGCACACTTTTGCAAGTCTAGGAATTGAGATAGAATGATTAATATATTATACGGTAGCATAGAAAGTACATGTATAGAGAGTTTGTTTAGAATTAGTTACTAACATTCCAAATGTTTGTAGATGTCACATTTCAAGGCATAGTGGTGCTTGTAGATAAAAATTTGAATTGTTATAAAATCGGAACATGATTTGCACGTAAATGGGGAGAGGTTTTGTTAGACTTAAATTTGTATCAGTTTTATATAATCATATTTATTAAGATGCATTTATTAAGGCATCAAGTTCTATTAACGTAAAATTTTATAAAAGCTGTAAGTAAACGCCATCACATTGTTTGGTTTGTTTATTTCCGAATATTCCTGTGATAACAATTAAAACTCCCTAATTTTTTTATAGATGGTGATAGATTGGTGATATTTAATTTTTCGAGCTATTTTATGATATTAATTTTTAAAACTGAGCTATGTTGTCATCCAAATAATTTCCCATATACAAACACAAATGTGAAAACTCTATTGTCTGATTGTCAATGTGTCAAAATATGCCAACACTTAAATTAGGTTTAAAAAATGCGCATCTGATGATCCTAGATCTAAAGTTTTGTTTCAATTCAATATGCAATTCACATATCATGTGCTTACTTTATACAATGCAATTTTTTATATAAAATAATATACAGATTCTAGCAAATAATAAATTTAACCCTTTTCGAGTTGACTTTTCAAAAACAAAAATTCTAAATATTTTCCAATTCAAATAATGCTATAAGTAAATGAATTTCAGATTTTATGAATAAGTATGTTGAACGGTAGAAGTCTGGGATAGCCCTGTCGATATTGAAATTTCAATATCGATAATATTTGCCAAAATGTTATCGATAATATCGATAATACTGATAATATCGATAATACCGTTAATATCGATAATACCGATAATATCGATAATACCGATATTATCGATAATACCGATTTCGTTTTCATTTGCGGCCCTGTTGCATAAACACAATTAAGTGCGGGTTGCACAAAGCTTTTGTTAAACTAACGAATGATCAATTCACGTTACACACCTGAAGAAGGGAATATTTCGTAAAACTTGAGAATACAACAAACCTGATTTCTCAAAGAAATCTATTTATATTAAATTAATTAAAACTGTCAGATATTTTTAGAAGAATTTAATTATGATATTATCTATATCGATATTGCCGCTTTAACCGAAATTATTGAAGTCATCAATATTATTAAAATAATCGATTATCGATACATCGATATTCATGTTTTAAATATCGTCTTCCGATATTTCATTGAATATCGATATATCGATAATTTCTGCCAGGGCTAGTCTGGGATATATACGTCCCACTCGTATTCTTAAATGGAACATAATTGTCCCAACAGGCTAGAAGTGAGTCAGATCTTACATTATAAAATTTATTTCCAATACATGTAGTTTGAAAAAACACACCCTTACATATGGTATACCATGAAACAATCTTTGCACAATGGAATATTACACATAACACAAAGCATCGCCTACGCGTGCTACCGCATAAAGGCCAGTGGTCACCTACATTGAACAGCGTTTTCGATGACTTTGACGTATAATTTTTGAATGTTGTCTGCCATAGCCAACCAATTCTTCTGCCAGGTCAGTCAGATAATTGATGAACGGTTCCTTCTTGTGGTTTATTTCCTGATACAGAATGGAGGGGCATTAACTATAGCTGTCATTAAGAGTTTGTAAAACACTTTACGCCACCATTTTGTAGATTTTCGGTCAAAATCATACAGGGCGGTCATTTGGTCAGACAAATCTACCCCTCCCATATATGTATTATAGAAAGCTATAGCTTCAGGGCTAATAATGGAAACCTTTTCCCCATTCTTCATCTTCCTTTTGACATTTGTCATTTCGTTTCCATGGCAGTTACTTAGCACTAATACTTCTTTAGTATCTTGCCAGAGATATGCAGTAGAGCCGTACATATTGGCGTGAACTTTGGACTCGCTTCTTTCAAGCTTTCTCTCGAATTTTGGAACATTTTTTCTATTTCTGTTACAAGTACCTACAGCAGCAAACGGTAGGTTATTGATTAGCTTAACAGATGTAAAAAACCTGTCGAAGCAAATAGCCACATCTTCATTGTCAGGCATGCACTTCACTAGCTTCATTCCCACTCTTTCTCCTAAAGTACTCTCAACATTTCCAGCATCTTCTCTTCCAGAATAAATATCAAAATTATATTAGAGTCGCAGATTTCCCAGATGTTGATCCGTCTCTTGATAGGCTTCAAAGGAAGGTACTGCTTTAGTACAGATCTGCCTTTGAATTTGGCCATTGACTCATCTATACTTTGACATGAACTGAAGCTTCTTGCAGCTGGGAAGGTTTTTTCAGGCAGGAGACAATGTCATCAATATAATAAGTTTTCGAACAGTTATTTGGCTTATCTGTATTTGTGAAGTATAGTTTAGCAAGTAATTTTCTACAACGATCTCTTGAAATTGAAGATTTTATGAAATTATTGCCTAAACTCAGCTTGTTAGACCAGTAGTCAGTCAATCGAGGTAACTGGTTGTAGCGCATCACATCACGATCATTATTTCTGCTGAATCTGTATATTTCTATTTCCAACCTTTTATTTGTGTTTTGTGCCATATAAGCTTTTAGGAAACACTTTTAGAAAAACATCTAATTTTGTTGTAGGACCTCTATGGGCCTTTGCTAAAACAACAGGATCTCTAAATATAGGTATTTTTTTTTTTGGTTGATAATTTGGAATTTTGGAAACATCGTTCCATATAATATTTTCCGGTTGTATAGGGGCAGAGCTGGGTGCAGCAGAATTATTTTCATTACTAGATAATGATGATGCAGAATCCGTGTCAGATTCGCCGTCCTCTGACATACTTTCAGCATCTATCTTTGTAGATTTCTTTGGTTCGTTTCTTCAGCGGCTCATTTTCCAATTCGCTTTCTTCTTCACTCATTTTCATCATCAGTGTCGTGAAATGGATCTTCCATATCGGACAGGTTTTCGGCAAATTCTTGCAATTGTTTCTGAGTCAATGGCACATTACGTCTTTCCATGCTAATAATAGATACACACATGTCACAAACGGTTGGGACACATACGGCCAGTTAACAAAACTAATGGGACGTATGTGTCCCAGGAGGTTATGTTATAGCCCTGATCACATAACAATCAGATTCGCCAAGTTAGTGTAAAATCTGGCAGCATTTTTATGCTTAGTTTGCCTTCAGTGGCCAGGCGGCGCCACCATTGCACGGGCAGACACGCGACTCCAAGTGCTTGGAATCAACTGATTTGTATACAAATCAAGCATTTCAGGGTCGCTCGCGTCGCGGGTCTGCTCGTGCAATGGTGGCGCCGCCTGGCCACTAAAGGCAAACTAAGCATAAAAATGCTGCCAGATTTTACACTAACTTGGCGGATCTGATTGTTATGTGATCAGGGGTTATAGATAAATAAAGCAATAATCAAAAGGTGATTGATGTAATTATATTGTTTGTAACGTAAAACGGTAGTACTTACATTATAAATGGAAGTTTCAACAGTCACTGGTATTGTACAACCAACAATAATACACAGCCAACTTTAACAAAGCACACACTAAGAATGAAATTTCGAATTGTCATGAAAGTCGTCGGAAATGCTCGAGAACATGTAAAAGACTGTTGGGACAAAGTAGAACTGAAAACGCTTGGAATTTTGTTGTACCAGACTTTTTTAACATTCTTATGGGACATATATGCCCGTTAGACTCGAAAGGGTTAAGATATTTAATTCAGATAGGAGTCGTAGCCAGAATGGTGCCAAGTTTTACATGTTAAAATGAAAAAACTGCCGCAAAATATAAAACAAATATCTATCGAATTATTACAAAATTATTAGAACATGTTACAGAAAATGTAGTGTCTGGCCTATAAGATTATTTGGCAGACATAACACTTTGAGCTAAGATCCTGGTTCAGTGATGTCTATCTGATGCAAGTAATTTTACTTTTGTTATTAATAATTAATTCAATTTTTTCAAAATTATTAACTTAAGTTTGAAGTCTTTTGACAAATTATTCAAGTTTTATTTGCAATCATACGTAACTAACAGAATGTATAGTCTATCCATTTTCACTGTGCGTAATCTTCTTAAAACTTAAAAATATTTCACACTAACTTGACAAGAAACTTAACTTGTCATATTAAGTTGAACTGGTGGAAATACTTATGGTACAGGGCGTTTAAGCAGATTATATCAGTTTTACATGGCTTATCTTGACTAATAACATTGTGCACAGTGAAAATGGATAGACTATACTCATACGCATACAATTTTATTATGTTTCCAGCTAGCTCAATTTTGTTAAATAAATTTGAATTAATTTCCAATGTTCTCTTATATCAAGGTCGCCAAAGGGATCGCTTTGATGAATTTCAAAATTTATATAAAAATTCACCGAGTTGAATTTTAAACACCCTTCAAAATCACGAAAATCTTTACAAACAATAATAAATTCTAATAACCAAATAAACAATTTCTAAAATTAAAAATTATAAACTACTTTTTGAAAACACGAACAAAAAAAAACACTTCCTGCCTGGTTTTCCAATTTCCCAAATACTGCACCAACCTCTTCAACTTCAATATGCTTTCCCCCTTGACTCCAACTTCACCAAAACCTGTCTTATCATCGAACCAACAACACACTTTCCTTCTTTTAGCTTTACTTATATTTGACCAATATCCAAATTTATATAAACTTCTTAAAAAAAAAACTTTTATTAAATTAAATTCCAAATTATCTTGATATAATATTACTTCTTTTCAAAAAAATATCCAACTGTTTTTATTACTTTTATATCTCCTCAGTTATTTTAAATTTAACACTCTATGAATATTTTATATGACATATTTACAAATTAACTCACTAGATATTCTACCCTAATTATTAATAATATTAAATATCTAACTTACAACTATTTACATTTTATTAACACTAAATTTACATTCATTTAAAAGGTGTTTACAACTCACTTTATTAAAATTTCATCAAAACGTATCATCTCAATATATTGATATGATATATTTAGGGAATATCTTGATGCAGGAAGTTGTAATTTGGTTGGGATGATAAAATGAACACCTTTAAAATAATGTAAATAATGTTAAAATGTTAGTTGTTAATTTTAAATTTAATGTTAATAAAATGTAAATAGTTATAAGTTAGAAATTTAGTATTGTAAATAAATAGGGTAGAATATCTAGTTACTTAAGTTGTAAATATGTCATATAAAATAGTCATAGTGTGTTAAAATTTTAGAAACTAAGGTAATGTAATATAAATAAAAGAGTTGAATAGTATTTTGAAAAAATACAGTTGAGTTTTTGAAAAGTTCTTAAAAAACTTACTGTAAAATCTTAAATAATATTCAAAAACTGAAATAAAACATATTTAATTGAAGTATTGTATTAAGAAGAGTGTTGTTATATAAAAATATAGTTCAGTATGTTCAATAAATAAAAATTTTTATAAAATGGAATTTATCTTGAAGAAGTTATTATAAATTTGGAAATTGGTAGAATATTAATTTGATAGAGAAGGAAAGTATATTGTTAGTTGAAATATAAGGGGATTTTTGGTGAAATTGGAGTTGGATTGAAAGGTGTATTGGTTTGGGAAGATTGGAACGGTGTTTAGTGAGTTGAAGAAAGAGACGCGAAGTGAAATTATACGAATTGTTTTGAAAAAGGTAATTTGTAACTTTTAATTTTAGAAAGTGTTCGTTAGTTATTAAAATTTAGTTGTTATAATTTGTAAAGTTTTAGATAATTTAGTTTATTTAAAATAATCCTGTGAATTTTATAAAAGTTTAAAATTCACAAAGCGATCCCTTTTGGCGACCTGAGTTAGGAGATTCTCTAAAAATTAATTAAAATTATAAAAGATTGACCTTGTGGAAATGTCAAAATTATGCCACATTTAAAATTGAATAATCATGCACCCCCTCGCATGTGATATTATTTACGTAGGGTGTGTGTTGTAACAATATATACAGTGAAGTTTGGCTAATACGAACTGGCATACAAGAAACTGCTGGTTGTCACATTCTAAACCGAGGATTCTTTCTGTTTTAACACGATCGATACCAGCATTTCCCATTTTAGTAAGGCGGTTGAATAATTGTTAATTGAAGTATGAGAGTTCTACTCGTCCCTTGTGGTTCATTATATCCAAACTCCACTGTACATATTTCATTATTTTAATGGTGTTATCACTTTGACACAGATCCCTGTCATCAACAGCGAAAAATGTTAGCCCTGATATTATTAATATAATTTAATATATCTGAATTTTTGGCTCTTTTACTATGTTCTTGATCGAGCGAGCTTTTATTATTTTATAACATATTAATTGTCAGTAATACTTAAAGGGCATTGATAAGTATTAGATAGAACAAATAGCTCTTTAATGAATTTTAAATTATAACGTAAGCACTGTTACTAAATTTTTTTATTTTGACTGTTTTAAAACTCTGTTATGCCAAAGATTAGATTAGCCAAACTCTAGCATTTACAACAGACTGATACTTGGAAAAACTAAATGTGATATGCTGTTTTCTGGTTTAGCCTCTCTCCATTGGATAATGTGCATTTATTAACTTTTAACTTTTTTAACCTTAACTGTATGTTTTCCGTTTGATTCTCATCTCATTATTAAGTTATTGGGAAATATTAAGTACTTATAATTTGTAAAAGTTTCTGTTTTTATGTATATAATCTAGAACAATAAAATTACAGAAGTACCGAGTTTTTGTTTTTAATTCTGGAACATAATTGAATTAACAATTTTAATCGATTAATTGTTTATCAAATTTTCAAAAAAATATCACAGAAAATGTGTAATGATTATAATATGATTGTATAGTTTTAAAAAAAAATTTTTTCTTAGTTCAAAATAGGTAGGCATTATCGGCACTTTTTGCTTAGTTACTTCTGTTTTTACATAAGAGCAGGGAACATGAAGTGTACTTTTCATTAAAGTATCTGACTAGAGAATTGTTATACTTTTGTATTTATTCCCTGTCTGTCTTATTGCCTCTTTACATTTTTCTCCAAACCATTATTCTTTATTATTATCTATTGTTTTACTCTTCTCAATGTTTTAAAATGTTATTTCACTCTTTTACATCTATTTTTTTTGCAAGTGCTAAGCATAGTTCTTTTTACATCGTCTTTGCATTTCTACAACATTGTTCCCTCTTCTACCTTCCTTTTTTACTTGTTTATATCTTGGAATAAGAAGAGGCTCTTAGACTCAAACCAAATTATAGACACATATCAAGATATGCGAATACAGAACATGTACGATATGTTGGAAAAAATCATTTTGAAGAAAAGGGTTAAAGCAACAAGTAAGAACAAGAAATTTAATAGAGTACAGTGATCTAAATAAAAAAAGGGAAACGGAAATTAGAATAGACCTGCGGAAATACAAAAAACAAAAGGTAGAAGAAATACTACTAGAAACAGATTCAACAAAGAATTAAGGGTGGGAAATCGATGGATAACAAAGATTAAAATTGCACAAAGTAAAACAGTAAAAGACAGGAAAGAATTTGCAAATGAAATTATGAAATACAGTCGAACTCACTTAAGACGAGCACGGATACAATGAGATCCTGGATAAAACGAGCGTTTCTTGGGTAAATGGTTGAATTCGTATTAGTTTACGTACTAATTTTTCTCGGTTACTACAATTACGTTTCACGGATAATACGAGCAAATTTTGAAGTAGTTTTACACTAAAAGTCGTTTCAAATACATAAAGCATGTCCCATAAGTAACCGGACTAAATTAAACAGCAGATGTTTCAGTAACAACAGAAATTTTAAAACCAATTTTATTTATATTTTCGAAGGTCATTATACAAGTTTCCAAAAAAATTAACTATCAAACTTTAACACCGCTTTTGGAGATTTTGAGCAACATCTTCTTTCCGTGCTCCATAAGCTTTTGTCCATGGTTTGCAGCAACTTCAGATGATATGTTCCTCCAGATCCGTTTAAAGGAATTAATGTTTTTTGGAGTTTCTGTGCGGGTTGAGTATTTTTGTTTAAAAATCGCCCAAAATTGTTCGATTGCACGTGCTTGTGGTAGATTTGGGGGATTTTTTTCTTTAGGTACGAAGTTAACATTACAGCCATCCAAGTATCGTGTAACGGTTTTAGCGTAATGTGAGGTTGCCAAGTCCGGCCAGAATAATATATTGGCCCCAGAATGGTATCTTTGGATGAAAGGAATTAATCTTTTCTTAACACATTCGCTTAAATAAAGATCTGCATTGATGGTGCCGTACGTTATAAAGGGCTCCGAAACATTTCCATCGCCGTCCATCGCCTGCCAAACTAAATATTTTTTGAAAAACTTAGTTTTTTTCTTAACTTTTTGATCATATTTAACTTCTTGAGGGTTGGAAGAGTGAAAAAAATTTCGTCCAGGTACTTCTTTTGGATCTACCGGCACGTAGGTCTCATCGTCAAGTATCAAAATGGAAGTCCGCAATTTGTCAACAACGTAACGCGCGCCAGACTTCGCCCTTTTCTCCTGATTGTTGACATAACGTGGCACTATTTTTTTTGTTCGAGCTTTCATCTTTAGGTCTTTTGTCTTAATTCTAGCTATAGTAGATTTTGAAACTTTTACCTTCTTAGAAAGGACACGTATGGAAAGATCAGGCTGATTTTTAAACGCTTTTTGAACACGCTTTACAAGTTTAGGCACTGCTACTGTTGTAGGTCGACCAGATAGCTGCTGATAGTTACATTCTCCGGTTTCTTCATATCTTTTTACAATATCATAAATAGTGCTCTTCGCAACTCCTTCAATTTTAAAGTGGTGGTAAGTTTTTGTTTTACATTTGTTTGCCTGTTTTAAATAAAACTGGAGAATTCGCAATGCGCGAGGCTGCTTTTCACAGCGCGACATTTTAATACTAAAATCAAATGTCATATTGCCGTCAGTTGTTTTGTATAAACAGACGTTGTACTTTTCAATGGTACCTAGATTAATTGCCTCCCTTTTCGTTTGGCTTTGGAAATGGACCAACAGTTTTAGTCCGGTTACTTATGGGACATGCTTTATCTCTTTAAAATTTTTGGTCTTTCCGTAATTACGTTTCACAAAAAACGTTTTTGGTGTATATAAAAGTCGTTTCAAGGTAACATTTCTTTAGGATTATTTTACTTTGTCAGTTATAGTGTCCAGAATTTGCTTTTCTATGAATTCCGGCCTACCGACCTACATGTTTTTACAATGAATGCACTTTGTCTAATTCCCAAAATTACAACCTATTTCAATATTTTTTCTTTAAAATTTTTAATTTGGTTTTTAGTCAGCTCGCTACTTTTGCAGAAAAAAGACAAGTAAAAAGAATGGCTTCGATAAAACGAAAAACGCTTTCTATTCGCGAGAAAGTCGAGATAATTCGGGAGCTAGAAAATGGTGCAAAAAATTCTGTAATGTGTAAAAAAATATTGTTTTTCGCCCTCCGGCTTGAAACACTCAATTTTCATGCGTATAAATCGTCTGGAAAATGCTATTTTCAAGCCTAGGCCTGAAAGTAAAATTAGGATTTTTGATTGGTGGCGCTGAACCGAACTGACTCCGCCCTCTCATTGCTACGCCCATTGTCACGCCCAGAAAAATAAATTCTCTAACGTCAAATATTTGAATAAAAAATGAATTTTTATAATTAACGTATTTTTATCGGCCGAAAAAATATAACAGCTCGGTCGAATTCTTAAGAAACGGTAAAAACGTATCGCTTGATAAGTTCTTATTCAAAAGAATTTTTAATTACTTCATCAAAAACCCCGAAGACCGCTTTTGGACTTTAATAAAACAATTCGTGGGGCACTGTATATACCTATATCACCGTGAGTTTTAATACACTATCAAAAGTTGAAAGAATTCCGCAGTATGTAAGGTTTTGTTGGTTTTAAACCAAAAATGGTTGTGTGTAAAAACAAAGACGGGGGATTTGGTGGCAGGGAGAAAAAATGTTGCAGAGAGATGGCATGAATACTATATAGAACTGATAGGAGTCGAAGAAATAGAGGAAGAAGAGGAGATAGAATATCAATAGAAGATGTAAATAAGGCAATTAGGAGTATGAAAAATAACAGAAGCCCAGGAATGGACGAGATCCAAATAGAACTGTTAAAGTTTGGATGGAGTTTGCTGGGGGAGAGGATCTACGCACTGATAACACAAATAATAATTATAACGAAGAGACAGATTACTAATGTCGAGAAAATGAAAATTATTAAATGGGAACCAAGAAAATTTGGTGGTATGTGGGAAGAAACTAGAATGAGTAACAGAGGCAGTCTATCATTGGTAAGTTATAACATTTGGGGAAAAAATGGAAACAGAAAAACAAAGAAGATTTTAAAAAGTGATGCTGAAACAAGCTTAAAAAGAGTGTTTAAGACTTGTCTTCTCCCTGCACTTACTTTTGGTGCCAAGACATGGAGTATGACTAAACAGTCTTACCAAAAATTAAGAGCACCACAAACAAAAATGGAAAGTTCTATGCTAGGTATAAAAACACTAGATAAAACAGGACTGGAAGAACTTCAAAGAAGAACAGGAGTGGATGTGATAACCAGATGTAAAAAACAAAAATGGAACTGGGCAGGTCATCTTATGCAACTACCAGAAGAACGCTGGGCATACCAGGTTACTATTTGGTCCCCATCGGCTAGGAATAGAGGAAGGAGTCGACAGGAAAGACGTTAGCTAGAAAACATTGTGAAGTTTGCAGAAAGAAACTGAAAACAACATGCAAAAGATCAGAAACCTGGAAAAGAAATGGAGTATAGTAAGCACATTGTGAAATTTCTTCCTTTATAACTGTCTTCACTAAACAATATTTTCATTTTGTTAAGAAACTTATTCCAAATTTCTCCTCATCTTCTTCTTCTTTTGGCTCTCCGTCCCTTTCGTGGGATATGGCCTGTTTAACACATTCTCGACATTATTAGTTTTTACGGAGGTTGTCAGCCTCCACTTAGTTCTCCTCGCCTATGGTATAAAATGTAATTCTCAATATCTACTACATTCTACATAGCCATGTTTATGCTTTTTTCCTGAACTGCTGCCGCGTCTATTTTATAATGTTGACGGATGCTTCTTCATTTGGTCCTTAAACATTCTGTGTGATGTTAAATTATATTCCTTGTTCGTTTCTCTTGTCTTTTTCTGTCAAGGTGTACAGTTGAGACAGCTGGTCTGCCTTTTTACTCTTTACTTATACGTTTCTTGGAAGCTGAATGGATTTCTTTCAAGGACTAAATTGACCTTGTTTTTTGAACCATTTATACTCGTTTCTTTATACTACATCTCCACTCAATTATTTAGGAATTGCTGCACCCTTGGTATCAGATTCTAATAACCACATTTGCTTTCTTTTTTCTCTTTCTAACTTTTCTTCAGTTCCTGTATTGTCTATTGCAATGCTTCTTTTTCCATCTTTCAAGCTTATTCATTCTTTTGCCTTAATTTCCTACTTCTACATTAATTTCTTTCGTTCCTTTTAGCTTTCAGTTTTGTCTCCTCTTGAACTTCTTTGCTTTGTAATTAATGACATTATTATAAAGTTCAGAGGGGCAATAGAGCGGCCATTAGTTTACAAAGTTTAGTACAAATTACTAAATATAACAGGTAAGTCAAATTTTAAGTACTAATTCTTTACATCATATGTTAGAACTTCCTCAGATTCTTTTTCCAACTTTTCATAAAACTGACCTTTTTTCCTCTACCTATCCTTTCTAATGCGGAACTTTCGTTTAAGCTATGTGAAACATAATCTGTTATTTATGTAAAGTACTCTTTATTTATTTCTTTATTAAAACACCACATCCTCCATTATTTAAAAATGTGTATTAGTTTAAATGTTTAAATCCACAATTTTAAATCATTTAATATTTGTCTCTTTTAAAGCTAAGTATTAGGTCTATTTTAAATGTCTTTATTTCAATTTTTGATATAGAATAGTGCGGTTTGGTTATTATGCGCCATTTAAGATTCGCCCTGTATATCCGTAAGATCGATGTAATCATAAAAAAGAAAGAAAAGATGAATAGTTTACTACAGTCATAAACAAAAAATTTGATTATTTGGCATTATACATCTCCTACTCAACCAACATGTTTTTTTTAAACTAACCATTAGTAACGTGCCAAAACTGCACTACGACATTTAATTGAGGATGATGTTACCCCTTTGGCGCGCGGCTAGACTAAACAGAGGAACGGAATTAAGGGTGGTCGTAAAAGGGATGGAAATTGTTGAGCGCCACTATGATGTTAAAATCACCCAAAGATCTAAAAAAAGGAAACCCATCATAGAAGATTCCCACGGGCTTGGAGAAGGGGTCGTTGCTGCACCCTCCGCAAGATGTAACTTACCTTGCTGGACTGAAAATTACTTTACTTAACTGCAAAACTCTAAATTTTGTAGGCAGGCTAACACTTTACACAACTCTTAAACAAAACACTGAAACACAAATAATATCGGGGAGGACTGAACGCAAATAACAAGGCCAACTAAATTGACAATGAAATATTTAATTAATCAAAAGCAAACATGAATACATGAAATTACACAAACGACAATCAAAAATATTACGTTAAAACAAATTATAAATACGAGACTTACTTTACGGGAAGGAGAATTGAGGGCACTATATTTACGTTACTTACTGCAAATCAATCACAAGCTTAATCCCTCAATTCCAAACAAAGAATATAGGAAACACAAATAATAATACATTAAAGAACAAATTCAATAAGCATCAATAAATTTTACACACATCTTGAACTTGACTTAAACTAATACAATCTGAACACAAAAGAACGTTACTTGGACACAAAAGTTTCTACAAATTAGTTAACTGATTTGCCAGGGGCCCTCAATTTTGCAATGTGAACATTAGATTAGATCCGCCCAAGGCGAGGTTCACAAAGCCTGCACCACATACCACTGGACAAAACAGATAAACTAGATATCGACTATTACTTTACAAGTTGCACACCAAAACACAAAAATACTTAATACAAAAGACGGTACCTACTTATTAACTTCAAAACTCAAAAACACTGAAGAAGGCCTGTCCGCAAGAGGCAATCCTAGAAATTGAACTGACGTTAAAACACACACAAACGAAGAAAAAAGGAATAGCTTTACGTGGCGATATTGATGCTTAAACGATAAGCCAGGGAGTGACGTGAGACTGGACGAGCTAAGATGTTCTTCCTTCTAAGACGGGTGCAAAACGACGATAAATCCAATGCTATAGGTTTTCAGAATCGCTCCACGAGAATATTGTGTAGAACGGCACTCGACAACTATCACTAGACTTCTTACACAAAACTAAATCTCTCCGGAGTATATGGCATTATTTTTGTGAATCCGACCAAGTCGTTAATTGCAATCCTCTCAGAGGATTGCCGATAATAGAAGCCTTCCGGTTTTAATACCCAAGCGACAAACGATAAATTCGCACCACGTCTTACAAGACGTACGACATGGTTGTTTAACTGTCACGCACTAAAGAGGGAAAAGGAAGAAGAATCAAAAAGATGCATAGAACGGCTGACGCGGCCCAATGTACTGGAGGGATTCCCCCGCACTGTATTACGAGATGCTGCAATGACTGAACCAAGATGACATCATGTCTTGATGAAATACGCATGATTTGGGTGACCTTGTGATTTTGAACAAAGAAACATACTGAAGTGACTTAAGATTTCGTAGAACTGCAAGGGAAGAACGTGCCAATTTAGGCTTAACTTTCCATGTTCTCCAGACTAAACGAATTTAATTGTAGTAGAAATAAAATAATTGACACGGAATCAAACTTAGAGGACAGGGCCGTACTGAAAAATCTTAACAATGATTTAAAATGACTTAAAAATTGCAAAATAACACGGGATTGCAAAATCACGTGACACATTGTAATTTTTCAAGTAATACAATTTAAATGGGTAACTTATTTTTAGTTTGTCTGTGTCGTGTTTATCAATTAAAGTAAAAAAGTCAGTATTTAAAAACAGATAGGTAGAGCAGGATTCAAACGAGAAGAACATGTACGTCATCAACGACCTGCGCGGCGGGAAAATTTCAGTGATGTAACGGTGTAACACGGGATTTTTAACTAAGCTAAACATGAAACAAACAACAAAGAGTCTTAACAATTTGGACTAGCCCGAACGCTTTCTGGTTTACGGCGCATAGTCACGTGAGTGCCCTTCTTGTTTTAATTCTGGTCTACGTATTTTTTTAAGTGGGAAAATATATGCTAACTTTTTTACAGTGATAATATTAATGAGAATTTGCTGTTTTTTAATTTCCTTATAGATCAAAATATATTTTTAAATTTGTGAAACCTTTATCAATGTAATTTTTAACTGTATTACATCATAAAACAAGAAAGTTCAAAATCAAACTAAAACGCCAAGAATAGAAGGTTTCCTTGTAGATTGTGAATTTTTTAAGTGCGAAAATATTCCTAATGAATCATTTCTGTTGCCATAAAGGAACAATTACTGACTTAAATATGAGACACCATCTGCTCCCTGCAAGAAGTTGACAATCAATTGTTTTGAAATACTTATGAAAAATTTAATAAAGATTAATGATAATATAGAGAAGAAGAACCAGCAAATAGAAGAAGTTACTAGATTTACCTACCTTGGCAGTATTATAACCAATGATGGAGGATCTCTAGCAGACGTGACAAGTAGAATTCAGAAAGCTCACTACTTGACTGACACAAAACTTCGTCTGTTTAACACAAATGTCAAGTCTGTCTTACTATACGGGTGTGAATCCTGGATGGTAACAGAAGAAATAACAAATCGCATCCAAGTCTTTATAAATAAATGTCTCAGAAGAATCCTGCGCATCTATTGGCCAAATACTATTAATAATCTAGAGCTGT
Source organism: Melanotus villosus (assembly GCA_963082815.1). NCBI lineage: Eukaryota > Metazoa > Arthropoda > Insecta > Coleoptera > Elateridae > Melanotus > Melanotus villosus. The sequence goes on from OY720427.1 coordinate 2,436,965, forward strand.
GGAGAAGAACAAAAGGAGAAAACATATAAATTCAAATAAAGCGACGTAAATGGAAATGGATAGGCCATACCCTACGAACACCTATGGGTAGCATCCCGAAAGATGCCCTTGACTGGAACCCACAGGGAAGTAAAAGAAGGGGACGCCCAAAAATGATCTGAAAGCGTTCCGTACTCAAAGATGTGGAAAAGATGAATACGTCGTGGGTCGTGGAGAGAACTGAAAGCTCTTGTCACGAACAGGATTAGATGGAAGCTCTTTGTAGAGGCCCTATGCTCCCAGGAGGCGCGAAAGGAACTTATATAATATAAAACAATGGTTTATTTTAAACAAATATAGAATCTATGGGAAACCCCATAAAACGAAGGACTTTCAGATGGTTTTTGGATGACTAAAGATCAGCTTCCAAACAACATGCTGGTGGACTTGTGGATATTACTGTTACTTCATGTGAGGATTCTAATGAAACAGAAAGAAGGGAGTTACGAAGCTTGATTCGTCAATACCAAAATGTCTTTACCCTTGAAGATGACCAAAAGGAACGAACAGACAGCTATCCCTTACCACACATTGAACACGTTGTCGGGTTCACAGTAGTTTTTACCATCGGGCGTGAAGAGTGGTTATTAATAAACTGAGTTGAATCTGAGGATCGGGAGAAGACTATATTCACCATTGGTACGGAACTGCGGCAATTTCAGTTACGCCCTTTGGTCTGTGCCATGCTCCAGCTATCTTCGAGCGCTTGATGGACCCATCTTAAGAAACTTGTCTTGAAAAATCTGCCGATGTAATTGTAGTTGGTAGGTTATTTGGCGAACACCCGAAAATTCTAAAAGAAGTGTAGAGCCAATTTGAAATTAAGTCGGAAAAAATGTCACGTAGTTCGAAAGGAAGTTAACTACCTTGATCTTGTCGTATCACAAAATGGGGTAGCAGGCAATCCTGACAAAATCCGAGCAATGCAAGAATAATCACCAAATACGGGATGCTTGAAGCGACGACTTTGAGACAGCTTTCCAACAATTGAAATGTGATCCAGTGACAGCACCGACATTAAGCTGGTTAAAGAGATGTTCAATTGCTTTGGAGTACCCTTAAAACTATATTCTGATCAAGGTGCTTATTTTCTCTTTGGATGTAATGTCCACCTTCACAGGGACCCATAAAATTGTTTTTAAAACTGTTGCAATATATTGTAACAAAATTACTAGAAATCTTTTCGGATACCTAGCTATAATCTCCAGATTTGGATCTGTTGCTATAATTTGCCATGAAGTGTAAACAATATATTTGTATTTTTGAAAAAACAACTTCAAAGTTGGAATTTTGAAAAAAAGACCGAATTTTAAAACTATAAATTTTAAAAACGAATACCTATTCGATTTGTTTTAAACTCTTCTATCTATTTCTGAATTAGAAATTTAATTCTTTTTTCAAAAAAAAAAAAAAAACAAATGAAACATGTAGGTATTTCTGTTTACAGTTTAAGATTTTTTTATTACAGCTAAGGACAAATACACAAAAAGTTCGAAAACCGATGATTACTTCACCTTTTAACATTTAACTCCTATAAAGCTTTTACAGTAATTTTCGATTTCACTGATTTTTAGAGCTGCCGCGAGATGCGAGATCATCTTGCGTCTCGCGAGAAAAATCTCGCAAAGTGCGAGGCGAGTTTTACGTTGTGTCTCGCCTCGCATTTTGCGAGGCGAGGCGAGAACACTTGTGCGAGAAGCGAGATTTTTGAAAAATGTCTCGCGAGAATTCTCGTAATGCATAGTAACTGTAACAATGACTTAAGAAATAATGTTAAATGATATATTACAGGGAAACGTAATTTAGACATGATACATTGTTATTTCCATATTACACATGTATTTTATCCATGTAGTTGTAGAACGAAGTTTCGTTCCATTTAATCAAATTTGAATATTTTATACTGCAAGCGGAGTACGTTAAAATGTAAAAGTCATATTCAGATTGTTTTAGCAAACAGAAGCTTTTATAAATAATACAATTTTTTCGATTTTTCGAAGAGATTTTGATCCATTATATCCACAGTAAACTCATTCCGACACACTGTTTTACGTTTTAAATAAGACAAAAGAAATGCGAGATCTCGCGAGATATTGCGAGATTTTAGGCGAGGCGAGAATATTATTAATGCTCGCCACGCAAGGTGCGAGGCGAGGCGAGAATCGGGGTTTTCTCGCGCAAGCTTGATTTCGCGGCAGCTCTACTGATTTTTAATTATGTTTAACATTCGACGTATAAATTACTGTATAACATGCCGTAAGAAAAATAAACATGACGAAGTTAACATTCATTTAATTTGTAGGTATATTATCGAAAACATTTAAAAAAAAAAATAGCGCGCTATTCACATGCGGATATGTACGGCAGATTTATCCGACGGACGTATCCGCTGTCTGAATCTGATAATGTGTATTCGCTCGCTCGCCGGTTTTGTCTTGCTCGCCGTCTGTTGCCCAATGCGACGAACAACGACAGCGAGCGAGACAAATCGACACGTGAGTATTCAAAAAACGGATTCGTTCGGCAAGTCAACGCGATAACAGTTGCGGTGTGATTGCTGGTACAATGGCTTTCGCTTTTTGGAAAAGCTTTATCTTGCTATACAGAGCACATCCTTGCCAAATACCGTAATGTGACAATTAGTCGTTCCCTGGCACTTACAGCTTCTCTCATTTGCGTGTCTCTCCTTTCAATTTTGAATCGAATAGCCTCCAGCAGAGTTTCAAATGATTCTTTGTCCATACGAAAAAAATTATGTAAATCGTGCGGTTCTCTAATTTCAAGTTCTTTAAGTAAACTCATATGAGAGTATTTTCGTCTTTCCAAGCACCATCGTTTGGACCATACTCTTTTCCTTTTCTTGTCTTCGTCAAATATTGTTAAGAATCTTCCAATGATCGCCAAGTTTCTTTTATCCTTAATGGCTGTCTACTACAGAACACAACGCACTACGACGACGGATCGACTGCGGACTGCCGAGCATTTTCTTTTGTGTGTACCCAAACACAGATAAATTCGAAGCACTGACCGTACGTGTGTAGCTAACAACGGATCCGTCCGTCGGATAGATCTGCCGTACATATTCGCATGTGAATAGCGCGCTGTGTCTCCTCAAAGATACCAACACAAGTGTCTCCTCTTCGAATTCGTTTTATATTTTACATAAATGTTAGTAGAAGTTAAATTTTATGTTGGTTTATAAAAGTTGCTAAAGTTGTTTTGTTTAAAAAATTCAACATTTTCCTACCTTTGTTGCGAAATAAAATTACTTAAAAAATCCCTTTGAAACGATATAGCACAAAAGTGTTATAATTACATTTTTCAGAAATCTAATCGGATATTCGTACAAGGCCATTAGTCACTCGAATTGTAGCTATCCTTTTTCAACCACTCCTTCCATGCTATAATCATTTGTTCTTTTGGCCTTAGTGGCTTCAGGGAATGACACACTCTCATGTTTAGTTGTTTCGTGGTCAGCGGCTTAATTAAAGATCAATAGGCTTTTGCACAAGAAACTTTTCTGGGCCCCCTACCCCTTACAAATTTTTCCATTGTGTAGGATTTTGCCATGAAGTTTTGTTATCTACTTTTCTCTATGGCCAGAGACCCCACATTCTAATGCTTTTTTCAGTCTTAAACAACATGCAAGAAACAATTGCGGGAGGTTACAAACTATCAACTCTTTTTTATCTTCTGGATCAACGGGCCCTTGCCACTGTTTGTGAGCCTTGATAATAAACTAGATTTAATAAGTACACATATTGATTCCGTTCTTTCTTTATTTTATTCTTTATGTGTTATTACTTGGTACCTATTTAGTCTTCTGGTAATAAAATCCAAATGCATGATTATCTTCTATTTAGTTTAACTTTTCCACCCTTCTACCTTCTAGGGGTTTCCTTCAGAAATATCACTTACTTTTACATGTGAATCTAACACATTAATATTTTTACTATTACCATAATATGTTAAAAATGTATTACACTTAAGTAAATCAATAGATGTTACAAAATGAGTAATTTTAATGGCATTTCATAAAAAATTTCGTAACCTTTGATTCCTGTTTGACGTTAGAATACGTAGAATGATAATGCTGTCTCTTTGGGACACACTGTATAATTTTTAATTTAATTTGAATCAATTTTTTAGTGATGACGGATATTGTTTACACTGTTTCGAAAAAGCTTGTGTTTGTGTTATTAGTCTATTTTTTTGTGTAAAATTTAAATTCGCGGCATCGGAGAAAACGAAAAATATGTTTGGACCGAGAAAATTTTGTATGGCGTGTGATACACACCACACCGTGATATGTGATATAGCAATTAAAAAATTGATCTTCCGCAAGATCAAGATATAACATCCAAGGAACGTATCCTGCTAAAACTCTGTCAAGACAAGAACAAATTTAACAGCTGATTAACAATAAATGCGGGATCACGTGATCCATATCAGAGGATATCCAATAGACCAATAACTACCCAAATTGTATAATTCATGTGTTGCTTTTAGAATATTATATTTAAATTAAAATTTTTATTTACTCGGAATATTCCCCTGCTGCTGTTTAAAATAAGCCTTAAAAAGTTTGGCAACATTGCCGGTGATCATAAACGTGTTATAAACTTAACCTATTATTTTATTTACATTCAGAGCGTGATAACAAAATTATATGTATATTAGCTAAACTATAATTAACTGTCATTTTATGAATGCGAAATGTAATAACTAGAAAGCTTACGTAATATCGGTAATTTATGTGTTTATTTTTAAGGTTAACCGTCAAGAAATACAGGTGTTGGATTTTGTGAGGTCATGTGCTGGATGAGCATCTGATAAGTCAGGTCCTAAGATATGATATCAGACGTAGATAAATTGCAAAAATATTGGCATAAAAATGAATGGCAGATTAAGGATTCTGTTACTTCTTTTGACTATTGTCATCTTATGGAAGGGATTTCAGTATTTCACCGTACTTCCAGAAAATCCTGACTCAAGTGCAATAGTTTCCAATACTATTGCCGATAACATAAATAAAATAAAAGTAACTGTATATTATGAAGCATTATGTTCAGATTCTCGCAACTTCATATTGAAACAGTTGGTGCCGGTGTATTCCGAATTACAAGATTATGTCGAATTAGATTTTGTACCTTATGGAAAAGCAAAGGTAAGTATTCTACTTATATAATATATTGGAATTATTAGGTGTTTTGATTTTAGACTATCGAGCAAAATGGTGAAATTACCTTCCAATGTCAACATGCAGCTACTGAATGTTTAGCTAATAAAATTCACGCTTGCGGTTTAGCTCAGATTGCTGACCCAACAGTACAGTTAAAATATATTGCTTGTATGATAAATGACAATATCATTCCACATGAAGTAGGAGAAAGGGTACGTTTACAATTATATATCGCAGCGATTCTCAACCTATGGTACACATCTACACATACCACTGGTGGTACGTGATAGACTTACAGGTGGTACGCGATTATTGTCTTTGTCAGCTTTTTGTCATAGACCAAAACAAGTATTTTTGATTAAGGATGGTGGTACGGAGAAATTTTGATATACTTTGGGTGGTACACGGAAACCAAAAGATTGAGAACCGCTGATATATTGGGCTAAACTTTGGTACAGTAGAGACGTATGGAGAGAAGACCGCAGAGCCCTGTAAAGGGCATGCCAACTTCAGAAGAAGAAAAGTTTAATGAATAGCATTTCAAAGTGACATAGTTTATTATTTTAAAACAACAATAACTGACCAAAGAAGTATAATAACAGAATACCAATAAATTTATATACATATAGAAGTGGTACAGAAAAGATTTGAGTTGGATTCTTATAAAAAAATACAAATATTTGCCAGTTAATGGAAAAATAGAAAATCCTGATAAAAAGTCATCGTTGATTTAAATTTGAAAACAGTTACCGATGAACCATTATATATTTATGAAAAAGGCGCTCGTGATAGGTTAATCCAAGTGTAATATATTTTAGTAACGCAAAATTGTCAATCTCAAAAATCATTTTATTGCGGTAAATGTCACCGTTCCATTTGGTCAAAATATTGAATGCACTTTTTTAAAAATATGGGCAGTATTTCACTTTTATGTTATACATAGTGGCACACTGAAAACAGTAAACGCAAATTTTGGCCACTTAAAATTATCAATTTAAATGCTGACAAACTCACACAGTACTTGCTTATTATTATTACAAACAACTTGTCAGATGAAGTGCTTTTGTTTGCTACGTTCAACTGTTTAAGCCTCCTAGATAAAAATTTAAATATGATGTTTTCTGGAATTAATGATCGGATTTGAAAAATAAAAAGACTGTTGAAAAGAGAATCGAAAGGCTTTTAGAACTGTGTAACGTTTGACGCCCCTTTCTAGTTAAATTTTTTGGGGTGCAATTCACCCTCATCTTAGGGTTGAAGTTGTGTAAATAATACTAATCAATTCAGATGTCCCCCTTGATACTAAAATTGACGTGTTCGAGCGTTTTTCGCAAAATTGATATTAAGTGGTCAAAACTTTACTGTTTTCAGTGGGCCACCCTGTATACAAAGTCAGAAATTTTATATTTGGCAGATTGTACAGAAATGTACCAAAACTCGAGTTAGTGATTTATTAATAATTAATTTTTTGTCTCGTCATTCACTCTGACATTTTTTTGTATGTTTGGCAAATAAATTACGCTTAATAAAAATCTTTACTTTATGCGTGATATAAAAATGTATAATCTACAAATAGGCAGTTTTGATTTTGTGCATTATGTATGTGTTTTATTTATTTTCATTAGTTGTGATATTTGTTTTTTACTGTTGCACTTATTCAACTTTTTAAGAAATATCAGGTTGATGCATAAGTTCGTAGCGTTTTTTGTTTCCAAGGTAGGAGTGCTTTGGAAACAAATTTGTTTGAGAAATATCAATGTCATTTTAATGCCATAGTATTGTTTTATTGAATACTTCTTGAATTTTTCAATTTGTAGAAAGTTAGGTGTAATTGTTGGCTAAAGAAAATGGAGGGTCAAATACAAAAAAAATGAACATTTCTGACATATCCTTTTGTTTGAGTTTAACCGAGGAGTTAAGGCATCGGAGGCCGCTAGAACCATTTGTACCATTTACGGAGAGAACGCCATCGTGGAAAGTACTGCACGAAAATGATTTTCTCGTTTCAAAAAGGGGCATTTTGATATGAATGATTTCCCACGTTCAGGGAGACCATCCGGCTTTGATGAAGACCGATTAAATGCTTCAATTCGTGATGATCCACGTCATTCAACTCGGGAATTGGGCAATATGATGAATTGTGACTAATCAACTATTTTTGCAGCTTGATAATGCCCGACCGCATACTGCTAACATTACAAAAGCAGCTATTCAAGACCTCGGTTGGGAGGTTATTCCACATCCGCCCTATTCTCCTGATCTTGCTCCATCAGATTTTCATCTTTTTCGCTCTCTATCCAACAATCTCCGCGGAATCTCATTTAATAACGACGTTGCTCTTCAAAACTGGCTCGACGACTTCTTCACCTCCAAACCACCGGATTTCTTCAGGCGTGGAATCGAAAAACTGCCAGAACGTTGAGAGGCAATCATAAACAATGCAGGAGAATATATTATTCTTAGTTTATGTATTTTTTATATTAAAAAAATTAAAGTTTAAATTTAAAAAAAACGCTACGAACTTATGCATCAACCTGATAGATATACAAGTGTGACGAACCTCACAAATTAAGGATCTACTATACTTAATTTTTGCACATTGAATTTCTGTATGTTAATGTACCATATTTTTTATTGTAGTGCGCGCAAGAACTGGGATTAATTTATGATCCGATATCGGAATGTGCAAATGGTGAAAAAGGCTCTTTATTATTGAAAGATCATGGTATACGAACGCATGCTGTTAGTCCTAGTATATCCTTTATTCCAACTATAGAGCTAGATGGTTCACAAAAAGTGTCTCTAGGTCTTATTTTAAAGAATTTAAAAAAAGAATTGTGTAATTTATTTACTTTTAAACCTAAACAATGTTTGTAACAATTAAAATTCGGTTTTCTGTGATGTATATTTTAATTTATAAATTTGTTTGTAAATTATGTTGTTAAAATTAAACGTTTTTGATATAACGAGCCCTTTTTTAAGCACCAAATCTTTGTGTAGTAGTACTAGAACTTCAAATGATTTACTTGTTATGTTAACCGTAACAGTACATTGGTGGTTACCAAATTTATCGAGTAACTCATGCTCTTCTGTATTTCTTGACTATCTCTTCCATCCGATGTAACCCTAACACCCAATATTTATATTCTCGCACTTCTTTATTGTTATACCGTATTCTAAATCTAAATTAGTAATTTGTTGTACTTAAATTGATTGTTGTTCCCCAGTTATTGTATTCTTCCAACAATTTTCAAGTCATGTATTCTAAATCCTCTTTTGTTTGGCCTATAACTACCTGGGCATCTATGAATTGCAAAGTCACTGGAAATCCCTCTGATAATTCATTTCCTATTTTTACTCTTGATGAATAGTTTTTATATAATTGTTGTATTGCATCTATCAGAGTCTGATTAATTTGTGTCTGTTGCATTGCTTCCCATAATTTGGTTACTGGTATCATGTCATAAGCCTTCCTCAGGTCTATAAATACTAGATGAGTTTCTTGTGCTATAGGCAGCTGTTTCTGTATAATCTGTTTAATGCATTGTGCAAGATCTTCCAGCATGGAATCCGCTCTCTTCCTCTGCTTCGTTCATGCAATATTCTTCCTCTATGAGATCTCTTAGGATGCGTCCATATAGTCGGCTGAAGGTACTTGTTACTGACAATGCTCTGTAGTTGTCACTGTTACTTCGTTCTCCGTTCTTATGAAGTGGAGTAATACTGACAATGCTCTGTAGTTGTCACTGTTACTTCGTTCTCCGTTCTTATGAAGTGGAGTAATAAATGCAATTTATCCTTTACACATTTTGTAAACAATTGAGCTATCATTCTAAACAGCTTAGGAGGTCCATTTTTAATTAATGCTCCAGGTCCTGGAGATTTTTTATTGATTTTGTTTTGTTCTAGACATGTTCTGGTGTTATTATTATAGGTTCTCCTTCCACATTAAACTTTGTTTCTTGTGATGTAAAATTGTGCCTATCTTCTGTAAATAATTTTGCAATTAATTTTTAAAGGTGTTCTTTCTCTAAACTGTTTTATACATGAAATAAATAATAAAATCATCTCCTGGTAAAATAGGAGAATCTATACAAAGAAAAGTATGCTCTTCAATAAGAATTTGAACCACCGACAAGTTCCAGTTTGAGCTATTGAGATAACTTTCTAACAAGATGATATTCCTTGAAGAGATCCACATTTCCTTACATTTCTAATTTAGTAGGTACTTAAGTTTAGTTAAGATACAAAAGACATGAAAAGAAAATTATATTCGAAACTATGAAAAAGTAGAGAAAATTTTTCACAGCGGTTTAAATTGATTTCTTCCTAATGATATTATATGCCACTAAAAATACTGAACAACTATTACTTTTTCTAAATCTTGATACATTTCTGATAATTATTTACCAAGTCATTTTTATAGGAAATATATTCAATAAATTCACAGTTATTAAATATCGCAAGGCAAGATTTACTATTTGTCGTAATAGGTACTCTAGTTAAGTATATTATTTGTAATTTCCACTTAATAATTGTATGAAATTATTTCATGGGTACTACAGTTATTATTCAATTTAAAATGATTTTATTTTTATTCGTGACTGCACGACTGTTATGTAACTGGTATGGCATTTGAAAAGTAAGTTTGAGTTTTTCTGCAACATATTTTAGGAGAAACTGTGCTACGAACTATATGTAAATTACTTTACAGCCTTACACATTAAACAATGCAATAGGTAATAGAAACTTGAATTATTTTAGAAACCTTGTTTTTTTAAGTGTTAAATTACGGAAAGGGGGGAGAAATGAGCTTTTAAATAGTGTAAAACATAATAAGCTTTGGAAAAAAGATAATCATCGAAATAGTCTTGAATGGATAAAATCTACTTTTTCTTTCACTTCAATCAATCAATAATTTTAATTTCTAACGGAACGTCTTCCGAGTTTCACCTTTGGCTTGGTTGACAAGTTAAGTTACCTTACCCTTCTTCCTCTTGTTAAAAGGGTTTCGTCTCTGGCGTGGTTGACACGTTGAGTTACCGTGCTCGTTTAGTGCTCCCTTTTACTCCTGATGATGCCCCTTAAAAAAGTGAGTGCAACGTTGAGTTCTTCTGCCTCAACAGTGACACGGCCCCATCCGGAAGACGTTTTGGTAATACTGACACTGACCGTGGAAGTCTTCGAATTCATTATTTTAATTTTTCTTCATATCTAGCACACAATTTACAATTTCTGAAAAACAAAACCAACTAGTTATCCACTAAAGTTACAGCTTGTACCAATTTAATCAACATTGTAAGTGTCGTACCCTTTCAAAAATTCCATTGATAAATATGGATTAAGGCATTTTGAATACATTACTTATAAATGTTATATAATTTATTTTTTTACTTGAAGAACCACATCGAAGGTTAAATTAGCAAAGTTTTCAGATTTGGAACAATTCGAACATAATAGGATACTACCTAATGCTTTTTTCCATATTGTATAGTTTCATAATCGTTTAATTGAGATTAAAGTTGAAGACTCTTGGATTCTATATCATTGAAAAGCTTTTATTTACTTTTTAATAATATATCACTCATCGATGGATTTATCTATAACTTTTTAGAGCAATTGAATAGGGACCTTATTAATTTAAGTTAACAAAAGTTAACAGTAGTAAGATCGTAGGTATGTTACGTAATTTTTGTTTATTTAACGAAAATTAAGTTGACGAGATTTTTTTAAATCTATTTGTACAGGTTAATAATAATAATAACAATTATTTAAAGATTTTACTTTGTACAATTAGGTCTTAAAGAAATTATGAAAATAATGAAAAATACAGTGTGAGTCATAAGAAATACTGCTTTAGTTGGTGATAAAACTGTGGTGATTTATTTGCGAATAGGTTGGTACGACTTGCTAACCCGTGTTTTAGTGAAATCTGCAAAACAGCAAGTAGTAGGTTATACAACAAATAATAGAGATTTGGGTAAGTAAAATAATAGTTTTATTGCTAAAAATACAAAAACTTGTTAAGATATACATACTGTTTCAATTGTACCCCATAATTTTGTACGCGTAAACTAAATTTAAATGTTCAAATGTAAATATCACTGTCAATAGCAGAAAGCTATACATTGAGGGCCACCATTTAAAGTAAAATTGTCGATTATCCACCGAAGCAGTATTTAATTTAGATATTACCAGAAAAAAGTAAGTAATAAATACTGCGTTCACTTCATTTGTAGCGTTTTACTTTTTATTCTACTTTCTGTGAACGGTTTTTGGTTTCTAAAGCAAACACAAAATATTGTTGTACGGATTTTGGGACGCGTTGTACATTTACGTGTTTTATGTTCTTACTGTGTTGGTTGATTTAGTATTTTTAGCATTTGAAAAGAAAAAAATTCAATAGATTGTTATGGAAACAGCGCGGAGAATATTTAATTGTAAAACAGAAAGTCGCCTTGAAGTGTATTAAGAAAAAACTGTTATTATCATAATAATAATAACCATTGACTGTTTGTATGCGTTGTTTAAAATATTTATAATTAAATTTCGTTCATTTTTAAAATTTGGCGGTTTTGCAGTTTAGGGACCTATTAATGCGCAAGCGCCATACCTATGTAAAATAAACATGCACTCCTCAAAAAGTTAAAAATCTACAAATCATTTTCGCCCAATACATACATATAAATTATTAATTTTCCATTACATATAAAAATAATAACTATGTTTAATATTGGAAAATATAGTAAAACATTTGCTTTTTGTTTTTCATTTCCCAAACTAAGTTTTGTTTTACCAGCTTTTGGTTTTGGTTCTAACTATATACAAGTCTAACCGTGTAATACGTTATTACAAATTATTTTAAGTGACGAAGGTTAAATGTTTCAAATAATAAAATAAAGAATAACGCTTGCAAACAGGTAGGTAGTTATTATTAAATATCCTGTATAATGTTACTAAGTAATAAAACTGCATGGTTGCAATGAGAAAAATGTTATAGTCAGCATTCTGTTATAAATCTATGCGATGAAGTTAAGTCTTAATTATCCGTTGGCAAACTGTAATTATTACACACACGGTTTTTCTTTTTTTTTCATAAAATGTAACGCCATTTTTTATGTACATATATTTAATTTACTAGTTCAAATTTATACTTAAAATTCTGTATTTCTGTGCTTAAAAGAATGTTACAATCCGAATATCTGATTTTAGATTTATAACATCTGTTGTAAATAACTGAACAACCAAAATTTGATGCAATTTTATTAAAAACAACCAGTGGCTGAAAATAATCGGTCGTCAGTGTAATCAGCCGTACATGAATAAGTGAGAACAGTTTTTGTAACGTCCGTGCTTGTAATTATTTTCAAACGTGTTTTCGTGTGCAATTCAATTAAATTTCATTTAAAAGGATTAGATCTACGGTCGCTAATTAGCAAACTGTAACCATAATTAAATTTGGGAGAATTTAGAAACCCAGAATCGCGATTAATATCTGCCCTGTCTACAACGTAAATTGACAGATCTGTGGAAGTAACGCCGGCTCATCGTGGCAATCTACGTTTTGTTCAGTTTGTTTATCCTTCATCTAGTTTTTTAAGTTTCTGTGATGTAAAAGTGTAGTCGAAGTTCGGCAAAGATCGTCCATTTTCGGGAGATTTTTCTGATTGACATACAAACACAACCACCAACCAACCGCATCACGGAATAACGTAGCCTTTGGCCGGCCAATATGGAGCAATTTGTGGCAGTGATATATCGAATTGGATCGTTATTGTAATAATTGTCAATGTGTAGTGGTACGTACGTTTCGAAACGCATTTTTAAACGGTCGGTGGACGGTGAATACCTCACAGTCCATCGATCTAGTTCCGTTAGTTGACCCGCCATAGTAGCAACACACGCCTATTTAGATATCGGCGCTGTCAAAGTGTCTACTGTCATGTGTAGGGTGTATCTTTAATGGACGGATGAGTTGCATCCGCAGTCTCCCGCTGCCTGGATAGAACGCGAGTTTTAATTGCTATTATGTTATTTTTAGAGCGTGGCCCTTGCTCAGGTCCTCCAGCACCATGGGAAAGTTGCTGTCCAAAATATTCGGCAACAAGGAGATGAGAATCCTAATGCTGGGACTGGATGCAGCCGGCAAAACTACCATTCTGTATAAACTAAAATTGGGACAGTCCGTAACGACCATACCAACAGTAGGCTTTAATGTAGAGACTGTTACCTATAAAAATGTAAAGTTTAACGTGTGGGATGTGGGCGGTCAAGATAAAATTCGGCCGTTGTGGCGTCATTACTACACGGGGACGCAGGGCTTAATATTTGTAGTGGATTGTGCCGATCGTGATCGTATCGATGAGGCGCGGCAGGAGCTGCATCGTATAATCAACGATCGGGAAATGCGTGATGCAATTATACTCATATTTGCCAATAAGCAAGACCTACCGGAAGCCATGAAACCGCACGAGATTCAAGAGAAACTAGGCCTTACGCGTATTCGCGACCGTAACTGGTACGTGCAGCCTGCCTGTGCTACTACCGGCGATGGTCTTTACGAGGGCCTTACGTGGCTTACTAGTAACCACAAGTTATAGCATCCACGCACGCTCTCGTCTTAGTACATTACGCATACGAACGCTATTGTAATATTACTGTAAGGATATATTTTGTAAATAAATTAAATCGTAACATTATATTAACTTGAATTGTTTTATATTGTAAAATATTGTTGCCGCATTTAAACGTAAATTATTGTGCCGCTGAATTGTGGCAATATATTACTTTAAAACATGTAGTTCAGCAAGTATGTGTAACGTTCGTTTGTAATATTCAGCTACGCTGTTTATATTATTTCATAATAGGCAATTTTAATTTAGGGAATTCATTATTTTCGTTCAAAGTTTTAGAGACCTCTTTGATGCAGGTATTTATTACTTGTTTGTTTTTATTTATAATTGTTTAATTAATATAGAGTGTTAGAAATTCCGAATTAATGTTTTTGTTATTTTGTAAAATTTTTATACCGACGGCCTTAAACTTTTGTACATATATAGCTTTGCGAAAAGTTCCCGAGTCTGTCCACTGTACGAATTGTATCTTATATAAATTACGTATTTTCTAAAAACACTTGTAAAGGCAGTCGGATATGTTTATAAATAACTGTGAGTTTTTACGTTTATGCTTTTGACGTATTAAAAAGCAACCGAAACATTTGCAAATTCTGAATGTTTCAAGCAGTTAGTGTTATCGTCAAAAATAGTGTATATGGTTTTGCTGTTAACGCTTTTTTGCAACAATGTATTAGAAGCAAGCGGTACTTTTTTTTATGAATTCATGAACCAAAATTGAAGTTTCACCTAGTAAATTTAAAACCTTTTTAAGTTTCCGTTATGCCTTATTAGCAAATTTTAATGAGTTGACAGGGTATTCAAGTTTTACGTGTGTTATTAAAGTTGTAGGGTTTTTACCTCGATAAATAGCTTAATAAGAAAAACTATATTTTTATATAGCTAATAGATATTATTCTGTATTAAAATATTCTGTGTTCAAGATTGTTGTGAGTTAAAGGGAATCGGCAATAAATTATAAAAACAAATTTGTTAAATTGAAACAAAATAAATTAAATTTATAATATAAAAGTTGATACAAGTTGTTAGTTTATTTTTTGTAAGGAAGGCGGAACCCCTACAACTGTTAATAACAAGTATGGATTATATTAATAACATTCCTATTGACAAAATAATTGCGAAGGTAATTAAAAGTTTTAAACCCTGTAAAATATTCCAGGAAGCATTAATGTTTCCATGTTACTGGCCCTACTGGTAATTTATGCGTAATTTTTTGTGATATTAACTATAGATGAGCTACCGGTATGTTGAACAATGTTATAGATATATATCGTACAGATTTTTCTTTTTCATAAGATAGCTATAAAATTTTTGTTTAAAATAGTATTGCCAAAACTTAACGACACAATTTCTTATTAACGACTGATTTTGCTAGAACTGAGGAAGTTCCAGTTCGTTTCAAATTTTGTTAGCGTATTTTTGTATATAATAGTGTTACATTTTATACAGCTTTTTAAGATGTTTTACGAAGTTTATTTTTGTAGAAATGCATTTATGTGTTAGGTAAGTATGCTGTCCACAACTCAACATCGAATAATGTACATGCTGTAGGATATAACGAATACCTTAACTATAGTAGTCAAATATGTAATAAATAAATTCACCGTTGGTTCAAGGCAATATCAATTTTACAGTAGGGTAATTGTGTTTTTGCATTTTGTATAAGGCATTTTCTTAGAGTTGTTTAATTAACACGTTTAAAATTTAAAGTATTCTCGATTATTAAATATAATTGTAAGCGAAATAAGTGCTTTTCTTGAAACCACTGTTTTTTGAATTATATTAGTGAATTTCAATGTGTTTTTTTAAATTATAAGTAACTTAAAACCGTAACACTATTTTTTAATAAAAAATAATATCGATTTAAATAATTTCAATTCTTTGTGTGTAATGGCAAATGATTATATGGGACAAGAGTAAATGATGACACTTCTCTATTATTTTATTAAATAATTTTATCCAAAATATTTTTATGGCAAAAAATGTTCAGCTTGAAATTTAAGCTAAGCACTGATCGTGTGACGCGACCTACTACATTTTTTGCAGTAATATATAACTTTAAGTGACATCTCCTGTATTTTAAAAAAATATTTTTCGCCTCTATCTGATGGTATAGCAAGGTTAGATAACAATAATTTTCTTGTTTCTATTTTATTTTATTATCCAAAATTTAATCGACTGTTCGACAAAACAAATTTGTAGCAATATAAATTTCGTGTTAAATATCTTGTTTTAAAAAATAATTTAACAAAATAATAGATAGCAGACCCACCTAGTAAACTTGTAATATTTTCCTTTGTTATTTTATGAAGAATGGTATTTTAAACAACTTAATTTAGCTACCATTCAGACACGGAATTAAACCTATAAAAGTGGATGTTCACCAAGTATGGCCAAAAATTAGTGGATCTTGATGATCATGTTGTAAGCCCATACAATATCTGTGACCAAATATTCTGTTTAAATAGGCTGTGATAATATCAATATGCGGTACTTGTAACATTAAGGTAAGCATTGTAGTTTAGCATTCCATCGCAGAAATAAGGGTAAATTATAAACCCACGAAGTATCCCACATCATACATTTACATCTCAAATTGTTTGGTAATTGCTTTCACGTACCTACCCATCAAGTATTGCAGTCATTCCTATAATGTGTGATCCGAACATTTTTGATTGAGAAAATGTTCTGCTTAAACTTTTTATGCCTATTGAGAATTTTGTAAACATTCTGTAAAAATTAATAACATTTGCGTTTATAAGCTACACAATTTTAATGAATTACATGACAAAAACCAACAATACTACCATGCAATCTGTCATTAGAAATGTGGAGTTAAATGAAACCGCAGCAATAGTTCAACTGTTTCCAAAGGTTGCTATCTATGGCTTATCCAATTAACTCAATTACTCAATATAATTTTGTTCCAAAGGATTATAAATTGATTTATATTAAATAATATTGTTTTTGTGAAACATTAACCGGTAAAAGATATAAAAAATATGATAGGTTAACACAAATTACTACTATTTTATTTCATTTTCAACTGAACAATCTTCACTGATGATTTTTATAAAATCACCTATATCTGCAATAAGGAAGTTGCAAACGCTGGTTGGGAAGTTTTAGGTGGGATACCATATACAGTGTGTCCCAGGATAGATGTTACAATAGGTGTGATGGACAAAAAATTTTTGAATTTTATTTTAAGATTGTGGAATTAAGCCCTGCTTGGTTTGAAGAGAATTTTAAGAATATTTTCAGTTTTTGAAAAACAAGTCGGCCTTGACATTGAAGCGAAAACTATTTTCTTTTCAGGTAAAGTACCCTTTTTGTTCATGATACGGCAAAATTTTACTAAGAAAAGTTGTTCCTAATAAGAAATTATGGCCCTATGCAAAATTTCAGGAAGATTAGTCAACGATAGTTTTTTCATGGCCTCCTGGCAGTTATGTGGAATAAATAATTTATTGTCGATCAGTGTTATTATTATGTTTCGTAAGTTAAATTTCTTGTAAATGCTATTTGTTTCGTTCAATGTTCTACAAAGAAAATTTTGAATAAATACAATTTATTTTGTTTAATCTAAAATGTGACGGTTTAATCAAAGTAGGTAGATCTTCCTGAAATTTTGCATAGGGCCATAATTTCTTATTAGGAACAACTTTTCTTAGTAAAATTTTGCCGTATCATGAACAAAAAGGGTACTTTACCTGAAAAGAAAATAGTTTTCGCTTCAATGTCAAGGCCGACTTGTTTTTCAAAAACTGAAAATATTCCTAAAATTCTCTTCAAACCAAGCAGGGCTTAATTCCACAATCTTACAATAAAATTCAAAAATTTTTTGTCCATCACACCTATTGTAACATCTATCCTGGGACACACTGTATACTGTCGTCTTTGAAAATGGAATACCCTGTTTCAAGGAAAGTATTTTTAGACTACAGAGCTCACAATTATGGATAAATTTTGTAGTTCTGTAATTTTAGTTGGTACATATTCCAAATTAATCAAGATTGACAAGCTTTTTTTCATAAAAAAATCTGAAGCTGTTGTGGATACGACGTAAAACCATAGCCCTCTTGTCAGTGCGCTGGTCAACATAATGAAGAGCCCTACTGGGGGGAGGTTCTGCAAAATTACAATCGAGTGTTAATTACAGCAGCAGATGCGCGTTGTGATATTCGTTACCCATAAGTTTAGCTGTTCCACTGCAAATAAAATGCTGTCGAAGCAAATAAATTTTTTTATGAAGTGTAACTAAATTCCAATTTAAGTTAAGCCAAACTGGTCGATTTATGAAAAAAATGTCTGTATACAGGGTGATTCATAATGTGTGTAACAAACTTTGGCATTTTATTGGTAAGGTCATTTTAAGCGAAAACTATGCCATCATATAGATAAGATTTCAACATCGCTTTAGTGTTAATATGTGGGCTGGCACTTTTAACAATCGGTTGCTTGATATCAAAGTTCTTGATGATTACTTAAATGCAGAACTTTCCTAGATGGAAGATTTTATGAGATGCTGGAAGACACTTCACTTCACATTCAGCAACAAATATGCGCCCCAGCCCTCTGTGGAAGACTAGTAACCGAATGGCTAAGCATGCATTATCCCAACAGATGGATTGGTCATGGGCAGAGGTGTAAATAGCCTATGGCCCCGGCCATAGGCGCCTTGTTGCAGAGAGGCGCGAAAATTATTGATTGAGATTTTTTTCTCCATTATAATACCGGGCACCGGGGCAGGTTATTTTCCACCTACAAGCTCTTTATTCTAGTTTATCCACATCCTAGTTTAACCTATCCTTACATATCCGTTCTCCATGGCTGAAGAGGAGTTCTGCCTACCTAAAAGCGGCCCGCCACCTCATCTCTCCGGGGTGGAATGAAATAACGTTGAATTTCCCATTTCCTTTTTTCCACGGTCAGTGTCAGTAGGTATTAACAAAACGTTTTCGGGATTGGGACCGTGTCATTGTTGAGACAGAAGAACTCAACTTTCGCCCACTTTTTTAAGGGGCTTCTTCATTCAATGTTTAATTCGTTAATTCGTATGCAAACAAAAATAGGTGTTGGAATTTACATTTTTATGTTTGATCAGTTATTTCAATTAGAGAGGCAGGCAGTGATATTTTTACCTCCTTCTGGCTTGTAGGTCATCATTAGTTTGTATGTTCTGTCTTTCAGTTTAAAATATTACATATCAGTTAATTTAATAGATTCTCATTATTTATTATAATAGGTAGGTACAACCTACTATACAAAAGTATTAGGTATTTAATTTAATATAGGTATGTCACTATCATGCTTTAGTACCCATAGCACATCACATTGTTGTATAGAATAAAATAATATTTTAAGTTATTTATAGTAATACTGATCATAATCATAGTAAATTTTTAATGAGACTGCTTTCAAAAACTTTTTGCTACAAAGAAGTAAAAGGTTCGAAGTGGACCAATAAAAATGGTGTAACATGCTGATTCCAAAAAGTATAGTACCATTGTTTGCATTATTAGAAAATATGGACAAAACTAACTCAATTTAAAATACAGTTGAGAGCAAACACAAATTCAAACTACCTACCTAACCCAATTTCTTATTATCGTAGAAGTAACACATCTTGCACAGGTGGAAATACTGTAAAATTATTTCACACTATTGCAAAGCATAGGTACCTATTATTATTATTATTAGCCTGTACAAATCTCTATATAGGGCAAAGACCTCCCCTTTTCTCTTATTCTTTTTGTACCTTCTCAAATCGACTTACTTATTAGTGAGGGGGTTTTGGTCTACTCCCCCATAGTGACCGGTCCTAGTGGGACCTGCTTAACTTTCGTAATCGTGCGAGAATGGGGTATCTAGCTACCGCAATTCGGGACCTTATGTCTATATAGGGCTTCTAAATTATTGGTATTGTTGTTAACGGATAAGGTGTATGCGGAGAATCACATACTAAATCGTAATTGGGTCGAAACCTAAGGCACATACCACCAACCATAAAATAACATCTAAAACCAGCAACCCCAGATCATAAGAAAATAAGACACACGATGGAGAGGGAATGAGAGCATCAAAGAAACAACTACAATAAATCGCATAGAGGAAAAGACCTGCCAATACTAAATGAAGGCCAATCAGTATGGATAACCGATATACAAAAGGAAGGAACAGTGGTATAGGAAGACTGGAGGAACCAAGATCATACAACATCATCACAGACACATAGGAAGTTCGACGGAATATGAAGTTTTTAAGACCGTTACCACCAGAAGAGACAGAAGAAGCACTGACTACCCCCATTAAAATTAACGTAAAAGATGCACCGCCCGGTCCCACGGAAATTAACGAAAAGGTGGAGCTGAAAAGGAGCCTACAAGGAAGAAGCAGAAGCCCGCTCGTTACCTTTGAATTGAACTTTGTTATTGTTAAGAGTTTCAGTATTTTATGTAATAAGTAGACAATGTGTTGTCGTAATATTGTAATATAGAGTATGTTAGAAGAGTAAGCAATACAATTTACATACGAGTATACAAGTATACTAAATGTATGTATTTGCCTTAGATCATATATATTAATGATCTAAGGTCTAAGGCTCTAAGGTATTTGCTTAAGAGGGTAGATGTAAGGTGGGTGGTAGACGTGGTAGGCGGGATGGGCACGAACGACTTACGCAACACGTTGTGAAAATGTTATGTGTTTCATTTAGCGTAAACGACATTACAGAAATAGAATCAAACGGTTCTCTGCCTTTATTCGACGTCCTGGTAACCAGCAAACCGTGTAATCATCTTGCACACTCGGATTATCGTAAATTTACACACACGTAGGAGTATTTTCATGCCAATTCACATCATCAGTCGGCACAAAAACTCCCCGTAATCAATTCTCTCGTTCATCGTGTCTCAACCCGACGGTTTTCATGTCGAGTTAGCCCATATTCAAAACAATCTCGTCAAGAATGGGTACAACTAAAGGGACGTTAGGAAGGTAATCGAAAACTAATTACGCCTGGAAGTTCTCAGAACACTTCTACACGCTAGGGTTCTGCCTTCTTGCCATACATTCGTCAAATTACTTATTACATAGGTAGGATCCTCGGAAAACAACATCAAAACCATCTTTACAGCCCCTCCATAAGTATCACAGATACTCCCTTCAGTAAACGATAAGCATCAACCCTTGTCATCAAGAGGCGTGTACAGCATCTTTTGTTGTTGCGGTTTAGTGTATATCGGAGAAACGGGTCGCTCAGTACACACATGTATCTGTAAACGTAAACGTTGCTTGAAATCAGGTCTGCTCTTACACTTAGCTGTTACTGAACACCATCACGGCACTGGCCATAAGATCTTGTTTGAAAAATCATCGATCATTGCCAATTTTCCTCATTTCTTCAACGGGAAAATTCGTGAAGCTATTGAAATCATCAAGGCCCCTAACAACTTGAATCTTGACGCTGGTTATCATCTGTCGGACATATGGAAATCTGTCATGGCTTCGTCGCTCCATTGCTGACCAATCGTCATCTATATCTGATACGCTAGACCGGTTACAACCGGCATAAAGTCGTTGCTGTCTTGCTTTTTTCCAGGAGTTTCGCTTTTGGCTTGTTTTACAAGTTGAATTACGAATTACGTGCCCTTCTTCCTCTTGTTAAAAGAGTTTCGCCTCTGGCGCGGTTCATACGCCGAGTTAGGTACTGTACTCTTTTAGTGTCCCCTTTTTTCTCCTGATGTAGCCTAGCTCTTTAAGAACGTGGGAGAAACGTTGCGTCTTCTTTCTCAGTAATGACACGGTCTCAACCCGAAAGACGTTCTTTTAACATGAATACTGTATTTCGGTAATTTCTAAAACTCATTTACCAATTACCCTTTCACGTTTAGAGTAACTACAGAAAAAACTTTGTGGAAAGTATTTTATCGAATTACTTAGTAAAGTTAGAGAAATTTCGTTTTCCACGTTGATAATTCGAAACTGGTATTCAATTGTTTCTGTTTCTTTAACACCATATACTGTAGTTCTTTTTCTTCGATAACTTCATTGTTTAAGTTAATAATTTTTTTACACAGGTCTTTTTGTACATATTTTTTTGCACATTTGATTCAAAGTAAGTGCCAAAATTAACTGGGACAGTAAAAACTAAGGTTCGGATTATGTCTTTTACGTTTTTATTTTACTGTGCAATTAGCGCCTCGGCTAGATTATTGGTATGAGCACTAAGCTTCACTTGATGCTTAATTGTAGATATGGGGATGTCTTGATGAAATAATCAATTAGGAATAATATATCTGGGAGCATCTGCTGATATCTTAATTACTGTACTTTGAAAGCATTACCTATAGTATTTCCATTGGAATTCCAAGCAGTTCCCAGAATCCGGATTTCGTAGGTTCATCTGGGTTTTATGATAGCTTTCATAGGAATATTTTGTTTTCCAGTAATTACTGGGACTAGTTACAAGTTAATTAATACATGTGATAAATATTTAGTTCAAAATATTAAATGTGATGTTAAATAAACAGCATGTTAATGCACGGCACGACCTGAGCAATTTCAAAGCAAACTGGACCACAAATTCAAATGAATGCCCATTGTTAAGAGAAGTCCCAAAATGCCGCATTGGAGCTTGTATTAGTTGAAAAGGTAATAGTGCATCTTTAAATTTGGAAACTTCTGTCTGCTAGGTAATTCATAATATTCTGTTGGGAAAGTCTTCTTGATCTTTATCTTGATCAATACGAATAAACAATATCATTTTAGGTGTGCATCATGATTGATTTTTGTAATTACTTATATATTTGCTGTATTGTATTATGACTCTCCCGAAAATATATAATGTTTGACTTTTCAAGAGTTAGTTTTTGAGGTAGTATTTTTTCAACGGCTTGAAATAACAGTCAGGATAACGTTTGGGTTTGGATCGGTATGAAGTGATATCTTCTGAGGTTTTACCTGGTTTTGGTACCATGATAATTTGCACCACTATTTATTGCTCTCGAAATATTCCAGACTGTAGGTACGGACAGACGGAGCAACTGCCCAGGACGAAACTCAGAGTAGCCCTGCATCAGCAATTAATTAATAGTTTTTGCTCGGCGCCATTTAAAATATTAAATGGATCCTTGAGTGGGACCCATGATAATTAAAGGTTGATTAGTGGATTTATTTTTCAAATGCAAAATTCTGTTAGCATCTGAAATGCTGTATTGTCATTGCCCGGGGCTCCGTACGGGCTAGGGCCGCCACCGTGTGTAGGTTTGTAGGTTATCAGCTTGGATACCTTTTCAGGCAGTTCGTTAAAAATGTTGGCTGTTAAAAATATCATAACTTTCTCATAGATAAGATTTTTTATAACATTGCTAACTTGAGTAAACTTTACTGGTCTTATAGGTTGAGGAATTTCGTTAGACTCATTGAAGATCTAATATATGTACCTATTAATGATATTTTATGATCTGCGACAACATTTATTTTTTCTTAATTTGTTTTTGTCCATATTCGATCAGATTTTGGTCCTTTTAATTTTCTATTGATTTTCAATAGTGAGAAACCAGTGACTTTAGTAGGTGTTAGCAAAGAGCATAAATTGTTTATTAGGCATCCTTTGGTATTAGGTTAGATAGGAATTTTTGCACTTCTTAATTTTTTAAATTGATTAGACTTTTTATTAATTCTCGAGAAGTTTGGCGCTATTTAGTTTTGTTTCTAGTAGTTTTCCACCTTCTTCTTCATCTTCGTTTCTCCCATGCAAATTGTTGTATGGATTGACTAAACGGTTTAATAGCAAGAAATATGCCCTTTTCTCTCGAAAGTCCAGTTAATGCCTCTTGTGGAAAGCATTGCGGGATCCATACAGGATTCAATTTTTAAATAATTTAATGAGACACCTTTGGTCTCATAAAACACTTGGATCTTATGGAGGTCCGAAAGCCAATAAGCTAGTTTAAATGGGCTTAGATGCGAATGTTACGCTGCTATGATGTGCCAGGGAGGACAGTACCCAGCAGAAAATAAAATCTCTGTTTTTTTCTGAGATTATAATAGTTGCGGTTTGAAGAGAGTCCGCCTGAAATATTTGAAGTTGATGTTTGATTGCGTTTTTCATCAATTTATCTCGCTCCTCCGGGAGTATCATATGTTCAAAAGGTAACTGAATGCAGTTCAGATTAAAACACCAAATCGTCAACGGCAAACGGTACAAAACGTATCTCGGCAGCAAACTAATAACAAAACACGTACTTACAGCCATGAACACTAAAATGAATCAATCATCATGCTTAATACCTTAAAAATTCTTAATATATAATATACTACGTTGCATCCTCATGGTGCTGCTCATGCTCTCATGCAGGAGCATGTCAGATTACCTTGTTCTCTGTGTTTCTTTAGATACTATGGCCGCCTTTATAATTAGTTTGATAGTTGATGCATTGGGACAAGTTCTTAACAATTGCAACATATTTTGTTCATGTGAATTGCTTAGCACCTCGAGTGGTATCTATTTTTATGTGTTGAAACTAAAGCATGTAGCATCGAAATATTTATATGAATTCAAATAGGTAAAGTATCGTCATTCATTTTGGTTTAAGTACTTTAAATTTTGTGATTTTCTTCTCCTTCATCTTGAACAGTATTGAAACACACTTTTCACTTCTAATTCAAACTCTACGTTTTATGAAATATGAACTCCAAGGTAACAACAATTAATTTGCTGGTAGTTTAGAAAGAAGAATTTTTAGTTTCATCGGCCAACAAAGCAGCTAGTTCCTTTGGCATACATTTTTTGTCTCCGCAAAAACATTAAGTTCGTTGATAACGTTAATGCATCCACACTGTAAACTTGTTTCTGACAACATAGCAAAACTAATATTTAAGGACGAAGTTAGACCGTACTTTTTTCGACTATTCTCAAAATCAGTTCATATAATATAATTATGAAATTGGTTCGTCATAAGAATTTGAACGAAAGAGGAAAGAGTATTCCCTGATTTTATTAAATCACACCATAAAAATTCTAATAATTAATTACTACTTTCGGAACTAGCTGAGGACATTTGTCTTGCCGAGTTAAACCGTAAGTGAGACGTAGGTACTTCGATATCTGTCCATGATAAATGGGCGGTTGCGATTTATCTCAACACATCGAGACGTACCTTGTTTCGATATTTAACCGCAACGTGTATTTATTTTGATGACGTTAATTTTGTCCGGTTTCAGCTTTTCGCTATTATTGTTATGAAAAGGTTTTAATCGCTAGCTTTACCGAATAATCAATTTATCAAACGACACTGTACCTTCGCATTGATGATAGGAAATAACTGAAATTGTCTACTAAATAATATTTAGTATTAAAAATTTTTAATTTAAGTATTGGAATGTTTAATGAATCTTAAAACTTTGAGTAATTATTACATCGCAAATATTCGCAAATTATATTTCTACATATTTTGCAAGGGCCTCTTCCGAATATCTGATTATAAATCTTCGTCTAGATCTAGAGCTTCCGTCGCGTTGATATCAACGGATATGTTAAATAGGTTGCCTATAGCACTAGATTTATATTTTGGTTACGTAACAGCTACTTCGCTTTTTCTCAGCGTCAAGAATAAATTAACAATACCAAATACGGCTAGTACTAAATTAGTCTGGGTTAGATATTATTATAAAAATAAAAATTCTTCCTCTGGTAACAATTTCTCTTATAAATCTAAATTAATCGACTTAGTTTTTCCAGTTTGAAGTGTAACAGCTACTTTGTTTAAACTATTTTCAAGAAATCTTTAATAATTTTTTATGTTGTTAAATCAATGTCGATGCTTAATCTTAATTTTGTTCTTTTTGTGTGTGCTTTTGTTAAGTAGCACATTGAAACTGTTTTGTTGTTAACATATATAAATAATTTAACCACATTTTTGAAACCAATAGTTTTTTAATGACAATTTATGCCATTTGCATTATCTATCTTTCCAGTCAGTACGGCGGATAATCGTAGGGCCTTTGTTTTCGTTTTCACCTGAAAAGCGACAAAAAAAAGCGGTGGTTGGGTTGTTTAGTCTCGTAACGAAATATATATATTTTTTTTATTTAACGATATGAAACTTAAAGTTCTTCTTTTTCCAAATACCCAGAAGTCGCGAAAAACAAGTCAAGAGATAGATAGATAGATGCACATTCAAGTTATGAAAACTGGCTCGCTTTTTTTGCTAATTAATTATAGAGGGTAATAAAACGACGCATATTAAGTCGGTAGTAAACGTAAATTCGAAAAGTAAAACGATTTTTTGAACCGCGAGTTGCGTTAAGACGAAGCTGCATGTAACATCATACAGTTTATGGTAATGGGTTTTTTGCTCAGATAGTAGATACGCACATAAAACTAATAGCGAGCGTCCTTTTACCTAAGGAGAAACGGCGCGCGGGGTTATCAGCAATATATATCCTGTACGATGGTGACAAAAAAACGTAAGTAATGTAATTTGGAGAATTTACATTCTAAACAACACCGTGTGTGGTCCATCTTCGGAGCGATTCGAGGTCGGTCGCGGTTGGAGAGCAGACCGAGGGATACACACACATACACACAACCGCTCAGTGTACGAACCAAGTTGTGTTTGGTAGTACGAGTCGTGCGAGTTTGGATTCAAAATGTACCATGGCAGTTTAAATAGCCGTTTGAACAGTTGTTTATAATTCTGGCGTTAATGACAACCGGTTTCGTGAATGAATATGGTTATTCCGGTGAACACGGGGGTAGCGTAAATTTCGAAAAATGTTCAGGTGTCGCCGGATCGCGTTCAACCAAAACAGTAGAGGACCGAAAACTGCGATCAGCTGTTGTTACGCGAGGGAACGTTTTCTGCTCGTGGATTGTAGCCGTGTGGGAAAGAACGTGAGTGGTTACGGTCGGTGGTAGTGCACCAGATTGTGGTGGCGCAAAAGAGCGCCAATGCACGGCGAGGCTGAGACGGGCCGCGTCTGCAGGACCCCCGGTCACGGCGAGGATGGCCTCCACGGCTGACTCGCAGACTGACCCAGAACGACACCGATCCGACCTTTACACGCGGCCCGGCTGGGTCGACGCTACCGTCGCCTTGGGTCAGCTGGATCAGGTAAGCGAACATGCGGTACTCATAGTTAGTTGTGGCGCCCGGACCACGTGTGGCCGCCCCCGATAATTCGTGTTCGCAGTGAATCAGGTGTGATAGATCATTTGGAGCCAGACCTGATCGCGGTGTGGTGGGCGATGTGCCGTGTTACGCTAGCCTTGGTGAGACCACCGTGCTTGCAGCGTGTGTGGTCCACAGCTAGCTTAGCTGCTTAGCTTACCTGGTCCCCGCACGGCCGCGCCCCGGCCTTGCGCGGGGTTGCCACACGCACCCACCCGCCCGTTCTGCTTGGTTTCCGGAACTCTGTCATACACGCACCCTCGAAGGTAACAACCCCCGTCTCGTTCTAGCTCTGTTACTTAGCCGACAGCGCAGCACATGCTCTTACTTAACGCTAACCTCTTTCTCGCTTGTTGTTATAATACAACCGGAGTAAATAAATTATTGTTCCTTGGCCGTAAAACCTATTTATTTATTATTAACGTTCCGACGATACTTAATATACAGTTTAGTCCTACCGTTCGAACATTGTACTTAAATCGCAAGGTCAGAGTTGACAAGTGGGTAATAAATTAAGCATTGTGATTTATGGACTAGGTATCCGTAGCGCAAGTAAAATGTTTAATAAACTTTCTCCCTACTAGCTAGTGTTACAATACACGAAACGTTTATTGTCCGAGTTAATCTTTTAGACCGTTTGGAAAGTACCCGCTCGCTCCGCTTGTTTTCCGTTTTTACGATTTGATGGTAGCGTATCGCGTAGATTCCTTTCTCTCGCTTTATTGATAAATTTGTCCGATGCAGGAAATCGTGAATCATTCAAGTAAAAACTTACCATTAAACTAGTTCTTTCCAACATAAACCAAAATCAATCAAAAACTGGATCGTAGCGATTTCCATTACGATTTGGGATGGCATACTTTTTTCGATACGGAATTCTAGATAGATCGATGTTCGGATTTAATTACTCCATTTAATCCATGTTTTTTACTTGCGGAATAATTCCGTAAAATAATTTCGCGACAAAACCACCAGATTAAAGTATCTGCAGGAGTTTCTTGTGGATATATGGGGTATTTGATGGATTACGTCAATTTATTTCACGTATTTCCACATCGATATTTTGAATATTTTTCAATATTCCGCAGTTCTAATTATGATCGCATTTAAAAATTATTATTTTACGTTTCTCATTTTGGACAAAAAATGCAACGATACAGAAAATTAAAGTAATATTCGATTTAAAAGGGGTGCATAAGTCAGATGTGTTTTTAATATATTTATATTTTTACAAAGTCCATTCTGTTTTGGGGGGTATACTATATAAATCATAATTATTTTGCAGTTTTTATTGTAGTTAGTGTTAAAGTCAAAGGCAAAAAATTGAAGAGTACCTACGTATATTCTCTTTTATTAAAAGGGATTAGTTTTCTGCTATAAAGCCTGCTGCTTTAAAAATGAGTGTCGTCAACAAATACATTTCGCGTTTGCAGCTTATGTACCTTTAACACCTACATAGTACGTGGTATGTGCTTGCATTTACATAACATCTTTATTATGTATTTTTTTGTGTCGTCGATGAATTATTCGTGGTGGGTCCCGTGTATTCATTGTTTCAAAATAGTTAATGTATTGATCGCACTTTGAAAGTCCAACTACCTACGGAGTACAAGTATCGACACAACATACTCTTCACATGCTGAAAAGGGAACTTATAGCACCTGTAATCTTACGAACTTGATTTTGTATTGAATTTACATCCTTTCAGTTCATGTTGAATGAATACCTCCGAGTCCTTTCCTAGGTGGTCTGACCGTAACATATTTTGACGTTTTCTTCGTTCGTCTCCGATAGTTTGTTAAGTGTTGTATATTCTTGGAATCGGGCGAGTTTACTGTAGCCTTAATAACTTATTTTATAGGGTTATTGTTACCGCAAGATAGGTTTTCGATTTTTTTTAGGATATGGTTAACACACGAATTTTCTTTTTATAACATCTCGTGTTACTTTGAACGTGTTCGGTAGAAATATTGGCAATAAAATTTTCAAAGATTCATCGTTAAACCATTGTTTCCTGCAGAGTAAAAATAATAGGCGTTAAAAATATATAGCACAAAATTAGCTGTCTCTCAAATTTTTAGGTAGGTCGTTTTCGTGCAATAAGAATAGTAATTAACGTCACAAGTCCGGGAACTCATATTTTACAGTACTCGTTTCGAGTTTCAAGACTCGGCTCCTTTCGTCGCCTCGTCTTTAAACATCTCACTCGTACTGTAAAAAGAGTTCACGGACGAATGTCGTTATGTATTTTATTTCATACTGTCTGGTAAATTCAGCTTTCCGACGCCATTTTGAGTCCGGAAAGTGAGCTATTACGGTATCAGAGCCGGAAAGTGTTACCTAGCAACACTTTCCGGCCTGTCACATGTTGACGTTATTGAAAAAGTGTTTACAGTATGAAATAAAATACGTAACGACATTCGTCCGTGAACTCATTTTACAGCACTCGTTTCGAGTTTCAAGACTCGGCTCCTTACGTCGCCTCGTCTTTAAACATCTGACTCGTGCTGTAAAATATGCGTTCCCGGACTTGTGACGTTAATTACTATTATTTCATACTGTAAACAATTTGATTTTTTAATTTTTACATGTGACACTTTTTCAAAACGTCAACATGTGACATTACTGTGTCAAAGCCGGTAGGTGTGGCTTGGTTACACTTTTACGGGCTCTGATTGGGTGCGTAAAATAACAGCTCTGATACCGTAATAGCTCACTTTCCGGACTCAAAATGGCACCGGGAAACTGAATTTACCAGACAGTATGAAATAAAGAAATTAGAAGCAGACTGCAATCATAGAAGATGTTAACTTGACGATATTAAATTTCGGAACTACTAATTGCAGATTGTATAGAAAAACTAGTTTAAAGCAAATTAAATATCTGAGTTTCCTAATAATACCATGTTTCAATCTTATTATAAATCTGTGCAGGTTGACGTTATGCGTTTGTAAAAACTTATTTTTGCCGTATTTTTTGTCAGTATTAATGAAAACATACGGGTAATTTTGGAATATTCTGAACTGCAAATTTTGCCCTAGATTGGGATAGATTATTTTAAGGACATATAAATTTGTAAATAAAATACACAAAATTATTCATTTTAAAAATACTATTAACGGCTTGTACCTTCAACTAATTCTCTATTCGATAAAAAAAATGCTCAGTTTTGATATAAAATGTAACATAAACAGTGAACCCATTTTTGTTCCTAATATACTATCTTCTTTTAATCAAAGGTTCTTTAGTGTATATTTTTATATCGATGAGATATTGCGTAAATATAGAAATAAAGCAGTACTGAAATGTGGAAAAAGGTTAAACAAAATTAGCGAGTGACTATAATGCGTTATAAAAGTTAAACGTTGGTTAGAATTAAAATATTTTAAACAAAAAATCCGCCATTTGATTGTATTAACAAATTCAATCATGTGAACATTGTTGGTTTTTAATTAGTTCACAAAATTGAACGGCTACTGTATGTCTGAAATAAACAAGATCATGTTTAAAATATTCAAAATATATACATTTTAGGAAAGAAGAATGCATAATTGCATTTTTATTCATAAATCGCTTACGCTCTCGTCCGTAGATTGAAAAGATATTGCTACTTATTTCAGTTGCCAGTAGCCTTTGATTCCTATGTACGTCAAAATTTTAAAACTTATTGAAAGTAATTTCTTATCATATTCTCGTATCGATTTCAAAGAAATATTGAGTCGATGTTTGATTTTGTTTTTTTTTAATCTAATAAATTTTTACTTAACCATTACACACTGTGCAGATGCCATATATTAAAAATATACGATGCCTTTATACAAATAAATGAAAATATGAATCATTTTGTACAGTAGGAGCCAGAAATATACCAAACCAGATGCCTCGTTTAAGAAGGTAAATAATTTTTGCACCAGAATAAAATGCTTTTATTTTGATGGCACGTTTTCGTAATGCCACACAAAATCTAGATGGTTCCTGTAGTTATAACTTGTAATTCTACATTTAATAGTTTAATTAACTATCCCAGATGCACCACAGGTACCTATTATTATATCATTCAACGAAGCACTGCATTTGTAGAGGCAAACTTTTTAGAAGACTTATATAAATCCATTAACCGAATGACCTATTCAAATTACGAATAGTCCAAAGAAATCAGGAGATTATCATTACTGGTAACATTTTTGAAATCTGTTTAAAGCAAGTAGGTTTAATTTGTTAAACTTATAATCAATACAATTATTAAATTTATTAGACCAGATAATGGAATTTGATGTTACGCCAGTGGTAATAGACGAATAAAGGTATTTATTGTTAGGTTTTTTTTGTTTAGTCAGTTTGTGGTAACTTAATGTTAATTTAAAACATATTATTCCCAAAAGGTTACTAGGTACAGAACACATAAAAAAGCAGCAGTTCAATAGCTAAAACGCCGAATTTTTATTAATTTTAATATAAAATTGTAATACCCTAGATAGGTTGCTTTTTAAAAGAGGTTCAGATGCAGATATATTTAACATACGTATTTCGTAAACAAATAAATTGTTTGCACAGATTGTAGAAGAGTAGGTATTTAAGAATCCAGAGCTTATAAATACCATCCGCTGACAAATGATGTCGATGAAGGTACGTTCAACTTAATTCTCTTGTAAAAAGCAGTCTTCCGCGAACGTTAGGAATTTTTATGTGTGTAACATAAACACGTGATACTAAACTATTGGTGCAGGTTAGGTACGAGAAAAAGTCTTTTTACACAAGTTTAATTCATACAATGTCAGCTGTAGGTCGTTTTAAATTACCCATTTTTTTCAGGACTTTTGTGGAATATATTTCTTAAAAGTCGAAATAAAGAGTTGCCAAAGTTTAACGTAGTTCTAGAAACCTTAAAGTACCTATTTGCACAATTAACGTGTAAATTATAGATAATCATTAGAGAATTAGGGAAATCGTAGAAATGTTTAATTGAGAGGCGTTTACAAACAAAGGGTAAGAGCCTAGAGAGTTGAAAAGAAGGTTTAATGATGATGAAGGATGCAAATTCAAGAGAATTAAACCCACTTTTGTATAGTAAGTAGTATGAAACAGTTTTTATCCATTTTGTTTAGATTGATATGATGATATTTCAGTAAGCGCAGCATCGACTCGTAGAACTTTTATTTACATACTTCATTATTTTTAGCTACAGGCCGACAAATACCATCAGAAACATCAGGAAATTTTCGTTCTTTGAGAGCACTTTTCAATTTCCAGAACAATCGTTAATCGCAGGATGACAAATCTGGCGAATAAATAAAGCGGACTATCTAGCTTTGTATTTTTTAAACCAAAAAGCAAGGATGATTAGTGCTGTATGCGCTGAAGTGTTATTGTGGTAGATTAGGTAGATGAACTAATTGTTTAATTATAATTGGGGCGCTTTTACGAGCAACAGTGTCGGTTGGTTTACTTAATAGTATATTAAAACACAAGGTACAGAAGGCATCTTTTTCGCGCACGAGCCCGAAATTTGGACACGAGCCGCATAGCGGCGAGTGGCCGAACGGACGAGTGCTCGAATTGCCTTCTGTAACGAGTTTTTATACTATTTTCTCTGTTTCGGCTTCCATTTACATTATTTCCGTTTATAAAAATACTTCGAGTTGGGGAAATTTGGTTAAATAGTTAGGTTGGTAATAGTGATTTTTGCTTGACAGTTGACAGAAGTTTGACATTAAACGTTTTTGTTGCCTAGCAACTAACTGGTTGCCTAGCAACTGAATGATTGCGTAGGTATTTTGTATATTATTTGATACAGTATCACCAATTTCTGAAAACAAAATATCACCAAAAATCGTTTAATAATGAAGCTCATTAAAGCATCAAAATGCGTGCTAGAATGATGTCATTCTGGTACCGAAACAGAAAATTTTTTAAAGCATATGATTGTGACAACGCATTTACTGTTTGATTTTGAATAGGATTTTGTTTTTTATTGTACGCAGTGGTCTGTTTACTTAGTTCTTCACTGGTTGTAGCACTTTTTCCACGTTTTCAGATGTTTGGTAAATTGTTAAATTAAAACATTTCCGGAATGTGTTTTGCCATTTAAATATCGTAGAGTCTCCTATAGGAACTCCGTCATATGCTGTTCCTGGTAGCTACATCTAAAAAGGTCATGTTAAGGTGGGTACACACTTGAGCACGTACGCGAATCGGGTAAACCAAAAACGTATCGAATGTATCTCCTCTGCAAAATTAGAGTTATCACACAAGGACGCATGAGGCATACCGAAGCTCTGTTCCAGTGGTTTGTAGTAAAGACAACTAAAATGTTACATGAAAATGTTGCACTGGCATGTACTAGAAGTTAGTGGTCGATTCAAATTTCAGTTTATTTTATTGTTCTCCGGAGAAATTTTAAACGCGTTTCCAAACACATCCATCCACAATGGGCACGAAAAACTTTTGAAAGCCGTGCGGCTAGTTGCTTGCATGTTCGTGTGGTCTTTACCAACCTCATTCCGGTAAACGTTCAAGTGTGTACCCACCTTTACATGATGTTGGTATTTTTGCGGTCCACAGACTGCTGCTATTTTAAATAATACTTTTATTATCCTTAAAGTAACTACACAATTTGAAATACATTTAATTAGTAAGTATTTTCTCTATATTTGTATATTTTGCATGTGTTCCACCAAGTTAAACGGAAGTTCTGTATTAAGAGAATAAGTTCAACGTGAAATCAATCAATTTTTAAGTCGGTCGTGTTGCTACCGCACGTTTTCAAATTAGGTTGATGGAAACCTACTTTTAACCCTTCTCTTATCGACCTATTATGTTTACGATAACTACCAGGTGGGGTGCATTTGCACCCCTGTTGTTTTAAGTCCCAAAACAAATTAAAATAGCCATTTTTCTTTTTTGTGAGAACACTTGACCTTTATTGACATCTAGTAAGACCAATACTATGGAAAGACAACTGTATTTAGCAAAAATATCAGAAACAGTAATTTATTAACAAGTTAACGTTTATTCATCATTACAATTTTGACAAACCAATTTTTTGTGGAATGTTCAGTACTAACAAACTTTTTGCAGAGAGTACACTGTCGCCTTGTTTTTCTGTCATGTTTTCTGTCGCAGAGATCTTGCACTTTTGTTGCAGATGCTGTTGGGCTCATAGTGGGTTGGTTACTTTGTACTTCTGGCACAACTTTTACCATATGCTCTAGTTGATGTTGTATATATTTGTTGTTGTAACGACGAATGATGTTTTCTTTTACTAGGTCCTTTCCCAACTGGAGCAGAAATTTTCTTCGGTCACCATTATCATTGCCTTCCAAATCGGGATTGGCGAGCATCCATACCTTGAATGCATTGATGGCAGCGATATCCAGCATTTGATAAAATATGGCCATGGGCCATCTGTTGGTCTTCTTTTGTGTTGAATATTGTTGAGCAAGCTGATCACTTACATCAACAACTCCTTTGGTTTTATTGTATGACAAGGCTTGTATTCTTCATTTTGTCCTCCGACCTTATCATCAGTGTGTTGGCTGAATAGCAATATTACTGATCTATTTTTTGTTGATACCAGAGTACGATTGTTTCGGAACGCAAACATAGAAGACTGTATAGGTTTACATGGCATAGGACACAACTCTTTTTGGTATAAACGTTTTATTTTTCCTAAGAGTACCACAAAGGGTCATTCCCTTCAGCCAAAATTGTAGACTCGTGAAAAAATTATCAGTGGTTATTCCATGCTCTGCTGGTAAGTCTATTACGACTCTCTCTCCTTGGTTTTTTTCTGGTCGGTTATCCTTCTTTCCTAAAGCAAAAATATGCGCACGATTCATACTCAGACAATTTTACCTAATGGCATTCAAAGCCTTATCCACATACACCTGCATATTTATTATGTATGCAGAATCGCAGTCTGCTACGGTCCAAATCTTGATCCCGTATTTGGCAGGTTTGCTCTTCATATACACACGGAATGGAGCTTTACCGCTAAAGGGAATAAGTTGTTCATCCACGCATATATGAGCTCCTGAGTTGCAGCTCATTATACATTTTGCAACAAATATATCAAATATCTCTCTAATCAGAGCCAATTTGTCATTTTCTTTTCTTTCTTCCCTGGTTTCGAAATTATCAAAACGAAGTTCGTTGTAGCGATTACGAGAAATAGTAGCTGGAATGATAGCCTTACAGTAGGCAGGGTCGCTACACCATAACATTTCGACAGATTCCTTACTACTTTTGAGAGCACCAATTGTAAGTAAAAATCCCAATATTTTAGTATTACTTGTTAGAACAAATGTTCTTGGTTTCGGAGGGTTGGCACGTTGGCAGCATTCCATTGTTCATAGAAGTCAGTAGCCTTAAGGTTTGTCTCGGTTACAATAATATCTATGATTTCTGGCGTAATAAACAACAAAAATGCATCTCTGATGTTAGTAAACCTTTCGTGGCCTCATCAATTTCTTGCAGAAAATAGTCGAATTCTGGATCATCATAATTTCATAATCCAGCAGCCTCAACATTTCCTCTTCGGTAAGGTTCTTTGGATCACGTATTTTTGGAACAGCACTCATGGATTTCAACACAAAAGGCACTAATACAAATCACTACGAAGCACGCAACACAAGTAATGCAGCTCAACTGAACTAAATACGTGGTGAAGTAGAATTTCAGAAATGCAGAAGAAAGGGTATTCCCCGGAACTAAGCTGGGAATCCCATAAAAATGTGATTACAGTTTCATACTATCAGGGAACCACCCGAAATCGCACATACACACCCACGTTACATACACAATTTTAATAGCTGGGGTGTATGTACGTGCACCCAGCTCTACCAAAAATAAACTATTTTTTTAATGACTCCTGCTTTAAGGATATTTGCAACGGCATTTAACCTAAAAATCAATTAAATGAAGCTACTCAGAAGCGCAGGCCTAAAAAAAATCCTGAAACACTTTATTCTAAAAAAAATGAAATCTGGGGTGCACGTGCACCCCGGTTGGTAAGATAAGGGTGAATGTTTTCAGACTATTTTTTTTCCCCTTTAATTGTTAACTAATAAACAATATACTTTTAATGACTTAATATTTTTAAGATGACAGATTTTACTTCTTTTTTTACTATAATTTTCTTTGACTTTAGGTAACTTTGTTAATTTTCAATTAAATGACCCGGTAAAGACGATGATGCCGATGATAAAAAAAGAAAAAAAATAGAAGATATTATGTACTATTTATAGAATTTTATTTGAACTTTTATGCGCTAATTTTTTATGTTTATATGATATTAAAGAATTAGTAGACTGGAAACGCTTTACTTTTTTTATTATTGATTTTTGATATAGGTTTTTCTTTTTATTTTGGTCTACTCTTAGTACGAATTTGTTAGTCAGAACCTTGTATACATATTGAGATGTTACATATTTCGTAAATTTATTTTAACTAGGATGGAATTTTAAAATGTTATGAGTTATGAGTTATAAATTAATTAAGTTTTATACAGATTTAAAATTCAATAAAAGAAATATAAATAAATAATAAATTAGATAGTTAGGAATATTTAAATTGAATTATGTACATTAATTATAACATGTAAAAAAATGTAATATTAAGTTAGCTAGAAGGATCTGATTTAATGATAATAATTTGTAATTAGAAATATTTAAATAAGTTCATGTTGAAAATCAAGCAAACGAGTGTGGATAAAATTAACTAGGACAACGAGAATTTTGAAATAATAACAGATGAAAAATAATGATAACAGATTTTTCGAATTTGAGAAAGTAAAGCTTTGGATACAAAGTAATTTAAAGCAAAACTAGCAAACGATCTTAATTATCTATATTAAAGTTAAATAGAGTATATAAGAAAAATTACCATGATTGAAGCTAAGTGATTGAAATGTTTGGATAGTGCAATTTATAATGGGAATTTTTTGGAGTGTTACTTATATTTAATTGGACAGGAAGGAGTCTGAAGAGTTGTTTTGGGTTTGAAAAGTGGGAACATTAAAGAAGAAGTCATATATTGAGATATCAACAAACGTGAGCGACTTTATTGATGATTAATTTTAGATCGTGTTTAGCTAGGGCATTTATATGTGATCAATTTTCAACCAATAATTTTTTTTTTGTTAATAAATCTGTATAACACAATTTAATTTGACATTATTAATACAAAGTAACTAAATGAATTTAATATTCCTATAAACACCAAAAAAACCTCACCAACGCCTAAAAGATATTGAGTTAGCCGGCGGTTTAAATTAAAATAAAAGTTATAAAGAAAATTCTGTCAGGGTAAGTAAATCTAATTTGAATTAAGTTATAAAGCTAGAAGAAACCAAACAAAGTATATTTTGACGTAGAACGTGCAGTTGAGAGTAATCTGTAAGTTGTGGGGTTTCCAAGCAGACATATTTTAACATTTTCTATCTTGTAACGAGCAGCAATGTGTGGAGGTGTTTTGTAAATTATAAAAGCATACCCATTCATAGCATTTATTGGCGCCCAACGTGGGGCCGAGATTGGCAATTGGCAATCGTAGATTGTACAGCGACAAAAATTTATCATTTTGTTATCACAATCTATCTAATGAAATTCTTAAAACGCCTCAAGAACAGTATTTTTCTTTTGTTTGTACAAATCAGAGCTAATTCAGCCGTGTTTAGGTTCGGTCGGTTATTTGTTGATTTAGCAATACAAATTTAACCATTTTATTTTAAACAAAACAGTGTGATATTACGGACATTGGCAATGTGTGTGTAAAATATAACGCAATTGACGAAATTTTCAGTTAATTCCTATAATTTGGGCTTACAAAAATAGCAAATAGCAACTGAAATATTAACTGAAGGGAATTAGCTTTATCAAAATAAATTTAGTTCATCTAGATGGTGATGGTAGAAATCTGATATTTTTCCATGTTTGGACCTGTAAAGAATTGCATAAAAGGTTTGTTACTCAGCTACTTTCAGATACATCAGCAGCATACAAACGGGGCTGAAGGGACGCGTCAAATGGAATTTTAATTAGATGATAGTTTTTATTTAAGAGTTTTTCCCACGAACGTATTTTTTATTATGTAAATATTTAACCGTAATATTTTTTCGTGTGGTGTTATTTTTTCGCATAGTGGATAATTAACAAACTTACTTTTTTATCGTTGTTATGAAGTTTTATTTGAAAGTGAAATCTTAAAATATTGAACCAGTTTTAATCGTGGGGTGGGCTGAAAGTCCTTTGTGAAATTGTAAAGTATTGAACCATTTCATTAACAATATACCAGACTAAAAGTAGAAGCGAATAATGAAAATTCCTTTTTTGGTTTTAGACTACTATGTTGCTTGTGAAATTCATTAAATACTATTTGTTTAATTTACTCGTTTATATGGTACGTATATAGCGTACGTTATCTTAGCGGAATATTTAACGACCACTCATTGATAAAAAAAGAATGGACGGTTTAGTAGCAGACGGCAGTACAATAAATTTGCGATCTTCGCTAATTATCGGCGCTAATTGATTAATGCGAATAAATTAATAATAATGTATTAACTGCACGCAAAAAACCAGCTAGTAGCCGTTAGTTACTTCCTTTCAGAAAGACGTTTTAGAAATATGTATGCAAATTGATGATTGTGGTTGGTCTAACCGGTCTTTAATTCTACATATAATTAGGTATTCGATTTGAAGCGGCCGAGCCTTATAATATGTTGAGGCATAATATACATAATATGGGTGCCTTAGTATAATGCGGTCTTATGTGTAGGAGATAATGTAAATATGTATGTAACGTCCAACCAAATGTGCTCGTATAGTACGCGTGTAATTGAATTTCGGATTTTTATTTTTATTACGATGGCGTTTTTCATTCTGGTTGCCGATTATCGAAATAATGAAGTTGTTTGTCCGTGGTACATGCAATGCCACACATAGTTTAAAACGTTTCATAATTTATTTCATGCGATCGAATACATATACAACTTTGTACCCACGTACTCCATAAATGGCGCCTGGTATGGAACGCTTTTTTTTCTAGTATGGCATACCTCACAAGTTCGACATTTTACTAGTTTCTCGTTGCTTTGCATAAATATTCAACTATAATTCAAACGTAACTGTAAGATATCGGCGGGGGATAAGAATGTTCTACTGTTTAAAAACGTAGCCAGAATGAATTAAAATTATCGCAGGGTTTTTGATTTTTTTTTATTCAGTGGCGTATTCTTTACCATTCTAAATTTGCGATAGAATCTGTATTTCCTTGTTTGTAAGTTTTTATAACTGTTATTTTATTCGTTCAATTATCGATAATCATTGTATTTTATTGAGCTTAATTTACTCTTGCCAGGATGCAATGGAAGTAATCGACCCTTTTGGACTTAATCCTTCGTACCAGCTTCCGTTCACGTCAAATCTACTTCTTATCAGTGGCAGCTCGTGATAATTTATTTTGGGGGGGCTCTAGTTGCTGAGAGAATATAAACAAATAACAATATACGAGTATAATAAACAGAAACACCCACCTTCAGTAGCTGACCAATTTCATACAAATAGAAAAAAGTTTTATGAACAGACACACACACGCACAACACAATAATCCCTTAAAAATATTATTGTTTATACACCAAATCTAGTCTGTCTTTCTGAGAAATAAAATGTTCGATAACTTTTTCGTCAAAATTGTTTATGTTATGGATTAAGTTCTTATTTACTGAGTGAGACGTTCTTCATCCGTAGTGTTCTTTAAAAATGTTTTTATCCTTTTAAGAGTTGAAAAACATCTCTCTGATTCAGCAGTAGACATTGGAGTAGTGACAATATTTTTTAGTAATTTCACTGTTTCGCTAAACGTTTCATTTAAACCATTTTCAGACAGCCAAGAAAGCATGTTTAAAAGCCGCCTATAATATTTTTAAAATGAGTTCTAGAATACATTACCTCCAACTCATTCCTTAATTTGTCTTATTGTAACATTGGATAAGATTCAGCACTGAATCTATCTACATTTACTAAAGATGCGGCTTCTAAATGACCTCTATATGACAACCTTTCCTTCATCTGAAAAATTATTGCCTTGCACACTTCTTTAGCGATTACGGAATTTTTATTTTCAATATTAACTTTTCCCCGTTTTCACTTTCAAAATACACTTTATATTATTTTCGGTCATTTTGTACCCAAAACACAGGACACCGAAACAACGAATTCGAATACACGTCTCAAGTTGAGCAAACAACACCGTAACGTATTAAAATACGTACTGGGCGCTAGAATAGTGAGCCTTCTGTTTACCTTAAGAAAGCAATAGATATCCGCAATCGGCAATTTCCGTTCTCAGTTCGTTCTTACATATGTTTCTTAGGCTCGTTTCATTTGAGCCCTAACGATTTAAAATATAGGTAACCGTCGCGTCGCAAGGGGGTAATAATATGTGTTATACATTAGTAATGTTTTATATAGATATCCAAAATAGTTGACAATCAATTGTTTGTTATAATTAAATAAGTAAATTACTTTTACTCTTTTCTAAGAATAGTTTTAGGAGGCTCCAGTATTTGTTTACCGTGGCCCGAGTCCTGAATTTTTCAAATTTAATGTTAAGCT
This sequence comes from Melanotus villosus, assembly GCA_963082815.1. Classification (NCBI taxonomy): domain Eukaryota; kingdom Metazoa; phylum Arthropoda; class Insecta; order Coleoptera; family Elateridae; genus Melanotus; species Melanotus villosus. The sequence continues at coordinate 2,477,610 of OY720427.1, forward strand.
ATATGCAGCACAAAAGAAAATAATATCAATATAATATATCAAGTGGCCCACATTACTTGTCTTTGGGCGAATTATTGTCTAATTATTAGTGTTACAACGATTTTTAATTAAGTGTTTTTCTAACTGCTGATAGGTGTAATTGAGATGCACGAATCAAGTAGTGTATCGGACAAGTTATGTACATAAATAGTTTGAGCAAAAATGTTTTAATATGTTCTCTGTAAAATATTGAAGTCACGTTCAGTATAGCACAATAAAACGTATACAGTTGATATCCCAATTTTTCTTAAATCAATTTCAAGGCCGATCCAGCAGTGTCAAAATTTATTATTTTTTGAAACTGAATTTGTTGAATACGTTAAGTATTTTCTTAAGGCATTTCTTGTCAAAAGAAATTTCGTTACATACGTAGTTTGTAATATATAAAACGTGTTTCCGTAAAGATCCTGAATTTTGTAAAAGCATAAATTTAATATTTCCAAAGTATGCACAAACTGTAACTAATGTTTAGAGTTTTGAAAAGTCGGCGCACATTTATTACTTATCAGTTTGTTTGTTTTAATACATGTTAAAAAAATTGATTTTAATAGCATTGTTTCAAAACTGGAGCATTAAATAATTAAATATAATTTTTTCCAAACTTGTTTTCTATAATGTTGTAAATTTGATGAGCCTCACATTATTGGTATTTTCTAAACGGGCCATGGGGATTATTGCTTTTTAATAATTTATACGAATATTTTCTTTTATGATTAAAAGGGTTCCTTAATAATCGTTAGGCGATAAATGACTTCTTCTCTAGCCATTAAATAATTATTATTCCCAATAGAAGACGTGATTGTTTACTGTTTCAGATTTGTCTTTACATATTGCTACGAAAAAATTGAAAAATTACCGAGGTAGCTCTCGGGAACACGCCGCCGACTGCCAGTGGGAAGATCGGGGTTCTTATAATGAGCTGTAAAAGAAATGAATTGGCGCCAATCAGTTGCAAGCGTGTCCTTCAGAATAATGGGAACCGCAACTGATAACCAATTCCCTGAAAATTCTTCAAAACACAAAAACCCAATAAAGGACTGTCAGATCGTTCAAATATTTAATATAGAAATTAATAATATGGATAATAAAAACAAATAATAATATGTAGACATGTAACGGGATAGAGTTGAGCGCCACTACGGAAAGTCACCCAAAGATGGTTATGAAGAACGGACCGCAGATAGTGCCTCTAGGGCTCGAAGGGGTTGGGTTTAGCTGCAACCCGCTGCAAGATGTGACTTGCCGTGCTTAACCGAAACAACTTACTTTACAGAAATTGTTAAGACTTGTAGGCAGGCTCACGCTGTATACATACGCAAAGCTTGAATAAAACACTAACACACAAAATATGATCGGGAAACACTGAACACAATAACAAGACCAAACTAAATTGACAGTTGGATATTTAATAAATCAAAAGGCAAAAATGAATACATAGAAATTACACAAAAGGGGACGCCAATTAATATGTTTCGTTAAAAACAATAATAACTCTTACTTTAGGGGATGATAGAATTCAGAGTACTACATTTACGTTATGTACGGAAAAATATTCACAAACTAAGCCCCTCAACTCCAGACAAAATACAGGAAAATATAGGATTAACAAATATTAAACTAACAATTCGACAAGCACCGTTAAATTTTCACGCATGTAACAACACGAAATATTACTTGACTCAAAACTTGAACTACAATCTGAACACAAAAGGCTTTACTTGAACACAAAATTACTAAAACTAACTAGTCAACTGGTTTTCCAACGGTCCTCAACTTTTGCAATGTGATTATCAAAGCCGCGTAAAGGCGAATCACAGAGCCAGCAAGCGGCAATCGTAGGAGTTGAAACTGACGTTGAAACATGAACGGCAAAAGCAGGTGCAACATAAAGGAAGTAGGTTACCTGGCAAGATGTTCGTACTTAAACGTTAAACCAGGGAGTATGTGACAGACGTGCGACTAGGGAGGGCTTGTTGGTGGTAGGCCAAATGGAAGCGATGGTGTCCTTCTTCCCGGAAACGGGTGCAAAACAAACACTTCCACTTTCACTAACTTTTCACACAAAACTATCTCTTTCCGGAAGTATATGGCACCCTCTGGGAGTATCCGGATTTTTGCCGTAACTAATTGTCCACGAGAATTACGAAAATGAGGAGCCTTCCTGGTGTAATTTAAATACCCAAGCGATAAAATTTGCATGTCTCATCTTAATCCAAAGACGTGCGATATGTTCGAGAAACTGTCACGTACTGACGAGGGGAGTAGAAGAAGACTCGGACGACGCTAAGGCAAGTCAGCTGACATGGCCTGACGTGCAGGGGATTCCTCGAACTGTATCACGAGGGGCTGCATTCAAAGAAATGAGATGACATCATGCGTCGACAAAATACACGTGAATTAGGTCACCTTGGGATTTTTAACAAAGGAAAATGTCTACCACCACGCAATATTGGTGTGACTTTGAAGAAGAATTCGTAGAATTTCAAGGAAACGCGCTGACTTGGTTTAACCTTTGCATGCCCTACAGACTAACACAAATTTAATCTGAGCAAAAATAACATAATTAACACGGAATTAAAATTAAAAGAACAGGGCCGTACTAAAGAATTTGACCAAGAATTCAAAATGACGTAATATTCAAAAAGTAACACAGAATTTCAAAACCACGTGACAGTGGCGTGCTTTTTACAGGGCGTTGCCGATCTTGTCTCTATATGTCTGTGGTGTGCGTGTCAAGTAGCCTACAGCTTAACGTGGGTTGCGAACCACGGAAATGCTTGCACTTCTACTTCAGAGAGGACTTACTAGGCCAGAAATACCTCGGTGATTTGCCATTGCCTTCCGAGGGAAGCGGTCGGGTGTTTTTGGTGTATGTGTGACCCTCCGAATCGAACCCGGGCCATTTCAGTGGTCAGCGGCACGCTGAACCAACTGAGCCACGACCGCGACTGTTATCATTTTATCTCTTTATTTACACATTTACCACAGAAAAAGAAGATGATTTGACATATACCTTATACATATATGCACTGACAGTGATATTAAAACCAAAATATGCGTCGTAATGGAAAAACGATAAGATCGATCTTTCGCAGAAATTTACATAGTAACCAGTAGAAGACCGTATGGACCTCGGACACGATGTACGCTTTACTTTTTTCAATATTTAAAATAAAAAAGTTGGACCCATCGAAAAATTCAAAGAAGAACTCCTTATACCTTGTCCTTTTGTAATGAATTTCGATAGCAATCATCTTTATTGGGTATAGAACCCCTTACGGCGATGATTTCTAATGTGTCAGACATACAACGCGAAAGGATAATGGTCACGCTGTCATAAAAAAATGAAGAAAAATTAAACAAAATATATAAAATTTCCAATTGTATTCTTCATTTCTTCATTTTTAATTTTAATTTTTAATGAATTTGACAGAATTTCGGAATGTTTGTATATGGAAAAATATAACTTTCGCAGTTACCTATATGTATAACCGATTACCGGAAGTCTTCTGGTTATACACGCTCACGGCATCTATCTATCTATCACTAAGTAAATGATATATGTCTATATACGTTAATTTATATACATATTAAATTTATTATGTAGAAGAAACTTTACCCCGAATCAATGAGTACTACAAATGTTCGCTTCCGCAGCGATTTGCGTAAGTCGACGGAAGGCTGGCGTACAGCTAGAAATCAATGGTTCGAATCTCTGCGGAACTAATATGTTTTTAAAATTATGTAGATTCAGTTCATAGGAAATACATATCCATTCTTATATAAGCATTTCAATTTATGTAGGAAACTTTGAACAATATTTGGTATCTTTTTAATCATTAGTTTTTTCAATACTTTCTCAGGATAGTTTAGCAATCTGGCAATAAGTGAAATATTTTAAAATGTAGATCGGTGATTCATAATCTGTATTCAGTTGTATAGTAAACCTTTTAGATATCTTTATAGACGTTTTGTTAAAATTAGTAGCAAGGAAATAAATTACAATTCTTTGAACTTTACCCAAGGTTTTCGTAGTTGGATTTGGCGAAAAATCAGATAAACATGTTTCGTTTAAGAAGTTATATTTTTTATCATTACTACTATAGTAGTCAAATTTATCGCAGTTTGGTAGTTTAAAACTATATATGTAAGCATCTGTAACAGCGCATAATAATCCACTTTTAAACAGGTTATTCTAATGACTTAACAGAAAACTCTTTTATTTTTATCGTAGGAGGCCACTAAAAATCAACAATGATGAGTAAGTGGGTCATGGTAAACTACTTGCATCTTAAGATTTTAATAGTGAAAAAGTGGAACGTCGTTTAAAATTCCACTTGTTTTAATAAGTCTAATATTATGAAGTGTGCATTCATATTTGATATATTTAGCCAAACTTAATTAAAGTTTCTTCAAGGTACCTGGCAATATTAAAAAAGTGGCTTGTTTCGTTGCTCGTTGCGGTTAGGGAAATTACAAGGGACAACCAAGCCTTATTATTAAATTTGATATAAACTGACAATGACTGACCACTAAAAATCCAGTGTGTTGAGTTCACCCTCACCCTTTGAAAGCTCTCTTCTGTTGCACTATAATTTAATCAGAAAGGATCCCCATAGAAAGCCTATGTATACAGTGAGCACGTAAAGGTTGGAATAAATTCGATAAAATCTTTATTGGGCAAGTAAGAAAATAATGCTCGATTTTCTTTTTTAGATGCGCTTTTTTTAGTATACGTATACTTTTCATTACGTCATCCCTCTTCGAGTTATGACGTCATCATCAGTTTATTTAAATAGCAACACCATCTTTTGGTAAAACCATTTAAAAGAGCACATTTTTCTGTGTATAGACGCCAAATTTTGTGGTATGTTACATAACAATATTTTCGAAAAAAAAAATTTTTTAGAATTCATAACAATGTAATGAAATAACAATAGAAGAAATAATAAATACAACTAAAACCCATTAAATTAAACGTTGAAATTGCATATCATTCAGCTCTTAACAATATCCATCTATTGGCGATTCAGATAATCACGCACAATCTGTGAATGATGTGGTGACGCGCCATCTTGTTGGTACCATATTGATTCGTCCGGCATTTGGGGATTTTGATTATTTGGATTTAGTGCTACAAGCGCGGGAATTATCTGTTGTTGTAAAAAATTCAAATGTTTTTCAGCATTTAACGCGCCGTCAATAAAAAATGGTGCAACAATTGTGGTACTAATTTCTCGAAAATATTGTTATGTAACATACCATAAAATTTGCCGTCTAGACGCAGAAAAATGCGCTCTTTTAAATGGTACTATCAAAAGAGGGTATTGCCATTTAAAAAAACTGATGATGACGTCATAACTCGAACAGGGATGACGTAATAAAAAATATACGTATACTAAAAAATGCGCATCTAAAAAAGAAAATCGACGTGTCCGAGCATTATTTTCTTACTTGCCCAATAAATATTTTATCGAATTTATTCCAACCTTTACGTGCTGACTGTATATACTTTTTAAAATAATGAATTCCCTTTAAAGGGCCGAATCTCTATAAGAGTGTATTTTTAGATATACACAGATTAGGTGGAAATTCTTTCATTTTGTATGAAAAACTTGCTCTATAGTTTGGTAAATATAATTGAGAGACATCCTCTGTGGGTTTACTTAAAATTTGGGAAATGTGCTGATTTGATTGAACCAAGCAATCCTTAGTCGAAGAGTAAACAATTATATTGTGTAAGTATAGTTATTTCTTTACAGATTCAAAGAGAGATTTTTATAAGCTATCTATTGTTAAATTTCTAATTCTTTCGGCAGTTTTAGATTATCTAAATATAGCAAAGGCAACAGTTACTATAATTTTATAAATATAAACAATTTTTTTGTAAACGATATGTAGCCCTATAAATTAATAAATATTGTCACAGTAGATTCTGTATAAAGTAGAAAATTAATTGTACAGATTCGGACCAAGTCCTAAAAAATAATTTCAAAAATTAAGTTTCAGATCAACATCTTGAACAAATTTAATAAAACCTCTGATCACAAGTGCAGAAAGTTTGGTAAAAATTCACTAGTATTCAATAAATATTCTGAAATTTTTACACAATTACACTTTTGCCCAGATTTTGCATTAAAATGGACAAATTATGGATAGTAATAACTAAGGGTTTTTCAATAAGAGCGATATGTTTTTAAATTAACAACAACAAATAGAAATAGACCAAAAATGTTTAGTTCTCCTGCAAGACCGAATTCGATGAACCTAATTTTTAAGAACTCTATTCAATAAATTAGGCCTTATGTCACGAATGGCACGTTGAATATTCAATTTTAATGCATCAATTGTCTCTGGTTTATTCTCATAAACAATAGACTTTAAATAACCCCACAAGAAGAAGTCTAAAGGTGTTAAATCACAGCTTCTTGCAGGCCATTCGACAGGTCCATTTCTGGGAATAATCAACTGACCAAGCTTTTGACACAATAAACCAACTGTTTCACGGGTCGTATGGCACGTAGCGCCGTCTTGTTGGAACCAGATGTTAGTTAAATCAATATCATTCAGTTTAGGCCATAAAAAGTTAGTTATCATCGATCTGTACCTCTCACCATTGGCATAATTTCCAAACGTTGCTGAAGCGTATATTTTTCCATGATGAAATTGCAGACTTTACTAAACACACTTGACAACGACAGACAATTTTGACATTTCAAAACCTTGTATAGCGCTTTATGAGTTTGTTTCAAATTATAAAATAATAAAGTTTCTTCTTCTTTATTAAGCCCCCAGCTTGATCTTTAACAGGTTGTTTATTTATATTAGACTATCTTTCCATTTCTTTTTTAGACATCCTGCGTTTGCTTTTTCACTCGAATTTTCCATTTACTACTCCTTTTTAGTGTTCTAAAGTCATTTATTGTCTCGATACATGATGGTTCAATTATATAGTCTTTTATTTGTAAACTATTTAGAAATATCAGTGCGGTTTTTACAAAGTTTCGTGATATTCATATCCGTTGTCAATTTGCGTTTCTCTTTTTTTGGGCATACGAAATAAGTAGTTTCGTCCTGATGATGTAGTTTGTTCTTTTAAGTAATGCTGTCTAGGCAAACAATTACACTTAGTTTCAGTTCACGACGCCAAGTCGTTTAAAAATGTGGCTTTGACCCCTTGCCAACGTCCTTAGATAGGATAAAGCACAGAAAGAAGAACTGAAATTGTATGAAAGCCTTCGCAAATCTGTTCAGTTAAATTTAGGTTACCTAATATTAGATTGTTTCCCTTGCATGAGGGCATTAAAAAGAGGGGTGTTGCCAAATCACGAAATTGCCCATTCTGCAACGATTATAAAAACATTTCGAGTACCGGATATCCGATTGTGCCCATCGTTATTTTGCATAGATCACCAAGGTGTTTGTTTTCCGTTCGTGGGGTATTAAGGGTTGAGCTATTCGTACGTTTACCAGAACCATAATTAAGTTTTTCAAATAAACAAGAATCGTTAGCTACGAGTCTGCACGATGAGGGCTACATTTGGTGGATTGCACTGTGCGACCATGTGCACGTGTTTTTTAAACACATTGTTTTTTAATTTGCCCTGTCGCATTGTTCACGAAATTATAGATTTCCCTTTTCAATTAATTTCAGTAGTGCCCACTTCAAATAAAGAGATTGTATTCTTGCACGCTGTACAGGGTGGCCCATTTTCGATGTTTTTAAATGGGAAGTACCCTTAATATCGGAGATAGACAAAAACTGATGTCGGAGTCCAGGGCTCTTTTTTGATGCAGGTTCAAGTCCCGAAAACAAAATTCCGCTATCTTTTGTTATTTTTTAGTTATAGCCCAAAATTCAAAATTTGGCCATATCGAAAACTTCAAATAACTCTGTTGGTTTTGAAGATATCCAAAAACGGTAAAAACATTCTACAGGCACTTTTTCAAGTAGAATACGATAGTTAATTCAGATATCTTTTAATTTTCATGTTTTAAGAATTATGATATAAAGTTGGTATTTTTTAAATATAAGTCGTAGTTGGCCATGATACCATTAAATTCCATATTTTTTCTGCTTTCCGAAAATATATAGTTTATGGGGGTTAAATTCAGTAACAATACCTTTTTTGAACAAAATCAGATCAAATATGATGTTGTTAGCAATTAGTAGGCCATGGTTCATGATAGCAAAACAAAAAATAATAGAGCGGTTGCATGTGACGTCACTAGGCCATCGGCTGAACACTTGAAGGGTAAACAAAGGGTAGATTTGTATGCACCGGTATACTAATTTTACCAAAAAGAAAATATTACATATTACAATATCAAACTGAATAAAGATGTGTTTAACCAGATGAAGGATGGTTTAGCCTACATAATTACGAAATTTTCAGTTACCTACTTAAAATTTTCCCCGCGGTCAGTTGATACGAACGTAATTGAAAATTTTATCGTGAATTAAAAGGAGTATTAGGGAACGTGATATTTCCCAGAGAAAGCAGTTAGAGAAAAGCTCTGGAAAACAAGAAACTAAAAATTTTGCCAGGTTATTCGTAGCAACTTGTAAAATCTCCATATGTCAAGATAATGAAAAGCTGTTAAAGATAACGCGAGATTTTCTACAAAATATTAAATTAATTATTTAGTTTTGTTAACTTTCAAAACTCGTTCATTTTCAGTCAGGCGCGTTATTGTGTGCCTGGTGACGTCACATGCACCCGCTCTATTAGCTTTTGTTTATTGCTATCATGAACCATGGCCTACTAATTGCTAACAGCATCATAAAATCTAATTTTATCCAAAAGAGGTATTGTTACTGAATTTAACCCCCATAAACTATACATTTTCGGAAAGCAGAAAAAATATGCAATTTAATGGTATCATGGCCAACTGCGACTTATATTTAAAAAATACCAACTTTATGTCATATTTCTTAAAACATGAAAATTAGAAGATATCTGAATTGACTATCGTATTCTACTTGAAAAAGTGCATGTAGAATGTTTTTACCGTTTTTGGATATCTTCAAAACCAACAGATTTATTTGAAGTTTTCGATATGGCCAACTTTTGAATTTTGGGCTATAACTAAAAAATAACAAAAGATAGCGGAATTTTGTTTTCGAGACTTGAACCTGCATCAAGAAAGGGCCCTGGACTCCGACATCAGTTTTTGCCTATCTCGGTTATTAAGGGTACTTCCCATTTAAAAACATCGAAAATGGGCCACCCTGTACATACTTTGTAAACTAATTTTAACGTAGTTAATTAATTAATCAATTTCCATTTAAAATTCTGTTCACTTTGTTCAATATTTAATACAAATAAACTACGGACAGACTTGAAAATTGTCCGATTTCTGATCTTTACACGAAGATCGGTGCTCATTTATTATTTTCGGCTATTTTTTCGAAAGTTTCCAACGGGCCATAGCCATAGGTAACTATAATCGCCTCTTGTATGTATAACAGATCCGTATATATGCTATACATACAACTGTTCTATTTTTCAGTTGCATTTCTTAAAACTCCTGTTGTTGTTTCCATTTTTGCCGTTGGGTTTGTATTACATTTTACATAAGCAGTTCGTTTCTATTTTTATATTTCTACCTGATCATTAACAGAAGGCGCCATTTCGATCTTCTTATTCTACTTAATTTTTCTATATCTTATAGCTGCTGCTTCGCACTTAGCACAGAGCCATGAGTAATGAAAAAATGAAATATGCAGTTTTGTGAATGGGCATAATCGGTGTGTTATAAGCTGTAATTCAACAGTGTGAACAGTGTAGGCCTTTATTTAATATGAAACACGTATACAGGGTGATTCAATAGTATTGTCATTAAATTAAATGGGTATATGCTGACCTTAATAGAAGTACATTAGAGCAAAAATTTAAAGCTTATCGCGATTTTTTTTATTTTAAATTTTGATACCCACTTTTTAGAACCGCTGGCTAATATGCGCGGTAGAAATTTGACCCTGGAAAAATAAATGAAACATTATATAATTATGTAGTTTACAGGTTTTACTTTCCTCTCACTGGCATGTTTAAAAAGTGACATTAGAAAAAATTGTTGTTAATAAAGAGAAACAGCACTTGTTGATGTTGATGTTCAAACGTTCCTCCATTAACGTCTGCACAAACACACAACACAAACTGTCTTTCAGAGCTGTTGCGGCATTTTGAAGAGCTTGCCCGTAAATTAATAACGTCAATTAATTCGGTTGTTAAAAGGTCAAAGCGTTCGAACAGGGCACTTTTAAAGCGAACGAAGAACTGACTAACATAGGTACAATAACATCTGGGCTCTCTTATCCGTACGGTCAAGAAGGGGATTGATAAATTTAAATTTTGAATGTAAACAGAACCTATTTCAGTGACCCCAAAACAATTTTTGTATTGATCTTTTTAATTTTTTTCTGAGCTTACCGTTTACTTGCGACACATGATTTATCAAGAAAACTTGTTCTATTTGATATTCTCCACCTACCCTTAAAATTAATGATTATACTTTTGAATCGCCCTGTATAATGGACGTATTGTTTAATAGGTATAGAAAAACAAATCTTTTAATGACATCATGCAATAAGTATATCTGAAAAACTCCGAGGACAGAAAAATCATTACAAACAGAAATTACGTCCTTTTTAAGAATTCTGCTGAGTCTAGTTAAATGTTTCAATTATTCCTCTGTTGCGAATAAAGAGCAATTTCATTCCAGCACTTTTCATCTCTGAGTTTTTTTAAGTTTTTTTGCGCTTTTGTTGGATATTGTCGGGCTTCCACTGTTCATCTTGCCATTAATTGTCTGCTATAGTCTAAGTAAGTTTTAAATGGCGGTTGAACGGGTTTTTGTTTCCTCGCCCTATGCAGTTTCAGATTTAGTTACAACAAGATATAACGCATATCCGTGTGAAATTTGCCATGCGTTATATCTTGTAACTAAATCTGAAACTGTACAGGGCGAGGAAACAAAAACCCGTTCAACCGCCATTTAAAACTTACTTAGACTATATCCTGGTAAAACCTCTTCTCCTGTAGGTGTGCAATACTTACCCTTTGCACGGCAAAATCTTTTTTGTAAGAACAGAATTTTACCCTTCTCGTGGCTAAATAATGTACAAGATGACTTAAGAGAATTAAACGTCACAAACTGGGAACGAGTAGCAATCGAAAAGAAGAAGTGGAGGAGAATCGTGGAACTAGCCTTGGGCTTCAAAAAAATGAATCTTACATGTGTTAAAAACGGTTGAATAAACTTTGCAATTTATAAAGCGATGGCACTATTGAATTAGTTTTTTAAGACTAATGAGGCCTATTTTTATGTTAATAAGCACCACTGTAGATACTGGGCTGCAGAAAATTCTCACAACCTCCAGGAAAAGCCACTACGTAGCACTAAAGTTATCGTTAGGTACTTTTTTGTGCCTGAACTAAGAAGGCTTGTTTTAAATAATGTAATGCTTCTGTTGAAACCATGAATATCCCGCGAGTCTTTTCCCGCAAGGATTGTTTTCAACAACCTAACCTCACTTTTTCTTTAGTATTTTGGCTTCAGTTCTTGTTTGATAATGAGATAGTCTATACGTTAAAACTGCTGCGGAATTGTGGTATACAGCTTTATGGAATTCCATTTGAATTCCTTCGTAGTCAATATATCGTATGTAAAATAATGGGCGAACGGAATTTCGGGGAATTCCTTGTCGTATTTTCATCAATTTCCGCGGGAATTCCTGTTATCTATTTATCTGAGATGTTCTTTTGTTCTTTTAATTCCTCTTTTAGAATTTCTTGGTGGTAACCAAGTCAAAACTTCTTCCGATTCTAGCCAAAGGTTTTTTATTTATTTTAGCACTTCTAGTCGACATGTTCTATCAATCTCAAATTGTTTTTAGATGTTTTTTCTAATATTCTAAACTTTTTAACAATTGTTCTTTCAGTGTTGTAAAACTTTTTAGTAAATCTTCTTTCACTTTTCTATTAATGTTGTAAAATTTTCTTTTCTTCTAATGTTCAAGAATCTTCTTTCATTTTATTCGACACCATGTTTATATCCATTGCCCGCCTACAACTTCAAATTGAAAGGATTTTCGCTATTTTTTTGTGGTGCTTCTTTAAATCGTTGTAATACAGTACTTTTAGTTCAACTAATCGTACCGATTTTGATGCGAATTGCATTATTGTTTCTTACTAATTTTCCCTTTTCATTGAGTTATGATAGTTTAATTTAACACCTGGCCAGTGTATTGCTATAAAGTTCATATGGTACTTCCAAGTTTATGAAGTGAGTTGTGTACTTATCAGATAATATTTTGTGATTTTGTTGTATGCCTGTGAAACATTAAGGAAGGCAGTAGAATGGTAACTGTTGCTTCGCATTTTCTTGAAAATTGGTTAGGTAATTTTCTTATTTAACTAACGACATTAAAGGATAAATTAGTTAACACAATTGCGCAGAATTGGTAAATTTGATAATTCGTTTAGATTTGGGAGATCTTTTTGAATACTTCAAAAAAGCGTTTGAAGCATTTTCATGTTTTCTTAGTTTATTAACACCCTGTATATCTAATCTAATTTTATTAAATAGAAAACTCGTTAATTCGACAAGCAGAATTTTTTATAAAGAATGACTTTTTGTCGTAAAATCGAAAATAACGTTTTTGGTCCTCTTGTTTACTCCACCCGGGGACACACTGTATATACATACATTGCTCGTTTGGAGCTAGTATACGTCTCTCTCCTGTCAATTTCAGTGTATCCTGCGACATCAATTCGTGTTTAGATTTGTTGTTTTTTACTGTAGGTAAGTTTTTCTCATTGTTTATAGTTGATTTTGTTTTTTCCTACATTGTATTAGGGCCGTCATGTCACAACAACCTAAATAAATTTAATGATAAACGGCTTATAAAAGACGCATGGGTAAAGTGTCCACTCACTGCTTGTAACCATAAACAAATTATATGTTTCAAAGTGTTAACAACATTACTCAAAATTGCCGGATTATTATTTTTTGTCTATATTCTTTGGCACATAAAATAATGCAGCGGTGTCAGATTATTAATTATGCCGTTATCAAAAAACTCCTGCAACTAGCACAATGTCGAGCACATTTTGCCATAGTTGTATTTGTTCGCTCACATAAAAACTAAATTTGATCAGATGGATAACAAACTAGAAAAACTAAATATGGAGGTGACAATACCAAGGAAGGAAAACATAGAACTGAAGATAGGAAAGAAAGAACAAGAAAAAAGAATTGAAACCTTCGAAACAGAAATTAAAAGAAAGAATTTAATAATCAAGGGGGATGAAGAAAACGAGAATACAGGAGAAACAGAGAAGAAAACAAAGGCAATACTTGAGAAGATATATAAATGTACAAGAAGAGAGCGATTTAGAAGAAATAAAAGGAATGGGAAAGTTTAAGAACGAAAGTAAGAGAAATATACTATTAAAACTAACAAAAGAAAAGACGAAAACAGAAATACTAAACAAAGCGAAGGGTCTAAAACGAACAAATATATGGATCGAACAAGACTATTCGAAAAAGATACAAAACGAACGTAAAATACTAATGCCACATCTAAAAGAAGCAAGAGAGAAGGGAAAAATCGCGAGCTTAAAATACAACAAACTAATAATAAACAAGAGGGTCTATTACGCAAACGATATGGAACAAGAGAAAGAGAAAAAACAAGAAGTGGCGCAGGAAGAAGAAGAGAAGAGCCAATGAAAGATCACCAGAAGAAAATAGATCAGAAGAACAACTAAGAAGAATAACTAAAACAGCACGTACAAAAAACTATATATAATAAGGATAACGAACCAGGCAACTTATACGGAAAAACACAAAAATACAAACACAAAAACCAAACAAAAAACATGGAAAATGGGAACATGGAACATAAGAGGCTTAAAGGGGAAAGAAATAGAACTAGTATTCGAAATAGAAAAATACAAAAAAGAAAGGGAAAGGGACCATCACGATGAACAATGGAAACCTTTTGATATACAGTGGTGTGGATGAAACTAAAAGAGCCCAACCTGGAGTAGCATGTATGATAAAAAGAGAAGCAATAGAGAAAGTGAGAAGAATAATAAGTGTCGAGTTAGAAATGACAAAAAATGAGAAGACAACTTTAATAATATGCTATAGACCAGATGAAGATGCAAAAATAAGAGAAAAATCGGAGTTTGGGGTAAACTGCAAAATGTTATAAGTGACAATGGAGGTGTACTAGTGATAACCGGTGATATGAACGACAGAGTGGGAAATAAAACAGAAAATTGGAATGGTGTCATTGGCCCATATGGAGATGAAAAAGAAAACAAAAATGGAAAATTGCTACTAGAATTTTGCCTCGATAATAACCTAACCATTGCTAACACACTGTTTCAACACAAAAGAATACACATGATAACTAGAGAAGTAGTGACCAGAGGCGAGCAATCTATGATAGACTCTACAATAACAAACAAAATGGAAAAGAAACGAATTAAAGATACAAGAGTAAGAAGAAGTTACGAAATTGGAAGCGACCACTTTTTAGTAGAAACAACTTTCTTTAATAGAGACAAAAAAAGAAACAATAGACCGGGAAAAGAAATAACAGGAAAAGAGAAAAAAAAACACACATAAAATTAGAGACAGTAATATAAGAAATAAATACGAAGACATAGTGGAGAAAGAAATCGAAACAAAAAGACAGATAACAAACGATATAGAAGATTTAAAAATGTAATTATAAAAGCAGGAAAAAAATCATGCGGCATTAGAAGAGATAAGAGAACAACTAAACAAACAGCGTGGTGGAATGAGGAAGTAAGAAAAGAGGTTAAAAAGAAAAAAATATTATGGAAAGATTACATCAACGAGAAAACACAAGGAAAACACGAACAATACAAATAACAACGACAGAAAGTTAAAGTTAAAAGCAAAAGAGGAAAGCTGGGAAAAATTTGGAGAAATATCAGAACATAACAGTAAAGAAAATGTAAAATTATTCTATAGAACAATTAAAAATTTAAGAAAAAATAAAGAAGTAACACTGAAATGTATACAAGACAAGCGAGGAAAAATAATAACAGAGGATAACCAAATAATAAATAGATGGCGAGAATATTTCAACGAACTACTAAACAATAACCAAAATGACACAACACAAGATAAAGAGAAGTTACAAACGAAGATTGATGATGAAATAGACAATCGATACCCAATAACCGAAGAAGAGCTAAATCAGGCAATAAATAAAATAAGAGTAGGGAAAGCATCAGGGTGTGATGAAGTCGCACCTGAAATGATCAAATATCTGTGGGACAACGCACGCCAGTATCTACTAAAACTATTCAATTTAATATGGAAGAAGAAAACAGCACCACAAGAGTAGACAAATGCAATAATACTGGCTATACACAAAAAAGGAAATTCCAGAGGGTACAGGGGTATCTCGCTACTATGTGTGACGGCCAAAGTATACGAAAGTATCATAGAGAAAAGATTAAGAGAAGAAACGGACTATAAGCTACAAGACGCACAAAGCGGATTTAGGTAAAACCATAGTATACAAGACCACATATTCACTTTACACCAAATAACAGAAAAAGCCACAATGAAAAATATATGAGCTTTATAGATATGGAAAAAGCATTCGATACAGTCAAAAGACAAGCCGTTTGGGATAGTTTAAAGACAAAACAAGTAAACAGTGAACTAATTGAAGCAATCAAAAGCTTATACAGAAAAACAACTAATCAGATTAGAACCAATAATAGACTGTCAGAACCATTCATAACAACGGAAGGAGTCAGACAAGGAAGCCTAAGCCCAGCACTCTTTATAAACACAATAGACGAAGTTATCAAAGAATGCAAGGCAAAGTTTAAAAAATACTATATAGGATGGACTAACATGAAACCCATAAATGCAGAGATCTGCATTTTTGCAGATGATATAGTACTCATGGCAGAAACAGAAGAAAAACTGAAACATAACCTAGAAATATGGAACACAGCAGCAAAGAAATGTGGACTAAATGTAAATATACAAAAAACGTAAGTAATAAAAATCACAAAAGATAGAGACGCAACAACGTCAGTAAATATACAAATAAATGGAAAGAAACTGGATGAGACGAACAAATAGAAATACTTAGGAGCTATAATAAATAACAGAATAAAATAATAGACTCGAAAAAACGGGAAGACTATTCCATATGCTAAACAAAAGTTTCCTAAACAACAACCAGGTAACAAACAAAACAAAGATGATCATATACAGTGCGGGATTAAAGTATGGAATATATTAGTTAAAACCGAAACAACCCAGTTTTCGAACAAATCCTCGAACATGTCGATTTTATTTTATGAAAATGCACATTAAATTCGATTTTTGATCGTCATTTGTTTTCGAGTAATGACGTCAGAGATTTTTTTTTTAATGGCACCGCCTAAATTTTTTTCGTGTTTTCGATATATCCTTTAATTCTGAAAACGGCAACATAAAATTTTGACACCTTACATAAGAAAATTTTCGAATAAAAGACAATTTAAATGCGCAGAATTAGCCTACAAGTTATCGGCAATGTACAAAAATTTGTAAGACGGCTCGCTTATTGTCAAGAAATCGATGGATGGCAGTTCCAATACTTAATCTGATCTTTTAATTTGCTTAGCAACAGGAGTTTTTCTTTTGTTTCGTTGTGTTTTCTAATTTTCATTTGTCTTTCGTTCGAAAATTTTCTTATGCAAGGTGTCAAAAGTTTATGTTGCCGTTTTCAGAATTAAAGGATTTATCGAAATCGCGAAAAAAATTTAGGCGGTGCCATTTAAAAAAAATTCGCTGACGTCATTACTCGAAAACAAATGACGACCAAAAATCGAATTTAATGGGAAAATGTGCATTTTCATAAAATAAAATCGACGTGTTCGAGGATTTGTTCGAAAACTGGGTTGTTTCGGTTTTAATTAATATATTCCATACTTTAATCCCGCACTGTATACAACCATATATCCACTAACGCTCACATATGGATGCGAAAATTGGGTACTAAACAAAAGACAAAGAGACAGACTACAAGCGGCAGAAATGAGATACCTCAGAAGAGCAGCAAACATCAAAAGGATAGATAAAATAAGAAACACAGAAATAAGAGAAAGACAAAACACCAAACCCCTCGAAGACGCAATAGTTAGAAGGAAAAAAGTTAAGATGGTTTGGACATGTGGTTCGAATGGACAACAACAGACAAACAAAGCGAGTATGGGAAGCTAGAACTATTGGAAAAAACAGAAGAGGCAGACCCTGTAAAACATGGAACACAGATATGACCGAGATCCTAAACAAAAGAGGCATAACATGGTTTCAATTGTGTAATTTTTTGTGTTGTTCACGGCTTCTGTCCATTCTTTCGATTTGTTTTCAGTTTTTCATTCCAAATTTTGCAGGCAACTTTCTAAATTATATATCCATACAAATTAAGTAAACGTTTATGTACAAGAATTTCGGTCAGCTTTTCTAAATCCTTTTGCCAAATATACATAGGTATGTATACTCGGTGTCGAAAATTAAATATTTAAAGGACACGAGTGCGAACAAAAACAAGTTAAAAAGTCTTAATACATGGATCCGCAAATCAACCGTTTTCGAGATAAAAGCGATTAACTTCGATTACTTTTGGAAGATGTACCTTTAACTCTAAAAAATTCCAGAAAAATTTTACCATTTAGTAGCTATAACATTTTTGATGTATTTTATGAAATGATTCTTACTTAATTTGCGTTATAACTTGCTCAAAAACTTTTCGGCTAAATTTTCCTTTAAGATGCGACACCGCTGTATTTTAAGCTTGTTATTAAGAAGCACCTGGACGAAATATTTTATGGAAGATGGATAAAGGCGCAAGGATCCCATTCCATGGCCTTCTAGATCTCACGACTTCTTTTTACTTTTGTATTTGGGGTTGTGGTAGATCTTTTTTGATAGTCCTATTTTGTGGTGCTAAGTAATATAAACTAAACAATATTATTTAATATACTATAAATTTTCTATGACTATTTACTTTTTAGTGTAAGTTAAAACACGAATTTATAACAGTTGCCAAATTTACAAATGAAATAACCGTGGCGCGTGCTGTATCCGTACATGGCTACTTGATAATAATTTGCAGCTTTGCAATTGCCAGAAAACCGTCAGTAATGGAATCTGCAGTTTGTGATTGGGCACGGCCTATGTCTTATATATTATAATTAAACGGTGTGTAATGTAGTCCATTATTTAATAGTCACAGGAAATTTATTTAAACCATCGAGAAATAAAATCGCTCTTATCTCAAAAACGGTTGATTTGCGGATCCATGCTTTTGATGGTTTTATATGCCTTAAATATTTAACCCTTTCTTCAACACTCGGTATATTGAAGTAAAAGGTTGGTAAATATTTAATTTTGAGCAAATTTTCCTATTTAATAAATATAAATAAGAAAATCATCGTAATTGATTATGCATAGTCCTAACTAATAAATTAATAAAGTAAACATCTTTAAGCATTTGCATGTTACACGATGTTATTGTTTAGAATACAGAATACTAATGGTATTGGCCGCTCGATGGTTTTAGTACTAGACACTAAAAATTACTCTTTGAGCTATAATTTTATACTTTATGTTAATTAAATTCCTATTAAAAGGATTACGATAGCATGCTCCGTCTGCAGCAATGATCGTAATGTGAAATTTTTCATTGTTGTTTAATTGCCTCTTGTAGTGCGTTTTCAACGCAATTAAGTTCTAATTACGTCTTAAGTAGAAGAAAATCGATTCGTTTTAAATAATAATTGACTACATACTTGTTTGTGCAAAGATATAGACCCGTTTGTTTATGCCAATAATGTGTCGACAAATTTTATTATTATCATCATTACACTTCGCTACTGTATGTTGTATAGTACTCTTTAAACGATAAAGATAACGTGACCGATTAAAATTGTAGAAATGAAGCTGTGTTCCTTCTTTATGCAAATATATACATATTATATCGTTCGACGATTTCCAACTGCATGCATTTTATGCCCAAGCTGGGACGGATAATTCAATTATATAATATTGCTCGAATAAAAAGACCGGCTCGTTTAACTGCTGAATGTTTTTAAATGGTTGGATTAAAACCATTACTGATACCATGTAATAGTTTTAGGTGGAAAGTGATTTTTTTAATTATGTAATTAAATTCGTAGATTAGGTACGACCATTTGTAAATATTGCGAATTGGGAATTTATACATTTTTGTAGGTGTTTTGCTAAAAATTAAACAAATAGACTACACTATTAAAACAGAGTAACATTTCGGAGACAATTCTATTTCCGTTTTCAAACGAAACAAACAAAAATTGTAATTTAGCTTGTGAAATAAAACTATAATTTTTTACTGGCATATACATTATACATAATGCGTGACTATAGAAAAACAATAAAAGAAGGCTTTTTTGCCAGAAATTAATTTTTAGTATGTATTTGATTTGAAACTCTTTGAATTACTGTCCAGCTAGGTGGGTGAGCGAACTCCAGCAGTAACAATAATTTCTATGTTTAATACGTTATTAATTTGAGAAAAAGAAAAACATTTCGGGGTTATCTTTGTCTAAATTAAAAATATTTAATTATTTTTGAATACATGCCGATGTCTTTGTTGTTATTAAGTAAGTTTCTATCTAGTCGATTGATTTACAGTCGATTAATAGATTTATTGGTTTGCGATTTAGCGGTCGATCGTTTTCATAGTCGATTATGATCAGTTCATAAGCGGCAAAATAATTATCGTCAACGCTACAGTTAAGTAAGTTTAGCAATCAATTATTTTATAATCAATATAATTTGTACACTTGATTAATCTATTGGGAAAATTGATTATATGCTTATAATTGATTACGAGATTGTAATCAGTGTTGGTATAGCTGTAATCGATCAAATATTAACAGAACGTAGCCCATTATTCTTTCTCGTTGGTTTTGTAAACAAAGATTATTGAAATATTCCACCGTGCGATCTATGTAGAAAAGTATCAAAATGACCGGTTTTCTACATTTGAATAAAGATTGGCATTTAATTCGTTTTTCAATGCTGTAAGTTACAGGCAACTCACAATAAATATCTAAACAGGGGAAAACCTTACTTACTCGGAGTAAGTGTAAAATATGGCACGCTGAAACCTTTAAGGAAGTTTCATATCTTTGAATAAGCTGCTGTGGATTAATGGCAGGTATATTATAACTTGAATCACCACTAAACATTTTTTTTGTCATGAGTCAAAGTTTAAATTAAAGCGGATTTCCCAAAAGATTAAAAACTGCATAATTTGCTACAAGCATTGATTCTGGTACAGATGTTACATATGTTTGTAGAAATAGTTCTAGTTATTAAGTAACAACCTTAATTCTATGCGCTGTTTTGTAATTTGTAATTTTGTTATGTAAACAATCACATAACTGCATATACGAGCCATTGTGTAGTTCAGTTGTAATTGTTTCTTATTTCTATTTTGCTTTGCGTACTTACTATGTACGTTCTAAATTGTAAATAAAAATACATTTATAGAGGAAAAGTGATCCAAGATAATTTTCGATTGCATCGACAAATGTCTAATACATTCGACTTTTTGAAGGACCGATTGGTATACTATTTACTAAAACACTCAGAGAACGTATTTGAAATATATCATGGTAAAGCTCAATTCTGGACAAAAATGATTCAATATATTAGTAGTAATAACTTTGAAACTGATTTCATTCATAAGAAAGGACAAGTTTAGGACAACACATTTTGTAACCATCAAATCAAAGCATTTTTATATCTCTTCCAGCAGCGCAGTTATTTATTTTTATTGGGTAATTACTGCCGCCTCGCCAACTTCTGCAATATACGTGCGACATGACGATTCTTTTGATTCTCATGCTTATTTTGTTGATTTAATAAAATCGTATTTGTTGTTGAGGGATGCTGCTAGCATAACTTTATTCGAAAATATATGAATTTAATGCATTAATAAAATTTCAAGTGAATTGATCTCACATTACAGTAAACTTTTAGTTGCAGTTTAATTTTAAATAATAAGTTTAAGTAAAACTGTTGGTATTAAAGGGAAACCGTTTATTAATTTTAGTTTACATATTTTCTAAAATCTGAAGCAAATTTGAAGAAAATTAAACCTCTCTGCATTTTCCAGTAGTCTAATTATTATATTCATTCATTTAACGGTACTAGTTTTTACGGAGAAGTAAAGAATTATAAATTAGTAGCAGTAGCACCTTTAATCTGTAAAATCGATTTGAAATTAAAAAAATTGATACTCATGAATTCTTACAGATTCAAGTTGGAAATCACCATGTGTGAAGAATGAACTGTTTAGACTGTTTAGACTATAAAAATTAAAAACGAATTCCACTGAATAACTAGAAGACTGAAAACGAGCGACCGAGTTTGGAAATATTAATTTATTTTTGTAGAACATGATAGATAATAATACGATTTCCGATAATTAAAATTTATTTTACGTTTTCAATAATATCCTGTTGCTTAGACTGGTCAGGGTTTCCTTTGCAAACGGCCTGTTGTTTTTGCGTAGAACTTATGCTTATGATTTAGTATTAACAATCACTGGTGTATAATGGGAAGTAATTAGGTATAAGCTATTTTAAATTGTATTCCCATAAAAAAAGATTTTAGAGCATCGCCGTGGTATCTTTGTCGAGTAGGTATTCTCCTTGTTTAAATAACGGATCTATAATCGTCCTTTTTCTATTATTTATAACTAAAATAATTTATAAAACGGTTCGTTATCATTAGCTGGTGCCACTGTTCTTAGTCGAGGATTCCAATTAAAGTTTTACTATGCTTTTTATACTTTTTTCTGCTCGCTTCTTACGATATGCTGTTAAAAATTTAAGTTTTTTTCTGATCTCTAAATAGATAACCTTTGTATGACACCCAAATAACTATATTACGTTTTTTAAATGTAAAATTGCGGTGCATCTATAAATTCAACTGGAGTAAAACAAACCCGGAAAAAATACGTTTTACGTTTGGATAACTTAGTAAAACTGCAAAGATCAAACAGCAAATGTTATTATTCCTTTGCTCTTTCGAATGTACCTAATGAGATTTCTGTGGTGATTAAGATCAGTAGAAGCAATATTATTAAGACCAAAGAAATAAAATTTGTCGCGACTTATAAAATTGTTTTTCTCGAATTTAAACCGGAAAGTGGTATAGACAAAAATCTTTAGAAAGTCCAGTTAATTGCTTTATTCCTCAGGAGAATGCGTTAAAACTGAAAGAAACAATGTTTGGTTCAAAATTATTATGTCGAGTAAATTAATATACTACGGAGTAACGTGAAATTCGATAGCTGTATAATGTTCCTGTATTTAGCTTTATGTACAAAAGGCCAAGGAAGTTACGTAGTAGTAATAATAACTTTATTAAAAACAGTTTATCTGTACGGTGTACATTTAACATTTTCATTAACAAACATCTCGTAAAAAGAGCAATCCGACGGATGTGTAATGCGGTTCGTTAAGTAATGGAGCAGGTATGTACCTCAAATGTGAAATATGGAATGCGTGTGAAAAGTGATTGGCACAGCGCCTGTTAGATGATAGCCGATAGTAGGTTTGGTTGTGGATCCTTCCAAGAAGAGCGAGCGGGGTCTGGCGTGTGTGTAGCGCGCCGCCACTTGGGTGGTCCGGGTGACGTCAGGCCGCATCTTGGGTGGTCCGCTGTATGTTTTACTCTGTTGCAGGGCAAGGCGAACGGCGACCGCGGTGTACTGTGGGTGCGTGGCCGACTTCAGCGACAGCTGGGCTCTCTTGGTTGCTTCCTCGATGTGCATGCCGGCAAGGTGCTCTTCGTTAGCTTGCTTATTATCGCGACCTTTTGCGTCGGACTCAAGAGCGCCACTTTCCACACTAACATCGAGCAACTTTGGGCCGGCGCTTCGTCCACGGACGAAGTTACCCCCGTCGAGGTATTATCGACCCATCAAATGCTCGTTCAAACGGCCGTCGATCCCGACGTCGGTCTTTTGCATCCCAGAGGTTTACTTGAACATTTGTCCCTTATTCGACAAGCGACTCAAGTCACGGTGAACATGTTCGACATAACTTGGCGCCTAAAAGATATCTGTCAGTCACCCAGCGCTCCAGATTTTGATGTACACTACATCGAGCAAATGTTTGAAAATATGATGCCTTGTTCTATAGTTACCCCGTTGGATTGTTTTTGGGAAGGATCGAAGTTGCGAGGACCCGATTATCCTGTTCATATACCGTAAGTCTGCCAAAATCGTTTTTCGTCTCTACCGAATTTTAATCTTTATAATTTATAGGTATGGGATAGGAAGCAATATAAAATGGACAAATCTCAATCCTAGTCAACTCCTTGCACGTATTAAGCAAAAAGAATCTCAATTCGATTTTTATTCTTTAGAAGATTACTTTCGACGCGCCGGTATTACTTCCGGCTATCAGGAAAAGCCGTGTTTAGATCCTAGAGATCCCGAATGTCCAACCACCGCTCCAAATCGCAATTCCAGTCATCCGTTAGATATTGGCGCCGAGCTAACTAGTGGATGTTACGGTTTTGCCGCAAAATATATGCATTGGCCCGAGGACCTTATCGTGGGAGGCGTCCAGAAAAATAAAACGGGCCATATAAAACAAGCCAAAGCACTTCAGACTGTCGTACAATTAATGGGAGAACACGATTTATACGAATATTGGTCAGAGACGTACAAGGTTCATCATATCGGCTGGAGTCAAGAAAAAGCGTCCCTTATCCTTAACGCTTGGCAAAAACGATTTTCCCAAGTAAGGTGGCGTTTTAAATAGTTTGTCGCTTGTTATCTAATTCTTAATTCGTTTTATTTCAGGAAATAGAGCGCCTTACTAAAAGCAATATTACGTCGACCGCGTACCTTTTTAATAGCTTTTCTACGGCAACACTAAATCGAGTTTTGGCGGATCATTCGCGTTTGGATATTATCAAGTACAGTGTGGTCCTAGTGATAGCTGCAGCATATGCTTGGTTTGCCCAATCTGGTCTAGCAGCATTGGGGGTTCTTTTATTGGCTTCGTCTACTTCTGCTGGTTTGGGCGTATGCAGCCTATTAGGTCTTCCGATGAACCTACTAAGCACTCACGTTTTACCTTTTCTAACTGTTGGTTTAGCGATGCGCGAATTATTTTTGCTTTTATCCATGCAGGCCCGTAGTTTAACACCATCGGAAGTTTTGCAGCGCATGGGGCCTGCTGTACTTTCGGCAACGTTAACGAATTCCGCCGCACTTTTGGCAGCTGCCATTTTACCAGTACCAGCTTTAAGAGTTTTCTGCATGCAGTGTTCCATAATTATTCTATTTCACGCAGCTTCCATGTTGCTGGTGCTACCCGCTCTTTTGGCACTTGGAGTACGATGCCAAAAATCAGATGTACCTTGTTTCCGAACCGAGCGGAAGAACCCTACCTTAGCAAATAACAATAATAATGATCCGGTAAGTTGTCTGTAATTATTTGTAATGTAAGTTCTCGACGATATAATGCAAACCTTCGTCGTGCTCGATTTCCAATTTTCAAGCTATCTTTTGCTTTAAAAATATGTAGAACATTATAGTGTTTCAAAATAAAAACATCTGAACACATAATAGTGCAATGAAAATCTAAAGTTTAAATGCCTGTTTGAATTGATATTCCCGCAAAACAAATACTGCATAGTTAAAGAAAAAAAAAATGTTTAGGTAACAGAATACAGTTATTTTGTAGCACTAGTTAAACTATATCCTACCAAATTTGTACAAATTAGTTAGGTGCACTTTATTATGATAAAGCTTTTGTTCAAATATTATTAGAACAGCAAATAGACGATTGCCGCGTCTCGTAAAAATTCCATTGAGACTTAATATTTAAAAGGTAAATTAGCAGTGGCGGCTCGTGAGTTTTAAGGGTAAGGGCTGTAGAAAAAATAATGAGAAAATCTCCCTTTAATTTTATTAGTTAATTGCGGAGTTAAATCTGTTCACCCTCTAAAAATTCCAGGATTGTTTGATGACTCGGATTCATCACGCCCGCGAAGCGACACAAAATTTTATACAATCAATAATTTTTAACAAAATATATCTATTTTTCTTGTTCATTATGTTTCTTAATTGATTATCTAAAAGCACCATCTACCTGAGTGGCAATGTTCACTCAACCGATATTTGTCAGATTAAGGACGAACATGATATGGTTTTTATTTTCACGGTGTCTTTTAATATGCCCCTGAACATGAAAGTTCACCTTTAAACAACAAGCATGGAAAACAAAATGACGCATTTCTTATTTCACAACCACCCACGAAACATCTTGATTAATTTTGTTATTAAATTGTCTTTTATAAGAACCGTTTTTTGCTTTGTCCACTTTGATTTAAAGTTAATTTAGGCGTAGGGCCGTCCCAATGATTTAATTTCAAGTTTTTCTTAAAAACTACGTCTTGAAAAGGGGATTTTTAAAAGTTCTTCAACGGAATGCACATTGAATTTAGGTAATTCTACATCGATAAAGAAAACACACAGCTTTCGTACTTTATTAGAAGTAAGAAAAGTATATGTACATAATTATGTAGTAATTATTCTGTAATTGTATAGCAACTTGTTTGCTAAATAAATGTTTAGATTATTATTATTATCACCACTACGTAAACACAGCTCACAGAAAATATAACCACAGTCTAGTAATACAACCAGTCGTTTCACTCGCCGGATTTTGTGGGTCCGAATTCCAGTGCGCCTGTGCAAACTTTAGCCTAATGCGCAGTTAGAATAAAACGTGTTTGCGGTGCAGTTGCAGTTGTTTCGTATTTAACGTGCATTTTACAGCCATAAACCACGTGCTTGTATGTGTTTGAGTGGTGCTTGTTTATTCGTTTATTCAAAAATCGCGCCAAAATATTTATGATCTAGCCGAATGCGCACTGCACATTTCGGGGACATGAACATCAAAGGTACCGACACAAAGTGAGACGACTGGCTATATTACTAGACTGTGGAGTAACTAACTAAACGTGCGGCCGTGCGATATTGTCGGCAGCACCGTGGAAACGTAAATCTTAATACTTTAAACTATAATCGGGTATTTCCGCACGTTGTTCGGTAATTCAAACCGTGCTAGAAATTTCTCCGCTCGGATGCTTTGAATTCATGTATTGTATTATGATGTGTCCGGTATTTTCGGAAGCGATTTAATTAATCTAAGTTGAAAATTAATTATTACATAAGAAAATTACTTTTTATTTTTGATTACTGCTAATAAATTTTGCAAAATTTAGGCCCGGCAGCCCTTATAGACCAGCCGCCAATGTAAAATTAGTCAAATATTATCCCAATTTTGTAATTTTGATATTTGTAACAACGATACGGAAATTTACGGAGGACATAATTATAAACGAGTTTTTCTTAATGAAGATATATTGAACGTTTAGTATGTAAAAAGCTGACCTTAGGATAAACGTTACTTCACACAAATGTCAGTCGAATTATTATACATATTTATATACACTATTATTATTATTGTTTTGTATAACTGCTTACTGACTAGTACTTTGTAATAAACGTATTCGCTAGTCGTGAAGGTTTTTTATCTCAATTATAGGTTTTTTAATGGCGGTTGAAGTGTTACAGAGGCTATTATAATGCAGTTGAAAACTAAAATGTAATTTTAACAATACATGTTCTAAAGTGTACGTTATTTTTAGTGTAGTTAGACCAACGGTATATTTAAACAGCCCGGAGTATTTTTTTTAGAATGGAAATGTGCCGTAAATAAAACGTTAAGCTCTTTCATGCGGCCGAATGTGTTGGCAATAAGAACGTCATACTTTCTCTAAGAGTTTATAAAAAGATAGAGCTCTCTTTAAAACTAGGATCTATTTTTAAAAATACGTCGAAATGTGGACGTATGTACTACTTTCGCGTTTATATTGAGAAGAGCAGGATCTGAACGCGAAATGCCTCGTTGGACACCTTGAACTTGAAATATTGGCACATTTCCACCACTCCTTGCGATCTTCATTCAGTTTCACGATTTAATGTGTAAGTCAACGTAGTGGAACCTGCTACGCGACACTTGAGAGTAACTTTCGCATTGTTTTCAACTTAATTTTTTTAAGGAAACACGTGAACGTAATTTAATGCGATTTTTTCTTGAACTCGAACTTGAATATGTTATACAACAATGCGGTGCTTTGCAGAAGGGGGGTAATTAGTAAATTTGTATGTATATGTAGATAAAACCGCCAAAACCGGTCAACATGAGTAAATTAGTGTGGTTCGTTTATTATGCTTTTAATGTTTTGCGGAAGATGTCATAGAATTGTAGCTTTTTTAAGCTGCGAAGAATTTTTGTAAATACTATTGAGTAAATTGATATACAGGGTGGGGCAATAGTGCGTCCGACTTCGATAGCTCGAGTTCTATGATAGCTAGAAATTTGATTAAAAAACATAAATAAACTAGAGAAAAAAGTCTATAACCGGAAATTATTTTCGAATATAAAGGGTGGACCAAGACGATTCTACAGGGTCAAGTGACTTTTTTTTAAATGGAATGATGTGTATAAAAGAAGATTTTTTGAAGCCTCTTCCTAGACTCTTTTCACTCCCATAATATTATTGACTATCTCCAAACCACTTGGATGTAGTGATTTTTTTTGTTCAAATAATGGCATCTGCAGATGCATATTAAAAAAATCACTATAGTCACAATTACGGGTTTTAAGAAAAAATTATGTAAGTACCAGTTAGGAAACATCTGTGCGATGTCTTTGAATCATTTTCACTTCCTAAAAATTATACAGGGTGGCAAAACATGATTTTTCAATTTAGAACTTTTTGAATTGAATTTTCTCAATTTTTTCAAATAGAACACCCTGTATATTTTTCAACCATATGATGTAGAAACTAAAAACGAACACTTTTTGTATGTACATCCCTATGGCTATTTGTAACCATTTTCGATTTATTGAGCAATAAGTACAAAATTCAAGGATAATCTTAAAATATTAAGATCGTTTTTCAAATAACTCAACAGATAAAATTATAATAAGTGCTCCACATGTTGCCCATTTTGATTGACACACATCTCTATGCGCCTTTGAAATGAGAGTTCTACTTTTCTTAAAATTGCCGGTGTGATACTTCTAAAAGCAGTTATTATTCTTTCCTTCAGATTTTGGATTGTTGTTGGTGTTTTTTTTTCATGGGCAACATGTGGATCACTTGTTATAATTTTATCTGTTGAGTTATTTGAAAAACGATCTAATATTTTAAATTATCCTTGAATTTTGTACTTATGGCTCAATAAATCGAAAATGGTTACAAATAGCCATAGGGATGTACATACAAAAAATGTTCGTTTTTAGTTTCTACATCATATGGTTGAAAAATATACAGGGTGTTCTATTTGAAAAAATTGAGAAAATTCAATTCAAAAAGTTCTAAATTGAAAAATCATGTTTTGCCACCCTGTATAATTTTTAGGAAGTGAAAATGATTCAAAGACATCGCACAGATGTTTCCTAACTGGTACTTACATAATTTTTTCTTAAAACCCGTAATTGTGACTGTAGTGATTTTTTTAATATGCATCTGCAGATGCCATTATTTGAACAAAAAAAATCACTACATCCAAGTGGTTTGGAGATAGTCAATAATATTATGGGAGTGAAAAGAGTCTAGGAAGAGGCTTCAAAAAATCTTCTTTTATACACATCATTCCATTTAAAAAAAAGTCACTTGACCCTGTAGAATCGTCTTGGCCCACCCTTTATATTCGAAAATAATTTCCGGTTATAGACTTTTTTCTCTAGTTTATTTATGTTTTTTAATCAAATTTCTAGCTATCATAGAACTCGAGCTATCGAAGTCGGACGCACTATTGCCCCACCCTGTATAGAGGGTGGGGAATTGTTTCACGCACCATAGGAATTTCAATGGTAATTTTTTAATATGTAAATATTTGCTTCCCTAATTATTTTAGACCAAAAGTACAATGAAGTTTTTTGTAAAGAAAAATACTGCACCGATTGATGTTATTTTACACAATTTTCGAGTTCCGTGTAACAGAAGAACTGTGGCGATTAATTCGTTCACGTTGACAAAAATCACTTATGCCATAAAATGTTTGAAACAGAGGGGTGGAGCTATGACAGTTTGAAATTATTTTTCCATATGAACAATGTATTTTTTTGGCCTTGGTACACAAATAATTATTATTCAACAAATTCAACAGTAAGAGAAAATGTTTTATAAAACAATTATAATTATTTATTTGTGCAACAGGCCTTGAAGGCCTAGGGCATTTGAGTTTACATCTGCAACTATTATAACGACAGATCAATAAAATTACCAATTAGGGTAGGCTGTGAAATTGAATTATTTTGAATTGGTACTTTAGCCACATCCACAGAATGACATTTTATAACGTTTGTAATTCAATCGTAGCTTCTGTTCGTCTAAGCGGCGGTCCACTTCCACTTTTACGAGCGACACTACCACTACTACCACTTTCTCTAAATAACTGCACAGATTTAGTTACAACGTCGCGAAAATAATTGTAATTGAACACTAAATCGGGGTATTCTTCAAGAAAATCAGTCATGCAGTCATGAAGTGAATATTGCCATATCTCCATTTATTCTTATGCCGGTCCGAAAGAAACACTCAATAGCTTTCGCTTTTTGTTGTGTAGTGAATACCATTTTTTCAAACTTTAAATTTCTTCACCAAATAAAAAACTTAAAAAATTTGACAAGAGCGTTCAGTTTTAAATTTTCATGTCAGAAATATCAAAGGTGCATTCAGACTCAGAAATTTTGTCCGGAAAATTGACGGAGAAATTTAAACGAACCAATCAGGAGGTGTGTAGAATTTGAATCGTAAGAAGCGGTAAATTCTGCACACCTCCTGATTGGTTCGTTTAAATTTCTCCGGCAACTTTCCGGACAAAATTTCTGAGTCTGAATGCACCCTCCTCATTCTGTGGATGTGGCTAAAGTACCAATTCAAAATAATTCAATTTCACAGCCTATCCTAATTGGTTTTTTTATTAATCTGTCGTTATATACCTATTACAATTCATACACTACATATTTTTAATACTGATGTTATTTTAAGAAATTTTTGACAATTCTTTTCCACTCTTCTCTGTTCAAAGCTTTTTCTTTCCAGTTTCTTACATTCGCACTTCTAATGTCTTCCATCACACTATTATACCGTCTTTTCCTAGGCCTCCATTTCCTTCTTCCTCCAATTGGTGTTAGTTTTAGGGCTTTTTTTGGCATTCCTTCCCTGGGCATCCTCTCCACGTGCCCCAACCATCTTATTCGTTGTGCTCTTACATAGGTGTTTATTTTAGGTTCGTTATACATCGTCTCTATTTCTCTGTTTGTCCTTCTTCTCCATCCTTCCTGTTCTTGTACTCCTCCGTATATAGCTCTCAACATCCTCGGTTCCCATCTCATTAGCAGTTCTTCGTCAGCCTTTTTAGCAACCACGCTTCGCAACCATATGTCACCGTAGGCCTTATCGCGCAGTTTTCTGGACAAATATTTTGATTTTATCAGCGTTGTTAAACTCCCCATTTTTTGGTTTCCTTTGGTTATTCTAGCTCTCACTTCTAACCGTTCTCTCCCTTTGTCTTCGATTACCACTCCCAAATACACGAACTTGTTAACCTTATCTCCCATTATCATATATTTTGTTTTGTTCTGATTTGTTTCCAATCCAAACTTTCTTTCTTCTGACTCTAACTTTTTAATAATTCTGATCATTTCTTTTTTTGTTTTAGTTACTAGAGTTAGATCGTCTACAAAAACAAAACACTGGTTTTCATTGTTGAAGATTGTTCCTTGTGTTTTTATACCACTGTTTCTTATTATTTTTTCTAAAACTAGGTTGAAGAGCTCCGTTGACAGTGGATCAAATTGTCTTCGAATTCCTCTGATTTGTTTCCTTTCCACACTATCTCATTTTTCGTCTTGTCGAGTGTCATTTTAACCAGTCTCACTAATTTTGCAGGTATCCCCAAATCACTCAGTGCTTGGTACATTTTTCCTCTATCTATCCTATCATAGGCCTGCTAAAATCTATGAATAGGGCGTGTAGTATTACTTTGTATTCGTAACATGTTGTCTGGATTTCTATTAACGAGAAAATTTGGTCCGTTGTTGATCTATTTCTTCTAAATCCTGATTGGTACTCCCCCAATATTTTTTCAGAATAATTCTTCAGTCTATTACTTATTACTTTCGATAGGACATTATAACAATTCTCTAGCAGAGCAATGCCTCTATAGTTCTCACAGATCTGCTTGTCCCCTTTTTTATAGATTGGACACAATATTGCTTTTGACCAGTCTTTGGGCATTGTTTCTTCTTCCCATATTTTACTGATAAGATTGTACAGTTTCTTTTGCAGTAGTTCTCTACCTACTGTTATTTCACGTTCCCCTGGCTTCTTGTTGTTTTTCAACCCTTTCAGTGTACTCTTAATCTCTTCCTCCGTTGGCGCTTCTACTGCTATTAGGTCTTCTTCAATATCTAAGCTTCCTTCTCCCTTTTCTTCTTGTCCATTAAGTAGCTCTTCAAAGTGATTTCTCCATCTTTGCACGCCTCTTTCTTGTTCATGTATCAGTGTTCCTTGTTCCGACTTAATGTAGCTGGTGCTGCTCTGATAATCTTTTCCTGTTTTTTTTGACTTCCTGGTAAAACGATCTTATTTCTTTGTTTTGAAATTTTTCTTCTATTTCTTTTAGTTTTTTCTCATTATATTGCCTCTTTTTTCTCCTGCACATTCTTTTCAATTCTCCTCTTATTTCTTTGACTTTCTGGGCCGTGTCAGCACTCTTATCTGTTAGCATCCGTCGTCTTAACTTTCTTTTAGTTACTGTTAGTTTCACACATTCCTCGTCAAACCAATCTTTTATTAGTTTATCGTTGCTTTTTCTTGGGATGATTCTCCTATTTGCTTTTGATATTACATCCTTTATTTGTTCCCATATTTCCTTTGATTGTGTCCAGTCTTCATTTCTTTATTAATTTCCTCTTCATGCATGTCCCTGGCTTCTTTCTCTTTTAGTTTTTCTAAGTCGCACTGTTTCGTTCTTTTTTTAATTTCCATTTTCTTAATTCCATTGTCTTGGTCCGTTTTACAATTTACTCTTATGAAGTGGTCTGACGAACAGTCTGCTCCTCTCATACTTCTGACATTTGATGAAATTCATATGCTTTTTCTCAATCAATGCGTGATCTATTTGATTAACAGTCCTGTTGTCCGGCGAGGGCCACGTGCCCTTTCCAATTGTGTGCTTCTCACTACCATATTTTCTTCTATTGCAAAACTTATTAGGCTCTGCCCATTTTCATTAGTTTGCTTGTGCTTGCTATGCTTGCCTACTGTCGCCGTATAGATGTCCTCCCTTCCTATCTCCCCTATAACTATTTTTATGTCGTATTTCGGTAACCTTTTATATTTTTTAACCAGTTGTTCGTAGTAAATGTCCTTATCCTTGTCCCCTTTTTCTTCTGAGGGCACATGGACTTTGATTATACTTATATTTCTTTTCTTTCCTTTTATGCGTAATGAACATGATCTGTCTGAGATAGGGTTGAATGCCATAACATTTTCCTTATATCAATTCCCAACTATAAAACCTGTCCCTAACATCCTATCTTTCCCTCCGCTTTTGAAATATACCATATCCTCTATATCCACCATTTCTGTGCCTAGTTGTTTAGTTTCCTGCAACGCCGTTATGTCTAGCTTATATTTCCGTATTTCTTCTAGCAGTTCTTTGAGGCCCCCAACGTAAAACGTACCTCTAACGTTCCATGTTGCTAAAGTCATTTTTATTTTTTCCTGTTACTTTTCTTCTTTTATAAAACAAACTCAACGGAAAATAAAATTATTTTATGTGACAATTTTAACAAGTGTAGCTAATTGACAAGCCAGACTGTTTCAGTAATTCCAAAGCACAAGTTATTTTTATCAAAGTGCAAGAATTAATTTCCACAGTTTTCCGTTACGGGAAAATTGAAAAACTGCAAAATAGCATCATTGGATGCGGTATTTTTTTTCTACAAAAAACATATTTGTACTTTTGGTCTAAAATAATTAGGGAAGTAAATAATTGCATTTTAAAAATTTACCATTGGAATTCCTATGGTGGGTGAAGCAATTCATCACCCTGAAGACATGAAGTGGAATATTCTTAAAAATGTATATAAGTACATAGTTATTGAAGATATACTCGTATCTTAATTTTATTGCACGAATATCCAAAGTAATTTACTGCTAAATCGTAGTTTAAAGTCATGTTGGGTTTGTCTAACTTTAATAAATATTGTTTATTTTGGTTTCTCTAAATATTTTTCGGTGCAATGACCTGGGCAGATTTAATTTGAAATTTGGTATAATTTGGCCAATATACGTGGAAGTTGCATTAGGTTTGGAACTGTCTCGCCCTTATATTTAACTTTTCAAATATACGTTGTTCAGATGTAACTACAGACAATTTTATAGATTTTCTTTTACCTTTACTAATTTCCCAATCAGCGAAAAGATATTTTTATAATAAATCTAGTTTTTGGGTTTATTCACCTTTTTTCTTTGTAACTGGGATTCTTTTAAATTCGTTTTTGTTTTTCATTAATTCGGCCTTATGGATTTTCAGCTTGGTTTTCTGCAAATCCTATTTTCTTCAGTGCTTTCTTCTAGTACAATTCTACAATGCTCGATTTGTTTGTATTTTTAATGCATCTTCCATAAATATTTCAAATGCTCGTTTCGTTTATGCACTTATTGCGAATAGTTTTTAGGAAGTGCTTACTCAATTACGTACATTTTAAAATAATCTCAATTTATGCAGAACGGAGAGACCTTCTGTATTACGCATATTGTACGAGTTATCCTCTTTATATTTCTTTTTATTGCCCCTAAAGTCAGAAATAAGTTTCAAATATTATTTGGTTTTGCTAACTTCACGTGATCGGTGACTCAGTATGTGGTATACATAAATACCTATATGTAGTTGTCAGACAATATATTTGAATACATTTTTTTTACAAAATGAAAATATTCAACCTTCTTAAATGCTTGAATTTTAGATTTTATTAAATGAACAGAAGGCATTTACAATTGTCAGCTTTAATATAGGGCAGTGGTTCCCAAACTTTTTCGATTCTCGGCGCCCTTGAGATCCAGATTTTCTCAAGGCGCCCTACAAATTCTAACAAATACACTTTGCGAAATAGCCAATAATTTTTTGGAAGGGTTCTTCTTCCTAAATAAATAAAACACATTTCTGATCACAATAAAAAATGTAATTGAATAAATTTAACTAATTATAATAATTAGTGGGAAGGATGAGCCTGTTGATCGCAGCACATTTTCTCATATTGTGGAATTAAACTGGGTACAGCCACCCTCATTTCCTTCTCCAAACTGATTTTCGGGCGATACTTAGATTTTATCACAGCAACTGCCAAAAACCCAGCTTCGCACAAGTAAGAAGTCGCAAATAGAATTAAAATTCTCTGAGCTTTTACCACTTAGGAGTGGATATTCATCTGCAGCAGTAAATTCAGATGGAGCAGTGGATCTTAAATCCATATAAATTTATCGATTTTATCATTTTGAAAATATTTCTCAAACCAGGTGACAAGCTGTGATAAGTGTTCTTCAAAAATGGATTTCATACCTCGCGAGAAATCAACTCCATTGGAAGTCAAAAATTGTTGCAACAAAGGGGTAACATTCCTTGCCCCCGTCTTCATTTCTCTTTTCCATAGCTTTAGTTTTTTTATAAAAGCTAAAATGTTCTCAATCGACTTTAAAAGGTGCATGTTGGCTTCCATGCAGGGAGAGATTCAGAGCATTTAGCTTTTCAAAAATGTCACATAAACACTAGTTTTACAAAAAAAATCTTCATTCACAAAATGTTCGGTATACTTGTGTTCTTCCTCTTGCCACAGTTCAAACGTACGAGACAATACATTACCATGAGAAAGCCATCGCGAAGTGCTGTAGTACAACAAAGACGTGTATTCGGATCCCATATCCGCACATAGTTTTTGAAAAATCTTGGTTCAATGTAGGACTCAGATATCTTGACGCGAGTGCTTCCCTATGAATAATGCAGTGGGTCCACAGTGCTTCAGGGGTTTTGTTTTGAATACAAGCCTGCAATCCTCCATAACAACCGGACATAGAACGAGCACCATCAGTACAGACACCAATGCACTTCGTCCACTCCAAACTGTTTTCGGATATAAAAGTGTCAAGGATCTCGAACAAGTCTTGGGCCTTAGCACTAGGAGTGATACTTTTATAGAAAAGAAGGTCTTCTACAATGTTATTGCCATCTATAAACCGTACATAGCAGATCAAGTGAGCATCTTTATTATTATCTGTGGCCTTATCCAGCTGCAAGCTATATTCATTCCCTTTCAATTTTTCAATTAATTGATCATTGAGGTCGTCCGCTATGTGCTGTATTCTGCTGATGGTGTTATTGGACAAAGGCACTTTTGAAAGTAGCTCCCCAGCAGACTTACCGATCATAATGTTCACCATATCTACAGCAGCCGGTAGAATGAGTTCTTCTGCGATTGTATGAGGCTTCTTACATTTTGCGATTCTATGTGCTACCTTGTAAGATACTAGTAAAGCATTGCTTGGTATTGATACCTGCTTCTAAAAACTACCCTTTTGTTGATTTAACTCTTTTAGTGGTTTCTAAATGGCGTTTCAACTTACTTGGTAGCATGCATTCTGGTGCCAAAACTTTATGGCCTCTCTTCACCATTGACTTCTGTCGACGTAAAATCAAAGTCAAAATAGCTGTCATCATATTTTCAATTTTTACGCTTCTTCACACTCTTGCCACTGGTTGACGATGTGCCCTCTTTATTTTCACTCTCACTACACTTATTGTTGTTTAGTAAACACCGATCCATTTTTAAAAATGCATACGAGAAAAAAATCTTCAAAAAACCCCACTTGACTTAATCACAACAATATTCAGTTAATACACTCTCCGAAAACTAATTCAACACTAAAACCGTGCGAAACTGACATTTATTTATATGTACACGAACACAAAGTACCAGAAAATTCGAGAAACTAGGTACTAAAACAATCGAGAGATTAATGTCGCGTCATCTATGAAGCTTCCGCAAACAGTAACTAAGTGGTTATGTCCTATGAATTGAAAATGAAAACATACTGGTATAGGGTATTCATTCCTTTCCGCAAAATAGCTAGAAGCAGTTACAACTTAGTGGTGGATTATGAGGGTTAAATACAACTATCGTAAATCATCGCTACTAGGCCGGACTCGAAACATTTTACAGCTGCCTCAAAATAGAAGAATTCATTTAAATGTTATTTAAAATATTTCCCTGGTAGGGTGTTTATGGCAGGACTTGCCACTTCTAACTTGTCATAATACTTTTATTGCCCGTTGTAATAACTTAAGAAGTTAAGTAGAAATTGCGCACGCGCCGGAACGGACTATAATACAATTTTCTTCAAGATGCAAAAATTTCATATTAATATTATTAATAAAACATTAGCATTGTGTCATATTATTGTTTACACATTTATTGTACTAACAAAAACATCTTCATAAATATAAACAGCGAAATACGAAAACATTGGTTAATATAACGGACACTTCTCTATAATGGAAAATTTTTGTAGTCCCATTGGTCTTCGTTATAGAGATATTTCACAGGATTTCAGTATTGAAAGTCGGATAATTTCTATTTTTTAAAATATATTTAAGTCTGATTAAAACGTTGTCTTATGCTCAATCTCCATCCTTTTTGGTTATCACAATCTTCAAATGTTTTGAAGTTCCTTCTGCTTATAGATTTATGTGTAGTTTTTTGCCACTCAAATATGGGGCTTCCTCTTTTTCGATGTCCCATTTGTTTGCCGTTCTATGCAATACTTGTTTCGGTAGTCCTGTTTTTGGCATACGTTGGACGTAGCCGTACCATGTTAGCTGTTTATTTTACATATCTCTCGTTATATTTCCGTCAATTCTCCCTATTTTATGGTATAGTTTCTTATGTGGTGTTTCGTTGAGATACATAGAGTGGTTTTGAACATAGTTTCGTGAAACAAAGTTAGTAATAAAGTATGGTGGAACGAGGAAATTGAAATATTGGTTCAACTGAAAAAACCCACAGGTATTTGAGGTGGTTGATCAGAGAAAAGCAAAACATGGAACAATAAGTGTTCGGGGAAGAAAATGTTGCAAAGTATGAAGGGTTATAGGAACTTAAACAGGGAAAGAGAGAACATATACAAACTAGTAACCAGAAAAGTGGATGCTAAGCATGGGCTTATCAGAAGGTTGTCGGTAATCTTAAACTTTACAAAGATATTAAATATGTCAACCAGATGGACGGCTTAATTTTCTCACCAAAGCACTAATTTCTTAAAAAAAAGTATTTAATATGTATTTCAAAATATATTTCGCCAATTATGTTTTGTAGGCATACTAAAAGAGTAATTTTTAATTTGAACCGAGGAACTTTAGTAGCTACGTCAGAAGATCATTCGTAATGGAAGACTTATTAAATCCTGATTGGGACATGTTTGTCTAACGAAAAAGGTAAAAACTCTTTCGAAACAACAACGATGCTTAAATCCAAATACAACATATTTCGACAAGAAAATCTAATTCTTCGTAGACTATTTCTTAATGAAGATGGCAAAAACAGAATTCCGAAGATGCTCTCCACCAGATTATCTTAGAAAGTGGTTGTATTTATTTTTAAGTTTTCTTTAACTTTTCTATTAAACTGATCCGAATTTTGTTATTAAAAGTCTAAAAGTTTTCGTTGAGCTTTGTAATGCCTGGAGATGGTATTTAGTGTTAAAAATTTAGTCCTCAAATTCGTTTTTGTTTTGTAACTTGCGTCTTCTGAATCAAACTAAAGACGACTAATACTTTGCTGCATTGTTTAGCAAACATATAATTTGATAATTAAGTTTTTGTGGATGTGTGCAAGATACTGTTAGGAAACTAGAAATGACAATACAAAAACTACTTATTTCATTTGAAATTTATTTGAAGTCTAAAGTGCATTGAATAAAGACATGGTATAGTCCTATAAGTTTCAATTTATCACTTAAAACCGCGAAAGTCACATATTTTCATGTTCTGTTACTTAGGGCAGATGTTATTCAACGCGCAAATTCGATGAACGTAAATAGTTGCAGGATGTAATATTAAGAAACAGATTCATCAAATATAAAACTAGATTTTCCATGTAGGAAAGTTTAAAGGGCCCCATACATTATCAAATACGTCGTCAGATTGATTGAATCCGATAAATCTGATGCGATTTATCGAATCGGATTGGAACAACACAAGCTGTAATAGTTACCGCCATTGAAAAAACAGAAAGAAAAAAGAACTAGATGGAGAAGTCATGGTTAATGAAAAAAAAGGGAGTTACACAAACATGATTAAATTAAAGCTTCGTCAAATTAATCATTCGTCAAAGTGAACAAAAACGAATCAAAATTGGATTTGTGCAACCGCCCCTTAATAATAATAATAATAATGTTTACCACATCAACAGTCGAGTACACCTAAGAAAACTGATGATTAATCGGAATAGACACACACACCTTCAGATCCGTCTAGCGATTACATTTGCGTCAGACTTATCGATGGTCTGGGCGGTCAGATCTTCGATCCGTCGTAAACGACAAATCGCAACGATTTTTTACCCATTCACCTTCCAATAATCGCATCACATACGTCTGATCAAATGGATCGAACGACGCATTCGATAATGTATCCGGGGTCCTTAAGAGTTTTTCAGGTTTTTTCAAATTATATACAATAATCTAACTATTGGTAGAATGTCGGTCGCTCAGACAAAATTCCAACTCTGTTTTTCAAAATAGTCGAGTGCATTGTATATAATTTGGCATATTTGCTTAGCTAGTTAAAGGTAATAGGTAGCTGAGTTTTATTTTAAATGTTTGCATTTGGAACTAAATCGGAAATTAAAAACAAATTACTGAAAATATAAAATTCAAATTAGTAATGGCTATTTTGTAGATTGTATTTTAAGATATCAAAATAAAATTTTTCGACATAGCACACACGTTTCTGTCACTTCCGGTTTATTTTAAATGGACTACCCTGTATATTGATATATTTTTGGAATTTCCATTTAATTTTACATATGTCAGTAACAAGTTACGAGGTACCGTATAAACTGCATACAGGACGGCGTTACCACAGAATAGAAACTATTTTCTATTCTGTGGCGTTACGTTACGATGTTCTGTTGCATGTTTGGACATACATTTTTAAATATATAGTACATATGTCAAACATGATATCCCCAAATAATATTTAGCTAATCTAATTAATAGAGTAAAGTTATTTACTTTGTGAAACATTAAAATGTATGTATTCACACGTATATACAGGGTGGAACAAGGGTTTGCCGCTAAAACTGTTACAGATATAGATCTGAAAGTTTATTGTAACATGATACTTCTGCGCGGATTTTAAAGACAAAAAACATGTTTTTTCTGTATAGTTTTTTGCATGACCACCATCATCATCAGAGCGGTCTAGGACATTTAACCGCGGCCACTTCGGCGCGGCGGTTTAACCGCGGCCGTTTCGACGCAAACATGCTTGGACGCAGGGACACTACGCCATAGGGACAAAATGACGCAGTAAACTTGGCCGCGAGAATTTAGGGCGCAGAAACATTAGGACGTAGGGACATTAAGCCGCAAAGTTTAACATCTGTTTTCAAAAATGAAGCTTTCTTTTGTCGATTGACATATTTATGTATCCGTTAACACATTTGGACTTTTTTATTAGATGGTGATTAGTGTCTTATGCATTTGTCTGTATGTGTATGACAACTCAACTATTTAGAGACTGATTAAATATAAAATCAATATTAGTTAGTGGATTTTTTATGTAAGTTACAACAGCAGAACAAAATATACCTGTAAGAGTTTAGTTTCAAAAATTGGATTCTTTAAGAAACATAGACATTTATACTTTAAATTAGTTTTTACACAGAAAGTAATTGAGTAAAATATAAAAAGGGGCGAATTGGAAATTTTCGGTTATTTAGGAAATAAAAATAAAATATATTGTAGATAACCCATAAATTTAAATCCTGTTATTTACTCTGAAAAATACAATTTTAGGAAAATAAATTACAAATATTCATATGGTAAGCAATTTGAAAATAGTCGTCTTTGTAACGTTTATTCCGAATATAATCTTCGGTAGGCAGTTTATCCCTTTTTGCAGTGACTACCTACTAAGGGTTTAGGACCTTTTAAGTCGTTTTGTTTCTATCTTACATTCAATACCATCCTACTATGTTTATCTCCGTCTTACGAATATAGTTAAATTTGTGACATTTAGTGAAAATGGTTGATAAATATGTCTCTCATTACAATTACAGGTCTTTAAAAATCACTATTTAACGATATACGAGTGTGAAGATATGCCTAAAATTACTCTTAATATTTTTAATTCGCAAAATTGTTAGGTAAAAACAACTTAGCGTTTATTTAATTTAGTATTATGTAAACCCAATTATTATGCACTTTCAACTATTCTGACTATTTAATTTTTTATTTCTAGTTTTAAATCGTTTAT
This sequence comes from Melanotus villosus, assembly GCA_963082815.1. Lineage (NCBI taxonomy): Eukaryota > Metazoa > Arthropoda > Insecta > Coleoptera > Elateridae > Melanotus > Melanotus villosus. The sequence continues at coordinate 2,518,402 of OY720427.1, forward strand.
TGTACAGGGTATCCTAAGCTATACAGATAAATTTTTTAGCGGAACAATTAAAAACCGACCACTAGGAACTTATAGTTATTAAAATTCAAATAGAATTCGTTTAATTTTAGCAAGTACAAAGAAAATAATAAACTCTGTATTGTACAGAAAACTGTTAAAAAATTTTGTTTGTAATTAGTAACAGCATTTTTTGTTTCTTACAGTTTTTTCATAATTACAAGATTAATAATTGCTAATATTTGTTAAGATCTCAATAAGGACTTTCATTTAAATATACAGCCACGTATTTTATTTTGTATGGGTAAACATTTACATTTTACAGCGTAAAGCCTAAAGAAAGGTCAGTTGTTAAAATAACACAACTGCACGCGTCTTAGTGTCTCTGCGCCTTAACGTCTTTGCGTCCTACTGTTTCGCGTCTTAATGTCTCTGCGGCCTTTTGCCCTGCGTCTTAGTGTCCCTGCGTCCAAGTAGGTCTGCGGTTAAACGGCCGCGGTGAAACCGCCGCGCCGAAATGGCCGCGGCTAAACGTCCGGCTCCGTCATCAGAGAGCTTAACTTTTCTTTTTCAATTGACATTAAAAAAAAAAAAATAATAAAGACGGCGGCTGAACGAAAAACGTTGCAGTAAAAAAATTAATTTGGTCTTTAAAATCTGAGCAAAAACGTATTACACCATGTAAAGTCTTAACACTATTTTAGCAAGAACACTTTAATTCCAAACTTCTGTATAAAACAATACAAAAAATTCTGATCAGCAGTTTTGAAAATTGATGATTAAACTTTAAACATGATAATGAGGCTTCGCTGATAAAAATAAAGTAGATGTAAGAAACCAAATTCGAAAAAAAAACAACAGTATTATGTTAATAAACACAATGCGGTACATCAGTGAAACACGTTTGAAGTATTTACCACCCCGTAGATTTGAACGGTATCTCAAATTACCGAGTATGCAAATTTGCTACTGACGGAAATGTAGGAAAAACAACTGTATTGTCGTTGTAACGTAAATTCTCGTAAATGACCTCTGGTGAAGCGTAACTTGATCTAAACGCCACCTTATATAATGCATGGTCCAAGTATAATTAATCTTTTGTTTGTTCGCGGTTGTTACGGTAAATTTGTAATGTTCATTTATAAAATATAATTAACAATAAGGTATTATTTTTATCCTAAATTAGTGGCACGTCATTAATTTATTTACTATACAGGGCGTCATGTTTGTGTTTTTTATGGCTACCTTGATTTAGCAATAAAAAAACCTAAAAACAGTTATTTTTCATTTTTTTAAAAAGATCCACTGATACATTCAGTTTATCGCAAAGCTATTCACATGTATGTATAGGTGCCAGATTTCATCATCACCTAGTTCAAAAGGTCTCTTGTTTATTTTATAATCTTGGTCACCCAACTCGGCACTTTTCAAGTCGAGTTAAACCATATTCAAATTAATTTAGTTTAGAACAATATAACGGACGTGAAAGAAATGTTTGAAATCTACACCTCGCCCACAACCAAAACGACGCTTTTCAAGGTACAGTAGTTTTATCCTAAATTTACAAGGTTAGTCTCCGAAAGAACAACATCGAAACTACCTTCAAATCCTCCAACGATCTTGTAGATATTTTTCTCGCCAAAAAACAAACCTCAATCTCTATCAGCAAGATATGAAATAAGAAGGAAATGGGAAGTGGAAAAGTGCAAAACGAAGAACGAAAAAAGTGAGGAAAGAGTAGACGAAAACAATGGAAAAGCCCAAGAAGGGGAGGAAATAGAGTGCAAATGGCAAATAGTTAAACAGTATCGTAACTGCAGACAGAAGAACCTGCAGGTTACAAAAAAGAAACTAGAAAAGTTGAATGCATAAAAAAACTGAGGATAAACTGATGCTTGGAAAGCATGGTTAAGGAAAAGGAAGGACAGTATATGAATATAGAACATAGAAATAGAGCGAAGGATATATTTAAAAGAAAAGAAAAATCTATGCATGCGCAAGAAACTAGAGATGAAAAATTTCTATCAAAAAATTAAAAGAAGCAGAGACAAGTCAAAAATAAAAATAAGAACTTTTAAAAACGATTATGGTAACATGACATATGAAGAAAAAGAAATTAAAGAAATATGAGAGGATCACTTCCACGAACAAAATAGGCAGAAGATAAGGAACTGCAGAAACAACATAGAGAAAGATAAATACCTATAGGCGGAGAAAATGGAAGAAGAAATGGTAGATGAAGCAACATTAAATGAAAGAAGGCGGACAATAACAAACTAAAAATTAAACCAACACATGCTTATAATACCTACTTGCATGTTGTATTTTAGGCATTAAAAGCGCATTCGACTTTTATTCGACATCAATTGACAGAAAATCATAGAAAGCTAAAAGACATAGAAATTCCCCAAAAACTGGTAAACTTGACGCTAGAAGAGACAGAAGCAGCAGTAAAGATCAATGGAATAACAACATACTTCATTAAAATAGAGTATCCTCTGTAATTTTTATAATCATAGATAGAACTATAAGGGACAGCTATTAAGAAGGAGACTCAAGTGATTGCATATGCCCATGATGTAACTATAATCGGTAGAAAGAAGCAAGAACTGATAGAGAAATTAAGAAGCATAGACAAAGAGGCAACATATCATGGTCTCTGAATTAAGGTAAAAAAAAATACGTAAGGTACACTAAGAACCCTGAAAAACAAAAACAGGACTTAATGGTAAATAAACAGTACAGGTTTGAAGAGGTAAACACATTTAACTATCTGAGGTCAACAGAGGAACAGAAAAGACTCTATTATAGAATACAAAAAGGACACAAAGCCTGTTATGATAACAAAGTACTCTTAAAAAATAGCCAGTTACAGAAAACAACGAAAACAAAGATTTTACACGATGCTAATAAGACCCATAGTGACGTTTGCAATGTAGACCTGGCAATTAAAAGCAACAGAGGAAGAAGAGCTTAGAAAAGTTTGAAGAAAAATGCTAGGAAAGATCGGTGAGGATGGAGAACAACACTTTTAGAAGAAAAATGAACTTCCTTCAAACTAGAATATAAAAGGGGAAATCATAGTACCATATGTAAAAGTACAGATTATGCGATGCCAAAACACTAAAGTTATTAGGAAAATAATATAAACTAGATAGGAAAAGGTACAGGTACAGAGGAAGACAAAAATGTGGATGGCAGGGATGGGTGTTTGAAGCCTCAGAATAATGGAAATCGCAAATTAGAGAGAGAAATAGCTAGAAACCAAGAGTAGATTAAGCTAAAACACATCATTAGTTAAAGGGAAGATGGAAGGACTAATTCACCTCAAATAGGATTTACAACATCCCACACGGATGAGGCTATATACAGGATGTCTGCTAAAGATGTTCTTTAAATTTCGGTATAAATAGATTCAGCAGTAAAAACAAAGCATAAAAGTTCGATGCATCTTTAAGGAGATATTCAACATATTACGTTTGCGTTTACTATTGACTGTGACAATGGTAATTCAATAAAAAAATAAAAATTAACCTTTAGTTATAAACGTCAAAGTGGTCATCTTTCACTTAAATATAGGCTGCACTCTTTGTCCCAAGTACTCATAACTCTCCCCAAAACTTCAGGTGTTCTTCTAACAGTTTCACAGATGTTATATATTTTTTGAAGTTCTTCTCTGGTATGTATTATGTGAATATAAACTATATTTTTTAGATGGCCCCAAAGATAGTCAATCTTGTTGGTTGCGACTGCCCCTATTCTTGCAATCTATTTTTGGGGATAATTGTTATTTAAAAAGTGCCATACCCCATACATTTAACGTAAAATTACGCATAACCCACACTTTTTTTTTGCAAAAAGTACATTTATAGTGCACTGTACAGTTTAATTGCCCCAGCAGCATTTCCGTTGCCCTTTTGCAAAATTTGATGCATATCTGCATATTCTTCAAAAGGATACTCTATTTTTCTTATCGAAAAATAAAAATATGCATAAAGTGGCCACTGAATCTATATCCAAATTTACAGGACACCTTTCGTGGACACCCTGTATATAAATAAAGAAATAACTGGCTGTATTGGAACTGTAATTGTTCTCGGATTGTTTTTGAATGCGCACTTTTAATAAATGTGAATAAATACCTATACCGGGTGGCTGATTTTTCATTGACCAGCTTATATCTACCGGGTGTCAACGAAACCTGGGGCACCCCCATAAAATTTTTATTTTTTAAGATATCAAAATGAAATTTGGTATACGTAATATACTCTTTAAATGGGATTTGTTGACATAGGAAACAAGTTTCTGTCACTTCCGGTTTCGCCGGAATTGAAATTCCAAAAATGTATAAATATACAGGGTGTTTCATTCAAAATAACAAAGTTGATGTCAATTCCGGCAAAACCGGAAGTGACAGAAACTTGTTTCCTATGTCAACAAATGCCATTTAGAGAGTATATTACATACACTAAATTTCATTTTGATATCTTAAAAAATAAAGAACTTATGGGGGTGCCCCAGGTTTCATTGACACCCGGTATACAGGGTTATTGGTAATTCGATACATTCCTTTGGAGATACGATGGGACAGGAGCTAAGAAACAAATTAAACCTAACATACATTATGCAAAAATAAAAAAATAATTTCTGAGAAAAACGAATAGGTAATTTTCGTAGCTGATTTTTAGAAATCATTTTTAATAAGGTTTTATTTAAAATTTTCACATGATCGAAATGTTTCCGGATATTTTCCATTAGAAACGGATGACCATAGAGTGTGACAAGTAACCCAGTCAAAAAGTTCAGAAAATGTCAAGAAGATTTTTTAAAAATTAACTTTAAAGACATTAAGATCTACTTTTTTGAGAAAAACACAAAAATTGAAATATCTCAAAAACTATTGAGTTTTGCATAATGTATGTTAGGGTTAAATTTGTTTCTTAGCTCCTGTCCCATCACATCTCCAATGGAATGTATCGAATTACCAGTAACCCTGTATATACGGTGTTTGTTAAACATACGGCAAAAATTCAAGGAGCGATTCCTTGGGTTATTTTATGAATAATTAATTATATCTCTGATGATTTTTCAAAAATCGCTTCGTTTCTAAGATAGGTACATGGTTATAAATAAATACGTGAAAATCGTTTCCAACATCAATTTCATTGAATGTTTGGGTTGGAATTGTGGGTGATTGGCTAATCGGACCTGTGTTTCTACCAAGAAGACTTACCGGTGAGGTATATCGAAATTTTTGGAGCATACGCTACCTGAGTTGCTAGAGGATATACCATTGGCAACGAGGAATGTAATGTGGTTCATGCATGATGAAGCACCGGCGCATTTTAGTGCGATTGTTTGAGTTTGGATTAGTCGAGGCGGACTTCATCTATGGCCTGCTCGATCTCCGGACTTAAATCTCATAGATTTTTTCCAATGGGGCTGTTTGAAATCATTAGTTTGTAACACCCCAGTGGGAATTGAAGATGACTTAAGGGATCGGATAGTCGATGGATGTAAAGCATTAAGGAATACTCCTGGTGTTTTCGAAAGAGTCCGTTAGTCAATGAGGAGAAGATTGGATTCATGCATACCAGCTAGTGGTAGTCATTTTCAGCAGTTCTTATAAATTAACCAGCTCTACATGTAATATTCATGTAATAAATATATTGCGTTTCTTGAAAAACTTTATAACCCTGTATCTTACAAACAAGAAGCGAATTTTGAAAAATCATCAAAGATATAATTATTCATAAAATAACCCAAGGAACCACTCCTTGAATTTTTGCCATATGTTTAACAAACACCATGTATAACAAAAAAACAAATAAAAGGAAAGTACTTCTCTCTCTCTTTCGACTTTGCAATACATTTAAATAGCCATACTACAGCTAGCGCAGTATGTAAGACAAAAAATTTGTTACAGTCAAAAAGTGTTAGGTTATTTTCTTCTCTTTCTAAAGACATATCTCTCGACATGTTCATCTTCAATTTTCCTCCTACCTTGTGATCTGGGCTCCTATGATAAACAAATATCAATAAATAAAATATCTAAGCCTATTTGAATAATTTTAGAAGTAGATTTGATTAGTACTCTAATTACTAAAGTTTCCTAATCTGAAATTGTAGTTTAGTGTTTAAATTAAGACGCTGGTTATGCAATTGCTTAAAAAAACTTGAAGATAATATCATCAATTGATATCTTATTAAAAAGAGGAGAAAAAGGTTTGTTTTCAACGACATCAAAATCAACTGTTGTTTAAAAAAAGTATAAGATTGTGTCGTAACTTGAAAATCAAGAGTAGTAGGTACCACGAAAGTTTAACTAAGTTTATCAAATATCTCAAAAATTCTACAAGTTATTCTAAATCTGAAAACAGCATCAAATTTGTCATTTAACTTTGCTAATTTAACCTCTCATGAAACTCCTAAAATAAAAAAGTTACCTATATTCAACAGCTGTTGTACCTATATTATATATTATATTGCCCTATTCATCCCAATTTCGAGCAATTCTGCCTCTCCCCCGCTTCCTACAATTACCACTTCTTTTTATCTTTGGTTTCGGTTTTCAAATTGGTTCCAAGTATTGTATATTAATTCTGTTTTTTTTTTTTTTAGGAACAAGCAACAACTCTCATATCATCGGAAACAATTTGTCAGCAGAAGAAGAGCTTGTTGACGTGGATGGTTAATCATTACTTGGCCTCTATACTTCTGAAACCATTTATAAAGGTTACATTGAGTATTACATACGCTATCCTCATAATATTCTGCGTATTTAATGGATTGAAGTTAGAATATGATGTACGACTTTCTACGTTTCTTCCGAAGAATACTCAAGAACACAAGTACTTAGAAGCTCAGAATCGTTTCTTTGGCTTCTACAATTTTTATCTTGTAACCACAGAATTAGAATATCCTCTCAATCAGCCACTGCTGTATGAATACCATTCGTCCCTAACTCAAGTACCACATGTACTGAAGGACTCTAACGGAGGATTGAATATGAACGATTTTTGGTTAGCCAATTTTCGAGACTTCTTAACAGATCTTCAACAAGAGTTCGATTTAAATAGAAGTAAACACAGCCTTAGCAACGAAAAATGGTTTTCGAACGCTACCGAAATAGCAGTTTTGGCTTTTAAACTGTTGGCACAGACAGGAGTTGTGGAATTTCCAGTCGATAAAAGTCAGATTTTTAATAAAAGATTAGTAACTAACGGAATCATCGATCCTAAGGCTTTTTATAATTATTTATCTGTATGGAATTGCAACGATCAGATGTCGTACTCCAGTTCTCAAGCCAATTTAACACCGAAACCTTTCCAGTATTACAGTTCAAAGACTGAAGTTGATTTGAAAATCCCTAAATCGCAACCCCTTGTATATACACAAATGCCTTTCTACCTCAAAAACCTTAGAAGCACTGGTAAAATCGTAGAGACTTTAAAAGAAATTAGAATAATTTCGGATTCCTTTAATAACCGGGGTCTTAAAAATTATCCCATCGGACTTATATTTTCGTTTTTTAATCAGTTCCTATTATTGGACAGACTATTAGCGGTGCAATTAGTCCTTATGTTGATAGCCTTTTTATTGATTAGTTGTTTACTGGTGCAGTGGACAAAACTTTGGTGTTCATTATTTAGTACTGTAATTAGTTTATTACTTCTGTGTTTTATGAATATTAATGCTCTTACCGGAACGTTGGGTGCGTTTCATTTTATTATCATCTTGCGAAATGTGATGTTAATTACAATGGGATTTTTAAGTGCTATCAGTACTCGCGAGCGTCGTCTACAAATGTCACTCGAAGTTAATGCCGAACCGATACTTAAAGGAGATATAGGATTATTAATATGTATAGCAGTTTTGGCTACGTCGCAGTTCGAATTTATTCAGTGTCATATTTTTACTACGCTGCTTTTATCTCTTTGTGGTTCAGCAGCAAATTCGATGGTGTTCTATCCCATTATTTTATTATTAGCGGGGCCAAAATCGGAGTTACAACCTTTGGAACACAGCGATCGTATATCAACTCCACCACCGCCACCTCCACCTCCTGCTCCACCTCGTAATTCTTCATACGCACGACCGACGCGCCGAAGTACCACTGCCAAAACTACTAGAGAACCTAGTCTAACCACAATTACCGAAGAAAGTTGCAATCAAAGTATCGTTGTTGAACCACAAGTGACAGTTGAATATAGTAGTCCCGAATCGAGTTCTAGCGGACCGTTTACAACTAAGGTTACTGCAACAGCTAATATAAAGGTGGAAGTTGTAGCGCCTGTGTATAGACCTAAGTGTAGTGGCTGTCGAAGAACTAAGTGTGGACATCACAAACAGCAGTGTCATTGTTGCAAACAGGATTCGGATAGTAGTGACAGTAGTCTAGAGACTGAATCAAATCGAAATAGCTAACATTTGTTACCTGTACCCAACACTGAGATATCTGTAATATGTACATTAATGTTTATATTGCATATATGTATACTATTCATCTATTTATTGCAAAAGACAGCATTGTAAGATAGTATTCTGATTACAGTATATTTGATATTATTTATATTATTTTTTAAGTAAATATTTTTACACATTCGTAAAGTTATTTCTTGTTGCTGTGGGATTAATTATACAATTGTTCTATAACATCGGCATATTTGGTCAGCACCACATTTCGTTTTAGTTTCAGGGTAGGTCCTGTAAATAAAAATATGTATTAGAACGATTATCGAGAATTTTAATAAATTACTAGGGCAAAATGGCCAATTGTTAGAAATTAAAATTGAGAAATTGCGAAATGGAAACTAAAAAAGACATAATTTATACAAGAGACTGATCTAGTGCTAGTATTTGCTGATAACTTTAAACATCTTTAGTACAACTTTTATTTATTTTTTAATTTTTCTTTGTTTACTATTAAAGATGTATAAAAGAGGTAATTACAATTTCAGAAGTGGTTTGTTCTTGTATTTTAATTGACAGTATGACTGGAGTTATTACGGTAAACTTTTCTATTTTTACAGTTATAGGCAAACAAAATTTTTAATGAAAATATTAGGGGATGTAGGTGCAAGTTAGTAATGGTAAAGTAACATGATGCTAACCAGCAGACTGAAAACAGCTCAGTTTACTTATGTCCTATCATGCGTACATCTAGTTTAAAGGCTTGTTCATGCATATATAATATCGGCAAAGTATTTAAAGCAAGCCGTTAAGCTTGTAGAAGAAATTTAAGGAATATAAAAATAAAATGAAAAGAACAGGTAACCAGTGGTACTAAATTCAGTACCTAAATAAAGTAACTTAACATTATCACATTCTCATTCTCATTATTTAGTAGTATTACGTTATTAAATTGATGGATTATTTTTTAATCTGTGGCACAGATAGTAAAAGTCGTCTGAAGTTGAAAATATATAGTTTTATTTTATTTCTGCTCAGATTTTGCATTTCAAAGATTCTAGGGTGTTTAAAGCTACCAGACTGGACTAATAAAGAAGAGATTAAGAAAATATTAATAGAAGACTGACAAGGGAAAAAATATAGAAATTTTTAAAGGACTTAAGTTTTGATGTAAAATTTATATTACTGGTCATTTTATTATAAGAATAATTAAGATGAATTGATGGAGGTAAGTATTTTGGCTAATACTTTATATTAATTAAGTAAGAAGTAGTGTTGATAAAAAATTTGGTTTAATGATTAATCAATTAACTGAGGTTCTTGTAAAAGTCTAAAGTTTAATTTGTTAGCTGATGAATTAATTTATAAGGAGTAACGAAACTAGTTTATAAATTGATTTACAAACTGTTTTTATTACTGTTGTAAATACAAGTTAAACAGAAAAATTGAATTGGAAATATTCGGCGCACTTTGATCTTCAACGTTTATCATTATGATTTGAAATAAAAGTAAAATTTATAGAAAAAAATCTAGTCAAGTAGAAATTACTCATTTTTCTTTATTTTATTGACCAGCAATATTCTATCAGTTTAACAGTAATTAACTGTGTTCGTTTTACCTGAGTAAGCATTAGTAAAAATGCAAAACTCGGTTATATGTGGTCTGGTTTGGTCGTTTATTATTATTGTTCCTTGCTTTATGTAATAAAAATCCCAGTGGGTTATAGTAACAAAACAAGTATGTGTGAAGTGATACAACATAGGGTTGGCTAGCTAGCTGAGCATGCAAGAAATTCGACAGCTTTTTTGTTTGCTTCACTATACTTGAGTCGAACTCTATTAGATTTAAGTAATGACTAATTATGAGCTGAGCTGAAGTAAAACGAATGCACTTATTGTTATACTATCAGATAGAGATTTCCAACAAGAAGGACGCTTTCCATTTAAAATAATTATATAAAATTAGGGCTTTCCTTGAACGTTTATGTTAAGCAATTAATTTCCTACTATGCTATGAAAATACTGTTTTCAAAAAATTATAATTCATCAAGGTATTTTTATTAAAAAGTTTATTATATGTAGGTAATATATTTTACAATGCAAAGTTCTCACCTTCAGACATTTGTAGTCAGGTAAAGAAATTTAAGAGGAAATAATTTAAATTTTTGATACGTATGTTAATGTTCATATCATTTACTAAAGAAAATTTTATTACTATTATTATATGACACAAATATACAGAGTATTGACTGAGGCCAGAGATATAAAATTTAAACGTTTAAAGGTAAATCGTTGAAAAGATTGACTTTCTTAATTATTTTAATGAAAAATTGATTAAAAATATTAAACCTAATTCATATCTAAGTTTATGGTATAAGAAATTCTACAACATAAAAAACAACCATTTGAACATTTATAATTTTCACATTGGAAATGTTTATGCGCTCGTATATTGGACAGAGTTACAAGAATTTTAGTAGTTTCTCGCGACAGCAAAAGTGTCGGTACCGTAGGCGGAAGCGGAGTAGGGGGAGGGGATCGCGGTTGGGTACATTCGAACGTGACCGTGACCGCATTCACTCGTGCCGTCGAAACGAAAAAGTATTTAAGAAATTAGTAATTTTAGTAGCGCGTTCTTTTGTCTATTTTTCAAGTAGGTGTAGGATAAAATTAACTTTTGAAAAAAGTACGAGTATTTTAGGTCATAAAAGTGTAATATTTCTTTGTATAGAAAATTAACGCGGCCACACCGCCACTAGTTAAGAATATTTCAAATGAATGCAGACACTATTTATCAAGGCGGTGACTTTGTTAGGATGTGAATTAAGATAATAATTAAATGAGAACAAAGTTTAATTCGATAAAATACGTAAAACAGCAAAATATGAACATAAGACCAGTTTGAATGTTAAGTATTGAATACCCTCGTTCGGACGTGTCAATCGAGCTTCGACTCCAACTCGATGATCTCATAATAGCAAACATTTGAATTATTCGTATAAAAGTGTGTAAGAAGAATAGACAAGGTCTGCTACATTTTGAGTGGATAAAATCTCTTTATTAAACAATGCCCTAGCAACCTAAATTTAAAGGCACCATGATTTTCATTCTAAAATTCACGTCGCCACGGAAAAAATTTTACAAAAAACTCATAGGTAGTCGTATTACAAATAGATACAAACTGATTAAATATGTATTTTCTTTTGTTTATTTACTTTAATAGCTATTTATGGTACCAGTGAATAAAGAGAAATTTTATCCATGAAAGGAAAAGTTTAGCTCACGAGGCGCAGACGAGTGAGCTAATGATTTTCATTCTAAAATTCACGTCGTCAAGGAAAGTGTGGATAAAATGTTTATAGCAACAGTGTCGTCAAGGAAAGTGCGGATAAAATGTTTATAGCAACACTTTATCCACCCCTCACGTTAAAATGTTGCTTTGATAACTAGATTTGACCGTCGAAACAAAAGTATTTAATAAATTAGAGTGCAAGAAAATTTTACAAGAAGCTCATAGTCGTATTACAAACAGATACAAACTGATTAAATATGTATCTTCTTTTGTTTATTTGGTTTAATAGCTATTTATGGTACAAGTGAATAAAGAGAAATTTTATCCATGAAAGGAAAAGTTTAGAAAGGTTACACCATGAAAAAGCGAGGAAATGTCAAAAAACTCCCCATAACAAACATTTATAAAGTACATAGTATTTAAGTCTTGTACTGTTTCTAGGAATGCCTTTTCCGCATTATCACGTAAAAATAATGCCTTTAAGTGGAAAAATATAGTGGGTTGCTGGTTGCTGATACAGGGAAATGGAATTTTAAACTGAGTCCAAAGTAACCGTAGGCAGTAGATGTACATAGTTGTTAGTTTATTTGTATCAATCAATAGTTTATAATACATAGTAATTAGTATTATCAACCAGTCTTATGCTTGCTTTTGGGATGATTCTCAAAAGTGATTTTCAAGTGTGGTTATTGAAACTTAGTTTTTAAAAACTGATTTTTAAAACTTGGTTTATTCTGAGCTGTTTTTTAAAACAACCCAATTAAGTGGTTTAATTAAAAAGCGATTTCCACATAAAATCTGCAGTAAAAAGGTTTGAAACTACGAAAATATAATGTTATTTAATATATCTTACCAAGTTCTCCAGTTGGAATGGAAAAATCTGTTGGTAAGATAACAAATTTCTGAATCCGTTGTGCATTTGAAGTTGCACGTTTATTCACCCTGTCAATGCCTTCTTGGATTGCCTTCAATAATTTGTTGTCAGGACCACCTTTTAGTACCTCAGTTACTGTATCTGCTGGACACCCTAAATCATGTAGCCATTGCTTAACTTCTTTAGTAAGATTATCTAATGGTGTTGTTTCGGAATCAACTTCAGTTTTTAATGTTATTAGCATTGATAAAAATTTGCGTTTATCTCCTATTAACATATTGTTGCTGATATGTGGTAATTCATTTTGAACACTGTGTTCTATAGGTACAGGTGGAACATTTTCACCACCGGCAGTAATTAACAGTTCTTTGATGCGACCTGTTATGTATACAAATCCTTGTTTATCTATGTAACCCACATCACCTGAATGTAACCATCCTTCTTCATCCAATGTTTCCTTTGTTTTTTCGAGTTCATTTAGATAGCCCATAAAAATATGGCGACCATAAAGGCAAAGTTCTCCAGTTTTTTCTCCATCTTGTTCGAGTACTTTCGTTTTCATGCCAGGAATTGTAATTCCAATGGTGTCCAAAGTAAAGTTATTAGGAAGTGTTACTGTATGCGCGCCACTTGCTTCAGACATGCCGAAGGCATCCATTACTGGTATATTGATGCTGAGAAAGTACTTTTTTAGATCTGGTGATATCGGAGCTGCTGCAGATGCGGTGTATTTACAGCGATCTAATCCAAGAGCATTTCTAATTCTTTTAAGTACTAACCATTGAGCAAATGCATATCCCCATGTGTTACATTCATTCCTAAAAACAGTTTTATTAAAAATAAATATCAGCGCTTATAAATAATTAAAAAATCAACACTTATGTATTTATGTTAAATTTTAAATTAGTCGTAATTTAGATAGAAAAACCTAATGGGACAAATTTGATAGAGGAATATGGGATGTAACTACAGCACATTTTCTTTATAAGACTCGAAAATATTTTTAATTAGGTAGCGAGGACAACGACGAGTTAAAGCAAGGCTGCACCCCCCCTTGCAAGGAGTAAGAAGAAAATACAATTACGGAATTATCCAAAAACTTTTTGGCTGGATATCATACGGCCTTGAAAACCTAGAAGTGCTAAAGTAAGTACAAGCAATGCAGACAACAATTTTAAATAATAAATATGTAGGAGGGTTAATGATCCCAATCTCTGCAGAGGTAATATTTTTCTATATATAGGTAACCCTTGTAGGTACCTATAACATGGTACTTCCAGAACATGATATCTCTCTAACTCTAAGAGAATTGCAATTTTCTTTACAGAACGAGAATTTGTTCTAACAAGTTTAGGTATTTGTGGCAATCCTCACTATGGACAGAAAATTTCGCCGTTATACTGGATATAATTTTTATTAAATTTGCAGAATTATTTTGAGAATTGTGGCCGTTGACTCATTCCCCAGCAATTATTGTCAAAAGATAGTGTTGGGGAATCCCGGCGTCTTTGCTATTGAACTATGCTTTATTTAAGGTCAATGCTAGTTATGACTTTTGAAATAAAACAGGAAAAATACACAACATTTAGATACCGTCGCAGAAAACTTGGGACATAATTGTATTCAGCAGCAATAAAAAGGAACTACAGTTTATTCCAACATTATCAAATATATCATGTATCATAATTTGTAACATATTTGTTCACTTGTTGTCATATATTATCATACATATTTTGAATAAAAATGAAGTTCCAGTCGTATATAAAAATAAATATTTGCAAATATGTAGATATTTTTTTTGTTATTTTAGAGCGTAACCCCAATTTTTCTATTGGTTCTTGGTTTCATATACCACGATTTCGCACAACACAAGGTTTCATAGGAACCTAATTACTATGTTATACCGTTATACGAGGGTTGCATGTAGGTACTGATTTTTCAAAATGAATTCCAGTTCCTTAAATGTGTTGGATGTCTTGATGATACAGTAGGGGAATGGCTTCTTAAAGAGTCGTGGGTTTGAATCCAGCTATCAAATCAGAATAAGTTTGGAGTAATTGAGGTTCAAATGCGTTTCAAAAAAGTTTTCACTCAAACAAGGCCTAATCGGAAAAATTACGTTGATATACATACGTTTTAAGTCTAGATAGGGTTACCAAGACTCCATACTGTATATACTTCGACACAGTTAAACACACATTTATACATTTTTTTAGTTAGATTGTACTTGGGGTGTTGTGATGGAAAATTAAAGTTCTGATGGCCTTGGATTTGGAATAGTTTAGAATCGCCTCTACCACTCGCGCTTGGGTTCATGGCAATGCCCATCAGTGAGAAGGACAACTGGTGGGGGATGGTTCCAGAACGGTCTCTGTGCTTATTTAACTATTATAAAAGTTTTGACAAGGAAGTTTTTCTGCTTGTATAACGTTTTAATAGAACATGAAAGTTGGTGGAATGAAGAAGTGAAAGAAACGGCTAGGAAAAACAGATAGTTTAGAAGAATTACCGTATGAATAAGAATATTTAACTCACAGAAACTAATTAAAAACCTAAAAACAGTTATAAGAGAAGTAAAAATGAAGGTATGGAACAATTTAGTAATGAACAGAGAACAATTTATCTGTATAAAAGGATTACACTCGTTTTAGGAGTTGTCGTAGATGACAAAAAGAAAAATAATTTAGAAAGAGATCTACATTATTTACCCTTTTAATTTGTTCATATTGTATTCCAAACTTTGATCTTTTGCCCAATTAGCTATTGCTCTTTTAATGGGTCCACTTTGAGAGGCAATTTGTTTCATTTTTTCGTACATCTTTTCCCACACTCTTGGTACTCCTAAGAAATAGGTAGGTCGAACTTGTTGCATTGTTGCGACTAAAGTTCCTTTGAGTGCATTTTTGTCAGCAAAATGAATCGTAGCTCCAACAGTCATAGTTACAAAAACATCAACAAGCTGAGCAGCAATATGACTTAAAGGTAGGTAACTTATAATATGTTCTTTTATTCTCTCGCAGCCTAAACGTTCAACAAGAGCTAAAGCATTCCATGTTATATTATCGTGATTTATCATAACAGCTTTGGGATTTCCTACGGTGCCGGACTGGAATATATTTATTTATTGTTATTATATAGTTACCTGCGGCTAAATAATAACATACTTACAGTAAATATTAACATGCAGCATTCGTTTATAGCAATTTTTTTAAGGGTGTTTTCTAACTTCTCATCGGACTGTTGTTTCCCGATTTCCATAAGTTGTTTCCACTGCGGACAAATAAAATAATTATTCAAAACCAGCTTTTACACATTTATTCCAAAAGATCTGTTATCCGTTTAAATATATAAATTAATTGTTGTTGCCAAAACAATTAATGGTTGTAAAATTGGCACAAAAATTGGTTTGATAAAAAATATGGCGGCTAAGAGGCGCCAACGAGGTTAATACATAGCTAATAACGTTATATCGGGCGTCAATGACCTGGAGCACCCCTATTTTTTATAATTATATTTTAAGATATCAAAATGAAAATTGTTATGTGTAATAAACTCTGAAAACTCCATTATTTGGCGTAGAATACAAGTTTCCGTCTTTTCCGGAATTAACCCCAACTTCGTTATTTTAAATGGAACAACTTGTATATTAATTTATACATTTTTGGAATCTCCAATTAATTTTACGTATGTTAGTATCAAGTTTGAAATATTTTAACGACGAAGTATGTATAGGTACAGGGTGTTTACGGTCTTGTGATTTTATTTTCAAGGGGTGATTAAACATCTTAAAAGAAGGTCATTAACGTAAAAGTGTCTTAACAAAAGTTGCATAATAAGAGAGATATTACTGTTAAAAGTTTTGGTTATTTTTAAATTCAAACGATGTTATCAGTGAATTCTTTACTAAGTAGGCTGATGACAGTAACTTTTCCCATCTGTCAAGCTGTTTCATCAGTTGTCACTGCACTGTGGTTTGACATAAATTCTTCCGAATAAATCCTAATGGCTCCTCTACACGATGGCTTATGATGGGCCACTATGGTGGTCGCCATGATGGCCACCATCAATGGTGACCAGTCGCTGGTCCATCCACACGCTGGTCGACGATGGGCCAGTGTGATGCGCCAGCAACTGGGCCATTCGTTCGTTCGTATTAGTTACAAACTACGTATGTTTGTTTGTTTGTTGTTTGTGTTGTTCTTCAATAAACCAATAAATAAATAGTAATTAAATAAATCGAATTCATTTAAATATTTTTTATTCGTTTATTCCAAATGCAAGGCTCTTGTTGATATAGTTCAATACATTTGAACGTCTCCTCGTTGCTCCACGTTATCATTAAGTAATTGTATGAGCAGATAATTAGCAACAGAATCAGAATAATAACAATAAATAAATGGAACAGAACGGAGCCAGATAACGAGTGACAATCACGTCGGGAACTGAATGATGGTCCATCGTGTGGACGCACCGTGTGGGAACCCACTGGCCACCTCGATTGTGCATGCTGGCTTCCTTTGATGTGGGGAGAAAAACCGCTCCCAAAGCCATCCTCCGCCATTATCAGCCCATCATCGGCCACTGCATGCCAGCCCACCTTCCACACGATGGCGATGGCTTGTAGTGGTTCATCATGGGCCATCGTGTAGAGGAGCCATAATAAGGAAAGTAAAAATGGCCCATCGCACCAACAGTGAATATGTTGACATGTTGTTAATTTATGGGGAACTACGCCAGAATTCTGCTGCTGCAAGTCGATTGTACGCTGAGCGGTTTCCTAACAGGCCAACACCTATTCCACAAAAATTCACCGCTCTAGTAATCCGTGCACGAGAAACTGGTGTACTGCAAACACGTCAAGGTCGGGATGATGGACCTGGCCGACACCAACGAATTTTAGATGCCGAAGAAGAAATCTTAAATCTTGTCGAAGTAGATCCTTCTAGTAGTAGGTACTCGACAAATATCTCGGCAAGTAGATGTCTCAAATCGAATTGTCTGGCGAACACTAAAGTGCAGTTTTTTTTTATGAGAAATAATCAAAACGCTCTTTTATAAAACCCCATGCATTAAAGGGATTCTACAAGGTTTATTCAAAGTGTGCAAATATGAAATATACACTTTCAATATCTAAATGACGTAAGACAGCTTTAATATTAAAGTTGCCAGTTTCCGTTTCGAATTATAAATATGTACATACATAGGATGTTCTCTTTCCGCTGAGCCTAGTAAAGTAATACGCAATTTATTGATAAAAAACATTTATTTATAATTTTTTAAAGTATTCCACTTCACAGTCAATGCATTTTTGCATCCGTGAAAACCAATCTTCAAAACATTTTCTCCGATCTTCCCGCGTTAGGTCCTTTATTTCATTTTTAAATGCATCAACCGCTTCTTCGGCCGATGTAAAACGTAAATCCCGTAACTTATCCTTTACATGTGGAAAAAAAAGAAATCATTAGGTGCCAGGTCTGGACTATACGGCGAATGAGCCATTATTTCAATGTTCTGGGCATTTAAATACTCAATCATTCGAGCAACCGTGTGTGGCCGAGCATTATCTTGATGCAAGATGATCCTTTCTCTTGGACGCTTTTCGCGAACATTTTGGAGAACTTGAGGCAAACAAACTGTAGTGTACCATTCGGCATTAACAGTACGGCGATCCTCTAGTGCCACAGTGGAAACATGTCTAGTAATTTTAAAAAAATGTGGCGACCATCTGTTTGTTTCTGCTTTTTTTACGAACAGCCTTTATTGGAGCCGACTCATTTTCAAAGACCCAAACTGTCGATTGTTGCTTTTTTCTGGATCATAGCAGCATACCCAAGTTTCATCACCTGTAATGCTATTGTACACCAGATTAGACGGCCCATTGTCAAAGCGATCTAGTGTAGATCTGCACCACCTCACACGGTCTTCTTTTTGAACTGGAGTCAAATTGTGGGGAATCTAACCGGAACAAAGCTTACGTACCTTCAAATGTTTGTGTAAAATGGTGTTAATTGCTTTCACACCAATCTTTAGAGTTGCTTGAATGCTCCTTACAGTAACATGCCGGTCCTCTTCAATCATGTTCCGAACAAGACCAATATTCTTTTCGGTAACGGCTGTTTTTGGCTTACGAGCTCGAAAACTGTCATTTAAGGAAAGTCGACCACGTTGAAATTCATTGTACCACTGCGTTATGGTAGCTAAAGAAAACGACTTGTCACCAAATACTCCATTGATTTCCTCAAAACATTATTTATAGCTTAAGTCACGTTTAAAATTGTAAAAAATCACAGCTCGATAATGTTCTTTGTTTAACTCCACGATTTCTTGCGAAAAGGAATACTTTAAGCTTATGTATATTAAAATATTCAAGTATATTTGTCAATCGTCACTGTCATTATTCATTTAACTTGTAAACAACTAGCTTCCGTCAAACAAAATTTGTTGCAAATTTTAATGGCCCGCTAGTTAGGCTCGGCGGAAAGAGAACGGTCCTCGTATCAAGTATTTTTGACTTAATAATCTTTGTACGTTTTGAGACTTCACCTACCTTTATGATACAGAAATAGTGTTTGTGAAGGGAGAAAGCTAAAAGTTTGCAATGTTAATTGATTCGATTTTAAATAGTATCCTGCGCTTAAATAATAAACTGGTTATTTAACATCAATAATTAATTTTGAAGATTTGCTTATGTGTTGTCCTAGAACATACTAATGTACCGTCTGAATTCTTGGATGAACGTAAATAAAAAGGAATATATAGATAAAGGCTACGCCCAGAGTAGATAAGAGTTAGTTTTGAGCGGCATTTCTGTGGTAATACTTTAATAATTTCTAGCTCATTATTCAGCAACCTAACGGAATATGAAAGGGTATATCTTTGTTTACGAATTAAATACAAAATGAGACATCTCTAATGCACATAAACAAATAAAAATAAAGATATGGCAGTACATTGTAGTACATCTTCTTATTTGTTTGTTTTACTTTTAACTTTTGTATTTTAACAGAGAAATATCGCAGCATTACAGTGTAGCGTTTGGAGCATTTATTCCTGGCAGTTGCAGGGAAAAGTTCACATTTGATGAAAATCATATTTTTTAAAATATTACCTTATTTGACACATTTTGGTAAGTAAGCTTTCCGTTTAGATGGAATATTTTCATTAAGAAACCAGAATGATCAGGTTGCCTTTTAGTTTTTGTTTCATTTATTAAATATACTTACACTTAACACGTCGGGAACTGCAGGTTCTCCCTCATATTGGATTATGGCTCGAAGTTCGGGTAATTTATCTTTAATTTCTAGAATTTTTTCTAATTGTTTATGATCTTGAACAACTATTATATTTGCTTTTCCACGTTCTGCACAGTGCAAGCACGCATCGCTAGAATTTGTTGTATAAATTCCGCTTGATAATCCTCTAAAAATAAAAAAATAAATGTAATCAATGTATTTCCATCAATAAACAGTACAATTTGTACTAAACTACAACGAAACGCCAAGGTATGTCTTTAAAAAAAAAATTAAGATAATATTAATGACAAACTTACATTGCCTCTTACTTAAAATATATCTATTCCATCACTCTATCAATCAAAGAAACGTTTCTAATTTGTAAGTCTTATCTTTGTTTGAACAAAATTCGTTGCACTTTAATTATCTTTTCAATTGTCTACACAAATTATAACCGGAGAAAGTATAACCTAAAATTGAAACCATTTCCCAAACAATGCCGAAATTTTATTTTTTTTATGTTAACGATTTTTGTGTGATATCATTTTATGTCATACTAAAAATTGATACTAAATTGAAATTCAGACTAAACCTTCATTTTATTAATTTTCACAACACCAAAAAATTAATAATTAAAGAAATTAAACTAAAGTTATTTACATTCGAAGGTCCGTAATGTTAGTTTTCAGGTTTTTAGCATAATTATACCCTTCGTTTCAAAATAGCCCAAAAATTCTTGCTTCAGGAAGGTTGACGGGATTATTTTCTTTTAAAACGAAAGTAACATTCTTTGTATAATACGAGCCCGCCAAAGCTGACCAAAGAATGTATGTAATTAGTCGGGCCTTAATTTAGGTAGGTCTGGATATCAATGGCAGAGCCAGAGCCAGATTTTAGAACGAATACACAAAATACTTTTGCTTCAAATTTTGCTTTCTTTTGGAATTTCTTGTCATTTGACGCTGTACTTAGATCACTCGAATAACATTCATTATTACTAGAAGTTTTACTCAAGGTAATCGTTCAACACAAACATCTGGTTGGAGAATTCTCTATAAAGCCACTTGGTTTGCACGAAAATAATGAGTTGTTCAGCGTGTTTGGGACAATTTTTTTTACCAAAACTTTATACTTGTCTTCTTATGCAACATTTTATGCACATAAGTTTTAGATACATCGATTTTTTTGAACTACACTGTTTCGACGCGTTTAAACGCAGCTTATTTAGTTTCATAGCAATTTTTCCAAAACCTCTTTTTCATTATCCAATAATGATAATATCGAAGCATTGGAGAATGTTATACAATGTCCTTTTGGGTATATTTACTTCCATAAAGTACCGCACCAGATATACATTAGCATACAGGGTCTACCACCACTACGTATGAGACTAGTTAGATGCTACGTGTACTCAGTTTTACTGTACGGAGTGGAGGCTGGACACTCACGGAAGCTACTACCAAGAAAATTGAAGCATTTGAAATGTGGGCTTTTCGACGAATTCTGAAAATCAGCTGGACAGAGCATGTGACTAACAACGAAGTCTTAGAAAGAATGGGAGTGGACAGAGAACTGATGGGACCATTCCATTCCTAACTCCACGCACACTAGCTACTCTAAGATTTCACACATCTTATTAGGCTGTTGCGACCATAACACTTTATTGACTTCCGCTCCTCCAACTCATTTTCCGTAACGAAAGCTACTTTGAGATTTCACACGCTCATTAGGCTTAGTGCAATCCTCCTGCATCCCGTTTGCCGTACGGTAACTACTCTGGGGTCGTAAAAAGCCCGATTAGGCTCATACATTCCTACACTTTTTGTTTATTTTTCAGGAACATAACAGAAACGTAGATACTCTAAAACAAAACCCTTCGGGCATCTCCGTTCTATCTGCGCCCACGGCACCGGCACCGACCCGTCCGTTGAACTGAGACTACGCCATCCGTGCCGACCATCTACTCTTGAGGGATCACACTGTACCCGGCATAACTAATTTATTGAATAAATATACAAATATGTTTGATATATGCGTTTCTTTGACTTTTCTTTCCTACCCTTTATAAAAGACTGAGTTACAAATACACAACAAAAATAAAGGAGGGTTACAATAGTGATCTCTATTGCTAACAGTTCAACAGTTATTCAATTGTCTTTTAAAAGTCAAACCTCACTTTGGAGGAACTTTGACCACGAAATTAATTAGAAGTAAGCATTCCTTTTCAGGATATAATTTAAGGACTTTATCACTGATAGAATACCTAGGACTATTTGACACTAGCGTTTACCAGTATGCAGGATGATCGACAAATGCCGACCCCGATTTTTTCCAAATTTTTTAAATGGAACGCATACTCGATATGCTAGTTAGAAAGCCCCTATCATAAGCTTTTATAAAATACCCAACTTAATAGGTCTGAAATGAATAAGCACGAACTTACTGAATTTTAAAGTTTTGATGATATCGGCTTGTATTGAAATTTGAATTTAATAACTTCGTATTTATTAATTATAAGCCTATCAAGTTCGGTATTTTATGAAAGTTTATGACAGTGGCTATCTGTTGACTAAAGTAATCAAGGTTGGTAGAAACAAAAAGATGTAACTAAGAACGTTAGTTATGCGTTGTTGTTGTTCACGTATAAATACGTTAAGAGTAACTGAATAAAAGTCTATTAAATAAGCACTCGTTTTATCTACAAACATTGAGACTCAACAGGTTATGGGCCCAGACCACCCAGGAAATTGAGATAATAACGAGGAAAGAAAAATAGGGAAAACCGATTAACCTAACCTCAAATATAGCACACGTTTTGGAAAAATTTGGCGTACCCCAATTTGTGGGAACAGGATTTGACAACTGGAAATTCTGCATGGAAATAATATTGGACCAACAGGATGTAAAAAAATGCATTGTAAAAGAGCATCCGGAACCGGACGAAAATGTTCAGAAACCAGATAAAAAGATGTAAGTCGTTAATTATACAATGTATT
The DNA here is from genome assembly GCA_963082815.1 of Melanotus villosus. Lineage (NCBI taxonomy): Eukaryota > Metazoa > Arthropoda > Insecta > Coleoptera > Elateridae > Melanotus > Melanotus villosus. Next base: position 2,541,204 of record OY720427.1, read on the forward strand.
GCAAATTCGCAGTTGCAGTATGTCAAAGACAAAACTACAGCTTACCAAATGTGGAAAGCCTTGCAATCTGTATTTCAAAGAAAAGGCGTAGCTAGCCAACTCTATTTACGGAGGAAGTTGTTGACGATGAAACTTAAAGAGAAAGAATCACTGGAAGGACACTATGTAAGATTCGATGAAATTATACGTGAACTCAAATCCGCAGGAGCAAAACTAGACGAAACTGATATTGTATGCTATCTCCTGCTCATGTTTCCGAAGAGCTACAAGGAAATTGTAACAGCGTTAGAAACGTTGGAACCTAGCAAGTTAACTTTGGAATTTGTCAAGGGTAAGTTGCTGCACCAAGAAATATGAGGACTCAGAAAACACTGGTAGTGCAGCATTCGTAAGTAATTTGCGTAATACTTTTCAAAGGAGGAATCATGGTCAGGGATCAAAAGCACGACGGAATGATGGTGGAAGGTTTCCATTTAAATGCCATAATTGTGGAAAACTCGGCCATATGAAGCTATCGTAACATCTCACTTTAATACAAAATTGTCTCTTCGTTGTGATAATGGAACAGAATATTTTTCGAATGAGTTTCAAGTTTTTTGCGAAACCAAAGGAATCAAGGTATACAATACCGTACCCTATGTCCCGCAATTAAATGGAGTCGCTGAACGTCTAAATAGAACACTTGTTGAAAAAACACGTGGAATGATTCTGGAATCAAAACTTTCAAAAGATATGTGGGGGGACGCTATACTTTGAGCCGCTTATCTGCTAAACAGAAGTCCAACAACGTCGTTGAGAGGAAATGTTACTCCAGCAGAGATGTATTATGAAAAAAAAAAACAAATTTACAAAACTGAAGGATATTTGGTAGTGTTACTTATACTCATATACCGAAAGAGAAAATGAAAAGCAAATTTGATGCAAAAGGTGAAGCCTGTATTATGGTGGGATATACTCACAACGGGTATAGATTGTGGAATCTGAAATCAAAGAAAATATTTACTGCACGAGACGTGATATTTGATGAGAAGAAAACGATACTAAATCTTGAAAACCTAAATGAATTAGACGATACCAAAACCGAATCAAAAGATCACGAGGAAGAAACTCAAAAGGAATTCGATTCTGACAAAGATGAAGAATTTAGTGGTGAAAGAGATGAAGAATCTACAAATCAAGAAAACAAACGCATAAGAAAATTACCATCGCGGTTTGCAGCTTATGAGATGAATCTTGATGAATACGACCATTTAGCTTTAAGTGCTATACCATTTGCAGAAGAAGTATCAGAAAGTCTAGAAATTGCGAAGATAAGATCAGACTACAAGAATTGAAAAAAGCAGTGGATCAAGAAGTAGACAAATAAGCAAGTATAAAGCAAGACTTGTAGCAAAATGATTCATGCAAAGGAAATGATTTGACTATGAAGAACCATATGCACCAGTTGCAAGATTGACTACCCTCAGAACACTTGTTGCTATAATAAATCACGAAAACTTAGAAGCACAACAAATGGATGTAAAATCAGCTTTTTTACATGGAACCATTAAAAAAGGCATCTATATGAAGACACCTGAAGGGTTTGACAACAAAGATGGGTTCGTTTGCAAACTTAATAAAGCAGTATACGGTCTAAAACAAGCACCTTATAGATGGAATGACCGATTTAATAAAAATAATAAAATCATCCTTGTTTTTACACTCGAATTGCTGGAACCAGTGTGCTGTATTAGCTACTCTACGTTGATGATATAATTATTGCAAGCAAAATGATAAGATTGTGAATCTAAAAAGGAAACTTCATAAAAATTTTGAGACGCAAGATAAGAGGAAGCAATGGCATTTATCTTGATGAAATGAGTTATTTGATTAGGACACTTGAAAGATTCGGAATGCATGACTGCAAACATCTCAAACACCCATGGGGGCATACTTAAATATTAACGAAAACGCAGAAACTAGCGATTTACTCTCATTTAAAGCAAAACCAATCAATGAACTCGTAGGATGCCTAATGTATTTAATGCTAGGCACCACACCTGATCGCAGTACATTTGTGATTCTATGAAGCCGAGTACAAAGTCGTTCGACAGAAAACTTCTGGATTAGCCTCAAGAGAATTTTGAGATATCTAAAAGGAACTAACAACTCCAAGTTATTTTTTGATAAAAATTGTGACACAAAACTGGTAGGATATGCCGACTCTGATTGGGCAGGTGACACATCAGATAGGAAATCTATATCGGGATATTTATTTGCAGTTTTTGGAAGCACCGTGAGTTGGAGTACCAAGAAACAAAGTACAGTTGCTATTTCATCAACTGAGGCAGAATATATAGCTCTCTCAGAAGCTGCTAGAGAAGGGGTTTGGTTGTCAGGTCTACTTGAGGATTTTGGCTATACAAAAACACGATTTACAATTTTTGAAGATAACCAGTCCTGTATAAAATTAACTAAGTTGTTCACGTATAAATACGTTAAGTGTAACTGAATAAAAGTCTATTAAATAAGCACTCGTTTTATCTACAAACACTGAGACTCAACACTATCTACTGACAAATCGAATATGAGGCGTTCTATTTAAAAAATTTGAGAAAAATCGAGGTCGTTAGTGTCGAGTAATTCTATTTTTTCCATGGGCGATTGAGCCCTTAAATTAAATCCTGAGAAAGAATGCTTACTCCGAATTAATTTTGCAGTGGCGTTTGTCCAAAGTAAGGTTAGATTTCTCAAAGACAATTGAATAACTACTGAAATATTAATAATAGATCCTTATAAGTAGTACTACATTATTGCACTCGCCTTTGAATGACGATTGGTGTTCTACTAGTATTTGAAATAACGAAGTTAGTGTCTACTTCCGGTTCTACAGAAAGTGGAATGTGATGCATATTTCACTGAACTGGAAGAAGTCCGAAAGTGATGCTTGAATTGAAAAGTGACAACATTAAATAAAAACTCAACAAACGTGAGCGATTTTTTAGTAACATTAAATTAGATTCTATTTAGTTAGGGAATCGGAGGCAATTTATGTGTGCTAAATTTATAATTAACAATCTGTTAATAAATCTGTATTTATTTATAATTTTACTTTATTGATACAAAATTAACTGAATTTAATTAAGAACTTAAATAAATCTCAAATTAAGAACCTCATCAACGCCTAAGAGATACTGAGTTAGCCGGAGCTTGAATTAAAAAGCAAAAGTAATAAAGATTCTGTCAGGGTAATTAAATTTTAAAATTGTAATTAACTTAAAAGCTAAAAGAAGAAACCCATCATAGCAATATGTATACTATCAGTTTTTTTTCAAGAAACTTCGTCTGATTGACGGTCGTGGTGGCAAACCCTGTAGTTATCGAACATTTTTCGGAGTAGGCATTGATATTTATATTAAAGCGTTAACCTTAAGTCATATTAATTATTGAAAATAACTAAATATCGCCTAATCGATTTTGACCCAGAGTAAGTTATAATACACATAATGTACATTCGTTTGAAATTTTTAAATCTGGAAGGTGGTACCAAATCAGAATTGTATGTATTACAATTAATAATAGTAATGCATAGAATTAAACGGCTGAAGCTGTTATCTGGAATTTCCAAATTGACGGAGCAATGGAAGAAGAAGGCACATTATTAAAAATTAAGTGAACTTTTTAACAACTTAAGTAATTTTAAATAATCACCGAACACACTGACAAATATTTCACGGTGGTATTTTAAATAATTTGCTAAACTTAGTAATTACCCAGCAAATATAGCTCCCAGAGATGAAATAAACCATTCTGGACTATTAAATCCCAATATACACACGGAATGGTAACGTTCCAAGCCCAAATGAAGAAATGCTTTGGCACAAATCCTTACTTGTTCTTCGTATTCTCTGTAAAAAAAGGTACATACATATAAAGTGTAAGGCTACAAAATATGTAATAGTTTTTATATTGAACTTTTTATAATTTATATTAGTTTTGAGGATATTCCAAGACAAAACGATGATTATATTATTAATGATTGTATGGCGTGAATTTTATTAACTGTAAACAAAATTCGGCCTTCAATTTTATGATTGTGTATCACACTCCTTTAAATTGTTATTACCACCCGTCCAGGTTGCTTTACCGAAATGATTCGGAGATATCCAGTTGTATTATTCGTAATAAGACGAAGATAAACGTGACGGCTTGTTTAGAAATGCAATTGAGAAAAGTCCTGGAATACGTTTTACAACTACGTTTCAGTTTATTTATTCAATATGAACTTGTTTAAGGTACCCCGAAATACTTCTTGGCTGCTTTATTTTAAGTAAAATGCGAAAAAACATCGGCTTCTTTGAATTAAGTTCTACAAAATAAGATAAGTGGATTTTTGAAACATTAGGTATATTTCATCAATCATTAGGTGTTCTTTTTTCTAAGGTAATGTTCACAACATTCTAAGATCAACAAACAATTATACTAATTAGAAAATGATTAAATTGGTTTTTTGGAACTAAAGATTTTTCTCCGATGAATTACTAGGCTGCCAGAATTATTGTGTTCATCAAAATAATGCGAATGACTTTAATATATTTTTAAATATTATACTTATAGCCAATTTAAACAATTTTTTTTTTAGTTGATGTGTTGTTACTTATTTCTTCAAAGAATACCGTCGATTTTTTGCCTTTTTCAAGATAATGGAGAATGTATTTATTTACAATTTTTAATTTTTATTAAAATAAAGTTAATACAGCTATGATTATCTTACCTGTAAGTAACATTTTCCCATTTTCCGTTAAAATTTTTAAAAGCCATCGCAGGATGATCAGGGTATTGAGATGCAGTGCGATGTAATAATCCTGGTATCGATATTGGTGGTGTTGTTTCTATGGCTTTTCCAGTTTTCGGAATTTTCAGACAAACGTGGTCGTTTGCTTCGGTGGTGGATATCTTCGTTGTATGTATAACTTGATTTGGCCCTGAATAAAATTGAATAAATGATCAGTCGTAAATTCCGGAGCCGAAAAATATATTTTACCATTATTGTTCTCGACGAGATCCATTTCCATGTTAAATCCGTATGGATGATATTACATCTAAAGTATGACCTTAAAAAAACAAAAGATTCAAGTGTTGTTTATAGTCTTACTCTTACAGAATAATTAACATACATTTTGTGTTATTAAATATAATCACCTGTCATAAAAACTACGATTTAACGGATACTAATATATAATTTTGAGTTCCTCGTATGTGTGCATGTCTTTGGAGTTAATTTCAAGAACGCACGTTTAAAAACTACGTATAACCGCAGTCCCTCATTAGAACGTTACGTTAAAGAATTCAAATAGTAACGAAGTAATGTAAGACATAATGTAACACCGTTCATACAATCAGTTTGTTAAATGTATGAATTAACAAAAAGATACCCTTTTGATGTGACCCGAAATAAAGACAATAAAGAGTTTGATGGCGTTGTGCTCCCTTAAATTAAACGTGCTGCTCATTTGAATAGAATCGAATAATGTAAATATGCCCATTTATTTATTCCGATGTTGCTAACAATTAAACATCGACATATGTTATAATTATTATCGTTATCATTATCGGATTAAAATAGAAATAAAATATTTAAAATCGAATGGTTATGTAAAAATTATTTATAGATCTATTTTATGGTTTGTGAGAATTATGTTGTTTACTCTTAAGAGCCATTTATGTCCGAGTTAAATGGTATATTCTTTATTTTGGTGTTAACAGTTTCGACTTCTTAAGATTCAAGTTTTCTCCATGGATTTAAGAAATGTGTGTGCCTGTCGCACGTTTGTAAGTTGCCGATATTCTTTCTTTCAAATAATAACCAGGGCAAACCATACTTGGCATCTGAAGTCAGTATATACATATAACATGTGAGCAAATGAAAACCAAATCAAGCTTGACTTGACAAAAAGTTATTTTTGAAATGGAGAAAGACATGAAATCAGGAATGGTCTTATTCTGCTGCTGCGTGCCTACTAGCGTTTAGAGAACGATTTCCGAACGTTGTTGTTAATAATAAAGAATTTTTCAAGCATTTAAACAGAATTCTACAAAATTTTAGAGAAACAGGTAGTGTTAGAATTATAATGGAACAAAAATCTAGTACGTTGGTTAGAAGATTGTTTCAACAAATAAACTTAAGTTATGGTAGTTGTCGTAACATTCTCAAAAAAGATTTGCGAATACATCGAAACAAAGTAATATGTACCGAGAGCTACTACCTCCTAATTGTAATAAAAGGAGAGTTTACCGTAATTCGTTTTTAAATCATCTTAACAACAATGACATCTTGGATAAGACCTTTTTTACGGATGAATCGTTGTTTCATATTATGCAATGCTAATCCTCACTACTTTACATCCCCTAAAGGTAGGAACTTGGGTTGCAATATTGTGGCGTAGTCGAGGTTGAGTTTATTGTTAATAATTAGTATAAATAAGTTATTGTAATTAGTTTGGTAGAATCTTAACCGACGTCGCCACTTGAAGATTGCTTGGCCTATTGCGAGGGGTTTTAAATCAAAGTCCAATTCAACTAACATTCATATATTTTATATGTGTGCTTTAGCGTTACCAAATGTTACAATTTTAGTCTAAGTCCTCAATTCACTGTTATACAAAATTTACGCTAAGTTCAAATTGTCATGATTTATTCTAAGTTCAGATTCAAAATAAAGTCTTTAACATTTAAGAACTAAATTCCAGTTACATTTAAATGACTAAGAGCTTGGTTAAATTAATCATTCGTCGAAGTGAACAAAATCGAATCAAAATTCGAATTCATACGGCAAATAAAACATTAGTAAACAAAAAATGATGCTCTTTTGTCAACTTTGATCATTCGTTAATTTAACAAAAGCTTTGTGCAACCGGCCCTAAATCCGTAAAATGGAATTAATTAATTTACTTGAATGTTTTACAAGTTCTAAGTAACATTTGAAACGACTAAGTCCATAAAGAGAACTTAGACGATTCACACAAATATTTCACAAGTTTAATTTAACAAATAAAACAATCTTACATGAATATTCTGGCAAGCATCGCCTTGGAGGATATCAATTTTCTGTGAACACTGCTTGATGTTACTTCTTTGATGGATCAGACTTAACCATATTTTTAGCTTAATTTCTTGCGGTATTTATTCAGAAAATTGATTCCTTCCTTTAAAATAACCGTGGGAATATCGACGTGTGTGGCCTTGAGTGTGACCGTACGTTGCTCTGCATATTTGCATTCTTATTAAACGATGCAATTTGATATCTTGCCACGTGTAGTTTGCTAAGAGGAATGACCTGCCGTCATTCCGCTTGCTCGTGTACTTAAACTATAATTTTAATATTTTTTGTATTCGTCTTTATGACAATATTAAGAAGAAGACTTATCGGTCCAATGTTTTTTTGACGGAACCTTATCGATGCAGAAAGATATCGGAATAATATTCTTGGACCGTTGGAGATGGAGCAAGACCGCATACTGCCCAAATAACACTCAATTATTTAGCACAATTTTATAATGATAGGGTTATTAGTAGAGATTTTTGCCAGCCCGTTCATGTGACTCTTGACGTATTTAGATGTTTTCCTGTTCCCACATTTAAAAAATTTAACATAATGTCAATCAACAACAGACATATGTTTTATTTTTCAAAGCTGAATGATTTCGTTTTCATTTGCTCGTGTGTTATATTTTTAATTAGGATCATGATAGGTTATTTTTATTTCAATCTACGCAAAAGTAATACAGTGTGGTCCACGAGAAACGGATGTTTTTAGAATGGGTAGTACTCGGTTAGGAGGATAGGGGGCCTGCGGCAGGTGTTTACCGACTCCCCATACGATGCCGTTGAGTAAAGGGGACAATCAACAACGCCTCACATTTGCTTAAACAATGCTTGACATGTTTGAAAAAAACGAAGATTTGACCATCATCATGAGCGATGAAGCTAATTTCCATTTAAATGGGATAGTCAATAAACAAAATTGCAGATATTGGGTGGAAAATTACCACTACACAGTCCAAAAGTAACGGTGTGGTGATATTGGCAAGTGCGAGATTTTCGGGCCATTTTTCTTCGAAGAAGATGGAGCCACAGTAACCGCAACCGTTAATTCAGCTCGCTACGTAAACATGTTTGAAAACTTTTTCGATTCAGAATTTCGGAGGGATGTGTGGTTTCAACAAGATTGGGCCACTGTTCATACGGCCAGAGCTTCCATGAATGTTGTTCGGGCTGGATTCCCTAATCGGGTAATTTCTCGCTTTGGCGATACTTATCCCGCGGCCTCCTCGGTCACCAGACCTTTCCATGTGTGATTTTTGGGGGAAATTACGCGTGTATGAAGGTAAGCCTCGCACATTGGAAGAACTGAAGACCGCTATACGTAATCGAATTGAAGAAATCGATGAAGAAACGTTGGAAAGAGTGGAGGCAAACTTTCGAGAACGGCTCCAAACGTGTGTTCATAAAAATGGCCATCACTTGAATGACATTATTTCCCGTACTTAAGCATTTGAAAATGGCATGTTATGCTGATTATTTCTATGGTAATAAATATTTTTTTATAAAAAATTAATGGAGTAATGCTTCTTTAAAAAACGTGGTTTCCCGTGGACCACCTTGTATTACAACTTGTAAAGCTTCAAATCTACCATCTGTAACAACAAAAAGAGACCTCTCTATTGGCGTGTTTCTTAAGAAGCAGATTAATACTAGATCATGAATAAATCTCATACAATATTATAATAAAATAAACCGACAATAATCGAATACTTCCGAGGATAGGCGAAAAAAGGTCAAGTAGTGTCAAATAATTAAACTTAAATTTCGGTTTCTTAAGATTTAACATAACAAATTACTGGAAATACTGAAGGATAATTCAGGCCATTTATAATATCATTAAAACCGACGGAGAGCTTTTGGGAGCTTTCCTCGAAGGGTTAAGTTGGAGAGGCGTATGAAACTTGATTTAAGTAAGATGTTTAAGAGCAACAAAAATATACTAATATGGGTCTGATTTGTGGAATTACTGTTATTGCATGGTTTAGAAAAAAAACGGTGTACGCAGTTACACCGTGCTACTCATTAAATCTGTCCAGCATTGATTCTTGTTGGTCCCTATATTTGAAGTTCTATTCTTTCTTTTCATGAGATAATACATACATTATATGTATGTTATGTAAATTCACATTAAGACATTTTCATATTAGAAAACAAATTCAGAAGGCTGTTCACAGCTTTACTAAAGATGTTGATAATTATATTAATAAAACTGTAGTTAACTAAACGATTGCTGCTTGCTTTTATAGTATGACCTACCACAAATACTATTTTTAAAAGCAAAAGTTCAATGTCAATGTGACACTAACACGATATATTTTCAGGTCAATGTGATAAGTAGAGGTCAATCTCTCTCCTTTTATTTCCCCATATTTTTCTCCATCTTTCTTGATCTATCCGTATGCCACACCGTTTTGGCATCTTCTATCGGGGCAATATGGTGTACAAAACAAAGGCAATATGAAGAATTATTGGGGCAGTGCAGTGCTCGGTTCATACCCCATTTTTTAATACTGTGTATATGTCAACTGTATAAGTGTAATTACTAATCACTGATAACTACAATTACGACATTTTACGATACTTACGTATAGAGTATGCGTATTAAATGATATTGTTTAGTATTTGTTGTTGGTGTAGTAACCTTTGGATTACAAGACTAACATTTTAAGCCCAACAACGAAATTTGAAATGGTTGACAAAAAAACACCAAAAATAATTTTGTTTGTGAAAATCTGAAAAAATGAGTATCGCATTTTAAATTTATGTGCAAATTTACAGTGGTAAAAAGTAAGATAACGTAAGTTAGAAGATGTTTTTGAAAATACCTTAGAAAAATTACAAAATATGTGTAAAATGTAGTTTATTCAAATTTCTGAGAAAACGCTAGCGTGGAATGTCGAGCAATGGCGACAACACGAGGAAATTATATTGGGCACTATACCGGGTGTAGAATTGGTTCACGCACCATAGGGATTTACATGTTAAATTATTAATGTTCAAATATTGGCTCCCCAAATTATTTTAGAGAAAAAGTGTAAATATGTTTCTTGTAGAGAAAAAAATACTGTATATACAACCACATCATTACTCATTTTTTTACTTTCCATACAAAGGGGAAATCAATGCGTGAACCAATTCTACACCCGGTACCCGGTAGAGAGATGATTTTCTCCTCGATTTACACTTTTGAGAAATATTGGGACTATGAATTTCGTCAAGTGTTTCGATTAAATTAAAAATACCGTTCATAACGCCCCTCTACTTCTTATTGGCCCAAAACTACAACTTTTAGGGGTACGGATTTACCAAGATTTAAAGTAACATAAATTTTTCGCGTAAGACCGGTTATGTGTTGTTCTTTAACGAATAATAATTAGATTGCTTATTAATATTAATAAATACAAATTGTAGAACAATGCCTGCAACGTTTTTTACGTATACAAATGTTTATCGTGTTATGATTACAACACTTGGCGATAGCTCATACAAAATGCTAGAAGGGTATTCACATGATATTATGGCCGTTGACTCTTGCAAACCGGAGTATAATGTTTAATAAAAATTAGCATTTTAAGAAAACGAGTATTTTGTAAACAATGATATTTATCTTGTCATCTGTAAAATATTCTCTAAATTTGACGGTGTGTGATATACTGATATATTTAAATCATTTAAAATTTTGGAAAGGTTATTTTAAAGTAGTTAAAAAGGACTTCAACAACCGTAAAATGCAGTTGCCAACACAAATCTAATTTTGTGGTTAGTTTATCCACAGTGTGTCCGTTCATTTATAATTTTGTACGGATAGTTTGCTGCATTAAATATAATAAAGCTAAACATATGTTGATTTACGACAAAGATACGATGTGTTATTATTTTTCCAGAAGTTTTGAAAATATCTAATTTATCCTACCACTGAGTGCCTTAAATTAAAATAAATTACCTTTTAGAACGGTTGTAGTAAGGTTCATTTTATTAAATACACAGTTAACCACATCTACGTAAATATTAATCGACATTAATCATCACGAATAACTTATTTTAGTTAATGACTTGCGTATTCTCTGGAGTCATTTTTATACACTTACGCCTTACTCACACGCAATTATATTATTACATCAAACAATTTTACTACATAGATAAGAATCGTGCACATAAAAGACACGTAAGTTCACCAACAGCGATGTGCATTTGTTTGTCCAAAATTTAATCGACAACTAATAAAACTTTCGTCTCCTTCTTCAAACTTAAATTGCGCAGGACGGTGTAATTCATAATGTTGGGAATCTGAATGGGCTTAACATTCTTTTGTTAAATAAACTAAATTTTATTTTACGAGTACTATTTCATGATGTAATAAAAACAGAAAAAAGTAACTTGTGTACAAATAAAATTTTGATAAAGGTTTCTTGCGTAAGATAGAATATACGAGATTCTTAGTGTCACTATTTTCTTTAAAGCCAAACTGGAACTGCGGGAGTTCCAGTTTGGCTTTAAAAGTTATCATTCTACCTCCCATCAACTTCTGCGGTTAACTGAAATAATAGAAACTGGATTTGAAAACAAGAAACATACACTGATAGCTTTCCTAGATGTAGCTAAAGCTTTTGATCAGGAGTCCACACCTGATCTGTTATATAAATTGCTGGAAACAAACACGCCTTCTTATTTATTAAACATAATTAAATCCTTTCTTTCTGAAAGAACATTTCAAGTAAGAGTAAACACGTTTCATCAAGTCAAAAAATTAACGCGGGGGTCCCACAAGGATCCATTCTGGGCCCTATACTTTTTAATATTTTTACGTTTGACGTTCCCACTACTCCCAACGCTGATAAAGCCATGTATGCGGACGACACTGCCATTGTCGCACAGGACTATGATATCAATCAGGCGGCTAATAGTCTTCAAGAGAGCGTAAATCGGCTAACCTTATGGTTTAATAAATGGTCAATGAATATCAATGCTGATAAATGCGAAGCAAAAATCTTCACACTAGACCTAGACCTCCTGATCCTGGGAACATCGTAATCAACAACTCTACCATCAACTGAACCCGAAGGACAGTGCAATTCGATACTTAGGAATCTAACATGGAGCTTCCACACAAATAAAAAACTATCAGAGTCCTATACAAGATTAGCTATGCTATCTCCCTTCATAAATAGAAAGTCATCGCTCAAATTAAGTTGCGTAATAATTAGGCCGATCTTCACTTACGGATCCAGTGTTTGGGGTGCCACATCGAGAACCAATTTACAAAAGCTCCAGCTGTTACAAAACAAAGTACTACGCACGATCACAAATGCCCAGTGGTTTGTTAGAAATTCGCAACTTTACAAGGAAACTGGTATCCCAACAGTTAAACAATTTATCAAGAATACGTCTAGAAAATTCTATAACAATATTGATCAGTGCAGTGGTGCGGTACATTATCACATTGGTAGGAGGTCAATTCATACTAGACTGAAAAGAAGACTACCTATAGATCCTTCAGCAGGTATTGCTGTGTCGTATGAAACTCGAGGGTGCGCAAAAGGTGTTCGGTCCTAAGTGAATGACACTTTGTGAAACGATAACGTTCTAGTGATAGAGGCATACATACCTCCTTAGTCATATAGACGCTAATTACTTTAATATTAACATTGCCATGTATAGCACTAGTGCTGAGCTGGCAATAGTATAATTTATAAAGAAAAACTATTTTATTTGTTAAAAGCAGCCAGTTCGGAACATTTTATTGTATGTTGTGTGTTGCACTTAGACTTTAATTAAAATAATATTTGAAAAGAGTCGCGCAAACAGAATTCTGATTTTATTTTTATAAGTTTATAATACAACATAAGCAAACATTAATTCGAACAATAATAACAGATAAAAGCAGCTCATTAATGTTCACTGTTGGAAATGACCACCTTCAATGCCATTATAAACTTGGGCCCGCCTCAACAGCGAATTTCGAATCTTTTTGAAAATTTGGAGATTTAACAGTTCTTAATAATTGCACCCATTATGTACCCTATTGTTTCACTAGCACGGACAATGTTCAAATTGGGGTCCAAAAGAGTATAACATGTTCAAATCTGGAGAACGTGGTAGTCAATCAACCGACCCATTTTCTTCAATGTATTCATCTGCATAATGCGTATCCAACTAATTATTGTTGCAAAATTAATCAGCAAGCAAAACGATTTTTCAAGGAATCACCAGATGTTCTTGCGGGTAAAGCGTGCGGGTTGATTGAATAATTTAATCAAATCCTCGCTCAAATATTAAGTGTTAATATTCTTCTTGATTTTTGAGTTTTGTGTGCCCAAACATGATAATTGTTAGAAATAAATATATTATGTTGAATAAAAGTTGCTTTAGTTGTAAGTATTGGAAATAAATTAGCAAGTTGCTCTTTTCTCGGAAAGTCAATTCGTCTTTCAATGATTGCACGTGTTATAGGCGAATATAGAACCCAATAGTTTGTAGCTTCAAAGTTGTTCCTCAGAATATTGTTCAAAAATCACACCAGAGCTAATAGAGCCCCGGGAATACAGGAATATTACCAAAGGACTGGTTACAATCCACTTTCGTGATAATTCAAAAACATTCATGTGGAGACTACAGGTTTATCAGTCTGATGAGTCAAGTGCTTAAAATGTTTCTGACGATTCTTCATCAACGAATATACAAACAATGTAAAGATAATTTGAGTGAGCCACAGTTTGGGTACCGCAAGGCACTAGGCACCAGAGAAGCCCGTTATAGTTCGCAAGTACTTACGCAGAAATGCTTAGAACATCAGAAGCAAGTATATATTTGTTTTGTTGATGCAAAAAAAGCCCCTTCGATAAGGTTAAGAATGTTGGAAAAAATGAATATAGGATATAAAGACCTACATATCTACATATCATTAAAGAACTGTACTGGAATCAGACGGCTATTGTAAAGATAGGTCGATTAGAAACCGAAAAAATACATGTGAATCGAGGAGTCAGACACGGGTGTATCCTCCCTCCTACTCTATTTAACGTCTATTCAGAGGCAGCAGTTAAAAAAGCTTTATCCAATTAACAAAATGGGAATACGCAAAATGTATAAAATATGCGGATGACACAAGACTAACTAGAAAATGCAAATCAAGAGTATAAAAATATTGGGTTGACAATTAACAAAGACAAAACGAAGATGATGATTGTAAACAAGATTCTTAGAAGGTAAACAAATAGAACAAGTTCAAACGTACAAATATCTCGGAAGTCAAGTAACTGAAACATGGGACCCCGATAAAGAACTTAAGATCAGAATTGAAATGTCCCGTAGCACATTCATAACAATTAAAAACTTACTTTGCTGTAGAAGACTTGACGTTCACATCCGATGGAGAATGGTCCAGTGTTACGTACTACCAATACTATTATACGGAGTAGAAGTAGTATGGACATTAAAAATTAATATGATAAATTAATAAGCTTTTCGAATGTGTCAAATCTTGTAGACAGCAAGAATTACAAATGAAGAGGTCCTGAGAATAATGCGAAAAGAACAACAATAAAAAGACGTAAAGCCCAATACTTCGGACATATAATGCGAGGAAATAAATACCGAATGTTGCAATTAATAATGCTGGGCAGAATTGAAGGACAAAGTAGAATAGGGCGAAAATCTATGTCATGGCCCAGAAATTTGAGAAATTGGACCGGCTTGGGAGTTCTAGAATTATTTGATATTTCCCGAGACCGAGAAAGATATGGTGAAATGGTCGCAAACATCGAAAATCGATAGCATCGGAAGAAGAAGAAGAACCTATAACTAGAAAATTAAGAAAAATATTATCAACAGTAAAAATAAATTTAAAGCAATTAGTATTCGATATGCTAAAAATAACAATTTCATGCACAAATCGCCTCAATGAAAAATTATTTTCACGACTATAAATTCCTAACTGTCACTTTTGATGAATTCGAATTATCTATAAACATAATAATTAACTAAGGAGGTGTTCAAATACTCCGCCATTAGTTGTTGGTACGTTCCAAAGGAGTTTCTCACTCGCTGAAACATTGGTCCGTCTATTAAAGCATTTGCGTTCTGAATCTGGGGAAGTACCTCCGCTTGATTTTTCGATTGATCCCCTATACAATAGGTTCTTTAACGAATATCTAAAAAAAGAAGTCAAATGGGAACCTAGGGGGTTAACGGACTGTTCCTCTACCGATCCATGTTTGTGGAAAATGTCGGCTCGGAAAATTTGGAACTTTAAGCCCGAAATGTTGTTACGTGAAAGCAGAAAACATGTTTGATGTTTAATGGAGTGATTTCATTCAAGAAGTCGCGATAGGTTTCAGCAGAAATAGGGCTTTAGAAAATGCTTGGCCCAATTACTGAATTGTTAAGTAGTTTACGCTACACGTCTATAAACCATCGCTTATACTTAAAATACACTTTTACGTTACTGATGCGGATTCCGTAAAAACATTAATTTAATCTCTCTTTAAAGAAGGCTCAAGCATTCTTTATTTTTATCATGTTTTGTACTCCTGAATCTATTCCTCAGACATGAAGCATGACTTATAGTACATAGTGCACCCTATATAATTTAATTAATTTTTAGCATATGTTGGAATATGTTATATCGACTGCGTGCTTACGAAACAATGTAAATGTAATATGATGAATCATAAGACGCTGAGTTTTTTAACAGCTGCATCTGTTGGGTAGTTCTCTCTGATTAGCCGCGTTGTAAACACGTAACCTAATGTATGTTAACTTTGTTTCTGTTTGTTCAATAATAAACCAATTATATTCAATTACGCATTTCGTATTGTTCCACCTAAATCCCTGTCAGCATATATTAAGAGTAAAACGAAAACCCAAACAAGTGCTTTTGTAAGACACATTTGATGGCAGTTTTGAACAGGTTGCCGATACAAATTATTTTCTAAGGGCAGAAAATGCAAAACGGATTTTAGAAAATGCTATTTCAATATTTTTTGTCAATAGTTATTTGTAATACAAGTGTTGAAAGCTTGCGTTTGCCACACGAATGTGAAGTTTGCAGCACGAACGATAGTGAGTGCTGCAGTCACATGAGTGTGGCAAATACAAGCTTTCAACACATGTATTACACACTATTTTTTCTACAACCACAAAAAATTTAAATATTTCTGCAAAATCAAATCTGACATTCATCAAATGTCATTTATGACATTTTGATTTGCGTGCGGAAAGTAAACAAATTAGCGTGTGGAAAGTTTACTTTCCGCACGCAAATCAAAATTTGAGTGTGGAACGTTTACTTTCCGCACGCAAAATCAGATTTTCACTTGTTCGGCAAACACTCATTTTCAATACTCGTATCTATGGAGACGAAGTCTGAAAATCCCACTTTCCATGGTGGTTGTAGAAAAAAGATATTTAAACGTACACGCAACCCAAAGAATGGACGGCAGATTTATTTGATTATAACTTGGAAAGTAATCATAACAGTGAGATTGCTGTACTTACTACAACAGATGTACAATATAGTTCAGCATTATTTTTGATATACACAGTGCCGTAGCGAGGGTCATTGGCGCCCAGTGCAAGATTTCGATGTTGCGCCCTTAAAAATTTTCTACTGAATATATTACAATAAAGCAATAAACATTATTACATTTATTATGAAATAGGTTATTTTAAGTATAAACTATGTAAGTCCCTACGCAAAAGCTTTAGGAAGAATAAAAAAATATATATTTCGACTCTAAGTACAAAAAAAAATTAATAAATTAATTAATAAAATTACAATAAACAAAAAAAGTAATTGCAGCATTAATTTTCTAGATTTTTCACTAGCCATTTTATCTATTATTTGAATCAAAATTAATTTTCTCAACGATGTCGTATTCTATAGATAAGTTCCTACGACAAGTTTTTAACCAATCACGATGCAAAACACTTGAAAATTCAACCAATGGGAACAGTATTATGCTGATAAAATCCCGTTACCCCGATAAAATCCCGTTACCCCGATAAAACCCCGTTACCACGTAAATAAACAGTCGTTATTGTTTACTTATGCGTTGTCTTTGGAATTTATCTTGTCAAATACCACACGACCGCTCTGATTTTCACAGATAAACTTTTATTTTTAAGCAATCATTATTTTTGCTTTTAAGCAAAATCACTCAAGCAAACTGACATTAGGTAAAACGCCTCCTCCTTCGGAGTCGGGATTTACCATGCAGTTTGCTTTCGTGCTTGTTGCTAAGCAAAAACAATACGTGCAAAATAAAAATTTATCGATAAAATCAGGAGGTCTTGTGAAATTACCCCCGATAATATCGCTAGATTAGTTAGACGCTCCTGGTCAATTTGTGAGCGCAAATAATTCTTTACTAATTAATTTGCTAAATTATCGTTCACAACTTGCGGAAGTAATGGGCAACGTCAGCGCCAAACGGAAAGATATTCCTATATTTAGATAACTTGACGCCAACCCCCAACCCGTATTCTTCATAACAGTTCAGAAGGCTTAAAAATCTGAACTTTTTAAATCTGGCAGTAATGAAGGGAGAAATTTTAGGGGATTCCCCGCGTCGTCGATAGTTAAGGTTCAATTTTCTCACACAAGATAGAGCGAGCGGATCCGTGCGCTACTGTGGCGCTGCCCGCCGGTTGGGAACAGCGCCCAGTATTCTTTAATCAAGGCCAGCTAATTTAAATATTACACATTAAGCCCTTACCGCTTTATTTAGCCAAGACGCAATTAGAAACAACGGTGGCGCCATTTGAGGTGAACTATACATTTTTCCCTTAAAAGGCCTTAATATGTAATATTTAATTTAGCTGGCCTTGCTTTAACATTCAGCGCGCTCTCGCTGCAAGCGGCAAATACAAACTAACGCTTTTAATTATTTAATAATAAAATTATTTATTCAATACTAATAACTGCTTCACTGATTGCGCCCTCCGAGGCTTGCGCCCCTGGCGCGTGCCCCTGTTGCCAGGCCCTAGCTACGGCGCTGGATATACACATTTATAAATCGTACCATAAAATATAAAATGTGCTTAAATAAAAATACTACTTCTTGGTAATTATATTTTATTTAGCAATTTATCGTTTATGTATCCGCTTCAAGTATCTAATTACCACTATATGGTAGTTACGTCAATAGATAGAATATTTGACTTCCGCAATAACATTGAGTATTTTAAGAAGATATTTTAATTAAACATTTTAAGTACCCCTTTTTGCCAATACCATTATGTTACAGTAATACCTTAACGGCGCACTTGAAATTTAAAATTACGCCTTCATTGTTCATTTAAAAATACAAAATAGACACTAACAAACAAAAGATAGGTACTGATTTCTCTATTTTTTTTTATTAATATTAATATGAACTAAATTATTTGACAGTCATAATATTAACTGAAATTGCAAGTTTTTTATATGCTTTGGTTTTCTTTAAGTTAATTTTTCCACTGTTGCAGATATAATTTATAGCTGAACATGATAATAGTTTTAATTAATCTGAAAAACCAAAGGGGAACATCCCTTTGAAAATTGCGAATAAAGTGCAAAAATACTTTCAGTGAATTTATTGCAGGAAAACCTTTAAAAGACACATTGTATGTGTTTGTTCCTTTCGAGGCCTTCAATTGTCTTTAAAGCTTTATCGAAACTTTACTACAGAATAATACAAGAAATGATTTGTCCTTAATCATGGTACATATCGGCAAACCCTATCAAAATAAGTAAAATACGAGTAATTATTGGGCTGCTGTTTTATTTTTATATATTATATTTTATTATTAAATAAATGCTTGATTATCGTTCAACAAGTATTATTGGTACACCGCTAACATTTCCTAATTTTGTACAATTTTCCTACAAATGACCAAATTTCAACAAAGCTAGTATAAGTGTCAATAAGTAGGTGGAAGTATTGGTCGATAAAATGTTAGAATTTGAAGGAAAATATCGGGGAATTCGACCTGGGTAATTCAATTAAAACACCCTTTGGAAACAAACCGAAGAAACTACCCAGTTTAATGCTGTTGATAAAGGAATAAATTAATTCCGAAAGCTCTAGCCATATAAACAAAGGGTGTTTTAATTGAATTACCCAGGTCGAATTCCCCGATATTTTCCTTCAAATTATAAGTGTCAATATTAGGGCCCAAAAATCTTTCCAAAAAATAGCAAATAGGATGTGGACCCCAATATTACACCGTTAAATTCTACAAGAAAAGTTGACCCATTTTTTTTTTTACATTTTGTTTTTATCTTTACAAACAAACGAGTTATAACTCGGGAAAGGATTTTCGAAGAATTTAATTGTTGCATGTAGCTCGAAAACTAAAGACTAACGAAATTTCGGTTTGCACCATTAAATTTGTCTCGAAAATTTGGACCAAAAAATTTTTCTTATTGGTTCCCGCAATTAAATAAATAATAAGTCGTTGATGTAACTTGTCCGCAGTATGTAAGACTGACGTTTGAAATTTTTGAAATTAGTGTTTTGGCTGTGAGTTCTATGAAATGGAACAATAGTGGCTCACTGGTTATTTAAATAGACTATATTTTTACAAATTCAACGATACTAGTGTCTGTGCATTAAGCGATAAAGCAAAACTCATTAAAGGAATTGTGCTTTAGCCAGTTATTTTATTTTTCGTTGTTTTTGTCAAGCTTTCTAAGGTGCAAAAAGTCCCTTCAGTTATTTAGTAAAGTACCTTCTCTTTTAATTCTCAGGTTTAATTAGTAAAAAGTACTGAACAGATTTTCTGATTAAAAAAAAACACAATCCTTTTAAAAAATCCAGTCAACCACTATTATTCCATTTGACAAATTCACTAACAGTTAAAAAACCGATTTAAAAAAATTTTCATGGCAGTAGTATTTCATACTGTATTGATGCCATAATGATGACTTAATTTTCATTTAATTGTAGAGACCAATAAGAAACAGTTTTTTTGGTCGTGGTATTTAATTCCAAAAAGTGATTAAAAAAAGAAAGGAGGGTGTCCTGTATGTATAAAATATTTATCAAAAGAATATAGGTACATACAACTGTCAGACGTCGCTTAAAAAAAAAAAAAAAAAACATTAATCTGATTTCACCCCAAACAATCGAGTTATATGTATAAGCCAAAGAAAGTCATCCCGCATCCATACTGTATGATTCTCAAATCATACCTTAATGAAAGGTTCTTCCAAGTGAAGTTCGGCGAAGCGATTTCTGGTGTCAATTCCATCAAATCCGGAGTCCCGCAGCGTAGTGTATTGGGGCCAGTACTGTATTTATTATACACAGCCGACATTCCAATGAACCCCAATACAGTCATGGAAATTTACGCTGATGATACGGCACACTTGCCACGCATCAAGATCCAAACGAAGCAGCAAGTACTTTACAACATAGTCTAAACGAAGTCTGCGACTGGTTTAAAAAATGGCGGTTCAAAAGTAACGAAACAGAATCTTCCCAAATCACTTTCACTAAACGCAGAGCTACCGTTTCTGGAGTTAGTATGAATGGTCAAGTTCTCCCACAAGTTGACAGCGTAAAGTATTTCGGACTACACCTCGATAAAGGTTTAACTTGGAGAACCTACATATGGACTAAGAGGAAACAACTCAACCTCAAACTAAAGAATTATTATTGGCTAATAGGCCGCAAGTCTAAGCCAAGAAACTTCGCATATATAAAACTGCATTGAAACCTATATGGAGCTATGGTATGGAGCTGTGGGGTACTACATCTCACTCCAATATAGAGATACTGGAACGGTTCCAATTCAAGGCCCTTCGGATAATAACCCTATTTTGTGCCGAACAAAGAAATATGTGATGACCTGAAAGGTTAACAGTGAAAGAAGAGATAGCTAAGTGCAGTGCTAAATATCTCAGTCGATTAGAAACACATCCAAACCCGTTAGCACTAAACCTTCTAGACAACAGTGAAGAAGTGCATATACTCGAACGTTTTAAACCGTCAGACCTTCCATTTTGTACTTCCAACTAACTTATTAGATTAAGTATCTCTTGTAGACATTATTGTTATAAGTTACTCATAAGGAGGGGTGCCAAAGGGTAATTCCTCTCACATTTTATTTCAATTACTATGTTAACATTTCTGTAACTATCTGATTTGCTTATTGCTGTTGTAGTAGATTGCAAATAAACACACACAAAAAAATGTATAATATTACGAGGGTGTTTTTTATGTTATCTACCTAGCCATAAAGCAAAATAGCGACGATGTTAAACCAATTTATTATTAAAAAATAGCACGAACATTTAAAAGTACATGCGCTAAGTCGTGTTTAATTTGTGCGGTTTATAGAGATTTGGGAAGGTTTACTTCTCGATAAAATGAGTGAAATTAAGGTGGAACATTGCAGTGTCATAAAGTTTGGTCACATTGGAGAGGGATAGAAATCACTGGGGATTCTATCTAAGCGCCCCTGTAACGTCCCGTGTTAGTCCAGTGAATAAGTAAATGATACCTTACAAAAGGTCCGGTAGAAGTTTTTTGTTCTACTTGTATATATTAGGGCCAGCATTGAAAAACTAAGTTTTTCAATTCGGCTGACCTTGGGACAACTATCTGTAGCCAGAAAACCACTAAATTTTAGGACTTTTTTTGGTTTCTTCGAAATATTTCAGATATGGTTCGGTCTAGCGCTTTTCATCTTAAAGAGGACAAAATTTCAAACAAATTTGATTATTAAAGTTTTTTTCTAAAACCAATAACAAGCGTGTTACAGCATCCGATATTTGGTGAAAATAGCACTTTATTCTGTTTTCTTATCCCATTACTCGTATTTATTTTGTATTTGGTGTTTTTTTTTGGTTGTCAATAAACCGTCTGCAACTAGTTATGCATTCCCCCTCATATTCCCTCCAACCCATACTTCCTATTCCCCCGCTCCCGCCGCCCCTACTAATAATGGTAGCTTTGACATCAGTTTCCCCTTGTGGATAAAGACCGGTGACAACCAAATTCATCTTCCTTGGCTTGGAGTTGCTAATCATATACCTCGTTTCGTCTTCTTCTTCCTCTGTGGTAGAAATCTCAGCCACATTTTCACAAGTGAGCAAGTGAGGCCACTGCAGTGTTTACAAATCGTTGAGCATTTCAAGCCTGTTTTTCGGCAGATACATGCTCCACTGCAACCCTTCTTGCACGAACAAGAAAGGACTTTGAGCTTTGAGCAGCTGCTCAAGCGCTAGATCTCTGCTCGTTTCAATAGGCCTTAGAGCTTAGACCATGCCTGCTGCGCACCCACTTCCACTCTTCTGGACTTTTTGGTTTCCCAACCAAGTTTGTTTGTATTTGGTGGTAACATCGTAGCGAATGATGTCGCGCAGTATCTCGTGTTGGTGGTAGCGTGGAGAGATTGAATTTACTTTTTGTTGCCCATTTCCTAAATGTATGATATCCAAGTGAATCCAGTGTTTGGTCGGTCCTGATGTCACCACTGTACAATGCAAGAAGAAGCATTTCTCCTGCCATGACTATTTCCTCAGTGGTGGTGTCTGAATTCTTGAACACTTGCACTTCATCTATCTGCGGATACTTCTCAAAAATGGTGCAATTTTTTTTATTTCCTTGGCTAAAAAGAGAAGTTGTGGTATCGCGCCCGCTCAACACATGTACGAAATAGTTATTTTCGTATCAAGTGTCGAAAGTAGCAAATATCAAGCGAGTGTTTATAAATAGATATACGAGTGCGGAGCGAAGCGGAGCACGAGTAGAAATATTTATAAACACGAGCGGAGATATTTGCCTTTCGAACGAGTTACGAACACTATTTTTCCCACGACCAAAAATGTACATGTCAAAAAGTAACACTGACAGTTCAGGTAAAACGACCGTCATTTTTTGTTTTGAAGCGGCCGCAGCTTCCTATTATTGCGCAAACTGTGCGATATATCCCTATACGTGTTCATATCGCACGGGTCGTTCATTTGTTTTGCGAAAGTCAATCGCACGGGTGATATTGTCAACTTTCGCGCCTAGTTTGTTGTGCGTTAGGAGCGACTTTCTTATATGGTCGTGGGAAAAGAATATTTTCAGTGTTGAATGATGTAGTTGAGAACAACACATCTGCTGCAGTCCCTCTTCCAGGATTAAGAAAAAAGAAAGAAAGCGCTAGATCAAATCACATCTGAGATATTTTGAAAAAAACAAGAAAAGTCCTAAAATTTCGTGGTTTTTTGGCCACAGAGAGTTGTCCCGAGATCAGCTTGGTTTTTCAATGCTGGCCCTAATAGGTATATACCAAGTGATCAACGGAATTTATAATTAGAGCAGGCTGTGACATTTACTATAAAGTTGGTAACACAGGCTTGCAGCTTGAAATTCAAAAATTTAAGTGTCAGAATTAAGACAGTGTCCAACCACACAGCATAAAATAGCACCAATCACAGGCTCCTCCAATTATGAATTCCGTTGATCACCTTGTACAAGTAGAAAAAAATTCTTCTGCTCGACCTTTTGCAAGGTAACGATTTTTATACGTATCTAGCGACTGGAATATCTGTAGTTCTTTTACGACAGTAAAAATTTAAATTATTTGAAAATTCTTAAATACATTTTGACAGAACAGCCACACGTTGGTTCGCTAAATATAACGAACCGGGGGTGTTGACTAGGCAGAGTAACCGTTAAGAACTCGAATATTCAAAAAATTCTCAAATTTTGATAAAGCCATTTCACTAATCGCTGAATATAATGATACAGAGATTATAGCCTTTTCACCGACCCGAATCGCTAACTTAATTAAAGTTAAAATTTATTTGAACTAAAGTTCAAAAAACTATTTTTTTAATTAGTTTTATGCGGCCACAACACGACACAGAGACGAAATAATAGTCTGCACTGCGGAAATTCGTTTCTACGCAACCGTTCACTATTTCACTTTAGATAGACTGCAGTAGACATAACATTCTGCAGACAAGTATTTAGCCTGCTCTCTCTACAAAATTGTAAACAGCCGGCCGATCAAAGAGGCGGCAATTCACAATTTTAATTCGGCCATATTTAATTTAATATTGATCATTCTAATTTTAAGATAAAAATTTTGTTTCTTAAAAATGAACTTATGAACAGAACCCCTTCGCACTTGGGTACATCACTGGAACCGTGCAGTGGGTTCATAAGGGTTCTCCACCACCAAAAAAATCCAAAACACAATTTTCTGGAGAGAAACTGATTGAAACAGTTTTATGGGATGTCGAGCGAGTGTTGTTTATTGAATATATGTCGAGGGGGTCTACTATAAATGCATAGGAGTATGTAAACACAATTCAAAATTTAAAAACTGCTCTGGAGGAAAAAGAAAAAATTTGTTGCTGCACGACAATTGTCGGGTTCATAAGGCAAAGAAAGCCCAGTAGATAAACAATGACTGTGGTTTCATAGAGTTAAGGCCTCACCAGACTTCTTTCTATTCAAAAACTTGAAAAAAGCATCTCAGGGGAAAACGTTTTGCACCTGATAAAGCACTCGAAGAAGCCGTTGAACATTTTTGCAGAGTTGTCGAAGGCATTTTTTTTCCTGAGAGTATGGGACAATTGGAAAAAAGACGGAATAAGTGTGGAAGGGAGTTACCTAGAAAAATAAAGGGTTGTTACTGTGACAGGTATTATTTATTTCATGGCTAGGGAGATAACTTAAAACCCTAGTATTAAGTTTAAGGACAATTGAACATTTCAGAAAGCAGTTATTATAAATTAATAATGTACACAGACATAAATTCAGAAGCAATTAGATAGATTATATGTTAGATTTTAGCGTAAAGGTACGAAGGGTTCCGACGAGAACTTATGAAGAAAAATTAGAAAACGATAATGGAAGACTAATTGAATTTTTCATAACTAATGAATTTAAAATAGCAAACTCCTATTTTAGTCATAAACTAATGCACAAATTTACACCAAAAAAAGAAAATTTGGAGAAAGTGCGAAACTATACGTGTATTTCCTGTGCGTCGCTATTATAATAAGACGTGCATCCGTAGAATTAAGACATATATCTGTCCAATTTTATGTTCACGTATATTTTTGTCTTTTAAGGTAATTCAAAAAGGTTGAATATCCTGCCTATAATGGCTTTCGAGGTAAAACTACTTTTAACTTCTAAGAAAGCTTTCCAAATTTGCTCTTTGTATTCAACTACTAATTTTGACAGGATATTCTATTTGTAATTCTTACGTGTTCCAACACTACTTTTTGTCACTTTGGTTGTTCACAAAATTAGTCTTAATTCAGTGGCGGCTTTTCAGGTGAAGTAGGTGAAGTGCCTCTACACCTAATATGTACGAATTAGTTTTTTTTTGTATATAAGATTGATTATTCTTTTCATTTATCTAAATTCATAAATAGTTTAATTTATAAATGAATTTTATCCCCGTTAAATACGCAAAACATTCCTTATAGGTATGTATTTCGTAGCACAGTATCAAATTGCAGTGCTAAACGTAGGAATGCTTGGAAGTCTGCACTATTCACTGGGTTGCCATGGTAACACTGACGTCACTCGCATGAGTCACTACTTAGGTCCCCACCACAAGTGAATCATTTTTTTTAGGCAGCGGTAGTCGTCTGCATATGCAAGATAGCTTGCGCTTGCCGTTTTGTTGTATGTTTGCAGAGTGTACCTATATCGCGCGCAACGTGAATTTTACTATGAATTATGAATCCCATTAATGGCATTAATGACACTGTCTGTAATTTATTGGAAACGATTTAAACGCAAATATGCCGCTCTTATACCCAAAGCCATTTTGCAAAATTATAAACAATCATATTTTGAAACAGCAAAATTCGAGTATTTTAATTTATGTTTTCCTTCCCTTGCTCTTGAAAATCTGAAACATTTTTACGGCAACATATTTACCAACCCCCAGCGCCTTAAAAATGAATTGACTCTTTTGTATTCCGATAAAAAATATAGAAACATATCGACGCAAGAACTTCTTCGAATGCTTCATAAAGATAAAGAAATTTTTACAGAAGCTTATAAATTGTTTTCCCTCATTTTAACAATTCCATCTACAAGTGTGTCAGTAGAAAGAAGCCTTTCTTGCTTTAAGAGAATAAAAACTTACCCAAGAAACACCATTTCTCAAGAAAGACTTTCTCATTTGGCAAATATTTCTATTCAGAAAGAACTTCTACTGATGCTTACGAAGAAGCAACCATTCTATGACGACATAATTGCAGCTTTAAAAAATAGAAGAATCGATTTAATATACAAAAAATAAGTAAGCGATAATTAAATGATTTTCAGAGGAAATGTTTCTTATGGCTAATTTTGTAACTCTTCACATATTTTTTAAACCACTAGCCGCCACTGTCTTAATTCAGCATCCGTTTCGATCAGTTGATCACATTTACTATTCTAAACTTTCATATATGTGTAATTGTTTATATATTGGGTTCATCAAATAACTTACGAAATACTCGTATATAAAATTATAATTTAAGTGTTTTATTCAGTACGTGACCGCTCACGTACTGCAGATAATTAGCTAACAAAACGTAAGAAGTAAGAAGAGTTGAAATTGAAAATTGTCAGTATCTCAACAGAAGATTTAACATTGCACGCCAGAGGGGAGAGAATTGAACAAAAATATATAAACCGAAATAATAAACTAACAACAATAACAAAATATAAAAAATAAGCAACGAAAATTCCCAACGAAGAATAAGGGAGGAACAAAGTATTTTAGAGTGACCATATTTTATATTTTGTAGGGACACTTTTATCCAAAAAGCACAAAAATTAATTGTTGATGTTCGCTTGAAAAGAATATTTTATTTTGCAATCAATAAAATGGAGCACAAATAACGTATTTATTTTAAATTAAAAAAAAAATAAATAAATAAAGATTCTGATATTCTCAATCATTTATTTATTTGTTGAAATTAATTCATAGAATTCAAGACAATCTATATAGTAATTGCAAAACGTTTTTAGAATGGCTTTCAACAACTATATTTCCATCTTGTTCCATTTTTCTACTTATCTATTGAACATTCACCAGAGAAAATATTCTTTATTGCCATTATGCGAACAAATACTGACAAATTTGAAAAATTTTGAATATTGATCAAAATATTAGCACTTTTTAAAATAGATACCACTTTTCCTAGCACTGCTGATTTTATTTAATTACGAAGAATGTTTTCGGAACACCGGGATTGTTTATTGAAAACCGGGACAATCCCGGAAAACTGGGACGTCTGGTCACCCTAATTTTCCTTAGAAGATTACACACCCTTTATAATCTGAGGAGGAGTGGAAGATGCCTTAAAAATGATAAAAGAGGGAAGAACCGTTAAACACGACGAGCTGGCGCCCGAAATGTTAAATATATGGGAGAAATGGGATTGAATTCGAATTTAAGAAATTCCCGGTGGCCATTATCGTACTCAAGTTTAAAAAACACGATAATGGGACATGTGATTATTACAACGGCCTTAGTCATGCTGCGCGTAACCAATAAATTGTCAAAAACAACACTTGAAAACAGATTAACAGAGTGGTATAACACCAATAAAATGCTTCGCAAAAAGGGTTTCGGCTTGGTTGCAGTGTTCAAAGCCAAATTTTTACCATAAGACCGTCAGCAGAGGAGAAAGTAATAAGACACAGGAAATCAACAAACGTGTGCTTTATTTAGGTACATCAAAAACTTTTGATCGAATCCCCAGACATAATAGCTGAAACATTTAGAACAAGTACTAAACTTTCTAAGTGATATTCTGAAATAAATATACGCAGAACCGAAGAATTACATATTTATTCAAATTAACAATACCTACGATGACTTCGTTTTTGATTCTATTTTATGATCGCAGTTATTTGATATTTATTTCGTTGTTTTAGGATTAGTTTTAGCAACTCCTTTAAACTTAAACTCTTGTATCTTTGGCAAAAGGTAAATTGATTCAAAATAGCGCATTATAGATAACGACAGTCATTATCATTAATTATAATAGCGACTAAAAAGAAATTTAATTCGCCCTGCCAAACAGTTTTATGGGCCGATTCTTTATAAACTGTACAGAAAAAAATTTTGTTTTATGAAAGGGTTTAGTCTTATTAAAGATCAGTATTGGCAGGTAGTAATGAGTCTAATGACTTGAAATTTAAATGCAACTAATTAGTGACCAAGGTTGATCTGAATTAGAACGAACGACGCCATGGGTCGAAAATTACACAGGCCTGAAACTGTATAGAAACTGTAAATGCTGTATCTACAATTGACGGTGAAATGCCAAACGTACAACATTACAAACTGTAGGAACATTTATTGAAAGTATATTTGGAAAATTGAAATGTATTTATTTGGTCGCAATGATTGATCGAATATTTAATATGCAGCTTTCGGAAGTCGTTATGTTTGAACTCAAGAATATTGATATGAAGTGCAATTTAATCGTATATGATTAACGAAAACTGCACAAATTCTAATATTTATATAATTTTACGCAGGATATTTTAAGAACTTGAACCGCCTGTTGTTGAAATATTTAACAATTTGATATGTTGCGTATTGTAGAACGTTTTTTCGTGAAATAACGGGATCCCGTTTATGACTACGGCATATACATACATTGAAATAAATGATGAAAACGCATTTTTAAAAGTACAAGAACTGTTTGCCGTAAATAATAAAATTTGTTAAATGACCTTTCTCTTAAAAATACCAATAACATTTGTCGGTTAATTTTAAAAATGTTGCTAAAAAGATAAGTCAAAAAAATAATATATGTTGCTATTACGACAATTAAATAACAAAAATTATATAACATCATGAATGTCGATTTGTCATTGAAAAAGGTCATTTTTTTAGGTTTTAAAATTAGCGAAATAACTAGAAACCTAATCAAAATCGTAAATTAAAATCGCAAGTATACATCTCAGGTTAAAAACTAACATATTTTTTGACTTACCCTGAAAACCCCCAATTTGTCTAATGCGTACTTTCGCTAAAAAGCTACGCGCAGAACTAACTTACACAACCAAAGAATGGTTAAACTACGGATTAAAGATTATCTGAACGCGTTCACCCATAGTAACTTTCAAGTAAACTGTAGATTAAAATCATATTGTGTGAATTATCAGTACCGATAAGCAAGGTACAAGTTTTGAAAACAAAATCGTTTTGAATTGAATTGCTTTTCTGCTTAGAAACATGGCCCCGATTTAATCAGCAACTTCAAAGGTAGTGCGCATTTACAGAAACTATTAAAATTAATTTGGAAGGTATGCTAAGTAATTTAATAAATTTGCCGTTTGGAAATGTCCGGAAAAGTTGTTGGAATCTTTTGAATCCGAAAAATCCTTACAAAACGTTTTTAAAAGTTTGTTGCTCGATTGTTATTACAGATAGAACACAAAAAAAATTCAACGATCTCAAACTTACCGTTAAAAATTTGAGTTGTTCGTTTGTTTTTTAGTCTCACCAGCTAAACTAAAAGTTATTTAGAATTACAATAATTTCAAGAATGTATCAAATTTTGAATGTTGGTAAATGTGAAAAAACAAAAATTTAATTGACCGAATTGCTAGAATATAATTTTGAAAATACAGAAAATATTTTAGATTCGCACGCAAACGACTGACATCTCAATAAATGTGGTTCCCTACGTATACGCTATAGCATAGCACTCAGTTTAGTAGGGTCATGAATATTAGATATATTATCAACCTTTACACTGCAGTTAAATTCGTGACATTTTATGTGGTTATAATAAATTGTTGTGATTTCATTTGAAAGGTTTTTCATGTTTTAAATTTTAAAACGTATTTTGCTATTTACTACAGATGAAATTATACAATACAGGGCACCTAATTTAGTTAGGCTAACAAAGTTGTGGAGAATTAACAGCGAAGTCAAATAATTTTTTTGAGATATTTAAATACCGAAACACCTTCTCACGTATTTTCGCAACCAACTAATTTAGTGCAAAAATAAAAATAATAACACGAACTTATATTTTTTAACGGAAACACTAATTTCATTTTATATCAATAAACATGTTATTCTCTACCCTTTTCAACGATATGACCTATCATCATTTTTTCCTACCTCTAAATAATCAGCCTAGTCTGGTATAACATAGATATACAAATGCAAAAAGAATATTCAAGCTTATTTAGATAATTGTATGCGTAGTTATGATTATTACTATTATTATTAAAGCTTTTTAACTTTATCTTACAATAAAATTGTTTAAATTAATTATGGTTGTTATGCAATTATTAAAAAAAAAATGAAGATTAGACCACTGAATGGTGTATCATTACAAAGACAGAAAGTAAGCTTTCGATTACTTAAAAATAAACTATTATTAGGGTTGATTTAAAAAGTTTTATCATTTCTTAAAACTAGGGTGGTGTATCTATTATTATTAATTGTTTTAAGTAACATGCCATGCGAAAATAAGTTGCGTATTAAGCAAACCCAGAATGGTCGGCTTTGCAGTTCGTACCATGCACAGAATAATTAGCAGTGTACAAAATTGTATTTGTACAATAAAATCATTGAAGTCTCACGTAAAATAATTAAAGCTTCTTGGAGACTGTCGGAGACACCACACGTGTTTTGAGAAAGCTTTCAACGCTCGCACAGATTTCTTTAAAAACAAAGTTTTATTGGCAAAATAAATCGTGTAACTACCGGGGCAATAACAAGGCGCTGGTAATTATAATAATAAGTGTAATAATAATAAACGGGCGAATAAATAAAATAAGAGTGTTAGTCCTGCAAGTGAGGTAAACGGGAAGGGTTGCTGAAAGTGGGCAAGACGGCGAAGACAGGTCACACGTGAGAAAATCACGCGGGGAAGCCAGCGACGAGATCACAGGTGGAGCATATGTGCTGCTAAGCTAAGTGAAATTAATCTAATATTACTAACAATAGCATTTGCGTATTATATAAGAGGGGTCGTTTTTATATTCTCGGAATAGAAAACAAAATAAACAACTACAGAACTAAGAAAAATTTATTTTTCAATATAACCCCCTGCAACTGCAAACCGCGATAAAAATATTCTTTTGTTTTTGTCTTAAAATGGCTCTCAACTGCTGCAGGAGTTCATTATCATGGCCAAATTTTCTTCCTCGGATGTCGCTTTTCAAATTTGGGAATAGAAAGTAGTCCGAGCGAGCCAAATCGGGACTATAGGGCGGATGGTCAAGTTCTTCAAAGCCGCAACTGTCCATAGCAGCCTTGACTGTTTTTGCCCTATAAACAGTCGCATTGTCGTGCAGCAGCAGAATCCCCTAGCTTAGCTTTCCCCTTCTGTTTTGTTTAATTGAATCCCTTAAACGTTGTAATAAGCCCGAATAGTATTCGCCATTTATTGTTTGGGCCTTTTCTAAGTAATCTATTAATAATATGCCCTCACAATTCCAAAAAAATGGTGGCCATTATTTTTCCTGCTGATGCAGCGACCTTAAACTTTTTAGGAGGGCTGGAACCCTTAACATGCCACTGCATTGACTCTTGTTTAGACTCTGGGTCACAATAATGGACCCAAGTCTCATCTCCCGTAACAATTCTTTTAATTATAGAGTCTGGATCTTCTTCACACAAACTCAAAAACTGATTACAGACTTGAATTCTGTGCTGCATTTTGCACTTACTTTTGACATGCCCGAATATTCATGCAAAATCCTAAAAATAGTGGTTTCTGATGCACCAGTTAATGCCGCTAACTGCCTCTTCTTTAGTCTGGCGTCTTCTAACACTAAACATTTAACTTTATCCACCGCTTCTGCAGTAATCGTTTCAGTGGGACGACTGGATCTTGGATCGCCTTCTAATGATTCTCGACCACATCTAAACAATTTGGACCATTTATAAATGGTTGATTTGGAAGGACACAGGTCACCATACAGGGCTCTCATTTCTTCAACTATTATTTGAGGACTTTTTTCCTGTTTGGTGGGGAATTTTATAACCGAGCGATACTCAACTTTATTCATTTTGACCTCTTAGCTTGACACGTCTTCAAAAACCAGAAGATAACTAAGCTATAAATGTGACAATTGTTTTATAAATTGTCATATATTGTTTCAAAGCATAGATGATTTTAAAAAGTGAAATAAAAAAGTTCCAACCAAATTACAAAATACTTATTCCGGGAAAATAAAAACGACCCCTCGTAGATAGGTCATAGTTTAGCCTAGTATAAACGGAACAATAACAATTGTATATCTTAGTAGAGCATTCAAATTAAAAGTATGTAATTATAATCACAACAGTAAATATAATCAAAGGGCACGTGGCGCCCCAATAAAGTTCGCGTCATTTAACTACAACTGACGGTATCACCAAGGCCGCTGACGGGCAGGTACCAAGGGACGGGACCGAAACGCAAAATTCTGACACAAAAGAAAGAGCGGGTATAGTTACCGTCAAGAAAAATGATTAAAACCACTTGAGATTTACATCTATAATCCTTTGAGTGATAATGGAATTTTCAAAACAGGTTGGGTAGATAACTCTAATAATTGCAAACTGGACGTGCTCGTTTCAAGAGGGAAAAGAGTGATTTTATTACATGTTGGATCCGATCAAGGGTGGGTGCCGTGTGAACCCTTAATATAAAACATTCGCAATTCAAGTTTAGATTATTACGAGGACATGAAAGCTGATTTGTTCGAGTCGTGGTTTAGGAATAAAACTTGCCCTGTAATTCTATCGTAGTGTTAGACAATGCAAGCTACCATTCCCGACAACTTCATAAAACACCGAATTCTAGCAGCCCAAAAGAAGATGTAGCGAAGTTTTTAAGAGACCACGATATGTATTCCGAAGAAAATTAGAATTATTAGAATCTTAAAAACGAAAACTTTCAAAAAACAATTTTATATAGATTCATTGGCCAGTAGTTTAGGACATACTATATTACGTCTACCGCCATACTATTGTATATTTAACCCCATTGAGATGATATGGAGCAAGCTCAACAACATAATTCCCCAAATTTAGATACCGAAGTAGTAGCGCTAATTCAACAAGAAATTAGGAATATTTCTCCGAAACTTTGGAAAAATTGTGTGTGTCACGTAATTAATATAGAAAACAGTTACGTAAACCAAGGTACTTTTCATAAACAAGTGTTAATTAATTTAAATGGCGATGATGATAGTGAGAGTGATGAGGCATATTTCGATAGATTAGACAAAATGTGTATAGATGAACAAATACAAAGCTGCGGTTACTTCGGTAAGTAAAATGATTACATATTTGTTTAAGTGTAGCAATTATACATAAGCATATTTCATCTGTTTACAATTTTCCTGCTTTTAAATAGAATTTTTAAATACGGTTCTGCTATTTTTACCTGCAGTCGACACCTACATTAGGTTTTACAAGGGATTATAGATGTAAATCTCAAGTGGTTTTAACCATTTTCGTTGACGGTGACTATAGTAACCCAAAACAGGATCTATTTATAGGACCGACACAAACGAGAGGAAGCAATCGCCCCGTGCAGGGAAAGAGGGGGCTTGGAATATTTAAAATATATGTAAGGAAATTGAAATCAAATAGTAATAACACCTAGTATTACAAAGATTATGCAGTAGGTAATAGGCGCATGCGAATTGTACATATACATAGATCGAAAATAGGGTTCATAGTTAGCAAATAAGCATCAATACAAGGAATCAACGTGAAGACGTGAACTATATCAGAAGCAGGAGGATAGCAAGAAAGAACACATAAGCAACATAATAGAACGAGAAATAATCTACATCACGAATCACAAAATTCAAGTAAGGAGAACAGCAGGCGACGGCAGCAATAACGGATTAAATAACAAAGAACTCAAGAAGGAAGCTCTGGACTAAAGAAGGGAAATCGCAAAGTATGTGAGGGAAAACCAAGAAGAAAAGCAACTGCAGCTGGAATTATCGTAAAACGTACATAAAGAAATGATTATTTGAATTTCGATCTTTTTGTATCATTTAGTCCTTTATAGACTATTTTAATTTTAGTGTTAAACTTGATTAAAATCGGAAACTTCCTTGCTTTTCATTGGGTTGCTTTGTACTTTGTTCGTTTAAACCTTGCTTTAATTTTAAAGGTCAAATATTAGAAATTTCAAGTAGAAGTAAATCATGACCATCATTATTTTGTTTTAAATTGGCACGGCTAAAATATTGTGCACGCATATTAAGACGAAAAGAAAATTACATATTGAGAAAGTAATCTAACAATAGACGCAATGAAGGTGGGAAGGCCTTGCTACATGTGGAAAACAGCTCTGGAACAAGATATAGAACGATTGGGTATACTACAACAAACTTGGGAAGAGAAGGCAAGGAACAAAACTAGGATTAAGAGAAAAATGAATCGCATATATGAGAAGAATCAAACAACGAAGAATTAGAAGTAGAGGAAGAAGATATACATACATATCGAAGAATAGATAATGATAATGATTAGACTTAGATAGTTTAAAGTAACATGTAACAGGGCAGGCATGTATGCGCTAAGGCGTTTCATATCTTAGACCTAAGATAGTAGCGGTAATACTAGAAATACTGCAGTATAAGATGAAAAAAACATGTTTAACCATCTCGGTCATATTTATATCCAACTCCCATATTAATGCATGAATTACTAACTACCTTACACTGTAGAAGCGGTGTTCTGCGGATTGCGGATGGCGTCACGGGCATGTTAACGTTATACAGTGCTCCCAATCCCCACCTATCATAACAAATCCCTTCACACCTTATTGGCATGGGGTGGGCCTGGCGTAATCCAGGATTCATCCACGGGGTTCTGCTCCATGTCAACTGATGATGATGCGTTGACAATAATTATTATTATGAATTAAAAGAAAACACAGCGTCAACGAGAGATGTTGCCAAAAAGTCAGTACCTTTCGGCCAATGCAATAAGCGAAAATATCTAAAACGATAAAGTAATTTTTAGATCTTGGAAAGTATTTTTTAATTTTTAAGTTTGCAAGTTCCCTTAGAAATAAACAACAACATATTTCAGTTCAATCCTTAAGTTTGTGTTATAATTCAGAAATCAAGGATTTCATGAACGTATACATAAGTTTATTAAGTAATACATAAAATTATCTATAAGATGACCTACTCACTTTTGCTGTAATCACATGAAATTGAAAAACTTAACAGTGTTTCGTTTTGTTTTTCAAAATATCTCAAAATACCGACAAGGTATTCTAGATTTGACAACTTTGATATTTATCGTTTGACGTAGCTCTTAAAAAAAACGTTACTTATAAAACGTTTTAAACCCCCCCCCCCCCCCAGCATGAGATTTGTTTTTGCAATTAAAAAAATATAGTCAAATAAATAAACACCTTTTATTTAATTTTCTTTTACAACATAATGTCGTTAACTCGTCCAGGAAATTCTTCTTCTCAATAAGGTGTTTGTCGTTTTAACTTATTTTTGGACGACTTTACAGTTCACTTATGCACAATATTCGGTTATTAAGGGGCACCAGGCTCACTCTATTATATCAATGTCTTTCTTGCAGTATATTTTTCTATTGGTGGTGAGACCAGCACATGGAGACCGAACAATAAAAGAAAACTAACTAAACCCAAGAATAAATCTGATGGGAAATCAGAAGGGGCCGGAAGGGCAGATGCAGGTAAAGAAGAAAAAAATTAGCTAAACGCAAGATTAAGAAACGGAGAATTAAGGTGTCAGGAGCGTCACGAAAAAGCACCAAAACAACCTGCAGGAACTACTGAGGGAGGAGTCAAAGAAAAGCGTTCTTATGGTACTCTATTATATGTATATTCTTTGGTTGTGCCATAAGAACGCCTTTCTTTGACCCCTCTCCTTTGGTACAACATATTAAAAAAGATTGCAAAGAAGAGCAATAGGGGACCAAAACCTGCTGCAGTAACGCATAAATCGATCTCCACACACACAGATAGTGGATAATTTAATGTATTTAATTTCGTAAATTCCTAATTTCTCCTTAGTCTTAAGTTTGTCTTTAGGGTTTTCTAAATGACTTGTTGGAACAATTTTAAAACCAACGTTTTCATAAATTTTCTCAAGGCCGTTTGTGGCCGGATGAAAAGAAAGTTTAATGCAATTTGTTTGGAATTCTTGACTTTTAAGGCTTTGGAGGATTGACGAATCCCAAATATTCCTTTTGGCCTGCATCTGTTTATAAGGTTATCGATAGTTTTAGGAGAGAAACTATTATAAACAGTCATATTTTTTATGATCTTTAATCTTTGTTTCGTTAAGTAGAAAATGTAATAATTTGTTTGAAAAATTGTGATTTAAATCTGCCAAAATAAATCTATTGACGTTGCTTTTTTTAGTATAAATATCAAATTCTAGTTTTATTTTTATTAATAATTTTTGTAATTTTACAAGGCTTTTAATGTTTCTAGTGAACGAGGACGAATTTTTGTTTCCCATTCCAAAAAAGACAGTTTCACCAATTTTTTTAATGAATATTTGAAAAACTTTTGAAATTACAGAAGAAAATTAAAATTAAAATTTTGATTTTGATATCCTGCATTTTTTTATATTAACTTTTGACCTTGGTAAACTGTAATATTTTGACCCTACGAATCTACTGTTGAGCTGTGTTCCTTTACTCAAGGACTGTATAATCCAAAATAATATAGACATAGCTCCAATACAAGAGTCATGGTTATAAAAAGAACAAATATAGGGGCTGAGATCAACCAAAGGATTGACCACAGTACGTACATTTGGGGTCATTCCCAGAACCTGTATAACAGTGAAAACAGACTGAAACGTAACACCGATAAGAAAATTTCCCTGTAGAGATTTAGTATGGGTGAGAATTAAACTCTGAGAGATATTATTTTCGGATCAGGTAACCTTCCATTTGAACAACCACCGACCTCGGAAGTCATAGGACTTATACAGATACAGGCATTGCATGAATGGCCTGCTAATGCTCACCACGCTAGCTAGGGGAGTAGTAACATAAATAGGAAGTGAGGAAGTGAGACTTTCTTTTAGAATACAGTTTAACAATTTTGATTAACGATAACTAACTTATTTTTACATTGTGATGTTAGGTTATAGATATAAGTGACAACAGCACTGTTTACGATAATTTCAAACTGGCATGTTTTTTCAGAAACGATTTTGTGGAATCATATATATATATATATATATATACATAAGGTTTGACATAAATATTCCGAAGGTCCCAGTTATCTGAGGAACAGTGACTGAGATTCATGGAGAACCTCTCACAGGGTTTAGAGAACTATCCTTCCAGGGCGAACTCGAGTTAATGGCAGATACCATTAACTCAACAATCATTACACTGATGTACAAATCTAACTGGCCCGCAATAGTTATGTTATGAGGAACTCATGAAACTAGCCCAAACTGAAAACAACCAATAAAATTCAACCTACCTTATAGGATGACATTAAGGGATGATTGAAGGTTGGTTAATGAACTAATAAGTATAACAAATCTTAAATAAATGTGCGATAAATAGCTACAATCCATTTAAAGCACTTCTCCTAATGATCGACATCAAGGGGTGCCCGTATGGAGGCATTTTGTCCCCTCCGCTATGACGCCTTGTGGTTGATGATCTCTTGCAGGGGCTAGGTGGAAAGGGATTTGACACACAAGGAAATGCGGATGATAATATAGTCCTCGTACACGAGAAGTTGTTCTAGGAATGCATCAGTTATAATTATAACAATAACAAGCAGACTAAAGTATGAAAATAAAGACTTTATCATGGGGAGAAGCTTCATATGATAAACGAAGCCAAGTAGGTTGGCAGTCACTATAGACACCAGCTTGACGTTCAAATAACATCTAGAAAATGTCACCAGCAAAGCCTTCTAGACCTGTAATCATATGCTTGAAAATACTTGGGAGCTAAAATCAAAAATGGGATTTTAGCTTTACACATAATTGACGGTACTAACCGTCACTTAAGCATCACTACTGTGGTTGCAAAAAACAATAATTGCTTTAAATTTTTAATCCGAATTGATTAAAACTTTATTCTATAGATACAGTCAGATAAAACGACAGCAATTTTCAAGTTTCACAAACCGTTCGAGTTTGTGATACGGAAAGAGAAGACTGAGATGAAGAGAGCGTTATCCCTAATTTTGAAGGAGAAAACTGGTACATAGCTGGATCCGTGTTTGAAAATGGAACCGGTTTGAGTTTTTATGCAGCATGACCTGGAAGCACCAACCTGGGGCATTTTGAAATAGTGTTTCAAACCGAGAGTTTTTACTTTCTTGTGTATCAGGGAAGATCACAGAAAAATGGGTTTCTAAAATATTTGGTATTCTCACCCTCGTAAATATGGTCAAGGTTCCAAATCATGCTGATCATGCTCAAACAGGCATGGATTAAACATATGCGCACAGTGCTTCAGGGAATATGTTGCAGATATACATAGATTTTAAAAATCTGGATTAGAGAAGTTTACCATCTAATTTTCGGTTTACACGATATATTTAATGTAAAGTTAATGCAAAGATTTTTGCGACCTGTGCTAATGCCTTGGTGCAGAAATCCTATACTAACAGGAGAGCATATGACTTGACATACCTTTATTTCACAGTTGTATTATTATCTAGCAGCCACGTATGAGTACATCATCCACCGTGGTTGTTTTGTTTGTAAAAATTGTTGGCAGTTGTCATAAATTCGCGATATTATACCTTTTTGACTTGCACCAAAACGTACGCAGCCATAGAAAAAGTAAAGTATTTTTTTGTATAGTCAATGGTAAACGGTCATTTTACTATGTAGAAAATAGTAAAGTAATGTGGCATTTTACTCGTTAGCAACCTTTACTCATTAGCAACACTTTACTCATTAGCAACCACTTCATTACTTAGCAAAACAGTCTGTTTGTTTACTTGTTACTAATATGTACGTGTTGTAGTTGCTATGTTTCCGTACAAACATAACCTTGATAAATTTGTCTAGAAAATTAGTTTCATTCGAACTTTTAGTACTTACACAAAAAAATAGCGTATTCAACGCGTAAGAAAAGTGGTTTTCTAGCTCGTGGAATTGTAATTCACTCGCTAACGCTCGTGAATCAAACATTTTCCACTCGCTAGAAAACTGCCACTTTTCTTTACTTGTAGAATAATCTACTATTACTCGTGTGTAGTGGTTAATACTCACTCAGGCAAATTCTTCAACCTCCTTTAATAATTACCACCGTAACACGCTCATAGATTAATATACTGTTATTTCCCAGAGTTCATAATAATACATTTTCACAAATAAATGAAATTGTATGCAATTAACACTGCAGCTGAGTCATTATTTAGATACATAACAAGATGAGATATTAAGTATTAAGTAACATAAAGTTGTCCTGCGGGCACGTACTTACAGGGTGGGCCGGGATTCTTGAAAGTTACATGGGTCCATGGGTAACCGTTTTATTTATAACGAAGGGTAACGATTAAATAGGCAAAGTAGTGATTTTTATGAGGAATTAAATATATTTCTGTTATATTTCTAGTATACATGGTTTCTGTTTTGTTGCATGGCTATCGTGGGTTATTAACAAAATAAATAAATATCGTTATTTTCAATTTAAAAAAATATAACTATGGTCCATTATTCAAAAACAGTTATTTAAAAAAAAACAGGAAATTTACATTGTTCTACATAGAGGGTATTCCATTCTGAATGGCGAAACCCTTGGTTGCGCAGTAGACCAAGTGGGCCGTCTTAAAATACTTAGAGCAACATAATCTTCTTAAAAAGACGCTGTACCGAAGCACATTGGTGAACGTGGCCACCTTGTCTGACCG
This sequence comes from Melanotus villosus, assembly GCA_963082815.1. NCBI lineage: Eukaryota > Metazoa > Arthropoda > Insecta > Coleoptera > Elateridae > Melanotus > Melanotus villosus. The sequence goes on from OY720427.1 coordinate 2,581,111, forward strand.
TTCCTTCGCCACTTAGAATGGAACAACCTCTAATAATTATTTTAGTACACATACCACATTTTTCTCGTTTTAAAAAAAACTACGTGGAATAATAGAAAATAAAAAGTTACCTGTACAACGTTCAAGAAATAGGGGCAAATTCGATGTAATTGCAAAGTATTTCGATAACTACGACAGATAAGAAAAAACCGAATAAGCATCCTTCGGCTAATTTTTTGACAAGAATACATTTTCAAAATTAAAAATTTGCTACGTTTTACCATTTTTGCGCCACAGACAGATTTTCTGTAATTTTTAAATATTAAAATAGCTTTCTTATTCCAAGAAAAATCTGCATAGTAGACTTTGAGATTTTTGCATTCTTTATCAGCGTTCGGAATGCATGTAGGTACAGTTTGTTAGGCTTATTTAGACCGATAAGCGAAATATTTCATTATTTAAGAAATGAAAAATCACGTACCTATGCTTTACATTCCAATAAAACTGTTGATAGCAGGCTATAAAACAAAAAATTAAGCAAAATAGTGTATTTTAGTTTACAATTGGTATATGTAAGCATTCTAAACTATTTAGTAAGAAACGGTATATTTACAGCTATATGCGGAATAGTTTGTATTTATTATTAATTAATTTTTCTTTGTGATAAGTCGTGGCAATAAACAATAAACAGAAACACAACTCTTCAATTGTGTTATTTGGGCAAGTATAGACTCCGTTCTTCAACTAACTCCAAACAAAGAAGTCTAATGGAGTTCAAACTGGCGATCTAAGTGAATATTTAATCGGCCCAAAGATTCCAACCCATCCATTTCTAAATGTCTGCGTTAAAAAGTTTCTAGAAAATAGTTGCGATCGAATTATGTGCAGGTGCATAGTTAATTGAAAATTTACGGACTGCTTTTCTTGAAACTCGAGCAAAAGCTGAAGCTAATGGGCAGTAACACCTTTTTATTTTAAAGGCCACCATTCTGCTGTACGTAGTAGAGTGGGTATACGGGGTGCCCTATTTCTTGAACTTATTTGGCTAACGTTCTTAGTTGTAAAGATAGAGAAACGGTTAAATCCCAATCTGCTTCAATTGCTATTATTTCTAAATTTATATTTATTTTGGCGATCACATGAATACATACATTTTTCTCGAAACTTTTCCTAAGTAGTTTGTTTCCTGCATTTCTTCAACCCCATAACATATACACAGTGGGCCAAAAAAAAACGATCAATTTTTAAACGCTGTTCAAATTTCGACTGGTTGGTCTATTAGAATTATCTTACAACCATTAGATAAGTCAGTTCGACAGGCTTTTTAATGCTGTATAATATGTTAATAGAAGCATGTTACAGAACTACAATACCATCGCTTGAACTTGGTTAATAAAAATCAACGATTCCAGCTGTAACAATTTTTTGTGAATTGTTATTTAATTCATTTATTTTCAACATATTTTTTATGACTTTCATTAGTTATAGTTTATTTAGCCCTATGTTCCTTTATGTTAAAGGGTAATTTCCCTCTTATTACTGTGTTAGTCTTGATTACCGCGATATTTTGCTTATTTTTTGCATATTATCTTTATGTTTCTGTCATTTGAAAACATTTTAATAGTTAAACCGTTCCTGGGTTTACCTATTATCCTTAATTCAACCAGTATCCTTTTAATCCTTCTTCTGTGATTGTTTTGTAGATGTTTTTCTATATCCCAATCCTGATTTTCTATTGATTTCTATTTCTTCTCAATGTTGAATTACTCTAGTTTTTGATTAGTTGTGATTGTCAATTTTGATTGGATTAAAGTTGTGTTTGTAGAGATTAGCTAATCTAGCGGCGCGCTATTTATATCTTTTGTGCGATAGATTGATTAATAATGTTTGTTAATATTAATTGGATAATTTCAGTAATTTAAATGCTACCAATTTTTTTATTCTTTTTTATCTTACTTATTTTCCTTTTGTTATTCCTTTATGTATTTGGGGGGGGGGGGGGGAGAATTAATTACTACAATTAGTAGTTGGGTTTATTTCTGGTTGGATTTATTACAAGTTTATTTAAATATATTTCTTTAAAAACCAAAAGTTCATCGAAGGCACGCACCTTTCGATTATTTTATCGTTGCTGCACTTTAACTTATGTGAGCTTGGAAATTTTCCGTTTCGCTGCGCGGAGATTGATTATTGGGGACTGTTCAATTTTACTTCGAAGAGTTAAGAAGTATTTTTCACATCGCTAATTTTGCGATGATTCTTTGAAGTAAATTCCTAATTTGGAAATCTTTATATGGGAAATGGTGGAAGATTGAGTCCTAATTCTTTCCAGAAATATTAAGACAGGGATTTTGGTTCTTAAGCCCTCATTTTTTTCCGATTTTAAAAAGGCAATTATTGGTGAGCAATTTTCTTATTTAAACTGCTTAGCCGTAACTAATTTTGGTACTGCGGTTGCAGCCTTTTTATTCTAGCCCATTGTTCCCTGCATTTTAACTAACTTTTGGTTAGCTGTTTTTTTTTCATTTTGAATGCTTGAAGATTAAAATGACGTTTCAACTCCATTTTGTGCAGTAAGCATCTGGTAACTTTCCTGTGGAATTTTCCATGGTACCATTTTGTTTGACGATCTATTCTCCAAGTCGTTTTTATCAACGAAGTCGTATTATCAAAGAAGTTAAGAATTTAGAAGATTTTATAAATACTGGATATCGGATTTGTAATTTAGTAAGTGTTATTTGTTAGTATTAATTATTTTGTATATATGGTTTTTCAATTTATTTATGATTCTTTATTTCCCGAAAGTGACTAAGATCGATTTGGTGTAGTTAATTTATTTTTTATTTTAGTAAAGTTAACACCGATCTTTATTACTCAAGGTATTCTGTTTATGCTATTTTTGATCAAACAACTTGTGTTAATTTTTATTCCTGGTAATTTTAATATTCAAGAATTTCTTTATGTAATTTTGTTTATATTAATAGATACGTTTATTGTTACCATTGTGTTTCCTTATTTTATTAGAACTTTGTGCCTTAGCTGGACTAGTAGGCCACCCGGCATTGATTGTAACGATAATTTTTCTATTTCTATTATTAATTCTATAGTTAAATTTTCGCTACACAGCTCGTAGAATTTTTGTTGGAAAGTTGTCCAAGCTTTATTGAACCTAATTTATGACCTCCTAGTAGCCCAAATTTAAATCCTATGGATTATTTTATATGGAGTCAGCCAGAGAAAATGGTATACAACAGAACTGTCATCACAGACATAGTCCACTTGCGCGAGCGATTACTACAGTGCTGGGAGTCTCTTAATCAACAAAGTATTCGTGCTGCGATACATCGTTGGAGACGCAGACTTATTAAGGTTTATGAAAAGAACGGGGGTCATATAGAACCATATTTGTACCCAATTTCATTTATTAATAAAGATAATTTTTCGGTTTTTCGGACCCATTATTTGATTTTAAGTGCAAAGCAAAAACAAATAGTTACTCTGAAATCGTTGATTTTTATCAACCAAGTTCAAGTGATGGTATTGTAGTTCTATAACATGCTTCTATTAACATATACAGCATTAAAACGCCTGTCGAACCGACTATCTAATAGTTGTAAAATAATTCTAATAGACCAACCAGTTAAGATTTGATCAGCGTTTAAAAATTGATCGTTTTTTTTTTTTTTTGGTCCACCGTGTACAATTTATCTTCTTGATTTTTTCAGACTCTCCTGCTTTATCTCTTGATTTTATTTGTTTTTGACATACATAGATGAATTTTTTCCGCTCGTGATTTTCGATTGTTATTCGCACGTGCTTTATTTCTTCTTTGCTGATTTTATTGCCTTCAATATTTTTCGTTAAATCTATATTCATTTCCGAGTTTGTATACGTTTGAATACCATTTTTAGTAAAACTCTATTAGTTAGACATTTCTTTTACTTAGGAGTAATATTGGTTGGTGGATAATGCAACATGCAGATTATGTGGATCTGCTAATGAAACACAGATGCAACATGGCAGTTTCAAATTGCTTGAAAAGATGACACCTACGTCTGAAGAAACAGGGAAAATGGCCTCCGAGAAAATACTACATTGTATTAAGTCTAAATTAAAAATAATGGAACTGTAGGGTAATTCAGAAAAGATTAACGTAGGTCGCAGTGATGGGCGGTTGTTTTAACTACGACTCTTGAGCAATCTACAATTTTTAATACATAAACTTTCATACCTGTTTGGTATGTGCATTAATACGCCCCTAAACTGCAAGAAGAACTATCCATAAGTAGGAGAACAAAGAGGAATTGAATCTAAAAATAAATCAAGCTGCAGCCATGGCAACTGTGAATATGAAGGAAAATATGGAAACAAATATTTTTGACTTAGTGCTACGAAAATGGGAGTCATCATTTTGAAATCTTAATATAGAATTGAAATAAAAAAACTAATGTCAATTGCATATTTGTGCATTTAAATCAGAAGTATACTGCTAATACGGAATAATTAGAAGAAATTATAAACCTGTTGTAAACAATTTATGAATTTAGGTACAAGGTATTCAGAAGACAATTAAACTGGTATGGTCATCTTATAAGAATGAATCATGCATTTTATGGACGGGAAAGTAAATGCCGAAAAATATGTCGAAATATTGAGGAACAAATTAATTCCATCTGTAGACATGTTAACCGAAAACGATGACTGGATATTTCAACATGATGGGGCCTCTTGCCATTCCGCATGAACTACTTCTATCAGTGTTTTCGATTGTTCATCCAGCAGTCCAGACTTCAATCCCATCGAGAATCTGTGGTCAATTATGAAAAAAAAATTGCGAAGTGGCCTCAGCAGACCCTTAGGTTTGAAGGAGAAAATTATGGAAATATGGAATTCCACAGCACCAGATGACTATAAAAAATTACTAAATACAATGTCACCTCGCGTAGATGCCGTAATTAAAGCCAAAGGGGATGTAACCCAGTATTAATTTTGATTATTACTTTATTGTCCGAATACATATTTGTCAAGCAGTTTGTTCAATTTGTTGTAATAAATAAATATTTGGCTCAAACACTTAATTATTTCAACCAAACTTTTTCTAAGACAAAGCTGACATATTCTAACATTTAGCAGTAATAATATCATTTCTGTTTATCAATAAGTTATTTAAAAAAATATAGTATACAGACGAACTATTACTTGTTGGGGCTCGTAAAAGGATCATTTTTAATTATACATTTTCTATCGTATACCATGGCCTGTTGTAACCAAAAATAAAGGCTGCAAAATCAAAAATTTTTAGGAAAAATGTTATTAAGAAAAGTTGTTCAGAATCAAAATCTAACTCCCGAATTTGTCACACTAGTGAATAGTAAATATTAATTTTTGATGACATTTAGCATTTAGAGAAAAAGTTCTTGCAAAAAATTTTAGAACTCCTGTAAGACTAGGGATACATGATTTTCACAAGAAATAAAACTCTATACATTATATACCATTCCATGCATTTATTACATTTAGATTTATTAAAAATTCCAAATACCAATACATTAAACATGCAAAAATGGATCACATGAAAATATGTTGAGATTAAACATTTTTAAATATCTTCCACACTTAACAATACGATAATAATGTACAGAAGTGATATTAAAAGTTGATTTACCGATTAACGGTTTTCAGTGGGCATGGTTTCTACAAAAATTTAAAATTACAAATTATTCCTATTACTATAGATTAAAGGGTGCAAAAAAACTGTTCCAAAGGAACCATTTAAAATATCGTCTAAATGCTTTTTGTTATTGTTAATTAATTGTTCAGTTAATTTATGAGTCAGTTTCTAAAAACCAGTTTAAAACTGATTTCTGAACCTGCTTATTAAGAAATCCTATTAATTGTAGTTTACAGAACTCATATGACTATTAGCTTTTAGCCGTTTCAATATTTAAAGATCTGGATAAATTATAATTATATACTGGGCGTCAATGGAACCTGGAGCACACTTTTATTTTTATTATTTTTTTAATATATCAAATGAAATTTGGTACATGTAATATACTGTTAAAACTCTCTTATTTGACATAGAACACAAGTTCCTGTCACTTTTAGTTTCCCCGGAATTAACCTCAACTTTGTTATTTTAAATGGAACACTCTGTATATTTCTATATATACCGAGTTTGAAACATTTTGACGCCCCATGTTTCAATGACACCCTGTATAGATAACATAAATTATCATTAATTTACTGTTGTTTAAAATTTACATAAGGTTTGATTCAGTACCGCGACTGGTACTATTACATTTTCTAATTTGCAATGTATATTTGGCTTACATATACATTTTTATAGTATATACATTTAGAGACATTTTTAATTATCCACCTAATAAAGTTGAGAGAGTGTAGCAAGCATTATAATAAGTAGTATATTATATACCAAGGTAGAGAAGATATTTTTCTCAGCCAAGCAGTCTTCTCTACCGTGGTAAATATATTATTTTTTCACTACTAGCACCTTTATTCCTTTTAATTAATCCCTTTTAACATCAATAGAAAATAAAATGACAGATGTATACATATATTTATTTATAAATATCTACAAAAATCAAATAGCCTTGCTTGAAAACAAGAGGATAGTTAATTTCAATTGACATTTGTGTAAAGTATATTTTTATAATAGGCACCTGAGTGCTATCCATTATTAACCAGTAGTCAATAATGATACATTATTAACCATTAGGAGAGAAATTCATCTTCTTGGCTCAAAAGCAAAGTAAATAATGATAACTTTTAATGCTAGTAGCGAAAACAATTATTTAAGCAATGGATGTGTTGAATACCAATCGATAAAAAAGCCTCGTGTTGAATATTTCATGAAGTTTTTCTTTGTAGTTCATGATACTTTTTATCAAAATCAAATATCATTTTGCTTTAAAGTGTTTGGTGTGCCGAATTGTGTTGAACACACCCAATTTTACTGAATGTCACAATTTCTTTATAAAAAAAGTATCACACATAACTAGAGCGGATTTTATGCACTATAAAATGCCGAAATAAGTGCATATATATGCACTTAAAAACCTTAAAATATGCAACAAATATGCATTATTAATTCAAAATATGCACAAATACATAATGAATTTTCTATTTGCCTGCATTACTTCCAAATTATAACATGAAATATAAAAAACTATATGCTGGTAATTCTTTAATAGGAAAAACTTAATTACATACATACAGAATGATTATTTTAACATAAAAAATTATGAGTGTTATTTAAAATTGTATTTAAAAAGCTACATATTTACTTATACGCTATAGATTTAAAAAAATTACATATTATTATTTGCATAACAATTTATAATTAAATATTTTTCTAAGTTTTCGGGCAGAAAATTTTGACGTCTGTCGGATAGTATTTTTGTAAAAGGAAAAACTTCTTACTACATCTACAGATGTTATGCGTGCATATTTTAAAGCGGCTAATATGGACAAGTCTAAATTTATATATCTTGTCCGTTACTCTCAAATGTTTTTTTCTACAAGGATTAAATCAGTTACGTTGGGGAAGTCCAAAAAAAGTTAACTACTTAGAACCTTTAGAATTTTAAAATATTAGGAAATAATGGCATTGCAGCTTCATAATTCGGAAGTATTAATGTTGCTTTTAACGCCAGGTAATAACTGTTGACAGGCTATTTATGATCTTTCTTTAAAGCTATTATTAATTTAAAAATACACTTTCTAAGTTAGAAAAATGCATTTTAAAGCGAATTTGGAACTTGGGATCGAAACAATTAGACACTGAACTACGTATATCTGGCAATGGAAAATTTAAAAAAATGTTAAATATATGTTAATTTATGTATAAAAATGTAAAATATGCATAAAATTCCAATATATGCAGTATTGGGCGAAATATGCAAAAATTAATTAACGTCAAATGATTGCATTTAATGCAATTCGTCTAAAAACAAAACGATATTCTTTAACTATAAAAAATTAGCGATATGCATTTTGCATAAAATCCGCTCTCTACACATAACTAATCAGTTTAGATCATTTCAGACATATTCATTTTATATATTAAAGTGGACCATCACATTTTTTACTTTTTTATGAGTACTACCTCTTACTTCTTACACAACAAAGTACTCCTAATCAAATGTTTTATAATATACTACAGTAAAATATTGGGGCTGTAAACTGAGTAATTTTCCACGTATTTTACATCACATAAAAAAATTTACAATTTGTTGCATTTTCTAAAATTACAGCATGGGCCTTTTCTTAGAACAATAAAGTTTGTTTCTCAAACTGACAAAATTTTATTTACAATTTTCAGAAGGCAAATAAAAATAAATACCTAATAACTTAAGAGTTGTGATGTTATACCGTTCAGCTATTACTTATTGATTTTTTATTTAAATATTTAAGAAAACAACTGCTTTTATTATAAATCATATAATCGGTATCGTTAACTTCTTATACCTTCCGGTGTCGAGGCTGGTGCGTTAACGTATGAAGGTTTTAGAGGGTACAATGCACAATCTGATTGGTGCGCCGTTTGTAAGTTTTTTTTTTATATTACATGCATTTAAATTTAACTAAATAATTTTCATAACAACATTCCGTAGTGTGTGCATATGTGTTGGACCTTGTTACTCTGCCTCTTAGGTCTGTATTCACAGGAGAGTTTTGTTAATTTGGTGCCCAATGACGAATGATCACCAGGGCTCGATACCAACCTCCAGACTGCAGTAAAATCCTGCCCATCGGGAGATTCGAACCACGGGCTAATATAACGTTAGCCTGACGCTCTACCACTGCGCCACCTTGGCTTCTAAATCATATAATTCAATATAAAACTTAAAACATTCCCAAACAAATTTCAAAATTTAGTAAGTATTTGATGAGTGATGACCTTCAGATTCTCCAAAGTTCTCATTTCTAAAAGAAATATCTTTTAGTTAGTGGTACCTTAGTTGTTGATTTATTGTGATTAAAATAAAAACAGCACAACATTCTAGATGACCTCTGAATATACCATTGCACCAAGCTTATAATTTATATGAACATTCATCTCACAAAATAGCAATATGGCAAAAAATACAAAAAACATAAGGTAACACAAATAACATTTAAAATAAAAAATTGAAGCATATAGTAACTTCTATAAAAAATATTATCACAAAATGAAATTGGGCACAAATAAATCTGAGTTTGATATTGCTTTCTGTTGAGAGCACGAAATTCATGTTTGCATTAAAATTACATTTCAGCAGTGAATATGAATAACCATAGAATTTATCTTATAAAATAATGCTGAAAAGTGCATTGAAAATTGTTATTCTTGTCACTGATCACTTTATCTTAAACAATTGAATTATATAAATACAGAAATAATGATCGAGAAGTAAAGAAAAACTAAGTTACCTACATAAAATTTCTGGGTAAATCCAGTATTAGTAATCTGTACAAATGCTATTAAACTTGTAATTCATGGGCTGGGCAGGTGAGATTTCCTAAAATCATTTTTTTAAATTTTTGTACTTTAGAAAATTCTTTAGCTTCTATGTACTTTCATAAACACCCAAGGGCATTTAGTCTGTTAGACCTGACCCATGTATTAACAGAATTGTTTTGACAACTTATTTTCCAGATTTGGTAAAAGAGCTGTCCTTATATCGTGTTTAATTACAAAACATCCCTGTTATTCCCCTGGTTGCTGAAATATCGTGCAAGATTTTTTTTAAGTTAGGGGAAGCCCTTAAATTTCAGTTGCCAATTGGGCTTTTATATACATCAGCGAATGTTTACCCCTAATAATCCTAACATAAAGAAATCTTACGGTTGAAGTTGTGTAAATAATACTAATCAATTCAGATGTCGCCTTTGATATTAAAATTGACGTGTTCGAGCGATTTTCGCAAAATTGATGTTAAGTGGCCAAAACTGGCGTTTACTGTTTTCAGCGTGCCACCCTGTATATGTTTTTGTAAATAGCATTAAATGTAACTTTCTGGTAACAAATCAATTTGAAACATTAAACATATTAGTGCATTATAAGCAAAAATGTGATGTCCAGGAGTCCAGGTTACAGTCTAAATGACGCAGTCTGTTGGAACAGTGTGATTTTCATATTTTTAACGAATAATATATAGAAAAAATATCACCTTCGCAGGGATTTGAACCACTGATTTGCGATTTTACGTGTTAAAAATACATTAAGTATTTCCCTAAAGGAGTGAATACTACACAAATTTAATTTATAAAAAATGTAATTATAGTCTAGCTCTAATATGGGAAGGAGGTTGCTTTTAAAATATGAGCTACCTATTTACAACTTGCATTGCATTATAATATAATAGGGTGACTTGATGTCCCCTTTTCCTCAGATAAGTGTTTTTTCTAAGGGCATCTGGGGACTCCAGATGGGAAAAACAAGTTTATCTTAGCTTCAGTTAAGAGCTAAAATTTGGAATCCATAATGTAGTAATTTTATTGTTACATAATATTTATAAATAGTTACTATCTATCAGATGGTTGTGTTTTGAAAACAAAGCATTAAAGAACGCTTATTGATAGAGATCTTTGCCAAACAAAAATTCTATGGCCATACGTAGGACGGACTACTACAATATACCTCGTCATTGTATGTATATGCTAACTTCTGTGTTATTTAAAAATATATTGAGTTGTAATTTCTATTTCTACTCGATTAATCTTAAATTTTGGGACTGATATTTGGTTTCTTGGGTTATAGTCATTGTATGGGATAACATTATCACATCCAATCTTCTATCCGAAGAAGACTATTAACTTCTTTTTAACAGTAAATGTGATGTCATTGTGTTATTTATATAATTAAAAAATTCCTAAAATTCATTTTTAATTGATAGCTTGAGTTGCCAAGATGAACTGCAACAAAAAGAAACAATTAATGTTGAATAATGTCAAAATTTAATAATGTAATTTGGTACTACTGATGATGAAGAGGTCATTCAAATTGTACAACTCATCATATAATGCGGTGCGGTGCGCCTACGACTTTTTTCTTCTGAGCAATTCGTTTATCTTTTCTTTTAAGCCTAATGTTTTCAGCATCTATTCAGCACTTAGTAAATTAGTTAGAATCTGTAACATCTACAAGTAACACGCATAAAAATTAAGACCTATTATTAGAGTGTTAGTTTTCAAGCATCAGCCTTTACCCCTTATTCACAAATAAGTTCCCGTCAAGAAATCTCATTGGTTAAAATATTATAGCATTGAAAAAAAAAACCTGTCATGTAGCTACATGATAAATAACTACAGATTATATGAAAGCATTTTATGGTCAAAATGTTGAACCCAATATTTCATAATTGTTTTCTTCAGAGTTATAGATTGTAATTATTTTTGAAATGAAATTATAAGGTGCCAGAATTTATTTGTTTTCATTGGCATCATGACTCGCATAAAATTTTGCGATATTGCACAATGTCATACGTATTTCCTAATGACTCCTTTTGTTTACTCATTCAACTGAAGGAATCATTCAGAGCAACTCATAAAGTGTGCTAAATGAAATGTGTGCACATACTGTAACTGTTCATTAAATTAAATTTTTCAAAGCGGGCTCAGCTCACTACGGCTCGGTATGTCCTACTCGACAAGTTATGGGCCTTAATGGCCTGTTAAAAGCTGAATAATAATCAAAAATTTCAAATTACATGATTGTAACAATTTAAATTTTACAGTTGTATTGCTATTTAATTTTGATGACGGAGACGTATATATGTAACGAATATTAGTAATAAATTTTCTGGGGAAGATTGTGATACTTTTTTTAATTAAATAATTAATTCAATTTCCACATTTATCATATGCGGAAATACGAAAATTGAACAATTAATCCCATTTTAACAACTATTATGTACAAATATAACCCAGAATAAACTAGCACTGCCTTAAAACATACAATAACTAACTAGTCTTGACACAGTAGTGTTATAACATTATTTGGAACTGAGTTAAGGATATTTCCTTTATACATTGTCATTGATTTTTATGTTATACTGTTATACTTGTATAAATCTTACTATTAAAATTCACCATTTACTATATTCTGATATGACTCCGTTATGGGGCTCTATAGTTCTAAAAGCACCAACAAATTACTATTAGACATTAAGAATTGGTTACGAATATATCAAAATCAAATACATGTAGAGGTATAATCATAATTAAGAATTAAATTACATCAGAAGGTTTCATAGTATTTCGATATAAATAAAAAGAACGGTTTAATATGACTTTAGAATTAACTGCAGAATTTTATTGCACATTTTAAAGCGTGTTTCGAACTGTACTGTAAATATTAAAGATATTTTTCCAAATATTTAAAGTATTAGTGATGACTAAATTAGTTAAAAGTAGAATTATGTCACATCATAAAATCAATAGATCACAGTATGTAATCACATAAAGAAGTAATGTATTTAAGCTTATCAATACCACTTATACCGGGTGCTGACTTGGCAAATGCACCATAGGGATTTCGATACTAATTTTTTAAAGTTCAATCATCGTCTCCCCTAATTACTTTAGAGCGCAACTTTGATTATATTTCGATAGAGAAAAACCCGGTATACAATTTTTGGACATAACTGTCGAAACCTTAATGCTTAATACCCCTATCTAATTCTTGTAAAGTCTATTCACTATCGTATGATAGAGGATTTTGACTGCTAACATTCTGCCTTATATTTACATCGGGATTTGTTAATGTTTCGTTATTACTGCATTTTTCTTGTTTCCATATGTGATATAAAATAGCCATTCCTTTAAAGATTTTTCCAGTTCCTGTCAAATCTTTACGACATACGGGGCATAAATACGACTTGACTAACCATTCGTCAATACATTTTCTATGAAATTTATGATTGCACACCAGATTACGCAATATCTGATTGATTTGGTAACTGTTCATGCAAATAACACATTTTTCACTACAATCATTTTCATTTGAAAGTGTTCTTGTACTATATTTATCAATAAAAGCGATAATTTTTTTTACCGTTTTAGCACGAAATACTACCGAATATGGAAGTCCCGTTTCACAACTTCTGAATGTATCAAGGTAGTCTCTCGATGTAGTTGCAGTTCTGGAATAAGACGACACAGTAAGAGACTGCCTACGCCTTTCCTGTTCTTGCTGCTGTTGCATGAACAACTGTTGATGTACAGGATATGGTGCAAATCTTCGCATCGGTTTAAAGGTAACTCGCTCGTGACTAAAAATATCACCGAATGTATGGGAATCTGATTCAAATAGAATTTCAAACAGCTTATCTATTTCTTGGGTATCTAACTCTGTATCTGTTGGTCCTTTAATGAGTGCATTGGAATTCGTATGTGGCTTCGTTTCTGTTTTGTTTTCATTTGAAAGCGTTGTAGGAGACTGCGTCGTCTAAAGAATTACATTAGTTACCTGAAAAATTTGTTTCTTTAAAACTTACATTTGTTTCATATTCTTCATTGCTGCTATGGACACACTCCGATTGGTTTTCTTGAATAGTTTGTATGCAGTTAGTGTTAATGTCCGCTTGTTTAATATTATCGGGCGATTCCATTCTAAAAATAAATATAACATAACCTCTCATTTATGGTTATGTGGTTATATACTTGAATTAATTGAAATTTGTATACCTTCCAGCACAAGTTTAATAAGTTTTTTCATATAACACAGCTGTTAAACACAGAATGTATTGATTTATTTACTTACAAATACTATTTTCTCAATTTTCATTGCAATACGTGGCAATCATTATACAGTAATTTTACAATAATTTATATCAAAGTATTCATGTTTTAAAAAATTCACTTAGAATTCATTAACAAAAATATGTTAAGCACATACAGGAACACATCCCAAATACCTTCGATTTTATTTACGGATGAATTCTATTAAATAGTTTTATTCTTTTATTTTGATAACACGTAATCTTTATTGGCAGTGTTGCCAGTTCAAATTTTTTTCTGTAAAATATTAATTATTTTGTAATATTATTATATAAACTTTGATTCACTAATTTAAAGTTTAAAATTGTTTCTAAAAATAGACTTTTGACATAATTTTGATTGTTGTTGCAGTTAAATTTGTAAAATTAAGTTTCATTCTACAATAACCGCTTCTTAAAACTAGGTACCTACTATAAAACTAGCAATATATTTGAATTAAATGTGGTATTACGGTGCAAACAAAATTACACTATTTTGAAAAAACAATCCTGTAACGCTTCTAAATATTTAATGGTTAAGTCCGTATTAAAACTATTAAAAAAGTTAATATTGTATCATATGAGTCATAAACAAAACAAGATTGAACAGATTTAGCATCTTTGTCTTTACATAATAATCATAATATATTTATATATTAATAATATATAAAGTTTTTTAAATGTACATAACTGTGTATAAGCAATAAGTGATTAAATTATTGCGGCATTAAAAACTATTTCTACTCTATTCCGCTTTGACTGCACAAAAACGGTTGAATCTGGCAGAACTAATTCCCGTTTCTTAAAAATATAGTTAATAAATGTGTCTGCAAATTGTTACTGACTTAAAAATTAAAAATAAATGAAAATGATATAGGTACTATATGAGTTGCATTCGGTTATTAATTTTGGTGTAGGTGCAAATGGTACAGAGTATAGGCAGAACCGGTTCGGTGTATTATGGTGCGCAAACTTGTTTTCCCGCCTTAGATACACTACTTCCACCGGCTACACCATCTAATGACTAATGATCAAATGACCACAGCACCACAGTGCTTGAGGAGCTACACAGATAACCAAACTCTCTTTAGTTTGGTATTGGTTATCTGTGAGGAGCTACACCGGCGACACTTTCTACGCCGCACCGTACAATTCCGAACGCTTACAGTTTTCGCACTTTTTACACCGATAACAAAAGCGAACGAGAAGATGCAGGTTGGTGCACTTGGTGTTAAAAGTGTCAAATAACCGAACGCAATAATGAATGCACTAGATACAGCGATGTAATAAATAAGAAAGAAATGTACTAATCTATTACGAACTGGCAACCCTGTTTATTGGATACCTATCTAACCGCATGCGTAATAAGTAAATCGTATACTTCGGCTACATACTACAGTTTCAGTTTCAGTCCACAATGTTCTTGTCTATGGTCCACACTAAAGCAACTAAAGCCACAGAATAAACAATTTTTATTTTATTTATTCTGTGCTAAAGCCACAGCTTAAGCTGTGACTAAAGCGCCGCACAGTAAAATAATCAGTTGTACTACTTGTCGAACTGCAGGTATTTAGGTGTATTTGTTTCTGGCCTGCCCATAAAAGTTGATGTTTTATAAACAATCGTTTAAAATTTTTATTCCGCTAGCGCTTTAAAAATGTCAAATCGCTTTAAAAATGTCAAATAAATGTCAAAATTGAATAAACAGTTGTATTACACTTGCGGATTAAAATTAATTTATTAACTCGCGGTATCAACGCGCTTGCGGCTACCGCCGCTCGCGCGGTTAAATGTACCACTCATTAAACATTAATTTAATCCGCATGTATAATAAATAACTATTAGAGAGAGAATAATGTAAATTCTAGAATCAAATGGTTTCTTTAATGTTTTTTAAAAAAGTTGCCTTGATGAAACCTATTTTTTGGAGAAAATATTTTTGTATCGCGATTTTCTAACTTTTTATTAGAGCGCTTGACCTTGACCGCTACATGGTAAACGGCTCACTTCGCTAGGGAAGGACTTAGCACCCCCAAGTTTGGCAGTCTAACTCCGCCTATGGTTATGAATTTTAAAACTTTTTTTCGAAAAGCTTGTTATGAAACATACCACAAAATTTGGCGTCTATACCCAGAAAAATGTGCTCTTTTAAATTGTTCTATCAAAAGAGAGAATTGCCATTTAAAAAAACTGATGATGACGTCATAACTCGAACAGGGATGACATAATAAAAAATATACGTATACCAAAAAATGCGCACCAAAAAAATAAAATCGACGTGTCCGAGCATTATTTTCTTACTTGCCCAATAAAGATTTTATCGAATTTGTTCCAACCTTTACGTGCTCACTGTATAACGAAATGCAGTAAAGAGAACTTAATAATTCTTAATGTAATATTTCAAAACAATATTAAGTAATATTATCTTTAGGTACTTTTGATAGAGACCATACTTATTATAGTTACTAAAGCCTTAATTCCCTTGATAGTTATCCAATTATTGAACAAATTATTATTCGAAAACGGCTTGTCCTACCAGAAAAAACTCAAAATGCCTTTTCTTTTTAGAATTAGTGTCCGATTAAGAAACAAATACATATTTTGAGAAAAGCAGTGGCGTACAATTTTTTTCGTCAGAATTATTTATTTTTTTGCTGTCACGCACGCCACTGCTGGAATTGTCAAAACTAGTTGGATCGAAAAAGAGTCTCTTCATGCCAGTATAGCGCATACCCAAGCTCAATTTAATATCTTAAATCGTTTCCGAGATATTAAAAAAAAAGCTTATTTCTTGGACACCCTGTATCTCGAAAAGGAAGTACTTTCGGACCCTTATTTATAGGAACTTTTTTTCTCAAAATGACCTCAGGAACATATTCCCAAAGTTTTGCAGGTTCCTCCCGGGACACCCTGTATAAAAACCTTTTTTGATAAACAAAATGTTGGTAATTATTGCTAAAAATGTTATAAAATAAAAAGATAATTTTTTGTTAATTTATATACATTTTTTTATATTAACTAAATAAATTAATATTTTAGCATGAAAGCCAACTGACGTGAGAGAGGGCTAATATAGGATAAACAATAGAATTCAAAAATAAAAGTGAATTACAATGTATATGCGCTCCTCATGTTAAAATACCTACTTTACTAAACTTGGTGTAAAACAGATAAGGGATCAAACCTTTGTTTCTATTTTGATTTGATTTCACTTCTAATTTGTTTACAATGCGCAGAATATGATTTATTTTAAAGCTAAACGCTCACCAATATTTGAATTTTTGAATATCGTTCAGAAAGTAAACTTTTGAAAAATACGTAAAGCAGTATCCCACTGAAACTAACACAGAGAAAAGCTTTCCACAAAATAAATATTTTTAAATTAATCGAACACCCTTAAACTTCTCTAGGAAAACAATGGTCATTAATTTAAATAATTCAACTCTCCAGTTATGCAATTTACAGAAGTTAGTTTAATAACACCCTTGCCAAGAAGCGATGACAGAAAATTGTTAGTAATTGAGTTTTAACTTGTTTCTTACAGATAATTGACCAAAACGACTTCTTATAGGTAATCAATTTTAAAGTAAATTTTTAATGTCAAGTTATGTTTCCTTGTTTACTTCCCCGTAAAGTTATGGCATAATTTTTAAATAATGGACAATGTTTGATTTTTCTTATCTGTGTATGTAATATTAAGCTGCAGATTACTAACATTATAACTAAAGACAGTTTCCTCATTTCACAACCTTGACTTACATATTTATAAAGGTTAAAAACTGAATTACAGGATAATTTAACCTGTAGTATATTTCAAAGTTAAACAGAAAATTATGGCGTATCTCTTAACTTCTAAACGCTATTTTTCAATTTTTATAGTTATTTATGTATCAAGGGCGTAAAGAAGGCGATGTTGGCCAAAGGCCAAAGTCGCTTATTACGCCTGTGGTACATACAATATTTTTTGCACGAACGGAGAGTTTATTTAAATTTTTTGATTTACAATAAAATTTTTCTAATGACATGTTTAAAAATGTCAACTTGACGCATTCACGGCAAGAGTGATTTTACAAATATTGTATTGTAACTAAGGTATTTTTGTGATATTTCAAATTAATTTGTCGCGAGCGTAAAGTGCACCCGAGTTCTGCAATAATGAACTTTACGCCCTTCTTTACGCCCGGGAGTGCAAAAAATAATTTATGATCCATAGGAGAAATTTACGTTTTTTCTAAAAATTGATGGCTGACAATTTTTGTTCAAAACGAGAAGAACCATTTTAAATTTGTACAAAATTGCTCTATGCAGAATTTACAGTTTATTAGTAATAAAAAAATATATTTTTTCATATGCAATCCGCATTCTTAATATTTTTAAAAAATATCGTAAAATTAAAATGTATACGTATCTATTATTTACAGTTTCTTATATACTTAATCTTAATTTTGTTACAAAATTTAATAAAAACAATATTTACAAAGTACTGGTATTTAAAAGGTGGTTTTGTGTAAAATTGACATGCAAAAGTTACAGTTTATCATTAATACAAAAGTAAACATTTTTATTTACAATCTTAACATCTCCAAAAATTGTATACACGTATTATTAATTTTATTTACAACTTCTAATGTGCTAACAACTATTTACAATATCTTTAATAACAGTAAGTTAGGCCGATATTTCAAATTTATTACTGAAAAAACTTTATTTAAACAGTCAATTTTTTGTTAACATCTAAGACTCTCGTAAAATGCAGCTCTGGTTTTTCGCTGCTGACGAACCTTGCCTCCACCGTTTTCTCGACCATCTACAACCACAGTGAAAGGTTTTGCTTGTAGCTGTTGTGGAATGCTTTTTCTAAGTATTCTAGGTCTGTCAACGACTATGACTTTCTCACCGTTGCGTTGGTGCCAAACATCCTTGAAAGCCTGCTTCGTGTGATTGAAATGCTCAGCCTAGCATCCATTATAATCCTTTCTTCAAGTTCCTTTCGTTTCTGGAGCAAGATTTGGATTCTGTTACGAATGATCGGATCCCATTTGCAAACACCCTTCAGGTATTAGTTGGTGGTAGCAGCGTTTAGCAAAGAATCATCGTCCAGGTACCTGAAACAATAGAAATACTTGTTAGCTACTTTTTACCGAAAAGGGTAACAAAGTTTACAAAAAAAAGTACCTACTTACCTTAATACCATGGCGATCATCTCCATAGGAAGCAGAAGCAAAGCTGACACAGTGACTTCGAGCAGTTGGAACATCTTGAACACTTGTTAAATAAAGATTGAGTATGGGGGTGAAAATCGGGGGTATTTATACCCCTTTTTAACTGGTCAAGTGTAACGGATGCGCTGATTGAACCGGAACCGTTCCGGTTTGGTGAACCGTTGCCGTTATGAATGATTTCATAGCCCATGGAAATCGTTTGGATGCAATTTGAAAAAGAAACAGAGAAGCTTAAATACCAAAAATGGATGTAATATCGTTCAGGACGTTGCTAATTTTATCTAAACAATAAGAAAATTTTTAAATAAAACTACATATTTTCAAATTTACAACACGGTTTTTGGTGATGTTGAGGCTTCTATTGACGTATTCCGTGACTGGAGTCTTACAATTTATTTTGTTGATCGTCGTATTTTATCAAAAATGTAAAGCTTTCAATTATTTTAAAATTAATACACATACATTGTTAGTTTTATTATTTGTAATTCGAAATATTTACAACAATTATAAACAATTATACAGGGCGAATTCTAAATTGCGGATAATATTTGCTGAAGCTTAGGCCCCAAATAATATAGGGGACCTTCAACCTCGAGGCACTGAAATGTGGTTGCGTTTAACGTTTTTTGGGAAAACGAGGTTAGAATATTTATTTTAGATATTTTATATTTTTTGCATTCGCTTGGAAAAATATTTCTTGCAGCCCCATGGAAATTGTTGTCATTTTTTATAAGTATGGTAAAATAATAAGGTACATTATTGCGGAATTATCAGCTTTTTCGGTTATTTCTTATTTTTCAAGGTTAAATGATGAAATTTACTTCAATAAAAAAATGTAGTTGTTGCATGTAACTGTTATATGTTTTTTATGGTGCATTTATTTGAAGATAGCTAGTACCGTTTCCATTTCAAAACTAACGCCTAACTTCAGACGAACGCTACAGATGTAACGCCATGTTGGTAGGATGACGACGTTATTTGACAGTAGATTCACATTCGGAGTAGAGGAGCACAAATCTGTGCGTCCGAGAGGATAACGTGGAGCTTTTAACTGTAAAATAAAACCATATATAATTTGAATTACAACAAAATCATGGAGATGGTGGGTGAATTAAGTGCAACAAATGGAGTGGAGAATAATAACGGGTATTTGCACAGTATTAATCGCAGTCGTAAGGAAAGGATGAGGGCCGCAAGGCAAAAAAGAATTAAGGCCGAAATCGCTTTCCTTTTTGGCAAGTAAT
Source organism: Melanotus villosus (assembly GCA_963082815.1). Lineage (NCBI taxonomy): Eukaryota > Metazoa > Arthropoda > Insecta > Coleoptera > Elateridae > Melanotus > Melanotus villosus. The sequence continues at coordinate 2,601,319 of OY720427.1, forward strand.
TTTAAAAATTTCGTTGTAGCTTGATATTTTTAAATAACGTTAAAACAATAGTAGAACTAACAAGCATTTTATGATCATAACAGAAAAGAACAAATGGACGCTGTTGGTGGAGAATTTGCCCCGCCGTATATTAAAAGGTAAAATTAACTTGTGCTTCAGCTTTTTTCAAAGAATTAAAGTTCTAGACGTAATTTACAATAAACGGGAGGTGAGTGGAATACTGTTTCTGAAACCGTGGTAATTAAGTATGGTTTATTTTAATAGCGATATGGCCTTGTTCTGTACGAGAAGAAAAGACATCTAAAACTGGCTATGAAGCTACTGAATGAAATGGAACTGTACGGCAGCACTTTAAAAGTGAAACTTATTCATAGACCCAGGAGAAGGAACTGAACGTATCATCTTCTCAACAGTGCTATTTTTGAAATATAATTTACAGTTTAAACAAATTAAGGTGCATAATTGTATAAAAGTGGATTTCAAATTTTAGCACCGATAAATAAATTGACTGTTTCTTTTTCTTTTAAACAGTATTTTATAAAATGGTTGTTGCTTTAGGAGGATATACTAAATTTAAAACCAAAATAGTTTTTCTTTATTTAAAACAAAAAGACCTATTAATCATATCAACATATTTACTTGTTTATAAAATAATTCAAAAAGCACATTGAAATATCCAACATGACATAAATCAGTGGTTAGTGGCGGATGTCACAAGAAAATCATTTTGAAGATAATAACGGTTACCACTGTTACGTCCTGAAACCACTACTATAGTTCTTAAATTCTAAGCTTACTACGGAACCACTCGTTTTCAACGAAACACTGCGATCCGGCAAAACCAATAGTTCCACCGGAATGTCTTCTATTAGTATAATGCGAAAGAACAGAATAGAAGACATTCCGGTGGAACTATTGGTTTTGCCTGATCGCAGGGTTTCGTTGAAAACGAGTGGTTCCGTAGTAACTTTAGAATTTAAGAACACTCAGGGGAACATAATCAGAATCCCCATCAATTTGGATTGGTCTGAATCTCTAGAATTATAGCTGCATCTAGCTAGAAGTGATAATAAAAAAACTTATTTTTTAGGTTATGCCAACAATAACTTTTAACACGTTTTTTTTTTAATTTTATCAAATTAAAACAATTTTTATACTATAATATAAAGTCATACCTTTAACAATATAGTTTTCACTCATTTTCTTAACCAAAATAGGCTTTAAAGCGTTTCCATAACATGCTTTCTTCGCTTCACTAGTTGATAGATGGCTTTAAAACATCGAAAATCACTTGGTTCATTTTGCCACCAAGTAAATAGTAGTTTTAAATATCGAAAATCTAACCCCTTCATTTACGTTTTTGCTAAATCAAAAGGTATTCATAGCTTTATTTATTATTTGTTAGTTGCTCAGATATAATGTAGCATACCAATTCCTGAAAACAAAATGTCACAAAAAATCGTTTAATAATGAAGCTCATTAATAAAGCATCAAAATGCGTGCAACAATGAAGTCATTCTAATGCCGAAAGAGGGAAACATTATTATCACATAATACCAAATGTCTGTTGATTTTCTGGATCATTTCCTTATTAAATGGTCTTGCTTTCCTGAAAAGTTTTTTAAACACGTTAACAACGAAAGCTTCTTAGCGGGTTAACGACAAATCGTTTGCAACTAAGAGAATATCAACTCGAATCTTGGACTTAATCGGATCTTAAATCGAAAACATAAGACAATGAAAACCCTAATCAAAATGGAAATCAGATGCGCTGCCACGAACACATTTTTCCAGTAATGTTTTTTGAAGTTTTTTAAATTGCCATTTACTTCATGGATTTAAATCGAATTAATTTTTGTTAAAGTTGTGTTCAATATTGAACCTTCTATTTTTTAATTCTGGACTTTAGTCCCACTCAGATATCAGGGAAGATATGTCGATGGATTTCCGTAATTGTTAGCAGCTTGAAAACGTAAATAATTGTTTTTTAAAAATGTTACGTTACCATTTTAGTTGAATGTATGTTAATACCAAATACATATACAGGGTGTATGAAAAAAGCCGACAAATAGTCATATCATGAGAAGCTACATCATAAACCTAACAAGAAACTTCAAAGGCATTTTGGCATCAAACTCATAGTTTCCACAATATCTTCGATTAAAGTTTTTTAAATTTGGCAACGTTGCTACAACTTACTTTTTACCGATCTTAAGTCCTATCTACAATTACAAAATAATAAACTAAAAAAAAGAACTTTTTATTCAAAACTAGATAACAATTTATAATAACTGTTCAAAATGACCCCCTCCAACATCTCGACACCTTCTCACTCAGCGAATGATGCCGTCATTCATGTTCTGTAACATATTATTTTGTCTTATTGTGGTGGCTGCTTGCTGCATTCTTTCTATCAGCTGCTCTTCTGTGTTTATTGCTTCTTGGTAGACGAGCTTTTTTAAAGTTCCCCATCAGAAGAAGTCAAGACAGCTTAAATCCGGACTTCTTGCACACCACTCTGTCGGACCACTTTGTCCAATCCATCTCTCAGGGAACTCCTCATTTAACCAGTTTCTTGTTTGAATCCCCCAAAGAGCTGGTGCTCCATCCATTTGGATCCACATACTTCTTCCGGTTGCTAAAGGGATGGCTTCTAATAAATCCGGCAAGTTGTTAGTCAGAAACTCCACAAAATTGTTTGCAGTCAAACGTTGGGGTAAAACATGTGGTCCTATTAATGTAGTACCAAGAATTCCAGCCCAAACGTTTACACTAAATCGCACCTGATGATGGGTTTGATAAATAGCATGGGGGTTCTCGTCACTCCATTGGTGCATGTTGTAAATATTGAAAATCCCATTGCGAGTAAAAGTGGATTCATCTGTCCATAACAAAATCGCATTCTCCGCTGATAATCTTCTGGCAGTAAACCTTGTGCCAGTTGATAATGATATGGGTATAAACCATTTTCTTGTAGTAAGCGATGTACTGTTGAGTGATTAAGGTTTAATCTACCAGCTACAGAACGAGTACTTAATCCAGCATTATTTTCAAAGGTATTCAGTATCTCTTCCTCCACATCTGGCTCCAGTACATGTCGGCCGCGACCTCTGTCAGTCGCATAAGGGGCAAGTCTTCCTGTCTCCCGTAATCTTGTATCTAACCTTCTTATCACATTTGATCTAGGATGTCTTCTATTTGGGTAACGTTGCGAGTACAGTTGTTCAGCTGTATGAAAATTTCCAGCCTCACCTAAGATTAGGTACATATCTGCATATTCTCGAAGTGTATATTCCATAATACAATATTTCAAAAACACAGTACTAATTAAACGAAATAACAACTTTTCAACAAAAACACAAAATATCAAACCAAAACACAACAGAATAATCAAACAAACGGACAATTTTCGAAGTTATTAAAGCAGACAAGCAATTGCTGACGAATCAAAATGACAGGAAAGCAATGTTGATCTAAATAATAACAAAATCGAATTTTCCAGTAGTTACTTAGAAACAGTGCAGCGTTGCAAAACCTTTTAAAACTTTCAGAAGCAAAGAATTTGCTTTAATTGAAAACACATTATAGCCAAACTCCAAGCAGAAAGTGCTAAAATACCAACTGGTTTTGTTTCCTGTTGCTTAAACTATGATCAGTCATTGCCATTTAATAATAATTCGCCCTAATAAAGAAATTAGTATCCTACTTAAGACTATCAATTACTCGATAACTAGAGGGTTACCAGCAAAATGGGACTAGAGTTTTTTGCTTACTTCTTAATGCTGCTTCATATGGTGTGCCTATTTGTCGGCTTTTTTCATACACCCTGTATACATCAGTTTTGCATTGTATGTTTTTTTAGAAATAACTAAGTAAAAGTTTATTCATTTTATAATAAATTTGGTTATAAGGGAGAGCACGCACTTAAGGGATTCGCATTCTGTAACAAGTGATAGGCCGCAAATGTATAAGATGGTATAAGTATCTATTTCTCTTTATCGAATAAACATTTAGGTAACCCCAATTTAAAAAAAATTGATATTTTCCGTAACCTTTGTCATTAAATTCATGAATTGGAAGACTTCCACGGTCAGTGTTAGTGTTAACAGAATGACTTCCGGGTTGAAACCGTGTCATGTTTGAGAAAAAAGTACTCAACGTTTCGCCCACTTTCTTAAGGGGCTGCTTCAGGAGAGGGGGATACTAAAAGAGCACTATCAATCCTATCAACTCAAACGGGGAGCAGGAATCTGCATATATACGATTCCCCATGCTATTTCCCTATATTCGCCCCTTAAGTCAAACACACGGTATAATTGCCTGGGTGATGTGAGCATTAATGTGTGTTTGAAGCTTTGGGTGTTTACGAGACCTGGTCGAGGCTACGCATTTATCTAACAATCTAACTTTGGTGGAATTAAAGTTAGTGCTTGGTAAGTTGATCGAATGTACGTTTATAAACATTAATCGAAGTTAGAACTTTCATTGGCGATAATTTATCTGGATCGAAAGATTTAAAGACGTTATAAGAAATATCTAAAGCTTGAAGCTTTGGTAAATCGTTGTTGCTTAAACTGTGCAACCTATTTCCACTGAGTATTAAATTTGATAAAAACGTTAACGAACTGAAGACATTTGATGGTGTTTCTTTAAGTTTATTATGGGCTAAATTTAAATGTTGAAGTTTAGGGAGGTAATTAAAGGAGTTGGAACGGAAGTGGGTTATTTTATTGTTCTGCAGATGTAATTCCAATAATCCATCGAGGCCTTCGAAAGTGCTGGCTGTTAAATTTTCTAGTTTGTTGTGACTTAAGTTCAATACAATTAAATATTCTAACGAAGAAAAAGCGCCATCTTCAATTACCTCAATTATATTATTGTTAAGTTCCAGTATATCCATGTAAGTTAGCTCGGAAAAAGTACTATTTTTGATAATTGTAAGTTCGTTATCTGCAAAATTTAAATACTCTTGTGTTAGCAAGGACGTTGGAAGCCCAGAAAATGCACTCGTTTCAATGTATTTAATAATCAGACGAGAAAAGTTGTAGCAGCCCAGTGAACATTGGGAATGGTTCACTGCATTTACCATTTGCAGACTAAATCGGAAAATACGTAACTTTCTAACCTGTCGATGGTACAGTTTTCAAAGTAAATCTTTTGCAGAGAGGGCACGTTATTAAATAGCTGTTTTTGGATAGCACCGATGCGAGTATTCTGGAAATTCAAAGTGGTTAACCGAGTGATATTAACAAACGTAGAAGATTCAAGCGTGGAAAACTCTGCGTTTTTAATACTAAGATTATTTAGAGTTAGTAAGTCATTAAAAGCTTCTCCCTTTTGTATTTTTAATGCCGTCATTCAGGTATAAATTTTCCAGCGCAATAAGTCCACCAAAAGCATTAGATGTTAAATTTTTAATCGGAGTGCCTCGCAAATCTAAAGTTTGTAAATTTGCTACCATAAAAACTTATTAAACAATAATAAAAGCCATAATTAAATTGGTAACGCTTTATTTTACGGTACTCTTACTTTCGGCGCAAAAGGCCAGGGTTGAAAATTAATTACAGAAAAAACAATAATTAAATGTTGAATAGAAAATGGATTAAGACTTGTTAAATAATCACACAAAGTTAAATGTACTTAAAAGTACAAATTTAAAGATAAATATCAAAAAATATTAATAGTTCATTCATGAATTAGAAAATATTAAATAGCAAAATTTATAAAAGATTAATCAAAAAGCTAATTCATGATTGAATTGAATTACCATGACAAAATACAAAATTTATCTAAGCATTAAATTTTACAAAAACGAACAGGTGGACACACACCTGTGCGGTATTTAATTTGAATAATATGTAAAATTTTATCAAATACAAAAAAATATTAATAACACTTATCTTAATCTTCCTTGATAATGAATCATAAGAAATCTGGAATTCAGCAACACTTGAATTCAACTGGAAAAATGTGGTTGATCAGATATGACATCTAAACGGCATAGGAAAATGGCGTCCCTCCTCGTGTAACGAAAATTACCAAAAGTTAATTTCCAAAGGAAATTAAAATATTCCATCCAGGAAAATACACAAAGCTCTTCCAGAAGGAAAAATATTTCTAATTAACACCATAAAATTGAATATAGGTGCAATTAGGAGCTGAAAATTCCAATGCAATCGGAAAAATGGAGATTAAAGAAAATTTACTAAAAAAAGGTAACCCACCACTAAAAGTACGAAAAAAACTGTTAATTAAACATAGCAGCAACCAATTCCGAACATCGGATCAATTAAAGAAATTACGATCATTAAAAATGAAACGTACTAAAATTATAACTTTCCACAAAATTCAAGCGTGCGTTCGGCAGGAATTCTAACGCCAAAGAGAACTAATTCGTGTCAAAAAATTCACAGCGCCTCCGACAGTCAAACTACTGCGAAGGTTCAATACATTAATAACCAGGATGACACTTATGCAAATAAAGCTGCATAATAAGTAGGCGAAGATTTCACTAAGGAAAGCATTCTAAATGAAAACAAATAAGTTATGGTAATTTGAATAATACAAAAAGAGAATATAAGAATAATAGACTCGGAAAAATATAACAATATAATTAAATTGAAAGGAAAATATTAAATTTTGAAAATGAATTAAAGAATTTAAATTAAACAAACACAAACACACAACGGAAAAATTCTTCACGCTCACAACATTGGCAAAAACTTGAAAAAAAAATTGGTACAATTAATTTGTAATCCAAAAAATTGTAACAAATTATACACAACTGTAAACTCAGCTTTTCTAATTTCGTTAAGATTTGCGTGGCTCAAATTCAAAAGCCTCAGCGAGGATACATTGTAAAGTTGAAATTGATAATCTACGGAATAATTATTGTTGTTGCTAAGATCAATGACTAATCGCTACCTTAGAATTCGAGTAGAATTACAGGGTTCTAACTAGCACAATTACGATTTCGAGATATTCGAGTTTAAAGATTCAAATTACTATAAATCTGTTACAAAATAAAAATACATATAAAAAAAATTGTATGAGTTATTTTACTAGAAATTGACTAATTGTTATGCTTTACCTTTACTGTAAAATCAACAGTTTAATTACAATTAATTAAAATAATGACTGATGCAACGTTCTATCTGCAATTCACTGCAAGCAGATAGAACCTTGTACTCAAATTATTTGCATAGTATAAAATAATATTTGTGGTCAAAGTTCTATCTGCAAGTAGATAGAACCTGGTACTCAAATAGTTTAATTAAACCAGTGCAGATAGAACCTTGTGATGATTTTATCTTCCGTATAAATCGCTAGATGTCCTCAAATTGCTTTTTAAAGTGTAACATTTTGCACATAGAACCTTGTTATTCTCATAACTCAAAAATTATAAAATTGTCAGTTAGAACCCTGTAATTGTAAGGTAGCGCAATATTGCTGGTAATCTCGCAAAGGAATCTTCTGCAAGTTATTGCCGTTCAAATAAGGATACCTTAAGGAACCGAAACCCACAAATGAAACTATTTCCGTAATATTGTTATTACTCAAACATGGGCGCCGGCAGGGTGGTGCAAGGGGTGCACTTGCACCCCCCTGGCTTGGAAGAAAATACACAATTTAATTAATTAAATAAGAAGTTGTTTATTGTTATTTGATTGTTATACATAACTTATGTAAATAAATGGTTATGTATTTTATACACTTTAGTGTAAACTTCGGGAAAAGTCGTGTGAATAATTATAAGGAATTAAAAATAATTCTAAGTTGCAAGTTATTTTTTAATGAATAGATAATTTAACCAGGGAATGGAGCCCCTTAATAATAATATATAAAGAGTGAGGTCAAGGCTATTATTCAATTGGCATAAAATTAAACAACTGCATACTTACCGAATGTTACAAGCAACAATGAACTTAGTTACTCGCCGAACATCAAGGGAATAAGTGTTTGTAGTGAAAGAAACAGTTGTTAATCGGGCATGGCCTTATTTGTTTGTGCTAATAAACCATGGATCAAAGTGCATATTGAGGAAGAATTGCACATTTAACACATTGGTCAGTTTTATTTAGTATAAAAGGTGAGATAATATTATACTGCCCCTAAATTATTTTTTTCTCCAACCACACGAATAAGACGCCATATTGTCGAATAATTTTGTATAAAAAGTAAGTCATTTCGGGATGTTCACCAATTAACCTGGCAACTCTATACTTTTCGATTCATATTTGCACTAATACAAAAATGGACGCAAGATAGGGTTTTACAAGGTAAAGTTTAAATAAAAAACAAACGCTTCGTCAACATTCGGCAATCGCCGTCGTTGTTGTTTATTTTCCCCGTATAGTGATTGTTTATTTGCGCCATAACAGTTCTCAAAAATTCAATTTGAAAACAGTAAAAGAGAAAATGGAAGTTGATTTTAGTTGGAGAAAAAATAGTATGTTTCATTCGCACAAAAAATGCGTTTTCGGGACGCGTAAGACTCATCGGACTCCGCTGCACGTCGTCCGGCGATCTATTTTACTTGTCCCGAAATCATGCATTTTTTGTACTAATTAAACAAATAACTATTTCACACTTAAGTAACGCACTTTTGAACTGTTTTTTTTTCGTATAAGAAATTTATTATCTTAAAGTATTTTACGTATTAAATTTTAATTTTTTATATTGTCGGACTTTGAATAAAAATCAAACTTCATAAAATGAAAAAAGTGGTTTGATCAGAACTATTAGTAAGTCTTACTGTAAATTGAATTAAGTTAAATTAAATGTAGAAAATTAATTTTACATAAAAATCGTAGGAAACATCACTAGTACGAAGGACCTGACTTCTAAAGGGCATGGTTCTTCGACGACCACACCAACCACGATGAACTCTACTGACCAATCCTTATATGTAAGAAGTCAACTCACACGCGCACGTGTCTTGGAACAAAGGCATGCCCTTTGCCGTGTCGAGCGTCATCTTTCTGGTTCACGGCAGTCATCCACGTGCGCTCGCATACTTGGATGCATTCATTCCAGTCCCATGTGATGAACCTAGATACCACGTCATATCCATTTCCTAACGACGCTTCATTACATTATTTAAGTTGTTTTGGGAATGTTTGGCATAACAAAACCTGTTCGATGTTAAAATGATAATACAGTGATTCTTGAAAATGTTTGTAATTTCAGTTTTATAAACAAATTCATGGGTCTGTATTACCACTTCACGCTTAAATCATCTCTAATTAGTCATGTTTCAGGTTAACATAATAATGATGATGGTTTTACACGAGTATAATTTTAGTGGTATAGAAGAAAGATTCAGAACGCTGCCAAGTTATTAAACATGACTAGATTTAAACAAGAAGTTAGAATTCGATTGTTTTTATTAATTTTTTCAATACAAAATACAACAACATAACTTAACGCAAACCATGCAGTTTGATGTGAAAGCATAACGAATCCAAAAGATGAGCATGGAGGAGGCTAGGATTACAAATTTATTTATTAACTTTTGATTTATATCGTTTAAAGGCAATTTTTTATTATAAGCATTGAAACATATTTTTACATTAAAATGTAATTTGTATGCGTTTGTGAAGCAAACTGGAACATATCTTGCTCATCACTTGGAATCATTACTTGCTCGTAACACATAAAAATTGCTAGGTTGCTGCTACAGTATATTCATATAATAAATTAATTAAACTTACACTGGCGAGCAAAAAATTGAGGTCAACGTATAGTTATGATATCTTTGTGGAATTTTCTGTTTTAAGCTTATGTTAGCCAATTGCAAACCATTGTACTATAGTTTGTAGGCTAAATTAAAAAGTCAATGATGAATCGCAAAGCATATTTTTTGGTTTTTACGATTTATTTCGTAAGAGCAAAAAATTTATATTTTAAACGAAATTCGACAGTTTGTTATTAAGATCAATATGGGACTAAAAAATGAAAAAAAAAATCATCACTAATAACGTGTATTCCCTCCTCTTGCGTCAATGACTGCTTGAAGTTGACGAGGAATACTTTGAATTAAGTTAAGGATTACGTTCTGGTCGATGTTATCCCATTCTTGCAATAGTAGCTCCCTCAGCTCCTAGGCAGTGCTTGGAGCTGGTATATGCCTTCGAATACGACGTCCCAACTCATCCCAGACATGTTCGATGGGATTCATGTCCGGACTGAGGGCTGGCCAATAGAACCGCGTAATTCCCTCGTCATCAAGATATTCCCCGACAACTCTAGCTGCGTGAGGTCTAGCATTATCGTGCATAAAAATGGCACGCTCTCCCATAATGATCATGAAAGGCATAACATGATCTTCTAGAACCTCGGTAATGTACTCATGAGCTGTCAGGGAACTATTCTGTATGAAAGCCAACTCTGTGGGTGCTTGTGAAGTGATTCCTGTCCAAACCATAACAGACCCACCGCCAAATGGAAGTCGCTCGTCAATATAAACTTGAACGTATCTTTCTCCGGGTCTTCTGTATACTCGCCGACGTCCGTCTGGCCCAGTAAGGCAAAAACCCGACTTGTCTGCAAACAGTACCTTGCTCCAGTCCTCATTATTCCATGCCACGTGATTCCGGGCAAAAGTTAATCTTACAACTCGATGCCGACGTTGCAATGGTGGACCTGTAGCCATCCTTCTACAACGCAATCCAGCAGCACGAAGTCTTCTCCTAATGGTCAATTCACTAACATTTAGATATCTAACTTCTTGGATTTGATTTCGTAGCAAAGCCGCAGAAACTGCTCTATTCCGCAAACTAGCGGACACAAAAAAACGGTCATCTCTTTGGGTGGTGACTCTTTTTCGACCGGATCCTGGTCTTCTGGTTAGCAGGCCAGTCTCCTCATGGCGCTGGTATACCTTTCGTACAGCACAAAGGTCCTTACCAACAATTCTTGTAGTTTCTCGTTGTCCTCGGTCATCTTGTATCAACACTACAATTCTTGCCACAGCAATAGGACCTAAAGGCATTATTAAAGCGCAATGAATACTACAAACACTACACTGTGCGACTGATAGGTTCTACAGAGAGAAATCAAAGCTAACTTAGAAAAAAAGACACCGAAATGTCAATTTTTAATTAGAGCGAATGCACGCTATTTCATAGAAGTCGTACATACGGTGATAATACGTGATAGAAAACAAATATGATAGATAACATTTCTCGAAGAACAATAGATTAAGCGCCTGATATGATTTACAATTGGCCAACATAAGCTTAAAACAGAAAATTCCACAAAGATATCACAACTATAAGTTGACCTCAATTTTTTGCTCGCCAGTATATTAACATTATTAGAAACATATTTTTTTACATTAAAATCTTGTTTGTATGCGTTTGTGCGTTTAAGAAAACTAAAACATTTCCAGCCCATCTCTTAGAATTATTAGTTAGCTACTCGTAACTCCTAAAACTTCATTTTTGTTACAATAATACATAACAAATTAGATAAATTGGTTATTAACATTATTACAAATTCGCATTAACTAGTTCTATTTGAGAAACCGAACTTCTATTATTCCGATGACAAAAACAATATTTAAAAAGTTAAAATAATTTTCCTAAAAATATAAAAACGCAAAGAATTATTAATATAATTTCAAATTACGCCCAACTTATTGGGATTAATATGGTTGTGGTTTTTAACGTTTAAAGCTTTGCCTTTTATGTTTTCTATACCATCGTTTAAATATAAATTTTCCAATATAGGAAGCCCATCAAAAGATTGAAAATTTTAATTGGAGCTCTAGTCCAGTCAAATGGTCGAAATAAAAAGGCAAGCTTTGCATTTTGGGTAGGCAACGATTTTTTTTATCTATGTGTAGAGGCATCAGGTGGTGAGTCTCAATCAGGGTTTTCGGGGTGGTGACCCCCTCCATTCGGCCGCCATCTTAAAAGGAAAGGCTAATTAGTTTTTCGGCTATATCTCTGTAGCCGTGAGTCTTACAAAAAGTTTGTACGAAGATTTTTGGTCGAGAATCGTATTATCTACAATTTTTATGAATAACTTTTTTACATACATTAATAATAAAAAGTTATAAGCCGGAAAAGCCAAAAAATTAAGGGATTATAACTTTTTTATTATTAATGCTACGTAAAAAAGTTATTAATAAGAGTTGTAGACAATACGATTTTTTATAAAAAAGCTTGGTACAAACTGTTTGTAAGGCCAAAGGTTACGGAAATATAGCCGAGAAACTAATTAACCCTTCTTTTAAAAATAGCGGCCGAATGTAGGGGATTACCACCCCGAAAACCCTGATTTAGACTCACCACTGATCCCTCTACACATCCATAAAAAATCGCTGCCTACCCAAAATAACTTAATTAATTAAATTCAAAAGCTTAGCAGAGGGTAAACTATGAAAGCAAAGATAGCAATTTAATTAATAATTATAGTTATTGCTAAGATCGATAACCGATAATTTTGAAAATCCTCTGCATTTTTGTCAATATTCTGATCAAATAAAGATATTTTAAAGATGCTAAACCCATAAATGAACCCTCAATTAGTTCTGTAATTTTATTGTGGCTCATGTTTATTGTCTCCAATTTTCCCATTCTAGAAAATGTACCGTATGGTATTTTAACTTGAATACCTAAACCAGATAAATCAAAATCTACCATATCCTGTAAACCATTAACTGCAAACACTTCTAACGCCGAAATAGGATTGATTGTTAAATTTAGGTATGTCATGTGCTTCAAACCAAAAAACGTGTTCCCTTTTATAAAGTTAAGTTATTGTTATCAAGTCGCAGGCCAAATAAATTATTGACACCATTAAACATGAATTCCGTAAGCTTTGTTAAAGCATTATTGCTTAAATTTAAACTGGTTAATTTATTAAGCCCCTGGAAAGCCCCTTGAGTAATGGATTAGATCTGAAAGTTAGACAAATCGAGTGATTCTAAACTTTGTAACCCTTTAAACGTATTTCTTTCTAAAGTCGAGATGTTATTCTGACTTATATCTAAGGAAGTAACATTGTTAAGTTCGTAAAATGTATTTGGACTTATTTTCATAATTCCGTTATTACTCAAGTCTAATATTTTTAAATTTGGCATACCAATAAAAACATCAGGTAGTAAATTATGAAGCTGGTTGAAACTTAAGTTTAAGAGAATCAAACTGTCAAGACCAGTAAAAGCACCAGTATATCCAATTCCCATTTCAAATAAATCGAGAGCAACTAACTTTTCTAAACCTACAAATGTATTTGATTCCAAATAATCTTCAACATTATCTTTGCCTTTATTTACATAAAGTTGTTTCAATTTCTTTAAATGTGAAAACATATAAGAATGAAAAGCGAAATTGTTATTTCTCTGTTTCGGTACTAGAATGACATCATTCTAGCACGCATTTTGATGCTTTAATGAGCTTCATTAATAAACGATTTTTGGTGATATTTTGTTTTCAGAAATTGGTGATTACGGTATCAAATAATATACAAAATACATAGGCAACCATTCAGTTACTAGGCAACCAGTCAGTTGCTAGGCAACAAAAACGTCAAACGTCAAACTTTTGTCAACTGTCAAGCAAAAATCACTATTACCAACATAACTATTTAACCAAATTTCCCCAAGCCGAAAATGCCAAGTATTTTTGTAAAAAGAAATAATGTAAATGGAGGCCGAAACAGAGAAAATGGTATAAAAAAACTCGTTACAGAAGGCAATTCGAGCACTCGTCCGTTCGGCCACTCAATGCTACGCGGCTCGTGTCCAAATTTCGGACTCGTGTGCGAAAACGATGGCTTCTGTAACTTGTGTTTTAATATACCACTCTTAAATCCAAAAGTAATAAGTTAGGCATATCGGAACAGGCCTTCGCTTGTATTTCAGTAATATTATTGTCATTTAAATATAAAGTTCGTAATTCGTCCAAACGAACAAAAGCAAAATTTTGAATTTGTTGTATACTCATACGGCTTAAATTTAACTGTTTGATACAATTTAAACCTTTAAATGTGTTAGCTTCCAATATGGATAATTAATTTTCCCTCGTGCTTACTCGTGTTACTTTTTTCAGATATAAAAATGAATCCGGTTGTATCTTCATAATACTGTTGTGATGTATTGAAAGTGTTTTCAAACCACTTAAACCAACAAACGTGGTATTAATTATCACTTCTAATTTATTATTAAATAATTCTAACAGCTCTCATAACGATAATTATTTGAAAACGTTATCACTAATAGTTAATAGTTGATTATCATTTAAATACAACGTTTTAAGTTCGGGTAATTTAGTGAAGCTTGATGATTTTATTTCACTGATTCGATTGAAAGCCAAATTTAAACTTTTAAGCTTAGTATTACATGGAAAGCTATTTTCGATTTCCGTTAGATTATTGTTGTTGATATTTAACAATTTATGCGCCTGTACAATCATCTGCCTAATTATGTTAAAAATAAAGATAATTTCAATAAATTCAAAACTGCCGCCAAAGATTATTTAATTACACATTGTTTTTATTCCATAAATGCGTATTTAATATACAAAGAGCCCGATATGTAAACTCTGTATGTTTTTAACGCTGTTTATTCTATTTTATGTGGAAAATGTATTTTTATTGTGTGTACCTTGTATTAACTTGTATCTTGTACTGACTATAACTAAACCGTATCTTTGTATGGCCTAAAGTTGCAAATAAATTATTATTATTATTATTATTAACTCTTCCAATTTTTTGAAGTTGCGCGTCACTGAATATATCGTTGAAAGTTCGTTGAAACTGAGCATCAAGACTTTTAAGCTGTTAATATTAGAAACATCCTCCTCCTCAAGACTCACAATTCTATTATAAACCAAATTAAGTTCTTGGAGCTTCTGCAGACACTTCATTATGATGCAGGAACAATCGTTTTAGGTTGGCAAATTTGATACGTCCTCAGAAATGTTTTGCAAATATATATTTGAAAGGCAAATTTCTTGGTATTCGTGCGTATGTGGTACTTCTAACGTGGTATTTTTTAAATCCTCAATATCCGAGTGGCTAATTTCCAGACACGTAAGGGATACTCATCAATCTCCGATTGGTAGTCATAATCAGTATAATCATGTTCATGAGTTATGTTGCTTAATTTAGTAGACAAACTGAATTCATTTACTTCAACACATTTAAGTGCAATCGGTAATTCGTCAATAACATCGATGTTCCCTATAAACGCATAACTGTAGCACTGGCAGTATCGGCTGAATAAAGATTATCTTGAACAGAAACATCGTGGTAATCTGTTGACAATAATATTTGTTAGTGTTGTATTTTTCTACACAGTGTCAGAGTTAAGAGCACATTTAAGCATCTCAAAGATAAGTAATAGAGTACTCTCTTATAAAGATTTAAGTATACCACATGTACACTGACATGCTTTCGGTTCAAAACCTACACGCGACACTCCGTGTCATAAGTGCGTTGTTATTTTGTTCAAAATTTTAAAAGCATATAATTAAATGTCACACAATGCATGTAGATTTGTATTTGAATGCTCAGAAGAAGAAAGAGGAAACCTGAAAAGGTATATCAGGCTTCAAAAAACGAATATCCAAAGACGAACAGAACACAACAACGAATAGAAGATCAAATAATAAAGAATGAGAGAAGTAAAGAAAGAAAGGCTGAAATGAAAGAAAAGAGAAAAAAGGAGAATATTACCAAAATACTAAGAGTAGGAGAAGAAAAAGCCCAAGAAACTATGAAAATGGCAACATGGAACGTAAATACAGAATACAACAAATAAAGAAGACGAAATAACACAGGAGTTATTAAAAACAAAGATACACTATGTAGGTATAACAAAACCAAAAAAGAAAAAACTACAAAAATTACCAAACGGCTACTGAATGTATTGGTCAGGAATTGGGCAGGAAGAACATGCAAAATCTGTGGTAGCGTGTACGATAAAAGAAGAAAATATGAGATACGCGAAAAATGAAAACTTTGTGTAAGTGAAAGAAATGAAAGAGGAAATAGGAAAAGGAGAATATATGATAGTAATTGCATATGGCTCTAATAAAGACGACATAAAGAAGAGGAAGAAAAGCTTTTAGGTGAAATGCAGCAACAACTAGGCAACTCTACAAGACAGTCATTATCATAGAAGACCTGAGTGGGAGAGTGGGAAACAACGACCAACTAATAATAGGAAACCAATATTTTATGCACAAAGAAATCCTAAAATAACGAGAGAAAGAAAGCAGAAATGAAACATGTATAACAGACTATTTTTTATTTAGTAAACAAATACGGCTAAACGAAGGATCCGGAAATGGGAAGCGGCCACTACATGCCATTCATGACAATGAAGAACAGAAGAGTTAAAGAGCAGGATCCGAAAAGAAAAACAACAAACAGAACGATAAAACTCTACAGATTAAAAGAGCAACAAGTTATGTAGGTTACTTTTGCTTTAAATACGGGTATAATGTACTGAAAATACCGCTGCAGGTACGAATAAGTATGAATTCATAGCAACGCTGCAAAACTAGAAGAAACTTTAACTCCATCTCTATAGCTCTAAGACAGAAGAATTTGCGACAGTTGGATAGACTGCGTGCTTAAAGGCAGGGTGCTCAAAGGCAACACTGCTTGATGAAACAGTAGCGGTCCGGGTGACGAGGGGTTGTCCTCACGTGGGAGTTTTATCCCCACTGTTGTGGAACCTCGTTATAGATGGACTACTCGTGGAACTCAACAGAGAAGGGTGTTCTCTCTTGGACTTTGCTAATGACTTAGTCGTAGCAGTAGAAGGGAAATTTATATGTACGATCAGGGAGCGCATGTAATGGGTCCAGTAAGTCGTGTCAAGGTGGACTGAAAGGGAAGGCCTAAGAATCAGCCCCCAGAAAATCACCATAATTCCATTTTACACGGAAAAGAAACCTGGAAGGTCTTGTTCCTCTATACCTCAACAGAAATTTATTTGACATGTCGGCAGAGCTAAAGTATTTGGGGATCATCTTAGATTCCAAACCCACCTGGAACTCTCACATGGAAAAAAACGGAAACAACTCTAGCAGTTGTTAGACGAACATATAACAAATCATGGGATCTTAAAAAAGAAGTGTCACATTGGTTGTACACCAGAGTGGTCATACCGACCATTACATATGCGGCCTCGCTCTGGTAGCCCATGGTAAAGCAGGAGACCACTAAACTAAGCGTCAGTAAAATTCGGAGGCTGGCCTGTCTTACCAGCACGGAAGCAATGAGGACCACGCCCACCGCTGCAATGGGACCCTTTTTAGATCGACCTCCCCTTCACACTTCACATAATAATCCCGAGGAGGCGAGACTGGGATTATAAATAATGTAGAATTCACTGTACCCTCGAATGGTGGGAAGCACTCCGCGAGTTTTCATCGCGGGTGACGCGCCTGAAAATTACGTAAAAGGCGTACCAAAAGGCGCGAGGTAAAGTGTGGGGAGAAGTGAAGTGGAGTGCAGTGCAGTGGCGATGGCATTACGGTTGTTTCGCGCCGAAGGTTCGGACTAAGACTAAGGACCTACCTAGGTTAAGTGAAATTATAGTTAAGTATATAGTCTAGTTGTAAGTTAGGTAGCTATAGTGTTCAGTGCTAAACTAATGGACTAATGCAGCAAAGACTAGAACGCAGCAACATTATAACGCATAACTAGATCTAAGATGTTATTTAGTTTAGGAATAGGTTTAACAATAAATTAGCAACAAAGTATAAGGCGTTAATTCCACAAGACTTGATATAATTCGATATCGTATCCCATTCGGAGGGAAGTAGGCGCAAAAAGGAGGTGGAATTAACGCCACCAATATCAGTGCAAAGTAGAAGTAGCGCAGAATATAGGCTAGCAATACTAGTATAGTGCCCTACGGGCGGAATACTAGTTTATATACAAGTGATGTATAACTGATTAAATAAAACTGTACCCTCGATGGAGAACAGGGCGCGCAAAGCTGACCGACAGTATAAGGGGTCCTTTGCTTGAGATGAAAATAGACTACATGACTCCAAGATGGAACCTCTCTTCAAGATAAAAATACAAAATCATGGAGAACATAGCGAACAGAAACAAGAAATTTCTGGTGGAAGCCTCCAAAGCCGACTCAGATGTTGTATCAGGAATTTATGGCGAGTCCCAGGCTTGGCTTCCCGCTGGGAAAACTCGTCACAGTCTTTCAATGTGTGTGGGAAACTAAAAGAAGGGCCTATACCAATAAGCGAATCTTTAACTTTTCCGATAGCTAGGCGGTTCTAAAGGCTCTTGCTAGCCCAAAGATTTCATACAGACTGGTATGGGAATATGCTAAAGAGCTCAATGACCTGGCAGAATGTAACACTGTTAAATTGTTGTCGGTTCCAGGCCATAACCGAATAGATAGACGGTAATAAAAAAAGCCGATGATTTGGCAAGGCTGAACCTACCTTCGGAATTCCAAAAAATACAATTCGTAACTATCTGAGATCATGCAATGGCTGTGATTGACATAAATGAAAGCAAGCACAATAAGCCTTTTAGACTGCAGTGTAAAAACGGAAACCTTCGGTAGACGGGCTTTAAACAAAAAAAAAACGATGTAAAACTCTCAAGATGTTCGAGGCTTTTTTTGTAGTTAGTTTTAGTAGCCGCGTAAGATTCTCCGTTAGAATTTGTTTTCCTTGTTCAATCCAACATATAACAATTACATATAAATACATGGCATTGCACTTCTCTATTTATATTCTTTGTTGTAAACAAAAAAATGCATTGACTGAGAAATCTTTATAAGAGAGTATTATTAAATTATTAATTTTAAAAAGCATCTGTTGAGGTTTTCAGATGCAAGTCTGCCCATTGAAGCTTCACGGATACGAATATTTCTCAGTATTTTGCTTCACATTTGTGATATCAAAACAATTTATTAGAAAAAATGGTTCAGAATCCAAATTTTGACTGGTGTACTGAATTTAAATTCAAAATTTGTTTTAGAAAAATCATAAGTTCACCCACATTATTAGTTTAGATTCAATTGCGCAGTATTTTAGAATGCGAAATGAAATATGCACCATTATAGAAGACCCTTACTATGTATTTAAATATGCTTACAACTATTATTCGGCTGAAATAAAATTTAATAACTGCGTACTTACCATATGTTAAACGTAGCTAAACACATTGTTCATGCTACACCAATGAACTAACTGTTTATCTCAAAAGGGAACAATTCCTTATATAGGGACAACACATTTATTTCGCGGAACTCATTTATGTATTTGTATGTCGATCAACTGCAAACAGCCCTTTTCCTGCAATTGAAATCAAGTGCATAATGATTGGCAGTGGCGGCTCGTGACTTTCTAGAGGTAAGGGCTGCAGAAAAAATAACTCTAAATTAATGAGAAAATCTAACCCTATTGTACACCGTACACCCAAACAGGCAACGAAATCCGACGGAGCGCTGTACAAAAATAAATCATATTTTTTACAACAATAATGCTATGCAAGTAATTCTTTCACTAAAAACTTTTTCATTCTTTTCTGCACATTTCATTCGATATAAGAGCGCATCTATGTGTAATCGTTTTAAAAATGCCTCGATGCTAAAGTTTATACTACGCAATTCGCGTACGCTTTGTTTAAAGAATTTATGTCGCATTTGTTAACAACAATTTCGAGATAATTTTGGAGCATCAGAATCTAGAAAGAATAAGCTTTCCAACGGTTTAAAAACCATTGAGAAATATTAAAAAATAAGCTTGTAAATGCCATATAAACGTAAAATTATTCAATTTTCAGAATTTAAAAAACATTCGAAAAATATTTTTTTGTGCGTTTTTGCAATCGCGGACAGATTGGCACCCTCCACATTTAAATCCGTAAGGTCATTCCGGACACGCTACATATTTTTTTAAAACTATATCTGCGAGTGCACCCCCTATGATCGAATTCACGGTCCCTGATTCCTGACTATATGGGGGGCTACGAGCGTCGGTTTGGGGCGCTCCCGGTTTAAGTTTAAATCTGAATGCTAAACCACAATCTTCCCGATTTGTGCACGTTGTTCGGTGTATTCCGCCCGACAGCTTTGAATTCATGTATTATGATGTGCGCGGTCTTTTCGAAAGCGATTTAATTACTGTCCAAGTTGAAAATACAATGTAATCCTGTTTTAATTAATACCTAAACGAAATTAACGAAAAATAATTTCGTTTATGTAAATAAACGAAATTACTTTTTAGTTTTGATTACTGCTAATAACTTTTTCAAAATTTAGGTCAGAGCGGCAGCCCGGCAGCTCTTACATACGAGCCGCCACTGATGATTGGTATTAAGTTGGATATGGAAGTTAGAGCGAGCTTTCATTGACGATAATTTATACAGATTGAATGTGTTAAAGGTTAAAGGCGTTCTAAGAAATATCCAATGCTTGAAGCGTTGGTAAATTGGTACTTAGACTATGTAATCTGTTTCTACTGAGTACCTATTAAATGTAAATTAGTAAAAACATCAACGAACTGAAGACATTTGATGGTGTTTCTTTAAGTTTATTGTGGGCCAAATTTAAATATTGCAGTTTTGAGAGGTAATTAAAGTCAGAACGTAAATGAGCGAATTTATTGTTCTGCAGATGCAATTCCAGTAATCCATCGAGGCCTTCAAACGTGCTGATCATTTGCAGATTTGTGTAACTCAAATTCCAACGATGATACATTGTGAAGATGAAATTGGTACCTAATCTAAAGAGTAATTATTGTTGTTGCTAAGATCGATGACTAATATTGCTGTTAAGCTCACAAACGAATCCAAGGGAAATTTCTTCAAGTTGTTGTTCAAATAAAAATATTTTAAGAAATTTAAACCGAAAAACCTATTTCCGTAATATTGTTATTACTCAAATTTAAAGTTTTTATAAGTTAATTAATCCAGAAAATGCAGGATATGACAATTCACCTTGAATACCCAAACCAGATAAATCCAAATTACCATACTTTCGAACTTAAAGAATTCGTGAATTTCTAAAGATGAAATGGGATTATTTGTTAAATTTAAGTAACTTAACAGTCGCACTGAGAAGGGGGGGGGGTCAGCCGCTGACCCCAGGATACTTAGTTTGCTCGTTCTCGTGTAATTTTTAATATTTTTATCTCAAAATTTATGACTTTTATCCCTGAATCACTCTGAATCTGGCGATATATAATTGATTAAGATTAATTTCTAAACATCGGCGTAAAAAAATAAAATCCGCGGAAAGGCGCCCAAAGTTAATATTGTACGGCGGCGTTGCAGTCAGATGGTATTACATTTTGTGTAATTTAGGCGGGAAATAAATATATGAAAGCCTGCACTCATTGCCAAAAGTATATTTACCCAAAGCATACCGCCGAAAAACAACAGACGACAACCATGACACGCATCAAATGTAATCATTCTGTATAATATCTTATGTGTAAAAATAAATATTAGAAACTAAAATACACTTTATTTAACTTATTTCAACCTCTGTATTCACTATCGCCTACATTTTCATGTAATAGGTTAAAAAAGCACTATAACTAAGACTTAAAACACTGGGGTCAGTCGCTGACCCCCCCGTTCTCAGTTCCCCAGGCAGTAGCGTAACCAGAAACGTAGTTTGTAGGGGGCCCAGTCCACTGTTTAAGGTTTAACACCTAGTTTGAAGGGGGCCCAGTCCACTGTTTAACAATTGTGTCAGAAATACTACATATGCACTCGACGGGACCCAACATAGTACACTCATCCAGCATTTTTGGTTACATTTTGAAGACGGTTTTGATTAATAACTTCGATCTTGAGGGGGGCCTGGGCCCCCTGGGCCCCCCCTTGGTTACGCCACTGTCCCCAGGTACACGTATAGGGTCTCAGTGCGACTGTTAAGCGGAAGCAAAACAAACCGTAAAACGTAGGCTCTCCTATAACTGATATGTTATTGTCATCGAGTGGCAGACTGCCCAAAAGACTTTATACATAGACGGATGATCAGAGGTACATGCTATAAACGAAATACTCAAAGCAGCAAAGGAAGAGCTGATCAAATTCCCAAAAGCGAGGAAACTATGTGCATTAGACGTACGAAATGCATTCAATTCAGTGCCGTGGAAGGAGATAGTGAGGGAACTAGAGAGGAGAGCTATTTCACCGCAGCTCATACTTGGAAAATAGATACGAGGGGGGTTCACGCCAAAACCGGAATTTCTTCTGCGAAAGTACAAATTGATTGGATAGTGTGATTTTTTATTACATGCAATATTGAATGTACTTTAGTCTAAACAAATAATCAAGTACCTACCCTTGTTATGGTAGCCGTTCATTTGTTATTAAACATGGCAGATAACACTGTCAGTTGTATTTTGAAGCAGCGCATTATTATTCAGTTTCTTGTCAATGAGGCGTTAAACCTGCTGAAATTGTACGCAGACTTAGTGCACAATTTGGTGAAAGTACAATTAAGAAGTGGCAAGTGTTTGAGTGGGCTGGTCGGTTCAAAAATGGTCGCGAAAGTGTGAGTGTTGATCAAGGAAGAGGAGGTTCCAATGCAACAAAAGTCGTTCCTGCCGTTATTCAACGTGTTGACGATTTGATTAAGCAGAATCGGCGAATTACTGTTTCGGAAATAGTGAAAAGGACTACTTTAAGTACTGCATCAGTAGAAAAATCATTCATAAATACCTCAACTTTAAAAAAGTGTCAGTGACAATGCCAGACCACACACGGCTAAGATTACCCTGGATTTTTTGAACAAATTGGGTTGGGAAACACTACCGCGTCCTGCTTATAGTCCAGACTTGGCTCCCTCTGATTTTCATTTGTTTGGACTGCTTAAAAATCATCTAGGAGGCAAACGATTTCAAGAAGGAGAGGCACTTAAAAAGTGTGTTCTAAATTGGTTTAGACAGCAGGAAGAAAGTTTCTATTTTGCAAGATTTCAAGCTTTGGTACAAAGGTGGAATAAATGTGTAGGTCTTAATGGAGATTATATTGAAAAATAAAACTAGTTTAATCTATACAGGCTGAGTCAAGCTATACCTACGACTTTTTTTTAATGAGTTTATTGTTAACCATTTTTGGTATCCGTATGTTTCGAAGGGTGCTCTACAACCTGGCATAGTCAGATTTTTGATTGGATGTCAAATGTCAAAGTAGCAATTTTCTATTGTTTATTTTTAAATGGAACAGTACACTTTTTTTAGCTTAAACGAAGCTGTAAAATGTTCTTAATATGACTCTAATTTGTTTTCCCACCGTTTTGTATATAAAAAAAAATTGAAACTTCGCCACCCTGTATATCGAAAATGGCGCGTTTTTGATCATGTGTATATTAACATTTTTTTCTTATTTTGTTGAGTACTATCACACCCTGAAATATCTGCATGACATAAAAAGGTAGAAACACATTGTTGTCACGTCACGTGAGCTCATGTAACCTCACGTGAATTCACTATCCACTAAAATCAGTGAGATTGCTCGTAGGAGACACATTTATGTCACGTAATAACGGTCGCACGCTGTGTTCTCTACGTGACAAAGTTTACAAAATGAATGAGCATAATATTAGTGCTAATAGTTCATCTTCTTCAGGTTTAGAAAAAGAGTTGTTAGAAGTCGTGTGTGGATTAGTTATAGGAAACAAAATAAAAAAGACTAAGCAATGGATACACGACGTTAACTTGAAAAGAGCGGAAAAAGGCGAATTCCAGAATTTATTTCAGGAGTTGGAAAATGATGAAAATCGTTTTCAGATGTATCTACGTTTGAATAAAGAAGAATTTGACTTTCGAATATGTTGGTCTCCGTAATTTTCTGACCTGACCTTGTACCAAACTATCATATACGCACTTTTTCAATCAGCATTTCCTCCATTTTCTTTAGCTCACGCTATCACGCCTCACGAAAATTGTGTTGAAACAGAAATTTTGAGCGCGTGCTGGCATACAATATCATGTGTGTTCACGTGAAAGCAGCGAATGATAACAGTGTGTCTCCTGCAAATATAACTACATGGGAAATACCAGTCTCATGAATTTTTCGTTTCACGTGAAGTCACGTGGGGTCACATGAGCTCACGTGGCGTGATAATAATGTGTTTCTACCTTTAAATAACACCCTGTATAACATCACATTATGTAGATTTCTGCTCCCCGTTTCAGTTGATGGAATTGATAATGGCATCAATCGAAAGACAAAAAAAATGCGCTTAATTTGATAGGTACTACTTTACTTGAATTTGTTGCTTGTTTAACAAAGAAACTGCAATATACAGGGTTACTGGTAATTCGATACATTCCTTTGGGGTTGTGATAGGGCAGGAGCTAAGAAACAAATTTAACCCTAATATACCTTATGCAAAACTCAATAGTTTTTGAGATATGTCAATTTTTGTGTTTTTCTCAAAAAAGTAGATCTTAATGTCTTTAAAGTTAATTTTAAAAAAAACTGCTTGACGGTTTTTGAACTTTTTTACTGGATCACTTGTCCCACTCTATGGTCATCCGTTTGGAATGGAAAATATCCGGAAACATTTCGATCATGTGAAAATTTTAAATAAAAACTTTTAAAAAATAATTTTTAAAAATCAGCTATGAAAATTACCAATTCGTTTTTCTCAAAAATTATCAACATAACATGCGTACAAATTATTTTAAAAACTTCCTTATTTCAACAGCTATCTATCAAGGTACAAATTTTCAACGTGCACTTGATAGTTCTAATAAAAAAAATAGTAAAAGTGATGCAAGTAGTATGGTTCTTATTTTTGGATAAACAGTAAAAAGTAAAAGTGTGCGTAAAAAAAAAATGACAAATCGTTCATGTCGGTCAGGCAGTCCTCGACTTTGATGCTTACGTATGTGTATTATTAACTGACATTATTATCTCTGTATAACTTAAGTTTGTTGCTCTTGTTGAGTTAGTTGCTGAAGATTTTGGTTTAGGTCGTTGTTGTTGTTATTGTGTTTTAAGTGTCATGGCCACCTACACCAATGCAGAATACGCTGACATCTTGTTTGTCTACGGATATTGTGACGGCAAAGCTGCCGAAGCTCGCCGAGAATATGAACGTCGCTTCCCTAACCGTCGTATACCAAATGTTCGTGTATTCGGTACGACATATCGAAATGTCGCTGAAATTGGCTCCGTGAAACGTAACGCCGGTGCTCCACGCGTTTATCAACCAGATGATGAGGAAGAAATATTGCGACATTCTGATGAAGACTCAAGAACTTCAACTAATAAAGCCGCCAGACTAACCGGAACGTCACAATGGAAAGTTTGGTCTACGATACGCAGTATTCGATGCCATCCTTACCACTATACTCCTGTCCAAGGCTTTCATGAAGGTGATCCTGGAAGGAGAGTGGAATTCTGCCGCTTTATGTTAAATTCAGATGCAGACAATGCAAATTTCTTACTGAACATTTTATGGACGGATGAAGATGGCCCTCTCACTGTGAGACAGCGAATAATATTTCAGCACGACGGTTGCCCAGCACATTATCGGCTGACAGTACGACTCGGTCAACGTTTTCCTAACCGTTGGATTGGAAGGGCAGGCC
This sequence comes from Melanotus villosus, assembly GCA_963082815.1. Taxonomy (NCBI): domain Eukaryota; kingdom Metazoa; phylum Arthropoda; class Insecta; order Coleoptera; family Elateridae; genus Melanotus; species Melanotus villosus. The sequence continues at coordinate 2,626,878 of OY720427.1, forward strand.
TTGGCCAGCGCGAAGTTCAGATTTAACACCTCTAGATTTCTACGTGTGGAGCCATACGAAGGAGATGGTCTATGAATCACCAGTCGATACGGAGAATATCTTAGACAAAGGATAGTCGACGTTGCCCAACACATACGGCATATCCTCACAACCAGAGTAACAAAGACGGAAATAAGAAGACGCTGCCGTGCTTGTATACGGAGTAGGGTCTCCCATTTTGGGCAAGAAATGTAGTGCAACTTTGAAATTAATTAAGAATTAAACGATTACCTTTACAATACGGTTTTTACTGTTTATCCAAAAATAAGAACCATACTACTTGCATCACTTTTACTATTTTTTTATTAGAACTATCAAGTGCACGTTGAAAATTTGTACCTTGATAGATAGCTGTTGAAATAAAGAAGTTTTTTAAATAATTTTTACGCATGTTATGTTGATAATTTTTGAGAAAAACGAATTGGTAATTTTCATAGCTGATTTTTAAAAATTATTTTTTATAAGTTTTTATTTAAAATTTTCACATGATCGAAATGTTTCCGGATATTTTCCATTCCAAATGGATGACCATAGAGTGGGACAAGTAATCCAGTAAAAAAGTTCAAAAAATGTCAAGCAGATTTTTTTAAAATTAACTTTAAAGACATTAAGATCTACTTTTTTGAGAAAAACACAAAAATTGAAATATCTCAAAAACTATTGAGTTTTGTATAATGTATGTTAGGGTTAAATTTGTTTCTTAGCTCCTACCCTATCACATCCCCAAAGGAATGTATCGAATTACCAGTAACCCTGTATAATTAGCACCTTATTCACAAAAAGCAGATCAGCCATGATCAAATTTGAAGTTTCTTTATGCCAAAATAAATTTTATCAATTCACCTTTCTACCTAATTACTATGAATAGTACCTAATATTGAATATTTTAATGAGGAGAGGGTATTTATTGTCAAAACATTTTATACTGCCGTCAGTTTTCGCACAGTTCGTGATTTAAAAAACTTCAAATTATCATAGCTGGTCTGCTTTTTGTGAATAAAATGCAAATTTATTGCATTTTTTAAGCTATTTCTTTTTTAAACAAGCAACAAATTCAAGTAAAGTAGTATCAAATTAAGCGCATTTTTTTGTCTTTCGATTGATACGCCAGGCTCGACGAGAGGAGGGGGCAGGGGGGGCAAAATCCCCGGGGCCCGAGCCCAGGGGGGGCCCGGCAGCTTTTTAGAGAGTACTCACCGTTAGTCGTATAATAATAGAACGAAGAATTAAAATTTCAGTTTTTTTTATGTAGGCCTATATAAGAGTTTTTATTATTCATTTAAAGTTCACGGTGACATAAAAAATTATAATATTGTGCTTCTACAAAAAATTGCTTAAGGTCCACAATGGGTCAGCAAAGGTTGACCGATCTTGGAATTTTATCAATTGAATCCAAACTGGCTAGAAGCATTAGTTTTGAGTCTATAATTCAAACATTTGCCGAAAAAAATCGGTCTGCTCGGGCTTGTGGGTTCGACTCGCGGCCCGTGCAAGTCAGGTTTCACTTAGTATAAGTTAGTATACAGTGTGTCCCAAATTCAATCCCCACCATTAGGATCTCGGAAACTATAAAAGCTACAAAGTTGGTTAAATAGGGAAAGTTTTAGGAATTTTAATGCTCAATTTCATATCCGTTGAGAAATCACAGCCAACTTTGATAGTTTTCGAGATATCTTGGAAAAACCGAAATTTGGAGTTTTCTGTTTTCCAAAATATCTCGGAAAGTATTAAGTTATTAGTTTCAAGACTTGTTTATTGTTAAGGCACTTTTTTATAGAGAATCTGGTGGTACCATTTGTTTATATTTATGACGCTTTGTTTCTATTCTATGAACAACTACTTTTGATTTGCATATGGACGCCATATTGGATTTTGTCGTAACTAAACTCAGCTCTTTTTTCTCTTTTCAACGATATATCACACGTATGGAGTTTTTAAAGAAGAGTGGGAATAAAATACATTTTTTCTTTATTCGCGTAGTAGGCTATGATAAAAAAAATGTATTTTATTCCCGCTCTTCTTCAAAAACTCCGTAGGTGTGACACATCGTTGAAAAGAGAAAAAAGAGCTGAGTTTAGTTACGACAAAATTCAATACTGCGTCCATATGAAAATCAAAAGTAGTTGTTCATTGGATAGAAACAAAGCGTCGCGTCGTAACTAAACTCAGCTCTTTTTGCTCTTTTCAACGATGTGTCACACGTACGAAGTTTTTCATAAATATAAAGAAATGGTACCACCCGATTCTCCGTAAAAAAGTGCCATCACAATGTACAAGTCTTGAAACTAATAACTTAATACTTTCCGAGATATTTTGGAAAACAGAAAACTTCAAATTTCTGTTTTTCCAAGATATCTCGAAAACGGTCAAAGTTGGCTGTGATTTCTCAACGGATATGAAATGAGCATTAAAATTCCTAAAACTTTCCCTATTTAACCAACTTTGTAGCTTTTATAGTTTCCGAGATCCTAATGGTGGGGATTGAATTTGGGACACACTGTATAAGTTGCATGAATGTAGTATGTAAGGTAGTATGTAAAGGACGCCCGTACACCCCGAAGTAATGCGAAAGCGGTTCCGGGGAGTACGGTAGTATGCATGAATGACAAAAAAAAAAAAAAAAACTGTAGTCTGATAGTGTTTTTATCTTTTTGACTTTGCCTCTACTTGTAGTTAACTTAGTAGCTACAAAATCAGTTTTGGGTTTTTTCACTCAATGTATTGCTAGCCATGATAAATGTAATAAAAAATTACTATTCGTTTTCATCAGTTTACATCCACCAACCACAACTATAGCCAATTAGTTTAGAAAAAACTCAATGCGTAGTCCTGGTTCTTACTTAATAAGTTTAATAAAATAAAATTATGACGATGCAAAATTTTTTGTGTTTCACACTTTCACAAACCTTAAAAAGATGTTACTGAAACCAAGACTAAAATACGAAGCTACAAATTAAGAGATGAAGAACTACGAGAAAAATATTCAAAGGAAGTTGATAAAAACATTGAATACATTTATACGACGGGGAAAAATAATAACGTAAATGACATATGGCAAACGTTCAAACAAATAATCACAAAAGTAGCAACAAAAATATGCGGAGTAACCAAGAAAGGAGATAATAGGAAAAAGACGAAATGGTGGAATGAACACATTAAGGAAGAGGTGAAACAAAAGAAAAAACTATGGAAAATATATTTACAGAGCAAAAAACAGCAAGATTACGAGATGTACAAAGAGCAAAGAAGCAAAGTGAAAAACTTGGTAAAGGAAGCTAAACAGAAATCCTGGAAAGAATTTGGACAGAAATTAGAAGAGAACAGCAAAGAAAATCAAAAACTTTTTTATAAGGTACTTAAAAATCTGAGAAATAGACAAGAAGTAAAAGTGAGATCTATAAAGGATCGAAATGGACAACTGCTAACAAACGAAAAAGAAATCATGGATAGATGGGAAGAATATTTCTACGAACTACTCAATAATGAAAGACACGAACAAAAGAAGGACATAAGAAGCGAAGAAACAAGAAAATTAAGCCACACAGAAGAAATAAGTAAAATTATAACAGAAAAAGAATTACAGGAAGCGCTTGAAAAACTAAAAATAGGAAAGGCTGCCGGAGTAGATGAAATAGATCCCGAATTATTAAAATATATAGGGCCTACTGGAAAGGAAAAACTCTTAGAGATACTAAACCAAGCTTGGAAAACAAAGACTATACCGAATGATTGGAACACGGCTATTATACACCCTATACACAAAAGAGGTGATCCAAAAGATTGTAATAATTATCGAGGAATATCTCTACTATGCACTGCACTAAAGGTCTATGAAAGTATAATAGAAAAGAAAGTAAGGAATATAATAGAAGCCAAACTAGCAGACGAACAAAGTGGTTTTAGACCAGCTCATAGCGTGAATGACCACATATTCACAATACAGCAAATTATAGAAAAGGCGCTAGGAAAGGGTGAAAACATCTACCTAGGATTTATAGATATGCAGAAGGCATTTGATATGGTAAATAGGGATAAAATATGGAACACATTACAAAATAAAGGGGTAGATGCTGATTTACTGGAGGCAGTCAAAAGTTTATACGAGATAGCAAATAATAAAGTCCGAACAAGTAACAGAACATCAGGAACCTTCGAAAATAAATACTGAGTACGACAAGGAGGAGTATTAAGTCCCTTACTATTTATCAGTCTTATCGATGAAGTTATAAAACAAAGCTGGAATCGAACAACAAAGTATACAATAGGATATTACAAGCTAAAACAGGTTAAAATACAATCATGTGTATTCGCAGATGACGTGGTGCTCGTGGCAAAGAGTAGAAAAGAACTCGAAGAAAATATTAATGTGTGGGCAGATATACTCAAAGAGTACAACTTAATAGTAAATAAGGAGAAAACTAAGGTAATGGCCATCTCTAATAAAGAAGAGAAAATAAGTGTTAGACTCGGAGCTGAAATATTAGAGCAAGTGAATGAATTCAAGTACCTGGGAATAATCATAAATAGTAAAGGAACACAGGAAGAAGAAATAGGAAATAGAATCAAAACAGCAACAAGGACATATAACGCTATATACAAGAATTTTATGAACAAGAAAGAGATATCCAAAGAAACAAAAATAACAGTGTACAATACAATCTATATACCGATATTAACATATGGAGCTGAGAACTGGGTAATAAACAAAAAACAAGAAAATAGACTACAGGCTGCAGAGATGAGATATTTAAGAAAAGTGGAAGGGATTAAAAGAGTAGACAAAATAAGGAATGAATACATTAGAGAAAAACTAAAAATGAAATCGCTGAAAAACAAAATAGAGCAAAAGAAACTAAAATGGGCAGGTCACCTAATTCGAATGGAAAACACAAGGCAAGTTAAGAAAGTATGGGAGGCCAGAAAAACAGGGAAAAACAGAAAAGGACGACCCAGAACAACCTGGAACAACAGCGTAGCGGAGATATTAAAATGTAAAGGAAAAACATGGGAAGAGGCAAGAATACTAGCAAGAGATCGTAAACAATGGCGAAACTTTATTGTGGAAATGTAATATAGAAAATTACCTCGACACCTTCGGGTAAAAGAGGAAGAAGATGATGATGATGATGAAAAAGATGTTAAAGGTTGTAGGTTGTAGGTCAGTAGGTGTGTTCTAGTATTAAGAATGATGAATTTTTCTCAGCTGCCACACCAATAATTGGTCAAGATCAAAACTGTAGCAATTCACAAAGAAATTACGGTTCTTTACAAACATTTTTAGTACCTAATTAGTAAGTACACTCATTTTAGTAGAACATGAAGAGTTTGTAGGTAAAAAAAATAGATTACAATATGTGGGGGGGGCCCTTGCCAGTGTTTTGCCCCGGGGCCCTTGCCAGTGTTTTGCCCCGGGGCCCACCATGGCTCTCGGCGGCCCTGTTGATACCACTATCAAACCTATCAACTCAAACGGGGAGGAGGAATCTACATGTGTACGATTTCCTATGCTATTTCCCTGTTCGCCTCTTAAGTCAAACACACGGTATAATCATCTTCAATGTACACTTTTTTCGCTTTGATTAGATGCCGATTAGCCCTAATCTCATATGCTTTGTCCTTTTAGATGTCAACTCGACGAGGACTGGTCTGCTCTTCCCATCCTCCCTTATCTTACATAAATATTTCACCTCTTCGATGCTCATGTTGGTTATATGTATCGTTTAGCCGCAGGTGATTGCAAGTAATGTTAAAACTATTTCTTCTGCGTTGTTATCTTCATCTTTTAACCCAAAAATAATATTTCTTTCTTTACTTTTTCTTTCAAGTTTTTCAATGATTTTTTTCCCTCGATCTGTTTCTGCAATTTTTTGATTTTTTCATTATTTTTTGTACTGGTAAGGTTGACAGTATGAGTAAATAATAGTTGTGCTATTAGTTTAATATCCATTCCCCTAAAAACAATGGAAAAAATAATAGATTTTCATCAATGAAGCAAGGCTCTGATAGCGTGATAGCCAACCCTAGTTATAAAGAGCAGTAAGCACCTACTTTGAAAAATCCACTGAAACTGCAACTTGAAAACCCTCATGAAAAAGGTTAAAAAGCTCTAAATAAAAAAGAAATAGTCTTGTGTGCATTTATCTATATTGATGGAGCTTTTGATAATACCTCCTACATATCAATAAGAAATGTACTAAGAAGGAAGGACATCAAACTACCTACTGCAAGGCGGATAATGTCCATGCTTCAAAACAGGAATATAACTGCCAAGTTGGGAGAATCATCTGCAACAGCTAGGGTTGTAACCCTTACTGCGGTACTTGGTTGTAGACGATCTTCTGGTTAAGTTATCCAGGGGGGGGGGTCTTTGAAGTTCAAGCCTATGTGGTACCAGAAACTTTGTGGTCACTTTCTTTCTTTCTGCTAGTCTATTGATCCCTATCAAGGGCAAAGGCCTCCCCCAGTGACTTTCATAATTTTCTGTATAATACTGTTTTTCCAATTTTTAGTTTCACCCTTGATTAGGTCATCTTCCCAGCGCTCCGTGGACCTTCCACATGTTCTTCGTTCAAAAGGTGAGTAGTCACTATTGCAGATAAAATTTCAGTCACACATGACTTTGACAGGAAGTTTAAGGTGGTTATTTTAAACCACCAATTCTGGGTGTCAATGGAATTTGAAAAACAGATATATCTCTTGGTTTACAGATGGTTCTAAAACTGAAACAGGAGTTGGAATATAGGTTTTTATTTACCCCACTGCCGACATTCCATGCCACTCGGGACAACTCCTACTGTTTTTCAAGCTGAAATGTTTGCTATAATCTCGAGTTTCGGAGAGCACCTGGAGATGGAAATTCGAGGATCTCAAATTCAAATATAGTATGACCGAAATGAAAATTCATAGTTGTTCATGGAATTTTGAAATAATGTGAATTATAACGTAACGTAAAATTAAACAAAACAATCACACTTTTTTGACAGCGATAGTTGCTTTTTATTTTGTTTTCTTATAATGTACACGACTTCCATGGCCAACCATTATAAATTTTCTGTTTTGCTCATACTATATTTTCTGTTAAAAATTAAATAACAGAGGTGCAGGCTGAGCGAAAAGAATATTTATTGTCAATACTTAATGCAAATACAAACAAGATTATAGCATGTAACGGAGGTCTGTACTAACCGACGACTGGACACGAAGTGATGTTAGCACAGCTACTGATACACTAACGAATCAAAATTTACTAGATAAACAAGTGTGCGATTCAAAACAAATGACATATTTAATACTCCCACTAATCGCAAGCTTGTGTCAACCAATAATACATATGACATAACTAACTTAACTTTTGTACATTATCTAGGTACTACAAAATAATAGTAATCAAGACATAAAACATAGGTTACAAATTGCGTATAAGCCCTGGTCACATAACAATCAGATTCGCCAAGTTAATGTAAAATTTGGCAGGCAGTTTTATGATTAGTTTGCCTTCGGTTGCCAGATGGCGGCAGCACTGCACGAGCAGAAGCGACCCTGAAGTGCTTGGAATCATACAAATCAGCTGATTCTAAGCACTTTAGAGTCGGATCTGCTCAATGACGTTTAAACGTCATTGGATCTGCTGCTACTACGGTGGCGCCGCCTGGCTACCGAAGGTAAACTAATCATAAAACTGCCTGCCAAATTTTACATTAACTTGCGTATCTGATTGTTATGTGATCAGGGGTATAAGTAAAGTAATATTTTCTCGTCTGCGTAAATGGTAACTTGTTGTTGGAATTTCATCACTTGTTTCGAGGCTTAATTCTTCTTGTTCTTCCACTAATTCTTTATCACTATTTAATTCTTCTAGTTGGTTTTCTCGTTAAGAATAACACCCCAGGAAACAATAATCTTTTTGGTGTTTACATCGTACAAACGATAGTTGGTGGAATTTCCATCATACAGTACTGTGCAAAAGAAAGTAGCACATATGAAATAATTTTGAAAAAATAAGATATGTAAACAAAAATAATTTTAAGAATTAAAAAAGTCAATATCTGTCAGTTTGAAAGGTTTTAAGTATTTCAGTATTTTGTGAAAACAAGTAACAAACATTTTTGAAAGATGTAACAGAGATGTAACACCTGCTTTAAAGGATTTATGAGAGATTTTAGATCGTAGATCGATATTTGAAAATTAAACAAAAACGAATTGAAATAAACAACAATCACGTAGGTAAATGCTAAAAATTCCAAATCAATTAAAAATAATAGTTAGTCGAAAATCTCTCGTAAATCCTTTAAAGCAAAAATGTTTTGACCTGTTTACACAAAATACTGAAATGAGTCTTAAAACCCTTTCAAACTGACAGATAAGTATTTACTTTTTAATTCTTAAAATTAGTATGTTTACATATCTTATTTTTTCAAAATTATTTCATATGTGCTACTTTCTTTTGCACAGTACTGTATATCTCCAAATTTTGAATTTTATTTGTTAATTTTGCATGGTTGAAGGGATATCAGTTTTTGAATGCAGTTTTGTGGGTTTGTTTTCTACCTCTTTCAAGTTAAGCCTTTGTGCAGAAAAGTCTTCATATTGGAAATTTTGTAAAAGTTTTCCACATTAATTGGGAGCTGATGAAGTTTTTCTTAATTATTGTAATGTGAATAATTTATTTGAATTGGTGTATGGTTACCTGAAATCTGAAATAAAGCATTACAATTTACTGGAGTTTATGAATAGTTATGAATACACATGGTTCATATTATACACCAACAATAAAAGTTCCTACCTTTAAGGCTAATCTCAATCAATGTGAAACATCTAATATTTTATTCATATAGCATTCTATCTATTTCAGCCTTTTCTTTATTTGTTTTAGTGTAAAGAGCATTGGATTTTTCCAAATATTTCTTATTAGTGGTTCCTTTGTGTTGACTATTGTTATTCCAAAGCAATTAGTAATTGCATTCTGGCAATTTATAAACATAAAACTTGTTGAACGATTCAACTCCTAATATACTGGTAATATTGGACTACTAACATTGCTGGACACACACCTTCTGGAGATCAAAGTCAAATAAAACGTGCGTTTTTTCCCTAAGCAGTGGTCTATTGAGGCACTCATTTTGCCTGTATTTACAAAATTCTAAAATTTTGTAGCATTTTTGTAACCTAACTTTCATTTTGCCTGTTTAAAGTATTTAACTTTAAAATTTATTGTTCACTATATGCATTGAATTTAAATTGTTGTTCTTGCTTACCATTTTAAATTCAGTATTTAGATCGATTCTTTAAGTTTTGTATTTTTATATTTATTTTGCTAGATTTGTTTATCGATCTGTCAATTATTTTGACTTTGACGTATTCCCATGTATTCAAAAATATTTCGTTACTTAAAAAAGATTTGCTTAGATGATGTAAGACTTGATAATTGAATTATTTTTTTCTTTAATTTTATCTTTCTGTGAAGAAGTTTGCAAGGTATTTGACTCATAATTTGCCCCTGTTGAATTTTTATTAGGGTTTGTTCAGATTAAGACTATAAGGCCTTGTAACAACTGTAGTACCCGACCCATCAAACATTGATACATATCAGTCTGTCAAAATATCATTTGGTTCTAATAATATAATTATAACTTGAAGGGTTTATATGTGTAGTACAAAAGCTAGTCAAGTTTGATGCTATTTCAAATGTTATTCTAATAAGTCCAAAGCTTTTGAATATTCTGGTATAGGTAGTATTATTGTAGTACCTATATCAGACCAGTGATAACATATGGCATTTACATAATTAATTTTGCTTTTACCTATGTAGGTATATTACAACATTATTAACAGACAGTTCTTCTATCTCAATCATGACACGGTTTGAACCCGGCAGACGTTCTGTTAACACTGACACTGACCGTGGAAGTCTTCGAATTCATTAACATTAAAATATACCAAATTAATGTTGTACAAAAATATAGATTGGTGATGAATGAGTCTGTATAAACTAGCTCTTTCACAATGCATACTATCTCTTTGATGTAACAATAAAAGACTAACAAAGTGATTAAATCTATTATGTTTCATTGTATCAGTAGTCAGCAGAGTGTGTGTTAATACATAGGTACTGAACTAGTGGAAAGATATAGTAAAAGAACTTGCAATAAGTTTGGATTTGACATTAATAACAAGAAAGGTGGTGCAAAAGCAAAAGTCAATTAAATGTTATAGTAACAAAAGCTATAATGTACTACAAGCACAGTTTAATGTCCACCTATTGTTAACTTGTAGGATAACTTTCAGAAATAAGTTGTTTTCTAAATATTAAAAAAAATTAAAATAAATTTATGATCTACTTGTGCTTTGTTTAAAAACCACATTTATGATTGCACTTTTCATATATCTACTTTATCATTAGTAAATGTGCAACTAGTTTCATAGACCTCCTTTTATAATATACCTACAAATATATTGTCGAGTTGTACGATATGAAAAATGTTAAACTGAAAATTAGTAAAATGCCATTTGAGCCTTTTAAATACAGAAGAATTTGTTTTTTATTTTGCATTATGTTTTTATCATGAATATATATCAGTTAAGTATAAAGAAAAAGATCAACAAGTATCAAAGGAGTTCTTTATTAGGAATGATTTACATTTGAATCTTTACAAAATTCCAAACGTAATCGAATTGAATCTTCACATTGTAAATTTGGGAGTTTAGGTACTAGATATATGGATTTTACAGAATTCTTAGTGTAAGGTTTCCACCATTATAACTATTAAACTTACTTGTTGCTTTTTTACTCAAACATAAGCAATTGAATTTATCTCGAGGGTCTTCGATTGTTCTTGCTTGACATTGTTTAGTTTCACCTTCAAATGTTAAGATAACATTTATAGGAGTTAGGGTTTCATCAGATAACACCCATATTAAGATTCTGTAGCAGTTTTGGTAATTAACCAATTCAGTGAATCGAGACACCATTAATAACAAGGTAGGGCTTGGAAATGGGACTTCAGAACGTACTTTCAGTATGCAGAAGCAACTACTGTTATGTAAATCTATATTCATCTTTAGCATAAAATGTTCGTCATAGCCTCGATAAACATGTCGACATGGTAGGATACTATGACAGTGCTGAAAGTGAGCCGTTAGTCGTCCAGATTTCCTCGGTAAATAACAGGGGCATCCTGTATGTGGACAAGGTACTCGGCCAGTACGTTCATAGATCAACCTCTCTTCACTCGATATTGATGGTGGTATTATTGTTGGATCAATCTTGAAAGTCACTTTACTTGTTCTAGCTCCTTCTTCTATATAATGATTATTATCATTCATATGGAGCAAATAAAGTGGAGAAAAGAACTCAGAAGACTCTGATGTACTATGCCTTTCAATCTGAGACAGGTGCAAGGGTGAAGCAGATGTAGATGTACTGGATGTATAAGTGGAATACTGACATTCATTTTCTTGAATTTCTTGTATTCTCTTCAAAAGCAGTGGTGATAGAATTGATGATGTATTGGAGGCATCGTCACGGTTAGCTTTGGATGAACGTGGGGTTAATTCCATTTCAAATTAAAATTATAACATCAATGTGACTGAAGCAAATTTTTGCAACGTATCTAAGGTTATCTGTAAATGTTCATTAAAAATATTAATCTATACATATTTATAAATCTAAATACAGTTCGAACATATAAAATACTTATCAATTTTGCTATATGTCTTATTTTTAAGATGGATATTTTTTTATGAAACATAAAATTTTTGAGAAATAGGCGCTTCAAAACACATTCAGTTCGAAATATTTGAATTACAAATGAAATAAAACGTTAAAACTAATTCATAGGTTGAAACTTTTTAGGTTATCATAAGTAAAAAACCGTCGAGAAGAGACAACGCACATTTTAAAGGAGTATATGGCATGCAAACATTAAATAACGTACCTAAGTAGAATAAACTTACCAGTAAATATTATATAACTTAAGTAAATACTTGTAGGTATATGCTATATTCTACGTAGGTATGTATAAATGTGAAAATAATATCAGCGTTGAGCGCAGTAAGAACTCCTTTATAAAAAGGCAGAGGTTAAACTGAAGTTACCAAATTGGATAGATAGAGGTCTCTTAAATGAAACAACTGATTTCGACAGGGTGGGGAGACACTCCATTTGTTATTGTTGCATTTTTTCATCGTCACTATCACGGATGGCAACCCTATGCAAAGGTCCATTCAGATATTAATTTAAATTATTGCAAACTTAAGTGAAACAAACTACTATGTATGCAAGTAATACATATAATATAAAATCGAAATGCCTAAACATTTTATAAAACCAGTTAACCAGTATTGGTTGCTATATCGGGAAGTAGATTCCTATCTAATAATAAAAGGTATTGCTCCTGGAAGGTTTAAGATGTACGTGAATATATGTACATATAATTAGAAAAGTCGATTTAATTGTTTTAAAATAAAATATTCAAATATAATTAAGTACCGTGTTAGTAAGAAACGAATTTAAACGAACATCCATAAATATATTCCCAAAAATTAACGAGATGCCGCTATTTACAAAAGCAGAGAAATATATCTAAACAAATTTAGCCTTTTTGCTTAAAATTCTGGTAAAAATATGGGTAAATTTACGTAAAAATTTTCTCATAAATTTTATGTAAAATTTAGCATCGTGTCAAACGGGCTTTAAATATAAAACAAATGTATTAAAAAAATTTAAATACAAAAAAAGAAAACAGTAGGCTCTATTTAAAAATAAAATATAAATTTAACGATCATTTGTATACATACAGGGTGATTCAAAAGGTATGGTCCAAACTTAAGGGTGTGATTGGTGATGTTAAAATAAGTAAAAAATGCCAATAAACTCATGTCCGATTCACAATTGTTTTCAAGTTATAACAACATTTAGGATAATTTATTATTAATAAAGAGCATATACAATTATAAGAAAAATTAAAAAGTATCACAACAAAAAATGTTCAAAATGTCCACCTAGTACTTGTATACAAAGTTGGCAACGCCGACGCACAGAATCTCGAACATTCCTCAACTGTTGAGGATGTTTTCGAATATCTTCAACAGCTTCATTTATCCTATTAACTAAATGGCCCCTGTCCTGAATTTCCGTTGCATAAACTTTTTCTTTTAATGCACCCCACAAGTAAAAATCTAGTGGATGTGAATTGTGCAACGGTGCCCCGTCATGCTGATACCACATGGATCTTCGCACATCAAGATGCAGATCTTCTAATAATTCCGACAAGGCATTATCTAAAAGGTCTAAATACATGTTCGGTGGTCAGACTGTCTCCGGTGAGGATACCTTCTCCCATATTCTACCACAGGTGCATGGGCATTTCCGCTGCAATAACCATACACAAAATGCATTTCTGCACGTACAGAAAATGGCTCCATCATTACCACGATTATTGAAAACTACTCCAATTCAAGCTTGAAACGTCTTCTGCCATAAGGAATTAACATTTGTTTTACTTAGTTCCTTGATAACGTGATTTGGCAAAACACAGATAAAAACAAAGAAAACCTCTGTAACTAGATAGCGGTTGGAACTAAGATATGTGTTTATTGGCATTTTTTGCTTATTTTAACAACACCAATCACACCCTTAAGTTTGGACCATACCTTTTGAATCACCCTGTATATATTCACAAATTAACTGAGAATTTAATTAAATCACTATCTTCTTTTGAAGACCTTTTTTAGCAAACTCTTCCTCACTTTCCTTTTTTTTTGAGTTGTGTTTTTATGCATGTTTCTTACGTAAATGTGTATTTAAATTGCTCTGCCTGGAAAACAATTTATCACAAATTAAACAAACGACCGGCATAATGAATTTTACAGAAAACGTTATATTAACGGCATAACGTGGAGAATAAGACGATATCTCGTTTCTGTATTAAACTATAATGAATTTAAAAATGCGAGGGACGTAAACCACCCCAGTTGAACATTAACAAATTTTAGCGGAGTGCGCTTGCGCATACTCGCAGCCGTGTGTAGGTTTTAGTCTCTCGTAATCTCAGAAGGTGTCGCCATATTGTTGGATGTTGCTAGTGGTGACATCTATTAGGCATATAACGAAATCCTTACGCAATGACTCTACAGCGTGCTAGATCCAACCACTAACTGCAAAAGTAATTTAGGGGGAAGCAGCATATTAAAACTCTTATTGGCAAGTAAAAGTAAAAGCTTAACAAATTTTAACCGCATCCGCAAATTTTTGTAGGATATACTTAGAAAGCAATTTTCGGCGCTGGCCCACTGGCCAACAATCTGGGTTTCTACCCAGATTCTACTAGTGTGTTTATTATAAAACTTTCCTTTCTCTACTTCTAACCTCTAAGTATATTTGGTTGCCTATATAACGAATATGTGTTACTCAAATGTTAGATTATTTATTCTACTTTAAAAAGAGTTCGATTTGAGTAATTTCTAACTAAAGTTAAATATAAAATTACCTAAATATAGACTAACTTTAAAAAACAAAACAAAAATTTAAATTATATAGGTATAATTGTCTTTTTCCTTTGCAGGCGATTTTATTCATGCCCCCATTTTACTATTTATTTTATAACTAGGTACTCTTAAGCCCGATTCAGATTATGCGACATATTGCATGCAATTTTATCGATGCAATGGCTTGCGAGTTGCATGCGATTGTGTGGCGTATTGCATGCTTGTTCACATTCATGCAATAAAATTTCATGTAGGAAAAAGTTTATAGTAACATTTCATTTTGTACAACTTCTTTATAGTATGACAGCATTGCTATATAACTGATGTATGGATTATTTTAGCAGGGTTACATAACCTCAAATGTCAAAATAGTTTGAATTTGATTTGATCTTTTACAAAGTAGCAGAAAATATAAAATTTGAGTGATTATGGATCGCAACGATTTAAATTTAAAATACCAACATGAAATAATGTTGTGGTATGGGCCAAATCCCTAAAATATTACTAGAATTGCACCGAAGTATTGCATGGAAATAGAACTTGTTCTAATCGATGCGATTCGTCGCATGCAACAAAATTGTATAAGAATTGCAGAGTGTGAACATAAATGCAATATGCAATTTGTCGCATGCAACGAAATCGCATGCGATGTGTCGCATAATCTGAATCGGGCTTTAAAATCCTTATTGATATTTTAACGAGAAGGCAGCAAAATAATCTCATTCTACTATATCAGTAAATAATTTAATGGAAAACGTGTACAGCAGAAATTATAATTTAGATCAACAATAAAAATTAAAAACAGTGCGGATTAATATTTTAGATAAACAAAAATGCTAAAGTTTAAGTATGGAGCAAAAATGCGATTTAATTCACATTATTTTCTTGCATTTAAAAGAATATCCTGCAGTTACTAATTAACGTGAGTTCGTATAAAGCAGTTAAAAAATTTATATGCATATTTCATATAAATAATTAATATATTTTCTCTATAATAAGCTAAATGTATATTTCACATAATTTCACAAATATTTGCATTTTCAACACTTTTTCATTGACAGAAGAAGCCAAACAAATATAAAATTATTTTTAAGTATAACTTAGAACTTATTTGCCACTTTGCACAGATTGTTCCAATACATTGATTCATTAAAAAAAAATTAATGCAAAAGTAAATATTTTTATTTAGAATCTTACAATCTTCAAAAATTGTATACAGGTATTATTAATTTTATTTACAACTTCTAATGTACTAACAATTATTTACAATGTCTTTAATAACAGTAAGTTATGCTGATATCTCAAATTTATTACTAAAAACTTTACACAGTTAATTTTTTTTACATTTTTTTATTAACATCTAAGACTCTTGTAAGGTGCAGCTCTGGTTTTTCGACGCTGACGAACTTTTCCTCCGCCCTTTTCTAAGCCATCTACAACCACTGTGAAAGGTTTTGCTTGTAGTTGTTGTGGAATGCTTCTTCTAACTATTCTGGGTCTGTCTACGACTATGACTTTCTCACCGTTGGTGCCAAACATCCTTGAAGGCCAGGTTCGTGTAACGGAAATGCCCATCCTAGCATCCATTAAAATCCTTTCCTCAAGGTCCTTTCGTTTCTGGAACAAGATTTGGATTCTGTTACGAATGATCGGATCCCATTTGCAAACACCCATAAGGTATTTGTTGGTGGTAGCAACATTTAGCAAAGAATCTTCGTCCAGGTATCTGAAACAATAGAAATACTTGTTACCTATATGTTGCCGAAAAAGATAATAAAGTTTACAAAAAAAAGGTAAGTACCTTAATACCATGGCCATCATCTCCACAGGAAGCAGAAGCAATGCTGATACAGTGACTTCGAGCAGTTGCAACATCTTGAACACTTGTTGAATAAAGAATAATTATGGGGGTGAAAATCGGGGGTATTTATACCCCCCTTAACCGACCAAGTGTAAAGGATGCGGCTGATTGAACCGGAACCGTTCCGATTCGGTGAACCATTTCCTTTATGGATGATTTCGTAGCCCATGGAAATCGTTTGGGTGCAGTTTGGAAAAGGAACAGAGAAGCTCCATCAGGACGTTTCTAATTTCATCTAAAAAATAAGAACATTTTTAAATAAAAATTACATATTTTCAAATTTACAACACGTTTTTTGGTGGTGTTGAGGCTCTTATTGACATATTTCGTGACTTGAATTTTGCATTTTATTTTGTTGATCATGATATTTTATCAAAAATGTAAAGCTTTTAAAATCAAGACACACAGGTTGTTAGTTTTATTATTTGTAATTCCAAATATTACAACTATTTACGTATTTACAGCTTTGTTGGCAATATTAAATAACCAAATCTATTACTGAAGAACAACATTTATACAGTAAATCCTAAATTGCGAATAATATTTGCTAAAGCTTAGGCCCCAAACAATATAGGGGACCTGAAATCTTGAGATACTGTTATAACTGGGTAGATATTGTTAAAGGTATTTATTCTATTCGAAAATGTACAACACTCAATTACAAATATGTTTGGATTGACGCATTTAACGTTTTTCACGAAAACGGGGTTTAAAATATTTGTTTTAGATATTTTATATTTTTTGCATTCACTTGAAAAAACATTTAGGGCTATTGCAGCCCAATGGAAGTTATATTTTACGAGTATAAGTATGTAAAATAATAAGATACGTTATTGCGGCATTATCAGCTTTTTTCGGTTATTTCTTATTTTTCAAGGTTAAATAATGAAATTTACTTCAATAAAAAATTGTAGTTGTTGCATGTAACTGTTATACGTTTTTTATGGTGCATTTATTTGAAGATAGCTAGTACCTTTTGCATTTTAGAACTAACGCCTAACTTCAGACGAACGCTACAGATGTAACGCCATGTTAGTGTGTAGGTAAGGCTTTTTGACAGTAGATTCACATTCGGAGTAGAGGAGCACGAATCTGTGCGTGTGAGAGGATAACGCGAAGCGTTTAACTGTAAAATAAAACCATATATAATTTGAATTAAGTACAACAAAATCATGGAGATGGAGGGTGAATTAAGTGTAACAAACGGACTGGAGAATAATAACGGGTATTTGCACAGTATTAATCGCAGTCGTAAGGAAAAGATGAGGGCCGCGAGGCAAAAAAGAATGATGGCCGAAGTCGATTTTCTTATCCGTAAGTAATTCTAAAAATTTCGTTGTAGCTTGGTATTTTAAATAACGTTAAAACAGTAGTAGCACTAACAAGCGTTTTATGATCATAACAGAAAAGAACAAATGGACGCTGTTGGTTGAGAATTTGCCCCGTCGTATATTAAAAGGCGAAATTAACTCGTACTTCAGCTTTTTTCAAAGAATTAAAATTCTAGACGTAATTTACAATAAACGGGAGGTGAGTGGAATACTGTTTCTGAAACTATGGTAATTAAGTATGGTTTATTTTAATAGCGATATGGCCTTATTCTGTACGAGAAGAAAAAACATCTAAAACTGGCTTTGAATCTACTGAACGAAATGGAACTGTACGGAAGCACTTTAATAATGAACATTATTTATAGACCCAGGAGAAGGAACTAAACGTGCGATTTTTGAAATATAATTTATAGTTTAAACAAATTAAGGATCTTTTCTATTCCATCTTTTAATAGTTTGGTATGAGAGTAATTTTGTAAAAGTGTATTTCAAATTTTAGTATCGATAAATAAACTGACTGAGAATAATGTTTCTTTTTGTTAAACAGTATTTTCTAAAATGGTTGGCTTTAGGAGGATATACTAAATTTAAAACCAAAATAATTCTTCTTTATTTAAAACAAAAAGACGTTTAAATCATATCAATATCTTACATCTTTACTTAGTAATAAAATAATTTAAAAAGCACATTGAAAAACAATAGGAGTAATCTACTCATCTTTTTATACTTAAAATTAACGCCACGATCAAATCTTCTTCAAATCTGAAAGCCGAGTTTAATATAGCATACTGTTAAATAATTTTGTACTTATCAAATCCTACTAAAATTACACTAATTAATCTAATTTTCCTATAAATTTTTGATAGGAGTGTTTAAAAACTTAAATGAATTAAATGCGAGCGAAGTAAATTTGATTTTTTTAAGTTTCGTGACTGCCGTTAGTGACGTCTTTGGTCAGTATTTGGCATTTCCTAAATAAATTTAATTTTGTGACGGTTTGCATATTCAAATACAAACATATAACTAGCCCTAACCCCACCCAATTTGTAAATTTATTGAATTTCACTATATTTGTAGATACTGTCTTGAATATTAACAGATTTTTGCTTTACTAAATTAATATGAAAAATGTCTACACAGACCTATACTGAATACCTCGGACATCTGTTTAGATTTATAAGAAGAAAAAAAAACACACAGAAAGCATTCAAATAAACAACTTAACATAGGGTGTGTACTTAGAATAACATTTAAAATAGCATCAAGCTTGACTAGCTTTTCTACTACACATAGATACCTATACAAGGTGTCTCTAAAATGCGCAGACACGGCTTAACCACAGATTCCTGGGTGCAAAATAAGATGATTTAACCCAACTTACCTATATCCAAAATCGTCTCGTTAAGCCAGTATTCTGCTTCAAAGTTCTTTGAAAAAAAATTATTTTTTCTTATAACAACAAGACGCTTGGATTGATTTGGATGATATTTGGCATGCCATTCCATATGGACAGATAGATTTTAAATTTTTGTGATTAAACCGTAACAGATATCACAAATTAGAAAGAGACAAAAAAGTTTACTATTAAATGCTTCTTCCCGAAAAAAATATATTACTATAGATTTTCTACCGGCTACAGAGAGGTAGCGTTTATCACTGCCATTTGCCCACAGAACTTTTTCAAATTGTAAATATGTGTCTTCCTGGTAACTATTATCGTGGAGGTTTTACCCAGATTAAGGGTAAATATTGCATATTTCCGATTTACTATATTAAAAATGTTATGATAATAGTATGTATGATCTGAAAATATATTCGAATATGTTGATAAATTCGATGGAAAATGTATTCAAAACGCCCTTATAAATCAGAAACATTTAGTGCTGAAGAATCGGCCCTCGGAAATGACGAAAACTGAATTGGTTATTAAATCCCTGGTAAATACATCCTCAGAAATTAAAGACTAGATAATAGAGATTATGTTCTTGTTATTTGTTTATTTCGGATTTCGGATGTCACCGCATGTGGACAGCTGTAGTTAAAGCACTACCGGACTAGAATTTGGCCGAATCCAAAGGATATCCGCCCCTGAAAGAAATCTTTAACGTGTTTTCATCTTTATTCGCATTAAAAATATTATCGACTTGGACTAGGAATTGAACCTGACAACATTGACTCACAAGTTAGCGCTAGTATTATTGCAATCCATAGGTTTTGTACTTCCAATAAATAACTGTAAGGGACACAAGTGAGGAAATAAAAGTAATTAACTTATGATAAGTGCAATCTTCGAAGTTATTTGTTCGAATTTTCGTAATTTAGGTTAATACCTTTTATAATCAACTCCAATGTCTGTAACACTGACTGATATTCTTAGATATGAATGCATTTGGCATTTCGATTTGATTAGGTCTATGCTATATTGGTCGTGATGATTAATTAGATGTGCAAGAGTCAACTTAATAAGCAAATCTTAATTGCACCGTTGATTGTTTATGAGCTTGCCTTTGTAGTAAATTTGAACATCGCATCGTTCGCTTCCAAGGATGCATTCAAAATAATCTATAAATGCATTTTCCATACAGTAGACTTGCTTGTTTACTGCAGTGGAATACTTATATAATGAAGGATCAAATTTAACTTTACATTGGATGATATTTATTCGGAACAGTTAGCTTATTAGCGTTCAAATTAAATTAGAATCACGTTTTCGCAGAAGGATTACTAATACGATCCTTTCAAACTGTCACAGTTATTGAAGCAGCTTTCAGAAATTATTGCAGTTGAAACTGTTCAACAGCGAAAGACCATTAACGTTTTCGTTATGTTAATTTCCGAAATTACTTACTTTGTTTTATGCTTTTATTAGACGTTAAAAGACCCTTCTTGATTGATAACACAGCCCAACAGACATTTTGGTGCCTGCGGTTTTTTAACTGTTTCTAGGTAATTTTTGGGTGCAGAATCCAAAATAGCCGTCAGATTTGATCTATCAGATCTAGTTTTTGAGATACGCTATACTGGCTAACTTATGTACATTTCACGTTATTACCATTACTATTTGCTCCAACTGCCAGTTAAAAAACAAAAAATAGAAAGTAAGGTACTTATTTCACAAAGTAGATAAATATATACAATATGTACATTCATCACTTATCACTTAAAAATTTTCTCATATACGACTTTTTACCATGGAGTTTACCAGGACAGTCTCGTTGAAGACTCCAATTATTTTAATTATCGGTCTTGCCATTAAAGAGTTACTGTCTGATATGTGGTGTGACACCCATGTTTCATATACTAGTGGTCCATTGATAACAACCATTATCATCTCAAAAGATGTCTCATGTCAATATGGAGTGGCATGCCAAATATCATCCAAATCGATCTAAGCGTCTTGTTGTTATAAGAAAATTTAATTTTTTTTTCAAATAAATAAATAAATAAATCTTTATTGATCCTGTTAAAGCTGTGGTTTATAGGATAAGTCATTATAACAATTGAGATAGCAAATTTAAATACAGAAATACCGTCATATACTAAAGTTATCAAGAATTTAATGCAATGAAAACTAGGTAACATATTAAAGTAACTGGTCGATAGTACAAAAATCAAAATTTAAGAATTCATTAACGGAGTAAAATGCTTGTGTTATAAAAAACTTTTTTAATTGAGGTTTTAGTTTTATTAAAGGCAATGACTTGGAGGCAGCAGGCAATTTATTAAAAAGTTTAATCGCTAAGTAATTAATGGGTTGTTGGGTAGTGGTTAACCTGTGATACGGCAACGATAATTCTTTTTTGTTTCTAGTATCGTAAGAGTGGAGCTCAGAGTTACATACAAATTTGGTGAGATTACTTTTAACGTAAATTATACAATTAAAAATAAAAATACAAGGAAATGTCATGATTTTATGTTTAATAAAGTGAGGTCGACAATGATCTGAGGGACCAATAAATGAAATGGCTCGGATTACGTTTTTTTGTAAGATAAATATTCGAATGGAATCGGTCGAATTACCTCATAAAATGATACCATAGGATAAAATACTATAGAAGCAGCTGTAGTAAAATTGTAAAGTTGTCTCTATAGATGTTAACTGTATTCGTTTGCGTATCTGAAAAAGTGCCTTGTTCAATTTACTAGCAATCAATGTGTGCCTTCCAATTTAAATGGGAGTCAAGAACTACACCCAGGAATTTAGTATTTTCAATATAGTTGTCAGAAGCAATCTTCTTTGTAGAAAATATTAAATTATGCGTTTTAGATGCATTAATATTTAGGGAATTGACAGCACACCACTCTGTCGATTTTTCCAAGCAAGAATTTATTTTATCATCTAGGTCCAAAACAGACTTACTCATGTTAAGAAACGTGGTATCATCCGCAAATAATACACAATTTGTTTGATTGACGGCGTTTGGGAGATCGTTAATAAATATCAAGAAAAGGGCGGGTCCCAGGACCGAACCCTGCGGCACGCCGTCTTTGATGGCAGATTTGGACGACAAGTTGTTATCTAGGGAAACTATCTGGAATCTATCCGAGAGATAAGATTTAAAAATGGCATTAGCAGATCCTCGAACACTATAAAACGAAAGTTTGTGTAAAAGAATATTTTGTGGTCTACTAGATCAAAGACTGGTCAGAGCAATTAAAGTGGCACTAGTGAATTTCCCACGGTCAAGTGCATCTAAAACTTTATTAACTACCTCGGAAATTGCCAAGGTTGTGGATTTGCCTTTACGAAAGCCGTATTGACTAACAGAGAAAAGGTTATTTCGTTCAAAATAGAAAGAACTTTGAAGCAGAATACTGGCTTAACGAAACGAATTTGGATATTTTGTCCCCAGGAATCTGTGGTTAAGCCATGACCACGCATTTTAGAGACACCCTGTATAAACCCTTCAAGTTATAATTAAATTATTAGAACTAAATGATATTTTGGCAGACTGATATTTATCAATGTTTGATGGGTCGGGTACTACAGTTGTTACAAGGCCTTATAGTCTTAATCTGAACAAACTCTAATAAAAATTCAACAGGGGTAAATTATGAGTCAAATAACTTGCAAACTTCTTCACAGAAAGATAGAATTAAAGAAAAAGGTAATTCAATTACAAGACTAGGATTATCTTTTTAAGTAACGAAATACTTTTGAATAAATGGGAATACGTCAAAGTCAAAATAATTGACAGATCGATAAATAAATCTATGCCATGCAAAATAATCACTGTATAAACTATAAAAATACAAAAGGTAAAGAGTCGATCTAAATACTGAATTCAAAATGGTAAACAATAGCAACAATTCAAATAAATTCAATGCATATAGTGAACTATTAATTCTAAAGTTAGATAGTTTAAACAGGCAAAATGAAAGTTAGGTTACAAAATGCTACAAAATTTTAGGATTTACTAAATACTGCTGTGCTAAATACACGCAAAATGAGTGCCTCAAAAGACCACTGCTTAGGGGAAAAACGCACGTTTTAGTTGACTTTGATCTCCAGAAGGTGAGTGTTCAGCAATGTGAGTAGTCCAATATTATCAGTACCTATACCTTGCAAAAGACAATCCAAGAAATAATACCACCAGCAATATGGCTATTTAGAGCCAATAATTCGATAGGATACATATCCTATGCATGAAGGGATCCGAATATGACCTTTATACCAGAAGCTTGAAAACGACTGCAATTTCAGTCTAAATCATACTGTGCTATTAGTTTAATATCCTTTCTCCTAAAAACAATGGGGAAAAAATAATAAATTTACTTCAACGAAGCAAGGCTCATAATTTTTTTGTCTAATGCTTTGTTTTTCCAATTTTTAGTGTCACCCTTGATTAGCTCATCTTCTCAGCGCTTCATGGGCCTTCCACATGTTCTTCGTTCAAACGGTGGGTCACTATTGCAGATAAAATTTCAGTCATATATGACTTTGCCAGAAAGTTTAAGGTGGTTATTTTAAACCACCAATCCTGGGAGTCTAGTTTGAAAAACAGATCTATCTGTTGGTTTATAGATGGTTCCAAACTGAAATAGGAGTTGGAATAGGTTTTTATTTACCCAATTACCGACATTCCATGCCACTCGGGACAACCCCTGCGTACTGTTTTTCAAGCTGAAGAGTTTGGTATAATCTCGAGTTCCAGAGAGCACTTGGAGATCGAAATTTGAGGATCGCAAATTCAAATATAGTATGAGCAAAAAGAAAATTCATAGTGGTGTGAATTACAATAACATAAAATTAAACAAAACAATCATACTTCTTTGACAGTGACAGTTGCTTTTTATTTTGTTTTGTTATAATGCACACTTCAAAATTCCATGGCCTCCCATTATAAATTTTCTGTTTTGCTCGTACTATATTTTCGGACAGCTAGGATGCTTTAAAGAAATGTTACAGTTCATTTTTACCTAGAATTAAAATTATTTAAATTCATTTATGCATTTAATCCCTTGTATTGGATTGGTTATATATCTCCAAATTTTGAATTTTATTTGTTAATTTTGCATGGTTGATGGAGTATCAGTTTTTGAATGCAATTTTGCTTGGTCGATAAATTTTGAGTTTTTTACTTCTTTCAAGTATTAAGCCTTTGTGCAGAGAAGTCTTCATATTGGAAATTTTGTAAAATTTTTCCACATTAATTGGTTACTTGAAATCTAAAATAAAGCATTACAATTTACTGTAGTTTATGAATAGCTATGAATGCCCATGGTCCGTATTATACAGGAACAAAAAAGGGCGTACCTTTAAGGCTAATCTACACCATAAGGTGAAACATTTAACACTTTTTCATTGAGAAATATTCTTATAGTATTCCTATCTATTTCAGCCTTTTCTTTATATGTTTCAGTGTACCTACCTAAGTAGCGGTGGATTTTTCCAAATATTTCTTCAGGGTTCCTTTGTGTTGACTAATATTATTCGAAAGTAATTAGTATTGTATTCTGGAAATTTATAAACCTAAATCCTGCTGGAAGATTTAACTCCTGATATACCTACTGATAATATTGGACCACTCACATTGCTGGACACACCTTCTGGAGATCAAAGTCAAATAAAACATGCGTTTTTTCCCTAAGCAGTGGTCCTTTGAGACACTCATTTTGCGTGTATTTAGAAAATCCTAAAATTTTGTAGCATTTTTGTAACCTAACTTTCATTTTGCTTGTTTAAACTATTTAACTTTAAAATGTATAGTTCACTAAGTATATGCATTGAATTGTTGTTAATGTTTATCATTTTGAATTCAGTATTTAGATCGACTCTTTAGCTGTCAATTATTTTGACTGTAACGTATTCCCATTTATACAAAAGTATTTCGTTACTTAAAAAGATAATCCTAGTTCATATTTATAGTACCTACCTTGTAATTGTAATTCTAAGTACACACCTTTTAAATATTCTGGCATAATATTACTGTAGTAGGAATATCAAACCAGTGATAACATGGCATTTTGCTTTTATATAGTATATATTACAACATTACAAAATATCAAATTAATGTAGTACAATCGACCAAAAATCTTGAGAAAAATAGATTGATGATCTATGAGTACCTATGTTGTGTAAACAAGCCCTTTCACAATGAATACTATCTCTTTGATGTAACAATAAAAGACTAACAAAGTGATTAAATCTATTGTTTCATTGTATTAGTGCTGGTATAAGCAAAGTGTATGTTAATACATATCTACTGAGCTAGTGGAATGATATACTAAAAGAAAGAACTTGCAATAAGTTTGGATCTGACATAACAAGAAAGGTGGTGCAAAAGTCAATTAAACGTTATAGTAACAAAAGTTATAATCTACTACTACAAGCACAGTGTATGATATCCTTTATAAATATATCGTAATAAGTTGTTGTTTTCTAAATGTTAAAAGAAATTAAAATGAATTTATGATCTACTTGTGCATTGTTTAAAAACCATATTTATAATTTATGACTGCACTTTTCATATATCTACTTTATCATTACTAAATGTGCAACTAGTTTCATAGACCTTTATTGTCGAGTTGTAGGATACGAAAAATGTTAAACCGAAAATTAGTAAAATGCCATTTGAGCCTCTTAAATACAAATAGAAATTGTTATTTCTTTTGCATTATGTGTTTGTCATGATTATATATAGGTTAGGTATAAAGAAAAAGATCAACAAGTTTCAAAGAAGTTCTTTACTGGGAATGGTTTACATTTGAATCTTTACAAAATTCCAATTGTAATAGAATTGAATCTTCACATTTTAAATTTGGGAGTTTAGGACTAGATATACGGATTTTACAGAATTCTTAGTGTAAGGTCTCCACCATTAGAACTATAAAACCTATCTGTTGCTTCTTTGCTCAAATATAAGCAATTAGATGTATCCGGAGGGTCTTCGAGTGTTCTTGCTCGACATTGTGTAGTTTCACCTTCCAATGTTAAGATAACATTTATAGGAGTTAGGATGTCGTCAGATAACACCCATATTAATATCCTGTCGCAGTTTTGGTCGTTAGACATTTCAGTGAATCGAGACACCATCAATAACAAGGTAGGGATTGGAAATGGGACTTCAGAACGTACTTTCAGTATGCAGAAGCAACTAGTGTTATGTACATTTCTCTTCATCTGTAACTTAAAATGTCCATCATATGCTCGATTGATATATCGACATGGTAGGTTCCTATGACTGTATTGAAAGTGATCGGTTAATCGTCCAGACTCTATCGATAAATGTGAGGGGCATCCTGTATGTGGACAAGGTACTTGGCCAGTAGGTTCTTCACTTGAAACCGATGGTGATATTAGTGTAGGTTCAGTCTTGAAAGATACTTTTCTTGTTCTAGTTTCTTCTTCTGTATAAAGATTATCATTCATATTGGGCACATAGAGTGGAGAAAAGAAGTCAGAAGAATCTGATGAACTATGTCTTCCAGAATGAGACAGGCGCAAGGGTGAAACAGATGTAGATGGATTCGATGTATTGGAGGCATCGGATGTATTCAACGTATCGGAGGCATCGTCATGGTTAGATTTGGATGAATGTGGTGTTGATTCCATTTTAAATAAAAATTATAACATCAATGGGACTGAGGCAAATTTTTACAATGTACCAAACATTCTCTGTAAATATTTTTAAATGAAAATATTAATCTACACATATTTAAGTATATACGTTCATGCGATATCTAAATGCAGTTCCAACATATAAAATATCAATTTTACTACATATCTTGTTTTTAAGATGGATAATGGTTTTTTTTATGAAACGTAAAATTTTTGAGAAATAGGCGCTTCAAAAAGCATTCAGTTCCAAATATTTCAATTACAAATAAAATAAGACTAATTTATAGGTTGAAACTTTTTAGGTTATCAGAAGTAAAAAAACCGTTGAGAAGAGACAATGCGCATTTTAAAGGAATATATGACATGTAAATATTAAATAACGTAAATAGATTAAACTTACCAGTAAATATTGTATAATTTAAGTAGAAAGTTGTATATTCATATATGTATAAATGTCCCAGTAAGAACTTCTTTGAAAATAAAAGCAGAGGTTAAACTGAAGTTACCAAATTGGAGAGATAGAGGTCGCTTAAATAAAACAACTGATTTCGAAAGGGCGGGGAGACACTTCATTTGTAATTATTGCATTTTTTGCATCGTCACAATGTGTTAGCACGTTTAATTAATTAGCTATTTTTTAATTATGTTTTTCAAGTTATACATGGGTTGGATGGTAAATAGTAAAAAGAAAAAGGGAGTGATAATTATTTGAAGTTTGATCCAATTGGCGCACGCGCATTAAAAGGTCCCTAAACAGCAAAATTCAAAAAAGTGCAACGCCTATGTATTTGTACGTTGAGTTGTATAATAAAAAATAATCCCAACGAATGGCAACCCTATGCAAAGGGCCAATCAGATATTGATTTAAATTATTGCAAACTTAAGTGAAACAAACTAACAAGCGTTCAAAAAAATCTGTTGTGAAGTCGGCTAGTGTTTGCATTTGTCAGCGTTACCGTATGTCGTAACTAGAGCCACAGTTGGAGCTTGTTAATGGCGTTTAATGTCAGCTGTCAAACCAGTCAAACGTCATTTGCACGTATTTTGCAACAAGCAACAAACAAATATAAAATTATTTTTTGGGGTTTATAAGAAAACCAGTTCTTTTTAGAACTAGCAAGTGAGTAACTGTCCAGTTTTTCACGATTCAATTGGGAATCACGATGGTTTTTAGTGCAGCACAGAAAGTGGTTATGATCGAGTCTTATTTTCGCAATGGAACAAAAGTTGATGGCATCTGGACATATTCAATACAAAGTTGCTTGGAAGAATATCGAAATGAATTTCCAGAAGCAGTTGATTACTTTAGACACATGTGTAAAACTGTTCCGTGAAACAGCAAGCGTTAACTGAAAGACCAGCAGTGGATGACCATTAAAGCGCACTGAAGAAACTGTAGCTAGAGAAATAATGGAAAACGATCCTAAAACCTTTATTCGACATTTATCACAAATGGAACTTTCTATGGGAACATGTCATACGTAAAGACTTGCACTTTTATCCTTATCGAGTAACGGTAGGTACTGCAAGAGCTGCTTCCCATCGATATCCTACACGGTTACAGTATAGCCCGTGGTTTTTAAACACGATTAATAATGAGGACAACACCTTACGAAGAACTTTTTTACTGACGAACATGGTTTCATAGGACAGGATACATTAATTCGCAAAACATGAGAACATGGAGTGCTGAAAATCCTCATGAATTTGTTGAAACTGCTTTACATCCGTAAAAAATAGGTGTTTGGGCTGCCATCAGCACAAGAAGAATAATTGGACGTATATTTTTTGAAGGTAACATCAACGCATTGCGATATAGGCAAGAAATTTTACAACCATTTTTGGAACAATTACTGTCTTTCTTTCTTTCTTTCTCTTTTACCCTCTTATACCTTTATGATGATTAAATCCAACAAGATGGTGCAAGTCCTCACTGTTCCGCTGAAACGCAATGTTACGAGAAAATTTTTCGATGATCGTATTATAAGTTGAAATGCCGAAATTCCTTTTCCTAGCAGATCTTGTGATTTAACGTTATGTGACTTATTTTATGGCCATACCATAAAAATTGTGTATTTGCCGTTCCAATCAATAATTTAGATCAACGCATTACGCAGAAGATTCAAGAAATAAACAATAATCTACAGACGTTAGAAAATGTGTTAAAAAAGCATAGAACTGTAAAGTGTTTTGAAGTAAGTGGTGGGCATATTCAACATTTGCTGTAATAAATAATTTCTTTACACATATGTACTTAAGTTTCATTTATTAATTCGTTCGTAGCTTTTTAAAATTCATAAGTAGGGTTATGTTCACAACTGTAACATATAGGTTGCGCCCTATGTTTAAAATATTTCCATGGGACCATAGGTCACTTGACCACAGTTTGTTTCGAACACCCGTTACGTAATGTATGCATGTAAGACATATAATATAAAATAGATGATGCCTAAAATTTTATAAAACCAGTATTGGTTGCTATACCGGAAAGTAGATACAGTCACTCTCACTCGTATTCGTACAGCGCCGCGTGTTTGGTTAAATGCGACTACAAATACATACGAAGGTAAACGAAATCCAAAAATTTTTGTGATTACTTTTTATAAACCATTTAACAATAATTAACAATAGTTTTGGTCAAAGATTACTTCTACTCTAAACAATAAAATATTCGAAAACAACAGTGAAAATTGCTGACACACTTGTATTCGTACAGTTTAATAATCGACAGCTTATTATAAACAAAACAATTTCATATGTTTGTTCTAATATTTGGTTGGACTGCCTTTGTTATTTATGACTTCCTGGAGTCGCTTTGGCATCGATTGCACCAATTTTTCCGTGGTTGAACAAACATTAAATTGTTTTGTTTATAGTAAGCTGTCGATTATTAAACTGTACGAATACAAGTGTGTCAGCAATTTTCACTGTTTTTCGAATATTTTATTGATTAGAGTAGAAGTAATCGTTGTATTGACCAAAACTATGGTTAATTATTGTTAAATGGTTTATAAAAAGTAATCACAAAAATTTTTGGATTTCGTTTACTTTCTATGTATTTGTATTTGCATTTAAACCAAACGTGCGGCGCTGTACGAATACGAGTGGGAGTAACTGTATCTAATAATAAGGTATTGCTAATTGAAGGTTTAAGATGTATGTAAATTGTTGGATACTTTAACATATTATAGTTGGATGCTTTGTTATTTTTATATTTTACTTATATTTGTTTCCTTAGATGATAATATTTCATTTGTGTTAATCATTTTCAATAGGATGTTTAGCTTGTCGCTTAAAACGTATGATTTATGATTTCTTTGTTGTGAAAAGGGATTTATAAAAGCAGACACATTTTGTTTAGAGAGCAGAATCATTGGCACACTCGAAGTGAGAAGTTATTTTGTACGTTTGATATTTAATGTTACTTTGTCAGTGTTTTTCTAATAAACAAGTTTAAAATATTAAATTGCATTTATTTCCTCAACGTGGAACACAACAAAATATAAAATTAGAAAAGTCAATTTAAATGGTTTAAAATAAAATATTCAAATAAAATTAAGTACTCTGTTAGTAGGAAACGAATTTAAACGAACATCCATAAATATTTTACCAAAAGCTAACAGATATCTACACAAATTTAACTTTTTTGTATTCACTGACAAGTTGTTGCAGAATTTGTACATCAAACATCCATCTATGAAACGTTTTGATAAGTTGTAGTAGTTCTTGAAATTGTCAATATTTATAGAACACTCTATGCTACAACTATGGAGGAAGTGCAACAGATGGCGCTAGCAAGTCAGTTATAAACTATGGAGGAAGTGCAACAGATGGCGCTAGCAAGTCAGTTTCGTGCACAGCACAGTATAAGAAAGAACAGTAGGGTTACTCCGTGTCGGCTCCTTTGATGTCAAAAATTGAAATCCAATGACCTCGAAGCGATCGCCATACTCTTGGATGTAAAAAAAAACTATTCGCGCAGGCGAAGTATGTGCAAAATAGGGCGCTAAAATTTTAAATTAAAATTGATTAGTTATACTTGCAAACAATAATATTACAATTTACAAATAAATAAATAAGTTCAAATAACGAAATATTTATTAAGATAATGTAAAAACAAACGAAAATAGGTATTAATACAAAAATAAAATGCAAAAATAGCTGAATAGGGGCTTACTTTAAAAAACAAAGCAAACATTTAAATCATGTATAATTGTCTTTTTCCTTTGCAGGCGTTTTTACTTATGTGTCCGCATTATTATTTTGCTGTTTATTTTGTTAGTACTCTTAAAATTCTTATTAATATTTCAACCAGTAGACAGGAAAATAATCTCATTCCACTATAAATAAGTTAATAAAAAACGTGTAGAAATTATTCAAATTGGCCTCTTTGTAAAGTATAATAAATAATTTTGAAACAGTTGAATGACACATATTCGTAATATAGGCATAAATCTCCACTACATAAAAACTGCGTACAATATCCTTGAACGTATAAAATTGCTTTGTAAGCACATACTATAAAAATTTTCGCAGACGGTTAAAATTTGTTTAGCCAATAAGCGTAATATACTACTTCCCGCTAAATTACTTTTGAAGTTATTGGTTGACTGAAGAGTCATTGAGGAAGGATTTCGCCATATGCCTAATAGATGTCACCACTGCAGGCATCCAACAATATGGTGACACCTTTAAGATTGAATACGCATTTTTGACAGAGTAACCCTACTGTATTATACTGTGGTTTCGTGTTATATCACAGTTTAATACAGTAGGGTTACTCTGTCAAAAAAACGATTTCAATCTCAGGTGTCGCCATATTGTTGGGTACCTGCAGTTGTGACATCTATTAGGTATATAACGAAATCCTTACCCAGGATATGGGTAGATAGCAATTTTATAAGTTCAAGAATATTGTACTTCGTTTCTATGTAATGGAGATTTATGCCTATGTTAAGAATATGTGTTACTAAAATGTTTTAAAATTACTTATTATACTTTAGAAAGAGGCCCATTTGAGTAATTTCTGCTGTAGGTACACGTTTTTCATTAAATTATTTACTGAAGTTATATTGTGAACTGAGATTATTTTACTATCTACTCGTTAAAATATAAAAAATATTAATAAGAATTTTAAGAGTAGGTAGTACCTAACAAAATTCGTGTGTACGTGTGTACAAGTGGATTTGCTTGAGTTCGAGCTTGGGGTTTTCCCGATATTTGGCTAATAACACAAAAATAAACTCTTAAATCGTGTTAAAAGTGCTGATATAACATCCGAAGTAAGTGCTACACCAAGAAGTAACTTGTTTTAATTAAATATACGTGTTTTTTTGGCGAAATTTCTCCCGGTTTTCACTATAACATTACGGGACAAGTTTGCATTTTTGTGTAATTGCATGACCTTCCCACTCTGCGCATCAGTCGAATTGAATTTTGTTGTCAAATAGTGACCCTTGCGAGGACTGATAATGTCAACTACCTGCAAATACTGTAATAAAACTGATGCTAATCCCACCATACAATGTGATTCTTGCAAGGGTAGCATTCATATAAGCTGTAGCCAGATTGAGATAGATGTCGACACTACAATTACCGGACAACGAGCTAAGGGTATCAAATTCTTTTGCAATATTTGTAATAAGGGCGTCGATCAGTTTACAGAAATAAAACAACTTCTACAGAAATTATCTGAAAGAATTGAAACCCTAGAGTCGCGTTTTGTAGAACAACAATTAGCTCCAGAAGTATTTGAAAACGTGGTAGGAACGTGAAGCGCAAGATGGTATTAAACGAGAGAAAAATCTTATCATGTACCTATGGCGTGCCTGAAAATTCCGATGTCAATAACGCTGAGGAAATAAATAATATTCTAAAAATTATAAAACCTGATGGAGAAATTCAGTACATATTAATGCTGTTTCCAGACTTGGATCTAAAACACCTAATGATAACAGATCTAGACCAATTAGAGTGATCATAAACAGTTCGTATGATGTGATTAACATGCTGAACAATACAAATTCTCTGAAGACATCCTAAAAATACAATAACATAACAATAAAAAGGGATGAAACGCTGTATCAGAGACAGCTACTGCAATAATGTAAAACCACTATAAAAGAACGCATTGATAATGGCGAAAAAAATCTTACTATCAAATAATGTAATGGAATTCCATCTGTTACCCAAAAAAACTAGCATATTCCAACAGTTACAATAATATTACATGTTACTATCAAAATGTCCGAAGTATCAAAAGTAAAGTACAACAGTTCTTCCCATCTGTCTGTGCATTGGAATTTGACGTCATCGCTTTAACGGAAACTTGGTTATCACCGGATGTATCAAGCGCTGAATATTTTCCAAGCACCTACACAGTGTTCAGATGTGATCGTAATTTTATTGACAGTAATCTCACACGTGGCGGTGGTGTACTACTAGCTATCATTGCTATCAATGTAAAGGCAAAAGCAGAAAAAACTGAATTTAGCTCCTTTACTTCAACTAATAGCCCCTGTTGATATACTTGGATGTAAATGTTTTCATAAGTCACGTCTTTTGTATATCTTCATCATATATTTTCCACGCACACCTATAACCGACAAATTAGAATTAATAATGGATTATTTAGTCGAATTACAAGTATTTACGAAGAATATTCTAATTTTAGGTGACTTTAATATTCCAAATTACAGCCAAACAAATTATTTCGAACCCATAACTTTCTCCTTAAATAGCTATTGTGATTTACTAAATATTAGTCAATACAACACTGTTTACAACGCTAACAATAGAATGTTCTAGGGTTTGCTAATTTTAGGTGCAATGTTACTCGTGATTATTTACCCCTAGTAAAGGAAGATGTATTTCATCCTTCTCTACTACTGGGTGGTCCATCGGTCTGTATTTTTTTTTACTCGATTATTTTAAATATTACCGAAATTTTTTTCAAACAAAGTTTATTTTACAGTAAAATGCCCACATATCTGCAGTATAAGTTTTTCTACCGGGTGTTCCATTTTCGCGCAATGATATGCAACTTTATATTTTTTAATGGAACACCCTATATATTTTTACAAAATTTTAAAGATTTTTTGTTTCTCTTTAAAACAGTTCTTATTCATTATAGTTCTAAAATGATCAGTACAGAAACTATTCATGTTTTTATTAATAAATAATCACACAGAAAGTATGCGATTAAAACATATAAAGTTGCATATCATTGTGCGAAAATGGAACACCCGGTAGAAAAACTTATACTGCAGTTATGTGGGCATTTTAATGTAAAATAAACTTTGTTTGAAAAAAAATTCGGTAATATTTAAAATAATCGAGTAAAAAAAAATACAGACCGATGGACTACCCAGTATATTAGCATAGCGCAATCTATACGCAATGAGCTGCTTCTATTTATTATAGGGAATAGCATGGAGAGTCTGGCATACCTTTCGTTTAATTTCTTATTAATATGAAAGCCCCATGTTAATTGCTTATCTAGATATACTCCTAGGTATTTAGCAGCATCGTCGCGCTTGTTCCAAGGAATTTCTTTGTTGTTAATTATAATATTATTCAGATTTGTGATGCATCGTAGGGCGAAAACTTTAGTTTGACATATGTTTGGGTTAAGGGTTATGTGCCATTTATCCATCCATGATGAGATCGTATTTATGCTATCTTGCAGTTTATTTGAGGCTTCTTAGAGGTTGTTACTTTGAGTTAGTAAAGCCATACGCCATCGGCATACATAGCAATCTCGGTGTTTGTTAATTGTGGGATGTCGTGAACATATATGTTAAAGAGTATCGAACCTTGTGGTA
The DNA here is from genome assembly GCA_963082815.1 of Melanotus villosus. Lineage (NCBI taxonomy): Eukaryota > Metazoa > Arthropoda > Insecta > Coleoptera > Elateridae > Melanotus > Melanotus villosus. Next base: position 2,661,477 of record OY720427.1, read on the forward strand.
CTCCAGCGTGGATAGGACGAACGGCTGAGAGGGCGGAATTAACTCTTATCGAAAAGGTGCGATGTGTTAGGAAAGAGCTTATAATACACATCAGATAATTCGGAATATTAATCTGCTTGAGTTTGAATAATAGGCCATCTATCCACACCTTGTCAAAGGCCTGAGCGATGTCTAAGAATGTTGCTGTGGTATAAAATTTACTTTGGAAGCCTCTTTCAATTAGTTCTACAATGCGTTGTAGCTGGTGTGTAGTAGAATGTTGAGATCTAACCCAAACTGAAATGGCGGGAGCGGATTATTGCTTTGTAAGTGTTGAATTAAACGGCGATTAATGATTTTTTCCAACAACTTTGACAGTGTTGAGAGTAAGCTAATTGGTCTGTAGCTTGACCGGGTTTGTGAAATACTAGTATTTGTGCATGTTTCCAGGCAATGGGGAAGTATCCAAGTCTAAGGCATGCATTAAATGTTAAATATGCAAATCCTTTGATTGTGAGGTTTTTCATTATTATATTCGGTACAAGGTCATGCTCTGGTGATTTTTCTCGTTCAAGTTTAAGGTTAGTCTTTTGATTTCCCGTGGCGATGTTGAATTTATATGGTCTGATATGACAGACACATGTTCTTGGAGATGCTCCTTCACGTCTTTATCGAAAACCCTATTGTTGTTACTTGCTGAAGTAAACACTTCCTCAACGTGAGCTGCAAATATATTGCATATATCTTCATCAGTTATTATAATCTCTTTGCCTTGTTTTAGTGGCCCAATTATTTGTGGCTGTCGAAGAATTTGTCTGGTAGCTTGCCACATCGTGGAGTCGCCAGGTTTTAGGTTCCTAATGTGCGTTTGGTAAGAATTTACCCTGTATTCGTCTAGTTCTTGTCGCACTCTGCGTACTAATTGATTTAACTGTGTTTTGTATTGTTGCTGTATGAAAATTTTATATAACAGGCAAATTAGATATGTTTGCATTAAAATTTAATTTAAAATGCCTTCTTTTATACAGGGTGTCCCAACCATCTGGGATTTTTCGATAGCGTCTTTATTATTATAATTATGTCAAAATATTATTAAGAGAAGTTGTAGGGTTTGATGTTCTACATATTCTAAAATTATTTTCATATATACTGGGTGTTTCGTAAACATGTGACGATACAAAGTTGTGTTTTTTTAAATGGAACACCCTATATTTTTTTACATATTTGGATTCTCCCTTCAATGGCGATTGCAACAATATATCATTATATGGGTCTATTGTTAATAGTTCCGTAGTTATTCATTTATTTGTGATCAAAATAACCTCACTTTGAACGAATATAACACCGTAATTACACCGAAATGTTAACTACTTTTCAGGGTACAATTTTTCGAATCTATTTTCAATAAAACTGCGAGGACTAAAAGGCTCTAGGTATTTTCAATATACAGGGTGATCGAAAAACGCGAACCTCAAGATTTCTTGAAGATTTTAAATAGAACGCCCTATATACAATTATGCCATTAAACAGCTGCTTTTCTAAGCTTTCAGAAAATACCATATTTGTTGGGTCCATGTTTAATCGTTACGAAGTTATGTTAGTTTCTTTGTCACGTTAGAGATTCCTACGCGAACTCTGCAGTCAATTTAGTGAGCAACTGCCGATTGTTTTTATCGTTGGTTGTTTTGAACAAAATCGCATCGAATTTTGTTTACGAATACTTTTGCTGCCGTAAATACGTCACGTTTGATGCGATTTTGTTTAAACAACCAACGGTTTAATATTATCGGCGATTGGTGCATTCAGCCATAGGAGTGCTTAAAAAACAATTGCATTTAATAACTACGAAAACAATTGCTAGAATATTTGTCAACAAAAACAACGACTTCTGCGCTTATGTCACAGTTTTTGTAAAGTTTGATAGAAAAGCCTAGAAATAATGAATTAGTAATCAGTAAATAACTAAAACCTTAATACGCTATGAAACTATTATTTATAAATAGAAAACAATTTACTAAGAAAATAACGAACATTAACTAAAAACGATTTGAGAAAAAACAGGAAGACAGACTGCAGCAAGTTTTGTAAAAAAAAATCCATTGTTACAAAAATAATTATCGTTACATCAGGTGCTCAAAAACTCTCCTTTCTGTTTCAATGCACAGACGTAAACGTCTTAGTAATGTCAACTGAACATGACGTAGGGGTTTGGATATGCATACCAGCAAATGCTCTTCTTATCCGATTTTTTATATGTTTTATTGTAGTTGGTGGGACCTGGTAAACGTGGCCATTTATATGGACCCATAAAAAGAACTATTGGACTTAAATCGGGAGAACGCGCGGGCCATGGTAGGGGACCATTTCAACCGATCCACCTTTGCGCTCTCGTACCCTCTAATAATTATGGGGTGCAGCCGTATCATGCTAGAACCACATTAAATGGCGAGTTCGAAGGTCAACATTTTCTAATAACTCAGGAATCCCGTCTTGTAAAAAAGTCAAGTATCTCTCCCCAGTCAATGGTTCATTAAAAAAGTAGTTACCAATAACTTCAGTATTCACTATTCACCGTGCTGCATATACTACACGATTGGCTAATAAACTAGTTCGATTCCATTCACCCAAAATATAAACCATATTTATTGACTCTTCTTTCGAGAAATTCATTATTTCTAAGCTTTTCTATCAAATCCTACAAAAACTGTGACAGAAGCGTAGAAGCCGTTGTTTTTGTTGACAAATATTATAGCAATTGTTTTTGTTTTGTAGTTGTTAAATGCAATTGTTTTCTAATCATTCATACGGCTGAATGCATCAATCGTCGATAATATTCAACTGTTGGTTGTTTAAACAAAATCGCATCAAACGTGACGTATTTACGGCAGCAAAAGTATTCGTAAACAAAATTCGATGCGATTTTGTTCAAAACAACCAACGATAAAAACAATCGGCAGTTGCACGCAATCGCTCACTAAATTGACTACAGAGTTCGCGTAGGAATCTCTAATATGACAAAGAAACTAACATAACTTCGTAACGATTAAACATGGACCCAACAAATATGGTATTTTCTGAAAGCTTAGTAAAGCGGCTATTTAATGACATAATCGTATATAGGGCGTACTATTTAAAATTTTCAAGAAATCTTGAGGTTCGCGTTTTTCGATCACCCTGTATATTGAAAATACCTAGAGCCTTTTAGTCCTCGCAGTTTTGTTGAAAATAGATTCGAAAAATTGTATCCTGAAAAGTAGTTAACATTTCGGTGTAATTACGGTGTTATATTCGTTCAAAGTGAGGTTATTTTTATCACAAACAAATGAATAACTACGGAACTATTAAAAATAGACCCATATAATGCTATATTGTTGCAATCGCCATTGAAGGGAGAATCCAAATATGTAAAAAAATGTGGGGTGTTCCATTTAAAAAAACACAACTTTATATCGTCACATATTTACGAAACACCCTGTGTATATGAAAATAATTTTAGCATATGTAGAACATCGAACCCTACAACTTTTCTTAATAATATTTTGACACAATTATAATAATAAAGACGCTATCGAAAAATCCCAGATGGTTGGGACACCCTGTATAATGCGATCATCCTCATTAGAAGTTATTGCGACGAGATACTAATGATTTAGAGGGAAAGTACGTTCGGCTTGTTTCAGGTGACATCAAGTACGTCAAAGGTCTAAATCGTGGGGGTCGATAATTTTAAAATTAAATCATTTGTTATGAACTGCTAGTTTATATTACGTTGTTTATTATTTATGGGTATTAATAATGTAATGAATATTGAATTTACTTTTAGAGGTTCGACATCCAAAAATAATAGAAAATGTAGTTAGGAAAATTTCTACGGAGAAGAATGAATAGAATTTTTAGAAACGCATGTAGGTGAAAATGGAACTAATCCTAAGCCAATAGACTAAGAATTAATGGAAAACAAGGAAGGGAAAGGTTTAATTAAACGATTGCATGAGAAAAGGGAACTTACTTTCTTTGTGTAATTAATAGAAAATATAAATTTTAAGAAATAAAGTTCATCTCCCATTACGCGTAAATAATTATTATTAAACTGATTTATAGAAAAATTTGAGTTCTTTTTAATTTTGTAGAAGAAACTATTTTAAAATAGGATAGATCGATTGATAACGTTGTAATAAAAATTAGGCAAAGAAATAGTAACGAATGGTTCATTTCAGGTTTCCCAATTTACTTCAAATGAGAAAATTTACAGATTTATTTATTTATTTACAAATTTACAGATCTTAGTGATTTTATTGTAAGACATTTTTATACGTGTATGCATTGACCGTAGTCGTCAGATAAACACTGTCTAAATACTCCCATCTCGTAGTTTTTAGCCTGAATATTAGTTAAAATATTGTCGATAAAATTTTAGCTGCACGATTTCTTCTTCTTTCTGACATCAGAAACAGTAATGACAAAACTCAAAATGAAATTGAAAGCATACTCTTTAAACTCAATATGGAAATTGCCTAGTACGAGCAGCACTACAATATTTTTAAATTTGTCGGTGACGTAGCTGTCTAAATCAAAAGATCTTCGAAAATCGCCTAAGTTACTTTATTTTAAACAAGCTCCTTGTTGCCAGTGTTTGCTAAATGGGATACACCAAAAACGAAGTCTTTCCCAATAGTAATTGTACGTAGGAAGATGAAATCATGAACTAATCTGACGTTTGTCTTAAGCCTGCATTAGAATTGTTCCAATTAATTAACTATAGCTTGTTTATGCCTGTCTACATTTTGCAGATTGTAAATTGAAATATCAGGTTTTGACAATATCTATGTTCTACTGCCAAATTCCTTTGATATATCAAAACCACAACTGGATATCCGCAGAAAGGCATCAATTAATTTTCTCTCTAAGTAATTAGAACAATTAATACATGTTTTGCGGCAAGACAATTACGGAATATCTTATGCTAATTTCTGAAATGTTCTAATCATTTTATACCAAAATAGTATCTACTTTTACCGTATATCCATTGGTATCCGTATGGCTATTTATCTTAATTTTTAATGATATGTCCAATTTACTTTAAATTTTTATATCTAATGCTTTAGTGTTCGTAACCATTAAAATTCGTAAAATATAGCTGTGTCTAATGGTGGTTTAGCTGTTTCAATTCCATCGTGCTAGCGGAATTCCCAGTTCTAAGGCCAGAGACCGAAAGAGCCAAATTCATGTAACCAATTTCCATGTTTAGTTTTGGATTTGCAGATCTCTTAGCATGCACCTTACTTTCTCCTTTAATTCAAGTGGTTGTTCCTCTGTCGATTCGGTAATACCATGGATTATTAATTTTCTTTTCCTTACTTCTTTTTCTATGTATGTATGTAATCGTTAACCTCTTATACCCTTCGGTGTTGAGGCTGGTGCGTTAGCGTATGTGGCCTTACGCGTGAAATGCACAATCCGGCCCGCATGCAAGTCACGTGATTAATGCGCCGTTTTTTGCCTACATACAGCACCATGTGTATAGTGTATGTGTGTGTACATATAGAACCTTGTTACTCTACCTCGTAGGTCGGTATTCGGAGGAGAGCATCGTTGGTGCCCAACGACGAATGGTCACCAGGGCTCGATACCGAACTCCGGGAAAACTTGCACCCAGCGAGATTCGAACCGGGGACTAGCGCAACGCTAGGCTGACGCTCTTACCACTGCGCCACCCTTTTTCTACAATGTCCAACATTGCTTCTTGTTCTTCGGCTTTCTCCCTTAGCTTAGAATTTTCTACTCTCAAGTCCCTATTTTCGCTCTTTAGAAGCTTTAATTCTTCTTGGATTGTGTCCAGTTTTACTTCCATTCTTACATTCCGTTCTTCCATACTTTATAGTTTCTTTAGAATTATTTCTAATTTCTGTTCCATGTCGTGTTAGTTAAGTTATGCAATTTAACCGGCACGCTATTGTTAAATGTGTTGCCTATATGTTCAGCACGTAAACTGGCCCTAGCGTATTTGTAAATTTTATTTAACCTTGACCGTCCCACGTTTATATTTATACTCGCTTTAACCTAAATATGAATGTTTATATTGTTTGATTGTTCTTACTTCTTTTGTAAAACAGATTTCCAGTATTACTAGTTCAACGAGCTTCCTTTATTCTATTACTCTGTCACTTTTCACTACTAAAAACTTCCTATAACTATTTAAAATTTACTATGAAAACGGATCCGAATTTACGGGTTGTCACACTTTTCACAAAGAATACAATTATATTGAAACCTGTATTAAATAGGAATTTAACTTGATGATGTTGACTTTTTGTCTTAAAATAATCTCGAAAATCTCTTGCGAGCCATAAATGAAATCACTTTGTATAGATAAATGCTTACCTTAACTAATTGTTTTCGACTCAATTTCACATTTAAAAATTAAATGCATGGCAGTGTACCGCGAATAGAGAAAAATAATCGACAATGTTTGAGATGAACGCCTTAGTAGCTTCAAAAGATAATACACCCCTAAATGGCGTTAGAAAGGGCCTTTATATTCAAAAGTAAACATGTTGACGTTTAAGGGTTAATCAAAGAAAGCTTAACAAATTCCTAACCGCATTTTCAATTAACGTTTTCTGATCGTGCTGAATTTGCCCTCTGGAAAGGATTTACCTGCTTTTGAATTACTCGACATTAAAAGCGTTTTAGCTATACTGCCACAAAACAAAAGGTAATTAAATTTAGATACAATACACACTTGGACGATTAAAAATTAAATGTAAATAAATTATCTCCGTAAGAGTAATTAAAAGGAACACAATACTTTATTGTTAGCTGATTTATCCACGTGTAAATTTTACTTGAAAGCATTTTGTGTGAAAGTTAATCTCGTATTAAATTTAATTTGTATTTATTCGAGCAGATTATTATTAAAAACAAGAAGGTAAAATCTGTAAATGATAGGTTTGTTTTTCTGACATTCGAAATTAGACGGAATTTTAATTTCATTTAGATTATATTACAATTGAAATATTTTTGCTTTTATCATTTTACTTGGCCCCTATAGCAATTAAACGTAATTCACTTGGAAAGGATCGTGCATCTGGATACGCGTAAACAAAGTTTCAAACATTCAGAGTAAATCAAGTTTTGAATAATAGCTTCGTTCGTGTTTCTTTTTTCTAGTACCAAAATCAGCCTAAAAGATTTACTTCTGCACATATTACCTATTCATTAGGTTTAAGTTGTAGCTCAGATTTCAGTCTAAGACGTTTTCTGCAAATATAGACCGTCTAGAAAGTATCCGGAATTTTATATTTTTCCTAATTTTAATATATTTATTTTTTGTAACATTCTAAAACAAAAGTAATGCATCAAGTAGGTTGTGCCGATAGTAGGCTATGGCCAAAATCGCATGACAACACCATCTGTCAAATATTGTTTTGTGAAATAATGTCGCAAGTAGAAAAAAGAAAAGAGGTGGAATATTTGTATAGAAAAGGTTTTCGAAACGTTAAAAGATTAGTGCAATTGACTGAACTCGGAAAGAGTGCAGTATATGAGACAATAAAGAGGATAAAAAATGGCACAGATATGAGGCATAGACCAGTTTCGGGAAGACCGCGTAAGATTGGCGGAAACCATTTAAACGCTTTAGTGGCCTTAGGACGACAAAATCCGCGTCTAGGGTTTCGAAAACTGGCTAACAGATTTGGACATCAACGAAGAATAAAAGTGTGCCCAGAAACTGTCCGCATGTCACTAAACAGACAAGGCTACATATCAAGAAAACCAAAAAGAATCCCTGCAATGACACCTCTACATATGCAACGAAGAATAGATTTTTGCCAACGTTTTCGAGAAGATAATTTTAGTAACGTTTTTATATCTGACGAAAGTTGTTTTCAGCTTGGTGCAAATCACCTAAAAATCCTATCAAAAGAAAATGTTACCGTTCAAATTTCCAAATTTCCCACTAAAATAATGGTTTGGGGAGCAATATCTCAGCGTGGTGCTACACCTCTCTGTATAGTTGATGGCACCGTTAATAGTGCAAAGTATTGCGACATTCTAAATGGTTTTCTTCTTGAAGCGGCTCATGCTTTATATCCAGAGGGGTGGCGTTTTCAGCAGGATAATGCAAGATGCCATACTTCTGTATGTGTGTTTGATTCAGTCAGTTTTACAGGCCTGGTCCACCATCACCGAACATTATGGCGATGACCTGGTTTCGGGTCTACCTGGACGTTTAGTTAAGTGTTTAGAGTTAAATGGAGGTTGTATAAGTAAATGATATGAATTATTTGTTGTTATTTTATAATTCAAGTAATAAAAATATATACTGAAAAATTATAATTGTGCCTTATTTTTTCCGGATACTTTCTAGACGGACTATAATTAGAATGTTTAGATTCGTTAACAGTTAGTATAAAAATAGTGTATTTCCTAATGTCTTATAATTGAAGTTTTAAAAACAACAACAGTTAACATTATCTCAAATCTACCACCCGTTGTTGAAAATCGTTGCAACTTGATAACCCATTCGGGGCACAATGGTCTGTTAGCTTCTTTAACTTACTACTTTAAATATAACAGTATAAATACCAATCTAAAGTAGTTGAATAATAGTTTACCATGCAGAATAATATATACGTATATTGTTATGTTATCTCAATTAATAACACACAATTTTAAATTAAACTTATTTTGAAATGTATTGTACTAGCACCACGTTGGGCTAGCCAAATAAATGTAGTGTAATCACAATAATTACATCTAACAAATGTTTTTAAACTTATTAAGAAAACTAAATGTTCCGTAAATTGAATATATGTGTGTATCATCGTCTGTGTGGGTGAATGGGTGTGTGTTTACATAAAATCAAATATCAAGACAACTCAATATTTGAAATCATACCTGAAAAATAAATAAACACAACAAACAATAGTATATCCAAATACCTGAACATAAATTCCAAAATCAAAATAAATTTAATAGTTATACACATGAGTTCTAGCAGTGAAATTGTTTTAGGAAATTGCATTAATTAAAAATTGACAAATTTTATCTTTAGAAAATGAATAACAAATAATTTTAAATTTTAAACTTTTACAAACATTGATATTTGATAAGAAATAAAAAAAATAATGAAATGAGATTTAAAATTGATCAAACTGTTAAACTAAATACCACTTAACTTTATTCTTCGAAGATTTCCGGGGTTCTAAGAAGTGCGATATAGGCAACATCGCGTTGAAAGACTCCAAAACGTAGTTGAACTTGGGTTTTGTAATCAGCTGTTCCGTTTTGTTTTCCACTTGCTGCTGTTCCATTTGATTTTACACAGGTAAGTCCTTATTCTCAATTATCACTGGGTTAATCACTTTATTGTTTATAATTGCTTTTAAATGTTTTGTAACTTTTCATTTATCACTTTTATATGCTTTTGAATAATTTACTTTACTTTGTTTCAGGTTTTATCGTTTGAGTTAAATATAATCTCACTTTGTTCGTCGAAATAATAAAATGGCGGTTTTATTTTAAATTAACATCAATTATGATTTATTAAACACACAAATATTGTTAATCACAACAATTAATTAAACAGTTTGTTTAATTGTCAACATTATCTTCATAAACGTAAGTATTTTTATTTTGATACGTAAATTAATTTATTACTATTATTTTTATTTAACTTTGTTTATTTAATTAATTATTTATTATTAATATTTCATTGATTCACTTTAATTATTATTGTTTGCATTAGTTTCACTTTAACTTTACATTAACGCTTCACTTAAAATATTTTTAAGTGCACAACTGTCACTTTAATTTATCAAATATGCCATGTCTTTCATGGTAAGATTAAATTTGTGAGCTGACAAAACAACGTGCTTTCGTTTTAAAAGTTTTAGAGCAACTAAACTATCATCTTGTAAGGTGAACCAATGAAATTCAAGTATTATTTCTACTAATAAGTCATATTAAATATTAACAAAATTATTTAAAATTCTAAACTTAATTAAACCTACTATTAAACAAATAATTATTAACTAACTTACATTACATAAATTTTATATACAATATCGCATAAATTAAATAACTTAAATAATTTCTTTTTATGAATATGATTGTTGTCAAATAATTTTGACTTATCTTTAACTTTATGGATTTTCAAAATTATTTCTAATTTAAATAAAAATTATGCTAACATACTATTTACAAAATTTAAAAAATAATTTTACTCTTGCTAATTTTCATATTTTTATCTCTTTTTGCTTATATTTGTGTCTGAAATTCTGACATCTTGTCAAAATCTACAATAATGATTATTTTTATATAAATAACTTTCTGTTCTTTAAAGAACATTATTCCTACACTTTTCACAATTCAACATCTTTCTGTCAGAATTTTTTATCCGTCTGAATTTTTCTGGATAGTTAAAATCAATATTTAAAATATCTTAGTGCATCTGCACTTGTCAAAAACCTATTTAGATAATTTTAAAGCAATAATTTAACTTTATTTGTTATTTTCAGTATGGTAAATGAAGTACTATGTTACCAAGAATCAAAACATCCTGGAACATCTATATCGTAACATGAAATTAAGGAAATCTTGGATATCGGAAATTGTATCCTTTAATTGTCAATATTTAACATAATTTTAAAACATATTCGTTGTGTATATTTACTTTACAGTATTTTTATATTAATCTATTAATTATAACAAAATTCTATAATGACTCTACATGAAATTTATCTTAATATTTGACTTTATGTAATTTGTAAGTGTAAGATTTAATATCGGAAATGTCAAACTTTGTGTAAATTGTATTGGTGTTAATTATATAAATAAATTAATATTGTTTAAAATATGTAGTGTCTAAAATACACAACAATATACTGTTGTGTAATCAAGGTGACCACAGAACAATTTTATTGAACTTGTCTCGAACTCGCCACACGTTGGGACAGCCAAAATAATTAATTACCTCTGAAATGCCCCACATTACTGGGCTCCAAAAATATGTTATGTTCTCTGATTGAAAACATACATTTTAATTGAACTTATTATGTGTTGTGTGCAGATGTGTGTGTGAATACATAAAACCAAATACCAAATAAATATTCCGTATCTAAACCACCTGCAAAAAACAAACACCAACAACAAATTCATCACATTCCAAAATACATGAACGAAAATTCATAACAAGCTCAATTTAAGTTTTTTACATGGGTTCTAGCTGTAGTTAGGATTCAAAAGATTGCAATAATTTAATGTTGACAAATAAACTTTTGATAACTGAATAGTGAATAAATTTAAAATCATACGTTCACAATAAAAATTCATCAAGTTTCGAATTAACAATTACTTCATAAAATTTTCAATATTTAATCTGACTTTATAAAAATTACCTTATTAACAATTACAACAATCAAAATTCAAATTAATTTTATAAAAACACAAAAAAAAATTATTTAATTGACTTATCTGGTGACTTCTTAAAATCCGGGTAAATCTTGGTGAAGGTCGAAGTTTGGCACAGCTGCATTGATAATCAGCTGTTCTGCGTTGATGCCCATGAATTCCAACCCCAACACTCTCAATGGTAAGTCTTTGTATTTTTACTTGTCTTTATAATTTTTATCACTGTTTAAATTTCACTAATTAATCACTGTTTAAATTTCCAGGTTCCTTGTTTTAGATTAAGGATTACCCTTCAAATACGTAGGTAAATAAAACGATGTTTTATTCAAATAACAATTTAACTAATTTTATTTTCAACGAAGAAAATTCACATTACATTTATTTAATAACCCACTTGGTTTAATTATCAACGTTTACATAAATGTAAATATTATTGTTATTATTACACTCAAATTTTCTTTACGACTATTTATTATTAGTAAATTTTACTAGTACTTTCTTATTATTTATTTTAATTGGTTTTGTTTATTTTAATTCACTTCATTTTACACTTTTAATTTAAAAAATTCTTAGATCACGTGATATCTGTTTCACCACATTTCAGTTGCTACCCGATATTCATCTGTCTTATTGTTCTAGAATAAAAACAAAAGAACTCTACTACGTCATAATAACAAACTTTGGGAGCGTTTTAGATACGTGCATCCCCAATGGATTTTTACGAGCAACTGCCGTATTTTCTTTTGTTAAAACCAAGTAAAATAAATAAATCTAGCCAATTTTCAAACCATCTTTAACTTTAATTACTTATTTACGCTTAATTATTAATCAAAATTTATTATTAACTAAATGAAAATTATTTATCTTAACTAAACTTAACTTTTAATTTAAATTTTTATTTAAACTAAACCTATTTAAACTTAACTTTAAAGAAAAAGTTTCTTTACTTCGTTTTTGGTTTAAAACTCTACTTGATTTACCTATTTTTCAAAATTATTAATAACTAAACTAAAAACTATGTAATTATATTAATTATGACAAAATAATGAGATTTTGTCTCTTATCAATTTTCTCTAAAATTATCAGTTTGGCTGATAATTGCATTTGAAATCTGACGTTTACTTAAATTTACATTTTTATTGATAATTTCAATAATTCTTGCTTTTAACATTTAAATTCTTGACAAAATTAAATCTTATATGCTCTAAAACATTTTAGTTATGTTTTATACCTTGTCTCAACCTTTTAAAATAAGAAATTTGTAACTTTCTATTTTTCACATACATTTGTCCTTGAAATTTATCTTTTTACATAAATACGTAATGATTTTAGTTTTACTTAATATTTCTAGCACAATAAACTGATCTACATGTTCCAAAAGACTACTTTATTAAGAAAAATCAGCCTTGTACTGTAAATTGAAATAAAAATCTGGATATTTGAATTTCTATCCTTCATTGTCAACTTTAAATATCGTTTTTATAACTTAATTGTTGTTAATATTTGCTTTATTGTAATTAATTTATATTAATAAATCGTAAACAATCAATAAAATGATTTTACATCAAAAATCAATTTGGTATTCAATTTTATATACTTGATGTATGTAAAATTGTGTTAATAAAATGTTCATAAAGTGTATAAACTTGTTTGTGTTTATTGTATGGATGTATTAGTGTTATTTAAAATGTTTTATGCTCAAAATACACAACATTTACCCCTCTTAAGAATTTTCAAAAATATTAACTGGTAAGTAAATTTTTCAAAATTATTCTGAATAATTACAGACTTATATTTATTCTTCAACATAAGGTTGTAACATTTGAATGTTAAATCTACCTCTTATTCTATCTGAATCTACAAATTTTAATTCATAAGAACTACCAAATTTTTGATTTATAATAAATGTTCCATTTTTCAAATATTTGCTTATTAATAAAATATTTACAAATCTTAATTCCTATCAACTTTTCTAATTAAATCCTACCTTATTCATAAATAATATTTACACCCCCCTCTTAACTGACAATATCTTTTATTTACCTTTTGAATATTTATCTGCCTTTTCTTATCTCATTTATTTACCTATTTTCAAAATTTTAATATTTTGACTTTAATCAACTACTTTGCCTTTTCAAAATTTTTAAATTTTTAATAACATTAACTTTTCTTTTCTTTACTTAATCAACAGGATTTACCATAATTAATTGATGACTTTTCTACTTTCTCAAATTACTTTCTAACAAGCTTTAACCTTTTCTTATTCATTTCATTTTAATATACACGTTAAATTGGATATTTTACTTCTAAAAGAACCTTCTTTACTACCTTTAACTCGAAAATATAATCTTTTATAATCAATGGTTTATTATTCAATACCTTTTTAATCTTTTTTAATAATGATTTCTATTACCTTTCTTAAATATTTTTCCCCCCAATATCGAACTTCATACCTATCATATTCATTATACTTCATCTTTCATATTATTATATTCATATTTATTTCATCGCAGATTTATTTATATTTCATTATTATACCTTATATCATCGTAGATTTATTTATATTTCATTATTATTTTATATCATCGTAGATTTATTTATATTTCATTATTATTTTATATCATCGTAGATTTATTTATATTTCATTATTATTTTATATCATCGTAGATTTATTTATATTTCATTATTATTTTATATCATCGTAGATTTATTTATATTTCATTATTATTTTATATCATCGTAGATTTATTCATATATCATCGTAGATTTATTCATTTTACCCCCCTTTCTTATACCTTCACTTCCTATTTCAATCAATCAAAATCATTATTAAAATTATATTTCTCCTACTTTATATCAAAATTCATAATCAACCGTTCTTTTATCCGTATCAATTAATCTAAAATTTCCTATTATTCCAATTATTATATCACTTTACTGTCATCCCTGTCATTAAATTCAATTCTTTTTATTTAAAATATTACTGTTTAAAATCTTTAAAATTTTCAATCCTTTACTTTTCATTATTTATTTTATAAATTTTCATTCTTGGCAAACTAGGTAAATAAAGAGCTTAACTTTTCAAAACATCATAATAAGCTATCATTTAAACTATTCTTATTTATAACATTATTTTAATCTTTAAATAATTATTTTTACTTTACTTAACTACTTTTACTGTACAAAATATTAATTTTTAAAATATTCTTTGTCATTGCAGTCGTCAACATTAAATCTCCGTTAACTTTAAATTAATTTCTTTTTCTTTTTAGGGGTTGATTCCCTATCATAGGCGAATCCTACCAACAAACTATTTTTTAACCTTCGTTGGCTATCATATTGATAAATAAAATTTCTGTGTTGAAACTTAACATAATTATTCCTAAATCTATTATGAAACTTTCTTTTAAAATTACTATACCTATCATTATCTTTAGAAGAATACTGATTATTAAATCTAAACTTATTTTTATTATCAAAATTACTCTTGCTCTTATTACTCTTACTTTTCGACTTATTTTTGGATTTATTTTTATCCTTCTTGGACCTACTCTTGTCCTTCCTATTCCTTGCATTATTCTTGTAATTTTTATTTCTCCATTTATTCTTATACCTTATTTTGTATTTAACAAAATACTTATTTTTAAAATCATATTTGCCTTTATTCTTATTATTTTTGCTCTCATTACAATTCTTATGTTTTCCCTTATGTTTGGACCTTTTATTGTTTTTACTTTTCCTTTCAAAATTACCTCCTAATTCTTTATTTATACTATCTACTTCTTTCAAATTCCAATCATTGTTATTAATCTCGTTATTTATTTTTATTTCAATATCTCCTACTTCGTTACTTTCATGAACTAACTTTGTATCTAAACTATCATTAATATTCTCCCCTCTTACATTATTCATATTTTCATCTTCAAAATTACTTTTAATTTCCTCTTTTAATTCTTTTCTACTATCCTTTAATTTTGTAATCATATTATCCAACTGTGTTTTAATAATATTCACTCCTAATCCCTGTTCCTTAATATTTATAAAATTATTATTAAATTCATTTTTGATTTCTCGTCTACATATTTCAAGTTTATCATTAAAATTTCTTTCTTGATTTTCAATTTTATTCACTAACTCAGTTTTAACATCCCATAATTCTACTTTAACTTCCCCTCTTAGATTATTAATGTCATCATTATTTTTGTCTAATTTTGAATTTACATTTATTTTAAAATCATGATTTTCTTTAACTAAATTGTCTAATTTTGTATTCAACTCGGTTTTAAAATTTTCTAATTTTAAATTTAAATTTGCATTTTGATTATTTAATTTATAATTAATTTCATCCCTGTTTTCTTCTAATTTAAATTTAATTTCTGTTTTCAATTTATTAAAACTGGTATCTAACTCTTCTTTTTGACTATCTAATTTTAAATTCAACTCTGTATTAACATTATTCAATTCTGTTTCTAACTTCTCAAAATTATTTTTATTCTCATCCTTCATACTATCAAATTTTGTGTTAATATCTGTTTTAAAATCTTCTAATTTTTTATTATTTTGATCTAATTTTTTATTCTGAATATCAAATTTTGCATTCAAATCTTCTTTTTGAGTATCAAATTTTGCATTAAAATTCTCGTTTTGGCTATCAAATTTTGAATTCAATTTTGTTGTAAAATTATTAAAATTTCTATACATATCTTCATTTTGACTATCTAACCTCATACTTAAATCTATCTTAAAATCTTCATTTTCCTCAACTAAATGATCTAATTTAGCATTTAAATTTTCATTCTGATTATCAAATTTTGTACTTAAATTTTTATTTTGATTATCTAATTTAAAATTAAAATCTGTTTTTAAATTATTAAAATGATCCTTATTTTCTGCTTTTACACTATTTAGATCCTTACTATTTTTATCTAATTTAAAATTTACGTTTTTAATATCAGTTTTTAACTCTGTTCTTAAATTCTCATTATCTTTTTCTAACTTATCAAATCTTGTATTCATACCCATTAACATCGCAATTACCTTTGATAAATCTGACTCTCCCATTTCACCTTTTTCTACCGAAAAACCTGCTTTATTTTTATCTGCCATTTCTATTAAATTACTGTCTAATTTTATATTAACGTTCTTGTTTTCCCCACTTAATTCTGTTTTTACATTGTCTGATATAAAATTATATTCCGTAATTTCCCTATTCATTCTCCTATTCCTATCGATATTAAAATGTTTAATTTTATATTGTATCCACCTTTTTTTATTTTCTATTCTTGAATTCCTTAATTCAATACGATGGTTCACATATTCAATATTCTCCTCACTTAATCCATTCATTATATCATTTACTTCTGAAGCTAATTTATTTTTCTCATCCATGAATCTGTTTATATCCATAAAATCTTTACTTAATTCTAACTTAAATGACTCTGGCAGAGTTTCATACTCTTCCATTACTTTTGACCACTCTAAATCGCTCATTTTCTCTTCTCTCCAACACGAAAATCTATTCGCCATCTTTTCAAATTTAATATCAAATTTTTCCTGCACTTTTGAATTTCTTATGCTTTAAAAATTTCTTGTCCGTATGAAGCAAAAATTTCTTCATATAACTTTACAATAGTAATTAAATCAAATTAAATATGAATATGCAACCCTCAGAATAACACAGCCACACGACTTTGGGCGCCAAATTTATGTTGTGTAATCAAGGTGACCACAGAACAATTTTATTGAACTTGTCTCGAACTCGCCACACGTTGGGACAGCCAAAATAATTAATTACCTCTGAAATGCCCCACATTACTGGGCTCCAAAAATATGTTATGTTCTCTGATTGAAAACATACATTTTAATTGAACTTATTATGTGTTGTGTGCAGATGTGTGTGTGAATACATAAAACCAAATACCAAATAAATATTCCGTATCTAAACCACCTGCAAAAAACAAACACCAACAACAAATTCATCACATTCCAAAATACATGAACGAAAATTCATAACAAGCTCAATTTAAGTTTTTTACATGGGTTCTAGCTGTAGTTAGGATTCAAAAGATTGCAATAATTTAATGTTGACAAATAAACTTTTGATAACTGAATAGTGAATAAATTTAAAATCATACGTTCACAATAAAAATTCATCAAGTTTCGAATTAACAATTACTTCATAAAATTTTCAATATTTAATCTGACTTTATAAAAATTACCTTATTAACAATTACAACAATCAAAATTCAAATTAATTTTATAAAAACACAAAAAAAAATTATTTAATTGACTTATCTGGTGACTTCTTAAAATCCGGGTAAATCTTGGTGAAGGTCGAAGTTTGGCACAGCTGCATTGATAATCAGCTGTTCTGCGTTGATGCCCATGAATTCCAACCCCAACACTCTCAATGGTAAGTCTTTGTATTTTTACTTGTCTTTATAATTTTTATCACTGTTTAAATTTCACTAATTAATCACTGTTTAAATTTCCAGGTTCCTTGTTTTAGATTAAGGATTACCCTTCAAATACGTAGGTAAATAAAACGATGTTTTATTCAAATAACAATTTAACTAATTTTATTTTCAACGAAGAAAATTCACATTACATTTATTTAATAACCCACTTGGTTTAATTATCAACGTTTACATAAATGTAAATATTATTGTTATTATTACACTCAAATTTTCTTTACGACTATTTATTATTAGTAAATTTTACTAGTACTTTCTTATTATTTATTTTAATTGGTTTTGTTTATTTTAATTCACTTCATTTTACACTTTTAATTTAAAAAATTCTTAGATCACGTGATATCTGTTTCACCACATTTCAGTTGCTACCCGATATTCATCTGTCTTATTGTTCTAGAATAAAAACAAAAGAACTCTACTACGTCATAATAACAAACTTTGGGAGCGTTTTAGATACGTGCATCCCCAATGGATTTTTACGAGCAACTGCCGTATTTTCTTTTGTTAAAACCAAGTAAAATAAATAAATCTAGCCAATTTTCAAACCATCTTTAACTTTAATTACTTATTTACGCTTAATTATTAATCAAAATTTATTATTAACTAAATGAAAATTATTTATCTTAACTAAACTTAACTTTTAATTTAAATTTTTATTTAAACTAAACCTATTTAAACTTAACTTTAAAGAAAAAGTTTCTTTACTTCGTTTTTGGTTTAAAACTCTACTTGATTTACCTATTTTTCAAAATTATTAATAACTAAACTAAAAACTATGTAATTATATTAATTATGACAAAATAATGAGATTTTGTCTCTTATCAATTTTCTCTAAAATTATCAGTTTGGCTGATAATTGCATTTGAAATCTGACGTTTACTTAAATTTACATTTTTATTGATAATTTCAATAATTCTTGCTTTTAACATTTAAATTCTTGACAAAATTAAATCTTATATGCTCTAAAACATTTTAGTTATGTTTTATACCTTGTCTCAACCTTTTAAAATAAGAAATTTGTAACTTTCTATTTTTCACATACATTTGTCCTTGAAATTTATCTTTTTACATAAATACGTAATGATTTTAGTTTTACTTAATATTTCTAGCACAATAAACTGATCTACATGTTCCAAAAGACTACTTTATTAAGAAAAATCAGCCTTGTACTGTAAATTGAAATAAAAATCTGGATATTTGAATTTCTATCCTTCATTGTCAACTTTAAATATCGTTTTTATAACTTAATTGTTGTTAATATTTGCTTTATTGTAATTAATTTATATTAATAAATCGTAAACAATCAATAAAATGATTTTACATCAAAAATCAATTTGGTATTCAATTTTATATACTTGATGTATGTAAAATTGTGTTAATAAAATGTTCATAAAGTGTATAAACTTGTTTGTGTTTATTGTATGGATGTATTAGTGTTATTTAAAATGTTTTATGCTCAAAATACACAACAATACATATGTATAAAATGAGGAGTTTCAGAGTAAACCGTGACTTATTCATAAATAAAACGTTTTGTCATTCGTTATCTCTCCAACTGACGTGCTTTTGTGTAAATCTTCTGCACGATAATGTACTAGAAAGAAATAAGAGACCAACGAGCTACACCAGACACCGTGGATTGACTTACGCCTAAATGATTATCAACATATCGCTGAGTGTTACTTTCTTCTAGTTAATTACTTTACCACTATCTTCAGGAGTCAAATGGAGCGCTTCACGATTCATTTCAGTGATAGTTAAGAAAATAAAAGTTTAGGAACAATTAAAACAAAGAAAAGTTGAAGATGAAGATAACAATAACACTAAACTATAAAAAAAGAATTGTATAGCAAGTTTAAAACAGTACAGGAAAACGGGACCCTGGATCTGACGTTTGATTTTGATTACATTTCTAACGAATGACCTAGACATTTAATCAATTATAGTTATTTAAGTTACATACTAGGAATGTAAGGACGTATTAACATTTGATGTAGACGAATACGAGTCGAGGCGTAGCCAAGGCTCGTCGCCTCCCAATGAATAATAATAGAGGTAAATGAAAAATCTATATCATATTGTAACGCAATTAAAACATTAATAAACATGTAAATTTAAACTAATTTATTTACACCGAGAATTTCTATTTATTGTAACACTATGCATGGTTAAATGAAGTATATTTCGTTCTTGTGTTTGTCGTCTGGACTTATCCACGTCCATTCGTTTTGTAGTTTTTTTTTTTTATTGAAGAAGGAGTTCATAGCTAAAAGTTTGTGTTGTTTTAGGTAGTTCAATAGTATGCATCCTCTCTCATTTCGTTCTCCATAATCATAGTCTCCAAGGGAAGTTTCTGCTTCATCTTGTTTCTTCCCGAGTTTTGTATTAAAATCGCCCATTATAATAGTGTAATGATTTGAATTCTCTTGTAGGGTAGTATTTAGGTCTTCGTAGAAAACTTTAATATCTTTCTCGTCAGAATCTGATGTTGGTGCGTAAGTCTGTATTATTTTTAGACTGTATCTGGTGTTCAGTTTAAGCGCTAAGCAAATGACTCTTGGGCTAATGCTTTTGATCTCCTTTATATTTGTAAGATGTCTCTTGTGAACGATGAAGCCTATACCATCCTCGGATTTATCTTCTAGTCCTTTATAATGAAATAGGTTTCCAGATTCCAAAGTGATTTGGTTTCCTTCTCTTCTTCTAACCTCCTAAAGACCCATGACACTCCACTTGATTTTTCGTAATTCTTCTTCTAATTCCGTCATCTTCTCGTCTGATAGTAGTGTTCTAACGTTGTAGGAACAGATTTGTAGCAACCGTCTTGCATTATAAATTGTTGGTCTAGCTAGCGAATTCCTGCCGTCCCCAGATTCCATAGGGCAGCCCTCCTTAGAGGGGTGGGATTTTCCCACCTGGGGACCAGGTACATCGTTTTTGGTATTTGCCATTGTGTTTGTAAGGTTTTTTTCTAGCCATCAACCTCCACGCTGGCCAGAGGAGTTGGAGGATGGTAGGGATTTGGGAAAGGAAGTATGATATGAAATTGAGAAAGGATTTAGGTTTAAGGACATGACTTCCTCCAGGACATGCTAAAGGGGAGAATAAATATGAAACAAATTATACACGACGACGAGAGTTAAATAATGAAATTACAAAAGCTGTGAGAAGTCATGTTAGACGATTCAATTCTATAAATATAAATAAGTAATATCATAGAGGAAAACAAAGGCTTAAAGTACTCAGACAAAAACTAACACAAGGCAAGAAGAGTATCTACAAGTTGACGGATAAACAAGGCAACGTGGAAACAAAGAGAGAAGAAATTCTTAAGGTAGTAGATACATTCTATGCTGAATTATATAAAAAAACAAACAAAAGAAACCTCTAACGACAAAATTATCAAAGTTTTAAACCAAGGGTCAGAAGACATCCCAGAGATAACAACAAGTGAAATAAAAACGCTTTCCGAGATGAAGAACAACAAATTTCCACCAGGAGAAGACGGAATAGTTATTGAATCAATAAAAATAGGAGGAAACAAACTGCCGCAGACAATTCTTTTTAATGAATGTCTCTCCAAAGGAACTACACCATCTGAATGGAATAACGCAGTTATAATATTATTACACAAAATTGACATAACGAATATAGGGAACTATCGACCTATAAGCCTCCTGTCACACATGTATAAGCTCTTTACTAAAATAATTACTAAAAGACTACAGGGTACGATACGAATGACCATCTCCTAGTATTATTGAAAAATCCGTGGAGTACAACAAACCCCTAGCGCTTATCTACGTTGATTATGAGAAAGCGTTTGATTCAGTAGAACAACACACAATGCTAAAAGCTCTATCAGACTGCAGAATAGACTATCGATATTCGAAACGCATTAAACATATTTATTAAAATGCTACTGCATGTGTCAGACTCCACGACAACACTGGTAAATTCAATATAGAAAGGGGTGTCCGCCAAGGCGACACCATCTCGCCAAAGCTTTTCAATAGTGTTCTTCAATACATGTGCAAACAAGCAGACTGGGACGACCTGGGAGTAAACATAAATGGCGAGCGACTAAATCACCTGAGATTTGCTGATGACCTGGTCCTCATAGCCGATCGATTGGATGATGTCATCAAAATGTTAAAAGATCTGAACGAAGTGTCAAAGAAAGTAGGACTCCAAATAAATTACCCCAAAACCCAAATAATGACAAATCTCGTGCTCGGCGAGGGCATATACATAGATGGTATCAGAGTGGAGGAAACTACATCTTTCAAATACCTTGCCTACTCCTAAATATTTAAAATGTTGAATTTATTCGATTTGTTTTCCTTCTATCTGTATATGTACATCTTTTCTTGTTCATGTGTCGTCATCATCACTTTTGTCTTTTTAGCATTGATCTTCATGTTGTATTTCTTCAATGTTTCGTTCCATATATTCAGATGCTGTTGCATTGCCTTTTCACTCCCAGCCATTATCACGACATCACCAGCAAAAACACATTTTGAAATTTCAACTGCTTCAAGATTATTATAACCCACTACAGGTTTCTTTACTTTTTATTTACAAATTTTGGTTATGTTATTCATATACATATAGATTAAACAAAATTGGGCTCATTGCCCCTCCTTGTCTCAGTCTCTCCCTGGTTTTACATGGTTCCGATTTCATGTTTCGTATTATAGCGTAATTTATGTTCTCTGAATATAAACTTCTTATTGCTTTGACGAGTGTGATATCTACTCCTCTTTCTTTTAAAATTTTCCAAACTTGATTTATTTTTATTCGATCAAATGCCTTTTCAAGGTCTATAAATGTAAAAACTATTTTGGTCTTGCTCATTTGTGCTTTGTTTATAATTTGTTTCAGAGTAGAAACATGAACCTGTGTGCTTCTCCCCCTTCTGAAACTACTTTGAGATTCTTCCAATGTTTCTTCTATTACTTTCCTTAATCTGTCTTCCAGTATCTTTCGTATGCTTTTACTGCTGTGTTTAACACTGTGATTCTTCTGTAATTTTCACAATCATAAACACCACCCTTCTTGTGAGTTGGTACTATTACACCTACTGTTTTTCTTTTCTGAAGTGCTATATCACATATTTCTAGAAATAAGGCATTTCCTTCTATTCCCATATATTTAAGCATTTCTGGAGTTATTCTATCGTGTCCTGGGGGTTTTCAATTTTTTTAATGTTTTAATTGCCTCTTCTATTTCTTCTAGAATTATTTTATGATTCTCTTCGCCATGTCCTATATTTAGTTGTAAATCTTCTTGTTTATTTTCAAGGGTCTCTTCTTGTGTGATGTTTAGTAATCCTTCAAAATACTCCCTCCACCTTTTTATTATTTCCTCATCCTTTCTAATTATATTGTATTCTGGATTGATTTTTGTTTTCTAGTGCTTTTCAGAATTTTATAAAATAATTTTTGGTTTTTCTTGCTACTATTTTCAATTTTTTCACCGAATATTCTCCATTCCTTTTCTTTTCCCCGTTTTACCATCTCTTTAACTTTATTTCTTTGTTGTTTGTATGCCTCATATTTGTTATCAGTTCTATCAATCACATACTCCAACCACTTGTCTTTGTTTAGTTTTATTTGTTCTTTTATTTTTGGGCTCCATTATGATGTTTGCTTTTCCATTCGCAAACTTTTAATGTTCCACATGCTTCTTTTGCCGATTGGATTACTATTTTCTTAAATATTAACCATAACTTTTCTGTTTGCATCCTTATCAATTTTCCCTACTTTTATTTTATTTTTAATTCTTATTTTTATTTTCGTGCTTCTTCTATTGGAGGTCAGCTATCATATTGGCGATTTGTACTTTCGATACAGTCATACGGAATAGTGACGAGGTGCTTTTTCTATACCATTCTCGCAGGTTCGTCACCCAAGATGTTCGCCTTCTATCTGTGCTCCTCTTGCCTGCGATCTTTCCTTGCATTATTAATTGCAAGAGGTAATATTTCTCATCCTCATGATGTGCCGGAAGTACTATAATTTTCTCTTCTTAACGGTGTTTAGAATTTCTTGTCCTTTGTTTACAAGTTGTAGTACTAGTTGTAGAAATTCGTAACATTTGCCTCTTTATTATTAATTTTTTATAATTCCAAAAAAAGGAATAAAAAGTTAAAAGAAATATTTTTAATCAATATTATTTAGGTATATGTAAATAATTACATGTGTTGTCCAAGGCTTGAGTCGCTACTACTGGCACTTCTATCATTACACAAAAAATATAACACTTGGTATAATGATAACTGTTAGGACGTTTTCTTATCTCTTTGCTGTTTTTAAATTCAGGGATTATACATCGAGTAATATAATAACATAATAAGTTACCATTATAAGCATTCATTATAAGGTGCTTGAGTAAACATGTATTATTAACAAATGCTCAGGTGGTTGAATAAACATGTACTATCTGTAAATTGTTAAGCGATTTAAGGATTTTGAATGAAGGGTGAAGTGGGTTTCTTTAGGTGTATATTATTTTATGATTCAGACATGTGCATATCTCATTCAGTTAGATGAATATTTTCAAGAAAATTTTGGTAATTTTCAACTTGTACGTGTAGGTGTTAGCTTTTCCTTTTACGTGCATCTGTACTTAACACTGAGACGTGCCGAAACTTTCTAAGTAGAATTTATTTTTACGGTACTCTGCAGGTAAACCTACCTGTTAGTATTAATTCTATAATTTGATGACGTATTTGTAAACCTCTTATTAACAGCTGTGTTAACTAACTCAATTTTAGAGTATTTCCCAGTTATAGTCAAAGACATAAGATGAATTTGATTTTCAAATTTAATATTAACTCGACATTCATATTAAATACTTCTAAATCTGAGATTAGAATTAACGCTCAGAATATAAATATTATATTGTTGTGTACTAGCTCCACGTTGGGCTAGCCAACTTGTTGTGTAATCCAAGTGAATTACAAACTGAGTAAAATTAAATTTTATTATTTGTGTATGCTAAAATTAAATTCTTGGGTGTTAAACTGGTGAATAAAAAAAAAATAATGTGTGCTTGTCTGTATGTCTGCGTATTTGTGTAGTTGAAATCAAATGTTAATACGAATCTAACATCTTAAAATTTCCTGCAAAAAAATAACACAAAAACCAAACAAAACACAAAGAAAAAATATAATCTAAAATACTGAACCACAAATAACAAATTAATTTATCAAATACGGCGAGTCCTTGACATTGTTCAATTTTGAAAACTGCCCGATTAAAAAAAAATTGAAGTTTATATGAAACAAATCATTTAGATTATTATATGAAGAAATACTATTTATAAAATTGATTATTTATTACACAAAACAATAATAAAAATATTATCAACGTATCTTAAATTTACTCGATCGGTCTGGTTTTCGATGTAAGAAGAAATTCGGTTAATATGTGTTGGTATATTGGCCTTGGTCACAGCTGTTCACCCATTCTGCCAATTCTGCTGGAATCTACAATTAATTTCCTTGCATACTGGTAAGTCTTTAGTTTTAATTCTGACTGAACTGAACCAATCAAATCACAGTAAAAATTTTAAAACTAGTTCAACTAAAATACCAAATTAAATATTTAACTTTTATAACTTCACTAAATCTAATAATAAACAAATAATTAAAACTTATATTACCTAACTCAAATTTTATGTACATTAATCAATTATTTCTTTTTAATTTGATTTTGATTTTATGAATATGAATACTGTCAAAGTTTATGATTTTTATTGATTTTTACCCTAATTCTAAAATTATACTAAAATAAACTATTAATTAACTTTTTACAATATTTACACAATTTTAAAGTTATTTTTATTCTTGTGAATTGCCTTAAAATTGTCTATTAATGTTGTAATTTTAATTTGAAAATCTGACATTCCATAAATAATTAAAATTTAATTGTTCTTAAATAATTAACTTCTTGTTCTCAAAATCTCACTAAATCTTGTCTTTACATCTTGTAACAACTTTTTATTATGTTTATATCTCTGTATGAATTTTTGTTACATCGTCCAAATTCTAATGTAATTTTTCTAACCTTCGGTCTTATTGTTAAAAACATATTTCTTTATTATTAAGCATCAATCTAGTTTTATTTGTATTTTTCAGCACGGCAAATTGAAAATTATGTTACTAGGAATCAAAACATCCCAAAGCATCTGTATCGTAACATGAATTAAAGAAGATTTTTAACATCGGAATATAAATCTTAAACGTCAACCTTTAAAGTATGTTTTCTTGACATTTGGCTCTGTGTGTTACTTCTGCATTAGGTAATTTTATTTAATTTATTGAATCATAATTAAGCATTTATATTAATTCTAAATTTATTTCATCTTAACATTTGATTTCTGTAATTTGTAAGTATTAAATGATGTATCGTAACTGTCGTTTTATTGTGTAAATTGTATTTATGTTGAAATTGTAATAAAATTTATGTTGTTTGATATTGTTGAGTGGTTAGAATACAGAACAATATATAGACGTTTCTAAAATAATAAATTCCAATTGTTCTTGATAAAACTTAATTCCAAGCTAATATTTATTTAATTGCTTGGAAACAGGAAATTTATAGGCATTTTTCGGCATGTATGATTTATGAGTTTTTTACATATTATATGGAATAACGAATATTTAAATATGACTCAAATTTGAGGTTTAAATTTCAACTCAAGTATTACTTTTATGTCAACGCTTTGAAATAAAAAATCTACTAAATTCATAATGAAACTGTTTTTACTGTTTCTGAATATCTTCAAAAATAAAGAAGTTATTTCAAAGTTTCAAATTTTGCCATTTAATACCTATACATATTTTATAGAGTTTATTCAATTTTATCAGTAAAAACCAGTAGGATTGTTGAAACAGTTGCTGTAATAGCTTCAGAACGGTTTGCGCAAACATGATTTAATAGCTTCGCCAAATTTATATTTATCTAAATGAACAAAGTCTATTTATACGCCACTTAATAGAAGTTTTCACTACTATTATTAATTGCAATACACATGATTCTAAGATTAACTCTATACTTTCCTGTAGTTAAAAATGTAATATATCTGAATTTTGTTCATTATTAATTAAGTGAGTAGGTGACATTGAGGTGATTTGTTTCGCTCCGGAAACAAACTCAAATTTGGGACCTTTCGAGCAAATTTAATCCATAAAAGTGGGAAGGATAGTGAAAGACACAGCAAGGGAAATATTATGATAAAAATCGAGAAACCGGCCAGACTAGAAATAGCGGTTGCATTTAATAACCTTATATTTAGTGGATAAGATAAGAAATATTAGTCAAGGAAGGGGCTGCGCCTAATTTTTTTTGCATAGGCAACACACATTACTCCTAAGTATGAACCGGTAATGTGCATGCATAGGGGCTTTGCAGTAAAAGAAATCAAACATACACGGGGAAAGCATATTCAGACACAAAATTCAGGGTACCGATAGCGAGTCAACAGATTGTGAGAAAAGGAAAAGATAGTCAGGGCAGGAGAGTGAAGAAGAAGAGGAAATTTTCACCAAAAGCAGAAAGATGAATAGAACCCCAGTTAGCTCAGTACTCACTTTCTTATAAATTCGAAACGTATTAAATATTATAAACATAAATACCAAAACTTATATTTAAAACGATCCATGTCGAGTGTACAAAATGTTAAGTTTGCTGTATGAGAGTCAAGCCTGAAATGACGAGTCCGCACCACTCTCTTAGAGATCTACGGAGTGTCGGCAAACTCATATTTGGAGACCTGTACACGGGTATGCCACAGATTTGATCGATTCTAGGAATGTAAAAGAAGAGATGAATAAATTGATCAAAGAAAAATTGGGAATTGAGGTGCAGATCAAGACAGCTTATGAACTTGGTCCAAAAACTAGCCTAATACAACTGGAGGGCTTTGAAGATAAATTGAATGTAATGAGAAACAAGCCGAAATTAAGTATGATAAAAGGAGAAAAGATATTTATCAGCAATGATTTAACAAGGAGAGGGATATAGAGAAAGTAATCAGAACGAGAGCAGAGAAAGAAAGAAAGCAAGGAAAGCAGGTTAAATATGGTTATCAAAAGCTATAGATAGATGGGAAGGAATGGAAGTGGAACAAAGAGAAGGAAAAATTGGAGGAAGCGAAAAATATAGAATTACAGGAAGAAAATGATCCAAAAAACTAACGCACCAGGAGAAAGGACCTAAGATATACGACATACTTACAGTAATTGAAACAAAACAGAAAGACAGTGGAATCTTGGTCTTAGAGCATGGACACGTAATGATATATAGCGGCGTACCAACAACGCGAAGAGCACAATCAGGGGTAGCCTGTATCATAAGAAATGATCTAATTAAATACACAAAGGAATGGGAATGTGTATCGGACAGAATACTTACAGTTAAAATGACAAGGCCAAAACAGGAAGACCTGTGTATTATAGCAGCTTACGGGCCAAATGACGATGATAGTGCGAAAAACAAAAACACATTTTACGAGAACCTTGAAGAAGTACTAGGATTGCAAAAAGCTAAAATCATAATGGCAGGGGATTTTAATGCACGCGTGGGTAGTAACAAAAATAAAAAGAAGAAAACCCGGCAGTTGGGAAATTTCGAGAAGTGGTAATCAACAATAATGGTAGAAGATTAATAGCGCTTTTTGAAAATATGAATATGATAATTACAAATACCTTCTATCAACACAAGACCATACACAAGTACACTAGAGTTCAACCAAGTAGACAAGAGAAGTCAATCATCGACTACATTATTGTTGAGAAAAGCGAGAGAATCACAAGAAAGGACGTAAGAGTCATTAAAGGTCCAGAACTAGGCTCAGACCATTTTTTAATGTTAAAGCTAGAATTAATACAAAAAATAATGAAAAACCTTACCAGTAATAGCAGTATATGGGCCCAATGAAGATGAAAATAAAGAAATTAAAGATCAATTTTCTGGTGACTTATATAATATAATAACAGAAAATTGCAAAAGCGAAATATATACAACGTGTCGCCGGATAGGGTTTGCGATATGTATATTGTATAAAGGCGGATCCACATCAATAAAAATTTGCGTTGTGCGTTGTATTTGACACAAATTTGTCCGTGTTCGTCGAAATTTTTGTTGGTGTGGACTGTGCGCCGTATACAAATGCACACAAATAATTTCGTGACGAACAACGCACGCTATCCGTTGTGCTGTCGGTTTTCCAGCCAACTTCAAAGAGATTTGCGTCGCACAGTAATGTTAATGTGGACTTGATTCTGAGTGCATCTGTAGTTTTGTTTTATTTTACTACGTAAATACCTATGTTTGGGTGATTGTGATAGATCATGCCTCATTTTTTAAAAAAGAAATATTTCTTCACCTCCAATACTACATGCTTTAGATATTTTGTCTCGTGCATCAGCTTTTTTTATTTTGTTGTAATGCTGACAGTATTTTGGATTCCATAACAAGTCATGTTTTGAATATTCCTGAATGAGGTGCAATGAATCCTCATTGCTCCATTCCATGTTTTATTGTATTTTATTTTATTAGTAGTTTATTAGTTATTTTCTTATGCGAATTACAACTACATAGTACTCTACTCCCGACACGTGTTTATTAATAAATATAATAACAGGCTCTCTAGTTGGAAACTATTGCGCTCTGCACGAACAAACCTGCACACGTGGATTCGGCCGTACAACACACAAGATAAATATTTACGTGGTAAAATACTTAACCAGATTTAAATTTGCGCCGCAAATATTTTTGCTGAATTTCAAAATACAACGTACAACATAAATTTTTATTGATGTGGATCCGCCTTAATGAACCAGAATTTTTTCCTTCTTTTGTAGTGCAGGTCTGCTTGGTTTAGAATGAATTTTTACCAAATTACACTTGAAATGATATCCAGATGGTGCAGTTAGCACAAGAAGAATATAAAGTTGGTTAGGTAAACGTGTATAAACATACACCTTTTTTATAAAGTTTCAATCAAAAAGAAATTAACCAAATTTATTAGTCGGCAATATAACAGATGTGCCAGATAGTCCCCGATAAGCTGAAATCCATAATATCATCACCAATGGTATAAATAGCAAAAGAACCCCTTTCATTACTAAATCCGACTCTGAAGATCCTGAATTCCAATGTGAACTTAGCACGTTCTGCTCCTTAAGTTGCAGCAAGTCTAGCCAGGGCAGGAATAATTAAAAGGATGCAGTTTTAAATATAAACATTTTGTTACAATAGCTAGATTAGATTTTAAGTATTGGTTGTAGAAATTAATTATTGTTGTATATTGTTGTATTATATTTAGCTAGAGCTATTATTGCTATGGTGATGAATGAATGTATGAATGTGTTGAAAATATGAATGTTTATTTTGAAAAAAAAATGGAATGGGAAACACCAGGGAAACTGCAAAAATAAGAAGAAACAAAATGATAAATAGAGAGACGGTTTTGAATTGAAAGTGGAAGGATGTAAAAATAATTGATCTTTCAAATTAAATTAAAATTTAATTTAAATCACCAAAACCATCTTTTGATAACATTATTTAATGAAATATTAAGTTAGAAGAAGAATAAATAAAAATGATATTAAACTGGAAGTGCATTACAATTGGGTTTGGAATTGAGGTTTGATAATCAAGGTAAACTGAAGTTGAATTTAGATTGGGTAATTGAGGTGAGCTGAAATTTGAGTTGAGATCGATAATCGAGATGAACTGAGATTGGAATTGGATTTGGAGTAGACGCAGAGTGAAACAAAGATCGGATTGACGAGGACCGTAAATAATTTAAAATTTGGGAATAGGTGTGAGCGTTTTAAATTAATATAATTTTAAGATAGTATAAGATAGGGAAGGATAGGGATAATTTTGTGATACACCTGTATATTTGAAAATTTGTGAGTAATTTTTATTTGTGTTTTTGAAATTCAATTTAAAATTGGCGAATCCTGAGAACGACCCAGAGACTAAAGGAGCATCTCAATCAAATTAAAGTATAACAATAATTGTCAGCCGAACGTGTGGTTGTTAATTAAAAACGTGGGCAGTTATATCAATAATTGTCGGCCAACGTGTGGTTGGTAATTAAAACGTAGACAGATATAACAGTATGTATACTATTTCTGTATACTTGCCAACATTTTCTGAATATTAAGCGTTAATTAAATACCCTGTGTTTTATTTATTGGTTCTACGATTGGATGTGCAAAGTCTAAAGTTTTAATTTCGTATGTGAATTGCAGATTTTTGAAAATAGGTATTCTTAATTATTCACCTTATTAAGAAAATTGAGATTTTTAAACAGTATGTAAAATTAGGATATAACATAATTCAAAAATTACAATTCAAAATATTTTGGAAGAAATTTAAGGAAGGTTTTTATCTATAAAAAGACTGTCTTTAATACTCTGCAATTAATTCCCAAAATTAATTTACAGTTTTTCAGATTTAATTAAGATCAATAACTAAAAATAAAATTTGGAGCTGCTATTTTTGTAAAGTGAAGAATAAATAGTTTAAGAACTAATGCTTACATTTACAGCCTCATCTGTACTTTGAAACCTAAATTTTTAAATTTCGCTCCAGAATTTAAAATACCAGTTTCAGTTTCAATGTTGAATTACATTTCACATTTTAACACTGAATTCTAAAATTCATAATCTTCAAATGAAGTTTTAAGAACCTTTTAAGTGTACCTATACTTATGAGCTTATAATAATTGTAATATTGTAATGTTAAGTATTGAATACTAGAATTATTAATTTGATGACAAATTGTAGAACTCAGAATTTTACTATGAAGACTTCTTTTCAATTTAAAATTTCAGGATAGATACAATTCATTGAAGGCGATTATTATTAAAATATTGTAAACATTGTAGGATTTAAATGGAAAAGTTACATTCCCTGATATTATTCTAAAAAATGAAGTTCTCAATTTTAGAATTCATGTTTAATTATATAACCTCAATTTTTTTTATAAAATATTTTTAATAATATCTTCAAATCAAAAATACGTGATAGAATAATTCACCGTTTTAACATCCATACAAAACTGAAGCTCTCACTGTCAGCTGTTGCTGAACATCATCACGACACTAACCATAAGATCTTGTTCGAAAAATCTTCGATCATTGCCAATGCCCCCTACTTTTTCAACAAAAAAATCCTTGAGACCATTGAAATCATCAAAACCCCTAATAACTTGAATCGTGGCACTGGTTATCATGTACCAGAC
This sequence comes from Melanotus villosus, assembly GCA_963082815.1. Classification (NCBI taxonomy): domain Eukaryota; kingdom Metazoa; phylum Arthropoda; class Insecta; order Coleoptera; family Elateridae; genus Melanotus; species Melanotus villosus. Next base: position 2,693,611 of record OY720427.1, read on the forward strand.
ATATAGAGTTCTGTAAGCCCTGCTGGCTCCACCCACTCCACTTCTAACCAATCGTCATCTTCGTCCGATACCCTTGACCGGTCACAGCCGGTATAAATTCGCTGCCTTTTTCTGTTTTTATTCAGAAGGATTTCGCATCTGTTTTGGTTGACAAGTTGAGTTACCGTTCCCTTTTTTCTCTTGCTAAAAGAGTTTCGCTTCTGGCGTGGTTGACACGTTGAGTTACTGTGTTCTTTTAGTGTTCCCCTTTTTCTCCTGACGAAGCCGCTTAACAAAAGTGGGCGAACGTTGAGTTCCTCTATCTCAACAATGACAGGTATTAATTTATAACGCTTTTATTGCTGTCGATGCCTAGTAATTATAAACTGTTATGTAATTTGTGTGGTATAACGCCTGTTGAAGAGATAATTATCGAAATTATCCTTACTTTACTGTCATTTGTGTTATTTATTTTGGTAGGTAGGTAGGTAGGTAGGTAGGTAGGATCTAATTATACTTTTGTTGTAATATAGTTTAACTGTGTTATTTTCAACTACTGCAGGAGGTGTTAGTTGGTACCAAGGCTTGCCTTCAATTTCTAAATTGTATTTCTTTATAAGGGCGAGGTAAACTTGCTTCAAAACATTATCATGCCTTTGCGTGTATGTTGTATTTGCTAATGCTCTGCAACCACTGGTGATATGTTCTATTGTTTCTATTTTGCTATTCTATCTTCTACATCTGTCTACTGTTTTATTATCTTTGATTATATGTATGTTTATAATAGTTGTTAGTTTTGACAATTTTGTCTTCTATGGCTATTATAAAGCCTTCGGTTTCCGCATAGATGTCTGATTTTATGCCCTTTTATCTATGTGCGTCTGTAAGAGTTGGGTAATACCGTGTAATGTTTTAGCTTTCCAGTTATCTATTTTTATCTTATCTGTTTGTATTTCTAGTTTTAAGTCAACGTTTTTGCGTTACAATCCTTGTACTTGTAGTTTACTTGTATTATTTTATATTTAATCTTCTTTTATTTAATATTTTTTAAATAATAATAATATTTAATGTTGGTTTTGATGATTTAAATTCAAATTCGAATTAAATCAAAATTAATTATCAGGAACAACTATTTGTGCTTCCTTCCACTCTCTATTCTCTCTTGTTTATAATTTTGTTTTTCTTCTTTTTTCGTTTCCCAGGTGCTTTCCAATCCGTTTACCCATGATAAACATTCATATTTAAAACACATTCATGCATTCATCGCTAGCTACATTGGTATAATTTTAGTGTTAGTGTCATTTTATTGTTTTTATTAGTTTATAATACGTATATAAGTTTTAGCAAAATTGTCTATAAATATTTAATTACCTATTATTCTTTAATTTGACACTTCCGAACTAATATCCACTATTATTAATTACGTTATCGATTTCAAATTAAACATTCCACATTTTTGGCTTCTCTTTTATTATGTAAATCATATTCTGTTGCGACTTCGCTGCGCCACTGCTAATAAGAGCTCCATAAAATAAATTTTCCCATCACCAAGTTTAAACCTAGTGCTTCTCATTTCATTCGTCCTCGTTCAGTCAGTCCAATGTTTTCATCAAAATACCGTTGCGATCTTTTCTATGAATGCGAAATTAATGTCGTAGCTGGAGTTTCAGCCAAGACTATATAAACTACGCGGATTGCTTTTAAGAAAAATTTGTACTTATTAATACGACTTTTTGATGGACTCATAAAATCTGCTTTTCGTTGCCAAATTATTCTGTAAATAATAAATAATACTAAGTTTAACACATTACTACTTTTACCTGTTATTCTGGTGGAAGTGCAAATAACATTGTTCAAGTTGCTGACTATTTCCTAATACGGACAAACAAAAACTAAATTATTAGCTTTCATCCAATGATCAATGCAAAAGTTCCATTTCGCGATCAACTTAGAAATTATTAAACATTTAAATATATTTATGTACTTATGTGAAATCTATAAATAATAATAATACAAAATTATTTAGGAATTGTCATAATTGGCTTTGTATAATATTTCCATTTCTATTAAATTGTTGTTGCGATTTTCATAAAAATCTTTAATGTCTGCAGACGGTAGTAAATACTATCTAAAATTGCAGAATGTGTGCATTACTGATAAGCAAACCCCTTTTGTGAGTATAAATATTTTGATTTGCTAGGCGTATCGAATTTTAAGAAAATATTGGTTTATAACTAATCCAAACATTATCGAATTTGAGTAAAGGCATATTTAATATATAAAATGCCAAACAAGTTATACGTAAAAATATTTGGTATACTTGAATTAGCATAAAATGCTCTTATATCTTCCAATAAATTATTCTAGCTAGAATAGTTATTTATTAATTTAAAAAATAGTTTCCATAATATCGAATTGTCCCAAGAGGTTTAAAATCATATACATAAATAAAAATAGTGATTAACAGGGAGTTTCTATCATTATAGTTAATACCTATTAAGTATTCTTACAGGATAAATGCCTGATAATCTAAGATTGTATGTCTAAAGATATATGTAATGACTAATGAATGTATATTTTACCTTACTATATTTAAGTAATGGGACACAGCAGTAAGTAGATTCTTGAGGTCACAATATAATGATTACCCAGGATTATCTTAGTCCAAAAGTTAATATTAAAGGAGATAGATTTTAATTTTAATTTTCATCTGTAAAATTGCGAAACTAACTTTTTTGATATGGGAAACAATAACCCGCCCTCTATTTCAATGTAGCTATTAAAAGAACGAATGTAATGATAGCTACCAGTTTATAGACATATATAAAGTAGCCAATTTCGGAAATACAATAATCTGACGTCATGTATAATACAATATTATGTTTTCACAACAAAAACATAGATGATCTTGAAATTAACTCAGTTATCTACTGAGGTATATCAGTATACTAATCGCATCTTTAACCTTCCAGAAAGTCGAGGACTACTCCAGTGGCGTCGGAAAGTTTTTAAAGATGAGGGAGGTAAGACTGAGTAATCTGAGTATGTACAAGCAATACCTATTAATTCTGCAAGGTCAAAAATTTCCCTTTGCTTCTGCAATTTCTAATGCTTTCAAAATATTCATAAAAAAATCAGGGACACCAACTTTTTAATATAGGAAACAATAATCCGTCCTCGATTTTAATGTAGCTCCTAAAAGAATGTTACCTTAGATATATCACCTATCTTATACCTACTTAGTTATGACAGATTTAATTGAAACAACAAACCTATACATTATATTTTTGACGAAGAAACGGTACCTATACAATTTAAATGTCGCTAAAATTAACCGTTTTTAAGGTATTTGCTATTGAAGAAAGTTATTTTATTCATTATTTGAGTAATCTTTAACGCTATCGTCGATGTAATACAATTTGTGGGAGAAATTGAATTTTAAAACATATCTACAGTTTAAAGCGTTGCGCGTAATGCAGAAACATGTTAAGTTAATTCCTTTATAGTAAATAATCTAAGTGAGGTTCTTCTTATATTCTATCTATATCATATCAAAAATTATTGGTTTTGTAAATATTTGATATATGATATGTGCTATCAAATATTTAATGTTTAGGTTATTTTGGAATATTTCCTTGTGTATTTTTAACATGGGGGGTGGGGGAAGAACAGAATTTTTTTTATGCCTGACAGCTATGATAAGTACAGGAAATTCTGACAAATACTGCAAGTTAGTCATGTTGCCTAGTTTAGTTAATTGTTGTAAAGTAAATTGTAGGTGTTATCTAGGGTCACTAAAATAGATTTCTAGGAATCTTTGGAATAAAGGTATGTAACGGAATGCCGCAATATCATTCCTAAATATTCATGGCAGAGTCAAAATATGTAGCTCGGCACGTCAAAGAATTCAGGGCAGGGTCAAAATACGTAGCACGGCACGACAGATTTTAAATGTCTTTGTTCTGGAACACATGTGCGTGGGAGTTGCCTTCTTATACCGAGTGTTTAACTTAAGGGGCGAATATATGAAAATTATAACCTACACAGTAGTACTATGTGAGTGCAACGAGCCATTGAATTTTGATTGTGCTGCTTTTGCTTTATTGCCTCCTCAAATAAAGTGGCCAGTAAAAGAGGAGGTCACAGATTTATCTGCAATCAATTGCGGTATGGGAAATCTAGATTTATCTTCAATCTTTAAAACTGAAATTGGATAAATATAACATTTGCAATCAATAACATAATTTTTTTTATTCTTTGTTGAGTTTTTTTAATAAAGGACTTAACTAAAAATTTAAAAAAATTATGCTATTGTTATACTAACTTTGAAGGGCGTAATAATGCCCCTCGTTTCCCCTGACAGCAAGGAAGGTTTGGGGGGAATTCAAGAGTTGACCACCCAGCAGACCTCGAAACTACAAGAGTTCCTGGGGGGAGAATTGCCGAAATTCGCGGGCATAAAAGACACTACTAACTGGATAGAACACCAAATTTTCCTGAAGGAAGGAGCGCAACCAATTAAACAACGCTATTACCCACGAAACCCGGCCATGTAGGCCATCATAAACGAAGAGGTGGACGCCATGTTGGCTGACGGCATCATCGAACTTTCCACCAGCCCATTTAGTTCTACGGTTGTTTTAATCAAGAAGCCCTCGGGGAAATACCGATTCTGTATAGACTTCAGGAAGGTCAATCAGATTTCCAAAGCCGACGCATATCCCATCCCCTTCATAGATGGTATCCTAAACAAACTGAGGGGAGCACGGTACATCAGTACGTTAGATTTGAAACATGGATATTGGCAGATCAGTCTGGAAAAGGAGAGCCGACATATTACCGCTTTTACCGTCCCGGGTCGAGGACTGTTGGTCCTTTTGGACCTTCCAACGGTTCCTGGATAAGATCATCGGACCAGAGTTGGAACCCAAGGCATTCTGTTACCTGGACGATATAATCGTGGTAGGTAATACCTTCGAAGAACACTTGGATAACTTGGGGGAAGTGCTTGGACGGCTGCCAGATGCGGGGTTGCAACTGCAGCCAGAGAAATGTCAATTCTGCCAAACCGAGTTAAAGTACTTGGGGCACATGGTTAACCAGAGAGGGATACATACCGATCCAGAGAAAGTAGAAGCCATCAGAAGCATGGAGATCCCAACCAACCCTAAGGCGGTGAGAAGGTTCCTCGGCATGGCTTTGTGGTATCGAAAGTTCATCCCGCGGTTGTAACAATCGCAGCCCCGCTGAACGAGCTGGTGAAGAAGCAGACCAAGTTCCATTGGGGTACCGACCAAGACAGAGCCTTCCAAGAGTTGAAGAAGGCCCTGAGTTCCAACTCTGGTCCGATGATCTTGTCCAGGAACCGTTGGAAGGTGGTGGGGGCGTTGCTTTTCCGGCTTAGTCTGGAACTCTCTGTTGACGGGGCTTATTTGGTGCTGGCTAAACAAAAGTAAAAGTATATTAAGTACACCAATATTAATTCATTTAACAGTTCGGGATGTGTGCCTCCGTTGTACTCGTGGTTACAGGATAGTGTGATTGACAAAGGCAGGTACGTCAAACCTAATATTAATGTTGTTGTTTCCTCGTATCTCGGGTTCGGTGGTGTTATGATTTTACGGCGGTTTATTGGTAAATTGGTAACGGGAACACGTCTTCCTCTGTGGGCGACGTTTACAAAGGGGACCTGGTGTTTTGCGTCTTCCTCTAGGGCCGACGATCAAAAAGGACCTAGTGATTTATGTCTTCCTCTGGGACCGACATTTAATGGAGGACCTAGGGAACACGTCTTCCTCTGGGGCCGACGCTCAGTTATGGGTGTTTAGGGATATAGGATGCCGTTCTGGTGGTTGTCTAGTAGACTAGCTCGGTCTCTGGACTCGAAGTGCCTTTCTCCGGTTGGGGCTTCGCTTTTATACGGTTTCTGGCGGTCGACGTGGGGGAAATCGCTAGCGCCGGAGCATGATTACATTATTCCATAGGTCACGTAGGCCAGTGCGTATCGCGGATTGCGCGCCTATGTTACTGCACTGGCTGGATGATATCTGGTACCGAAGCATTCCATTACACGTGTACCTTTTATATGACTCATAGATTGGTAATTTGACTTACAGATTAAATATAAAGAGTAATTAGAGGTAGCGTTATTTTTTTTATTTATTATTTTTTTTAGTTAGTCTTTTATTAAAAAACTCAACAAAAAATAAAAAAAGTTTTATGCTATTGATTGCAAATGTTATATTTATTCAATTTCAGTTTTAAAGATTGAAGATAAATCTAGATTTCCCATACCACAATTGATCGCAGATAAATCTGTGACCTCCTCTTTTACTGTCCACTTTATTTGAGGAGGCAATAAAGTAAAAGCAAAATAATCAAAATTCAATGGCTCGTTGCACTCACATAGTACTACTGTGTAGGTTATAAATGCGCCATCACGTCCACCATATTGTTTTGCAAGTACTCTTGCATTTTTTGCAGGTACCATTCGTGTTAACATGTTAAACACTTTTTTTAATTCTCTACCAGGTGGAAGCAATTGTTCACCATTGGCTTTTACAAATTTCACCAACCATCTGCAATAGGACTTGGTTTTGGATGACATTCGGTACGGAAAAATTCTATTAAACGTGCACCTTTATATTACTTATTGATCTGTAATTTTACTTACAGCTTAAATATTAGTAGGCAATTAGAGGTAGCACGTTACAATATAAGTAGATTTAATTAGATATTAAAATTAGTTAAGGTAAAATTAGTTTTTAAATTGACTAAAAATTCAAATCCTAGCTCGCAAATTGGTCAAAGCATTTGACGGGTACAGGGGAAGAAAGATGATTGTCCACAAACGTCCATTTTTAAATTAGTACGTGAAATCGTAGTTCAGAGCCGTTGTGTTTTGATGCACTAATCGCACAGGCTAAAAAGAATGAGAGTCGCGAGATATATCTATTCAAAAATTTGGTGTACAGGGGAAAAAAGATGAATGTCCATCACATTTTACGAAAGAAAGATGAGTGTCCGTTTGCACATATACAATCTGAGCTCGTCCGTTAGAACACATTAACCTTTTAGTAGCTACATAAACGGTATTTGGTTTGAACGCATCGGCGTGCGGTTTCCACGTGGTGTTTAATAAATTGTTTATGTTTCATAAAGTTGTTGTGCCATGAGTGAAGAACAATCTGATCAGTTGCAGACATCTGCTAAAAAGAGGCCTAAACATGGTCGTATGAGTGAAGTTATGAAACTGGTACGAGTTGTGAGTGTACTCGACTGAAGTGCTTTGAAAATATCAGTCACGAAGAGAGGTGCAGTATAATAAAACATTTTAATGAACTCAAAACGCACGATGAACAGAACCTGTACCTGGGAGGCTTAATATAGCATCTTCCTGTGAAGAGACACCGAAGCAGGCTAAACAACGATGAGAATGTTGAGTATCATACATTTTCATACAAGTACAAGCTTCGTGTGATTCGTGAAAATAGCGCAGTTGAAATACCAGTATGTTATAAGGCAATGCTTTCTTTACATGGTATTTCTGCAAAACGTCTTCAGAATATCCAACATCATCTAGTTACTGTTGGACATGTGGAAGCTGACAAGCGAGGCCGACATTGTAATCGACCTAATAAACTACAGGAGAATACCAGAAGTGCTATTTATGAACATATTAAAACATTTAAAGGAAGGAAATCGCACTATAGCCTACACCAGTGTTTCCCAAACTTTTTTTCACTTTTTTGTAAATGTAAGTTGTGTGGAACCCGACCCGATGCATTCCAGAATCTGAGGTCGCGACCGTACATTAGTTCGGGAGATTTCGTTACAACACTGTAACAAAAAATATTGTTTTGTATTTTGCGGGACTTTGCGCGGAATCCTTGACAAGTACTGATGGAACCCTAGGGTTCCGCGGAACACACTTTGAGAAACACTGGCCTACACGATTCTCAAAGAACATATTTACCAGAATATCTCAATGTTAAAAAATTGTACACGATGTTCATTGAAGGCCACCCGGATAATAAAGTTTCATATGAAACGTATCGAACTATTTTTTTAACACAGTTCAATATAAGTTTTGGTTATCCTCGATGCGACACTTGCAGCAGCTGCTATGAATATAAGGTCAAAAAGTTAAGCATGGAAAATGACCCTTCACAGAAAGCCAACTTTCCACGTCTGGAAAGAGAACATACCTTGCATCTTTTGCAACCAGAAACATTTTATAAGAGAAAGCGGACAGCTCGTCTAAATGCACAAAAGAATAATAAAAAGGAAGCTATAGCTATGGACTTTCAAAAAAAATTACCGTTGCCCAATTTTAGTACGAACGATGTTTACTATAAAAGACAGCTCTCGTTTTACTCATTTAATATTCATGTTCTGTCTACTGGCGAGTCTTTTTTTATACCTATATCGAAACAGCAGCAAAAAAGGGATCTGACGAAGTTGCATCTATGTTATTTGATTTTCTTTTCAATCATTTAAATATTGTCTGCTTCTTTAACTGCTTTGTGTTGCATTTTGTTTTTTTTGTCCTAGTAGGGCTATTAAAATACAATAAATATTGCTACATTTATGCTACTTAACATTATTTGTGTGAATGTATGTAACAAAAGTGTAAAAAATACCCATGTTGTGTTTTTCTAATAAAGCATTTATGTGACATTCATTTCTCTTTTCCTGAATATTTTGCTGTGCCCCCCAATATATTGTGTATTTTACGCCTATGATATCAGCAGCCTCAAGTTATAACATTATTAAAAGAGCGTAAGAGACATAGGTACAGCTTAAAATATACCTGAAACGAATACATTATAGCAAGTATGACATAGGAATCTGCCAAGTTTCAAATTCGATTTTCTCAAAAGGTAGTTTTTGTGACATTTATCTTTCTTCCCCTGTGCCCTTCATTTGTTTATTTTACGAAAAGTCAGTCAAAACTCCGTTGCTGCAGAGAGAGCACGCATTTTTCAGGGCTCGTCCATATTTGAATTAAAAAATCGATATGTGAAATAAAAGAAGATCAATTCTTCTAGAACAATTATGACGCGATAAAAGAAACAAAGGCGGTTACCAAGAACCGGAAAAATCAAGAAAATTGTTAATGCTATACTATGGAATTATGAAAAGCGGATTAATAATGGCTAGCCATGGCGACAAAGCTGATATTTTTGCCCTTTTCAGCCAGTTTATTGATATCTTTTCTTTGGTGGTAAATATTATGAAAAAGTAAGTAAGTAAGTAAAAGTTAGGTTGTGCATGGCAAACGCCAACGTATCAGACTCGACACCGCGTACCGTATGATATATAGTAGAACTGGCTCATAACGACAACTCTGTTATGAAAACACACAATTTAGTAATCGACTTTTAACATCTAACGCGGTTATAACGGCTTATAATTACACTTTTAAATATCAGTAATCAATACTTTTTATGACCTTCATTTAGCCGCGTTTGACAAGAGCATACTTTAGCGGATATGAATGCCCTGTAGTTTGTCTGAAATGCTTTACGATTTTGGAACTTCGTTACCTATGAGATAAAGATTCCAAAAAACTATAAAGCACTAGGTTACGATCTTAGAACGGGAGAAATTCTTAAACAGTTATTAGAGAGAGGAGAAAAGGTTCTGCTGGCACTGTTTAACGCGATACTACGGATAGCACACTGGCCACTGCAAATGAAGTTGGCTCAAATCATTTTAATTCTGAAACCCGGAAAACCTCCAAATGAAGTGAAATCATACCGGCCAATTAGCTTATTGCCAGTTATATCCAAACTATTAGAAAAGCTAGTCTTAAGCCGGATAAATAAAGAATCATTATTGGAAGACTACATCCCAGAACATCAATTTGGTTTTAGGAAATTCCATAACACAATACAACAATGCCATAGGATAACCAACACAATCCAAAAATCCCTGGAAGACAAGACCTATTGTATAGCGGTGTTTCTGGACCTCAGCCAAGCGTTCGACAAAGTACGGCATGATCGGCTCCTATTCAAAATTAACAATACTTTTCCATACCAATATTATCTGTTATTGTCTTATCTGTCGAACCGCTATTTTCAAACCAAATTCGGAAACTACATGTCGGAACTCCATTCAATTATAGCTGGCGTCGCTCAGGGAAGTGTTTTGGGTCAAGTTTTATATTTGCTGTTCACAGCTGACTTACCGCTAACACCAGACACAGTAATTGGAATGTTTGCTGACGACACCGCTGTTGTAGCCTGCGACGATAACCCCCAAAATGCTTTAAATATTCTACAAAGAAACCTAAATTTGATAGAAATATGGCGCCAAAAATGGAAGATAAAAGTGAATGAAGCAAAGTGCGTCCATGTAACATTCACCACACGGCGGCAACAATGTCCACCGGTTACCATTAACAACGCCAATATCCCCCAAGCTGAATCAGTCAAATATCTGGGACTACACATAGATTCAAGACTTACATGGAGACAACATTTACTCAAAAAACGGAAAGAAATGGACATAAAAATAAAGAATATGTACTGGTTGTTAGGACGAAAATCACACTTGTCCACAGAAAACAAAATACTAATATACAAAGTCATTATACGCCCCATTTGGACCTATGGGTGTGAATTGTGGGGATTAACTAGCCGTTCGAATATTGATATTATCCAGAAATTCCAGTCTAAAACACTACGAAATATCATGGACGCCCCTTGGTACGTTTCAAACCTAACACTGCACACAGATACCATTCGTTAGAGAATTAATCAAAGATAGAGCTATTAAATACCAAGCCCGTCTTACTGGACATCCTAACAATACAGTTCAACCGCTATAACTATAACTAACCCAGCCACCTGAGCTCAGAACACTGAAACGAACATGGCCCTGTGACTTAACAGCATAACAAAACAGTCCTACCTTCCTAAAGGAACCAGCGAGCCCGCACTGCTGTCTGTTGGACTCTTCACGTCATCCTGCTATTAAATTCTAACTATTAGCTTATAGAACATGCTGTATTCTGATTGCTGATGTACATTTAGTTACCATAAAATAAAAAATAGATAAAAGCATAATATGTGCCAAGAAACACGTCTCTAGAAGCAGTTCTTGTAATATTTAGTTTTTATATTGTAAGTGTTGTCATTTCAGTAATTAAAATCCTATCGTGTATTGCAAACCTTGTTTTATTACTAACGAAGTCCCATCACCTAAACTTTTAGTTTCTTAGGTAATTTCGCATTAATTTATTTCTAAACGGACTATTATTCTACTCAGCCTTGAATATTTATTGATTAGTTAACAATATCTTCTTTTGGCGAATGCATTATGCTTTTTCTTTCATTCTTTACTTTTGTCTTTTTCAAATTTTATTTTTATTTATGTAACTTAGAGCGCAGTGTAGGGGAAAGAGTGGTAACAATTTTGTACCGTATTGGGTACAAATTTAGAAAAAAGTACTCGTTTGAGTTTCGAAGCGTAAACATCTTTCGATAACCGACTCGACGAGTGAGATATCAGTTTGTAATAAAACAAAATAAAATAAAAATAGAAAACAGTGATAAAGTTTTTTAGTTCGAGAGACTACAGATAAACAGATATGCTAACAATGTAAGCAATAAAATAATATGTATTCGTTCAGAATTAATCCAGAATACAATAATATTATGAACAATCAACAAGTTTTTCAACAACAAAACATGCAATGGCAGCCAATAATGAACACACCTCCATTTATAAATATACAACCAGCATTAATACATCAACTACATGTTACACCTTTGCAACAAACGGCCTCCGGCTATATTAACCCAACAACACAACAAATATCAACTGTCAAGAAAACATTCATTAGTAGTGCAGACAGGGGACATCACATTTAAGGAATGACGTCGACCAGCGGGGAAGAGGAATAAAAACAAACGAACAGCAACAATGATTCCCAAGAAATAAGAAGTACTAAAAGGAAAAAAGAATCATGGACATCAACTTTATAGACATACTACTAATTAGTGAAACTCACTTCACAATTAACTTCTACTTTAACATACCAAAATACAGATTTTGTCATACCGACCATCCTGATGGCACAGCTCACGGTGGCACCGCAATACTCATTACAGAAACAATTAAACACCATGAACTACAAAAACATGAAGAACACATTCAAGCAACGTCGATAAAAATCAAAACATTTCCGTATGACACCACAGTTTCTTCCAAACACTGGGTCCAAAATTTATTGCAGGAGGCGACTTCAATAGTATAGCTGGTTCAGAGGTCCGTGTAGAATTGCTGGAAGCATTTTACAGCTTAGTGGTGGATTATGAGGTTTAAATACAACTATCGTAAATCATCTCTACTAGGTCGGATTATAAAAATTTTACAGCTGCCTTAAAACTAGAAGAATTCCTTTATAAAATCTCAAAATATTTTGGGCAACAGTTTAAAGCCGTCCCTGGCAAGGGCCTTTATGGCAAGACCCCAGATTTACATGACTTCTTTATAACCAACGGTATTGCATCAACTTACACAAATATAACACCAAGTTATGACTTATCGTCGGATCACAGCCCTATAATAACTACATTAAGTACAGCCGCAATAGCCAAAAAACCCAAACCACGATTGCACAACTCCAAAACAAATTGGAATATATATCGGCAAATAATACAAGACACTATCAACTATCAACAAGACTAAAAAAACCTAAAAAAGTCGAAGATGAATGTAATAAATTCATCAGTACATTACAGCAGGCTGCAAAAGCAGTCACTCCGAATACTGACCCCAAAAAAATTGTTAATAATGTACCTTTAGAAATAAAAAAACTAGTTTCTGAGAAAAGAAAAGCCAGATCAACTTGGCAACGAACTCGTATATCATACAATAGAGTTAGATACAATCGACTAAGCAATAAGCTAAAAACAAAGCTGCAAGAAACGAAAAACGAGTTAATTGCAACATATGTTTCTAATCTCCCAAGGCTAGAAAATTCTATTTGCAAGCCCATAAAAAACAAAAGGAAACCTATAACAACATCACCTCCGACACGTAAATTTTCTACACCACCAGGACCGTGGGCAAAAAATGACAAAGAAAAGGCTGGCCTCTATGCCGAACACTTAGCAGACGTATTTACACTACAAAATAATGATCAGGTACAGGAAGTCGAACAAATCTTAAGTACACCTTTACATGAAGAACGACTAAAGTTGTTTACCCCGAAAGATATTAAAGATGTAATAAGCTCCTTAAATCTAAAAAAGGCCCCAGGCATAGACCTCATTACCGCGAAAATGTTAAAATAACTGCAAAAAAAAGGACTAGTAAAACTATTATACATATTTAACGCAATACTTAGACTTGATTACAGGCCGCGAACCCTCAAAATTGGTCAAATCATAATGATACCTAAGCTTGGGAAAAATCCTTCGGACGTCACATCATCTTATCGCCCTATAAACTTATTATCTACAATTTCAAAACTACTCGAAATACTCATTCTCAATAAATTGAACAAAGACTTTAACCCACAAAATTGGATTCCAAATCATCAGTTTGGGTTCCGACAAGCACATTCGACAATACAACAATGTCATCGGATAGTAAACACCATAAACGAGTCGTTAGAAAATAAAAAATACTGCACTGCCGCATTTGTAGATATAAATAAAGCTTTCGACAAAGTGTAGCACCCAGGACTTCTATGTAAAATAAAAAGAATCCTGCCAAATAGCTACTTCAATCTGCTGAAGTCATATCTACACGAGCGCCAATTTGAAGTGAAAGTAAAAGAAGAAACTTTCAACCGTCAACTAGCCCTATCAGGTGTTCCACAGGGAAGCATATTAGGACCACTCCTGTATGTTCTTTACAACAACCACAGGAACATTTGTGGATGTTACCGCTATTTTCGCAATACATGAAGATACCGTTGTATCCTCCTCTAACCTCAAACACCATCTAAATCTAATAAACACGTGGATGAAGAAATTGAAGATCAAAGCAAACGAATCCAAATCATCCCACGTGACCTTCACTCTCCTAAAAGGAATCTGCCCGCCGATAAACATCAACCAAGTTATCATACTGTAAAGTGACAATGTAAAATACATAGGACTAACATTCGACAGCAAATTGAATTGGAAGCAACACATAAAAAAGAAAAGAACCCAACTTGACCTAAAAACTAAAGAACTCTACTGGCTCTTTGGAAGGAAATCCCGTTTATCAATAGAAAATAAATTACTGATCCATAAAATAGTCCTAAAACTTACGGTATCGAATTCTGGGGCTGCGCCAGCAAGTCCAATACAGCAATAATCCAGAGAGCACAATCTAAATTACTTCGAGCCGTAACAGATGCACCTTGATATGTATCGAACCATACCTTACATAGTTACCTTAAAGTTCCCTACGTAAGCGAAGTAATTCGAGAAAACACCACCAAACACCATAACAAACTAGAACACCATCCAAATCCACTCCTGCAGCCGTTACCACACCCTACCCACAACAGGAGACTCAGAAGAAGTTGTTCAATAGACAATAAAGAAAACTGAGGTAACACCATTCGATGTTAACCTCCTCACGTCATTAATTTGTACATTCAATACTTAACTATGTACTAGCCATCAAATCGGCTTATAGATTGTAATGCTTCCTGACTGCCAATAAAGAAAATATATTAAAAAAAAAATTTAAAAAAATTAGAAAACAGTTTTAAAAATTTGCAGCATGGAGCCTTGCTAATAATGTAATAATCTAATAATACACTAATCAACTACAATTTATAAAATGTTCATCTAAAGGATCTTTTTGGTTATTTATTACAGCTTAGAAGAATTCACACGGAATTTATCAGACAAACTTCCAAAAAAACAATATCTTTCTGTTCCGATATGAATAGAACGTTATAATTTTAAATTTGCTCTTTGAAATGTAAAACAGTAAATTTCGTATAAGGGTACCTTTGTTCTACCCTTTGTTTTATTCTATCTTTTTAAAATGAATTATTTGGGAAGCATTGAACTACTCGAATTAAGGAATCAATAACGCACAGAGTTTTTGTATTTCAAATAATTAAAATGCCGTACGACAATTGCATCCGAACCTATATTTAAGTTTTACTGTTATATGAAAAACAACATAAGCAAATTATGGTACATGCTAACTTTAACGGATAATTGTTTTACAGCAGTATTTACTGAAAGTTTCTTCTAAGTCCTAAAAGTTTTAGGTGAAGGTGTAGTAAAGTTTTCACTGAATTTTAGTTAACAACTCATTAGAATTAATTGTGAGGGTTGCAACTGAATTTGTTTAAAATATCACTTACAAACAAGAATTGAGCCTTTAGCTTGAGACGATAATGACACTGTGTAACAGAGTATACATCTTTGCTAAACCATGACCACAGTACATGTAACCTACAGTGTGTCCTATGTTCGAGGTAATACGTGGGCACATTTATTAGCTGTAAAATTACGGTAAAACTGAGTACATGTCATCGTAACAACTTTTCGCAACTAATGTATTAATTATGAAAAACGTTCGATCTTCTTTTGTTTTCAAGTTATAATAACAAGTTGCAGTTTGCGTTAAATCTATTCGTATATTATATATATTATCAGATCCACTCTACCATTACTGGTGTGTGGTTTCCAAACTTAAACACACTTTTAACTTTTTCGGTCTCCCTCTCTTCATCTTTTTCTGTGTTTTAGCTTCCCATATTTGTTTAACAGGTCGTGATTGTTCCATCCGCCTTGCTTCAAAGCTTTAGGGCTCGTTATCTCGAAAACTATTGGTCGTACATAAATTTTGTATATAACCTTTTTTGCGCAGAATTTTATAATAAATATTTCTCATAATAACTAAAATTAACGTAAAACCAATAGATAACGAGATTTTTGGGAAAAAACGATTTTGATGACCTTTGACCTCGAATAATTCACTTAGCGTACACAATTTCGCAATGGACTTTTTACATATTGTTTATAATGCCAAAATAAAGAAGTGTATCAAAGTCCACTTCGCTACGATTTTTTTAGAGGTTTGGCCATTCTTTCGCCTAAAATGACTGGGCTATCGGCTCGTATTAGTACCGAAAAGTCAAGTGTCAGAAGTGCCAAGCTTCACGATGGCACCTCAGACGTTAGTTACTGCGTTGTTGTCTATTACTGTTTAAAGTGTTGTTGTTGTGGTACATAGTTTATTGCGAAAAGTCCAGGCACTTATCCATGCAGATGGCAAGTACATTATAAATTTAAAGATCCTATTCAAACTTATATTGGTGGCAAATATGCTAAAGCACTTTTACGAAAAGTTGAGCAAGTGAAGCCGGAGGGAACAAATTTACTCAAGCCTGGAATTGGACTTGATATGGATAAAGGTTGTGGGACTTCATATGTATTTACGTATCTGGTAATTTGTAATTGTCCAAGCGATGATAAGTTTTTTGGTGAAGATGACGACAATTTAATATTGAATGTGAATGAATTAGAGGCATATTAAATTTTGAATATAGAGATTTAAATTCATTTATACCGATTTATACTGATTGGGAACACCAATGCACTGGGGTTTCAATCATAAGCGCTCTTAGTATTGTTTATTCTTTATTTATAATTTTGTAAAAATAAAACGATTTAAAATTGAAATATGTGGAATAACTTTTTTGTGGAAAATGTTTAAATGTTGACCAGTTAACAATTATTTTTTAATTGTCGTTAAATAAATATATAATTCACACAGGCTCGCCGAACCAATTTTAAAAACGTTACAATTTCATTTGAGTTAATATTGTTAGAACCTTTCAATATAAAATCCCCAGGAAGGAACGTGGCCTCTGCTGGACATGCTTAAAAAATGCGACGGAAGTCGTCATTTGCACAGGCCAAGTTTGAGTCACTTCTTGTGGCTTTTAAGTGGAGGTTATGTATTTATTTTACATATTTGTGAAAACGAGCATCATTTTTGTTTGTTAGCATTTTAAATGGCTGTGAACACCAATTTGTGTGAGACTTTAGTAATATTATAGTACTACTGAAAATTCGGTCACTGACTTGATGGGATTTTATTCTTTTAACCGTTGAAAATGAAGTTAACTTCTGAAAATCATTTCTTTTATATCAAAAACTGTTCCCAGAGGTTCAAATTCGTTTTTTGAATTAGTTTGGTGCCAAAACGCCCCCGTATAATTTTCTAGAATTCTAAAAACAAGTCAGTTTGTGTGAAAAATTTTCCTATGCAATCTAATAAAAAATCAATATTATAATGAGAAATGCGGTTGATTCTTTATGCTTGTAAAAAATCACTTCCTCTAAATCTAGTGAATTATTTTCACTAACGTCTAATCTTTATATCCAGACTCTTAAAAGATTATTGTTTCGTGTTTCATAGTTCAATATCAATAAAGGTCTTAGCTGTTCAAGCCCAGCATCAGTAATATGCCTCTTATAACTGACTGTTTCGCGAGAAGATGTGAGGGTGTAAACCAATTTAATAAACTGACTATTATGATCCGATAAATACGAATCGTAAGTGCCTGTAATAAAATTATCACTACTCAGATGGGTGATGATGTTATCTATGCATGACTCTGTAATAGTTCTACTACAACCAAAAGATGTAATAAGAGATTGCAGCTCCAATAAATTAACATTGAAGTTAAGACCGACCTCCCTGTTTATTAGTTTCTCTTTTTTTCAAAAGAATAATTGCTTTTGGAGAAAATATTCTTTTGTAGGTGGTTATTTGTATCTAACTACTCTTATCCTATTATCACTTTTAATAACTTTTCTAACAAAATATATTATCATTTATCCACGTACAGTACTCAGAGATAGATTTTGTATTGTCGTCAACAAATTACATTAGTTATTATGAAGAAACGAACAGTAAACGTGTTATTATCTAAAACATACAATCAAAAATACTGAAAGAAGGTGTTCAACATGTCCACCTTTCATTTGTACACAGGTTTCACATCTTTGTCGAAAGGAACTTATTCTTTCGAATATTCCTGGATTTTGCCAAATAGTTTGGCAATCATTTTATATTCGCTGCTGCAGCGCATCTACATTATTAAGGGGCATTGAATATACCAGTGATTTTAAATATCCCCAAATGCAGAAGTCAAGCGGGTTTAAATCAGGAGATCTAGGTGGCCATGGCACTGGACCTCCTAGTCCTATCCAGTTATTGTTGTGTGTTGCATTTAAAAAATTTCTTACAACGATAGCGAAATGCACAGGGGCTCCATCGTGTAAAAACCAAAGGTTGACTCTATCAATTAGGGGAACATCATCCAATGGTGGGGGCAAAATGATATTTAAAAAGTTAAGATAAACTTCGCCATTTAAACGATTTGGTAAAAATACTAACTCCGCCTGTAGTAGTCGATGGATGGATTGAGTAGTTCATCGGCTGCTATTGCCGGTCCCAAGCCCGGATAAAGGAGGAGGGACATCTACTAGCAAGGCTAGCAACCTACCGGTAGATGTAACGATCGATTTGCTCACAGAACACGGATTATGCCTAGGAATATAACGGATCATATTATGACAACCCCGGCGAGAAGCAGGACTACGAACAAATGTTAAAATGAAAATTTACTAAGGTTAGCGACATGGAACATTATGTCTTGGAATACAAAGGCACAAGAAACGTTAATAGAATTGACAAAACACAGAATAGAGATATGCGGTATAAGCGAAACTAAAAGAAAAGGAAAGGGCACGTTAATATGTGGTGATTATGTGTTGGCTTATAGCGGCAAAGAGAAACAGGAAAGAGCCCATGCAGGAGTAGGAATACTAATTCATAAGAAATATTCAGGACATCAAATATTTTAATGAAAGAATAATATTAGTATCCTTAAAGAAAGAAAATACAAAACTGAATATAATCGCAGTGTATGCTCCAGACGTAAATAAATCTAAACAGGAGAAAGTGGAATTTTATGACCTACTACAAGAAATATATGATAACCTGCCGACAAACGACAAAACTCTAATCATTGGAGATTTTAATGCACGAACAGACGATACAGTGATCCCGGGAATAAAACAACAATACAATTTACCAACGTTAAATGAGGAAGGAGAGCAATTTATAAAATTCTGTGCATTAAACGAGCTCCGCATAAATAATACTTTCTTCTCACACTCGCAACAACACCAGATAACATGGAGCAATACAAGGGGAGACACATCTATTAGTGACAACATAATTAGCAATAGATCAATAGAGCCATCAAATATATTAGATGTGCGTACATTAAGTTCCGCAAATATAGGCAGCGACCGTGGCTTAGTACTGTGCAAAGTTCGTAAGTCTCGCACTCAAGAAGATAAGATAGCCTCCAATGTTTATAGTAAAAACTAACATTGGGAGCATATGCGACGAAAGTACAAGCACCTGTATCAATCTCGACTGTACCAATACATAGCTACAAACGGCATAGATAGAAAGAAAGAATGGAACGAGCATATAAACAGAATGTCAGAAGAACAACTACCAAAAATATCTAGAGGTAAAAAACCGCCAGGAAAGAGGCCAATTGGAAGACCCCAAATAGATGGAGACAAAGTTGGATATCATCATCCGTGGAATAAACAGGAGAAATCCTGAAATAAGAAGAAGAAGAAGAAGAAGGCAAAAAAACTGGTCCAATCAAACGGCCTCCCAATACACAGCCAAACGTTCAAAGAAAACCGATGTTGATGCCCTGTTTCCATAAAGGCATGAGGGTTTTCATCTGCCCAAACATGATTATTGTGGAAATTGATTGTTGATTGTTGTTTGTAAGAATAGCCTCGCCAGTAAATAAAATATTTGCAGCAAAGTTTGGATGTTTGTTAGTCTTCTTAGTTTGTTAGTATGAATCCATAGAAAGCTAGTCTGGAATGATAATCGGGAGATAAAAGAGCTTGCACTCGTTGAATATGAAAAGGATACAGTTGCTGTTCTCGTAAAATCCTCCAGACTAAAGAAGCATTCATATTTAGTTCCGTAGCTATTGTTCTGGTGCTGATATTCGGATTTCTTCTGCTCTTCTTAAAACTTCTTCTTCTGTTTCAGGAGTAACTACTGATCTTGGCATCTCGCATCGTGTTTATTAACATTAAAAGAGCCACTTTCACTTAAACGTTGATGTAGTTTCTAAAACAATTTTATTATCGGATGGATTCCCATACGCCCGAAATCGGGCTCAGGCATGCACATGATGTCCATATTTATGTTGGTTTATTTGTATTTGTACCTGATGTACACATGTATATGCTTGTTCTTTTGGGAAATAAATTTATTATTATTATTATTATTATTATAAGTGTACGATTAGGAAATGCTTCGGCGTATAGACGCCGTGCTTCATGAGCGCTGCCATTAGCACGACCGTACATAAAGTGCATATCGGCCATCTCTGTATTTATATAAAATGACATTTTCATTTATTACAAAAAGATTCTGTCATTAATAAAAAATAATCGAAAACTTCCATTCAACGGCCAACTCAGAACTGGCACGGACCGGGGTAATCCGACTGTCTAATTAGAACAAAGCACTGTGATGGCTCCTGCGGGTGTCGATGCAATGTGATTTCTGTCCAGTGCTCCAAATGTCAACGTGAAGAAATTCAAGCAAGCGCTTGTAAACGGCGGGAGTAACTATAACTCTCTTTGCCTTTCCCAATAGAGAAATTATATACAACATATGCAACGGAATATTTAACAGCCTGTCCCTACCAGACGAACACCCCATAATAGATCCCAAATTAGAAAAATCCTGTTCTATTTCTACCCCCATCACGGAACTAGACTTTGGTGAGATAAAATCTATTATTAGGAACTCTCCCCCCGGCCCTGATAGCATAGACAAGACCAAATTCTGTAGCATCCCCGTAGAGGACCTTGTATAACATTATGATTATTATGATTTTTTCTGCCTCTATCCCTGCTCAGTTAAAAGTTAATAAAACCGTTCTTATTCCCAAGAACGGGGACACAGAAATTATAGACAACTGGAGGCCCATAACCATATCATCTTTCGTAATTAGGATCTACACAAAATACTGGCGGAAAGATTGTCTTCTACGGTAGCTATCCAGCAACAGCAACGCTGATTCCAATTGGGAGTTGACGGAACTTTGTCAAATAACGTAATCCTCTGCAGCCTGATGAAATACTACAGACAGAATAAAAGAGAACGCCATATTGTAGCCCTTGATTTGAGAAAAGCGTTCGATTCCATTTCTATTCACTCCATAAAACGAGCATTATTTCGGATGGGATTAGATGAGACCTCCTCTAAATACATCATCGAGTCGTACAAAGGCCTCCATACCAATATTTACTGTGGGAAGGTAGTCGTCGAGGATATTCCCATGCAAAGAGGCGTGAAACAGGGGGACCCTTTGTACCCCATCTTATTCAACATGGTTATGGACGAACTTTAGTCCTCCTCAACGACACCTTGTATAGTCATCCACAAAAAATAATTACAACGTAGCTGCCCTCGTCGATGCAGATGATATGGCGCTGCTAGCGTCAAACAAATACTCGATAGTAAAGCTTCTAGATATAGCCACTAATTTCTTAAGTGACAGATCTGTTTGCCTGAACATAAGTAAATACAAGGCGCTTTCAATATACGGTTCAGAGGCATCCCCTGAAGCAAATCAACATAAACGATACTTACAAATATTTCGGGTTCATATATAATCACATGGGGATTACGATTCCTTCTACCGTGTGCCCATTTTAAATCGTGACCCCTTACTGGCTCTGAATATGCAACCCATAATACATTACAGGTATAAATTATACTTGTAATATAATATGGGTTGTATATTCAGAGCCAGTAAGGGGTCACGATTTGAAATGGGCACACAGTATAAGCAAACTGATTACCCAACTGGCTAGCATTCAAAGAGCACCGTCGAAACCCTACCAAAAATTAACCCTCATTAAGCAATTTTTAATCCCAAAATATCTGTACAATCTTCAGTCGCCTTCCACTAACTTTAAAATACTAAACAACGCTGATAAATTAATCAAAAAGTCAGTTAAAACTTGCTTACATCTCCCTAGGACCACCCCCAATGCCTAAGTACTTGATGGTGGCCTAGGTGTGTTTTCCTTTTCTGACAAAATCCCGATTATATTATACAATAGACTTATTAAAATCAAGGCAACTAACGATCCTATTCTAAAAGAAGTAGTGGGGGATGCCTCAGCCCTTGAGACAAAAATAAAAAATCTGACGAAAGGCATCTTATCTACTAATGCTATGAATAACAAGACCAGTAGAGAACTACAAATTTCATATTCGGGAAATGGGTTAAATCAGGGTAATCACTCCCGATTATCGAGTTCCTGGATCGACTTCCGTCCATCCATTCTGAACTTGTCAGGACTATATCAAGGCCACACAGCTTAAGGAGAACATGTTATCGGCGATGGGGCTTCCTTCAAACCCTCCCGAAGTGCGCAGATGTCGATCTGGATGTCCCAAAGTGGAATCTTTGTCTCAGGTCCTCCAAGGCTGTCCTACCACCCAGACCAGCAGGATACGGAGGCATGACAGAATAGTTCAGATTTTCTCCAAGGCCGGTCAATCCAAAGGTTGGGACGTGGTCATAGAAGAACGGATCCGGCAACAGGACGGCCAGCTGAGGAAACCGGACCTACTCTTCATAAAGGGACAGAAGATCATTGTCTCAGATGCCGCTGTACATTGGGAAGGTCCTAATAGTCTGGACATGGCATATGTATCCAAATTAAACTATTAATCCACTGAACAATTTATGGAGGCTGTCAACAGAAAATTCTTTGATATAGAAGTGATCCCATTTGTGATGGCGGCTCGAGGCATATATCCAAGGGCCAGTGTAAAATTGAAGAGCGAGCTTCCATTTTATTTAACTTATGCATTTTATTTTATACTTCTATTATAATTGGTTAACTCTGTATTCTGGTATATTAAAATAGAATTATAATTGAGATTGAGCAGGGTGTATAGATATTGTATTTCTTGCACTATGTTTAATTTTTATTGGTTGGTAGCGTTAAATGATTTGTCGTAGCTTGTATACAAAAGTTGGAAGGTCTTCGTCTGACTGGTTTAAATGAAAGAAATCTGATGCTGGAAGGAATGTAAAGAGAATTGATGCGAGAACATAAGTCTGCAGGAATATTCTCTTTGGCTGGTAAGTATTTAATATCAGAACTGAATTGCGAAATTAAATACAATTGTCGTTGTTGGCGTGGTGACGCTTTGTCAGGCCGTTGTTGAAAGGCATATGTTAGTGGCTTGTGATGCGTGTAGATTGTAAATTCCCGACCTTCAAACATATATCGGAAATATTTCACTGCAAGGTACATGGATAAAGGTTCTCTATCATAAGTGCTGTAATTAGCTTGAGCATGCGTTAGTTTTTTTGAAAAGAAACTTAATGGTTCTAGTATATTGTTGCGGATTTCATGTAGTAACGCTTCAACAGCGAAATCGAAGGTATCTGTAAGTAAGGCTAAAGGAGCATCATTGGCAGGATGCGCCAATAAGGCTTCATTAGCAATTTCTTGTTTTAATTCTTCAAATGCTGCTATGGCTTCATCAGTCCACTGTACTGGCCGTTTGTCTTTTTTTCTTGTATCTTGTGTTAGTTTAAATAGTGGGTGTTGTGGGCTAGCAGCCTTAGGAAGAGAGCAACTTTAAAAGTTCACCAAGTCCTAAAAATCTGCGAAGGTCTTCAATTGTTGATGGGCGAGGATAGTCAAGTATGACTTGGTACATTTTCTTTTAGTGGAAGAATGCTTTTGGCAGAAACATGATATCCAAGAAAAGAAATTGCTGGAACATTGAATATACATTTAGAGAGGTTTATATTAATGCTATGATCTTTTAAACGTTGAAGAAACGTATCCTTTTTTTTAATATTTTATTTGCCAGTTCAGCAGCTATGCTATTCATGACATTTGTATGAGATACAGGTTATGGCTTTACATCACTTATGGGTACCACGTACCTACGAAATAGCAAAATATTTTTGAACGATTAAATTAGATACAAATCTGGGGTAGTTGGCGTTTTAATCTAGTGTGTATATTTTTGCGCCCTAAGTTATAAAATACTGCACTATCACACTGGCTAATATTAGTACGAAAGTTAATGGTCAGTTTTTTTATGTATTCAGAAACTGGTAGTATGCCTAGTTCTTGATGTAGTTGGGCATTAGTAACGAACCACTCCGCGTTCACGGCAATTCTTAAGATTTTGTTCTGAATAACTTGAATTTTGTTAATGATTGTCGGTGACGTACTGCCCCAAACCACACACGCGTACAGAACTAGTGGGCGGATTAACGATTTATAAAGGAGAAGTGTGCACTTTATTTTAAGCGAGGATTTTCTGTTTATAAGAGGGTATAGTTATGCGAGCCTTGCGTAGCCGTGATTTAGCCGTTGGATAACGTGCATTTTCCAGGTTAGTCTTGTGTCTAGCAGCACTCCTAGGTACTTAACACCCTCCGAGTTCGTTTTCCAAGCAACACAGAATCCGCAGATGGTGACCATTGGAGGATTGTTTAGTCTAAAAAAATTTTGCAGCACACTTGTCCATGTTTATTTTAAGATGCCATTGGTTGAACGACCGAACGATAGAGTTAGTAGCTGCTTGAAGGTTAGCTATTGCTAGATTTATATCCAGATCTTTTATGACAGCGGCTGTGTCGTCAGCGAACATCAGTAGATCTGCTTGAATAGTGGTCGGTATATCACTAGTGTATATGTTGAAGAGCATCGGTCCCAAGATGCTTCCCTGGGAGACGCCTGCCTGAATGACCCTGCGCGTCGGGTAGAAATTGTGGATTGTGACTTGAAAAGTGCGATGGTCAAGGAAAGAAAACAGGATTGCCTTGAGGTAATCGGAGATTTGGAGTTGGGTAATTTTATATTTAAGCCCGTTATGCCACACGCGATCAAAGGCCTGAGCCAAATCTAGAAAGAGCACTGCGGCGTATTATTTTTGTTCAAAGCTTTCCTCTATTTTTTGCACCAGTCGTTGGAGCTAATGGCACGCAGAGAAGAAACCTATCTAAATGAAGAATATGTTCTTTGCCAGACGATGATGCGATCAGATAATTATCTAAATAAGCATAGACAAAATCTAAGTCTCTTAAAACAGTGTGGATATAACGCTGGAAAGATTGTGCAGCATTACGTAGTCCAAATGGCAGTTGCGTAAATTCAAACAGACCAAATGGACCAAACAGCTGTTTTTGGTACGTCTTCAGGAGCTACAGGTATGTGGTGGAAAGCTTGCATTAAATCAATTTTTGAAAAACGATTTTTCCCTCCAATTGGCAGTTAAAGTCTTGCAGGTGAGGGATGGGGTATTGATCTCGATTAGTGATAGCATTAAGGGCGCTGTAGTCGCCAGATGCAAAGGACTTGCCCAGCAATTATTAGAAGGTCTACATATACCTAGGTTAATCATTTCTTGA
The DNA here is from genome assembly GCA_963082815.1 of Melanotus villosus. Taxonomy (NCBI): domain Eukaryota; kingdom Metazoa; phylum Arthropoda; class Insecta; order Coleoptera; family Elateridae; genus Melanotus; species Melanotus villosus. Next base: position 2,719,097 of record OY720427.1, read on the forward strand.
AATTCCATTTTTAGCTGCAGCTGATTGGTTAGGATGAAATCGCCTAGGTTTTGCTGTTACCGATTGACCAGTAGTAATTATTGTGTGACGAACGTCATGGCGAGGCACACAGAAATTGGGATTATTGCGAAGCGCATTTTGATATTTATACAAAATATGTGCAAATTTGCAATCTGGTGAAATGAGGCGAATGGTTGGTTCGTTAATATATATAGTTAACACACCTTTGGTAGTTAATTGAGTGGTACTGTCAACCAAACGTTGGTTTTTTAGGTCAACTAGTAATCCAAAATGTTTTAAAAAATTTGCACCGATGCCGATGATTGGATGCTGAACATCGAGTTGTAGTAATTTTTTGCTATATGTGGAAATACTAGAACCATTTGTGGCAAATAATTTGCGTTTATTAGTCTTTTTAGGTTGAAAATGAGTAGGAGGTAGACCAGAAATATCCGCACCAGAGTCGACTAGTAATCACTGGAGGTATCAGTAACAAATAGGCGGTTTGATTGAAAGTGAGTCCCATCTTCAGCCGCCAAAAGGTGGGAGTCGTTTAGTTTTCCAACTGCTCTGTCGTGTTGGAATTAAAATTACATGGTGCAACACATTTTCTTGCACGGTTTTTAAATTCATGATGGTACCAACATAAATTATAGCGTTGTGGAGTTCTACCTCTGGATCTGTTTCTGGGTTGTAAGTGAGTTTTTTCGTTAGCTCTGCCAATTGCTTCTCCAGTCTACTGAGCCTGTCACTACAGGAAACAGAGGCAATTGCATTATTTACCTCAGTGCTTTCAGCAAACTGATTGATAGGTGTGGCGATTTCTAACATTTTGTCTGCCATAGTAGCTAACTTATCTAAATTATCTTGACTAGCGGTTAATACTGAACGTGTATTAGTGGGTAATGTTTGTAAAAATGTTGTTCTTAAAAATGCTTTGATGGTCGTTTGTCACCAAGTTCGATTTCTGATAATAATTTCTTTGATTTTCTGGATTCAGATTCCTCAAATTCTGTTATAAGACAGGTGTTAAGGTCTGTGTAAGGTGTTCCTGAAAGTGGTTTCATAATTAAATAGCTAATAAGTTCGGCTATTTCGCGGTCTAACGAGCCTAAAACATAATGATATTTAGTAACTTCGTTAGTAATATGTGCCGTAATAAACTGGAAATCCACTTGGTGCAGCCATACCGTGAAATTTCTCCGCCAAAAAGGTGGTATTTCAACCCATACCCTATTAATTTCCTGCGCGGAAGTACCTTGCTCCTCAGCCATACTTAAGTTTAAATTCAAATCTTGAATTATTATGAGCCACTAGTAATCGTTCACGTCGGGGTCACCAATGTAGTTAACTCGGTGTTCTGGTATATTAAACTATAATTATAATTTGACGCCCTTCGGTACTGTTTTTGATCACTACTTCGGGCGCTTAGATGGTGCCGCCATATAATTAAAATAAACTAAATTAGTATTTATATTATATTAGTGTTTATATTAGTTTTAATTATATATTAATTATAAGCATATTTTTTATTTATTCTACTTACAAAAACTTAGGTAACTCCACTAATTTAGCTATAAGTTCAGTTGTAATATTGGGACGGCCCCTTAATGCCAAAATGCCATCTAATTACTGACGCGCATGAATGGATTAACGAGATTCCCTCTGCCCCCAACCACTATCCAGCGAAACCACTGCCAAGGGGTTGGTAAAATTAGCAGGGAAGAAGACCTTGTTGAGCTTGACTCTAGTCTGGCAATGTTCAATAAGACTTTTTTGTTTCTATTGATGAGTACTATGCGTGGATAAAATATCCGACCTTTATTTTAACACCCTGTATATTAAGTACAAATAACAAGTTATATTAAGATATTTATTGCTATTGAATTTACGCAGTTATGGTTCAATTTGATAAGAAGGCTAGGAATCGGATTTTTTCTATTTTCCATTGCAAGTAAAACAATTGGATAATATCGGTTTTTCAAGTTGTAGTACGGCCAATGAGTGAAGAAATAACTTCTCATTTTCATTTGAAATAGGCCTACGAAATTAAAAGATATGCTATATATTTAAAGGAAACATGTTAATCAAGATTAAGTAATTAACACTGAAGTCCTTTATTCAGATCATCAAACGAAATGTTGCGTGACAAATATATTTCTTTAATCTCATAATTTCAGAAAATAACCTATTCTTTAAAGCACGCTACGCTGTCCATTCTCTGTTATTCTATGTTGGTTAGTAATTATTAAAGTAGCAATTTTCGTTTTCTGTCTTAAATTGCAGGAGGCGAATATTTAATTATTAAATTTCTTGTTCCAACCTATAATAATCTGAATTTGCCAAATAACCGGGCATTTTAGGAAATTCATAATGTTTTTAAATATTGATGACTGTCGTCACACTCTACGGTGCTGTTAACTATTTTAAATTTATTGTAATATCTATTGCTAACTCCTGACGATGAAAATGTGAAGTTGGACCTGTATTAACTGTAAATTATTTTAACCAACAGCAGTTAGGTACCTACTTCAAAGAAAATTTTAAGAATAACACAGTTTTCATTAACCCTACTAAAATGAACTCCTTAAAAAAAAAATAAAAACGTTATATTTATTTAATCGGAGTTCTATCGATTTTGATAGACAAAGCCTGCTACTCGTCAAAGATATACTTGTCACCGCTCTTTTTCATTCCGCTCATGCATAAACTATTAAGAGACTAGGGTGAGGAAGCAAAGGGCCAAGTTAGGTTTTAACACTAGGCCAGCAAACCGTACCTAGCAGGATTTTTAAATACTTTCCAAACGTTTGCGTTTAAAGGACTGCTTAGTGCTTACTGTAGCAAAAGTTTTCAACGAAGGAAGCAAGCTAATTTACCGGCAAAAATGTAATTTGTAAGTTGAGAACTTGTGGATGCCAACCGGGAAAGTAGCGAATATCGACCTATTTAGCAAACTGAGAGGAGCTATCATCAAACACATTTAACGCACTTGTGTACTTTAGTGGGTACACAGTACCAACAAGAAACCGGATCAGTACGCGTTTAACAGCGAGTAAAATGTTAAAAGTAGACAACGGCGTAAAATGTCTTTATTAAACAGAAGAAAAAATCACTTTTAAGAGCGGTGTCCATTTCGGTGAAATAAATGCCTTCGTAAATGTAAAGCATGCTGATTGATTCTATAATTTAAGGATGTTATTTATTAGCGAAGGAAAGGCAACCAGTAGACTAGGAAACTGAAACAGACCAGTGAATTTTCGGCGCCCAAAGGGAGGTGCCAAGGACAGATCGATATATACTTACTAGCCCCACGCAGGCAAACAGGTGAATGTGGTTCATTTCACGATTGCACAACCGAGGTACCAATGAAAATGGAAATGTACATCCAAAGTTGAAAGCGGAATAAACCTTAGTGCTATTCATCTTTTAGGGTTTTCATTAAAAACTCTATTCGTTTTTTAATGTTTTTATCTCACGTCGCTAATAAATGAAAGAAGGTCGACTTTTTTTGTGCTTGTTACAACAAAAACAGGAAACTATGTAAGGCGTGATAATACACAAATCAAATTAATACAACTCCCCACATAGCAGGTAGTAAAAATATTTTGTGTCGATTTCACTTACATGGATTGTATACGTTGTGTGTTATCCTTACCTATCGAGTCAAATTGTATAAAATTTTCACCTTGCCTAACTCAATATTCAAATAAATTTACTATTGATCAGAGCTGGAAATAATCGATCAAAAGTAATCAAAAATTTTAATTGATTAATGCTTAAATTAATCATTAATCATTAATTGATTAAAATTTAAAATTTAATCATATAAAAATAATTTTAATTGATTAATTTTTAACTTAATCATTAATCAGTGTGCTTACTTCTTAAAATACGTAATTGTGATTTTATGATTAAATTTCATTTTAAATCATGAAATATTATTTGAATCAGCTACGTTTTCCGCGCGCACAGTTAGTTCGGCCCTCCTAAGAGGTGCTGTGTAGAACTTGAAAAATATTGTAACGAAGAGGTTTTTGCTTTTATTGATTATGATGGTAGATACTTATAGCAACTTCATTACGAGTGTTTAAGCTTTGCTTTAGCAAGAGGTTATATTAAAGTACACGGTTAACTAACATCAAATATATTGTTATAAGTTTCAATACAAACACAATTTAACTGTTCTACAAATATGAAATCCAAACACTTAACAAGTTCTAAAACATTAGTATCAATTTAATAATAAAAACTAGTCTTACTTGAACGTCTTGAGAGTCGCACACGCATTGGTAATGATGTAAAGAATATTTAACCCAACCCTTGGCTGATTGCCAAGGGTCCTGGTAAAGGCCTCTCGTCTAGAGCTTAATCAGACATCGTAGTGAGACTCTATTCAGAGACTGATTTGACTATGGGAAAGTTCACACTTTTTATGCGGATCTTGATAGTTGATAGTGTATGATCTCAGATCTGTGGTGTAGTAGGCTATGATAAAAAAATGTATTTTAATCCCGCTCTTTTTCAAACATTCCGTACATGTGGCACATCGTTGAAAACAGAAAAAAGAGCTGAGTTTAGTTACGACAAAATTCAGTATGGCATCCAAATGAAAATCAAAAGTAGTTGTTCATAGAATAGAAACAAAGCGTCATAAATATAAACATATTGTACCACCCGATTCTCCATAAAAAAATGCCTTCACAATGTACAAGTCGTAAAACTAATAACTTAATACTTTCCGAGATATTTTGGAAAACAGAAAACTACAGATTTCGGTTTTTCCAATATATCTCGAAAACGGTCAAAATTGGCTATGATTTCTCAACGGATATGAAATGAACATTAAAATTCCTAAAACTTTCCCTATTTAACCAACTTTGTAGCTTTTATAGTTTCGGAGATCCTAATGTTGGGGATTGAATTTGGGACACACTGTATATAAAATGAAATTTGTTTTATTTTTCCTATTTTTAGTTAAATCTTATCGTGTATGCAAATTAATCATGATTAACTTTAATTGATTAAGGAATGATTAATTTAATCATTAATCATTAATTGATTAAAATAACAAATTTAATCATAACGTAATTAATCAATTAAAATGTTGAAACTTAATCATTGCTCATTAATCGATTAATGAAAAACACTTAATCATTCCAGCTCTGCTATTGATATACCTACATATAACGGGCAATCATAATTTTTCCTCTAAAACTCAAACCCTCTTCGCAAGATTTAAGTTGGATAATTTAAGACCAAAATAAAAACTACAGCTTTATCACGTATAAACCAAATGATTCTATTTTATGTTTTCACGATAAAACCAAACCACCTTGAAAGCTATGGACGTTACAGCTTTTAAGGTTCAACACAATGTATGTAAATAATGGCAGTTTCTATTTCCCAAATGATTGTTCGGAATTGTCGGTATAATCCAAAATGTACATCCACTAAACAATTTTGTTCCTCCTTAGCAAGTTAGAATCTGAAATCTGTCAATTTAAAGTGATTAATTTCAACCGTATTCCTCCTAGGAATAAACCGGAAAGTTCTGTGTTGGCGATTGGAAAATTGATATGAATATCATTTATAAACAATCCTATAAGCACTAGGAACATTTCTGACAAAATATAGGACTGGAATGTATGTATCTTATTAATATATCCAATTAAAATTTCCATAAAAAAATATTTTACAGAGAGCATTTGCATCATTTTCTTTCTTATCAACTAGAAATTAGGTTTAAGTTTTAATTTTTATTTAATAATTTGTTAACGCTTTCATCTAGTTTGTGTAAATTATTTAGATAACGTAAATGAAGAGCAACTATAAACAAATTTTTATAGGTATCAGTGGCATGTCTAGAACCTCACAAAAGGGGAAGCTGAAGAGTAAAATAAAGCCGTAGACAAAATTTTTTTGATGCAAAAAAGACATTTTTTTTTACAAACCATAATAAAATCTTACATTACTTAAAATGAAGAGCCATACGTATATTTTCTTTTCCAAACTCATCTATAACGTCATCATAAAAACTTTTTTCACGAGAATATTCTTGCACTAATTCCTTTTCACTTGATATTAATCCGAAAGCAGAAAGTCTTTCTTGTCCTGTAGAATTCCTAACAAAACTTTTGATTCGTTTAAGCGCGGAAAAGGAACGTTCTGTAGATGCACTTGTGGCGGGGATAGTGAGCGTAATCTGCCAGGTTACAGTTTACACAAGACTATTTTTAGTTCGATTTTCAAATGAAATTATGTGTAAAAACGAAAGATTTTTGTATTTATACGATATTTGTATTGTTTATATATTAATATGTAACTAATTCCACGTTCATATACTTTTTAATTCCACAGTAAAACAGTATTTATTTTATTACTACATAATATTCATGGACACGCGCTTGTGTCTCTGTGAATTAAAAAACCATACTGGCGGTAAGCTGTAACTTCGTAGCTTACAAAGCCGTTTCGGGTTACGTCGTGTTTTTCGTCGTTCGGCAGCGGACAATTGAAATCAGGTTCGAGCTCCGATTAATATTGAAAAATATTGAAAATAATTATACATATTCGAGTCAACAGGATAATATATAATATTAAATTTTTAAGGTATATTAATTTAATTATACGCTGTAGGTATTTAGCTTCCATGGTAAACACGCCACTGATAGGTATATTGTCATTATGATGCCTAAAAAAAGTTTCGATGTATTCATCTTGGAAGGAAATTGTTTGGGTTTTGACGATCTAGAATGTTTTGGAAGGCTATTTTGGATACTGTTTTTTGATTGTTTTAGAAATATCTAGAATTCGAGTAAGATTTTATTAAATGAATTTTTCTTATTGTTCGCCGGTTGTTAGAATTATCAATTTCAGACGTACTGGGGAGGACTGACAATTTAAGACGACCATTGTTAATAATAACTTAGGTACTTAATTATCTACCAATAATTCGAAATCCCTTCTTCAGGGCAATAAAAATTAGAGTGGTAACCGATTTGAAATTTATCAAACCTTAAGTTAAAAACGATACTTCTATAATATAAGAGCATCCATGAATTTCCCAATTAGTTGTAACTCTAATTTTTATTACCCTGATACATTCCGAAATATTGGTAAATAATTGAATGAGTTATCACTACCAATAATCGTGTTTAATTGTCGGCTTTCCGCAGTCAGCCGATAATTGGTATTATTAAATTAACTTATACACTATGAATTCAATTTTTGTTTGTTTGAATAATATTTTAAAATACCACAAAATTTATAAATTTTGCTCGTTACTTACGTAACTTACAGCTACACGGTTTTTGAAACGCTGAGTAGCTAAAATTTGCTTTGTTTACAATCGTAAAAATTATTGAGTGTTATTTTACAATTCACAACAAAATACTTAGCCGGAATACTTCTAAAAAGTCTAAATCTATGTGTAATCCTACAAAGGAAAGGAATTCAATTTAAAGCAAATCCTAATATACAAAATTAACCCGAATCTTTCAAATATAAATGGGGATGGTATTATATGAAAGAAACTCAAAGCAGTAATATGAAAGAAAAATCTGAAATATGAGGCCTGTATTCAATATAGCTTTTGAGATTAAACAACGCGACTGGCAATACGTCACAAGTATAAAGCAGCTGATGGAGATCAGTTTCATTATTACAACCCAAAAGAGGCTGTTGTTGGAAACAATATGTTCTCATGATCGGGAAATTAGGCTCTCGGCCATTCGAGCACGCTCTAGAGAGCCTGCGAGCTGACAGCAATTTAGTGATGTGAAATAATACCTAACAATAAATTAAATATTGCACCTCACTGCAAATGAGACTAAAATTCGTTACTTATTATTTACTTTAAGAAAGCTATACCATTACATCATTGACAAAAAAAGAACTTCAGAAAATGGTAAAGTTACTAACAGGAAAGTTTTAAGTTCTGGTCCAGGACTAAACTAGGAGGTTCCAAAATTTTCCATATAAATTTTTGTAAATTATGTGATTTTTTATTGGGTCGTTTACGAAAGGTTTTTTGGATGAAATTTTGAATTCCAGTAGTGGACACTTGAAATAATGCCTGCGTGTTTGTCCACCGAGAATCTATGTCGTTCTTTCGAAAAGGGTCAACTAAGCCCAAGGGGGTGTAGTTCCCTTTGGACTTAATTCAAGCAAAGCCTACACTTGTATCCTCAAGCCGAGTTATATTGTGTTATTGTCTTATAGAATCTGATTTGAAACACTTCGATGATTTCAGAAAGGTATGATCCCAATTTATGTGCTATACGTATATAGACAGTATAAATCAATTATAGTTTGTTCATTTTACTTTCTTGACATTGTAGTTCATTTAGAGGAATATTAATTGTTTTTGGTAGGATTAAATATGTAATCATTAAAATTTCTTGGAAATGTTATTATTTTTGTTAACTGCAATTCGCTATAGTATGTAGTACATATAACCTAATTTTTATGTATATTTAGACATATACGGTCAGTATCAAGCCCGTTGAATATACATATAAACGGTCATTGTTTAGCCAGGAAAAAACACTGTTGAGTCCGAATTCGGGATATTGGAATTGCATACAGATGGTATGCGACGAATTTAGGGTCATAACACAAAAATGTTAGTAGTTCTAATTACTCAAAAGAGCATAAATATGTATTCAAATAAAAAGAGAACATTTTCAACACTACTTATAAATCGCTTTCAGATTTTTAAGATATCCTGTTATTGCGTAGTAGTTGAACTGTGTGTACTTATTGGTTTTGAATGAAGGGGAAAACGCGTTTGTATGTGGATTATCAACAGCTCAACAAGTAGACCAGGGGATCGCCGTGGTTTTTAACATTGGACTTGCAAAGTGGTTACCAACAAATTGAGCTGGCCACGTTCGAGTTGTATAGAGACCATATTGAAGGGAATGTCTTGGGAAACTTGCTTGGCAGGTTATTTGGTAAGCACCCGAAAAATCTAAAAACTCTGTTCGAAAGACCACGTGGGATCAAATTGAAACTAAGTTCGAAGAAGTCCCACATGTTTCGAAAGCTCGTGAATTGCCTTAGACGTATATTACAAAATGAGGTAGCACCTGATGAGATTGGAGCGGTGCAAAATTGGCTAATACCGAAAGACAAACACTAACTTCCTTGGATTATGCACTTACTACAGACGTTCCTGGGTTTGCCAAATTAACAATGTTGACAGAAGGTGGACGGGAATATAGTTGAAATAAAACCTGCAAAAAAAGGTTTTCAATAATTGAAACGTGTTCTAGTGGCAGCACCAATAAACTACCCACAAATAATTGGAGAGTTCGTACGAATGCGTGTAACTTAGACATTGGGAGTCTGTTTCAATAACAATTGAACAAAAAAGGTCATCTGCTATTTTAGGAAAATTTCACCTAAAGCTGACATGAATTATTGCGTGATCAGAAAAGGATTGCTGGCCTTCATAAAAACCGTAGAAAATTTTACAAGTATCTGTATGCTTACAGCGGCACGACTTTAACACGGAGCATCTGGTGGGTAAAGATTATCGCAACATCGATGTCTTTTCATGGAGACCTTGCCCGGCAGGCAGTTCTTACTAAGGAGAAAATTTCCAGAACCACAATTTTAGTGATTATTGGTTGCTCAAAGAGACAGTGAGTACATTTGGAGTGCTTGGCGATGAACACTGGAAAACGAAGATAGAGCTACCGGCAGACTCATAGTACCAAGAAGTCGACACATCCACGAAGGCACCCACTATCAAATCAAGAAATTGCTACCGTCGCTGAAGTGTTGGTTAAGGAGTCCTTCAGCCTTTTTGCAGTACCCTTGGAAGTAGATTTCGATCAAGGCCATAATTTTGAGTTCACCGTTTTCGATATTGTGGTATTTTTTTTTAATTCTTCCTTTCTCCTTGGTATAATCATGAAGTCGTTTGCATATGTTATCAATTGGTAATTGGTGCTTAAGCAGTAACACGATATTCTTTACGGATGGTACAAACGTCTTTAATAGTACGAAAATATAGTATTTATAGTAGTCGGTTTTTTGTTTCACAGGAATCACTCACAACTTTTCTGTTATGAGATTGAATCCAGAGGTTTATTGTGGTCGGAACTTTACCGTATAATGGACTTCTCCTTTTTAACTTTATAATTGGCTGGTCTATCTGATACGGTATGTTTAAACATTTCCAAATCATTTCTTTCCGCCCTCATTCTAATGGAAATGTGTAAAGAGATTTGCTATGTGCTGTTTGTTTTATTTAACTGAATTTAAGCTACCGATTGCTAAGATTCTTTGGTTAACCTAAGTAACAGCATTTAGATTTTGAGAGCCTGTGGAAATTGCCTGCGCCACCATTGAGATTTCGACTTGTATAATCAAGTTGTGAATGAGGTTTTCAAACAACTGTACACTTAATAGCCATATTTGAACGGTATTTTATAAATGTATTATATAGCTATTGCTCGTTGGCGCAGTGGCAAGTGCCTAGCTAGGAGTCTTGGGTTCGAATCTCACTCAGTGGCAAGGATTTTTACAAAGAATTCCCCACTGTTCGAGGTCGGTACTTGAGCGAGTAAAGCCATTTAGTCGTCTGGTTACAGATAGGTACAAGACACACATACTATACACTTAATACACGGTCACAAATTCTGCAGAAGGCAACGGGAAACCATTGCAGAGAACACATTTCCCTAGTATAAGAGGGATATAAAAGTTCACCACGCCAAGTCGTTTACAAATGTGGCTTTGATCCTCTCATCAAGGTCCTTAAAAGGGCATGACACAGAAGAAGAAATGTTTTTATATATAAAACGTGGGTTTTTAATTATTTAAATTAATAAGCGAGCTTTCGCAAGCGGTAGCGTTAATATTTGTTAGATGATTCAAGCTTTTTATGCTTTTTGTGTGCAACTAAAAGCTTATTTTACAATAATTATTATTAAAGCCCTCGACACAACAACATGTGGTATAAGAGGATCGATTATTCATGAATGACCGAATTATTAGTGCTATGGATGCGAATATTGTAACATTTTCCTAAGAAAAAAAAAACACAACCTGCCTCTAAAGAAGCTAACGATATCTATAAGGAGTTATTTAGAATTTACTCTCAACTGTGTTCTGTGTATATTTTAAAAAATCTTAAAATATATGTTACTAGCTTCGTAGAGAATATTAAGTTAAGAGTTGAAGTAAATCGATATTAATCTTGCGTCACAGTAGCCATGATGGAAAAATTTGCTAGTAAAAGGATATATATTTTGTGGGAAAATACTAAAAAACCCTTTGGTTATCAGAGATAACAAGCAACAAAAAAAAATATTTAAAATCGTAGAAACGATTAAGTTAATGTTAGAAAATGGTCTTGCAGTTGTGAGTTTTGGAAATATAAATTGTTCTTTATTCTTACTAAAGGAAAACGTATTTATAAAACTAACACTTGATTGGATTTTCTCGAAATCGAAAAAAGCAATTAATTCCTACTCCTCGGGAAAAGCTGCAGATGAACGCTTTCTCAATTACACGAACAAACATACGCTCATTTGGTTCTCTGTATTATAATTTCCTTATCAGGCGATTACCAAACCAACTCTATCAATTCATAAAGGCAAACTGACCATTAAATTCTATCATAGTAATAGGATAGGATCTGATGTAGGGACTTATAGCTGTAATAACTATCAACGCGTCCCTTAACATATGTTTCTCCCACGAAGCTGTTGTGAGAAAGGACATATGGCTTATTTTAACTTGAATCTGCTTATTTACTGGAACTGAAAAAAGAATACTCTGGGTGGTATTTTATTAAAAGGATGGATAATAAGTACATTAAGGACTTTTTTCCAACGGCTATTAAATAATAGGTCTATTATATACGCATTTAATGTTATATAATGGCCTGTATTATTCACCCCATTGCATTGTGACTTATAACTCACAGGTTGTGCCCAATCATACATAAAACTGCAGATTTCATTATTCAAGGATTTCTGTACAAAGCTACAAATCCTTTATTTTGCAGTTGCATTATTATCTAGTAGCCATACGGGAATACGGCTGAAATCACGATTTTATACGTTTTTAATTTATAACAAAAGGCAAGTAGTTATGGAAGTAGAACAGAATTATACTCACGTGTAATTTAGAACTCACTCGTGGAGTAATTACCATTAGACATTAGACAATTTTATAGAATGATTCACTATTCGGATCAATTATGACATATGCATAAATGTCCTTCCTATACTCCTTATCCTTTTCTGACGATTAAATCTACGTTCTTTATTGTATATTCTATTTGATATACCTTTAGGATTGGTATCCTTTAAAGTGTTATCAATATAATAACGAAAATCGTGTTTTGTTTCGACCTAACTTCTCTTATTTTTAAACCATTAGCGTACAACATATTCAGTAGTGGTACTTTGGAAATATTCTTTTACCAAAGCTGTTTTGTTCCATTTCACCAACTTTGTTCCCCTATCGTTTCCGCGATCCTTTTATTTACACATTGAAGTAGATGATTTGTATGTGTACAATAGGGGATAGCCATTATCTGTTTCAATGTACAGAATGATGCTACACTGTTGCACTCCCTTTGCAATTTTCTAAGCCGTTACAAATACGGGTTTATTTTTTAAGTTCTTCCGGTTTCCCTTTTCAATAGGTTCTATAAATTATGTTTTTCCTTTTTATGGTTTACGTGAAGCAATTGATTACTGCAATACAAGTTATTGTGAAATTATTATTTAATTAATGCAAGCATTAACGATAAATACACTTATAAATCTGTCTACGAATAGCTGGTGTTTCAAAATAGGTATCCCAAAATTTACCAGTTGACACTACATTTAAAAATAACTATAAACCCTGCTGGATAAACGCTATCTTTTCGAAATCTAGAGTGTTGAATATCTGGAAAAGAATTCATTCTTAAAATATTTCTAAAAGTTTAAAATTTTAAAAATGCTAATTATATTCTAGCTAGCCGGGCATCAAGTTTTATTGATAAAATGATGAGATTAATTTTTATTAACTCGCTGATCTGTTAACTGTGAATCGTTTCTTATTTGATACAGATTGTCTAAATCTGGGTACTTTAGTTACCATTCTGGGATATAATTTGAATTAACTCAAATTATGGTAAACACCGCGCGAAACTAGGTTGGCAGGGTTTTCTTTCGATTTTACGTATCGGCATTAATGGAAAATAGTATGTTTCTGTATGATTGTCGAATTCGTCCAATAATTACATTTGCTGAACTGTATAGCAATACATACGTTCTGTTTGAGTAAATTTGCTGGAAGTAATGCACAACGCAATTCTAAATGTGGTAGGTTAATTTTCTTTAATGTGGCACACGCAAAGTTCTTTTATTGTTTCCGAAATTATCTGTCGCTCAAACCTTACTTCTTTCAAAACTATCAAAAAATCCCTGAAGCTTCTATTATTATTATATGTCTGCGTATTTTAAATTGTTTAAATATCTTAACTGATTTTGTAGTTTTAACCAATTGTAAGACTTCTGCAATTGTATACTGAAGTGTATTTAATGGTGCATTCCAAGTTAGACCAAGAGTTGTAGCGTTTTGTTGTATTTTTTCCCGAGTTGTGTAATTGTAATCTTGTAAGATTTATCATTATTGTTGTTTGAGCGTCCTAGCGAAAACCGAAACACAGTGGTGGAGTAGGGAAATCAGGCGGGTGTCTAATCGTGGTGCCTACCATACCACCCCGTAAGTATAGCGTGCGAGATAACCGAGGTATCGAAAGCGACTTAGGAGGCCTTAACCCTCCACGTTGCCGGTTATGCTCCCTCGCGGGGCATTAGTGCCGATACTTTTACCTTTTACCATATCACACCAACTGCCTTCTTTGGGTTTCTTGGATAATATCTGTATCGACCCTCATTATTTTTCTTATTCGGTCGTTTGGTACCTTTTCTAGTCTTGACTTACCGGCCGATCTTCGCCAGAAGTCAATTTCCAACACTAAAAGATTCCGTTCACGGGTTTTGTTCGTTTGCCATACTTCGCACCCATATAGGACTCTTAAATATGGAGTTATACCAGAGCCGCATCTTCTCTGGAGAGATGTTCTTTGACCAGAGGAGAGAGTTCAAACAGCTTATTATTCTTTTTCCTTTTACTATGCGCTGTTCTACTTCGTTTTCTGTACGCTCACTCATTTCGATTTTTATTCTTATATACACATACTCATCACAAGCCTTATTGTTTTGTTATCATTAAAGCTAAGGCCTGTTATTGTTTCCTTTCTAATACATAGATATTTCATTTTTCTTCTATTCACTGATAGATCCCACTCCTTATATGTATAAAACAGTCTCCTAACCATAAATTCCAGATCTTCATTGACTTGTGAGTATAACATGTCATCGAAGGCAGAGTTAGAACTCAAAACTTAAGAAGCAAATTAAAATTCCAATTTCGCCATTAAATTTTAAACAAAAAAAATTAACCCTACATACGTTTGTATTTTTTGTTTCTATATCTACAAACATAACTTCGAAAGGAATTTTAGAACAATTCAATTTTCACTTGTAGTTCGAAAACAAAAGACGACTTTAAATTTCCGTTTGCACTATTAAATTTGTCTTGAAAATTCGGCCCGAAATCCCTTTATTACTTATCGCGTAGGTGTAATAGTTGAAGAGATAAAATGGTCCACCCTGTATACTGGGGGATTCACATTAGGCGTGCCCCTTACAACCGTCAAATGCAACCTAACATGCATGTTTTCAAAGCTACTAGAAATACCTACAAATTAAAACACAAAATTTGATCAAGTAGAGATGTCCAGAAATACTTATTGTTTACTTATTCGTGACAGTTAGGAATTTCTAACCGCGAAAATAATTTTCTTTAAGGTGATTTGTATATAAAATTGTTATTTTTGTATGTTTTTATACTAATAATTAATATAAATTTATTTTTGTTAGTAATAATATTCATCTTAATTTTGTAGTTATAAGTTATGAAAGTTTTCAGTTTGGAACATAACCTCAGCATGATATTTAATTATGTATTGCCATTCTGAAGTAAACCACCTTTGATTATAGGTACACGTTTAATTAAGAATTAACATAGATCAACGTTATTTCTGAATTTGTAAGTTGAGTTGCCTATTCCAATTGTTAAGGGGCGCGTCTTATGTCAATCACCCAGTATATAATCTATATAATCTTGATTATCTACCATTATTACTTAATCGTCCGCGAAGAAAGGGTTATGGATGTTTCCATTTTAAATCTGCACCTCCATATTGACGCTATGTTCACATATATTTTAAAAATTGTCGGAGAAATACAGCATCCTTGTCTTAGGCTTTATTTATTGTAAATTATTTTGAGTAATTATTTCTGAATTCAATTGGAACCTTTGTATTTTCATAAAATCGCTTTACTGAATTGTGCAAATTTTATTGTCTTCCATGGCCTGCCAAATCGTATATTTTTGGTACCGTTCACGATTTTCTTCAGCAAACATTTGATTCCTAAATAGGCCACTAACGCGTTACCATATGTGATCGTATTTAAATCGTGGCATTCTAAACTCTCTTTTGGAATACGAGGGCTAAAATATTCTTTGATATTTGGGATTATTTGCACTTCGTTTAACGAAGGTTTGTTGTAGAAGAACTATTGAATGTGACGGGTAATTTTGTTGTACAGGAAGCTTAAAAACGGTATGGCGGAACAAGTAAGAATCTACTGATTAATTAATGTTAATTTTGAAACATATTACATAGGTATAACCTAATATATTAGCTCTAATTTGGTCAACACTTTTGAATGTTATCTTATAATGTAAAAATTTGACATAATATTTAATTTCTCGTTTTCGAGTCCTACAAAACCGGGTAGTCCAGGTGGCTACAAAACCGGGTACCCGAAATTACCGATTGCAGATTCTGACAGTTTGGAGGAAGAAGGCGATAATAACGATGCGTGTCTTTATTGCAGCGAACTATTTTCAAACTCTAAAAGTCGAACGAAGGCTGGATAAAATAACAAGTGGACTCACGAAGCCTGTAGTGGCTGTGATGACACAGATGAAGTATTTATTTGAGACTTCTGTTTATAACTTTTATGAATATTTTGATTTTTTGTTCTCATGTTTTGAATAAATAGAGTTTTTTTTCGTTATTTGCTTATTTATATGGTATTTATGTTACTACCCGGTTTTATCATACCGATTGGACAAAATCGGGTACTTTGCAATTTTTTAAGCAAAATATTGTTTTGACTAATTATAGGAATATTAATAAAAATTGACACTGGTAGATCAAACTTAAGTAATTCTGGAATATTTCAAAATAAA